>JAFMSR010000017.1:23858558-25153558 GCA_022818135.1 Saxidomus purpurata
CAGTCCCTCTTTCTCGCGAAAACAGTAACCCTCAGTGAGGGATATTTCGATCTGAACCGCATGCTCATGGAATAAACTAATACATTTAGTATTAAATCCTATAAAACTGCCCTCTTAAATTATGTTGGGATTCATTATTGATTTGATTTTCATAAAACTTGACTTTGTCATCAAGAGCAATGCTACTCAAGTAAGTTATACAATAAATGGTGCTCTTGTTATCGTTATGGGGCACTATTAGTGATACATATCTGGTGCAGTTCAGTATATATTACATATTTTCCTAAAAAGGTATATACATTTAAACATAATGGACAAAGAAATAAAGCTGTAACATCTTTAGGAAACTTTTCCGTGAAAATCAGCCGAAAGATTAAATAGTTCACACCATATTGCTAACGCAATAATCAGGTGTAGTTTTGACATGCTTACTGGTACATCATGTTTCCCGCCGTAGAAAAATTTGACAATAATCTTAAGGAGGACAAAAATAATCTCCTTTTAGACAATAAATATAAGATTAACAGCATTATTGGAGAAAGGAGACGCCCGTTCAGGAATTAAAGGCTCAAACCTCAGTAACCCAATAAAGTAAATAAGTAGGACAACAATTGACCTTACGCCAGGAGAATCATAGCCACTTCCATCGAAATCAAGGGGCACTACTCCTTCGAAGTCCGACAAACACAAGAAACGCTCATACATATCTCTATTGAACTGAGTCTGAAATCATTTATCTTATTAATATATTTGATAATATTTAACTGTCCAATGATCCTTTTGCTGATTTAAAAAAACATCTTTATATAAAAAATTACTTTGTGTGAATTTAGTTTTAAAGGATTACTAGTATCCAAAACGCGTGCGGCATTCTGTTTACAGATTAAGGCTAGTTATTTGCAGACTTTGTATTGTCATGAAATCGGTTGTCACATATTTACGGTAGCATCATTATGTCCGCTGTGCATTAAATTATCAAATACTCTTCAAAGAGGCGTTAATTGAAAAGCTCTTTAAGATTAGATATCAGTATATTTATTACTTTCGGATTTCAACTGTACATAGTTTATCATCCATATAAAAGCATACACTACATTAAGGTCGTGATCATATAATTGTACAAAACAATATATTAAACAAAATGTCATATAGGAAGTTATCAAGTAACACAGAATTATAGAAAATATAGAACAAAACTCATACGTGATGGTAAATATACAAAATGGTAAACATACAATAGGATAAACATCCAAGAGGGTACGTAAAATACACACAAACTAGTTGAATAATTTAGTATGAATTTCACATGCGGTTTATTTTAAAATGTTATCCCGAATCTTTATAGCACAGTTAATATAGCAAGCTAAGTTTGATAAAACGTTTGTATCACTGGAATTCAACTTCTGGGTAAGTTTGAACATACTAGGACGACGTATATAATACTCATCAATATAGCGTTTTCTAATTGGGCCCCTTGGGTACCCGTTTTTTAGATACAATAAAAGAAGTACAGACAAGCTCTTTGGCTTTCAAAAAGACTCCATTAACAGATTTTTACATAAAACTACACCTGAAAAGGAATTGTTCACAACGAAAAATAGCATCAGGCATGTTCAAGTATTATGTTACTTATAGTAATATAGCGTTTTCTAATTGTTTTGTATCTAGAGCATATAAACATAAAATGAAACTCGTCCTCTATATCGCCGTGTAAACAAACTTCACACCGTCTCTCAGCACGTTCAAGTCTGTTTCTGCCATATCTTCCAGTTTGTATTCTAAGGCTATGCGCTGACACTCTCAATTTATTAATATGTGATCTTAGTGACTTAGGTAGTACATCAAGATATTATTCATATTCAAACACATCTTTTAAATGTTTATAAGCAAACAGAACACTGCCACTATTTATATCATTTTACAAAGTCTGTAAGAAACAATCAATCACACGCTGTTTATAGCAAGGAATAATCCATTTATCATTTATAAAACTGTTTTGATTTTCCCAGATGTAACCAAAACCATAGCTATATAATAAAAATTTTACATGCGAAGCCCAGTTCTTTTTACTTGAAAGAGTATCATTAAATAACATAACATATAACTGTTTGACTAAACAGTTACTTGAGTTTAACACTTTAAACCAGTACTTTATTATTCTAACAAAACGGTTAACATATAGCGGATAACGACTCAGTTCGCCACACACTGCTGCAGTACTGACTGACTGTTTTAAGCACAATATTCTTTTACAAAATTTGAGTTGTACCCATTCCAAGTCCTTCGACTTCGTGTAACCCCAAACTTCCGCAGTGTAATTTAATATAGATGATACAAAGGAGACGAATAATTGACATTGTATTTTAGGTTTAAAATCAAACTGTTGAATTATACAATAGTATATTCATGGCTTTAATGCCTTCCCAGTTAACATCTGCTGGTTCATACTAAAATTTCCATTCTTATCAAATACTACTCCAAGGTAATTAAAATTGTCAACAGTTTCTAATACTGAAGCATTATAGGTCATTTTGCCGCAACTAACCTCTACGTCTGAAAACCATGCCTTTTGTTTTCTGTTCATTTACTTTTAGACTCCAGCGGTCACAGTACACCTTGATGTTATCTAGATTTGTCTGCACATCCTCAACTGTTTCTGCTAGTTACACTATCGATAAGCATTAAACATATGTAATCAGTAAAAGTAGCTGTTTGACCATGGTTTCTGATTTGTATTTCGTGGGAGGCTTAATTTTTATATGCGTTTCTGCGAACAGGATCGTGCTATGGGATGTTAAGTTTGAAACAATGTGACACTTTTATAACTAAAACAAAACCGATCATATACAGTAAAGCATTTTTAAGCATATACATTTTTATCAATTTGATACAACTTCTGAATGATGCCTCCAAATGTTTTTAAAGTTTATTATTGGCGATTGTTTCTTTTTGTTATTGTTGCTATAAATGACAAACAAGTGTATGTCCAGCTATAGCATCATTTATTTGTCACAATTTTAAATCAAATGTACCAGATGCATCTGACTGACTGACTAATTGGAGTTATTTACCCTCGCTACCGGTCGTAGACATATGACCGAGCATGGCTTATATTATCATTGTGCACTTAAAGCTTATGATGTGCAAGTCCCCAAACAACCAGATGCATCGGCCAAAGCCTTTCAAATATAAGTACACTCACACATGATGGCACGTTTTTATAAGATACATTTGACAGGGCATGCATTTCACTTTTAACTGCGATCTCCTCCATGGTTGATTGGTAACAGTCTTACTTGTTATCATTAAACATATCCTAAATTTAGAATCAAGGGCTCGAGCTGTCTTCTTTTTTGAAGAAGTTGGCAGTTTCGTAGACGTATAGTACATGTCATTCCCTGAAACGATGGTTGCTCAAGTTGTAAATAACCAAAATACTGTTGAAACAGGGCGTTAAAACGTAGTGACGACAAACATTATTAAAGTCTGAGTTTATTTCGGCAGGATAAATCTTTGAGAACCCTTTTAAATGGGTCTCTGAAAGAACGTCAGTCTTCTTGCTTTATTTCTTAAGAAAACGTTTTATAAGATCATTTTAAAAGGCATGAAGAATCACAAAACTCATAGAATTTACAAACTAAGCCCGTAAACACGATTAAAGGTGTGACCATCACGATAAACTTCAAAGAAGTACTCTTTCTTACACAGAAAATACCTAATATTGCATGTCCGTCAACGGACGCATTTTGAATGTTTGACGGACAAAATGGCGGCTAATAACCACGTTCGTCACATGTTGTATCAGCTAGCTGTTTGATTGGTCTGATAAGAGATTGATAAGAAGTCTTCAATGCGTAGCTTATAATACAATAATTCAAGTGTGATGTTAACCCATTCTTTATCTTACTTTCGTAGGCGATTTTCATTCATAATATGTGTGCGAAGAACTATCCACTACTCCACTTACTTTCCCGTTTGACCGAAGCTGGTGTACAATAAATACTGTTCACTACTTTATAACGTGTTAAAAGAACTATTCACTTCTTCACTTACATCAATATTTTCCAAAGTAGTCATAAATATAGCGGGCCGCTGAGGTTGTTTGCAGTGCGTCGTCAATTATAAGTACAAGTTGATTTGTGACGTTATTTTGTGACGTCACGAAGTGACATTGATGTATCATAAGGGCATTTGAAGGTCTGCTTACGTTGTATTGAGCCAATCATTTGAAATGAATTAAAAATGAACCGAATCCATTAGAATTTAGGAAAGAGAAGGGTAGAATATGCTTGGGTATTTTTTAGACTTTTGATGTTATTATATTTGACTTTTCATGTTATTGTATGCTGATGATACTGTCATCTTGGCAGAAACGCCATGTCTGAATACTGCAATGTCCGGAACCTTCAGGTTAACTCTGCAAAAACAAAAACAGTGGTATTTTGTAAAAGCAAGAGAGGGCTGAGAAATTTACCTCCTTTCCAGTTGAAAGTAATGATCTAGAACTAGTTGATTATTTTACCTACCAGGCAGTTCAATTCTCTTTTAACGGTACATTTAATAGGACAAAAAAGTTTCAGCTTAAGTTTTGTAAGTTTGTTTTATATCTGAAACAGTCCACCCCAAACTGCATGATATATGGTGAACTTGGTATCACCCTACTGTACAAATTAAGAGTAGAATGTTAAATTTTTGGTGTAAGTTGCTTAATGATAAGGAAGACAAGATTTCATATGTCCTTTGCAGAGCAGAAATTTTTATTTGCTTTATTTTTTATTTTTTTTTTATTTTTTTTTTTTGCTTTATACTCGGAACAATATTAATCTCAAGTGGTTTGCTTTTGTCAAAAATACGTTAAATAGTCTTGGATTGTCTAACTATTGGTTACAGCTTTTTCTCCAACTAGCTTTAAAAAGATTGTTGATGTTAGATTGAATGATAAATTTGTTCAAAACTGGCACAGTTCCGTAAATGAGTTAAGTAAACGTTTGAATTACAAAATATTCAAAAAGGATTTTAATTTTGAAAAGTACTTGAGCATTTTACCTTTTAATTTGTCAAATATGCTTTGTAAGTTTAGATGTATTAACCATAAAATGCCAATTGAAAAGGGTAGATTTACTGGCATTGAAAGAAATTTGAGACACTGCCACTTGTGTAATTCTGAGCTTTTGGGTGATGAATTTCATTATCTTTTTATATACACACATTTAATTGCTGACAGAAAACATATTTAAGTCAATATTATTTTTAAAATCCTAATACCTTGAAGGTCTCGCAATTGATGAACTGTGAAGATTAAAAAATATATTGTTAAAATTAGCACTATTTTGTAAAGAGATTTTATTAGTATGTTCTAAATAGAATGTATGTCATTATGTGTTAGGTCACTTCATTCTCCACTCATATGTGAAATATTTGCTCAATACTTTAGTTGTATTTGTTATAACATTTGTTTTTGTTAATGTCTTATGCCCTTTAAGGGCCATGACTTGACCAATAAACTTTGAAACTTTGGTAGTATTAATCTAGGTGTAATATGTCCCCATATACCACGTGAAAAAACAACGACAATAAATAACCTATACTATATTATATACTTGAGAAAAAAGCTCACCCTTTGTGCATGTCACAGTGTTAAGTTGGAGATAAAAAATGTACAAGTCAATTGTCTCTCTCACACGAACAGTGGTTATACCACAATTATCTTAAAGGTTGTAAAATCAAATTCAATTACGAATATTTTTATTCAATTATTGTCATTACTGGAGTGATTGAACTATGTACATAATGCATACCTAAGAATATTAAAATGTATAACTGGGGTGGGTGAGGGGGGTGTTGGGGGTGGGGGAGGGGGGTGTTTAACGGCCTGATTCAACAGTATGTCAGTTGTGTAATCACTTGTGAGGACAAGTCTTCACATTTTCTCTGAGCCTTCAGTGCACTTATATAGCTGCGAGGAATCTGCTTGGTGGAACATAAATACAGATTAAAGCGGAGTTATTTGGTATAATTAGTTTGTATGATATGATAGTGTATTATGTGTTTGTGCCTATGGTGTAGCTTCGAATCATATCATATATTTAAATACTTTTTCCAATGTATTGTTTTCTCTCCCTTCCATTATGCAAGATTTTTACTCAAACTTTGATGTTTACTAAATTATTATAAAACACGGCACACATTTAAAGTAGCCTAGAAATGGTCACTTATTTTTCGCCGCAGCTGTATCAAGCTCGCCTTTGACAAAAAGTTGGTAACCTTTCAACAGCCAATGAAATGATAAATATAATGTATAACTTTTTTGGATTGAAAAAATAACTCAATAAAATACCCTTGCGTTTTCTGTCTTGAAGTTCGTGAAGGTTGTTTGTAATTCTAGTACGTAAATAGTTCATAATATGTTGTTACCTCCAAACTAACATCAATATGAGTGTTGAGTTATTATAGCTTATCGACCAGTGAATAACGGTCAATGTTTCGAGTAACAAACAAGGAATTAGCTCGTTTTCCTGGTACGCACTTAATCATAATTAGAGAGAAAATTTGAAGTAGGTCGGTAAGTTCAGTCGGGAGAGCAACCTGTAAGATTCCAGGGTTCGAGGCCCGGTCAGGGTACGCATTTTTCTCAACTTGTGAGATTTGACACCTCTTACTGCATAAAGATCAAATTTGACAGCAATTTTATTATGAAATCTAGCAACCTATTTTTTCGTATACTCAAAATCGCGCCGAACATCTGCTTTTAAAATAGTTCTTCTTTTATGCGAATTTATTACCATAACTTATTGAATCGCTCTCTAACACTCATAATTAAGTATGTATTTATATACTTCGAAAGAAATGTAACCCCCTCAACCCTGTCCACACAGACACACCACCAGCAACACCAGCAACAAAGCATTACATTAATAATCTTCCATTTTAAATGTCTACTTTCTGTTGTCATAATTAAATCAGCATTACGTCAAATCTGATAAATACCTTTATGTGCCAATAGTTTCTATTTCTGATATTTAATACTAGTTGTACGTCAAAGAGGAGTTCAAAAACAACTCTTTCTGACGTACATTAATTAAAAGCTATATTTACTTGTAAACGAACATATAATTGTCGTAATAAAAGACTCGGGCAGTTTATGACTACTGGTGCCTGCAATATATATGATTAACACCACGTTGTGGTCGTTGTTCATTATTAATTCATTTCTGACTGACAACTACCGGTATATTGTCTCTTTTGTATACGTTCACGTGCTGCAATTTCTTTGAACTAGTAATGCAGTATAAATATGTAAAGGTGATCTCACCTGTAATTAACATTTTCGGTCTGTATATATACTTTTACATATGATATTGTTCATGTCTTATTTTGCTTTTACCGGCGGAATTTAAGTGGATATTATAGAAAGGTATCATTGCAATTTTGGGGGAATTAATTTTTGCAAAATATTTACTTATAGATATACATTACTGTACAGAGTGACCATCAATATTTTGAAATACATTTATCAAAGATTTAGACTTCTTTAAAAATAATGTTTTTAGACTTATAATTAAGATATGTGAATCATCATGTGAGTTCTTTTCTTATCGAATACAGTTTAAAACGCTTTGTCAAAAATTAAAAAGCCGTCCAGTTTGTTAAGCAATGTTTTCTGCCTACGAGAGAAGTAACTTAGTATAAATAATTGCGTACGTGTTTTTGAAACATTAATTTCTTGTGCGTTTGGCCTCTTTTATTGTTTAATAAAATACAGTCAGGAAATCGGAGGCGTAGTAATTAAATCACGAGTGCCTAGCACGAGTGGTTTAATTTTTCGCAAACGAATGACTGACTGTATTTCATTAAACAATAAAATACAGAGATGCATTTATTATTTCGATTCTAACACGAAATTGTCTTTAAAAAATACCACGAACTATGTTCGACGCGTAGCAACATTCAATAGTAACTTACAAGACGAATTTTGATGCAAAGCATCAAAGACGCCGCGCATGTTTTAGAAGCATGACTTGGACAGGTTTCTCTATAAAATCAGCGAACCCTTTTACACATAAAAGATCATTACCTCTGTGTACATTTTGTTTATGAAACTGATTCAAAAAATAAACTTTTATTAGTACTAGCATAATACTAAATCCTTGGTAACTTCCATATTGTTAAATACCTCTTTTTTTCACAACATTAATTATTTTCGGATGCTAATTTTACACTGGCTATTTTAGATAGACAGAACTATTTATAACCATGGCCCCCCACAATTTCACTGACTACAGGTCGGTTTATAGGAAGCAGAGGCAAAAGAACCTGTGCAAATATAATTTACACCGGGTCCAAATATGTGAAAAATAACTATTTGTAAAACAGATATACCAGCCCCTCCCTCCCTGTAGCTGGTAAGTGGATTATTCTTTCTTTCTATTCCCGAAGCGTATACACTCTAGCAAATGGCGGAAAGAGATGAAATCCACATGATTAATTATGCTGTGACGTATACATTTTACAGAACTTCCATTGGCTGAGTATTGTTTTTATTTACAAATGATGGAATGGAATTCCGTTAGGGCCCTACGTATTGCATAGTTGGGTGAACGGTTTTTCTTTACAGTTTCAATATTATAGTCTAATATGTAGTAATTAAAATGGGTTTTCATTGATTTTTCGCGTTGGCGCCATGTATTCTATTATCTGAGTGGTTTAAGATAGCAAAACATCTTCCGAATCATTTTTCTGAGCTTTGATGAATCGGGTCGTAAGGTCCGTAAACAAAGCTATAAAAAACCGTAGTCTGCGAGTTTGTGGAAAAAGTTATTAAATACTCATTAAATGTGTCCAAAGTTTTGTAATAAGGGAAGAAGTCGTAAGTATTTTGTACTTTATTATTTTCTTAATGACTTAATACAATTTAATGATTCATAAAAAGTCATTTTTCATACATATAGAACATAGTTTAGATTTACAATAATAATGTTGGCTGCTCCCTATTTGATTATGCAACCCCATGGTCCAAAATTGAAACCTATTCAATACTGACGCCGCGATTCCTCGCGGCGTCAACAACCACGGAATTCGATTTGACGCGTGCGATATTTACCCCACGTTTTGCCCGTGGAAAACGTGATGTATTTTATCGTTAAATAATGTATAGCTTCTTTCCCTCTATATCTATATATACGAAAAGTTGCGAATCGTGTTAGAATTATTGTTATTCACGGACATAACAATAACATATCCAAAGTATGGCATATGTAGGTTAAAGCTACAAGGAGTGCAAAATGACGGGTTTAATCAATCGGTCTTGGAATAGTAAGGGCTTGCTTGGAAATTGTATGCACTTACAGGTATATGGATTCATTGAAACGAATGCTCTCTGTGCCATTATGCATACAGCGAACAGGTTTTGTCAGTCGCAGGATACAATTTATATCAAAGCGCTGTTGGCGATGAAGGCCTGTTAGCTATAGATGGCTTGGAGGAAATTAACTCCGCATCATCGTTTGAATGAATTGCATTTTCGATGCCTTTATTCGTGAAATCCCTGTCGGGAATGTATGTAAATTATACATGTTTCTAAAAGAAATCATTTATTTTAGGTAAATATAGATGTAATCGTTCGTAAATAAGGTTTTCAGCGAAATAACACCATAAATTTGAAAATCAAACTTCTAACTCTTAGATCGAGCTCCGTACGTTCCGTAAATATCCGCACTTTTCCGTGATATGCATATGATCATCTTTCGTCATCAGCGTAAGTTGACATTTAGGAAGTACACCTCTTATGGGCACTATTTCAAACCTTGAGTAACGTAATTAATATTTTCACAATCTACACTTGATAACTGACTAGTGTGCAACATTTTAAGACATTTCACCGTTTAATCAAAAAGGTTTATCGAGTTTTTTTGCCCCACCCCTACTAGAATTACTGGCATTATTTTAAAGTACCCTACAAAGTTTGCAAGTATTTATGTATTTTCGTTTTGGTTCCAAGGTTCCATAAAATAGTGCTTGCAACGTAGAATATGCAATTTCGTTACCTTTCCAGGAATTTCAAGCCGTTTTATTGGCCAATGATCCGTTAATAGAAATTAATTTTTACTTTTTAAAATGATCAAGGTCAACTTAAATATTTTCAAGTAATTGTACAGCATGATAAAATTAAGGAATATTAATAAAAAGTGTTCTTGTCTTGTAAAAAGACTTATATTTTCATGAATTTCAATTTAATTACTAAAAAATGGCTTCCACGGGTATTGAGCCCAGTACCTCTTGATCTCAAATGTATGGGAGGATAATAATGCGTGTTATTTGGTTTTTTGACGTGGTGTATTGTGATATGTTACCCGTCTAGATTAATATCACCCGTGTCGTTGGGCAAATAACCATTTTATTATTATTACCTTTCTTAAACTTTAAAGGTGTCGGTTTACTTTTAATTCATTCGACTATATAATTTAAGAAAATTTTCGCTAGGCAGTTACATGTTTTAGAATGCAATCAGATAAGGTATCACTCGAAAGGAGAATAATAACACATATAATATAGCCATTTGAGAAAAGGTTTCGCTTTAAGTTATCTTTTCTAGCTCAGAAACTATTTTATTACGGATATATTTTTTACAAATAGTATAACATAAGTTTCATTCCGCATTATATACTTGGAACTAACTGTGCATCCTTTCAAGAATACCAAATTTATTCTTCTTACTCCTATGAAAGAGACTGTGCATAGGCACCACATAGTCTAAATCTCAAAAAAAAAAACACTTTGTGTTTCCATTATTTAAAAATGCAGTAGCAAAAGTTCCGTAATTCCATTCATTTTTGGGGCTGTTTCAATACCATTCTACTTTTTTCATTTTCAATATGTTTTAATAGACTGCCATTCATGGTACTGTCCGCCTGTTTTGTGAATGAAAACCTTGCTGTATGCTATATTCTTGAAACAGACTGTATAAATGGCTGCAGGTACGGATAGGCTTTCGGGTACATTTGTTTATATTCTTAATTACATGTACATTCATTTCAATAATTTCAACGCGCTCCGAGTCAGAATAGTCCCCATACTCGCTATCCGTACCAGAAGCCTCCTCATCGCTTACATCAATAATGGGAACGACCGTTAAATCAATTACCTTTGTTGCATTTTTGACAATTTCAATACACTTGCAGGTTGAAATAAATTGTGATAAAAGCTGCAAATATATACAGCTCCACTTTAATCGTTCTCAGCATATTTATTTTGTTATGCTTTCAGATGACGTCGAAAACTTTCTCAATGATATGCTTGACGGCTTTGACTTTATTTGTCCTTGCCCATACGGTTCAAGGGAAATGTTCTGTCGTAAATTGTCTTGTCGGCATGATGAAGTGTTCCAGAAAGGCCGACGCTGTCGGAGAAGACTATGAAACGTTCGGGTGTTGTGATTTTTATTTTGAGTGTGTAAAAGAGTGCGGACTAGAAACTGCTACGTAAGTATAACTATTAAATTAAAGAGGCATTGTTAACATTTTTATTTGCATAAAAGCGTCATTTCGTAATTTCGTACTGTATATTGACAAGTATTTCTCGTGCATGACAGGTAGGTACCGAAGCACAGAGGTGACATGTGGGAATTTTTTTTATATTATCTCGTGGCCACGCGATAATAAAAAAAGAAAAAACGAAAAACTAAAAGTTATCGCGTGGCCACGCGATAATAAAAAAAGAAAAAACGAAAAACTAAACGTTATCGCGTGGCCACGAGATAATAAAAAAAAACAACGAAAAACAAAACGTTAAAAAAAAAAAAAGTTATTTAACGTTTTGTTTTTCGTTGTTTTTTTTTATTATCACGTGGCCACGCGATAACGTTTAGTTTTTCGTTTTTTCTTTTTTTATTATCGCGTGGCCACGCGATAACTTTTAGTTTTTCGTTTTTTCTTTTTTTATTATCTCGTGGCCACGAGATAATATAAAAAAAATTCCCACATGTCACCTCTGTGCTTCCGTAGGTAGGTACTGCCTGCATAACAGTTAATGATCAATGGAATGCTTGATTTGATCCATCGTTTCTTTTCAAGAAATATTACTTAAAATCTATTTAAAAAGAGGAGGAATCTTTCTGCATCATTGAAAAAAATCTTTGGTTTTAAATGTCCGAGGTGGTATGTACTATTTATCAGTGAACACGTGTCGAATTTCAGAAAAAAAATATTTTAGTTTTGGAAATATTTCATATTTTTTTAAATCGCTAACTACCTTATATTCTCCTACAGCAATTCTTATCTATGATATATTTTACTGTTCAGCATGTCACGTGACCAACAGGGACTAGTTTGTTACTGATATTATCAATACCGTTCAGCTCTCGTGGGAGCAACAGAGAAGATATAAAATGATTTTACAAGTCTAGTTTTGGGAATAAAAATAAAACCTGTAAATGTTAACAGATATCATTTAATTATGAAGTATTTAGTCGGTGGTATTCGGTCTAAAATTACCGAGGTGACAATTCTGATTAAGCATTTTGTCATACCACACTCATTAATGCGGAATGTTATAGTAGTTGCAAAAATATATTTCAGTTTTTACAAATGTTTTGTTAGTGGCTTTCCTTCTGTGTGTCAGAAAGCCTTAATGAGTATTGACGAAGTAAAAAATAATTATTTCTAGGTGCAGTTGATCAATGTGTAACAATGCTGTTCACATTCTACATCTCTGATCAGGAAATCCCATTTTCTGTAATTCTAGAATAGTGAGAATACTAGTGTCACCAGTTTACGTTAACTGTATTTAGCACTAGGTACGTAAAAACGTGCGATGAAAAGTACTTCAATATAGGTCCAACTATAAGCTTCACCAATAAGCTCAATACGTTGAACATCAAGTAGGCTATATCATACAATCATAACGAAACGATTTAAGTGAATTACTCAGAGGAAACAACGAGTGCACTTTCATACACATCGAGTAAAGCGAGAAGCGAAAGGAATCAAACGGCCATATAATACACAGGTACCCAGCGTGGGGCATGGACCCATATATACTGATACATTAAAACAAAATAAAAAGATCTTTTTTTCACTACACACATATAGTAGTAAAGGTATAGCACTCCTGGGTCAGAACATCGCGGAAAATATACACTGGCCTTATTCAACAAAGCCGTGTGTTCAAAATTTCTTTTCGATATTAAAAAGCTTGGTCTTGTTCGACGTAGAAATAATTATTCAGTTAGCGGCAGCTAAGTGTGGACCAAAAATATATGCGAAATGTTAAAGAATAATAACTTCTACGTCGAACAAGAGCAAGTGTTTGAAAATCGAACTGACTTTCTTGAATAAACACGACCTTCTTGAATAAATCCAGTGTATTATAGTCGTGATTTCCGAACCGAGGAGTGCTATACTTTTTATACTTTATGTATATACTATATAGTTAAAAACTTTATTATTATTGTTTTAATATATCCGTATATGGGGGACGATGCCCAACACCGGGTACCTGTGATATAATATTGAATACGCGTTGAAGAGATTTAAATACATAAATATCGTCTACCGCAATTAGTAGGAAAACACTGCTGTCTCCATATATAGTTAACACATTTTTGAGCGCTATCGATTGATGCATATAATTTATTCAACATGTGCTGGTTTAGTGTCGTACTTATCTTGGATGGTATTTATATGCACTACAAAAAAGGAGGAAGGAGGGACCAACTACGACTGTGCATAGTTGCATACCCCCACAAAGGTCCGATCTTCGAACTAAAATTCCTTTTCATATATCTATTTATTACCTCGCCACCAGGATTTCATTAACACTCCAAGCAAAATACTTTCAGTCCTTCTCATCTAACAGGTCTCGACCATCTACATTACATTTTCGTAGTATTACATATTACGGTTGAAAAGCTACTAACTTCCGGTCAAAAGCGAGCTTAATACGGCTGCGCCGAAAAACTGGACAATACGCAACCTAGTCTTGCCCTTGTAAAAGTGGAAATTTATCTGATGAGACGTCGTTCACAAGTACAAAATTTGTCATTCCGCTGTAACATTCAATTATTAGTGTTTTGAGCGGTATGTCAAATTGCTTCAGTTTGTAAAAGAGACCATTGTGCCAAACTCTATCGAAACGAAAGCGGAGGTTGTGTATGAGTCCTATATATGGTTCACTTTCGTTTTCGCAGTAAAATGAAACAACTTCTCGCAGACTAATTGACGTCGTTACTGATCCAAGGTGTTTTTGATACACATTCTGTAGTTTGTTTGGAAAACATATTTGATTTTCTAATAACCATAATAATAGTCAGATTTTCATTTAAAGTCCCTGGATCACATTTAAAAGAAGCTCTTATTTCATCAAGAAAGATGTCTTACTGACAGAAATGGCCTTAACTTGTACCAAAACATTCATAACTTTGCTTTTAAATGGATTAGTACATATAAGAAACATAGCGCAGTATTTTTTTCAATGATATTGCAAAAAATAAGAAAGGCTTTCGGGCAACACCTTAAATACGAAAGAAAAGCATATGTCAAAATTGTTTTAGTGTGAATAGAATATGGTTGTATCATTATCCTATCAATAAATTTATGTTACTATTTCAATAAATTTAAAGAGATCATCGGACTTTAAATGTTTTAGATAGTCACTTAGATCTAACTCATCTCTGTTATACACAGTCACTTATAAGTCTAATAATTCACTAAGGCTTGCCGCTGAAGACATGACTCCTCTGACCTTCAAAGGCAGTATATTCAGTGAATAATCAATCTTACTGAGTATCATTACGTATACTTGGATAAACAATAAAACACCAAAATGAAGTAAATATTACTACCATCAATTGTAAACTTTTGAATCCCAGTCGTTCGCACTGTTCCATCTTCTACAGTACATTTTGCGTAGCCAGAAACTCTTATCTTGAAACGAGTATTTTCTCTTTGACTTTTTATGTCAACGATGTTTTGCTATATCTACTCCGAGTTTTAGGTTTCATTGTTAATACGATTTACAACCAATTTCTTATCATTATAATTATTACTATTCACTATTATTATTATCTGGTCCAAATCACATAAAGGGCGAGGTTGGGGTATGGTGGGTAAGGAACAGGGGGTGTAGGGGGTGGATATTAGAAAGAGTGATCATTAAATTATTTGAGCCAATCAAATTAATTTTAGCCTGTTTCAGATAATTCTTGCCCCCACCCCATGGGGTGAAAGTGGGATGTTGACAGGGGATTGACATTAGAAAGTGTGATCACTACAATATTTGAGCCGATTACTATTAAATTCAGAGAATTAGATTTTTTAAGTTTTTACATTTGATATAGAAGTAAAATAATCAAAGTCTAAATGCCTGCTCTAGATGTGTGTATTATCACGGAAACCACTTTAAAGGTTAGACCAGCAAGTTTTATATTATAAAGTGGATTAATTTGAAAATGGGATAGGGAGTTATGGTTCAGTGTGTGAACTTTTCCTAGTGTTCTGGTTTTTGTTCCTGACAAGCATTAGTGTTTGCCCTACATTTCTGTCCAATGAAAATATCTAAAAATTAAAAATGTTCCCTGTCTATTTGCCATAAACTTCTGACAGATTACTCTATGTATCACTCTATCTTGATAGAGTGAGACTCTATAGACCTGTTTGCGCCTGACGTCATAAAATGTAGTAAATAATGACTAAATGTAGGGCAAACAGTCAGTTAGAGGCTAAAATAGAGAAATTTATACAACATAGAAACCCAGTCGGTCGCTAGTGCTCCCTCCCCTCCTTTGGGTTTCTATATTGTATAAATTTCTCTATTTAGCCTCTTACTGTTACTAATATCGTTAAGGGATGTGTTTAAAAGGTTGCCAATATAGATTTAGGATTCCTCGTTATTTACACTTCCTATCAATTAGACATTTCCTATTTTCATAGTTATTTCCGGAAAAGCGTGACAGACGGACATATAGACAAACAAAACGATGACCATATGACCCGCCCCCTTTCGTGGGGCATAATAGAGGGTTCATAAATGAAGTTATAAACTATAAATTGCAGATGCGGTAAATATACGCTAGAACCAGAATATGATGGGGAGAATGATACCGAAAAAAGAGGAAGCTGGAATAAAAGGGGAAGTTGGAACAAACGTGGAAGTTGGGACAAACGTGGGAGCTGGAATAAGAGAGGAAGCTGGAATAAACGAGGGAGCTGGAATAAGCGTGGAAGCTGGAACAAGCGATTGGACAGTGGAGAACTAGATGATCAAAGTTATTACCCTGTCCAAGAGCAATTGAAATAAATTATCATACAATTTGACATAAGTCATCTTAAAGTAGATTATATATAGCAATAAATCAAACAGATTTGATGTTAATGACGACACCATAGAATAGCTCTGTCCTGCTTTTCTTATCAAAACCTTATTTGTAGTGGTGTTTATAAGATGACATTTTGATTGATTTACATCATAGCCATAGATGAACATCATCGTTACTCGACTGTTCGTAATGGAAATGTTTTTGTTATCATTTAGTGAAAAAAAAATAATGTAACTTTAACAAATAAAAGTTTAGCAAATTTAACCAGTGAACGTTAACTTGACAAAAATGAAACAAGAAATATCTTTTTAAACGACGGTGATGAGCTAAGCTACCACCCGAAATCCGCACCTGCAGCCAAATTCATAAACGTATTCTTTAGAAAATATGTAGTAGCGTAGGAATTTACGCATTCATTCATATAGTGGTTTGTTTTGACGTCATTTACCGGGAATGCCAACTGCCGCAGACATATCACGATCCCTTTAATTTGTTCAGCCTAAAAAATCTGCCTAGCTGTCACCTTGGAGAGTTTTGTATTGTCGTCCGTATTTTGGTATTTTTTACAGGCGGGCATTTTCAGTATAAACCTAAACATCGTTCTTGGGAAAGTTGTCAACGCAGACGGTCTATTTGTAGATCGGAAATGTAGCGATCACATGGTCAAGATAAACGCATGCACCATCATGTGCGATTAAAATTCCAGAAGAAAATGAATATATGGTGGGAAATCACATGATCAAAATAATATTTAAACAAAAGCATGGACCGTATATTAAAATATACGGACCCTGACAAAAGAAAATCTACATTGATAGATCATATTCACTTTCCAAACCTCCATTAAGTATACATCTGTCGGCTCTACTAAATATCAATTAGAGGTGCTCTTTCTACTATGACACAGTTTTGAGGAAAAAAACCTGTTTCTGCATACATTCAATAGACGATATGTCTTCAAAAGAACAAATCGAATACTTTCCCGAGAAGAATCCTCTAATCAAAATTATTCATTTAAAATGATGTTACCATTCCAAGTGACCAGTATAATTTTAAATAAAACTTTAATCAGTGATTTAGTCCTAGAATAATAAACATTACGAAAGTTATAACCAAAAAACAATGATCTGTATAACAGTTTCATTCACATTAGATATAGTGGAAATCTGTAAAATATCTTTTTTTCCAAGTCAAACTTACTAGTAAAAATTCCTCTTTTTGGTTAAGTGTATCTGAGTTTGTATCTGTCAATAACAGAAATAACTTGGTAACACTAATTTTTATATGTTATTAAACATTCACTGTGTTTTCAGCATCATTCTTGACTATAACCCCATTTGGTCGTTTTGAAGGGTAATAACCCTTCATTTGATTGCGTTTGGACCGGTCCAAAAAGTAGGTCAAAACCTAGCTTATTCAGCTAAAGCCGAAAGAAAGAAACAAGATGTGTCTGAAGCCTGGTAGTGGTAAGTATTTCATCAGAACAGTTTGTTCGTACTTTCTGCACAACAATGCTGTAGATGCAAAAATGTAAAGCTGAACCAATCCCAGTGGCTCAGTTCTTTTCAACTTTTCCACCAGCGGCTGCAGCCGTCACGGTACATTCTCTGTTTACGTAGACAGACACGCCCGGACTTTAAATACAACCAAACACAAACTTTGTTTAACTTGATATGGTAATTAAGAAAATATGACATAGCAATTGACTGACTGAAATTGCACGTATAGCTCCGAGAAACCAATCGAAAGCCAAGACAAAGAATGTGATGTTAAATCTTGATCCAGTTGAAAATGACCTATCGTCGAAAGCAAATCAGTTGTTGTAACCTACAGTTGGATCCTATTTCTGGATGAAAACTTGACTCCGATACTCGGACTGTATTTTGATTTCAAATAGCTATTTCATATTTTATATATTAACATATAACGAGAATGTGAGGGTGTATAGTAATAGCCGGTGTAAGCTAAAGATCTTAGACCCTATTTCAGCTTGTAGTTTGTAGTTCAGATGTTAATTCGTGAATAAACATCAATATTGTAGCACATTCGAAGCACCAAGTTAAGATAGTATTTTGATACAGGTTGAATTTTGATTCACGAATTAATACTTGAAATACCAACAACAAGGTGGTTGTTAATTAAAAAATAAACACCTGAATAACAGACAACTCACGAGTTAATATCTGAACCACGGATTACAATTCAGCTGAATATTCAATAACGAGTTAATATCTGCAGTAAAAACAAGTTACTGTCATAATTTCTAACTACATTCTGTTTGAGATACGATCTACAAGGTGGCTGATATTTCGCAGAGTACAATCTGAATTACGGTCTACTAAGATATAAGACCTATGTACAACACTTATTTTGTAATTATCTTGTGAATGGAGTCTTATCATCGTCGTTTTCTTACTTCGAAGTTATATTTTGCTATTTCGGGGTATACACCTTTAGCGCAGTTATATTTTGCTATTTCGGGGTATACACCTTAAGCGCAGTTATATTTTGCTATTTCGGGGTATACACCTTTAACGCAGTTATATATTGCTATTTCGGGGTATACACCTTTAGCGCAGTTATATTTTGCTATTTGGGGAACGAACGTCGTCAAGTGCTCATTCAGGAATGCAACAGAATTCCAAAGAAATCAACACTTCTGTCAATTATATGCACCGGTGATGCACTGCAGTGGTCAACGTAAGAGGTGGTCATACACGTAATTGTATGGTATATTAGGGTTTTATCGTTGGTACCGGTTTCCCACATGACTAACGCCCCCAGACGAGGTTAGTTACATGTATTTTAGGTTTCGGAGGATAGTGCAAGATACAGAAAGCGTCCCAATTCCAGAGACACCCCTAGTTCTTTTAACATGACGGGTGTATACCACCCATACCTCGGTGTTTGTCTGATCCAAAAGACTGTTGGTAATTTTAGTTGGTCAGCCCCGGGAATCGAACCCGCTACTTCGAGATTACAAGACTCGTGCTCTACCGATTGAGCTAACCGGGCTGACTTACACGTAATTAAGTGTTATTTTTAACTCCTACCTCACTTGGTCAAAATTTCCCCCATTTTTCTGGTTTCTGACTATATTGCTATTGGGGATAAACACATTTAGCATAGTTTTATATTGCTATTTTCGGTAAACATCTCTATCGTAGTCATATATTGCTAACTGGGGGTGTACCCCTTTAGCGTAGATACATATTGCTATTTGGTGTATACACCTTGAATTTAGTAACATATTGCTATTTGGGTGTAAGCACCTTTAGTGTGGTTATATTTTGCTACTTGGGGCGATACACCCTTAGCGTAGTGATATATTGCCATTTGATGGTACACACCTTTAGCATAGTTATAAATAGCTATTCGGTGGTATACACCTTTAGCGAATTTACATATTGCTATTTGGGGGTATTCACCTTTAGCGAAGTAATATATTGCTATTTGTTTGCGTATTTATCTATTGCTATCTAGGGGGATATACACATTTAATTATACATGATGTATATTGCTTTTTGGGGGTATGCACCTTAAGAGCACACCATTAGTTTAAACATATTTTTCGTCATATGACAAAGAACCGAGTTAACATTATACATACATTAAGTAATGACGAGTGGATAGAACCGACAGTTTAGTTTATACGAATTTATTTTAGTTCGATTGCGAAGAAAGCTCCGTAGCTTATTTAAACGCCTCGAACACTCATTCCAGAGTCATTACATTCGCGAGAGAGAGGCAGCGAGTTTTTCATCGCGCTACCCATTTACAGCTGGGTGACTGAGGCACGTGTGGTTTAGTGTCTTTGCCCAAGGACACACCTCGTTCTCCGGCTGGGATTCGGGGGGGGGGGCTCTTTTTTGGGGGGGGGACGCCCTAACCACTGAGGGGGGGGGGGGGGGGGGGGGGGGGGGGGGGGGGGGGGGGGGCTATCGAGGCCCACTGAGCTGTCGAAACCGACAGTTTAAAGGTTATTCAAGGTACTTTCCAAAACACAAAACTTGACGGTGTTCGAGGTTATGCCATTTCTTTTACAAAATTAGCGACGAATTGGCTGAGGCAAATTGTTGGGAAAAGACGTTGTACTAAAGGCGATTGCAAAATTAGTGTGAGTATACACCTTTAGCGTAGATATATACTGTTATTTTGGGGTAAAAACATTTGTTTCTATTATAAATTAATGATATTGTTTATTTGCCAAATGATTCAGGTACATACCTGTATGCAGTCGATACCACAGTATACTTATACGCATCATCAAATAATATCATTGGTATACATGCAGTCGTCTTTCGTCAATAAATAGTTGGTGCGTTCTAAATAATATGTCACTACATCCAGCTAAAACCAAATGTATGGTTAAAGCAACTAATTACATTTTGAGAGATAAAAAAGAACTTTTATTGCAAGTAAATAATGTAGAGATTGAAAATGTAACTGTTCAAATCTTCTTAGAGTTTATACTTTTATCATGGAAATACCAACTAGCTAAAGTAATGTCTAAATTAAACTCCAAAATTGCACTGCTAAAAAGAATAAGTCATAATTTGTTGCATGAGATGAAACGTATGGTTTATATTGCTAATACATTACCTATATCTGATTACTGCTGTACGGTATGGGGACAAGGCAAACATGCACACAAAAAAACACGGTAATTAAGAGCCAAAAAAGAGCAGCAAGAATTATTTTAAAAGACAATTACAAACAAAGACTGTACAAATGTTCCAAGAACGACGGTGGTTTTCTTTTCCACAGAGATGTAACTATCATACTGCTTTACTTGTGTATAAATCTCAAAACAATTTAGCTTCAAGATATATAGCTGATATTGAATACTATTCCTTCAAAGATCCAAAATTTCCCAAGTCTTTGATCTTTTGAAATTCATGACAATTTTTTTTTAATTGAAATCAGAACTATATGTACCAGTATTACAATATTATTAGATTTTGAAATTATATTTTGAAATTAATTAGCACACTTGCTGTAATGCGTTACCTTTGTTTTTGAGTGCTTGTCGAAAAACTGTGTATTTCTATTTTATTTGTTTTTAATTTTTATTTTTTCCCCCAACCTTATTACAAGAAGGCCATATTGAAAATATGATGCAATAAAGAATTTATTATTATCATTATAGTTACTATAATTATTAAGGAAGTAATATATTGGCATTTGGGGGTAAACACCTTAAGCATATTTATATATTGCTATTTTGGGGTACACCCCTTTAGCGTAGTTACATGTGCACTCCTTTAGCGTAGTTACATATTGCTATTTGGGGTTATACACCCTTAGCGTAGTAATATATTGTCATTTGAGGGTACACACCTTTAGCATAGCTATATATTGTTTTTTGGCGGGACACAACTTTAGTGTAGTAATATATTGCTTTTTTGGGGTTTAACACCTTTAATGTAGTTATATAATGTTATTTGGGTTATACAACTTGCAGCTGAGCGTAGACATATATTGCTATTTGGGGGATACACCTTTAGCGTAGTTATAAACTGCTCTTTGGGGGTAAACATAGCATATTAGTTTTTGCTATTTGTGTTAGTTATAAATTGTTGTTTTGGGGGTTAAAACATTTAGTGTATTTATGTAAATGCTATTTTGGGGTATACACATGTAGCGTAGTAACATATTGCGTTTTAGGGTATACAACTTGTGTGCAGTGATTTATTGCTGATTAGGGGTAAACAATATATATTGCTATTGGTTTAATGCTATTATCGAAGTGATATATTAATATTTGAGGTATTCACCTTTATCGTAGATATGTCTTGCTATTTGGGGTATACACCTTTAGCATTGTTATATATTCGTTTTGGGGTTATCCCATTTCTCTTACAAAATTAACAACGAATTGGCTGAGGCAAATTGGGAAAAGAGGACGATTGCAAAATTAGTGTGAGAATATGCTATTTCGGGATACACACATTTCAGGTAGTAATATATTGGTATGTGTGGGTAAACATCTTTAGCGTAGTTATATACAAATGTATTGCTATTTGTGGTATATACATTTAGAAATAAATTGAAATTTTTATCGATCTATTTGAGTTTTGGAAGCGGCTGAAAAAATTTACATATGAATTATTTTGATTCAAATGAGCATGCAGTCGCAATGAATCAGATATTTAACTATATGCTTAAGTCAAACGTACAATTATATCGAAGGCTGATTGTGTAACTACCTTTAAAGCTGTTCTAGGTCTCGTCATTATTATGCATCAAATTGCCCAGACCTTTAATTGCAACAAATGGAACGAATGTAGATACAAGAGTTGCAAAATAATTTTTAACGTAAAACGCGGTACACACTGACAAATTTAATGCTGACTGGCTGACTGGGATGTTGGTGTTAAAACCGAAAAGAAAATTAACTGGTCATACCATATCACCTCTGTTCCCAATATAGCTCCTCGGCGACTTGAAGTGCAACATAGCAAATAGTTGCTATTGAGATATTTCCAAAAAGCGATTTGAAATTTAAAATAGTACGATTCAATAATGTGTGTGGAATTTGGCTTGATATTTGTCAGTTTTCATTACAGTGAAAGATGACACTTCTGAAATGTGTTTATTGAGTGACTAAACCTGTTCAGTACGTGTTGTCAAAGTATGCGAATATGCAAAGAAAATAAATAAGATACACTTTTGGGCCAAAATCGCTCTACTGAACCCAAACATATATCATTCTCTCTATTGGCGGACAAGAGCAAATCTATGTGTCTCCGCATCTTCCCAAAGTAGGGCAAAAGTATGGCATAACAACCCTGTTGTGAAAATCTTAAGGAGAATGATGTTATTTATAAAAGAATAACCCGCTATTATGACCATTCGGTAGACCGCCTCCGTGATGGAACGGTTAGAGTCGTTGACTTTAAATCTCTCATTGATTGAAGGTGAATGGCCCATGCCTTGCTACCGACCTCGCCTCTGTATTTCTTGAAGACGTTTTTACCGACCACGCCCCTCGATTTGAGAAAATTGGAAGTTTCGTACGGAGGATATGGTTCTAGTAGATCTATTGTTCCTGTTAGGAAAACTGCACGCCTGTAAAATGAAACTGAAATACAACAGACGTTTAACCGGATCATTCGATGTTCAATAAGTTTTCACTTCACCAGCACTATTGTATAGTTATAATACAGTCTTTATTTAATAAGTCAACATATTTGGGCAAGCCCAAGTTTCCATATCCTTTGCACAGCCGGCATATTTTGTTACACTCTCGACAGACATGCATGTGTTTGTGTAAACACTGTACATCACGTTTTGCTACTTTCGGTTCACTGCGCGTGCTGTATACGTCAGGCAATAGATTGAGCTGTAACATGAAAAGTAAAATTTCCATTGGCCCACCTACAGAGGTTACGCGTAGGAGTCACCTTGTCTGCTAACCTGCGCATGGACTTTATTTTTCTTTTCTTTTTTTGCTAACGAGAGGTCAATTTTAAGCGTTCTCACAAGATGTCAATATACCTGGGATTGAGTACGAGACGTCTGATTTTTGTCTATGAAAAAATATTTGCACGCGCTCAAAACACTATTCCCCAGGGACCTGTAAGCGAACGTCGGTAAAATGAAAATTTTCAAACTTAGTAAAATTGTGTCCAAGGTCATTTTCAAGGTTGTCTTAAAGTGTCAGCATTTGCCTCAGACGTCTAAGTTTTCAACATTCAGGAGCTGTCGGCATAGCCTTTAAATTCATACAAACAAAACGTGTGCCATACGGTAACTGTCACTTCTATGGAAGGCCAAACCTGTCTTAACCCACGTATACGGTTTAGTACGTTATAGCCGCTCAAAAAGGATATGAGCTTCACAACACAATGTACATACAATATTTACGACAAATTATCAAAAAGCATGACAAACACTAAAATCACGGTACAAATATAACATAATTTTACAGAAACAATTAAACTACAGAATTATTAAATAATGTATGATTTATACAGCAACCGAAGGGGTGCTTGATAGCCATTATTCAGCGATCGAAGGGGGGCTTGATAGCAATCATACAGCGGTCGAAGGAGGGCTTGATAGCCATCAGACAGCGGTCGAAGGAGGGCTTGATAGCCATCATACAGCTGTCGAAGGAAAGTTTGAAAGCCATCATACATCTGTCAAAGGAGGACTTGATAGCCATCATACAGCTGTCGAATGGGGGCTTGATAGCAATCATACAGCTGTCGAAGGAGTGTTTGATAGCCATCATACAGCTGTCGAAGGAAGGCTTGATAGTCATCAGACAGCGGTCGAAGGAGGGCTTGATAGCCATCATACAGCTGTCGAATGGGGGCTTGATAGCCATCAGTCAGCGGTCGAAGGGGGACTTGATAGCCATTATACAGCGGTCAAAGAGGTGCTTGATAGCCATCATACAGCGGTCGAAGGAGTGCTTTAAAGCCATCATTCAGCGATCGTAGGCGTGCTTGATAGCCATCATGTAGCGATCGAAGAAGGACTTGATAGCCATCATTTAGCGATCGAAGGGTTGCTTTATAGCCATCATTCAGCAATCGAAGGGGATGCTTGATAGCCATTATACAGCAACCGAAGGGGTGTTTGATAGCCATTATTTAGCGATCGAAGGGGCGCTTGATAGCCATCATACAGCGGTCGAAGGGGTGCTTGATAGCCATCTGACAGCGGTCGAAGGAGGGCTTGATAGCCATCATACAGCTGTCGAAGGAGGACTTGATAGCCATCATACAGCGATCGGAAGGGTGATTTATAGTCATGTTCAGCGGTCGAAGGAGGGCTTGATAGCCATCATACAGCGGTTGAATGGGGGCTTGATAGCCATCATACAGCTGTCGAAGGGACGCTTGATAGCCATCATACAGTTGTCGAATTAGGGCTTGATAGCCATCATTCAGCGATCAAAGGGGTGCTTTATAGCTATCATTCAGCGATCGAAGGGGGGCTTTATAGCCATCATTCAGCTGTCGAAAGGGGGCTTTATAGCCATCATTCAGCGGTCGAAGGGGGGCTTGATACCCATCATTCAGCGGTCGAATAAGGGCTTGGTAGCCATCATACAGCTGTCGAAGGGGTGCTTTTTAGCCATCATTCCGCGATCGAAGGATGTTTAATAGCCATCATACAGCTGTCGAAAGAGTGCTTGATAGCCATCGTACAGCGGTTGAAGGGGTGCTTTATAGCCATCATTCCGCGATCGAAGGGTGCTTAATAGCCATCATACAGCTGTCGATGGGGTGCTTTATAGCCATCATTCCGCGATCGAAGGGTGCTTAATAGCCATCATACAGCTGTTGAAGGAGTGCTTGATAGCCACCATACAGCGGTTGAAAGGGGGCTTGAAAGCTATCATTCAGCGAACGAAGGGGTGCTTGATAGCCATCATACAGCGGTTGAAAGGGGGCTTGATAGCCATCATACAGCTGTCGAAGGGAGCTTGATAGCCATCTTACAGTTGTCGAAGGAGGGCTTGATAGCCATCATTCAGCGATTTAAGGGGTGCTTTATAGCTATCATTCAGCGATCGAAGGGGTGCTTCATAGCCATCTTTCAGCTGTCGAAAGGGGGTTTTATAGCCATCATTCAGCGGTCGAAGGGGGGCTTGATAGCCATCATTCAGCTGTCGAAGGGGTGCTTTATAGCCACCATTCAGCGATCGAAGGGTGCTTAATAGCCATCATACAGCTGTCGAAAGAGTGCTTTATAGCCATCATTCAGCGATCAAAGGGTGCTTAATAGTCATCATACAGCGGTCGAAGGAGTGCTTTATAGATATCATTCAGCAGTCGAAGAGGTGCTTGATAGCCTTCATTCAGCGATCGAAGTGGGGCTTGATAGCCATCATTCAGCGGTCGAAGGAGGGCTTGATAGCCATCATACAGCTGTTGAAGGAGGGCTTTATAGCTATCATTCAGCGGTCGAAGGGGTGCTTGATAGCCATCATACAGCGGTCGAAGGAGTGTTTGATAGCCATCATACAGCTGTCGAAGGAAGGCTTGATAGTCATCAGACAGCGGTCGAAGGAGGGCTTGAAAGCCATCAAACAGCTGTCGAATGGGGCTTTATAGCCATCATTCAGCGGTCGATAGGGGGGCTTGATAGCCATCATACAGCGGTCAAAGAGGTGCTTGATAGCCATCATACAGCGGTCGAAGGAGTGCTTTATAGCCAACATTCAGCGATCGTGGGGGTGCTTGATAGCCATCATTCAGCGATCGAAGGAGGACTTGATAGCCATCATGTAGCTGTCGAATGGGTGCTTTATAGCCATCATTCAGCGATCGAAGTTGTGCTTGATAGCCATCATTCAGCAGCCGAAAGGGTGCTTGATAGCCATTATTCATCGATCGAAGGGGGGCTTGATAGCCATCATACAGTTGTCGAAGCAGGGCTTGATAGCCATCATACCGCGGTCGAAGGAGGGCTTGATAGCCATCAGACAGCGGTCGAAGAAGGGCTTGATAGCCATCATTCAGCGGTTTGAGGAGTGCTTTATAGCCATCATTCAGCGATTGATGGGTGCTTTAAAGCTATCATACAGCGATCGAAGGAGGGCTTGATAGCCATCATACAGCGATCGAAGGAGGGCTTGATAGACACAATACAGCGATCGAAGGAGGGCTTGATAGCCATCATACAGCGGTCGAAGGAGGGCTTGATAGCCATCATACAGCGGCCGAAGGAGGGCTTGATAGACACAATACAGCGATCGAAGGAGGGCTTGATAATTATCATACAGCGATCGAAGGGGGGCTTGAAAGCCATCATACAGCGATCGAAGGAGGGCTTGATAGCCATCATACAGCGGCCGAAGGAGGGCTTGATAGACACAATACAGCGATCGAAGGAGGGCTTGATAGCCATCATACAGCGGTCGAAGGAGGGCTTGATAATTATCATACAGCGATCGAAGGGGGGCTTGATAGCCATCATACAGCGGTCGAAGGAGGGCTTGATAATTATCATACAGTGATCGAAGGGGTGCTTGAAAGCCATCATACAGCGATCGAAGGGTTGCTTGATAGTCATCATTTAGCGGGCGGAGGGGTGTTTTATAGCGGTCGAAGGAGGGCTTCATAGCCATCATTCAGCGGTCGGAGGGGGCTTTATAGCCATCATACAACGGTCGAAGGAGGGTTTTGTAGACATCATTCAGCGGTCGAAGGAGGGCTTTTTAGCCATCCTTCAGCGATCAAAGTGGGGCTTTATAGCCAGCACTCAGCGGTCGAAGGGGGGCTTTATAGCCATCATTCGGTGATCAAAGGGGGGCTTAATAGCCATCATTCAGTGACGAAAGGGTTGCTTTATAGCCATAATTCAGCGTTCGAAGGTGGGCTGGATAACCATCATTCAGCGGTCGAAGGGAGGCTTTATAGGCATCATACAGCGGTTGAAGGGGTGATTATAGGCATCATACAGCGGTTGAAGGGGTGCTCTAAAACCATCATTAAAGGAACGAAGGTGGGCTTGATAGCCATCATACAGCGGTCGAAGGGGTGCTTGATAGCCATCATACAGCAGTTGAAAGGGGGCTTGAAAGCCATCATACAGCGATCGAAGGGGAGCTTTCTAGGCATCATACAGCGATCGAAGGGGTGCTTGATAGCCATCATAAAGCGATCGACGGGGTACTTGATAGCCATCATACAGCGGTCGAAGCGGTGCTTGATAGCCATCATACAGCGGTCGAAGGCGGGCTTGATAGCCATCATACAGCAGTCGAAGGGGTGCTTGATAGCCATCATACAGCAGTTAAAAGGGGGCTTGATAGCAATCATACAGCGATCGAAGGAATGTTGATAGCCATCATACAGCGATCGAAGGAGGTTTGAATGCCATGATACAGCGGCCGAAGGAGGGCGTGATAGCCATCATACAGCGATCAAAGGAAGGTTTGATAGCCATTAAACATAGGTAGAAGGAAGGCTTGATAGCCATCATACAGCGGTCGAAGGAGGGCTTGATATCCATGATACAGCGGCCGAAGGAGGGCTTGATAGCCATTATAAAGCGATCGAAGGAAGGTTTGAAAGCCATCATACAGCGGTCGAAGAAAGGCTTGATAGCCATCATACAGCGGTAGAAGGAGAACTTGACAGCCATCATACAGCGGTCGAAAGGGGGCTTGACAGTCATCATACAGCGGTCGAAAGGGGGCTTAATAGCCATCATACAGCGGTCGAAGTGGGCCTTGATAGCCATCATACAGCGGTAGAAGGAGAACTTGATAGCCATCAAACAGCGGTCGAAAGGGGGCTTGACAGTCATCATACAGCGGTCGAAAGGGGGCTTAATAGCCATCATACAGCTGCCGTAGGGGGGCTTAATAGCAATCATTCAACGGTCGTAGGGGTCTTGATAGCCATCATATAGCGGTTGAAGTGGGCCTTGATAGCCATCATACAGCGGTTGAAGGATGGCTTCATAGCCATCATACAGCAGTCGAGGGGGTGCTTGATAGCCATCATACAACTGTCGAAGGAGGACTTTATAACCATCATACAGCGGTTGAAGAAAGGCTTGATAGCCATCATACAGCGGTTGAAGGAGAACTTTACAACCATCATACAGCTGTCGAAGTGGGTCTTGATAGCCATCATACAGCGGTCGAAGGAGGGCTTGATAGCCATCTTGACAACATTTCTTAAGTTTTTACGTGAATAACTCTTATACAGCAAAAAGTTTTTTGTTTTTTTTCATTTTAAGAAAAGCAAAATGTCAAGCACACGAAACAAGAGATTCACTTTCGAACCAGATATCGTAGGTCCGCGTAGGATAGGAACGAAGTTTTTGCGGCTTCTGGTTAATTTATGAGTGTCTTTGATTCACAATTTAAGAACGATACTACACTTAAAACTAAAAAAACAAAGAGAAAAGGCTAGCTTCAACATTTAAAAGGTCACACTCAAACAGAAATTTAAAGGAATTAAATTTATTTTCAGCAGTTGACGAAACAAGGTCATTATGAGTGAAGTGATAGAATTTATTGATAAGATAAGACATGGAGAGAAGTTAATACAGATTGCAGATAGTCGCCATGTGGACTCGAGCTATTAATAGCTATAGTGAAATAAAATACAGCTTCATCAAAACGTATCCTCGTCATCCTTTCAAGTACTATTAAAATTTTCAGCCTTAAATGCCACCTCGGTGGGATACATGCCACACGTTTTAAATAACAACCGGTGACATGTGTTTCAGTCGGTACAACAACATGTTCCTGTCCTCTGGAAAAGAAACGCCCAGCAGTACGTGCACTGCAGCACATTATTGTCCTCTGGGAAAGAAACGCCAATCAGGATCGGCACTGCAGCATATTCCTGTCCTCCGGAAAAGAAACGCCCATCAGGGTCGGCTATGCAGCATTATCCTGTCCTCCGGGAAGAAAATGTGAATCTACCATGTCCATGAGTTGCGGATAAGGAAATCCCACCCGAGGGTTGAGATACGTCCCCAAAACTAGTCTCTGCCGAGTTTTTTTAACGTATCTCAACCCTGGGACGAATATATACAGTTTATGAAACGCTAACATTACCACAGTTGGTAAAACACGTATACTATCCCACTTACTATCCCGTTTCGTGTGGTTTTCGTGGGAAAAAAATCTGTCTTCGCATCCCAGCTAGTGTTATGCTTACACTGTCCCACTGCGTATAACGCTTACACCATCCAGTATCCCAGTTTGTGAAACGCTTATAATATCCCATGTCGTGCAACACTAACACTATCCCAGTTTATGAAACGCTTACACTATCTCACTTCGTGTAAACGTACACTATTCCATTTCGTCAACACTTGCACAATCCCAGTTTGTGAAACGCTTACATTATCCTACTTTATATAACGCTTACACTATCCTAATTCGTGTAACGCTTACACCATCTCACTTCGTGTAAACGTACACTATTACTTTCGTCAACACTTGCACAATCCCAGTTTGTGAAACGCTTACATTATCCCAGTTTGTTAAACGCCTAATACATTATCCCACTTCGTGTAACGCTTATACTATCCCAGGTTGTGAAACGATAAACTTTACATCATCCCAGTTCGTGAAACGATTTATCTATTCCACTTCGTGCAACACTTACACTATCCCAGTTTGTAAAACGCTTACACTATCCTGCTTACACTTTAAGTGTTGCTAGCAGATTTTGCAGGCCATGGTGCGTACTTTCTTTTCATTAAAGTAAGAAGTGCTTGCATATCAATCTGTTATGTAAACAGCAGGTGATTTTTTCTTTTTCTACATAAATAAATAATCACTTGTCATCAAAAACATTGACAAAATTATTATTTTTCATCTGGTATCCTGTGCAGACGAGCACCCAATCCGATCGAGAGGTTGAAATATATGTTTTAACTAATGTAACGATCCTAACAGTTCCAGTCTTAAAAAGATATCTTAACATTTGGTAAATCTTATTGTAGCTAACATGAATATTTTATATTAAACGTTAATTTTGTAAACTCTGTATATAAGAGTAGTGCTCTAAATATAGGCATTTAATTTTCACATACTTTCACGGGGAAGTTCCCATATTTGTTTCAGCTTTTAATCGTTGCAACCTTTGCAACCTGGTCCCTGGTATTTGGTCATTTACAAAAGGATTAAATGCTATTTATGACCATGTACACCCTCACATAAACATCTTTCCGAATACCATACAATATGTCAAGAAATCTTGAAATTGGCCTAGTAGCTAAGGAGAAGATGCCGTTAAAGATTTTTCTATTTTAGCTCTAGTAGCCATTATGTACAGCGGAGCAGAACCACTGGAGCCCCCTTTGTATATGCTCATCTAAAAACAATCCTGTGAGCTTTGATTGAAATTGGCGGTGAAGTTAAAGAGGAGATGTCGTCTGAATCATTTGTTGGTTATGGTCCATGCTCAGGTCAGCAGTTAACGTTATGTCAAAAATAATTCACGAGATACGTCTAACACAGAGGTGTTCCAGACTGATTCTTTCGGCACAGGTAAATTCTTCCGAAATTCCTCGGCGGATTCTTCGACCTTTGACCTACTGACCGGTTCATCTACAGGTTTGCTGACAACCTACTGCGCAATTTTCATGAAAGTCAAATGAAAATTGTAACCTGTAGAGTGTTATCAAAGAAACTTTATGGACGGATGGACGTACAGACCACCATGACATAAGCTCTACTGAACGTCCAGTAGAGCTTTGACATATGTTTTGTCACTTAATGTCAAATTTGTTCACATAAAACCGAAGATTTATTGTGTAGCTTGGCTATATTCCAAATTATCTGTGTTGTAGCACTAACAAACACAGCGACAGACAGGAAATAATAATTTGCATATCGCATAGTGGCAGTACGCAGGTCTACTTTTATCATTCTGCATTGTTATGGTGTCTGAATCACTTGTTTATTCATAATTGCCATAACGACAGGTGTACATCTTCTGTTTTAAATTTGACATGTATATAAAATTTCAAACAGGTAAGCACCTAAAACAACACATTTAACACAAGCTACATAAACCCATCCTTAATAATAACACACGAAATAATACATTTTGGGGCGGAACTAGATGCAGACAAAAAGTTGTAGGTCGTTATATGAGTTCTTTTAATAAATGTCCATTAATACAATATAATCATATAGCTATACACATGAAAATGTATTTTCATAGCACACATGTACCACTATATATTTATGTGTTTTTTTTTTATTTTACAAAAACATTAATGTTGATCAAATGAACAAAGACTGTTATCATTTCTGAGGTTTCGGTGGCACTTCCGGTGGTGTTTTCTGCGTCTCTGGCTTGATATCCGGTATGTCGTCATCCTTCTTGTCACGTGATCCATGTTTCAATGTTCGCGTGAATTCATTGTAATCGAAACGACCTTCACTTATTGGAGCCCCGTGGAAGAGTTCGTCAACCATATCATCCGACCATCGATCGCCCATCGTCATCAGACACTCACGCAGGTATTCCTCCGATAAAAACCCTGTAATGATAATTTAATATATAAACAGAATATTATAACAGTCGGTTGATCTGCGATGTCGTATCTTTCGAGATGGATGTATAGTTCCGGATCACACGAGAGGTGTTTGTGCGTAAACATATTTTATTTCTTTATGATGATATCATAACGCATAAATACGGAAAATGGTATATAGTAAAGGGAATAGTGTAGCAATTGGTTGACAGCGAGTTGTTTTCTTGTTGGCTGCTTGATCACATCCGAGATATGCCCGCATATCAACCGTTTGTTAGAAAATTTATAACATGCAACTGGAAAATGATAAAGTTAATACTGTACACACCGGAATGTCTCTCGTCAAAACAAGCAAAGGCGTTGCGAATTACGTCTTCCGGATCCGTTCCATTAAGTTTGTCACCAAATAAGGTAAGGAACATTGTGAAGTTTATTGGTCCCGGAGCTTCGGCTATCATTTTCTCTAAATAATCATCTGAAGGATCTTTCCCTAAAAAATGTAGAACTGTTTTTTTGAGGATTCAAAACTTGTCTAAAATGTTCTTCTTTACACAAATTTGTAACACGCTTATAAACAGTAACAAGAAAATTCAGTGAACTTATACCCCGCCAAATGAAACAAACAACTGAAAAAGAACAACTGGAAAGTGTGGTCTGTCTGTTTCAGAAAAAAAGAAGATTTTTAAAATTTCTCCACTCCACTGGGGTCTCATCTCTGAGGGGATAATTTTTCTTCCAGTTACAGTCAAAACAGAATTATTTAGTTTCTATATAGAATAATTATAAAAGAAAAGCACTACATCCCCTTAAGGGCCTCATTTCTGTAAAAATCCAGGTTAAAATTGTTCAGTTGTTAGAGAATACAAAATTGATTATTCATTTGTGCCTAGCAAAATCAAATTCTGACAAGCCTTCTCAGAATAAAAGAAGCATTTCTAAATTTTTACCACCCCATTGGGGCCTCATATCTGAGGAGTTAATCTTTTTTCTACATCTTACAGTCATACGGAACTCAGTTGTTGCAAGTTAAATTAAATCAGGACTATTAAGTTTCAGAAAACTGTTTTATTTGAGAAAAGTGCTACACCCCCTTGAGGTCCTAGTTTCTAAATAGCGAGCCCTTGAGGTACTAGTTTCTAAATAGCGACCCCCTTGAGGTCCTAGTTTCTAAATAGCGACCCCCTTGAGGTCCTAGTTTCTAAAAACGCGAGCCCTGTGTTTCCTGAAATTGTATCCCTTGGTTCCTTAGTGACTGACTGACGGACAGACAGACAACGCCAAAACAATTTCTCTCCTACTTTGGCGGGAGAAAGTAACTTCTTAGAACATCGAATTAATTGACTGATGTTGAAAAGGAACACGTAACTACAGTTTTGCGAGTATGTAAGATATGAAATAATAATAAAAACATACACCAAAATTAAAATCTGTAATTTGACTTATTGCAGTCCATCTTATACTGATTTCGCAATCACTTAAACATGACTTAATATAGCTTGACAAAGCGTTCAAAGAAAACATCAAATACCTAGTGAGATCATAATATCCTGTAAATCATCCTTGTCCACATAACCATCTCTGTTCTGATCCATCATGTTAAATGCTTCCTGGATGCGTAAAAAACATGTTCAAGCGGTTAATGATGTTTCTACATGGTTTACATGAGTATGATTGCCGACATAACCTGGTATAGGTCCGTGCCGGCAACATATACCTAATTGTTCAGACCCAAATTTTGTGACCACTTTTCAGAATACATTTTGTAAATGGATATTAAATATGGCCTCTGGAATTTTAATTCTGTGATTTGATCTGGTGACCTTTTTCTACAGACCATCAAGTTAAAAATTATGACAAAATGTGTGCCTGTTTGGGTATTCGCAGGGTTACGCTTTGATTTGAGAAAGAAATTTATTTTCCGAGTGGCCAGGTTATTAATAAAACATGAACGTACCTTAACCGCCAAGAGGTTCATTACGAGTACTCAATGTACCATTAACCATTTTATCTTGGAAAGTTGCGTTATGTCCCTTTACCACTTTGTATGTAAAATTACTTGTCTTCCTATACCAAGAAACATATCTTAACAACCAAACTGACCGTTGTTCATTCTGATAGGTATTATAATCGAATACGGCACTAATAAGGCGCAGTATGCTTTTCAATGATAGGAAAAATGTAAAAATGCGCATTGTTTGAGACTAAATAGAACCTAGATCTATCATTACTATATAAGTGCTAATAGGACTTGAGAATTTGCAAAGACACCTTCGTTTATCTTCACATATATGTAGGTAGATCAATCGGGGATAAGAAAGAAGGAATACTGTGGATTCCTTTGGTTGTAGGCTTAAATTCATGATAATTTTAACGGAACGACAATGAGGTTTTCAGTGCTTACCATCTTCATGAGTTTTGAAACACATTACTTGTACCACGTGAGTCATTTTCAAACCTGACCTAGTAGTTTTCATGGCAGACATTCTGACCCATTTACATGGTATCGCACACCTACTCTTTTGTTTGGCACGTGTGCATATAGTTTTGCAAGACCGGCATTAACAAAGAAGAGCTCGTGCGCAGGTCTATCTGTGCACGAGGGCAGGTCTGGAATTTCTCTAGCAAGACTTGTCCACGTGCACAGATAGACGTGCATTAGTTTCTCGTTAAGCAATGAACAATAAATTATGTATACAATACGTGCGTCGTGTCTTACGAGTGCGTAGCACAAGTAAGATCCGACCGCGACGAGAGCCAATCCGGCATTCAGGATCACATAACTATACTATTTAATTAATTTAACTTTAGTTACAGAAACACTATTTTTAGCGCGAAATATGCGTCGTGTGTGACATTTTTAACGTCATGTGCATTTTTGGGCCAATTGAATGGACAGTGCAGATTGCACGTACATACAATACTCTTTTTTTTATCTGTCAAGCCGTATTTGAAATTTGAATATGGACTGAGTGTTTGACAAAATATTTATAGGTATATAATAAATATTGTTATTCACCTTAAATTCTTGTATCTGTGCTTGGTCGAACATCGCAAATACATTTGACGTCAGTCTCTGTACACGTCCCCCCTTTTTACGTCGGGATTTCATACTAGACATTTTGTGTGATCGATGTACCTGTAAAACACAAATTATTGCAAAAGTTTACACATAACTGAAACATCTGTTTATAATACATTTTCAGTTTACTATTGATAAATAAAGATCTGTATACTGATCGGCAGAAGATAACTTTTCCAGCAATAATATGTATAGCCTTTGGTCTGCCACCAACAACAATTTTGAAATACCAAAACAACGCCCTATGTGCATGCATTATTCTTTTACAAATATTTGTGCACAAATTGGAACAATATACCTGTTGGTATTATCTCTGAATGCATTTTAAAAAACTATAATAATTATAATGTGTTTACTGTATAAAATAAGATATGAATTATATTCTACAGTGAGAATGTACAGTCAAACCTTTAAACGAATGTCACTCACTGAAAAAGCTAAATCGGACATGACGGATTTTTCGTTTTTACAATAGGACATTATTTTGCTATTTTCCTTTTATAGCACTTTGTTATAACGATGTTTTTTTTTCCAGAGACAACATACTGTACATGCTGTATGTAGTGAATGATTGATATACATGTATATATAAATATATATATTATATATACCAAGGAGTTATAGGTGTGACAACCAAGGAGTTATAGGGAGATGTGACAACCAAAGAGTTATAGGGATGTGTGACAACCAAGGAGTTATAGGGAGATATGACAAAAAAGGAGGTAGAGGGAGATGTGACAACCAAGGAGTTATAAGGAGGTATGACAACCAAGGAGTCATAGGGAGGTGTGACAACCAAGGAGTTATAGGGAGTATGTGACAACCAATGAGTTATAGTGAGGTATATCCACAAAGGAGTTATAGGGAGGTATAACAAGCAAGGTGTTATAGGGAGATGTGACAACAAAGGAGTTAAAAGGAGGTTTTTCAACCAAGGAGTTATAGGGAGATATAACAACCAAGGAGTTATAGGGAGGTGTGACAACAAAGGAGATATAAGGATTGGTGACAACCAAGGAGTTAAAGGTGTGACAACCAAAGAGTTATAGGGAGATGTGACAAACAAGGAAATAAAGGGAGATGTGACAACCAAGGAGATATAGGTGTGACAACCAAGGAGTTATAGGTGTGACAACCAATGAGTTATAGGGAGATGTGACAACCAAGGAGTTATAGGGAGATGTGACAACCAATGAGTCATAGGGAGGCTTTTCAACCAAGGAGGTATAGGGACATGTGACAACCAAGGAGTTATAGGGAAGAACGACAACAAAGGAAATATAGGGAGGTGTAACAACCAAGGAGTTATAGGTGTGACAACCAAGGAGTTATAGGGAGATGTGACAACCAAGGAGTTATAGGGAGTTGTGACAACCAAGGAGTAATAGGGAGGTGTTTCAAAAAAGGAGTTATAGGGAGATGTGACAACCAATGAGTTATAAGGAATAATGATAACAAAGGAAATAAAGGGAGATGTGACAACCAAGGAGTTATAGGTGTGACAATCAAGGAGTTATAGGTGTGACAACCAAGGAGTTATAGGGAGTTGTGACAACCAAGGAGTAATAGGGAGGTGTTTCAAAAAAGGAGTTATAGGGAGATGTGACAACCAATGAGTTATAAGGAATAATGATAACAAAGGAAATAAAGGGAGATGTGACAACCAAGGAGTTATAGGTGTGACAACCAAGGAGTTATAGGTGTGACAATCAAGGAGTTATAGGTGTGACAACCAAGGAGTTATAGGGAGATGTGACAACCAATGAGTTATAGGGAGGCTTTTCAACCAAGGAGTTATAGGGAGATGTGACAACCAAGGAGTTATAGGGAAGAATGACAACAAAGGAAATATAGGGAGGTGTAACAACCAAGGAGTTATAGGTGTGACAACCAAGGAGTTATAGGGAGATGTGACAACCAAGGAGTTATAGGGAGATGTGACAACCAAGGAGTAATAGGGAGGTGTTTCAAAAAAGGAGTTATAGGGAGGTATATCAACCCAAGAGTTATAGGGAGATGTGACAACCAAGGAGTTATAGGGAAGAGTGACAACCAAGGAGTTATAGGTGTGACAACCAAGGAGTTATAGGGAGATGTGACAACCAAGGAATTCTAAGGAGGTGTTTCAACTAAGGAGTTATCGGGAGGTGTATCAACCAAAGAGTTATAAGGAGATGTGACGACGAAGGAGTTATAGGGAGATGTGACAACTAAGAAGTTATAGGGAGATGTGACAACCAATGAGTAATAAGGAGATGTGACAACCAATTAGTAATAGGGAGTGTTTGACAACCAATAGGTTATAGGGAGATGTTTAAAACCAGGAAATATAAGGAGGTTTGACAACCAAGGAAATACAGGGAGTTGTGACAACCAAGGAGTTATAGGGAGGTATGTCAACCAAGGAGTCATAGGGAGGTGTTTCAACCAAGGAGTTATAGGGATGTATGTCAACCAAGGAGTTATAGGGAGGTGTGACAACCAAGGAGTTACAGGGATGTATGTCAACCAAGGAGTTATAGGGAGGTGTGACAACCAAGGAGTTACAGGGATGTATGTCAACCAATGAGTTATAGGGAGATGTGACAACAAATGAGTTATAGGGAGTGTGTGACAACCAAGGAGTTATAGGGAGGTCTTTCAACCAAGGAGTTATAGGGAGGTCTTTCAACCAAGGAGTTATAGGGAGTGTGTGACAACCAAGGAGTTATAGGGAGCTGTGACAACCAAGGAGTTACAGGGATGTATGTCAACCAAGGAGTTATAGGGAGGTGTGACAACCAAGGAGTTACAGGGATGTATGTTAACCAAGGAGTTATAGGGAGATGTGACAACCAATGAGTTATAGGGAGTGTGTGACAACCAAGGAGTTATAGGGAGGTCTTTCAACCAAGGAGTTATACGGAGGTCTTTCAACCAAGGAGTTATGGGGAGTGTGTGACAACCAAGGAGTTATAGGGAGGTGTTTCAACCAAGGAGTTATAGGGAGGTGTTTCAATCAAGGAGTTATAGGGAGGTCTTTCAACCAAGGAGTTATAGGGAGGTGTTTCAACCAAGGAGTTATGGGGAGTGTGTGACAACCAAAGAGTTATAGGGAGGTGTTTCAACCAAGGAGTTATAGGGAGGTGTTTCAACCAAGGAGTTATAGGGAGGTGTTTCAACCAAGGAGTTATAGGGAGGTGTTTCAATCAAGGAGTTATAAGGAGTGTGTGACAACCAAGGAGTTGTAGGGAGGTATGTCAACCAAGGAGTTATAGGGAGGTGTGACAACAAAGGAGTTATAGGGAGGTATGTCAACCAAGGAGTTATAGGGAGGTGTGTCAACCAAGGAGTTATAGGGAGGTGTTTCAACCAAGGAGTTATAGGGAAGTGTGACAATCAAGGAGTTATAGGGAGGTGTTTCAACCAAGGAGTTATAGGGAGGTATGTCAACCAAGGAGATATAGGGAGGTATGTCAACCAAGGAGTTATAGGGATGTATGGCAACCAAGGATTTATAGGGAGATGTGACAACCAAGGAGTTATAGGGAGATATGTCAACCAAGGAGTTATAGGGAGGTGTGACAACCAAGGAGTTATAGGGAGGTGTGACAACCAAGGAGTTATAGGGAGGTATGTCAACCAAGGAGTTATAGGGAGGTGTGACAACCAAGGAGTTATAGGGAGTGTGTGACAACCAAGGAGTTATAGGGAGGTGTTTCAACCAAGGAGTTATAGGGAGGTGTTTCAACCAAGGAGTTATAGGGAGGTGTTTCAATGAAGGAGCTATAGGGAGGTGTTTCAATCAAGGGGTTATAGGGAGTGTGTGACAACCAAGGAGTTATAGGGAGGTGTTTCAACCAAGGAGTTATAGGGAGGTGTTTCAACCAAGGAGTTATAGGGAGTGTCTGACAACCAAGGAGTTATAGGGAGGTGTTTCAACCAAGGAGTTATAGGGAGGTGTTTCAACCAAGGAGTTATAGGGAGTGTGTGACAACCAAGGAGTTATAGGGAGTGTGTGACAACCAAGGAGTTATAGGGAGGTGTTTCAACCAAGGAGTTATAGGGAGGTGTTTCAACCAAGGAGTTATAGGGAGTGTCTGACAACCAAGGAGTTATAGGGAGGTGTTTCAACCAAGGAGTTATAGGGAGGTGTTTCAACCAAGGAGTTATAGGGAGGTATGTCAACCAAGGAGTTAAAGGGAGGTGTGTCAACCAAGGAGTTATAGGGAGGTGTTTCAACCAAGGAGTTATAGGGAAGTGTGACAATCAAGGAGTTATAGGGAGGTGTTTCAACCAAGGTGTTATAGGGAGGTATGTCAACCAAGGAGATATAGGGAGGTATGTCAACCAAGGAGTTATAGGGATGTATGGCAACCAAGGATTTATAGGGAGATGTGACAACCAAGGAGTTATAGGGAGGTATGTCAACCAAGGAGTTATAGGGAGGTGTGACAACCAAGGAGTTATAGGGAGGTGTGACAACCAAGGAGTTATAGGGAGGTATGTGAACCAAGGAGTTATAGGGAGGTGTGACAACCAAGGAGTTATAGGGAGTGTGTGACAACAAAGGAGTTATAGGGAGGTGTTTCAACCAAGGAGTTATAGGGAGGTGTTTCAACCAAGGAGTTATAGGGAGGTGTTTCAATGAAGGAGCTATAGGAGGTGTTTCAATCAAGGGGTTATAGGGAGTGTGTGACAACCAAGGAGTTATAAGGAGGTGTTTCAACCAAGGAGTTATAGGGAGGTGTTTCAACCAAGGAGTTATAGGGAGTGTCTGACAACCAAGGAGTTATAGGGAGGTGTTTCAACCAAGGAGTTATAGGGAGGTGTTTCAACCAAGGAGTTATGGGGAGTGTGTGACAACCAAGGAGTTATAGGGAGGTGTTTCAACCAAGGAGTTATAGGGAGTGTCTGACAACCAAGGAGTTATAGGGAGGTGTTTCAACCAAGGAGTTATAGGGAGATGTGACAACCAAGGAGTTATAGGGAGTGTGTGACAACCAAGGAGTTATAGGGAGGTGTTTCAACCAAGGAGTTATAGGGAGGTGTTTCAACCAAGGAGTTATAGGGAGTGTCTGACAACCAAGGAGTTATAGGGAGGTGTTTCAACCAAGGAGTTATAGGGAGGTGTTTCAACCAAGGAGTTATGGGGAGTGTGTGACAACCAAGGAGTTATTGGGAGGTGTTTCAACCAAGGAGTTATAGGGAGTGTCTGACAACCAAGGAGTTATAGGGAGGTGTTTCAACCAAGGAGTTATAGGGAGGTGTTTCAACCAAGGAGTTATAGGGAGGTGTTTCAACCAAGGAGTTATGGGGAGTGTGTGACAACCAAGGAGTTATTGGGAGGTGTTTCAACCAAGGAGTTATAGGGAGTGTCTGACAACCAAGGAGTTATAGGGAGGTGTTTCAACCAAGGAGTTAGAGGGAGGTGTTTCAACCAAGGAGTTATGGGGAGTGTGTGACAACCAAGGAGTTATAGGGAGGTGTTTCAACCAAGGAGTTATAGGGAGGTGTTTCAATCAAGGAGTTATAGGGAGGTGTTTCAATCAAGGGGTTATAGAGAGTGTGTGACAACCAAGGAGTTATAGGGAGGTGTTTCAATCAAGGGGTTATAGAGTGTGTGACAACCAAGGAGTTATAGGGAGGTATGTCAACCAAGGAGTTATAGGGAGGTGTGACAACCAAGGAGTTATAGGGAGGTGTTTCAACCAAGGAGTTATAGGGAGGTGTTTCAACCAAGGAGTTATGGGGAGTGTGTGACAACCAAAGAGTTATAGGGAGGTGTTTCAACCAAGGAGTTATAGGGAGGTGTTTCAATCAAGGAGTTATAGGGAGGTGTTTCAATCAAGGGGTTATAGGGAGTGTGTGACAACCAAGGAGTTATAGGGAGGTGTTTAATCAAGGGGTTATAGGGAGTGTGTGACAACCAAGGAGTTATAGGGAGGTATGTCAACCAAGGAGTTATAGGGAGGTGTGACAACCAAGGTGTTATAGGGAGGTATGTCAACCAAGGAGTTATAGGGAGGTGTTTCAACCAAGGAGTTATAAGGAGGTGTTTCAACCAAGGAGTTATAGGGAGGTGTTTCAACCAAGGAGTTATAGGGAGGTGTGACAACCAAGGAGTTATAGGGAGTGTGTGACAACCAATGAGTTATAGGGAGGTGTTTCAACCAAGGAGTTATAGGGAGATGTTTCAACCAAAGAGTTATAGGGAGGTGTTTCAACCAAGGAGTAATAGGGAGTGTGTGACAACCAAGGAGTGATAGGGAGGTGTTTCAATCAAGGGGTTATAGGGAGATGTGACAACCAAGGAGTTATAGGGAAGAATGACAACAAAGGAAATATAGGGAGGTGTTTCAATCAAGGAGTTATAGGGAGGTGTTTCAATCAAGGGGTTATAGGGAGATGTGACAACCAAGGAGTTATAGGGAAGAATGACAACAAAGGAAATATAGGGAGACGTTTCAATCAAATAGTTATAGGGAGGTGTTTCAACCAAGGAGTTATAGGGAGTGTGTGACAACCAATGAGTTATAGGGAGGTGTTTCAACAAAGGAGTTATAGGGAGATATGACAACCGGGGAGTTATTGGGAGGTGTGACAGTCAAGGAGTTATAGGGAGGTATATCAACCAAGGAGTTATAGGGAGGTGTTTCAAGCAAGGAAATATAGGGAGGTGTGACAACAAAGGAGTTATAGGGATGTGTGTCAACCAAGGAGTTATAAGAAGGTGTGACAACCAGTAACAGTTTATACAACTCCATAATCTCTGGAACAGCTCCAAAAGATCCATTGCCGTGAAACGATTTCAACATTTCAACATAATTATGACCAGTGTTTAAAATATAGGCATACTGCATAGTCGCTCCAAGTCTACATAAGCAAATACGTACGCAACATAATTTTGTCAATATGTAGCGGTAAAATCTTGTTTTATTTATACATATTTGAATCTAAAGAAAGAGCAGTTAGAGAATCAAAATATAATCTATAGGATGGTGAGTTTTGAGCGTAGTTATGTTCGAGGTTAGATACAACTAACCACAGGTACATGACTCATCACACCCCCAAACCGGTATATAAAGAGTCTTTATATGTAGTATATACCGGTATGGGGGTGTAATGAGTCATGTACCTGTGAGTGTAACGTTGTAGTTTAAGCATCGCGCCTCGACCATGAGTTCGAACCTCAGTAAAAAAAATTCTTTTCAGTGGTTAGAGTCGCTTACTTGAAATCACTGCAATCTCACATTGGTAGAGTCGAGCAACCAACCAGATGTCTCTTTTTTATTTTTAAATAATACCTTATCACGGTAAACCACCAATATTTCAAAAGCTACAAATCATTCATTGATTGGCATAGGAGATACTGAAATGTTTGTCGTTTGCTTTTAACAGTGCTTCGGGAATAAGGATTTTATTCTGAGCAAATTGATTTGTAATTTTATTTTATTAAATGACAATATGTAAACTGATGCTATTATGTGCTATGTAGGTAAGTTGGTGTATTTTACGTTGTGCCAACACTATCTGTATTTATTGTTTGACTTTTGTACAAATAAAGGTAAACTGCCCATTAGTTGGGGAAAAAGTATAATAAACCCCATTCCTAAGAGTTCCACTGCAAATGCAATAGATCCTATGTCATACAGAGGCATTGCTATCACATCTATTGTTTACAAAGTGTACTGCACATTATTGAACAAGCTATTAACTTCCACAATAGAATCCAGTAATTTGTTTTATGAAGTCCAAAATGGATTTCGTAAAGGTCGCAGCACCATAGATCATTTGTCCACACTAACCAGTCTTATCGATACTAGACGTAAAAAGAAATTGTCATCTTATTGTGCCTTTATAGATCTAAGAAAGGCTTATAACACTGTAAACAGAGGTATTTTGTGGAACAAAATAGAAGGTGTCTTAGATAAAAAATTGTTGAAGGCTATAAAATGTCTGTATGCTAATGTCATGTGCTGTGTAAGGCTGAATCGTTTTCACACACACTGCTTCACAGTAAGAACTGGGTTGAAACAAGGTTGCTCGTTGTCACCGATGCTTTTTAGCATGCACATCAGTGACATAACTGTGAAGCTAGACGCGTTAGACCTTGGTATAAATGGTTACAAATGTTCAATGTTAATGTTTGCTGATGATGTTGTAATTATTTGAGATAAGCTTCAAATGTTGCAGTTAACGGTGATATTGGTTTGAATCCTTTGTCATATAATGTAAAGAAAGCTGTAATTAACCAATGGGCTAGTTTCGTTAATATGTCAAACAACAGACTAAACAAAAAAGTGTTTGTGCTTGGATATAGATTAAGTGGAAATAATTGTAGAAATTGTAATTTTAAAGTAGTTTATAATTATGTTTCGTAAATATATTCTAGATTAACATACAAATATTGAACAACCCTGCAATAAAATTACTCTGTATAATGCAGATTTACCTAGAGTATTAGATGATTATATCACAGTATGGAGATCAGATATTAATCGTGTAAATGCTATAAGAGATGGTAGGAATAAGTTACGGTTTTATAGAACTTTTAAACAAAACTGTGAAGTAGAGCCTTATTGTAAATCAGTTCTAGTCAGACCACATAGAGGGGCCTAATTTCGAAGTGGAACTGGGCCTATTAATGTAGAAATTGGCTGTTATAATAATGCTCCATTTGAGCAGAGAAAGTGCATGTACTGCAACAGCTTGGGTATACGTATTGTCGAAGATGAAAAGCATGTATTACTTAATTGCCCATTATATGCAGGTATTAGAAGAACTTTGTTGGCAAAAGCCATGGATTTAAATATTGGCTTTCTAGATTTGACTAGCGATGAACAGATTAAACTCCTCCTGTCTGAGGAGAATATTGTTAATGTCACTGCCAAAACCTGTTACCTAATGCTAGAAAAGAGACGAAACACCTTGTATGATAAATAGCTACGTTTATTATATAATAACAGTTGTGTACTGTATAAATAATGTGTAGTCTTTACTGTACTATACTTATGTCTTAACTGTGATATTGCAGAGGAATTTTGTTGTGGCAGGTTTATTCCAAGGAAATAAATTAAAAAATAAAGAAATTTTAAATAATACAATGTAAAAAAAATTCTAATCCATTTTATACTTTTTATCTCTTAAATGAGTATTATAGAACTCTAGTGTATATTGACAAATCTTATCAGTATAAAGCTAGAAATACATTTTAGATGTTGAAATGTTTAAGTATGATTGCTAGTATTGTAGTTGTATATAGTTAAGTCTCTTATAGTTCATTGTGAATGGCTATGTATTATTATGTAAATAATATACATGGATGAGACTATAATAAATAAATTAATAGGTTTAAAGCTTTGTCACTATGAAGTATATTTTACTAACCTTTTCGGCGTATCACTTTATTGTAAATGTGGTTGAAATAATAATGCACTTAACCTTGTTAGCTCTATATATGATGGCGTAAAGTCCAAAGTAAAACATATGAATTAGTTAAGTGTACTTGGAATGAGACAAGGTGGGAGTTTATCTGCCCTGCTTTTCTCCATATTATTCTTACGTGATATTGAGACATGTAAATAACAAGTCAGTGGTTTAAATGGTATTGATAATAATAATAATAATAATAATAATAATAATAATAATAATAATAATAATAATAATAATAATAATAATGATAAAACCTTCATTTCAAGAAGGTAACACAAATAGACATTTATACGAAATCGTACATATATTACAATCTCGTTGTGGCCTTCCATAGATACACACAAATGTTCTCAAAGAATGCACACATATGCATGTACACACATGCACACGCTCACGCACATAAATTCACATACATTCTGGTTTCACACTTGGTTATTATACAAATCTATAATTCTTGCAAACTTGAATTAACATATGTTTAAACTGTTTCTAATAATATATGCAGATAATAAAGGTGAATTACAAAATAGTTTTAGACATGCTAAGCGATTACTGTAACAAATGGAAGCTTTAAGCAGACCCACTGAAGACTAAGGTAATGATATTTCGGCGGCCGTATAACCGCGTACATTAGTTTCCACTTTGGTAACGATAATATTAAAATAGTTAAGTAAGCTTGTATAACATTGGTGTGGTATTTACAACAGCTGGATCATTCACAGAACTCAGAATACTCCAGCTGGTCAGACACTTAAGGCTATATTTAGAATGAATGAATATCTCTATAAGTTCACATATATATCTATTAAATTTAAGTTAGAGTTATTTGATAAACGATAATGACAGTGAGGTTTGGGGGAGTTAAGATCGAGTGCACACGCCTACTGCGGATGAAAACTGGTACATATAATTACTTTAGTTACGGTGAGCTAGGTAGAATGCCTTTACAAAATATAAGCCATTAATATCATTACTATTGAACCAAACTATATTTTACACATATTTAATTCATTAGAAAATGTAAATTTATTACAGGTAAATCTCTGAGTGAGAATGGTCATCATTTCCATATTTTTCTGGATATAGATTTGTCTTCCCTTGTATTCTATTCTATTGCGAACAAGGATAGACACTTGCCTTGTATTCTTTTCTATTTCGAACAAAGGCTGCTGAGAGAACATTGCTATATTTTGTTTGTTTATTTTCATGACATATTAGTTTGCTTTCTAACAAAAGTAAACAACTGCTGAAAGAACATTGCTATATATTGTTTGTTTATTTTCTTGACGCACTAGTTCGCTTTCGAACAAAGGAAGTCAACTGCTGGAAGAACATTGCTATATTTTGTTTGCTTATACATACTCTTGACACACTAGATCGCTTTCAAACAAAGATAGACAACTGCTGAAAGACCATTGCTATACTTTCTTTGTTTATACTCATGATATACTAGTTCGCTTTCGAACAAAAGTAGACAACTGCTGAAAGAACATTGCTATAGTTTGTTTGTTTATACTCATGGCGCACTAGTTCGCTTTCGAACAAAGGTAGAAAACAGCTGAAAGAACGTTGCTATATTTTATTTGTTTAAACTCATGGCGCACAAGTTCCGTTCCGAACAAAGGTAGACAACTGCTGAAAGAGCATTGTTTATTTGTTTATACTCATGGCGCATTAGTTTGCTTTCGAACAAATGTAGACAACTGCTGAAATAACATTGCTACATTTTATTTGTTTATACTCATGACGCACTAGTTCGTTATTGAACAAATGTAGACAACTGCTGAAATAACATTGCTACATTTTATTTGTTTATACTCATGGCGCACTAGTTCGTTATTGAACAAATGTAGACAACTGCTGAAATAACATTGCTATATTTTATTTGTTTATACTCATGACAAATAGTTCGTTATTGAACAAATGTAGGCAACTGCTGAAATAACATTGCTACATTTTATTTGATTATACTCATGGCGCACTAGTTCGTTATTGAACAAAGGTAGACAACTGCTGAAATAACATTGCTATATTTTATTTGTTTATACTCATGGCGCACTAGTTCGTTATTGAACAAATATAGACAACTGCTGAAATAACATTGCTATATTTTATTTGGTTATAATCATGGCGCACTAGTTCGTTATTGAACAAATGTAGACAACTGCTGAAATAACATTGCTACATTTTATTTGTTTATACTCATGGCGCACTAGTTCGTTATTGAACAAATGTAGACAACTGCTGTAATAACATTGCTATATTTTATTTGTTTATACTCATGGCGCACTAGTTCGTTTTTGAACAAATGTAGACAACTGCTGAAATAACATTGCTATATTTTATTTGTTTATACTCATGGCACACTAGTTCGTTTTTGAACAAATGTAGACAACTGCTGAAATAACATTGCTATATTTTATTTGTTTATACTCATGGCGCACTAGTTCGTTTTTGAACAAATGTAGACAACTGCTGAAATAACATTGCTATATTTTATTTGTTTATACTAATGGCGCACTAGTTCGTTATTGAACAAAAGAGACATTAGTGTGACAGTAGTGTGTTATCATTATTAGTTTTACATTATCAAATCGATCTTTATTGACAAATATTATTATTTCAATAACGTGCTTGTTAATTAATTCAAGTAAGTAGCAGCTGGCTTGATTTACTTGACGTCCGTTTTAAAGACGTTTTTCCAGATTTTTTTTCCCGAAAGATTATTCATGTTATATCTTATGAACAATGTTTTCTAATTAATTATATTTTAAATACCAACAGGATTGATAGAATAATGTACTTTGTGTAAAATCTATTTAGTTTTGTTAATGTTATGCTTTGGTTTTTGTCTTATGCTTTTCCACAAAGATGTAACTATCATATTGCTTTACTTGTCATGCTTGTGTATAAATCTCAAAACAATTTAGCTCCAAGGTTAGCCTCGCCACCAGGCTAAATGATAGTATATTTTCATTATTTTAGCAGAATATTTTCTGGCCCATATCTACTGACAGGGCTTGATCATTTTTGGCAGCAAATGAAGTTAATTAAGAAAAAGTAAATGTAAAGAATGCCAGTCTACTCCAAGGTATATATCTGATTTTTTGTATTTTCTAATAATCATATCTATATAACTTACGTTCAGCCTCTGAAAATCATTTTAAAACGAAGATATGTCGAACAAACTACTTAAAAATAGTTTTAGTTATTGTAGTAAAAATGTTTGGAATAATATTCTTTCACAGATCCGAAATCTACAAAGTCTTCGATCTTTTAAAATTCATTACAAAAAATTATATTGAAATCAGAACTACCAGTAATACAATATTATTAGATTTTCAATTCAATTAGCATACTTACTGTCTGTGTAGCAGTTATTTTGTGTAGCAGTTATTTTGTATGCAAGTAATTATTTTTGCGTGTTTGTCGAAAAATTGTGATTTTTTATTTTTTATTTTATCTTATGTTTTCCCCCATTTTATTTCAAAAAGGCCATATTGAAAATATGATGCAATATGGAATGTCTGTATAAACGTCATAATGTGTTTCCTTCTCGAAATAAAAAAATATTATTATTATTACTATTACATGGGTATATGACCTTCTGGTTTAGAATGAATAATTCTTGAAATCTTGGCTTATGTTCCGAATTAAAAATAGACCAAGGTATAGTATATTTCCTTGTTAGGGAACTTAGTTCAACTTTCATGGAGCAATTACGAGCCGCCCGTTCTTAAATTTGAATCTACATGAACACGAAAGAAAATAACCAGAATCCTAACACAAATAGTAACCATAAACCCGACCTTAGCATTACTTCACTCTATAACTAATATATTACTCATTTAACATGGCGAGAAAAGGGCGTACGGACTGTTAACCCTTCATGTTTGGCCTTCGTGAAGCTTGAAGAAAATTAAACAAACAATAGTATCAAATTGTCTTTAATTAATCATCCAGCATCATGTATCTGCTTGTAAGAAAGAAATAAACTTACCTAATCAATGAAGCAATTTCCTAAGCTTGTTTTCAGAAATGCAGATTTCATTAACAAAATGGATTCCACAATGACTGTTTCTTTCTCACGCTGGTTCCATGTGTAGCAGTTATTTTGTGCTCAATTTCACAGGTACGGCGCAACATTCTTTCTGGAACCAGCCTTACTGATAAGCCTCATGCATGACTCAGCGGAACTCAACTAAATGAGGCCAGGCAAACATAATAAACATTGTATTATCGCCTCGGGTAAATGATCTGCAGAACAATTATTTACGCGTCTAACGAAAACGTAAACACGTATGATATATTTGACGTTGGGGCTAATATCAATTTCTTTTTACGAATCATTGACAAGACAAATGGCTGTGAATTTCTAACGGCTTTGGTAATATTATTTTAGGGATAATATATCACTATATATCACGTCAAAAAAAGAAACATACTGTAGTTATTTTAACGAAACTTCTAACGCACAATCCGTGTTCTTTCACCTTTATTTAATAACTAACCCTTCCAATATATGCGACCTTATTTTTTTTAGCTATCATTGGACAAAAACTATCTGAAAAAATTAATGGGTAGATGCTTCCGTTACATGAAATTTCAAAATGATCGAATGATTCAAATTATAATGCAGATAATTTTAATCTAACGTTTAAATCTCCGTAGACTTATCATTGGTTATGGCCTTGATAACCAACTCATAAACTTCTCTTCCTTATGAAATTTGTAAACGGGAGTATATATAAACTATACCCACTTGCTACATGATAGCTTTCGTGCATTGATGGCTAAATATAAGCTGGCAGCTATCTGAAGTGTGGACAATTAAATATACGCGTGTAGAAGGAAAAGGACAGCTGGTGCATTAGAAGTTCCGTTTAGTATACATTATGAAATGTCGATTCAGTGTGTACACAATGTTTGACCATTTTTTGAGAAGACACATTATGAATAACTGTATTTCCAACATTTAAATCAAGCTCTTTAGTATGCTTAACTTTGTAGTTTGTTCCCAGAACCATGCATGTCGTCTTAGTTGGGTTTATTGCCATGTTATTCAGAACGCACAAATCTTGTATAATTGCTAAGTCAGACTGAAGTTTCGACTCGATATCATTAACAGTTACGCCAGTGAGATGCAATGTTGAATCATCAGCGTACATGTCGATATTAGATATTATTATGTTGGGAAGGTCATTTACGTATATGATAAACAACAAGGGACCTAAAATGGAGCCCTGGGGAATACCAGAGGTAACGGCGAAGTTCTCTGATTTTATACCTTCTACTTTAATCAATTGATTCCTATTTGATAGATATGACTTGAAAAAATTTACTGCCCTGTCGGAGAAATGATACAGCTTAAGTTTATGAATGAGAATGTCATGATTCACTAAATCAAAGGCTTTTTTAAGGTCTAAGAATACTGTACCTATTATGTTCCCTTCGTCAATGCTAGTAAGCCATGAGTCAATTAACCGAATAAGTGCCGTCTGACATGAATGGTGGTTTCTAAAACCTGACTGATGTTCGTTTACAATATTAGTTTTCATGAAAAAGTCATGTATTTGATTATTACCAAAAATTGACGAAGTCAAAATAATATTGAATGAACAAAATTCACCGATGTATTCTGTTTTTGTGAAACATTTTAAACTAGTAAAACTACTGATACTGATATACATATACCTGGGTTTTCTTTTGAAAGACGTGATAGGCACCAAAAACAAGATGGTGGCATTTTGGTTTTTATCAAGCAAAATATTACATACACAAGAAGAACCGATATGGAATTAGATGATATTGAGACAGTATGGTTGCAAGTAAATTTTAAACATTCTATGAGAATTTTATTAAATTTTGTATATAGACCACCCAACAGTAATCAGGTATGGATTGATATGTATGAAAAACAATTACATTTTTGTAGTCAAGGCAGATTCTACAAATTTAACTAAAACAAATCATAGCATCTCCTACTAGAGTAACCAATTTTAAGTAAACCGATTCGAACAAGCTCATACATAATATTTCAACAGTTGCACTGGCTAACATTTCAAAAGCAGGTGTAAATACTTCACAGAGCTTATGGTTTATAAACCACTTCAAAACTAGATGGTTGTTTTTGTCACAAAAACATATGTCTCCCCAATGGCTTTGTCAATAATCATACTGAAACACGATATTAAAACAACACAAAAATCTATTTTTATTAACAGTGACCTTGACCTTAAATTTTTGCTTAAAACTATTTTAAAAAAAAATTGTAAGAATCTATTTTCGTTACAGTGACCTTAAATTATTTTTTTTTGTTAAACCAAAAAAGATTTTGTTTTTAAATCTATCTTTAGTAACAGTGACCTTGACCTTAAAAAATTTTTTTTTGCTTCGAAACCTTAAAAAGCCAAATAATTTTTTTTAAATCTATTTTTAGTAACAGTGACCATATCCTTGACCCTAGTGACCCCCAATGCAACCCCAGGCTTCCTCTCCATGCAAGCTACCTACACACGAAGTTTCATTGCAATTGGTCACTCCTAACTGGAGTTATTGAGCAGAAACCATTTTTCTATTTTTAGTAACAGTGACCTTGACCTTAAACCAAGGTGGTTGATACGTGCACTCTGCACATCATGTCATTTTGGTGAACATTTGAGTTGAGTTATTCTTAAATCCTACAAGGGGTTCAAGAGATATGGAGCGGACACGAAATATAGTCATATGACCTTTGATCTCTGTGACCTAGACCTTAAGCCAGCGCGGTTGGTTCATGGGTTCTGCACATCGCGTAGTTGAGGTTGGGGGAGACATAACTCAACTCCTTAACATATATCTGATCTTGTTACATTATCATACAATCATACATATAATTTAAGTTCGAACAATAAAAGTGATATTAAACACAAACGTTAGAAAAATAATTACCTTAAACAAACTTTCAGTTACTCTGGTATGGAAATACAATTGATATAAGAATCTTACAAACTTGAAATTTTTCAATAAAATCAAGTGAGCCCTCAGGCGGTGTAAATTTTGTCCAAGTGGTCATAATTTGAACATTCTTGGCAGAATTCCACATATCTAAGCACTGGGCCATCCTGTTCTTGAGAAGAAGATTTTTTCCTTTCTGTTGCCATGGTAATCAGAGTTTTGCATGGAATAGATGTATTTGAACAACTATGATACGACTTCATGCAAGAAACATCACTGCCAAGTTTCATCAACATTGGCCTAGTGGTTTCAGAGATGTCCTTTGAAGGAAAATGTGACACACCATGTAAACTGGATGACAAGTGATCCTTAAAGCTCACAAGATATTGGAGATTTTTCATCATTTAAAATTGCAATTAAGACAAGTTATAAACACACAGGTTAAATTCATGAATTAACTTATGATTAATGTGAAACTGCTTATTTTTTCAGTCTTTAATAGCACACAATTTGGTATAAACTATATGTGTTTAACAGTTTTATTGCAAACATGTAAAATATGAGGTTGGCAATGGGTTTGGGAACCATACCAAGTTTTAGATTTTGACAGATAGACAAATGTTTTATCTCAGCTGTCCATGTTTTATTTAGGTGGCTGATTTGATTTGCGTTAATTTCAGACACCATTAATTCAAAACACTTACAAATGCAAACATTTGGCACTGCACAATTAAAGCCCCAAACAGTACATGGTTTTTCTAAGATTGAGCCTAGTGACCAAATGTTTGGCTTGAGATGACCTATATTCTAAATCTATATAGATTTTATCAAGATAATCATTCTTACTAAGTGTCATGAAGATCCTGTGAAAAATGCAGCCTGTATGCATTATCAAGTTTTTGTAGCAACTGACCTGATGACCTAGTTTTTGATCCAATATGATAATATACTATGGACTAAATGGACCCGGACCTACTCATGACAATATGTGACTAAACTTCAAACCTAAACTTTCATAAACACAGACAATCTGTTTGACCATGTCAAGACGAACCTTCTGACCACTTTACATGATGGTTGAGATGACCTAGCTTTTGACCCAAAAGTATGCGAATTTGAACTTGACCTATATTTTATCAAAGCAATCATACTGACCAAGTCTCACCAAGATCGAATGAAAAATGCAACCTCTATGGCAAACACAACAATTGTTCATGATTTGACCCCATGACCTAGTCTTATATTTCAGATGATCCATATTCAAACTAATAGAGATTGCATCAAGATAGTCATTCTAACTAAGTTTCATGAAGATCCAATAAAAATTGCCATTCATATAACATACACAAGGTTTTTCTATGATTTGATCTTGTGACCTAGTTTTTTACCCTAGATTCAAACTCGACATGGATTACATCAAGGCAATCATCTGACTAAGTTTCATAAAAATCCAATGAAAAATGCAGCCTCTATTGCATACACAAGGTTTTTCTATATTTAGACCTCGTGACCTGGTTTTACCAAAGATGACCAATATTCGAATTCAACCTGGATATTATCAAGGTAGTCAATCTGACCAAGTTTCATGAAGATCTAGTGAAAATTGCAGTCTGTATAGCAAACATAAGGTTAAGTGTGGACAGACAGATGACAGACAGAGGAGGGACACCAGGAGATCACAAAAAAAAGCTAATGAGCTAAAATGGGAAAAGCTAGAGTAAGGTTAGGTTTTTGGTCCTTGAACTTCCTCTTAATGACCTTTATCAATGTGTGAAGACTGAAGTATCAAGTCAATTCCTTATATCCCTTTAATACGATTTTATAAAGGGGAATATTTAAATAATTGGGTAAGCTAGAGTAATGGTTCTTTTTAAATGACCTTTATTAATATGTGAAGTATCAACTCTATCCCTTAAATACTTTTGAGTTATGCTACGGACAAAAAACTATCTGGATAGACAAAGTGGCGTCTTCATGGCCTCCCTTCAGGAAACAGTAACAATCTTGGTAGAGGTCCACTTGGCAATGCTACATCATAAATATCTTAGCTCTAGGCCTTTAGGTTTCATAGAATAAGATTTTCAACATTTTTCCTATAGGCCTATGTAAAATAAGGTGAATAAGCTCAAATTTGACCCGAAGGGGTGGGGGTGGGGGGGGGGGGGGTCATAATTTGAAGAATCTTCGTGGAGGTCCACTAGGCATGCTACTTGCTAGATATCAAAACACTTGGGGTTTCAGAGAAGAAGATTTTTTGCTATTTGTTGCCATGGCAACCAGTGTTCTGCATGGAATGAAATTTTGGTAGACTTCATGCAAGGAACATCCCTGCCAAGTTTTATCAGCACTAATTTGGATAAGTTAAGAAATTAAGGTGCTTGAGTGTAAACACAGTAAAATATTGCATTTTTTGTTAAATCAAGGGCCATAACTCTGAAATAACAAATCTGATCAAGCCCATGATTGAGCTCATCTGAGATCTTATTGTCATACACATTCTCTGTAAGTAATGATTAGGATTAGTGAAGAAATGAAGATGCTAGAGTGTATACATAGTTTAATATTACATTTTTTGTTTAATCAGGGGCCATAATTCAGGAATTACTGATCTGATCATTCATCTGAGGTCCTATGGCTATATAAATTGTGGTAAATCTACATTATAATTGCTTCAAACATGAAGTTTCTAGTGTGAAATGTAACTAATTGTGGACTGATTGACGGACATTCAACGATCCTAAAAGCTCACCATGACCACTTAGTGGTCAGGTGAGCTAAAAAGCCCATTCAGGCTGTATGATAATAAAACATTTCTATGCTCAACTGTAAGTACGAATTGCTTTGCAATGATAGCCCTATATCACTCACCTTAGTGAGCAGAGAACACCTACTGTACATAATTGGATCTACACAATTCCTGTTAATGAAGATTTTAATTGTATTTTGAGCATTGCTCTGTGAGAATTTTAATACAATATGATTCAAGTCACAATCCTGTGAAGTTTGGTTGAAACAAGCAAGTGGTTTGAAAGTTTTGATATTTTTAGCTTGGGCTATAATTTTGTGCAGTGGAGCGGAACTATTTGATCAAATTCAGTAGAGAACCATCCAAGGAACAATCGTATGAAAGTTTTTTCTATAAATGCCTATGTAAAATCAAGTGGTCCCCTCAGGAGGAGTCAATTTTGACCCTTGGTTCATAATTTGAATAATCATTCTAGAGGTTCACTAAGCAATGTTACATGCCAAATATCTAAGCTCTGGGCCTTTGAGAAGATTTTTAAAGTTTTTTTCCTTTCTGTTGCCATGGCAAACAGAATAGGAATAGAATTCTTTCAACAACTTTGATAGAGCTTCATGCAAGGAACATCACTGCCAAGTTTCATCAACACTGACCCCGTGGTTTCAGAGATGTCATTTGAAGGAAATAGTGAATAGACGGACAGGTGAAAGGCATATTGCCAGTTCTTACATTATCTTTTATTGGTCTTTGTTGTACTCGTCTCATGCTGACTTAAAATAAAGCTTATCTTAGCTTATCTAAATTGATTCCTTTATGTCTAACAATGTTCACAATGAACAATCCAAGGGACATCCCTGTCAATCCTAGCCTTTAGTTTGAAGCCAGTCGTTCACTTATGACGGACATTTAACCAATCATAAAACTCAACTAGAGCTATTTATGCTCAAGTAAGAATATATTTCAGCCACTTCGATTATTACTTTATACATCTCATTGAGTACAATGTAGCAGTACAGAGAACCTTCAGCAATTTTCGATTCTGTCAACTTGTGTACGTCTTTGGTAAAACAATTAAATTGTCTTCATCTGAAATACATGTAAGAAAATAGTACAAACAAGAGGGTCAAGATGGTAATATCGCTCAACTGAGACCTACTTATGGCCATATGTGACCAAACTTCAACCCTCAGCTAAATAACATAACAAAAACAGATAGAATAGAACAGAACAGAACATACCAGCAGACAGAAAACGTACATTTGGTGATCACAATATCTCACCTTGAGCACTTCATGCTCAGGTGAGCTAAACTACGAGATCTTAAAAAGTATATATGGATAACGACTGAAACAAGAGGGCCAAGATGGCCCTATTTTGCTCACCTGGCTACCATTGGCTATAATAGAAGATCATCAATAGCAGAAAGGTTCAATTTTGACCTTGGGCTCATGATTTTCCTCTATGTAAGCCTATGTAAAATATAGAGACCCCCAGGCAGTATCAATTTTGACCCTGATTTGAACATTCTTGGTAGATGTTCACAATACCACATGCTAAATATCTAAGCTCTAGGCCTTCCTGTTTGTGAGAAGATTTTTAAAGTTTTTCCGTTCTGCATGGAATGGAATTATTTGAACAAGTATGAAATGACTTTATGTAAGGAAAATCACTGCCAAGTTATATCAATATTGGCCTATTGGTTTCAGAGGAAATGTAATTTAAAGGAAAATATTAACGGAAGTATGACGGATGGAATGCGATCCTAATAGCTCACTCTGACACTTTGTGCCAAATGAGCTAAAAAGCTGTAGGATTATACAAGTGAGTCATAATGGCTGAAATTGCTCATCCTCCTTGCATTTATGACGATTAGGTACAACAGCATGCACAAGGCTTTTCTATCCTTACCTAGTGACCTGGTTTTTTTATCCAACATGACCCCATTTCAATCCCAAACTAAAATTTATCATGATAAAAATCCTAACCAAGTTTCATAATGATTTGGTAAATGTGCAGTTTCTATTGCTTGCACACATTTTTCTATGATCTGACCTAGTGACCTAGGTTTTGACCCTGAATGACCCAGTTTCATACTCAAGCTAGAATTTACCAAGACAAAACTTCTGACCAACTTTCATGATGATAGGGTATTAAATGCAGTCTCTATTGCTTACACAAAGTTTTTTCTATGACCTGAATTTATTATTTATCACACCTGACTGTTTCAATCTCAACCTAAAGTTAATGAAGACATTTTGCCCAAGTTTCATGACTATTCAATGAAAATGCAGTTTCTATTGCTTGCAAAACTACTTGTTGACAACAACAATTCACGTCCAATTCTGTGAATTTATATCACCCAATATGGAAGACCAATTGGAAAGCATAAAATTTTGTTTTAAGGACAAGAGACCCAAAAGGACCAGTATTGCTCTACTGGTCTGACTGGACTGTTCTGAGTAAGTTTTGTGAAAATCATTTTGCAATGTTATCAAGAACAAGAGTGCCAAACTCACAAAATAGGCCCGTCAAGGCAGCATAACTCAGTATCTGGCAGTTCATTTGTTTTGTAAAACCTGATAGAACTATAGAGCAGACAAAGCAAATTCACCTGTTTGAACTATAGAGCTGAGAAGGCTTATTTCATAATTTTTTGATAATTCAAGGGCCATAATCCAAAAGTGCCTTGGTAGATTTAGCTGGTTATCGAACTTGGCCTAGATATTATGCCGACAAACATTTTCACCAAGTTTGGTGAAGATCAGATGAAAACTGTTCGACTTTGAGAGTGGACAAGGTGAATTTGGCCAATTATGCATAAATCAAGGGCCATAATTCAAAAATGCCCAGATGGATTTGGCTGGTTATCGGACTTGGCAGAGACATTATGCCAACAAACATTTTCATTAAATTTGGTGAAGATCGGATGAAAACTGTTCGACTTAGGGAAATTTGGTCAATTTTGTATAAATAAAGGGCCAATATCTAAAAGTGCCTATGTAGATTTGGCTGGTTATCTAACTTGGCAGAGATATCATGCCGACAAACATTTTGACCAAGTTTGGTGAAGATCAGATGGAAACTGTTTGACTTAGAGACTGGACAAAGTGTGTGGATGTCGCCCGCCCGTCCACCACGGGTGTTCCCATTATACATCCCTTCGATGTATAAAAAGCTAGCAGTGATCACTTTTACCCTGACCCATTGATGTAGTTTGAAGTTTGTGGGTGACGTAAATCTTAAGATACTGAGTGTAAAAGATTTTCATATTTTGAGTCTCTGAGACCAGTAGGGATCATCTGCTCAGTAAGACCAATCATCCTATGAAGTTTGAAGACTGTCGGTCATATAGATCTCAAGATATTGAATAGTAAAGATTTTTAAAGTACAGGACACTGTGACATTGACCTTTGAGCCACTGACTGGAGCAACAATAGGGATCATCTTCTGAGCACGTTTGTTGAAAGTTAAATAAAAATTGAGACCTGAAGAATGTTATCAAGGAAATATTATCGAAAGTCATTGTGACCTTGACCTTTGACTAACTAACCCTAAAGAATAGACATCATCTACAAGTTTCATGAAAGTGAATTGAAAAATGTGACCTGTAGAGCATTATCAATGAAAAGTTTACGGACAGACCGCCGGACATACTAAAACTTGGCAGTTGTGAGGTTATTCTTTTGTTCTTTATATTGCATATAAATATTATATATGTGTATACTTTTTAGCCACATAAGCCCAAAAATAGCCACATAAGACAAACAGAACGAATGAATCAAAGAGAATTAAATGTTACTCATATTTTGCCATAGCAACTTACCGGTAACCACCATCTTTTGGGTCCAGACAAAGTTAACCAAGATGACATAAGGTGGCACTCCACACTTTTTAGCCACAAATTTGAATCGGTCAGGGGTAATTTTATAAAGTTTAGAGATATAAGGAAATTAAACAGCCCTGTGAACTTTAAATCAAATTTAAGTGCCAGATTTTGTTGTTTTTATTTTGCATGTTTGCAAATGCGAAACAATGGGTCAGGAAAGCCAGTGCAGAGATGACATGCGCAGATGGTGACATTTTGTAAACAAGTGAAAATCAGCTCTACAGCTTAGAAAATCAAGCTTTTTACAGGGGGGTACATACTTTTACTGCTTGCAAAATATTTTCGTGCTTAAGCACCTTGTTCAATGTGTTTGTTTACTTATCTAGATAGTCTGCAAGCCAGAAACAGTGTCACCTAGTGTGAAATATTTGCAGGTAATTTTGTACAGGTTCGGAAAATAGGGCTAGAATGGTCTCAGACTGCAGTGAATTCTGGCCTCCGACGGTATAAATAGGAACTAAAATTTTCAGGAAAGAAAGGCAGTTCAGACTACCGAATTGTATTAATACGTTCACACTGGCAATGTGTTCACAGTGAAACACTTATTCTATTTTCAGGTTCACAGGTTGTTCATATATGACAGGCCTACTTTGTTGGTGTCGCTCGGACAAAGCCGAGGGCTGAAATAAGTGTGGAGTGCTACCTTAAGGTAAATAGGCGATTTTCAAAGTTGAACATTTGCCGTCTATATTTTATAGATACACACTTTAAACCTTGCTGTCATCAAATATGGCAGAAATTAGAGCCTTTGGATTGCATTGAAGCAGAAAATGGTTGTTATAAAGGGAGGTAATTGACTGCTGAAATTTCTCCCAAAAATATGCAAATTCCATAATGTGGCTGCAACTGCCTTAAATGCAGTTTTTACATGATTTCATCTCATTTTTGAGTGGAAACTGGTAAATAATGTGTTTTTTCACTATAAACAGTGCTATTGCTGCAGTGTTTACTGTCATGTTCAGACATTTACAGCCAAAAAGCTGCTTTTAACTGCTTTTTACTGATTTCAGTACAAATTATGGCCAACACATTCTTCGAAAGTAGTATAAATGAAGAAATTATTTAAAAAAGGATCAGATAGTGTTCAAAATTAAGTAATAGATGTCTAATCATGTGAAGAATACACTTAAGTTATTGCCTTTTAAACTAAAATCAAATTGAAATTGAATACTGGACACATGTGGTCTTTGCCATTTGTCATGAATTACTTGGTCAAGATTATTAAACTTGAATTGTCTCCCTTATACTTCTCAGCCTACAGTGTGTGCATTTTAGTTGCCATGCACTTTGATTAGGGATGCAGTAAGACTATAGAAATGAGCACTGAACTGAAAAGCAGTGTCACTTACGTGTTTTCTGTGCATATAAACCGGGTCGGTTCGAATAAGATACTATAATGTTGATGTTAAAGTACCAAAATAGCCACTTTTTTTTTTTTTACAGTTTTTACCTTATTTGGTATAGATTATGCAAGCCTTTTTATTCTGATGATAATGTTTTAGCATATTATAGTAGTTCCAAGTATGCTTAGTGTATTTCAGGCTAAATTTAAGGCATATCTCACTGGTATTTCAAAATATGTTCTTGAATGTTTGCCTATATACCCCCCCACCCTCATAAAGATAGACAGAAAATGCAGAAATAAGCACGAAATGGCGATGGAATGTAAATGCTAATAAAATAAAAACTAAGCATATTAAGAGAACAACAAAATTTAATATTTACACTAAGTTTAAGTTAAATATCAGTAAGAAATAAAAATCATGTTCATTAAAAAGGATTTAGAAAGTCCTTAAGGTGGCACTCCACACTTTTTAGCCACAAATTCGAATTCAGGTCAGGGGTAATTTTATAAAGCCCTGTGAACTTTAAATCAAATTTAAGTGCTAGATTTTGTTGTTTGAGTTTTATTTTGCATGTTTGCAAATGCGAAAACATGGGTCTGGAAAGCCAGTGCAGAGATGACATGTGCAGATGGTGACATTTTGTAAACAAGTGAAAATCAGCTCTACAGCTTAGAAAATCAAGCTTTTTACAGGGGGGTACATACTTTTACTGCTTGCAAAATATTTTCCTGCTCAAGCACCTTGTTCAATGTGTTTGTTTACTTATCTAGATAGTCTGCAAGCCAGAAACAGTGTCACCTAGTGGGTAATTTTGTACAGGTTCGGAAAATAGGGCTAGAATGGTCTCAGACTGCAGTGAATTCTGGCCTCCGACGGTATAAATAGGAACTAAAATTTTCAGGAAAGAAAGGCAGGTCAGACTACCAAATTGTATTAATACGTTCACACTGGCAATGTGTTCCCAGTGAAACACTTATTCTATTTTCAGGTTCACAGGTTGTTCATATGTGATAGGCCTACTTTGTTGGTGTCGCTCGAACAAAGCCGAGGGCTGAAATAAGTGTGGAGTGCTACCTAAGCTCTGGTGGACTTCAACAAGGTCATTTAAAAACAAGAGGGCCAAGATGACCCTATATCGCTCACCTGTAACAATATGTGACCAAACTTCAACTTAAAACTATTATTATAAACACAAACATTCTGTCTGACCTCGACAAGGCAAACCTTTTGACCATTTTACATGATGATTGGGTTGTAAATGTCACCTGTATGGCATACACAAGGTTTTTAACCTGGTGACGTAGGTTTTGACCTCAGATTACCAATATTCATACTCCACCTAAATTTCATCAAGACAATCATACTGACAAAGTTTCATGAAGACAGAATGAACAAAAGCTGTCCATAAGACAGCAAGCTCGACTATCATGGGTGTTTGCTAATAAAACAAAACTTTTATCAGTATAATAGCAAAACAAAATTCTGCTAACTATTAAGTATAAACTAGGAAAGTTGAATCATAAACAAGAGCTGTCCATAAGACAGCAAGCTCGACTATTGTGGGTGTTTGCTAATAAAACAAAACTTTTATCAGTGTAATAGCAAACAAAATTCTGCTAACTATTAAGTATAAACTAGGAAAGTTGAATCATAAAAAAGTCAAAGTCTATAACTATAGATTTAATTTTTGGTAAATTAATTGTTTGATACAAAATTTACTGCTGAACACTATTGCTAAGTTTGATATAACTACCATAAGTGGTAACTGAGATATTAAATTTAAACAAGAGTTATCTGTCTTGACTGTGTGACACCTCTTAAGACATTAAAAAAGTTTCAAGTCAATATCATAAGTGGTTACTGAGATATGTGCATGATAGTACCTAGCAGGCAAAACTTTAACCAAATTTTCAAAGTCAAACAAGGGCCATAATTTGTACTAAATTTATACAAGAGTTATCTGACTTGACTGTGTGACACCCCTAGAGACATTAACGAAGTTTCAAGTCAATATCATAAGTGGTTACTGAGATATGTGCATGATAGTACCTAGCAGGCAAAACTTTAACCAAATTTTCAAAGTCAAACAAGGGCCATAATTTGTACTAAATTTATACAAGAGTTATCTGACTTGACTGTGTGACACCCCTAGAGACATTAACGAAGTTTCAAGTCAATATCGTAAGTGGTTACTGAAATATGTGCACGATAGTACCTAGCAGGCAAAACTTTAACCAAATTTTCAAAGTCAAACAAGGGCCATAATTTGTACTAAATTTATACAAGAGTTATCTGACTTGACTGTGTGACACCCCTAGAGACATTAACGAAGTTTCAAGTCAATATCATAAGTGGTTACTGAAATATGTGCATGATAGTACCTAGCAGGCAAAACTTTAACCAAATTTTCAAAGTCAAACAAGGGCCATAATTTGTACTAAATTTATACAAGAGTTATCTGCCTTGATTGTATGACACCCCTAAAGACATGAAGAAAGTTTCAAGTCAATATCATAAGTGGTTACTGAGATATGTGCATGATAGTACTTAGCAGGCAAAACTTTAACCAAAGAAGCAACGCCGACGCCGACGCACAAGTGACTGTAATAGCTCTCCATATTCTCCGAATAGTCGAGCTAAAAAGTCAAAATCTATCACTATATATTTCATTTTTTGGTAAATTAATTGTTTGATACAAAATGTACCCCTGAACACTATTGCTAAGTTTGATATAACTACCATAAGTGGTTACTGAGATATGTGCATGATAGTACCTTGCATGCAAAACTTTAACCAAATTTTCAAAGTCAAATAAGGGCCATAATTTGCAATAAATTTAAACAAGAGTTATCTATCTTGACTGTGTGACACCCCTAGAGACATTAACAAAGTTTCAAGTCAATATCATAAGTCGTTACTGAGATATGTGCATGATAGTACCTAGCAGGCAAAACTTTAACCAAATTTTCAAAGTCACACAAGGGCCATAATTTGAACTAAATTTATACAAGAGTTATCTGCCTTGACTGTGTGACACCCCTAGAGACATTAACGAAGTTTCAAGTCAGTATCATAAGTGGTTACTGAGATATGTACATTTTAGTATCTAGCAGGCAAAACTTTAACCAAATTTTCAAAGTCAAACAAGGGCCATAATTTGTACTAAATTTAAACAAGAGTTATCTGACTTGACTGTGTGACACCTCTTAAGACATTAACAAAGTTCAAGTCAATATCATAAGTGGTTACTGAGATATGTGCATGATAGTACCTAGCAGGCAAAACTTTAACCAATTTTTTGAAGTCAAACAAGGGCCATAATTTGTACTAAATCTAAACAAGAGTTATCTGACTTGACTGTGTGACACCCCTTAAGACATTAACAAAGTTCAGGTCAATATCATAAGTGGTTACTGAGATATGTGCATTATGGTACCTAGCAGGCAAAACTTTAACCAAACTTTCAAAGTCAAACAAGGGCCATAATTTGCACTAAATTTACACAAGAGTTATCTGACTTGACTGTGTGACACCCCTAAAGACATTACAAAGTTTCAAGTCAATATCATAAGTGGTTACTGAGATATGTGCATGATAGTACCTAGCAGGCAAAACTTTAACCAAATTTAGTATCTAGCAGGCAAAACTTTAACCAAATTTTCAAAGTCAAACAAGGGCCATAATTTGTACTAAATTTATACAAGAGTTATCTGACTTGACTGTGTGACACCCCTAGAGACATTAACGAAGTTTCAAGTCAATATCATAAGTGGTTACTGAAATATGTGCATGATAGTACCTAGCAGGCAAAACTTTAACCAAATTTTCAAAGTCAAAAAAGGGCCATAATTTGTATTAAATTTATACAAGAGTTATCTGACTTGATTGTATGACACCCCTAAAGACATGAAGAAAGTTTCAAGTCAATATCATAAGTGGTTACTGAGATATGTGCATGATAGTACTTAGCAGGCAAAACTTTAACCAAAGAAGCAACGCCGACGCCAACGCCGACGCCGACACACAAGTGACTGTAATAGCTCTCCATATTCTCCGAATAGTCGAGCTAAAGATGAAACCTCTATAGCATACACATGGTTTTTTACTGATTTGACCCTGTGACCTAGTTTTTGACCCTAGATGACCAACGTTTGAACTCAACCTAGATTTTATCAAGGCAATCATACTGACCAAGTTTCATGAAAATACAATGAAAAATGCCATCTCTATTGCATACTCAAGGTTTTTCTATGATTTGACCGGGTGACCTAGTTTTTGACCCCAGATGACCCATGTTCGAACTCGACCTAGATTTCATCAAGGTAGTCATTCTGACCAAGTTTCATTTCCTCTATTGCATACACAAGGTTATGTGTTGACAGACAGACCCAGATGACGGACATCAGGCGATCACTATATCTCACCTTTGCACTTCGTGCTCAGGTGGACTAAAAAACAGCTTTTTATAAAAATTTAACCACCCCATTAGTACCTCATCTCCAAAGGACATTTTTTTCTGCAAGTTACAGTCATAAAGAACTTAATTGTTATAAGCAGAATTAAATCAGGACTACTACATGTACTTTCAGACCGAAATACCAAGTTTCTTTTTATGGGGGTACTTTGCGGGATTTATCCCAGGTATATTTCAAAACACTTCACTGCACCTAAATTTTCAGTTTTTAATAGCTACCGATACCCTTATAATTTTGTGCAAAAATGACCAAGATATTTAAGTTTGAAATATATGCAGTCATTTACACTGACCCTTTACAATTCACCTTGTAAGATAAATGACAAGACTGCAATTCAAGGCAGTATAAAATGCCTCACAAGGCTAGCAGATATTTGATGGTGGAACAGAATGCCTGCTTGTTGGTGAAAAACAAAGCAAGTAGTACTGGCATATTAGAAGGCAGCATGTGAACAATTCTGAAGAAGCATTTGCACCTGAGAAAGATTTGTGCTAGGTGTTACCTCATTTTTTCATAGAGAAGCAAAAGAAACAAGATTTCAAGTAAAGGATGGTCAGGTACCTATATCATTCAGGACAATTCCTCCACTAACAGGCACGACGATGGTAAGGCTTTTTTGGTGTCTGAAACATGGATGTAGTAGGCCTTACTCAATGGACCTGAATCAATATGACTTCTTTTTATGTTTTAGGCTTAAGAAATATAAGTCCAGTTCTCTTAGGGAATACTTGAATGAAGGTTTGCACTTAAAATATTGTTGATAAAATGCTGACCTTCAAAAATCAAACCCCAGTGACAAAACTTTTTAAAGTATCTAAGGAAAGCCCTACATCCACTTAAGAGCCTCATTTCTATGAAAATTCACTGTCTAAATTTACAACGTTGAATACTTGGGCCAAGTATAGTCAAATTCTGTCAAACCTTTTCAAAAAAGAGAAGCATTTCTTAAATTTAACCCCACATCTCTGAGGGCTAATGTTTTTTCTTTATCTTACAGAATTCACTGCTCAGCTGCTGTAAAATAAATTAAACTAGAACTATCACTGAAGGTGATGAATACCCCCCCCCCCCCCGCCCCTCTCCGAACACCCCACTGACACAGTATTTAAAATTTATGTAATATTTGATGCTTTAGTTATTGGACCTGCACAACTTAAGGCTTCTGTGAAGTATAATTAAATTTTGACCAGCAGGTTTGGAGATTAAAAGCACACAAGATTTTACTATCTCAAGCCCCTGTGGCCTTTGATCTAGTGACCCGAAACCTGGACCATGCACAACTAGGCATTGTACTTATCACTTGTGTGAAGTATCATCAAAGTCTGACCTGGGGTTTTGGAGATTTAGCGTCCACAAAATTTTACCATCTCAAGCCCGTGACTTTGACCTTTGACCTAGAGACCCAAAATGACGATCCCTAATGCGCCTGTCACACTGTCCCTTTATTTTAAAGGGAAAGGAATCATTCCTCCTAGGTGCCTCCAGCCATTTCCTGGTGAGGAAAGCAACATTAAGATAGAGTACTTCATGTTTTTCGGTGGTTTATCGAAATATAACAGTGGATTATATCCTCAGTGAAAATTATTAAACTTTTGTACCCTGATTTACGTCAAAATGTATATCTCGCCTTGTGTTTGCTGGACACCATATGACGATGACGTTGTTAAAATGATGTTAATTTTGCTCTGCTATTTAATGACATTTACCGCAATTTTTGACATTCTATTGAAACAAACTCAACAAAAATAGAGTTTGAGACACAAAATAAACAGAAAAATTGTTGGTATCGTTTTAATATCAAACATCAAAAGCAGTATCTTGAAAATATCACTTTTAGTGCCCACTCGGTGAAATTATAACGTGATATTTCACCAGAACCAACAATTATCATCTATATTTACATACAGATAACATGCATTTGAACAGGTGTTTAAAACAGATAATTGACTGGACTTTTTTGTTGTATTTTTCGTAACAATAACCTAAATTGATCTTGACCTCAGCTGCCCCTAAATTCATACAAAGCTTTGTCTGCATAAAGGCTATCTGCATACCAAGTTTCATGGCCAGAAACAGGCAAGGGACATCAGGTGAACACAATAGCTCACCTTAAGCACAAAGAGCTCAAGTAAGCTAACAACAGATTATCTTTATGCACATTTGTATATTTAGTCATATATCTGAAGTTAACTATTTTTACCTCTGTGTTTGCTTATAACTACATGATCGTAAACATTATCATAATAAATGTCAAACAATTTTCTTACCATTCTGATGTAAAAGATTTCCAAGCACCAACCCAAAAAATGAAGTCTGTTCTGTATTCAGATTATCATGTAAAACATACTCCCTATAATGTAATAAATACTTGTCAAATTCACACTAAAACATATCAATTAGTGTATTATGTTTATGACTTTCTAGCAAATTTTCTACTGGTCATGGAAAACTTCCTTGGTTATTGATTTAAAACGGTTTTTCAATTGAAGGTAATTGCGATATTCACCTTCAAAATCAATTGGGGTCATGTAACTGACTAAAACATACATACTTAATAAGGCTGAGGACCTTAGATTAACCCATTCATCAGTTATTCATAGGACATTGAGTTATCTGGGAACAGATCCAATGACTTACAGACATGTGCAAAGTGATATACTCCACCATTTTCAACTTCAAGATGCCTAAACGAAGAAATGTTCACCAAGAAAGACTGCCACAGCCAATGTTTACCATACCTTTGGATCTTCCTGATCTTAAACCACTCATGGGTTAGTATTGTGCAGCTGCCATGGTGCAGTGGTAACTCACTTGCCTCAGTATCTGAGGGTCCCAGGTTCGATTACCAACAGTGCCCAAGTAGTGGTAGGTCCTTAGGCAAGACACAGATAATTCCACATCTTTATGACATTATATGGAAAATCATCAGCCCTGCATTTCGATTAAGAAGTGTTTGTAAATTCTTTTTGAAATCCGGCAAACAGTTTCTGACAAAACATCTCTATAAGTGAACCCTAGTCAGGGTGAATTTTGCCAAGGCCCCCTATAGGAATAATTTGAATGAAGTGACCACTGGTTAATGCTACATACAAACTAAGCTGTATGCCATGAAGTTTTGGACAAGAAGATTCTTTACTTTTTCTTTTGGTTGCCATGGAAACATATATTTGCATGAATAGGAAAATAATTAGGACAGACGACTTTCTATATAGCACGTAAGCCTACTTGACAAAGTAGATATAGAGAAGATGTCGTTTGAAACAAAATGTTGAAAGTGAAAGCTCACAATTACAAATGCTAATATTATGTATTAAGGTGAACAACATAGTCAAACTAGAGCTATCACTAAATGTGATTAATACCCCCAAAAGACTGCTTTATAAGCGTTCGTAGTAACAGAATACCTTGCAAACAAACTAAAAAGAGATATTGTTCTTGGCAATAACTCTGTAATTTGTCAAGATAAAGTTATGGTTCTTGTACACTGCACTTCCTCTCAATATGCTTGACCATTGTATGAAGTTGTATTGAATTCCAACCAATAGTTTTCGAATAATGCTCCAGACAAGTAAAAGTAACAAAGGGCAATAACTCTGAAATGAGTCAAGATTGAGTTATTGTTCTTTTGCACTGCACTTCCTCTCATTGTGATTGACCATTGTATGAAGTTGTATTGAATTCCAACTGGTACTTTTCGAATTATGCTCTGGACAAGGAAAAGCAACAAAGGGCAATAACTCTGTAATGAGTCAAGATAGAGTTATGGTTCCTGTGCACTGCACTTCCTCTCAATGTACTTGACCATTGTATGAAATTGTATTGAATTCCAACCAGTATACTCTAGATAGAGTTATGGTTCTTGTACACTGCACTTCCTCTCATTGTGCTTCATCATTGTATGAAATTGTATTGAATTCCAACCAGTAGTTTTCAAGTTATGCTCTGGACAAGGAAAAGCAACAAAGGGCAATAACTATGTAATTAGTCAAGATGGAGTTATGGTTCTTGTACACTGCACTTCCTCTTAATGTGCTTGACCATTGTATGAAGTTGTATTGAATTCCAACCAGTAGTTTTCAAGTTATACTCCGGACAAGGAAAAGTAACAAAGGGCAATAACTCTGTAATTAGTCAAGATGGAGTTATGGTTCTTGTGCACTGCACTTCCTCTCAATGTGCTTGACCATTATATGAAGTTGTATTGAATTCCAACGAGCAGTTTTCAAGTTATGCTCCGGACAAGGAAAATGCAACAGACCGCCCGACCGACCACCGGGTGACTCCTATATACCCCCCTAAACTTCGTTTTTGGGGTAAAATGACACTAACCATTGCTTTCATGACTGTATATATTTAACGAAATTGTCTTACATGAGCTCAGTCAAAGCAATCTCACATATCAGTTATAGGGTCAATGTGCTAAAGCAGCATATGAAGTTATGTTTACTTCTAAATTTATAACATTTAAGTGGTGCAGTCAATACAATAAGCAAACATTATTGCATCATCCACTTTTACTGCACTGTATTTTCAAAACACTAAAACAGCCTTATAAAACACTATTTATTGTTTTGTCTGCATTATAGCTTACCAACCAATATGTCGTCTACAGCGTGGACACCCTAAGATAATCCAGTTAAATCCTGGCCACCATGTGTCACCATCTGTCTCCTGAAAGTATTATTCTAGAAACAATATGGCCATGATGATCTTATATCTCTCAACTGGGTACCATTGACAAATTAAAAAGTCAACAACAGGGCAGTACTGTAGCAAACAAAGTACAAGAAGGCCATGGTGGCCCTATATTGCTCACCTGAGTACCAGTGAACTTAAACTAGATGGGTGTTCAGTAGAACACTTGGTAAGCCCTCTTACGCTTTGTCAGAATAACCAATAATTTGGTGACAAAATCTAAATACAAAAAGGGGCATAACCCTGTCAAATATGACCTTGACCTACAAAATTTGGCGGCATCACAACCCTTTTGACATAAGCAATACAATTTGAAAGTTTGATAAAGAAATCTTAAGAAATGGCAAAGTTATAGTAAAAATCTAAGTATAAAAAGGGACATAACTCTGTCAAATATAACCTTGACATACAAAATTTGGCAGCATCACGACCCTTATGTCATAAGCAATGCAATTTGAAAGTTAGATGAAGAAATCTTAAGAAATGGCAAAGTTATAGCCAACGTTAAGTTTTCGTGACAAAATCCAAGTAAAAAAAGGGGCATAACTCTGTCAAATATGACCTTGACCTACTAAATTTGGCAGCATCATGACCCTTTTGTCATAAGCAATAAAATTGTAAAGTTTGATGAAGAAATCTTAAGAAATGGCAAAGTTATAGCCAACGTTAAGTTTGTGTGACGGACGGACGGACCAACGGACAGACCGACAAAGCAATCCCTATGTATCGTCTTTTCTCCAAAAGGGCGACACAAAAAGGAAGTCTCTGGTTGCTAGGTAGTCACTGGTTGCTTAGGGAATCACTGGTCAGTACTGGAAGTCGGTAATGGCAAAACACAACTGTAGCTAGTTGCTAAGGATGTCAATGATTGCTTAGAAAGTCACTGGTGGCAACATTATGCTAATGGCTGCTTCTGAAGGCACTTGTTAGGAGGGAAATTCATTGGTTGCTAGGGGAAGTTAGTGGTTGCTGGAGGACTAAATTTTTGCTTCGGATGGTTGCTAAAGATGTCACTGGTTGCTTAGGAAATCACTGGTTGCTAGGGGAAGTCAGTGGTTGCTAAGGAAGTCACTGGTTGCTAAGGAAGTCAGTTGTTCCAAGGATAATGCTATATGCTAAATATCTGAGCTTTAGGCCTTGTGGTTTCAGAGAAAGAGATTTTTAAAGTTTTTCCTATTTTTTGCCATGGCAACCAGAGTTCTGCATGGAACAGAATTCTTTGAACAATTTTGGTGGCGCTTCATGGAAGGAACATCCCTGCTAAGTTTCATAAACACTGATTTGGACAAATAAATGAATAAATGATGGCGCTAGAGTGTAAATACAGTTAAATATTGCAAGTTTTGTTAAATTAAGGGCCATAACTCTGGAAGAACTAATCTAATAGATCAAGCCTTTAATTGAACTCAACCAAACTATCATGGTCATACACAAATTTCTGAAACTTTGATCAGTATAGGTGAAGAAATGAAGGTGTTAAAGTGTAAATATATTTAAATATTGCAATTTTTGCTAAATAAGGGGCCATAACTCAAGGCCCGATCAAGCCCACGAAAGCACTCATTCCAGATATTATGATCATACACATTTTCTGTAAACATAGTTAGAATTATTAAAGAAATGAAGGTCCTAGGGTGTAAACAGTTAAGAATTGCATTTTTTGTTGAATCAGAGGCCATAATTCAGGAAGTACTAGTCTGATCAAGACCATAATCGAACGCATCCCAGGTCTTATGGCCATATACACTGTTTCAAAACTGTAGATGCTAGAGTGTAAACAAACTTATTGTGGACACAGAGAAGGACGCCTAAATCCAAAAGTAGACATATGGAATGAATGACATCAAAGAAAATTAACTGTTACCTATTTATGCGATAGCCACTTAACCCCCACCTTTTGGGCTTAGACGGACGGACATTCCTACAAACTAGCACTTGTTGGGTACTCTTCAATTGCTACCTATTATAAGAAGATACTCAACAGGGCAATAATCCTATGCATAAGACATACCCATCAAGTACCCTTTTTTGTTTGGTACCTAGACAGAATGAAAGATACAGAACCCAATATATGCCTATTGGTAAGCGCAAACAGACGGACGTACAAAAAATTGGCAGTTGTGTGGCTATTAATATGTTCTCTCTATTGTACTTTTTAGCCACATATGCCGAAAAATAGCTACATAAGACATACAGAATGAATGACATCAAAGAGACCTAGAGCTATCACTAAATGTGATTAATACCCCTGAAAGACTGCTTTATAAACTGAGGAAGTTCTCAGTAACAGAATACCTTGTAGTTTTCAAGTTATGCTCTGCGACAAGGAAAAGTAAAAATGGGCAATAACTCTGTAAATACTCAAGATAGAGTTATGGTTCTTGTACACTGCACTTCCTCTCATTGTGCTGGACCATTGTATGAAGTGGTTTTGAATTCTAACAGGTAGTTTTCTAGTAATGCTCCGGACAAGGAAAAGTAACAATGGGCAATAACTCTGAAATGAGTCAAGAAAGAGTTATGGTTCCTGTGCATTGCACTTCCTCTCAATGTACTTGACCATTGTATGAAGTTGTATTGAATTCCAGCCAGTAGTTTTCAAGTTATGCTCCGGACAAGGAAAAGTAACAAAGGGCAATAACTCTGTAAATACTCAAGATAGAGTTATGGTTCTTGTACACTGCACTTCCTCTCATTGTGCTAGACCATTTTATGAAGTTGTATTGAATTCCAACTGGTAGTTTTCAAGTAATGCTTCGGACAAGGAAAATTAACAAAGGGCAATAACTCTGTAATGAGTCAAGGAAGAGTTATGGTTCCTGTGCACTGCACTTCCTCTCAATGTACTTGACCATTGTATGACGTTGTATTGAATTCCAACCAGTAGTTTTCAAGTTATGCTCCGGACAAGGAAAAGTAACAAAGGGCAATAACTCTGTAAATACTCAAGACAGAGTAATGGTTCTTAAACACTGCACTTCCTCTCATTGTGCTAGACAATTTTATGAAGTTGTATTGAATTCCAACCAGTAGTTTTCAAGTTATGCTCCGGACAAGGAAATGTAACAAAGGGCAATAACTCTGTAATTACTATAGATAGAGTTATGATTCTTGTGCACTGCACTTCCTCTCATTGTGCTTGATCATTGTATGAAGTTGTTTTGAATTCCAACCAGTAGTTTTCAAGTTATGCTCCGGACAAGGAAATGTAACAAAGGGCAATAACTCTGTAATTACTATAGATAGAGTTATGGTTCTTGTGCACTGCACTTCCTCTCATTGTGCTTGATCATTGTATGAAGTTGTATTGAATTCCAACTAGTAGTTTTCAAGTTATGCTCCAGACAAGGAAAATGCAACAGACCGCCTGACTGACCGACCGACCGCCCGACCGACCGACCAACCACCGGGTGACTCCTATATACCCCCGCAAACTTCGTTTCGAGGGTATAATGAACTGTTAACTATTGTTACTATAGCCACTTAACCCCCACTTTTTGGCTTCGGACAAACCTATGACGGACATTCAACGATCTTATTAGCTCACCATGTCAGGTGAGCTAAAAAGTACAGTTAATATTATGCTCTCCAGTCTATATAAAGACTGGTGAAAACCACATCAAATTCAAAGCCTCAATGAAAAAGGTTGGGAAAAAAAACACTTAAACTGCAATGCTACATACAAAATATCTCACCTTCAGGCCTTAGGGATTTAATCAATAGGCCAAATCAGAATGGCATAAGCTCTGCAGGACTTTGTTCAGCTGAGCAAACAAGAGGGCAATGATGGCCCCATATTGCTTACCTGAGTACCAGCACACTCACCTGGAAGTGAAGTGTTCCTAAAGGCAGTCAGTAGTTGCTAAGGAAGTCAGTAGTTGCTAGGGAAAGTCAGTGGTTGCTAAGGAAGTCACTTGTTTCAAGGGCAAGACACTTGTTGCTAGGGGAAGTCAGTGGTTTTTAATGATATCAGTGGTTGCTTGGTAAGTCAGTGATTGTTAATTCCTTATGGTGTAGGTAATAATTGTTGGTCTACAGTCCATGCATGTAAATGCTACAGTCAGGACAGGAAATATTGCTATATCACTCTACGAAAAGGTCCGAGCCCTAAATGTGGCCTTCACCTTGGGAGCAGGTGGCTGGTTGTTGTACACAATACACCCTTGCAGTATGGAAACCAGTGTGAAGTTACATCAAAGTCGGTCCATGCCAGTGGAAGATACAAACCGGAAACAAAATTTCAGACAGACGTAGCAGTGCAAACCTATTGTTCCCAAACTGGTCATATGACAGGTAGGGGACTAATGACATGCAGTTTTCTTAGTCCAAAAAATGAGATAATTTGTCACAAAACTGTTACTTGTCACAAAACCCTTGCTTAATTACCTTGCTACAAGAGCTTCAAAACAGCTGTGAAGTCTAAAAGAAGTATTTAAGATATTAACTTCCTCCAAAAAAATTCAACTGATTTTTTTAATTTCCAAAGGGGAGATAAATCTGTCACAAGACAGTTAAATATATTCATGCACATTTAGAAACCTTTATTCATTACTGTAAGAGCATTTCAAATTGATATCTTAATTTGTTGCGGTCTTAATAATTATGTCCAATACAAAACCTTTAACTTGTATTTATTAAATCAGGAATATATATACATGTAACTGTAAAAGAAATGGAAACTAGAGCTATCACTAAATGTGATTAATACCCCCAAAAGACTGCTTTATAAACTGAGAAAGTTGTAGTACAGAAACCTTGCAAACAAACAAAAAGAGATATGTTCTTGGCAAAACTCTGTAATTGCAAGATAGAGTATGGTTCTGTACACGCACTTTCTCTCATTGTGCGACCATTGTATGAAGTGTATGAATTCCAACAAGTAGTTTTCGAATAAGCTCCGGACAAGTAAAAAGTAACAAAGGGCAATAACTCTGAAATGAGTCAAGATAGAGTATGGTTCTTGTACACGCACTTCCTCTCATTTGCTTCATCATTGTATGAAATTGTATTGAATTCCAACAAAGTACTTTTCAAGTTATGCTCCGGACAAGGAAAACTAACAAAGGGCAAAACCTGTAATTAGTCAAGAGGAGTTATAGTTCTGTGCACTGCACTTCCTCTCAATGTGCTTGACCATTGTATGAAGTGTATTGAATTCCAACCAGTAATTTTCAAGTAATGCTTCGGACAAGGAAAAAGTAACAAAAGGGCAATAACTCTGTAATTAGTCAAGATGGAGTTATAGTTCTTGTGCACTGCACTTCCTCTCAATGTGCTTATCATTGTATGAAGTTGTATTGAATTCCAACAAGTAGTTTTCAAGTTATGCTCCGGACAAGGAAAAGCAACAAAGGGCAATAACTCTGTAATTAGTCAAGATGGAGTATGGTTCTTCTGCACTGCACTTCCTCTCAAGTGCTTGACCATTGTATGAAGTTGTATTGAATTCCAACCAGTAGTTTTCAAGTTATGCTCCGGACAAGGAAAACTAACAAAGGGCAATAACTCTGTAATTAGTCAAGATGGAGTTATAGTTCTTGTGCACTGCACGTCCTCTCAATGTGCTTGACCATTGTATGAAGTTGTATTGAATTCCAACCAGTAGTTTTCAAGTTAGCTCCGGACAAGGAAAACTAACAAAGGGCAATAACTCTGTAATTAGTCAAGATGGAGTTATAGTTCTTGTGCACTGCACTTCCTCTCAATGTGCTTGACAATTGTATGAAGTTGTATTGAATTCCAACAAGTAGTTTTCAAGTTATGCTCCGGACAAGGAAAAGCAACAGACCGACCGACCGACCGACCGACCGACCGACCCGACCGACCGACCAACCGACCGACCGACCAACCACCGGGTGACTCCTATATACCCCCCTAAACTTCGTTTTGGGGGTATAAACACAAGGCAGGAGACTGATGATTCTCTGTAGAGGTTGTCAATGTAGATTTTTAGCTGATATACAAAAACATTACACATATTTCTGTATAAAACACTTACAGCTGCTTTTAAGCAGCAAAACTGACATTTGACCTGGTGACTGCAAAATCACTTAGGGGTCATCAATAATCCTAACACTTGTTCAAAACTTGTTAGGTTTCATCATTATGCTCTACTTCTAGCTAGTTGAATACCATTATAAAGAATTACTGAGTTATTGAGTGAAACTGTTTTTTTAAAGGCAAGGTTACGTCTGACCTTCACCCAGTAACCTCAGAATCAATCAGTTTCATCTTATGCCCATGACCAATGTTCCTACCAAGTATCATTTAAAGCCTTTTCAAGTATGAGCTGCTGAAAGACCAACCAACCAATAGCTGCAGTGATGAGCAGCTGAAAGACCAACCAACCAATAGCTGCAGTGCAATATACATATATTTCTTTGCTGGGGAACATAAAGAAGTTAATAACATCCTAAACAACAAATCCACCCAGGTATCCCCTACCACTTCTTGTGGAGAGAGAGATAATTAGTGACATTGAGGATCAGTTACCTTACTTGCCCTGAGCACACTAGCCTTTGTAGATGTCACCACTTCAAAATTAATACCTGAAATAAACATTCAATGATTTGAAACTATAACTAGACCAATCACTAAGATGTGATTAATACCCTGAAAGACCGCTTTATCGACTGAAGCAGTCACTACAAACAGAATACCTTGCAAAAACAAAGAGTGCCATGATGGCCCTATATCGCTCACCTGAATACAAGTCCACTTGCCTAATGGGTGTGGTCAATTTTGACCCAAGAGGCATGATTTGAACAAAGTAGGTGGAAGACCACAAGACAATGTTACATACCAAATAGGTTTTCCTATATATGTTTTGTAAAACAAGTGACCCCCTTGGCGGGGCCAATATTGACCCCAGGGGTATGATTTGAACAAACTTTGAAGAAGTCTACTAGGCAATGCTACATGCTAAATATATAAGCTCTAGGCCCTGTGGTTTCAGAGAAGAAGATTTTTAAAGTTTTTCCTATATAAGCTTATGTAAAACCAAGTGACCCCCCGGGCGGGGTCAATTTTGTCCCGGGGGTCATAATTTGAACAATCTTGGTAGAGGTCCACTAGACAATGCTACATGCCAAATATCTAAGCTCTCAGCCTTGCAGCTTTAGAGAAGAAGATTTTTAAAGTTTTTCCTATTTGTTGCCATAGCAACCAGAGTTCTGCATGGAATGGAATTCTTTGAACAACTTTGATAGAGCTTCATGCCAAATATCTCAGCTCAGCTCTAGGCATTGTGGTTTCAGAGAAGATTTTTAAAGTTTTACCTATATAGCCTATGTAAAACTAAGTGATCCCACAGGCGGGGGTCAATTTTCACCCGGGGCTCATAATTTGAACAATCTTGGTAGAGGTCCACTAAGTTATGCTACATGCTAAATATCTCAGCTCTATGCCTTGTAGTTTCAGAGAAGAAAATTTTAAAAGTTTTTCCTATATAAGCCTATGTAAAAACATGTGACTACCATGCAGGGTCAATTTTGATCCGGGGGTCATAATTTGAACAATCTTGGTAGAGGTCCTCTAGGTAATGCCACATACAAAATATCTAAGCTCTAGGCCTTCATGTTCTTGAGAAGATTTGTAAATTTTTCCTTTCCATTGCCATGGCAACCTGAGTTCAGCATGGAATGGAATTATTTGAAAAACTATGAAAGGGCTTCATGGAAGGAAAATACCTGCCAAGTTTCATCATAATTTGCCTAGTGGTTTCAGAGATGTCGTTTGAAGGAAAATGTTAACGAACATACAACTGACGCCTTACAGAATGCGATCCTGATCTCTAAAACTCCTACGAGTATAAACAATCTCATTAAAATTATTAACTAAAGATGCTTCCACATCAGATGAAAAGAATCATAGCTCAAGTTGTTTTGATTTCAATGAGACTGGAATAGAATATAATGCTCAGTTTTGGAAAAGTTTGCCCCAAAAGTGTATATTCTATCTTACTTTAGTTCTCATTAGTTGCTACATGTATTAATATAAAGATAGTAAATTGCTGAATTTCAGAAATATTTGTTGCACTTAAGGTAGGTATCAATGCTAATTTGCTTTAAAATCGCAAATTTCTGTTTTTATGCATTATTTTATGTTCAATTTAACTTCTACATATAAGCGAAATCAAAGATGCTGAAAAAATAATTAAAACGTGCTTTATGAACCGTTAAAGTTGATCGGTATGTATTCCAACAGCGTCGCGCTCTATGTGTGTCAGTAACCGTCCATAGCTCCGCCCCTTTTGAGGCGCCGATAAGGTATGATCAATAAACTGGTAGAGTCAACCGGTTGATCAGTTAATTGTTTCGATGATTAGATGCGCACGCTTAGCAATTCAGCAATTATAAATGAAGAATTATCAGGTAATTGTAAAAATCTGGATTATTTGTTTGTATAAATTGTCATCCCACTGAAATACTTACTACATCAATCAAATTCGTATTTATTTTTGACAGAATCTATTATAATGAATGCAATGAAGTCACTAGTTGCTTTGGGAACTCAGTGGTTGCTAAGAAAGTAACCAGTTGCTTAGGAAATGAATTGAACACACTTTGAAGAACTACTGTTACACACTAAATATTTAGGCTCTAGACTTTGTGGTTTTGGAGAAGAAGATTTTTAAAAGATTTCCTATATATGTCTATGTAAAACAAGAGATCCCCTTGGTGGGGTCAATATTGACCCTGGGGGCATGAATTATACAAACTTTGAAGGGGTCCACTAAACACTGTTATGTACTAAATATCTAAGCTCTAGACCATGTGGTTTTGGAGAAGAATATTTTTAATTTTTTTCGTATCAAAACATTTGTAAACTTGTGATTTGAACACTCTTTAAAGGATTTCCTATATAATTATGTCTATGTAAAACAAGAGATCCCCTTGGAGGGGCCAATATTGACCCTGGGGACATGAATTATACAAACTTCGAAGGGGTCCACTAAACACTGTTATGCCTAAAATATCTTAGCTCTAGACCATGTGGTTTTGGAGAAGAATATTTTTAATTTTTTCGTATCAAAACATTTGTAAACTTGTGATTTGAACACACTTTGAAGAACTACTGTTACACATTAAAATTTAGGCTCTAGACTTTGTGGTTTGGAGAAGATTTTAAAAGGATTTCCTATTATGTCTTTGTATAACAAGAGATCCCCTTGGTGGGGCCAATATTAACCCTGGGGGGCATGAATTATACAAACTTTGAAGGGGTCCACTGTTATTGCACTAAATATCTAAGCTCTAGACCATGTCGTTTTGAAGAAGAATATTTTTATTTTTTTATCATGTACATGTAGAAACCTTTGTAAAATCCCCCCCCGAGAAGCCATGGAATGAAGTTAATCAGTTTCATCAACACCATTGATAGGAAAATCCCTGCCAAGGCCCAGTGTTTCCAGAGGAGATGTTGTTCGAAGGAAATGGTGATAAACTGAGAGACTGACAATGTATGCTGGACAGTGAATGATCCTCAAAGCTCACCCTGATACTTAGTACTAGGTGTGCTAATAAAACGGGTCCTAGATGTAGCCTTTTGGTATACATGTATTTACAAGATAAATGTGATTAGAAAACAGAACAGTCATATAAAATCTATGATTCTATTGAAGATCCAGTCAAAATGTCAATTTTAAATAAATTATAAAACCCAACCACCCCACTGAAACACTTCATGTCCATCACAATTGCTCACCTTTAGCACTTTGTGCTCAGGTGAGCTTAAGAGAAAGAGAAAAAACAAGCAAACCTTGAGGATTTTGAAACAGTTGTATTAGGACATGTTGCTTTGTTCCAAATGTATCGTTCCTCTGTCTAAGCGCAAGTTTACTGGGAATGTTCACAATATCAGAAAGCTGGGCAATCTGTTCACCACAGTTTCGACACAGGAAAAAGTCTGTAAAAATAGTTATGGTAATAATTCATTCATCAAGATATTTTTTTTTTGTAGCTCAATTTATTTCCATTTCAACTTCTAGGTGCCTGAAACCCAATCAAAATATCCTATTTATGACAATGTCAATTTTGACCCAGGGTGCATGGTTTGAACAAACTTAATAGAGGTTCACTAGACACTGTTACACACTTAATATCTACGCTCTAGACCGTATGGTTTTGGAAAAGATTTTTAAAGGTAACAGTTTCCTGTATAATTATATCTATGTAAAACAAGTGACCCCCTGGGTTGGGCCAATATTGACCCCTGTGGAATGATTTTAACAAACTTTGAAGAGGTACAGTAGACACTGTTACACACTAAATATCTACGCTATAGACCTTGTAACAGTTGTGGGTTTGGAAAAGAAGATTTTTTAAGGTTTTCCATGTACATGTATATGTCTATGTAAAACAAGTGACCCCTACTCGGAGCCAAAATTGACCTCAGGGGCATGATTTGAACAAATTTGCTAGAGGTCCATAGACAATAATACATACTAAATATCTTAACTCTATAAATATAGGCCTTGTGGTTTGCGAGAAGATTTTTAAAGTTTTTCCTATAGAAACCTATGTAAAATGAAATGACCCACAGGGTGGGGTTAATTTAAACCCAAGGGTCATGATTTTAGCAATGTTGGTAGATGAACACTAGGCAATACTACATGCCAAATATCTTAACTTAAGGCCTTGTGGTTCACAGAAGATTTTAAAACTTTTTCCTATATGTTGTCATAGTCACCAGAGTTCTGCGTGGAATGGAATTCTTTAAACAATTTTGGAAAAACTTCATGCAAGGAACATCCCTGCCAAGTTTCATTAACAGAATTAACTATTTCCTATATATTGTTGCAATAGACACTTTATCCCTACTTTTGGGCTCCAACAGATGGACATTCTCACAAAGTGATACTTATGTGGCTATGCTATTGTTCTCTACATTTTTCTTTTAGCCACTTGAAAGAATATTGATTAAACAACTATTGTTTATTGGCTCTAATATTCATTATTACCCAACGTAATTAAAAAATTATAAAATAGGAAGAGCTATCATAAAATTGACAGACAGGGCCAATAACAAGAGGGCCATGATGGCCCTATATAGCTCACCTGACTACCATTTGCTATAATAAAAGGGGTCATGATTCTAACATAATTTGTAGAGGTCCACTACACAATGCTAAGCAACATTTCTCCTCCCCCTCCCGAGAAGGGTTGATTTTGACCAGGGGATCATGATTTAAACTTTCTTGGTAAAGGTCCACTAGGCAATGCTACATGCCAAATATCTCAGCTCTAGGCCTTGTGGTTTCAGAGAAGAAGATTTTTAAAGTTTTTCCTATACAAGCCTATGTAAAACCAAGTAACCCCTAGGGCGGGGTCGATTTGAACCCAGGGCTCATAATTTGAACACTCTTGGTAGAGGTGCACTAGACAATACCACATGCTAAATATCTAAGGTCTAGGCCTTGTGGTTTCAGAGAAGAAGATTTTTAAAGTTTTTCCTATACAAGCCTATGTAAAACCAAGTGATCCCCCCCGGGCGGGGTCAATTTTGACCAAGGGCTCATAATTTGAACAATCTTTGTAGAGGTCCACTAGCCAATGCTACATGCCAAATATCTAAGCTCTAGGCCTTGTGGTTTCAGAGAAGAAGATTTAAAGTTTTTCCTATATAAGCCTATGCAAAAACTAAGTGACCAACCCTGCGGAGTCAATTTTGACCCGGGATCATAATTTGAACAATCTTGGTAGAGGTCCACTAGACAATGCTTCATGCCAAATATTTAAGCTCTAGGCCTTGTGGTTTTAGAGAAGAAGATTTTTAAAGCTTTTCCTATCAACTGCCATAGCAATTTAGTTCTGCATGGAATGGAATTCTTTGAACATTTTTGGTAAAGCTTCATGCAAGGAACATTCCTGCATAGTTTTATCAATATTGGCCAAGTGGTTTCAGAGGAGATGTCATTTGAATCAAAATGTTGACGGACGACAGACAATCATCAATTAGAAAATCTATTTTTAGTAACAGTGACCCCCCACCCCTATATTGCTCACCTGAATACAAGTCCACTAGCCTAATGGGTGTAGTCAATTTTGAGCCAAGAGGCATGATTTGAAAATAATAGGTGGAAGACCACAAGACAATGTAACTTACCAAATAGGTTTTCCTACATACGTCTTTGTAAAACAAGTGACCCCCTTGGCTGGGCCAATATTGACCCCAGGGGTATGATTTGAACAAACTTTGAAGAAGTCTATTGGCAATGCTACATGCTAAATATATAAGCTCTAGGCCCTGTGGTTTCAGAAAAGCAGATTTTTAAAGTGTTTCCTGTATAAGCTTAAGTATAACCAAGTGACCCTCTGGAGTGGTCAATTTTGACCTGGGGGTCATAATTTTAACAATCTTAGTAGAGGTCCTCTAGGCATTTATACATGCCAAATATCTAATCTCTAGGTCTTGTGGTTTCAGAGAAGAAGATTTTTAAAGATTTTCCTGTATAAGCCTATGTAAAACTAAGTGATCCACCGGGTGGGGTCAATTTTACCTGGGGTCATAATTTGAACAATCTTGGTAGAGGTCTACCAGACAATGCCACATGTTAAATATCTATTTTAGACATTTACTATGCCAAGTTATTTAAGAATCCCTTGATCAATGGATAAGTTATAGCCCGAACAAACCAAACTTGGACGGACAGACGCACATACGCTGAACCGCCATTCAGACAACTATATCGAGCTCACCACAAGCAGGCTCGACAAAAATGGGCCGTAACTCTGACAAAATTCTTCACAGAGTGGTAATGATGGTAAATAACTTAAGTCTTGTGAGTTTCAAAGCGTTGCATCTCTTATGGTTTTGCAAAAATGTTGAGCTATAAATAAACTTACTTACATGATGAAAAACTTCATTTTAAGATATTACACTTGCTTGTAAAATAACCAAAAATTGTTTCTTTATTTAAACAAACTACACAAGCATTTAACACATATTGAGGTATAATGCAATCTGTGAAATACTGTGTTCATTTGCAACCCCTGTGTTTTACTCTGTTGTTGAAACATGATATTGCTTACTTTAAGATTAACATGAGGCTGTAATTTTATATTTCCAGAGTTTTATGTGACAATAGCAGTTATGAATGACTTGCCTTGCTAATAAGCCCTTGCTTAAATCTAGACAATTTTGTAGGATTGTTTTGGTGTGCAGTAAACCAAGGGGTCGAATGTGTACCGGTTCGATAAATGTTTAAGTCAGCTCTAAAAGTTTGATGGACTAAAATGGTGGCAATTTGGAGTGTAAACAAACGTTCAGGTCGGTATTTATTCACATTTTAGCGGAAGTTTACAATTCTTATATGCTTTGTGTTGTGCATCATGTGGAGGTATGTTGGTGGTTTATTTCTGTAAATTTCCAAAACTACAGGTATCGTATTTAAAAAGTTATTGAAAGGCAAATGACAACTATCTGTATTCCGTTCGTAACAAAATCCTTAATTTTGAGCACAATATGTAAAAACACAATGTCCCATTCATATTTTTGCGTTTGTTTAGCATTATACAGATATATGACAAATTCAAACGGGTGCCAATTAAGAAATTAACTCCCTAGCCAAACTTTTCTTGTGTACGAATGACTTATGGTTAGATACATTAACTGTACGCTAGAAAAGGTTAGACGTGTAAATCATTTTAGCTAAAATAACTCAAAGCTGGAGTCTTAAACTGGCAAAGATTTGATTATGCTAATAATGAAATCGACTTTTTTTTTTAAATCTGGTGATCTTGGACCCTTCAATTGTGTATGTGTTTGTTGTTCATTGATCGTCTTGAAGTTAAATTCTATGAAATTTTAGGTGGTTGGTCAACGCTTGTTTACATGAAAGCTTCTTCCCGTAGATGCCACAACTTGTGTCGTCATTTTCAGAACTGAAACGAGAGAAAACTATCTGTCACATCGCCGTACGGTCACTGTTATGAACAACATGTTTTCTACTATGTAGATCTATATGTAAATCTACAGACAAAATAATCAATCATACGTCGTCCCGTCATTAGCCTCATATACTAGTACCAGGGGAAAGTATAATGATATAGGACTAACACAACAGTGTCATTTTGTGGATTTTTCGTGATGAAATGAAATTTATTTTGTGGAAAGAATTTCCGGAAGTTACACATGAAAACAAATATTCCTTAAGATCTGTTATCCGAAATATTCATCGAAACTTACTGCTTTAGTAGTACATGTATATTGACTGAAGGGTCTGTTGTTAGTTCTATTACAAAACAAGAGCTGTCCCTCACAAGTGACGAATGCCCCCGAAAGAGGTGCCTCACAGTCTGTGTCCTCTCCATGTGCTCAATAAATGTGCTATGTAATTTTAAAATCCTTCCATGCATGACAGAGTAACCATGCATACAGTTTTCCATTACTTTAAACACTAAGTGTGACCTTGACCTTTGAGGTAGGGACTTGGGTCTTGCACGCGACACATCTGCTTGATGTGCTAGACATTTGTGCCAAGTTATTTTAAAATCCTTCAAAGCATGATAAAGTTATAGTCCGGACACAAATGTATGCATATATACAGGATTCCATTACCTATAAACTCTAAGTGTGACCTTGACCTTTGTGGTAGGGATGTGGGTCTTGCACGCGACACGTCATCTTGATGTGCTAGACATTTGTGCCAAATTATTTTAAAATCCTTCAATGCATGACAAAGTTACAGTCCGGACACGAATGTGTGCATATATGCATATATAGAGGAATCCATTACCTTCAAACTCTAAGTGTGACCTTGACCTTTGAGCTAGGGACGTGGGTCTTGCACGCGACACGTCGTCTTGATGTGCTAGACATTTGTGCCAAGTTATTTTAAAATCCTTCAATGCATGACAGAGTTACAGTCCGGACACGAATTGTAAGTGGGGACGCACAGACGGACGGACAGACGGACGGACGGACGGACGGTGCGATTTTAATATGCCTCCCTTCGGGGGCATAAAAAAGATAGATCTAGAAACGTTTAAAACATCTAGTTTTGAGTAAACATAGAGTTAATATATCATAACATAAAATTCATTTTCTAATCAAGTCATTACTGATGACATCAGAGAAATTAAATGAAATCGAGGGTGTCTAAACATTAATATAAGTCCCACTGTGTATAAAACCAGTATGGATTGAGATCCGGTTGCACATTGTGTACTGCAAGGCTGGGCCATCTCCCGATCAGGGTAAATTAGCGCGATTTGGCTAACATAGCTAGATCAAGCTAAATTTGAACAATAGAAAAGTGCAAACTCTTCAGTATCTGTTTTGATATGTCAAAGCACATGCCAATCTATTTCACTATATAACGCAAGTGAATATGAAACTTCCATTTCAATTTTATGTTGGTAAAATTCAAAAATAATGTTTTTATCAGCTCTATTTTGTTAAAATCATTTTTTTTGTGGAAGAAGTGAACTGTTCTATTATTTATGTTTTAACTTGATCAGGCTATTTCAACTTGATCAGACTATTTACCCCGGTCGGTTGATATGCATGGTAGAGATGTTAAAAAATAGTTTCTGAAAGTTTGTATGCAGATCTAAAACGGTTACAATACTTCTAGAAAATGTGTAACGCTGGTTTTTACATGGCAATTATGACATTTCGTTTACACTTGGAGCCACTTCTAACCCGACACTTATATAATTCGGTATAACTGGATTATTTGTACGCGGATTTCATTTAAATTTAGAATATAATTAATTCAACATATAATACATACTTCTGCAAAATTTAATTCTAATTGACTAACAAATACATATAAAACTTAACAAATAAAAAACATCGCTGTAAAATCCGAATTCACAAAATGGCATAACGTGAAATCCCAACAATGAGAAAAGTCACCGATTCATAATGAAATCCGCACATCAGAGTAAAGAAACGAAATACAATGTAATTGTATTTTTCAGATAAATTTCCACCTTTGTTACGATTTATAATGAACAGGTTGATACTGCAAATGATTGCAAATATAATTATTGCTAAATAAATATAATACGTTTATATACGTGACTGTTTGAGTGATTAGCCGGCAAGCAACATGTCAATTGCGCAACCATGCTCTTGGTTATTCATTCGAAGTGACTGATTTTTAACATAAAAATTCTGTTTTTACAGTTTGAATTGCGTTATAGAATAATAAAATGAAAATGAAACTCGATCTTTTTCGCTAACCTACATTTCCTCGTGCAAAATGGTGAAATCGTACTTGTCACACGTGCAAAAGTAACCGATCGTCACAATTGAAAGGTTTTTTTATTTTTATACAGCTAATGTTGCCAAACAACATAATATTTAGTTTGAAATAAATATCTTGAAAAGTATTCGAGAAAATCGAATTTGAAAAGTGTCGGGTTAGAAGTGGCTCCAAGTGTATATGACACCGGACGGACGGAAAAATTAACAATAATCGACAGGCCTAGAGCTATGTCCATGGCAGGACAGTGATATGCAACCCTCGTTACAACATGCATGGATCTTAACAGCAGCACCCAAGAAATTGATAATGCAGGACGGGAGAGTATCTAGTATTCACGTCCAATCTCAACGCTCTCTATTCGACGTTTTTACAATCTTGTAAAATTCACTTCAATCAAAGCAAAATAGCGGCGGGTTATACACAGTATACGAAACTATGATCAATATGGATCTTATTGAATGATCCAAAGTGCACCGATCGTTTATAGTTGTGTTGAAATTATGTAGAAATATTTTTAGAAGTTATTCTAGTAATTACACTTTATGTCACATATTGTAGGAACCAAAATTAATGCGTACATTTATTTTATCTAACAAATTGCCACGCATACAGTAAGGAAAACGGAAAATTCTACAGACGATGAACGATTGACAATCAGTTTTCGTTTGGACCGTGAATGAAAAACAGAAAGACGTATTTCTATGCTAGAAGTAGAGGAACAGCTGCTTGCAAATTATGGAAAATGTGTCATTTTTGAACTCGTGTCAAAGTGATGTTTACATTTGCAACCACGAATGCATTCAATAACTTTTTCATCTTGTTGTATTTCGTGTTTTAAGTTGATTACTCATAAGCTGAAATAACGTCTCCACCAACTGCACAAGATGATTAAAACATGCAGTGGGAAAAATATGAAAAAACAATCACTTACCTACTTTCGGTTTGCTCAAATCCTTCCATTTCAGTCCATCAAAATTTTAGAGCCAACTTAAAAATTTATCGAACTGGTACACGTTCGACCCCTTGTAAACGGTAATAATATGCAATACTAAGTCTCACTATTTCCACTTCGAAGGCAAACCAATTTTACAGGTTGACAATTGTAAGAGCTGTCCGCCTTCTAAAGTGTGACAGTTCTATGAAATAACACTGAAACGGCAAATAATTAGGCTAATGCAATACAACATTGCTAAGAATTCATTATTTATGAATAAATTCGGCATACCATGCAGATTTTGAGTCTTTACAAATACGACATTGTTTAAAATGTTGGAAACAGCGGTAAATGCTATCAATTTTAGTACAAACAACAACTTCTTTATGGAGGCTGACATTTTGACAACGGCATTATGGGATTTGCTTACAACAGAATCTCTATAAATAGACGTAACAGTTTTGTCACGTGAGAAACCCATTTTTGGACCAATCATGTGCAAATATGAAAGTGGCAACCGTTCTTCCAATGATCGAAATTGTAGGGCGACACAGAGCAAGTTTCTTTCAAAAACATTGCGACATTTTAAGAAATTTTACTAAAGACTGCTTTCTTTACTTTTGTTAAATATGTTTGGTTTTTATTTTAATGACATCTTAACTCGAACGTTACCGGCTTGCTTGCAATATGCGATAAAAACAAACAGCTAAAAATAACTGCACTGCTAATTTATTTGACCCACATAAAACAGCTTTGATACTTTGATTGACGGCTTGTCATTTCCGTAAAGAATAAGTCAATCTATAAAAATACGAGTTTTGGTGGATTTGTTAACTCATATAATGGTAAATTTTATGATTATTTGGCGATAGCATCTCGAATTAGCGAATAACAACGACAGAAAGACCAAAACTAGCATCGTTTACAAAATAAACAGCTGATCAGAATGACCTTCACCTTCTACCGTTGAATCTCATCCAATTAAATGCCGAAGGTGTGAGGGGTTCGACCAACGGCTATATTTCGTCTTAATCACGTGGTTTTGTTGATATCGTCAAGAAACCCCGCCTATACATAGAACATCAAAACAAACCGGCTAAATTACCGGCATATTTTTGCGAGTGAAAAGTTAAATTATAATTGTGGAGTTTTATCGAAATTATTGTGCTGTTGCTTAGAACGAACATTGAGGAATCGTTTTCCTGCACATGGTGGGAATCGATGCACGATGTTTGGAACTAGAAGATTGGCAAAACGGTCGATAGTCGGCACTCAGGTCGCTGCAAAATGGCAAGATGGCCGATATTATCCTGGTTTAATAGAAGGTGAATATTGTGAAGAATCGCCTTTCACGGACGCTATTTACAGAGTAAAATTTGAGGATGGGTATCGAAAGAATATCAGTGCAAAAAATATCATAGGGCCTGGATTTCAAAGTAACCATTCCGCTGTGCTGAAAACTGGCCAGAAAGTTTTTCTGACTTTGAACGGGAGAGAGGTCACTGGCTTGGTGATAAGACACAATATTGAGTCTGATCAGGTCCTTATAAATGTAAAATTAAGCAATGGAGATGACGCTGAAGTCAAGAAAAGGACAGAGGAAGTAAGACTGCTGAAGAGTAGAAAGTCTGCAAGACTTGCAGACCAGGATACAGACTACTCAAAATTAGCAAACCATCAACTTGGTGAGGCCAAAAGGAGAACAGTATCATCTGAAATAGATGTTCCAAACAAACTCAGGTAATTGATTTTACCAGTAAAAGTGATTTTGTTTCAGTGGCTCATTCTTGAAAACATGAGAGTTTCACTGATCAATATCAAATTAATTTTGGGTCATGTGCTTGGAAGTCTGAGCAAAAATCAAGTATATCTTTCAAATATATTCTTTGTTTAGATTACTCTAAAGGTCGATTGGGCCATTTGAATCGTGTGCCATTCCATTTTCTGACATTGTCATGATTGTAATTTATATCTATACATGTAGCTCAAGCATTCTCTTTTATTGGTTAAATTTATCTCCATTTTTTTAAAGAGTTTGTCAATAACAGTTACTGTACTATTTTCTCCACTCAAAAATTTGAATTAAATAAATAATTTTTATGACAATGTTGTTTTTAAGTAATTAGTTAAAATTGAAATGGTTAGGACATAAATTATCAGCTTATCAACTTCTGAAAGCATTGTATGTGCTTCGATCTAAAATCAAATTTTAAATAGATAAATACCGAAGCAATCCAAAACGTCCCCAAACCAAAATGTCCCCAGACGGAAACGTCCCTAAAATGACAAAAACGTCCCCCCATATGACCAAAACGTCCCCATTTCAGAAAAGATGTCTAAATGTAATGTAAAAACCTTACTTTACCTAAAAAATGTGGGGACGTTTCGGACATGTATATTGATTTAAGATATAAGAATCATAATGAAAAATAAAAAGTTTGGGTTTTATGTCTTTAATGGCATTATTAATTGTCGAAAATGTCCCCTGTCACCAATTTCAGCAATGTCCATGCCAAAACGTCCCCATTGACAAAACACTTAATTCGAAGGCGATTAATAACAGAACTTAAAATGTCCCCAAAGTCCAAAACGTCCCCAGTCACCAATTTAAACAATGTCCAAAACGTCCCCATCGACAAAGCACATAATTCGGGAGGGATAAATAAAAGTTGTAAAATGTCCCCAATGTCCAAAACATCCCCAATCAACAATTTCAGCGATGTTCAAAACGTCCCCATTGACAAAGCACTTAATTCGAAAGCGATTAATAAAAGTTGTAAAATGTCCCAAAATGTCCAAAACGTCCATAATCAGCAATGTCAGCAATGTCCAAAATAGATAATAAACAAATATTTAAAAAAAAATAAAACCTAAAAAAGATGACAAAAGTAACCAAAATATAATGTAAAAAATACATTATTTAATCATAATAATTTGGGGACGTTTTGGTCATTTCGGGGACGTTTTGGTCATTATGGGGGGACGTTTTGGACATTTTAGGGACGTTTTTGTCCGGGGACGTTTTGGTTTGGGGACGTTTTGGACTGTAATCGATAAATACTTTTTTAGTTGAATTTTGTGCAATAATTGTAGATGGAATTCTCATTTAACTGTATGAACTTTGATTTATGATTTGAATAATTACCTTTAAGAAGATGTGAAATCCTATTGTTATCTGATACATTACAGCTGTACCTTCTTGATGAACTGGCAATATAAATCCTTATTGACGAAACGGTACCTTGAAAAAACCACTGTAATTCGTAGGTTTAAGGGGATAATGCACCTCAGTTTAAGGTCTCATCTGAAATGCCATTAACATGATTAATTTATGTTGGTGGTGGGACAGGGAATAAGATTGGTGACCCTTTGATTAGTAGTTAAGCCTGTTACCACTAGCATGTGAATAGTCAGTTAAACTATTGATATGCTCCTGGAATTTTGTTGTTTTCCCATTTGATTCCCTTGTTAGTTGAAATAGTTATATTTACAAGGGCCATTATACAGGTTCTTCAAATAATATATGGGGACTCAACCAAGATGTGTATTATTTATCCCCCTGCCAAAGGCGAAGGGGATATTAGAAATGGTGTCCGTCTGTCCGTCCCAATTTTGTCCGGAGCATAACTCCAAAAGTACTTGAGCGATTTTCTTCAAACTTGATACACTGACAGAGCACATTGGGAGGAAGTGCAGTGTGTAAGAACAATAACTCTACCTTGCCTACTTTTAGAGTTATTCCCCTTTATCAGATTTACTTGAAAAACTTTGTCCGAAGCATAACTCCAAAAGTACTTGAGGGATTTTCTTCAAACTTAATACACTGACATAGCACATTGGTAGGAAGTGCAGTGTGCAAGAACAATAACTTTACCTTGCCCAATTTTAGAGTTATTCCCCTTTATCAGATTTACTTGTCCGAAGCATAGCTCCAAAAGTACTTGAGGGATTTTCTTGAAACTTAATACACTGACAGAGCACATTGGTAGAAAGTGCAGTGTGCAAGAACAATAACTCTACCTTGCCTACTTTTAGAGTTATTCCCCTTTATCAGATTTACTTTAAAAGTTTTGTCCAGAGCATAACTCCAAAAGTACTTGAGGGATTTACTTCAAACTTAATACACTGACATAGCACATTGGTAGGAAATGCAGTGTGCAAGAACAATATCTCTACCTTGCCTACTTTTAGAGTTATTCCCCTTTATCAGATTTACTTGAAAAAAATTCGAGCATAACTCCAAAAGTACTTGAGGGATTTTCTTCAAACTTAATACACTGACATAGCACATTGGTAGGAAGTGCAGTGTGCAGGAACAATAACTCTACCTTGCCTACTTTTAGTCAAATAGAAAAATATCATACCTATACTGATAATGAACATTAATATAATTTTGCAAACCTTCTCTTCATTGCCTTATTCTTTTTCCACTTACTTGAAACTGTACTCAGCATGACCATAACTATACGGCTTTTTAAAGGTCCACTACTAAGCGAAAATTAAGTGACAGTTATTTCAATGGCAAGTACATTACCTTATGCAAGACACTAAATAATGAAGATTGGCAGGTTAAAATTTACAGAAAGTGTTTGGACCACAAAGAAAAGTATGTGTATTATGTTGAAATCTCAGTGAATCGACAAAATGACTACCCAGGTCTTTTTAACTTTCTTCATAATGCATAGAAAAATAATTGTACATGTACTGTGATTTATTTAGAATTTCTACATACCAACTTTCATTTTTTATTAAAAATAACATATTTCTGTGTTTTTTAAAGTATATTTGAATTTTCGCTTTCCTTAGTATTGGACCTTTAAGGATTTCCTCTCACCAAGTAAAATGTATGAGAGTACAACCTTCAGGTAACTTCTTCCCAACCGGGGGATTAACCATGTGTAACATGGATCATGTTTTATTAGGGGTGTCACGTGTACACGGAAGCGTTTCTATTAGCAGCCCTAAACGTATAGTAACTTGAGTATCCGTTTACACGTAAAATAACACATCTACCTTATAATTGAACCGGGCTACGTACTATAACTTGTAAGTAACATGAATGCAAATATATGTATTAAATATGGTCGCTGAATTTGTATTCATGTATCGGGGCGATCTGGACGTTTACATTATGAGCTAAATGATTACGTATCTAAAACGGCAGACATATTTAAACAGGTATGTAACATTTGTTACTTCAAAGAATATTGTTTTGAACGCAGCATGTATGATGATTTACTGAAACTGATGTAAACAACGTGTAAACGGATCCGTTTCGTTTAGTGATAGACGTGTACACGCTTACCAAATTCCCTAAACGTGACGCCCCTAATTATTATTAAGATTTTTTAAGCCTGAGGTAGGTCACAATACATTACCACCATTGGCTAAGGGAACCTTAGCCATTTGTATGTCCTTTTTTCTGGTCTATCTAGTAAAATTGACTGGCCTTGGAAAATGTCAATACTATATTGCACTGGTCAATCGCTTCAGATTTTTAAAACTGTTCATAAACATTTTCTAAATTTTTCTTCCCAGTATGTATCATATGGAGCTCATGTTGGGCAAATATACAGATAATATTCAAAGTAGCCTACAGTATATAGTTACTATATTGGTAAACTAAAAGGGGCTTGCCTGGATGTAGCCCAAATTATATGTGTTCTTTATCTAGTTTAGATAACTCATGAAATGAAACAAGAAACACAGCAATGCCTCAAAACCAGATTTTAGTTTTGTTTTATACAACATATAACCAGTGGGAGCTTTTTCATTGTTAGCTCTACTGGACAAATTCCAGCAGAGCTTATGCCATGGTGGTTTTTGACTGTCCATAAACTTTTCCTTCTTAACGTTCTACAGGTCACAATTTTCATTTGACTTTGATGAAACTTGTTGATAAAGATCCATTCAACTTTTTGATGTTCCCTATTGTTTTTTGGGGTCAGTGGGTCAAAGGTCAAGGTCACATTCACAGTGACTTCCAATAGCAATTCCTTGGTTCAATTACACACACTGCGGCTCACAATTTTCATTCAACTTTTATCAAACTTGCTCAGAAGGTTCCCTTTAGCATGTAGATGATCCCTTTTGTTTTTTGGATCAGTTGGTCAAAGTCACAGTGACCTCTGTAATATTTTCCTTGATAATGCTTTACCAGTCACAGTGTTCATTCAAATTTCATTAAACTTGCTGAGAAGCTTTTACCTGTAACTTCCTTAGCAACCAGTGACTTCCTTAGAAACTAGTGACTTCCTGTATGAACAAATGAGTTCCTACGCCACCATTAAATTCCTTATTCACAACTACGTCTCCTAGCAACCAGTGACCCCCCTTCCCAGCCCCCCAACCCTATCCTTGCAGTTGCAACCAGTGACTTCCTTGACTGTATGTAGAGTTAACCCTTCTCACGCTGCAGATTCTATATATAGAAATAAGTCTGGTGCTGAATTTCTCTTCCAAAGGCATGTAACTGGTTCAACCAGGTTGCAAGGGGACGTCAGTGTTTGCCATGTAAGTTGATGATTGCTAAAGGAACCTATTGGGAGCAAGTTTTTAGCTCATCTGGCTCCACCAGTGAACTTTTCTGATGGATGATTGTCCGTTGTCCATCGTCCGTCAACATTTTGTTTCAAATGACATCTCCTTTAAAACCACTAGGCCAATGTTGATGAAACTATGCAGGGATGGCATCAAGGTCTACCAAATTTGTTCTAAGTAAGCCATGTATTATTGTTAAGTTAACTGTTTAAATGACCAAGTTTGAAACGGGTGTTAAACTACAACAACAACAGTTTACAAATGGCCCATTCAACATAAATTTGCAGTGTAAATTTAGCATTTGGTCTGGTAAGAGTATATAATTTATAAGCAACAAGAATTTTAATAACCCTTTCCAGGCCAGTAATTGTGAAAGGTTATAATACACATGTGAGTGTGATTGGACTAATTTTAGTTACAACAAGTAATATCTTTAAAAAAAAAAGACGGTCGACGTAGGTGACGTAATAAACACATTTTGTGTTTCAGAAGGCTCCCGGGCAGTACACTGCTTATTCTGGTACCAAACGCTCGCCAATAATCAATGACGCTAGATGTCCGGCCCCGGACAACACCTCGTTGAATACAAAAGTTGATCTTCGTACTGTCCAGAAACCTTGACATAACGTGTTCTGTTTTTTCTTTTTTTGCAACAAGATTTATTATAAATAATTATAATATAAAAAAATATACACATTTTGGGTTTCAGAAGGCTCCCGGGCAGTACACTGCTTATTCTGGTACCGAAACGCTAGCCAATAATTTGCAGATTCTGATTGGTCACATTATAACGAAGTTGGTTAGCAACGCGTCCATACCAACGGAAGTTCAAATCAAAAGTATACGACTACGTCGAAAAAACAAGAAAACTGTGATATAAAAGTATCACAGTGGGCCTTAGAACAGTGTCTTGACTTGATAATTAAGTTATAGTCAAGTCCTTATTCTTTTTTATAATGATCACTCACTGTCCGCGATCAATTGTCTGTCCATCTGTCCACCATTTGCTTCAAAAGACATCTCCTTTAATACCACTGGGCCAATGTTGATGAAAATTTGCAGGGATGTTCCTTGCATGAAGCTCTATCAAAGTTGTTCAAAGAATTCCATTCCAATTATTGCAGAACTCTGGTTGCTATGGTAACGATTAGAAGAAACTTAAATTCAATTTGATTCATTAAATCTCAGTTGAGTGCTAGTTTGATGATGGGTTATCTATGGAAAAAACTGTAAGCTTTTTAAACGCTCTAAGGGACGTATTATGGGAACACCTGCGGCGGGCAGTGTCCACACTTTGTCTGCTCTCTAAGTAGAACAGTTTTCATTCGATCTTCACCACACTTGGTGAAAACATTTATGGGCAGAATGCCTAGGCCAGGCACTTTCAGATTATGGCCCTTGAATTATCTAAAATTGGCCAAATTAGCCTAGTGACCTCTTGAAGACTGCTCTTTAAGTTGAAAATTTCTCATCGGAACTTCACATTACTTGGTGAAAATATTTGTGAGAGTTCGATATCCAGCAAAATCTCCCAAGACACTTTTGGATTATGGCCCCTGAATTTTAAAAAAAATGATGAAATTAGCCTTCTCATCTATATAGTTCATACATGTGAACTAGCCTTGTCTGCTTTATAACAAAACCTATTAACTGCCAGATACTGAGTTATGCCTTCTTGACGGGCATATTTTGTGACAGTGCGACACTCTTGTTCTTTCTTCATGAAAGTTGATCAGAATTTTTGTCTTTATGAAACCGAAGATCAGCTAGGTCACCAGGTCAAATTATAAAAAAACCTTGTAAATACTCTAGAAGTCACATTTATTTCCAAACCTACCCCTGTGGTTGGGGGTTGGTGCATAGGTGACAGAATTGGAACCACTGTGGGTGACGCTCTGTGTATCTAGACTAGAACGGGTTAGCTGAGGTCCCTGTAGACATGGTAAAGTGCCCGGATGCCAATGCTGACTCAAACCACTGAGTAGGAGGCTGTACATCAGTGCGATTTAGCAATGTTCATACATATTATGTTTTAGATACAATGATTTTAATGCAGGCTATACTATTTATGACCTTGAACTAAGTTGATGCACTATAAAACAGACTTTAAACAGGGCTCTCGGAAATGCTTAATTAAGCGTATTTGGACGCATGAATTTCCGTCAAGAACTCGCCAGATTGCAGGATTTATAAGTCTTAAATTAAAAAAATCCCCAAACACCCCCCAGTAGGAGGGGGATACCCTCTCCCACACCCACCCCCCCTCGTCACTTGCACGATTCGTAAGTACTCATTGGGACTCCTACTTTTTAGGTATTAGGAGTCCTAGGACTCCTACTTTCAATTTCTAGTGAGAGCCCTGTAATAAAACACCAGTCATTCATCCATTTTTACCCAGTCATTGAATGGTTGTCTCTATGGTTTCTAGGTTAAGTCTGATTCTGGCTCACTAGAGAAAATCAAAGGACTGAAAGTGCTGGAGGATCGATTGTCTCTGAACAACACAGTCTGCACACATACATGTGTAAATATCAGGACAACACAGATTGTACACATCACATGTGTAAATACTAGGACAACCCTTGCACAAAGTAAAGTTATAAATTGGAGGCACATTACTGTCCACAAATTTTGACCTTTAACCATTTGTGTAAACTTTACTTTTGAGATAGGAACCCATGTGCTTACATTTTGCATTCAGTGACTATGTTCAACTACCCTATGAAGTATTAAGCTGTGAATGGTAACTGAGAAATGGATTTTGACAAAACTGAACTGAAAATTCAGTTTGAACAACTTTTAATGTCATTCAAACCTTATGGGATATGCCCATAATGTTGATTGTATTGTGCCAATTGATTGATTCGGATTTAACATCGCACTCAACAGCTAAGGTCATATTGCAAAGTCTAGCTTTCATGGAGGAGGAAGACCCTGGGTGGCAATTTTGGCATTATTTCAGTCACGAGCGGGCACCTGGGTAGAACCTAGATAGCTTCCAGACATAAAAGAATTCAACCCAAGTAGGGCACGAACCTACAGCGGTGAGGGACAAGTAAACATCAGTCAGTGACCTTAACCACTCGGCCACAGATGCCATTGTATGATGCCAAGCAATTGTCTGAAGTTTCAAGGCTTTAATGGTTACTGAGAAAGTGAATTTTAAGAAAGATTAACCAGATTCAAGAAGACAGTGCTGACTGACGTCAAGAAGGTTACAACAATGGCTCTTCTGTTTTTCAAACAAAAGCTAAAAATTGATAAATCAATCTTTTGTTATAAATTGATTCAGTATATACCTATTGTAGAACAAGTACTTGCAGCTTACATTAACTATCCCCGTGAGTGGTTCCAAAATACTGCGAATTGCAATAAAATGGGTCTATTGTGCACCCCTAGTCATTACCAGCCTTTCTACCATACTGTTTTAAATTTTCATAACTTGTCTAAAACAACAACTGAATGTTTTAATAGCAGGCTATTATCTTTCATATTTAACATATACTAGACTCTAGTAGTATCTGGTAACAAGTAATAATGCTGATGATATCATGTTGATGAAAATGATTATGATACTATATCATTAATGTATGTATGAATGTACCTGCCAAAATTTAGTGTAGCAAAAGAATCATGGTAAAGTTTGAAAGTTTTAGTTACATTACAAAAAATTCTAATTGTATTTATATTGAGTTAATATTCTGTTCTTTGTAAATGACAGCATGATCCAGAGAAATGAATTTGATTTTCCCTTTAGATTATTGCATTTCTGTCTACATTTAAAAATCGTAGTTAAGACATGTAGATCTGTGTGATTTCTTATGTTATTCGTACCCAGGTACGAACCGACTTTGGCAAAATGCGGACATTTTCGTACCATTTTCGCACCACCCTTTTACATAAAATACAACAATTACCATGTGTTTAAAGCATAAAAATATGTTTTCATATTTCAAAAAGACATCTACAAGTGCCTCTGTAGAGTTAATTTGCTGATAAGTTTCAGTTTTATACCTAAACGCATTAAGGCGTATTTTAGACTAGTTTTTCGGCATACTTTTAAGACACTAAATGACAACTAGTCAGGCCGAGCATTTTTGGTGATTATAAAAATAAGAGGCATTGGCAAGTTACAAAAAAATCGTTGTTTTTTATGTTGAATTCCGAGTTTTGTAATTTAAAATTCAAGAGTACCTAGTGGTTCAATAAGGTATTACCATGTTCCGATAGTTTATGTTCGCGAACACAATATCGGATGAAAGGCATAACATTATTCGGCATGACTAGTTGTCTTCTAGTGTCTCTGGTCTAACTATCAAAACCGTGTAGGAAAATAGTTCTATACAGGACAGATACCATGTGGAATTTAAGTTACAAATTAGAAGAAAAACAACAATATAATATTATGCTATTTTGAAATGTTTTGATATCATTTAGATATGTTACTATATAATTTTTAAAACAGAAGACATTTTAATTCGAAACAACTGAATAAATGGAACTACTTGTTTGTATGTAAAGCGTTCGGCCGTAAGGGAGCGTTTCGAGGACTATCCTTTCTGCTTCTATTTTCAAATACACTTAGACTAGTTTTGCTTTGACCCCTCTTTATACTCTGTTTACATTGGATCGATTGAAAATCCAATCGATCCAAAAATTGGGTCAAACATAAAAATGTAAGTACTAGTAAGCTTGTGGAGATCCTAGAGGCCTTTGTTACCCAGTCATCATGACAATTGGTCAGAATGTTTGTCTAATACCCTTAGCAAAAAGAACTGGTGATATTTCCAGTTAAAATGCAGTTAAACATCAGTTTTCAGTTAAATTCCCAGTAATTTTCCAGTTTTTTTCTGCCAACATTTGAAAGGCTTGAAGAAAACCAAGTTTTTGTCCAGTTAAAATCCAGTTTTAAAAAACTGGTAAATAACTGTAGAAAAACAAGTCATTTATCCAGTATTTTACCAGTTCTTAAAAAACTGATTATGGTCCAGTTTTCTTCAAATAAAAAATCAGTTATTCTAAAAGCAAAGTTTTTTTCTTAAATTTCTTTGGCAAAGGGCACTGGCAGGTCAAATAAAACAGACTCAATTACAGGAAGGCAGGATTTATCTACAGGAAGTTACAATTTTACTGGTTGATTCAAATTGTAAGACATGATAGCAGTGATTTGAATATATTTAAGAAATTCTAGTGAAAGGAATATTTTTGTGGCTTCAGATTTGTGTGCTGAAAAGGACAGTATGTTAAGCATATGCAAAATGTACAATACAAACACATTTACAATTATTTGAATCTTTTGTACATTTATAATCAGGTTCTTACAATAATACACTAGATGTGCAAAAGTGGTCCAGTTTTCTTGCCCGAACTTGAAAAATCAGTTATTCTGGGGGGGGGTGGTGCACAACTAACTCATTTCTAAAAACAAGTTTTCCCTTTCTTAAATTTCTTTGGCAAAGGGACACTGGTTGATCAGGTCAACCATAAAACAGACTCAATTACAGGAAGTGCAGTGCACAAGAACTATAACATCTACAGAGTTAATTCCTTGTTACTTTTTTTTTTTGGAATAATTAAATTTTGGATATACAACTTCATACAATGGTGGGGGGGGGGGGGGGGGGGGGGGGGGGGGGCCGCAACACCCCTTTGTTTATTTAGGGGGGGGTGGTTTTTTTTTGTTTTTTTTTTTTGGGGGGCAACCCTGAAAACTACTGGTGGAATTCAACATTGTAAGACAATGATAGCAGTGATATGAAGTATATTTAAGAAATTCTAGTGAAAGGAATATTTTTGTGGCTTCAGATTTGTGTGCTTACTTGAAAACTACTGGTTGGAATTCAGTATACCTCATAAGGTCATAATTGAAAGGAAGTGTAGTGCACAATAACCATAACTCACATACTCATTACAGAGTTATTTGAATCTTTTGTGTACATTTGATAACCCCCCCTTTTCAAAATACTAGTTGGAATTCAAAACAACTTCATACAAGGGACAATTAGGGAGGTGGAGTGCACAGGAACATAACAATTACATACACTTAGCTGATGCTAGAAAGTGGTTGACATTAGGGAAATTAAGGTGCAGCAAAGGCTAACTTTATAATTGGTTCTATATAAGACTTTCAGGTGTAGCAACTGTTTCAGATTATGAAAAGGGGGGGTACAAACTCATCAGAAAATTACAAGTATTGCAAAACACTTTTTTTGACCCAGCTAACTTTTCAGTTTAAAAAGGACTTTGTACAATTTGTGATAGCCAGTTTACTCAGTATAAGACTTTCATACAACTGTTTCGTTATCATCGTATAATTATTAAAACCTTGTCCTAATTTTGAATGAGCAAAGTACCTTGGTTTGCATGTAATTTTACTGTCTGAATAGCAAATATTGGAGATCATGATCATCACAGCACTGATCATGATCTGCACCTGTCACAAAAACAATATCATTTGCTTCATCAAGGTAAGAGTTAAATTCAAATCACAGTAGCTACAACAGCAAACTTTTCATCAAATTTAATGAATTGATTCATATTGCATGAACATGTTTTGGTGTTTTCACTGTGTAACAGACACAATCTTAATCTCATTAAGGACAGCCCATGTGTTGATTTTCCATCCACTACACAGACCAGTTATTTTCCAGTTTTTGATGATGTCACTTTACTGACATTTAACTGTATTCTTATGTAAACCAGTTATTTCCAGTTTTTGATGATGTCATTTTACTGGATTTATACTGCTGTTTTTAGCTCATCTGGCTATGCCAGGGTGAGCTTTTCTGATCGATGATTGTCCGTCGTCCGTCAACATTTTGATTCAAATGACATCTCCTCTGAAACCTCTAGGCCAATATTGATAAAACTACCGGGAATGTTCCTTGCATGAAGCTCTACCAAAATTGTTCAAAGAATTCCATTCCATGCAGAACTCTGGTTGCTATGGCAACAAATAGGAAAAACTTTAAAAATCTTCTTCTCTGAAACCACAAGGCCTAGAGCTTAGATATTTGGCATGTAGCATTGTCTAGTGGACCTCTACCAAGATTGTTCAAATTATGACCCCGGGGTCAAAATTGACCCCGCGCGGGTGGGCACTTAGTTTTTGCATAGGCATATATAGGAAAAAATTTAAAAATCTTCTTCTTTGAAACCACAAGGCCTAGAGCTAAGATATTTGGCATGTAGCATTGTCTAGTGGACCTCTACCAAGATTGTTCAAATTATGACCCCCGGGTCAAAATTGACCCCGCGGGGGTGGTCATTTAGTTTTGCTTAGGAAAAACTTTAAAAATCTTCTTCTCTGAAACCACAAGGCCTAGAGCTTAGATATTAAGCATGTAGCATTCGCTAGTGGACCTCTACCAAGATTGTTCAAATTATGAGCCCCGGATCAAAATTGACCCCGCACGGGGTGTCACTTAGTTTTACATAGGCTTATGTAGGAAAAACTTTAAAAATCTTCTTCTCTGAAACCACAAGGCCTAAAGCTTAGATATTTGGCAGCTAGCATTGGCTAGTGGACCTCTACAAAGAATGTTCAAATTATGACCCCCGGGTCAAAATTGACCCCGCACCGGGGGTCACTTAGTTTTACATAGGCTTATATAGGGAAAACTTTAAAAATCTTTTTCTCTGAAACCACAAGGCATAGAGCTTAGATATTGGGCATGTAGCATTGCCTAGTAGACCTCTTCAAAGTTTGTTCAAATTATGCCCCTGGGGTCAAAATTGACTGTGCCGGGGGGGGGGATCATTTGTTTTACAAAGATGTATATAGGAAAACTTATTTGGTATATAACATTATCTAGTGATCTTCCACCAGGCAAGTGGACTTGTACCAAGGTGAGCGATATAGGGCCATGTTGGCCCTCTTGTTAATAAACCAGTTTTATGAAGGTTTTTTATGATGTCATTTAACTGGCTATCTTATTAACATATTTCGGCTCATTTAACTGGCGTTTAACTGGAGTTTGACTGGATTTTAACTGGATTTTGACTGAAAACTGGAAAAATAACTGGTTCATTTGCATATTAGCATCATTATCACACATTTGTAATTTCTTGGTTATGTCAAAGGTTTTTAACTGGCTTTTAACTGGAAATTAACTGAATTTCAAATAACTGGAATAAAACTGAAAAATAACTTCAGTTCTTTTTGCTAAGGGTAATTTCTAGGTCAGGTCCAATTCTGTGTCACCTGATATCTAAGAAACTAGGTCACGCCATAAGGGTCAAATCAAACAAAATCCTTGTTAACACTATATAGGCCACTTTTATTAACCAATCATTATGAAAATTAATCAGAATGTTTGTCTTGAGGATTTCTAGGTCAGGTACAAATCTGATTCATCTTGGGTCAAAAACTATTCAAATCAATAAAATACCTTGTTAACACTATTATAGAGGACACATTTAAGACCAATCATCTGAAAATTGGTCAGAATGTTTATCTAAATGATTTCTGGGTCAAGTTTGAATCTAGGTCACCTGGGATAAATTAAACTATGTCACAAGAACAAATCAAATGAAAACCTTGTTAACAAATGGAGGCCACAATCAATACCCAATTGTCACGAAAATTGGTCAGAATGCTTGTCTTGATGATTTCTAGGTCAAAATTGAACGGGATTCAAAACAAGATTATGAGATCAAATCCAAAAAAAACTTGTTAAGTAATCTGGTAGGCACATTTTAAAGTCAATTATCATGTGAATTGGTCAGAATGTTTGTTTTATAAGTAAATGCCTAGCAGAATATTTGTTAAGTATTGTAGTTGTCTTACTTTTTTGTACTGGACATTATAAGTGACAGTGACCAACCATTTTTAAGAACAGCTTCCATTTTAGCAGTGTTGGCAAAGTATTTCAGGAACTGGACCAGAAGTTATTCAGGGGGTTTCATAATTATGCCCTATAACTGCTTAAATTTGAAATAACAAACATAGAGCGTAACTTTCTCTAATACTACCAGATTAATGTACTAACAAATAGGAGAAACGTTAAACAAGAAATTTAAATAATTGTTTTTTAGCAGATACAGACAGTCACATACTCGAGATGTGCAAGTAACTGATGATCAGGACAACAATATGACTATTATAGAGGATGATGATGATGATGACGACAGTGATGTTGAGATGATGGATGAAAACATTGCAGCTATGGTACTCACAAGTCTCAGCTGTAGTCCACAGTCACCGCAGTACATAAGTCAGGAATTTAAAGGTGAATATATTTTGTCTCTATTAACTGATTAAAATAGATCAGCTAAAACATTAGACTAAATAAATGCTAATTTTAATGAATAACTAATGAAGCAAATTTTAAACAGTATTTTTTATATTTCCTTGTATGGATCATAACTCTAAATTTTTGTATTAAAGGAAATTCTCTCAAATTGCATACACGAAGAGCAGTGCAGTTAGTTCCCTTGAACTCTAACCAAATTTTTTTTTTATTTTTTGCTCACCTGAGCATATGCTTCTAAAGGGTGAGCTATTGTGATCGATCACTGTCCAATGTCTATTAACATTTTGCTTTAAATAACATCATGTTCAAAACCACTTGATGGATGCTTATGATATTTTGTGTGGATGGTCCTTATCTCCAAAAGTCATATAAATTGTGAAATTGGCTACGTCCAGTAGCGTGACTTAAAGTGTTGATTTTTTTCCCTCCTGTCAAAGGGGAAAACTAGTACTCTGTGAAAAGGGGAGACTACTCTGACACATTAGAAATATTGAAAATGATTGTTGACCTTGTATTATAGCTATTAAAAAGTTTATCTTTGTTACACAGAGATACATGAATTGATTTTTTTTTATTGATTTTTTTTTACATATTCAAGTGTCATTTAACTTGGGGGCATTCATCAATTGCGAGTTTTGAAAGAATCAGGTTGCCATGATGCAAACATTTTAGCTTGGCACAATGAAAATTGAATTTCGTACAGAGACCCTCAACATGTAACAACAGGATTTGTTTTATGTGGTACACATACAATACTACAAGGAACAAATTGGCTCCAAGTAAACATGGCCCTGTATAACCCATTTTCTGTTGCCAGGCAAGCTAGATAACTCAGTATGAATTGAATTCAAATTATGGCAATTATCTTAGTTGCAGTTGCTAAAATTATTTCATTTTCACTGGTCTCAAACAGTTTATACTAATTTTATAGTAATTTATTTTAGCTCGATTGTGAAGAAAGCTTACAGCTAATCGAGTCACTCTTGAGGCCGCTTCCAGGAAAAACCAGTACTTGTGTCATATGAGGAGGTACGGTCGTGACCTCAGTGGGGCTCGAACCCACAACTTCCAGGATGAGTGGCTGACACCTTAACCTCTACACCACCAGTCCTCTCCCCTTCAGTTGGATCACTCTTAACTGAATTATTACATTTGGCCCTTGTTAAACTTAGAAATTTGGGTTAAAATTTTGCAAGGTGTTATAATACACATATTTCTGTAACCACTTAGGTTATTAATTTGAACTTCATTAAAGTCATCAGTGTGTCTGACATTCAAGTTTGATAACTCTTGTATGGATTTAATTAAAATAATGACCCTTGCTTGACTTAGAAAATCTTGATAAAGTTTTGTATGCAGTTAGGTACAATGCATCATCATGCACACATCTCCGCAAACCACTTCTGGGATTGATATAATACTTCAATATAATCTTTAGGGGAATGAAACAATAAGGTTTGATGACTCCTGTCTGAATTAACTACAAATTATGGCTCTTGTTGAAATTAGAAATTTCATTAAAGTTTTGCGTGTAAGGTTCTACATGTATGATATGCACATACTTCAGCCATCTTTTGGAGTTACATGAAACTTTGGGCAACAGTGTACAAGGGTATTAAACAGTTATCTTTTGACTTTTTTTTATGATTATAGTTTTCTAGTTAATACTGCATGAGTCAACAGAAATCTGTTTTGCTGTCTTAATTCGGACAGCTCTCAATGTTATAAACAAGACTTTAGCCGGCTAATTTGATTAAACTTTACAGAATTGAACTTTGGATAATGTGGAGTCAAAACCTCATTGTAGTGAAACCTTTATTTTACACTCAGCAGGGTGGGGGAGGGAGTTCACATAGTATAGGAAGAACTTTAAAAATCTTGTTCTCCAAAACAACAAGGCCTAGAGTGTTGTGTAACATTGTCTAGTGGTTCTCTATTTAGTATGTTCAAAACATGCCCCTAGGGTCAAAATTGACCATACCCAAAGGGGGGTCCCTTGTCTTTAAATATAGTTGAAGGAGAAACCTAGCTTCCAATGAGTTCCTATAGCAACTGCTGGCTTACCAAGCAACCACTGACTTCCTTAGCAACTGGTGCATTGATACTGCCATGACATGACCCTCTTGTTCCTTTGAGCCATTTTTTCAATCATCTTTTGGTAGCATTCAAAGCATATTTCATTCTTTCATTAAAAGTTTTAGCCAATTGAATTTCTTTGAGCCAATTTAACTTGTTTGTAGCCAATATTGGCTATTAAACTTTAGGGTTAGGGTGTCTACAGTGGTCATTTACTTCATTTTGCTTTATGGTTAAGTGGTAACCAGGTAACCTAAGTGGTCAGAAATGGGGATATAAATTAAGGGGTCTCTCCTAACATTTTTTTTCCTGTCCATTGTAGTTACATGATTGTAACTTAATTTTGATTGTAATTCAGAGAAAAAAAAAACATTGCAGCATAAGTAATCAAAGCGCTGAAGGCACTGAAAATGTTCGATCTGAAAATAGATTATCGTAAGGATTGGTACTTAGGAGAGGAATGTTGAACATGTTTTGCAATATGTCTGATAGTTTTCAGTGGAACAAATGACCACTTGTTGTAACAGCATATTGAGCAATGTTACGGACAGTGAGATTCCTCCTTGGTCATGTGGTTAGAGAAGCTGACGCTTCTCAATTATTAAGTCTTGGGATCGAGCCCCACTACTGACCACATTTCTTTATGTGAGAAAATTTGCAATTTTTTAAGAAGAACATTTTTTCACCATTGTAAACATTAACGCATTTCTTTAATATTGTCATGAAAATTAATGATCGATTGCATTCATGGTATAAAACATAAGATATGCCAAATAATAAAACAACTTTCTATTGGTGTTCCATTCATAACAAATTGTTTCCCGCCGGGTGTTAAATCCGAACATTCCTATCTAGCTTGTTCACGATAAAACAGTCGTAGGGTACATCATGTAACATATACCATAAAACACAACATTAAGCAGAAGCTGCTTACACATTGATGGGCAACCAGTATCGATCCAGACCAGCATGCTTGCATGGTTGCAAAGTCCATTATATTGGTTTTCCAATGACGCGGCTCATTTTTGTTATTTTATTAAACATGCAAAACACACGAATGGTTGGTATTTCAAAATGAATGAATCACAGTATATTATTGTAAATAATCATAGTAATCAATCAATAATTTCATTCAACGATAGTTAGGAAACCTGTCTATTGAAACACTGTTGAAAAGGTGATTAAAGACGAAACTATTTTGCTACTAGCTTACTATCATCTAAATCTTTGGTGCATTTTGAAAGTCTGTTTCACATGTTCAACTATATTAACAAATGCACACCACAGTGCTTCCCTGAATATGGCAGTGATATGGTATGTTTCATAATTATCGCTAATAGCAACAACAACTTAAAAACTTGCTCTTTTTTACATAAATTCTATCATTTTTAAACTCCAAACTGCGTCGTATTTTAGTGACTTCGCTACTTTCGATTTTGAGGTGAAACATATCGTAACTGCCTAGTTAACCAGAACGACATTCCGTCTGTTACCAAAACCTACATTTTCATTAAATAACCGATGTATGCAATGTAGGTAAAGTATTGCCAGTATAAATGGTATATGAGGTGTATCACTTTCAGTGCGTTTTGATCGGCTGCTTATTAAAGTAGTGCATGTCTAAACTGCGTAGTAAGAAACAGACTACTTATGTGCCAAATTGCTGTATCTGTCGAACGTTTAAGAAGTACTTAAACCGTTGCACATTAACTTAGAAAAAATGACTAAATTCTTTTTATGATAAATTGTCAAATATTTTTCGTATCTTTGAAACAATATAAATCTTTGCAATAATACCAACATCAAAACTGTTGATTACTTATGTTACTTTTTAGCTCACCTGGCTATGCCAGGGTGAGCTTTTCTGATCGATGATTGTCCGTCGTCCGTCGTCCGTCAACATTTTGATTCAAATGACATCTCCTCTGAAACCTCTAGGCCAATGTTGCTAAAACTATGCAGGAATGTTCCTTGCATGAAGCTTTACCAAAATTGTTCAAAGAATTCCATTCCATGTAGAACTCTGGTTGCTATGGCAACAAATAGGAAAAACTTTAAAAATCTTCTTCTCTGAAACCACAAGGCCTAGAGCTTAGATATTTGGCATGTAGCATTGTCTAGTGGACCTCTACCAAGATTGTTCAAATTATGACCCCCGGGTCAAAATTGACCCCGCACCGGGGGTCACTTAGTTTTGCATAGGAATATATAGGAAAAACTTTAAAAATCTTTTTCTCTGAAACCACAAGGCCTAGAGCTTAGATATTTGGCATGTAACATTGGCTAGTGGACCTCTACCAAGATTGTTCAAATTATGACCCCCGGGTCAAAATTGACCCCGCACCGGGGGTCACTTAGTTTTGCATAAGAATATTTTATAAAACTTTAAAAATCTTCTTCTCTGAAACCACAAGGCATAGAGCTTAGATATTTGGCATGTAGCATTGGCTAGTGGACCTCTACCAAGATTGTTCAAATAATGACCCTCGCATCAAAATTGACCCCGCACGGGGGGTCACTTAGTTTTACATAGGCTTATATAGCAAAAACTTTAAAAATCTTCTTCTTTGAAACCACAAGGCCTAGAGCTTAGATATTTGGCATGTAACATTGGCTAGTGGACCTCTACCAAGATTGTTCAAATTGTGACCCCCGGGTCAAAATTGACCCCGCACCAGGGGTCACTTAGTTTTACATATAGGCTTATGTAGGAAAAACTTTAAAAATCTTTTTCTCTGAAACCACAAGGCCTAGAGCTTAGATATTTAGCATGTAGCATTGCCTAGTAGACCTTTTCAAAGTTTGTTCAAATTACGCCCCTGGGGTCAAAATTGACTGTGCCCGGGGGGGGGGGATCATTTGTTTTACAAAGGCGTATATAGGAAAACGTATTTGGTATATAACATTATCTAGTGATCTTCCACCAGGCAAGTGGACTTGTACCAAGCCGTACCGAGCGATATAGGGCCATCTTGGCCCTCTTGTTATAAATATGTGATGTGATCAATCTGAAGGTTTGTTTAGAAATGAGGGGTAGTTTGGTTTTATAAGTAGAAACTGCTCTTCTCAGAAACTGAGTACAATAAATGACTGAATATGAAGTCGTGGAAAAGCATTTTGTTTTTCTGATGGAATTAATGTTCTCACTCACTAATAGTTAAACATTTGGTATCCGATACCTAAACTGAATCATGATTAGAGCTAGTACATGCAGTTTGACAAAAAAATTGCTGGGTATCCATCACCCCTACTGACTATATATTGACAATACATCCATCTACAATCAGCCTCTGGGTCTCATGATGGCCATTTCGTCAAATGATAATGAATGTTTTAAACAACAAAATAAAAATCAATTTCCATAAAAAGAATGAAATAACACTTTTAGGTTTAATGTACTATATTTAAATAGAGATTAAACCAATTCATTTTTACTGATGCAGACTTCACTAAAAGTGGTCCATTATCATCAAGTGCTTCCAGTAGTGGTTACCATAGTAACCAGTCAGAACGGAGTGATCGCTCACCCCCATCACACATTCACCTTAGTGAAAGTGCCCCTGCAGCCACAGGAATGGTGTTTAGCCTGTTCAACCAGGATGACAACCTTGATCTTGAAGAAGGCAGATCTGAGGGAGAAACAGTTCCTGAAATAAAGGTATTTTTGCATTTCATCTCAAATTAGCTATAGTAATAGGTAATAAAATGTTTTTCTCTTTAAAGGGGAAGTAATTCAGATCAGCCAGTTTATCATGCCAATATATACCCCTCCTGTTTGCTGTGCATTGAACACTTTTATACCTTGTTACCTTACAGCTTGCTTCAACTTTGTCGGGGAACAAAATAATTAGATGATTTTTATTTACTAAGCTTGTAAAAAAAGTCAACTGGACACAATATATGCTGGACATTTAAACAAATGTAGAGCAGGATTGATTATTTATATACTATTTGTGCACAAAAATTCTAACCTTACAGATTTTATGCAGATTTAAAGACAATCGCTATAATTTCATCATTGTTTTCAAGCATTGAGAGTTTATGATTTGGTTTGTTTGTAGGGTAATACAAAGTCCTGATAAATCAGAATATAACATAAAAAAGAAAGGCTCACCAGCCTTATTTATAAATACTGGACACTTTCTATGCTCCCAAAGGGTGGCATATTAAAATCGCACCGTCTGTCAGTGCGTCACAACTCAGTCTGCAGACTGCTGTGTTTCTGACTGTCACTACTCAGTCTGAAGATGTCTGCGTTTGTGACTGTCACTACTCAGTCTGCAGACTGCTGTGTTTCTGACTGTCACTACTCAGTCTGCAGACTGCTGTGTTTCTGACTGTCACTATACAGTCTGTAGACATCTGTGTTTCTGATTGTCACTACTCAGTGTGCAGACGTCTATGTTTCTGACTGTCACTACTCAGTCTGCAGACTGCTGTGTTTCTGACTGTCACTACTCAGTCTGCAGACTGCTGTGTTTCTGACTGTCACTACTCAGTCTGCAGACGTCTGTGTTTCTGACTGTCACTACACTGTCTGCAGACGTCTGTGTTTCTGACTGTCACTACACTGTCTGCAGACTGCTGTGTTTCTGACTGTCACTACTCAGTGTGCAGACGTCTGTGTTTCTGACTGTCACTACTCAGTCTGCAGACGCCTGTGTTTCTGACTGTCAGTACTCAGTCTGCAGACTGCTGTGTTTCTGACTGTCACTACACAGTCTGCAGACTGCTGTGTTTCTGACTGTCACTACACAGTCTGCAGACTGCTGTGTTTCTGACTGTCACTACACAGTCTGCAGACTGTTTTCTTGATAGTAGAGGTAAGGATAAAATCGTGTTCAGTTCCAAATACAAATGCAGAAATTTCCTTGAAAACCAAATTTCAACGGATAATCTTATTTTCCAGAATGTAACAAAGAGAACTATGTATCAATGTACATGGCCTGGTTGTATGAAAGTGAGCGCAACGTGTGAAGCAATTGAAAAGCATGTGAGAGATCTCCATCTTGGGTAAGAATACACATACAAATATATACTTGTAGGTGAGGAAAGGAAACAGAACTTTTCCAGGACTATATTATAAGTTACAGCACTTAGAGGGTGTTAACTGAATATGAGCTAAGAGCATTATATACCCCACACTTGAGACATTTATAGCACTTTGTGTATTATAGAAAAAGAATGTCATTAATTTGCAGGAAACAACAGTTAAATAGAGTTTTTCATAGAATGTATGTACAGTCTAACCTACCTATAGCGATCAGCAAGGGGACTGGGCAAAAGTGACCACTATAGACAGGTGACCACTATATCCAGGTTGACAAGGATATGATAAAAATTTGATAAAATAAGACAATATCTAGTTACGGTAGTTTATGACATTACACATATGGCATATCAATTTATATGATACACTTATTAATGCTTTTAATGTAAAACAATATACATGTACATCATTAGTTAACTTTCGTAAAGAGTCTGTTATTTTCTTCTGATTTGTTGAAGCTGCAATCCGTAAACTGTCAGTGATTTGATCTATTGATATAACATAATCATAGAGTTCTGTGTTGCCAAGAAAATGTTTTTTTCACCTAATTGATCTAATCCTTTGAAAATTATGTATTATTCACACATTTTCAATGATCATAATCCACATTTAATCGGTTTCAATCAGATGTTTAATGCTTCCAGCTAATTGCCGTAATACTTGCACACTGTATTTTTAGCTCACCTGGCTATGACAGGGTGAGCTTTTCTGATTGATGATTGTCTGTCGTTTGTCAACATTTTGATTCAAATGACATCTCCTCTCTGAAACCACTAGGCCAATGTTGATAAAACCATGCAGGAATGTTCCTTGCATGAAGCTCTACCAAAATTGTCCAAAGAATTCCATTCCATGCAGAACTCTGGTTGCTATGGCAACAAATAGGAAAAACTTAAAAAATCTTCTTCTCTGAAACCACAAGGCCTAGAGCTTAGATATTTGGCATGTAGCATTGTCTAGTGGACCTCTACCAAGATTGTTCAAATTTTGACCCCAGGTCTAAATTGACCTCACGCGGGTGGTCACTTAGTTTTTGCATAGGCATATATAGGAAAAACTCTAAAAATCTTCTTCTCTGAAACCACAAGGCCTAGAGCTTAGATATTTGGCATGTAGCATTGTCTAGTGGACCTCTACCAAGATTTTTCAAAGTATGACCACCGGATCAAAATTGACCCCGCACGGGGTTCACTTAGTTTTACATATAGGCTTTATATAATCAGTTCCGGACTAAAATAAGTGGCCGCTGACGTGTTAAACAGGGTCACACTATAAACAGGTTACATTAAGAGTTATTTCCTGTCGTCACACCTTAGACTGACTGTTACAGACAGGGTCACGTTATATACAGGTGATGCTTATGCGGGTTAGACTGTAGTAATGTACACATGTTTGTGTATAAAACAAAATATGCCAGAAAATCTAAGTGTCTGTTTGTACTGCCTTTAGGCTCCAAATGTCCTGGGAACCATTGGTATTAATGTTTATGGTGCTATGAAATTTTTAGACTTTGTGAAGAATGTTTGGGGGTTTATTGGAATCAGATTGTCCGTCAGTCAGTCAGTCTGTTGGTTTTTGTGTCTGCTCCATATCCATTTAACCCCTTGAACTATTTTCATGAAACTTGGAACAAATGTTCATCTCATTAAGTTGATGTGCAGCACCCAAGTTTCAACCCCTCTGATCCAAGGTCAAGGTCATACACAAGGATCATTCCTTTTATTACTTGTATCTCCAGAACCCTTTAAATAATTTTCATTAAATTTGGGTTAAATGTTAATCTGCAGAACCTATGTTTCAACCGAATGTAGGACATTATCCCCTAGGACAATATCCCCTTGGCTCTTTTTTGCTTAGGAGGACAATATCCCCTTGGTGATTTTGTAAAGGAGGACATTAGCCCCTTGCTAAATTTGCGAAGGAGGACATTATCCCCTTCTCCCTAGGACATTATCCCCTTGATGATTTTGCCAAGGAGGACATTAGCCCCTTCTATAGTTTGCATATGGAGACATTAGCTCAATCATCCTAGGACAATAGCCTTTTGAAAATTATTCTTTTTGAATGTAATTATCACTTAATTTGTAGAATATGTGTGAGAGTTTTTGCAGGAATAATGTCTATGTTAAAAAGGTGTTAACAAACAAATTTGAAATACAAAGAGCTTATGTACTGTTTTTAAATTTAATTACTTTTTGCAGGAATATTGACTAGACTTGACAGATGTTGGCAAAAGTCAACATTGGTCAGTTGGCATAATTAGTCCAATTTATAAAAATAAAGGGGATCCTTTGGATCCTTCTAATTATAGACCAATAACTTTATTGAGTAATCTAGGAAAATTATTTACTTCAATTTTGAACAAACGTCTCCAAGATTTTGTTAAACAGAATTACCTTATTAATGAGTTTCAAGGTGGATTCCGAAAAGGATACTCAACTATTGACAATATGTTTGTACTTCAAACCTTAATTAGTTTACTCAGTAATAGTAATAAGAAGCTTTTTTGTGCCTTTATAGATTTACGTCAGGCATTTGACACCGTCTGGAGAACTGGTCTATGGTCAAAACTGTTGAATTATAATGTAAATGGAAAATTTTTTAGTGTTGTAAAAAACATGTACAAAAAAGCAAAATCTTGTGTCAGGAAAAACGGAGAAATTTCCAACTATTTTATATGTAACATCGGTGTTCGCCAAGGTGAAAGCCTATCGCCTATATTGTTTTCTCTGTACCTTAATGACCTACATAATTTCTTTGCTACTAGTGGTGTTGTAGAAGGTGTTAATTGTAAAAAACATGAATTTGAAGATATGGTGTTAGAATATCTGAAAATCTTCATACTCTTATATGCTGATGACACAGTTATTGTTGCTGAAAGTGCAGAAGATCTACAAAAAGCACTAAATATTTATGAGCAATATTGTAACATGTGGAAACTTGTTTTAAATACCTCTAAAACCAAAGTGTTGGTATTTTCAAAAGGTAGACGTATGCAATACCATTTTTATTACAAAGATGACATTGTTGAAATTGTTGATGAATACAAATATTTAGGCATTATTTTCAGTAGAAGTGGTTCTTTTTATAATGCTAAAAACCAAATAGCAAAACAAGGAACAAAAGCTATGTATTGTCTTTTAAAAAAGGCTAAAGACTTATTTTTACCTATAGATATGCAAATAGAACTTTTTACAAAAACTGTTAAACCCATATTGCTTTATGGATGTGAAATCTGGGGTTTTGGTAATCTAGATGTTATTGAAAGAGTGCAGTTGAAATTTTTGAAACATGTATTAAATTTGAAAAACTGCACTGCAAACTATATGGTTTATGGTGAAACTGGTGTAAAACCTTTAGCTGTCGATATTAAAACCAGAATTGTATCATTTTGGGCAAAACTGGTAAAACCAGTAGAAGTAAAGTTATCTAGTAACATTTACAAAATTTTGTTGAGTCAATTCAAATTGTCTGATGTCAAAAAATTTCAATGGATAACAAATGTCAAGGATATCTTTATTTCGTGTGGATTGAATAATATATGGGAAACACATGATTTTCCAAACCATAAATGGCTTACAATGACTGTAAATCAAAAACTATCTGATTTATTCATTAATGAGTGGTATTCCTTAAAAGAACACTCTAGCAATGGTTCGAATTATAGACTATTAAAAAAAGAATTTGGTTTTGAAAAATATTTACTGTATACGCCGACAAAATATCTAAAATATGTGATCAAATTCAGAACACGAAATCATAAAATGCCCGTAGAAACTGGTAATTGGAATAGAATTCCTTTGTCAGAAAGAAAATGTACACTTTGTAATTTGAGTATAGGAGACGAGTTCCACTATCTTTTAGAATGTAGCTATCTTATTGATATTAGAAAACAATATATAAAAACAAAATATTATAGATTTCCAAATATATTAAACTTCGAGGCACTGTTAAATATGAGATGTAATACTACTGAATATAGAAAAATATGTACTTTTATCAAGAAAATAATTCAAATATTTAAGTAAATACTGTTATAGTCGTATATATTTATGCAAAATATACCATGTATAGATAGACAAAATACAATGTATAAGCAGTAAACACAGGTGAGAGACAGCCTTCTCAATCTGATTATATTATATATTGTTACTCTCCCGCTGTGTGAGAATTAATAATAATACATGTATATTGGAATTGTCTGTTTAATGATGTATATTGATGATACATGTTCTTACGAGCTTTGCATGTTTATCAAATGTGAATAATTGTACACCTCTTTATGTCATGTACCTACATGAAATGAGTGTAAATAAAAGAATAATAGAACAACTATTTTATGATAGACTAATTTATAGATAGCCATAATTAGCACATTAAATGTATGGATTAATGGATCAAAGGCTACTTTTGTATCCTTAATGAGAATATCAAAATCTATCTACCGCATCCATTATTACTTTTAAATATGCATTCTTATAGCAAGGTTGGTCTTGCCTTTAAAAGTGTATGCATGCCCTGCATAGCAGAGTTTTTTTACTACTACAAGTACTTAGAATGAATTCCAGATTACAGAATGTAATGATTGAATATTCATTTACCCAGATAATATATATGGGAATTTAGTAAATACTGTCAAATTTAATGCACTTTGTATTTAAAACAATTATAAGATTAAATAACACATTCTTTTCATTTAAAGCTGCTCGCTCTCAGATTTTGGTAAAAAAACAAAGTTATTCAAAATGTATATAAGTAACATTTTTTTAGAACATGTAGTCATATAAAAAGGCTCCAGTATAAAATTCTTTAATGTGCTACCAAATTTTCAATGGATTTCTGCAAATTTCTACCTAGATTTTTGCTAATATTTTGATTCTATCCTTTAATTTTATATTAATGTATCCAGTAAGTATGTTAATTTTTAAAAGAAACAACAATTTTTTTCAACGGTAACTTAGAGCGAGCAGCTTTAAAACCATTTTCAACCATAGTTATCAGCATTATATTAGTTAACATTACATATCAGCAAAACTGTCATTCCAAACTTCTTTGATGTTCCTTCTTTGAAACAAATTATTACTAATCACAGTTAATTAGCACATCCTTTTCATTAAAGACATAATCAGCACTAATTTTCACCAAAACTTATTCCAAACTCCTTTTGATGTTATTAAAAACTGTGAATCCTTACTTCAATATTTTTTCAATATTAGTTTTTTTCACTGTTTGTTTTTTTGTATCAGATTTTCTTAAAATCAAGTGTTTTTTTTAGTTTTTACATTAAATCAACACTTAATTTGGATGTTAAAGGTATCAATATTGGTACCATATCACATATGTAAGAAGGGGCTAATGTCCTAGGGAGAAGGGGATAATGTCCTCCTTGGCAAAATCATCAAGGGGATAATGTCCTCCTTCTCAAATTTAGCAAGGGGCTAATGTCCTCCTTTGCAAATTCATCAAGGGGATATTGTCCTCCTAAGCAAAAAAGAGCCAAGGGGATAATGTCCTAGGGGATAATGTCCGTTTACCGTTTCAACCCTGTCAGCTTAAGGTCACACTTAAGATCCTTCATTTTATGTCTTGATCTTCTTTACCCCTTGAAATTGGGGTCACAGTGGGCTCAAAATTGAGGGTCATCTATTTTGTTTGAAGGACAAAACACTAGTTAGCTTCTAAATGACATCTAAAGGACCCTCTTGTCTCGATACAGACCAATAACACATTCTTTGTGCCAGTGTTAAAATTATGAAATAACATTCGTTCCAGCGGTGTTCATCGTCTAATAAACAATGATTTTGAGTACTGATACACAGTAGTCAACCACAAAGGCCGGAGGCCTGATTGGTTAATAACTGCGGCGTCAGTACGACAAATTATTGTTTATTAGACAATAACAACGCTGAAAAGGATGTTATTTTGATTCTAACATGACCATACATTACAAAAGGTGAATAAATGCCAAGCGTTATTTTCTATGCGAACGCTCATTTAACGTCATGCGGTGTAATATGACATCATGTTTACAGCATATCGGTTCCCGCGTTGTTTATGGTTTAATATAACATAATTTTTCTACTCTTTGTTTATAGAGACAAAATCGTGAGTCATGTTAGAATGAACATTATTTAAGGATCTGTGTGTATACATTTACAGCTCTACATTGAAAGAGAAAGAAGAAAGTGACACAGACTCATGTGGGGAAGAAGAATTTTACTATACAGAAATTGAAGTAAATGTGGAAAATGTAACTCAGGGATTTTCTGACATGTGCTCCTCATCAAATATTTCACCACCTTCAGTCAGCTCCGAACCAACTAGTTGTGTGATACCTGATCATGACTACCAAAAGAAGGTAACATGCATGTTTATGTAGCTCAACACTGTTGGACTATTCCAACATGGATCACTTTTTCCTGCCATATGTTTAGCTCACATAGCTTAAAGTCAGTGAGCTATAAGAACTGCTCACCATCCAGTACTCGTCTTCCGTTAACATTTTCCTTCAAACGACATCTCCTCTGAAACCACTAGGCCAATGTTGATGAAACTTGGCCGGGACGTTTCTTGCATAAAGCCCTATCATTGTTTTTCAGATAATTCCATTCCATGTGGCATTGCCTAGTGGCCCACTACCAAAATTCAAATCATGATTCAAATCATGACCACTTGGTCAAAATTGACCCCACTAAGGGGTCACTTGATCAAGTATTATTACTAATATAGAAAAAAAACTTAAAAATCTTCTTCCCTGTAACCAGAAGACCTATAGCTTAGTTTAATAGTTGGCAAGTAGCATTGCCTAGTGGACTCGGCCTCACTATATTTAACATAGATTCATATAGGGAAAATTATAAAAAATTCTTGTCTAGATCCGCTAGGCCCAGAGCTTAAAAATTTGGAATAAAGTGTTTATTATGTAGTGGACCTTTATGAAGATGGTTTAAGTCAGAACCCCCAGTCTGTCTGTCAGTCTGAGCTTACATATAGATACTTAAGAATATGTTGCTGTAAATTCTATACATTCAGTCTGTTATGTGGCTAAAAATTTCTTTCACATGGCTGAAAGAACAATGGAAAGAACAAAAGTGCAGCCACATAAGTATCACTCTGTCTTTCAGTCCACACTTAACGTTGAATGAACAGTAAAAAAAACAAAACTTGCTAACACTCTAGAGGCCACATTTTTTACTCAATCATCATATAAGTTGGTCTATATTTTGTCTTTTCAAGGTTAAACAGAATGTTTGTGTTAATGATATATGGTTTATGGTTGAATTTTGGTTACATTAATTGGGTTATAAAAATATCTCAGTTGAGTGATATAGCAAGGGCAATCTTGGCCCTGCTGTTCCAGAAACAGGCAAACCCTTTCCAGTTATTTGTTTCATTTGGGTGGTGATATAAATTCACTGAATTTACTTGTTAACTGATATAAATTAAAGTTTACCAATTGATGGACTTTTTATTTTGGACAAGGATAAGTAAACAAAAGGGCCATGATCCCCTTATATCATTCATCTGGATACCAAGGTCACAACAAGAAGATTTTTACAATTATTCCTGTAACTTTATATAAAGACTAGCGAGCCCAAGGGCATGGTCAATTTTGACCCTAGGGACATAATTTGAACAAACATGGTAGAGGTCTACTAGACAGTTTTAAAATACCAGGTATCCAAGCTCTAGGCATTGTGGTTTTGAATATTTTTAAATTTTTTTGCTTATAATTATATATAAAACAAAGACCGGCCCTTCCCAGGACCCCATATGATTTGAACAAACTTAGTACAGGTCCACTATACAATGCAACATACTTAGTATCTAAGCTTTATAATATTTATACAAGTCTGTAAAACAAGTGATCTCCCAGGCAGGGTTAATTAGGACCCATGATTTGAACAAAGTTGGTAGTGGCCCATTAGATTACTACATACTAAATAGCTGAGCCACCTGGGTTGGTCAGTTTTGACCCTAGTGGGCTTGGTAAAGGTCCACTTGACAATGTTGCCATGGCCACCAGAGTTGTGCAATGGAATGGCATTCTTTTTACTTGGGAGAACTCCATGCCAGGAACATATCGATCTGTCAAGTTTCATCACCATTGACCGTGCAGTTTCAGAGATGTTGTTTTAAACAATTGTGGATGGACAGACGATTGACATCCAATGTTCCTAAAAGCTAATGAACACTTCGTGCTCAGGTGAGCTAAAAAGAACATTTCACTCAATAAGATTCATATCTTTTGGGTTGTACATGTTACTTTGGTAACATTCTCATTTTAAAGGTTTTAAAGGTTAAAACTATTTGAGAAAGGTTTTTCTCCTTATTTTGACGTGTGTTTGAACTTAGTGCACAACAGTCAGATGCTTCACTTCAATCATTGTCTTTGAAAATTTAGTATTATTAATAGAAATGTTGACTTTTACAGGAATTTCGACATAGTTTTGCATCGAGTGTGCCTTCAGGAAGTACATTCAACAGTCCAGCCAGAGCGATGCCGATTCCTATCAAAGTTAATGAAATTCAGAGATCTCTTTCATGGCAAAACACTCACTCATATGCAACTAGTGTAAGTTACATCTTAAAGTATTGCTCATGAATAAGAAAGTAATTTTCAGGTGGTAGGACAAGTTCAAAATCAATTTACGTTTATTTTCTTCAAGACGTTCATGTAATTTTGTCACTTTTATTACCTAAATTGCTGTTGGCCTTAAAAACAGTCCTTGAATTGAGCTGACATGTGCTCACCCCATCATTTTATTATGACCAGGATGGCACTTTGTCATTCACCAGAGTATATAACTGCACTTTCTGAAAATGCTGTTTTGACCCCCAAGCTATAATTTGCACAATCATGACATGATAAGAGGACCAGGAGGCAATGCTACATACCAAATATGTAAGCTCTAGACCTAACAGTTTTAGGCAAGAAGATATTTTCCTATTTAAGGCTGAATAAAGCAATTATTTACTAGTTTTAAAACAATCTTGGAAAAGAGGAACACTAGTTATAGCTGAGCTCTGGTACTTGCTGTTTTGGAGAAGTTTTTCCTGTTTGTGCTTTGAACACCTTAGGTAGAATTTCACAAGGAGCACAAAAGTCACATGCTACATACAAAATATCTAAGATTGACACCTTATAGTTTTGAACAAGAATATAATTAAAGTACAAATATTTATCCTGACCTAAGTCTATAACAAGAGCTGTTTGTAAAACACGATATGCCCCCCTTGATGCAAAAGTTGTACTATGAAAGGAACAGTTTTTGGCCTGGGGACTGAAAGTCCCCTAAGTTAGCATACCACATTTCAAACACTGCTGACTTTTTAACTGTGCTATGTGCAAATAACAACTGTAAACATGCGCTTTGGGAAAGTAGTGCAAGACAGACCAGATCAATCTTTTGTTTGAATGTCGCATACGATAAGAACATATTACAAATAAAAACAGTACATACAACTTCAAACGATTGCAGGAAGGTCTATAGCTTACGGGCTGCATTACACAATTTTTTCTGTTTTAGAAATTACTGCGCTGTTAGCTGATTACGGAAGATAATCATATGCATATCCCAGAAAAGTACGGATATTTACGGAAAGTTTATGGAAACGTACGGAATTCGATATAAGAGTTTGTAGTCTGATTTTCAAATTTCTGATGTTATTTCATTGACAACTTTTTTATTAACGAACGATTACATATATATTTACCTAAAAATAAGTTTCTTTAAAATAAAAGATACAATTTACGTACATTCCTGAGAAGGAACTCGCGTGATCAAAATCGCCCGCCATTTATCAAGGACGCTGCATGTCAAGGCCCAGTGAACGGTTTCACCGATTACAACTACAAGGTAACCAAGAATCATTTTTGGTTTTCCCTGTTATACACATTGTACAGTACTGTATTTATATTTCATTGTTGGTATTGCTTTGTTTATTTCTGTTTCAAGGTCTTGTCCTTGGTACACAATAATTTTCGATCCACATCATCAGATATCGCTTGAAGTTGAACAAAGCGCAGATTGAATTATTTTTATTGTTCTCTCAAACAATTGATATTGTTGACCATGTGATTATTTTTCATTTAACGTACGTTTTATAATAAAACAAACTTCCCTGCCACCCATATATTTGTGTCATATACTAAATTTCGTCCTATGCACATTTCGACCCGCGCTTTAGGTAAGGTTTAGCGTAAATCACGAAGGTCAAAAGTAATTTTTAGGGGAGTTAATCTATAGCCCCCAGGCCTTCAGCGCTCACAGCGCTTTGATTAAAAGTAAGTCAGTATAAAATTGGTGAAAACGGCATCCGTAGAAATTGTAGAATAGAAAAAAAAGTTTAAAACAGAAAATACGACATTCGAAAAAAAAAAATTTGCAAAGTGACCTTGACCTCCAAAAAAAAAGTTTTTTGCTAAAAAAAATATAAAAACTAAAAAAAAAGACTATACACAAAAAGTAACTCCGAAGGGAGAATAATTATGAAACAATTCAAAAGTTCACTCTTTACTGCTACAGCAACAACATTTTGACCATTATGTGTAGTTTTGTAAATCAATGTTTTGCTTTTTTCACACCTAAAGAAATTTGTAAAAAATAAGAAATTGAAATAAAAAGTATTTTTAGTAACTGTGTCCTTGATCCCTAAAAAATTTTTTTTTGCTGAAATCAATTTAAAACTAAAAAAAAAATGAAAAAACTTAATTTTAGAAGTGACATTGACCACTAAAAAACATTTTTTGCTGAAAAACTCAATTTTATTAGTGACCTTGACCTAAATTTTTTTTTAAACAATTTTATAATAGAAAAATTTGTGAAAACAAATTCCTTTTTAGTAACAGTGACCTTGCCCCCCCCCCCAACCCCTCGAAAAAAAAGAATTTAAAAGAAACAATATTTAAATATCTTCCTCTCCATGCAAGGTACCTACACGAGTTTTATGCAATTGGTCACTCCTAACTCATGTTATTAAGTGCAAACCATTTTTCTATTTTTATTAACAGTGACCTTGATCCTAGTGACCCTAAATGCAACCCAAGCTCTCTTTCCCCGCAAACTACCTTCAAAACAAATTTCATTGCGATTGGTCACTCCTAACTTAAGTTATTGAGCGGAAACCATTCTACAATTCCGGGTCACTGTAACCTTGACCTTTGACCTTCTAATCTCAAAACCGTTCTCGACTGGTATGACCAACCTCCACATCAAGTTTCAAGATGTTAGGCCCAAGCGTTCTCGAGTTATCATTCGGAAAACTGTTTTACAATTACGGGACACCGTGACCTGATAAACCTAATAGCTCACTCTGGCTGAGCTTAGAGGTGAGCTTAAAAGCTTAGAGCAGATTTTCCCATGGCACAGCCATATTTTGGTTATGATTAGGCATCAATCAAATAAATCAAGATCTGAAAGCCATACACATTTTCTCCATGTTTGCTTTTGATTGGAGCTGCAGGTCAACTCAAGAAAATTTTAATACTGTAACATCAATAACTCGGTGAACAAAGAAATTGTGAACATATAACAATGGACATTCATCGGTCTTGAAAGCTCACTCTGAGCCAGTGTGGCTCTGGAGAGCTTATAAAAAATTGTACCAAATAATTTCAAAGTCTTTCAAGTGGTTCTGGATATTCTCAGTGGATATGAAATATAGCTACATAACCTCACACTAACTTTGACCTTGAACAGAGTTTGATAATACACACTCAGCACATCATTTGATAGGATGTCATTTGTCGTATAGATAAGCTATAGTGACAAACCTTCGACTGCCGATGGTCGACTCCCTCTGAGATTTACCAACTTGATACAATGCAGACCATAATTAATTTTAATTGGATAATTGTGAAATTTGGTCAAAACCTTATTAAGATACTTAAATTTAGACAATTCACCATTGAATGTATGATGGCATTAACCTTTCTGTGCTTTCAGTACTTTGATATCCATGGAAATTGTCTGATGCAGCAGGGTTGAAGGTCACTAAACTGCAAGTATTGTTAAACTTAGAGCTTATAATTGTTGCTTGTACTTTATCTTATTTCAGCCTTCCCCGCCAATCAGACTGTCGACAAAACTGTCCACACAGGAACGTCTCCAGCAACATCAGGCACAATCTCCAAAAATCCACATGATTCCAATGTCCAAAACATTAAGTATTCATAAAAAACCTCGAAGTGAGGTGCGCAAATGTCGAAAAGTTTATGGCATGGAAAACCGTGATATGTGGTGCACACAGTGTAAATGGAAAAAAGCATGCACAAGGTTTCTGGAGTAGATGCTGTTAGATTTATATTTGGACAAGATCTTAAGTGTACAAAGGCATTCTGTATCTTGAGTGCAAAGGAATATAACCTATCTTTATATATATATATATTTACTATACATATTACTTTGTTAACAGATAGTATAATATGGATGTATGTTGAAACATTACGTGCAATGTGATAATATTGTTATACCGGTTTTAATCTATTGATTTTAATTATTATTCCTCTAATATGACAGGTTTGAGACTATAGGTTAGCTCTGTTCTGTCTATCCGCCTGTCTGTCTGTCCGCAGTTTAGTTTCCAGTTTGTATCTTTCATTGCATGAACCAGTTATGATGTAGCTTCACAGGATTGTTACCCATAGTCCAAGGATGTGTCATGCACAACAATTGGCCACCTACTCCTTAGGTCAAGATCACACTTAGGACCTCTACACTACTACATGCAGGACCTCTACACTACTACATGCAATTTCCTTTTCAGTCTGTATTTTCAAATGCATAGACCAATTTTGATGGATTGAATTCAAGTTAGTGTTGTATTGCAATATTTACTACCACTATATCTTTTTAGTACATTATACCCATATTATACCATTGTATTGTGATGAGGGTGTGTCATGCACAACACTCAGCCACCTACTCCTGGGGTCTAGGTCACACTTAGGGCTCAAACACTTTCACATGTTTTTACGTAGCAGTATTTTCTGTTCTTTTTGTAGCTTGTAAATGCATATCCTGTATTCCCACAATTATTTCCCCTACCATATGGATGTGTTGTTAACATCACCTAGCCACCTACTCCATGGGTCGTCATCCTTAGGTCTTATACTTTGGTTATATATTCAGATATGTTTCTAACTCACCTAAGCACTTCTGTTCAGGGTTAGCTATTGTTACCACTCACAATCCGGCATCTGTTCAAATATTCTTGTTAAAACTTGTTGACCAACTTGAACCAAACTTCACACAAAAGTTCCTTAGGTAACCTTCATCAAACTTTGTTCAAATGTTGTAGTTACTATGGCAACAAATAGGAAAAAGTTAAGAATCTTCTTTTTAAGAACTTGACCACCCAGAGCTTAGAGATTTGGCATATAGCTTTGCTTAGTGGATCTCTATGAAGATTGTTCAAATCATGATCACTGTGTAAAAATTGACCCCGCCCTGGAGATCACTTGATTTTACATGAAGTTTTATCAGTTGTTCAATGAATTTGATTTTATGCAGAACTCTGTAGAACCACACAGCCTAGAGCTTCAAAACCACACAGCCTATAGCAACAAATAGGGAAAAAACTTTAAAATCTTCATTTCTGAAACCACAAGGCCTAGAGCTTAGATATTTTGCATGTTGCATTGCCTAGTGGACATTTACCAAGGTTGTTCAAATGAGGACCCAAGCCCTGGGGTCGCTCATTTTAAATAGACATATATAGGAAATCTTTTAATCTTCTTCTCCAAAACCACAACGTCTAGAATTTAGATATATAGTGTGTAATATTGTCTGGTGGACTTCTTTAAAATGTGTTCAATTCTTGTCCCTAGGGTCAAAAATGGCCCCACCTTGGGGTCATTTGTTTCGCTTAGGCTTATTAAAGAAAACCTTAAAAAATTTTCATCTCCAAAACCACAAGGTCTGCTGTGTAACATTGTGTAGTGGACCTCTACCACGATTGTTCAAATCATGACCAAAGGGTCACAATTGACCACATCCATTGGGTCACTTATTTTCACATATAGGAACAATGATAAGAATCTACCTTTTTATAACCACATGGCCTAGCTCTAAGATTTTTGGCAGCTAGCATTGCCTAGTGGACCTACCAGTCAAAATTGACCCTGTCCTGGGGGTTGGGGGGTTGGAAATTTTCTCCAAAACCTCAAACCCTAGAGCCTAGATATTGAGTTTGTAGCATTGTCTAGTGGACCTATTTCAAGTTGTAAGGGGTCCATTGTTTGAATATAGAATTATAGGAAAAACAGCTTCCAATAAGTTCCTATAGCTTCCAGCAACTAACCCAAGAACTGTTGAATTTCCTTAGCAACCATCAACCTGGTAGTGATTAGCAACTTCATTAGCAACCTCTTGCTTTTTTAGCAGTCAGTGATTTCCTTAGCAACCAGTGACTGCCCCTGGCAGCTGGTTACCAGTCACTTCTGAAGCAGGCAGTGACTTTCTCTAGCCTTAGCAATTTACTTTAGACTCCCTTTAGCAATAAGTGACCTCCTTAGGTAAGGTACTCAGGTGAGCCATATAGTGCCATCATGGCCCTCTTATTTAAGATATTCCGCTTCAAAACCACACAGCCTAGAGCTTAGATTTTAAGATGTTGCATTGTCTAGTAGACCTCAACCAAGTTTGTTCAAAATTATGTCCCTGTGGTCAAAATTGACCATATTCACGGGGTCCCTTGTCTGTATAATCGAGTTATTGCAAAAATCTAGCTTCCAGTTAGTTCCTATAGCAACAAGTGAATTGCCTACCCCTTACTTCTATCACACAATGACTTCACCTAGGAACAAGTGACTTTATCAGCCATCATTGACTTCTTTAGTAACAATGAGGTCCCTTATCAACTAGCTAGTTACCCTAGCAACATTTTTCTTGGCATGTAACTTAGACTAGTTACCAGTGACGTTGTTAGCAACCTTTCACTTAGCTACCAGCCAGTGACTTTCCATAGCAACTAGTGACTTTCTAAGCAAGCATTGACTTCCCCTAATACAAAGTGACTTCCCTAGCAACAACTTAATCCCCTAGCAACCAGTGACTTCCATTACATTAGTGGCTTTCCCTAGGAACAAGTGTTTTTCTTTACAACCACTGATGATCTTAGCAGCAACATAGTTCCGTAGCAAACTTTAGCATCCTCTTGCCACCAATGACTTCCTTAGCAACCATTGAATGCCCTGTGCAGCTGGTGACTTTTATGGACCAGTGACTTTCCCTGGCAATCGGTGAGTTTTGTAGCAACCACTGGCTCCCTTTAGCAAGAACTGATTTTCTTGGGCAAGTCCACTGATACTCAGACGAGTGATATAGGGCCATTATGGCAATCTTGTTTATAGATTGCTGCAAACTGGTAGGAGACTTTGTATTGCATGACAATACCTCTTCAAAGTGTTTCAGTTAGGCTTTCACATAGTATACATGTTTTATCCCCCTGTGGGTGGGTTTGTAAATAGTTACAGCACATGTCTATCATTTAAAAGATTGTGTCAAGATTGAAAGTTTTGACATACATAAATTGTTTGATTTTTAGCTCGAAATTTTGAAGAAAAGGGGAGCTATCCTACTCACCTTGGCATTGGCTTCACACCTTGGTTAAGTTTTTTGTACCACCCCACTTTATTTCAAAACCGTTGAAGGTATTGCTTTGAAACTTACCATACTTGTTAACCATCATAACCTCCATCAACAGACAATAGTACATAACTCTGTCAAGCTTTTTGTCAGAATTATGGCCCTTTTTTTACTTACAATTTTTAATGCATTAAGCTTGGTAAGTTTTTCGTAGCACCTAACTTCATTTCAAAACCATTATAGATACATTGTATTGCTTTGAAACTTGCCATACTTATTTACCATCATTACATCCATCCACAGTCAAGAGTATAACTCTCGGTCAAGGTTTTTGTATCAGTCAACTTGTTGACTGAACTGTTTCAGATATTACTTTGAAAGTAAGAACACTTGTTAACCATCATGATCCCCAAATGTAGGCAGAGATGGTGACTCAGTCGAGGATTTCATTTGAATTATGGCCCTTTTCCACCTAGAAACTCGGTAAAAATTTTCATTCTTGACCACTTGTTGACTTAATCATTGTGTGATATTAATCATTGTGTGATATCTCATATCACTTTGAAAGTTGGGATACTTGTGTACCATTATGACACCTATCTATAGGCAAGACAGGTTAACTCTGTGAAACTGTTTCTTGATTTGTACATAGAAATTCCTAGTTTAAATCTTGTGTGCCACTGGCACTGTCATGCACATATATCATTAACAATTTATAACTTTGTTGTAGTATTCAGAAATATCAAACAATTTGGGTAGAAAAATATTGACTTAATATTTTGCTGCTTACAGCCCTTGTTTATATAGATCATTGTTTTGCCTTTTACTAACAAACTTGATTTTATTGGAAAGCACTACAAAAAGTTGAGTGCACTGTCCTACCGACAGCTCTTGTGTGATACCTATTATGTTCATCACATAAGTGATTTTTGAGTATCAACCTTGATGGTCAAGTTCACCGTTTGAAATCAAAGGTCATGGGATCCTGCAGTGTATAGTCAGTCATATACATTGCTCAATTGTAATTAAGTCAACACAAAGTTTGGTGGCAGAAGAAGAACATAAAAATTGTCCAACTACAGTGAACATGCCCGAGTCTCTTCTAGAAACAGAAGACAGTAAATCATTCTGATACCCCTACAGTTCTGTGTCGTTCTGTCCACATTTTGTGTCCAGGCTGTAACTTCTATACACATTAACCAATTTTCAAATAACTTCATAGTTGTTGCCCATTACAACACCCGGGGAGCAACCATGAAGGTCAAGGTCACACTTTGGGCTTAAATCCTGTAAAATGAAGGTCACACTTGCGGGTCAAACTTGTAATAGATGTTGTTTTGGTATTTTGTGACTGGGTTTTAACTTCTTAATGCATACACTTATTTTGAAATAAATTCTGACATTTGTTGCCCATAGGTCACATTTCAGGGTCAAAGGATTTTTTAGCTCGACTTTTCGAAGAAAAGGGCAGCTTTCCTACTCGCCCCGGCGTCAGCGTTGGTGTCGCACCTTGGTTAAGTTTTTTGTACCACCCCACTTTATTTCAAAAGTATTAGAGGTATGGCTTTGAAACTTACCATACTTGTTTACCATCATAACCTCCATCTACAGACAAGAGTACATAACTCTGTCAAGGTTTTTGACAGAATTATGGCCCTTTTTGACTTAGAAAATGTATTGAGCTTGGTTAAGTTTTTCGTACCACCTCACTTTATTTCAAAACCATTGGAGGTATTGCTTTGAAACTAACCATACTTGTTTACCATCATGACCTACATTAACAGACAAGAGTACATAACTCTGTCAAGGTTTTTGACAGAATATGACCCTTTTTTATGTAGAAAATGCATTGAATATGGGTAAAATCTACTTATTGCCTTAACCCTTTGAGATATTGCTTTGAAACTTTGAATGCTTGTTTACATCATTACCCCCATCTGTAGGCAAGAGAAGTAACTCTGTCAGGGATTTTTTTTTAAAATTAAGGCCTTTATTGACTTAAAATCTTTAAGTTTTTCGTACCAGTCCACTTTTTTACTAAACTGTTCGAGATATTAATTTGAAAGTTGGAATACTTGTAAACCATCATGATCCCAAAACATGGGCAGGAGAAGGTAATTCTGTCAAGGATTTTATTTGAATTATGGCCCTTTTTGACTTAGGAACTTAGTTAAAATTTTCATTCTTGTCCACTTGTTGACTTAACCATTTGAGATATTACTTTGAAAGTTGGAGTACTTATGTACCATCATGAGACCTATCTGTAAGCAAGAGAAGATAACTCTGTGAAAATGTTTCTTGATTTGTACTTAGAAATTCCTAGTTAAAGTCTTGTGTGCCCTTAACTGTCAAAGTTTTGTTTTATAGGCAAGCACTAAAAAGTCGAGCGCGCTGTCCTACTGACAGCTCTTGTTTTAAAACTTGGCCCAATGTTAATGTAGACAGGATGCAATATGCATGCTTCAACCAAACCTCAAGGTCAAGGTCTTATGTAGGGTCAAAGGTCTTCTAAACCTGTCTAAGGATTTCTTAAAAGTTTTGAAAAATTTATGATTTTGACACAATTTTTCTTCAGCCAACTTGATTCTGCTCATTTTCAACAGATTCTTGGTAACAAATCATGTCACTATTATCTTAATTGAAACTTATGTTTATCTCATCCCCAAAATCAACCTCGGAATCTAATTTTCATTTCCTTCACGAACTGTATTACAAGTCACCTTAGCTGACCCATAAACGCAGTAATTTTGACAAACTTCAAATATGCCAATTTTCACTTATTCAAGGGCCACAACTGTTAGCTTTAGCTTGTACATTGCAGCCGCAAAGGAAACTGCAGTTGCACATCCTGTATAACATCTCTGTTAGTGTCATAGCCTTTTGTAGTTACATGAGGCACACAATGTCACACGGTGTTATGCAACATATAATGGCGGCATAAAACCGGGATCAAATGCATTTCTTGCTTCATTATGTTATTCATTATGGGGGATTACTCTGTAAGGACTGTTCTTTTTTCGGTTTCGTCTTCTCCATGGATGATTGGTAAATGTTACTATTTTGTAATCACCCAACCCTTTTACTGATCAAGGGTCATGGTTCGAGACATGCTGCCAACCTGGCTGCAGGAGATACTTGTTACATTTTATATGAGGCTGTTTTTGCAGAGGATAAAAGTCTATAGTTTTAACTTCCAGGAGAAATAATAGTAGGTAGTTGTGCTGCATTATAAAACGTAATTTTCTTTGTCCTGCAAATTAAATTTCAAAGATGTAATAATGCGAAAAGTTAATTATGTAATCTTTTAATTATTGGCACAAGTTAATTATTATCGAACTTTCAACCAAATTGTCAGATACTTTATAGTTGCAGTGGCATGAATTATATAGCATGTTTTGATGTCAAAGACTTTAAAACAAGTTTATTCTATTTTACTTAATTGTTCCTTCCCGGCCTTTCAAATTGCAGCAATCATCTGGCAAGTTGGACAGAATTAGCTGAAATGAACATGCCTATATACTGTAAACTTACATGTTGTTGCATCATGTAGAAATGTGCTAATATTGTTGATGGAAGAATTGGCGCATACTTCACATGTGACCATATCAAAGCAGCCTCTTACCCATTGATCTCCTCTTACAGATATCAGAGAGTTACTGTTGTGTAGCATGATATTGTACCTTACCAATGTGTGGAGTATTCAAAACCTTGTAGACATTACCTATTAAAAAATTCATGCCATAGACTGTTGTATTTTGTACTTCAATAATATATATACAAATGAAGACAGAATGATGTGCCACTCGCAGGAACTTTGTTAGAATATATACTTATCCAACAATCTATGCTATGGCAACAAATAGGAAAAACTTTATCAATCTTTTCTGAAACCACAAGGCCTAGATAGCAGTTTTGAAGTAAAATTCGAGAATAAGTTGATTTTCTTTTTTTCATCCCCATCCTGTTTTTACACTTATTTTGAAGCAGTTTTTATACCCTCAAAACGAAGTTTAGGGGTGTATATAGGAGTCGCCTAGTTTTTGGTCAGTCGGCGATCTATTGCATTTTCCTTGTCCGGAGCATAACTTGAAAACTACTAGTTGCAATTCAATACAACTTCATACAAAAGTCAAGCACATTAAGAGGAAGTGCAGTGTACAAGAACCATAACTCTATCTTAACTAATTACTGAGTTATTGCCCTTTGTTACTTGCCCTTAGTTACTTTTCCTTGTCCAGAGCATACTGTAAGTGTACTTAATTTAGTGCAAACGCCATCAATTGAGTAGTTTCGACTTATTAGCGCGTACTTGAATTAGTGCACCATTGGCAGCGCTAAAATAAGAAATTAGCGATTTCAAGCTGCCAATTTCCGACGAAATACGGAAAGACCCGAAGTTGTCGTTACGATACAAAATACAAAGTTTATTTTCTAAAAATATACCTCAAACAATCTGTTTGATGGAATACGTTATTTCAATTTTCGATTGGTAATCACTTCAATTGATACGTGTAAGTTTTGCACCTAGTGAATAGCAATAACAATAAATTATGATTTACTTCGTGATTTGTAAAATGGATGAGTGAGATATTTTCAACTTAGTTACTAGTTTTAAGCCACTCATGCAAACTGACTTACTATCGCGCATGGGAGCATGAAAAACACTACAATAAAAAATGACTGGTGGCTGACAAGTTTTGGTAATGAAATCAACCAGACACGCAAATAAACTGATCAATGTTTAAAATAGGACATAAGACCTGAATTTGTTTATTATTTATTATATACAGTAGTATCAAAATCCAGACTGTGATAATTGTTTGTTTTGACAGCAGTGAAATGCCTTTGTTATGATGACATTGTAAATTAGCGCGGCCAGACAAACTGGCGATCTACTCCGAAGGTGTTATATACAATGTTTTACGGACAAAGGCGAAGCTAAAGAAATGCATATTAATTTACACAAACATCTGACTTTTGCATTAAAGTTTAATACATATTTGATATTTCTATTCATAACTATCTGAAAAATATTTGTAAATGAATACAATAATTGTCACAGTCACAATAAAATGTATCTATGTTCTGTCGAATAGTAATTATGGTATTTTCAATACGATGCATGTCATTTTATCATTGGGAAAGCCTTTCCTTTTAGTCAAATATTAGCGCTGGACATGAATTAGCGCACATCCAATCCCGCTAACAGCGCGAAAATTAGTACTTCGCTAATATTAATACACTTACGGTAACTTGAAAACTACTGGTTGGAATTCAATACAATATACAATGGCCAAGCACAATAACAGGAAGTGCAGTGTACAAGAACCATAACTATATCCTGACAAATTACAGACAAATGCCAAGAGCAATATCTCTATTTCAGTTTTTTTTGGCAGGTATTCTGTTACTACAAACTTCCTCAGTTTATAAAGCAGTCTTTCGGGGTATTAATCACTTTAGTTATAGGTCTAGTTTTTTAGCTCACCTGGCTATGCCAGGGTGAGCTTTTATGATTGATGATTGTCCGTCAACATTTTGATTCAAATGACATCTCCTCTGAAACCACTAGGCCAATGTTGATAAAACTATGTAGGAATGTTCCTTGCATGAAGCTCTACCAAAATTGTTCAAAGAATTCCATTCCATGCAGAACTCTGGTTGCTATGGCAACAAATAGGAAAAACTTGAACAATCTTCTTCTCTGAAACCACAAAGCATAGATATTTGGTATGTAGAATTGTCTAGTGGACCTCTACCAAGGTTGTTCAAATTATGATCCCCGGGTCAAAATTGACCCTGTGCTGGGGGTCTGCCTGGGTCATAATTTAAACAATCTTGGTAGAGGTCCACTAGACAATGCCACATGCTAAATATCTTACCTCATGTGGTTTTAGAGAAGATTTTTAAAGTTTTTCCTATTTGTTGCCATAGCAACCAGAGTTCTGCATGGAATGGAGTTTTTTTAACAAATTTGATAAAGCTTCATGCAAGAAACATTCCTGCAAAGTCTCATCAACATTGGCCCAGTGGTTTCAGAGGTGTTGTCGTTTGAAGGAAATGGTGGACGGACAGACGACGGACCTCAAAGAGGAAAATAGTCATCACCTTTTTCTTGCTGAAGTCAATTCCTTTTCATTTCGTCATATTTTATCAGCAAAAGAAATGTCGGCATGATTTTTTCTGTAGTATGGTACCGACGGCAAAATACAATTACTGAAATTGCCATCTCCTCTTTTTATAGGAAAAGTGGGCACTACATCACATCTAACCTAACTTTTAAAACGGAAGATCTTCAGATCAAAGAATGTCACGCGAATACTTGCATTTCTAGCTTGAATTCATTCTTTTGCTTTAACGAAAAACCATCAACAAAAGTTAAAATAAACCAGAAAATGTAACTGAAATGACGTATATTTTGCCATGTTTTGTATCGACATCATGTGTTGTCCATAAAGAGACTATAGACACGAATGAAATAAAACGTAAAATATCTTTAACAAAACAAAAGGGCCATGATGGCCCTATATCGCTTACCTAAATACAAGTCCACTTGCCTAATGGGTGTGGTCAATTTTGACCCAAGAGGCATGATTTGAACAAAGTAGGTGGAAGACCACAAGACAATGTTACATACCAAATAGGTTTTCATTTATACATCTTTGTAAAACAAGTGACCCCTTTGGCAGGGCCAATACTGACCCCTGGGGTATGATTTGAACAAACTTTGAAGAAGTCTTCTAGGCAATGCTACATGCTGAATATCTAATCTCTAAGCCCTGTGGTTTCAGAGAAGATTTTTAAAGTTTTTCCAGTATCAGCTTATGAGAAATCAAGTGACCCTGTGAAGGGGTCAATTTTGACCTGGGGCTCATAATTTGAACAATCTTGGTAGAGGTACATTTGGCATTTCTACTTATCTCTGGGTCTTGTGGTTTCAGAGAAGAGAAGTTTTTCCTATATAAGCCTATGTAAAACCAAGTGTCCACCCGCGACAGGGTCAATTTTGACCCAGGGGTCATAATTTGAACAATCTTGGTAGAGGTCCACTAGACAATGCTACATGCCAAATATCTAAGCTCTAGGCCTTGTGGTTTCAGAGAAGAAGATTTTTAAAGTTTTTCCTATTTGTTGCCATAGCAACCAGAGTTCTGCATGGAATGGAATTCTTTGAACAATTTTGGTAGAGCTTCATGCAAGGAACATTCCTGCATAGTTTTATCATCATTGGCCTAGTGGTTTCAGAGATGTCATTTGAATCAAAATGTTGATGGATGACGGACAATCATCAATTGGAAAAGCTCAGCATGGCGAAGCTAGATGAGCTAAAAAGTTATCTTTGTTTTTAAACATTGATTTTGAATTAACTGTTCTCATTAAAGGTCAGTCTCTAAGTTCTTTATGGTTGTGTTGCCATTGCAACCAGATTTGTGTTAATAAATTAAAGAGAAACCACTAAAACTGTTACTTAATCCGGATCCCCGTGTGCACTGGACCAGAACCATTTCCTCTTTTTTGAAAGGAGACAATGCAAGGATGCTACAGTGAAAGTTTGGTAAAAATCCAAAATGTAGTTTCTGAGAAGAGCTTTCAGTGAAAATGTTGTTGCCAGACGATGGACACCGGACTATCCATCTATACTAATAGCTCATCCAGAGCCTTCCTATAACAGTACTAGTTACTTCTAACAGGTTCTTTATCAATTTAAGAAATGCTACTTAGTTGAAGTTTCTTCCAAACTATCCAATTTTGACAAGTTGTTGAAATGAGTTAGCAGACCCCAGTGATCACTGCAAAATCTCTGACATGATTTCAGTCTTTCAAGTCCAAGCAACTCAAAATACTCCGGCTTCAACATCTTGGGTTCAGAATGCCTCACATACAAGCGGTCAAAACGACATCTGGGTTTGAAACGATGACTCCACTCAAGATTATCATTACGCTGAGTATCCCAGGTGAATTTGGCCTCTGGTCGTTTACCTGTCGCTTCCCATATATCAAACAAACCATCAGGAATGCCACCAATTTCTAATAACTGCAACAATACACAATATTAAGAAACTTTACACCAAGAAATAAAACTTAGTGGAACAAGACTTGAATCACTAAAGCACTTTACAAGAAACAAGAGCACCATTGTGGCCCAATATTGCTCATCAGGCTACCATTGCCAACAGTAGCTTCGCAGAAAACATAGTGACTCTAAAACAATGTCAAAAGGCTGGCCAAGTTTTGACCCTTGGGGCAAAGTTAAACTACACCTATCATAAAATGAAATTTATACACTCCACCCAAAAAGACTGCTTTGTCAACTGAAGAATTTATTGGAGACAGAATACCTTGTAAAAATACTAAACAATAAAATGCCAAAGCAGGTTTAAACGGCGCCTAGAGAAATTTTAAAATTAAAAAAAAAAAACAGTCACCTTGACTCCCCCCTGGCAAAGAATTTTTTTGTTTTGCTCAAAACAATTTAACAAGAGGGCCAAGATGGCCCTATATCGCTCACCTTGGTACAAGACCACTTGCCTGGTGGAATATCACTAGACAATGTTATAAACCAAATAGGTTTTCCTATATACATCTTTGTAAAACAAATGACCCCTCCCCCCATGGAAAGGTCAATTTTGACCCCAGGGGCATAATTTGAACAAACTTTCAAGAGGTCTACTACACAATGCTACATGCCAAATATCTAAGCTCTACACCTTGTGGTTTCAGAGAAGAAGATTTTTCAAGTTGTTCCTATATTAGTCTATGTAAAACAAAGCGACCCCCCAGGCAATTTTGATCCCAGGGGCATAATTTGTACAATCTTGGTAGAGGTCCACTAAACAATGCTACATGCCAAATATCTAAGCTTATGGTTTCAGAGAAGAAGATTTTTAAAGTTTTTCCTATATAAGCCGATGCAAAACTAAGTGACCCCCAGTGCTGCGTCAATTTTGATTCAGGGGTTATAATTTGAACAATCTTGGTAGAGGTCCACTAGCCAAACCTACATGCCAAATATCTAAGTTCGAGGCCTTGCGGTTTCAGGGAGGAAGATTTTTAAAGTTTTTCCTATATAAGCCTATGCAAAATTAAGTGACCACCCGCGACAGGGTCAATTTTGACCCGGGGCTCATAATTTAAACAATCTTGGTAGAGGTCCACTAGATAATGCTACATGCCAAATATCTAAGCTCTAGGCCATGTGGTTTCAAAGAAGAAGATTTTTAAAGTTTTTCCTATTTGTTGCCATAGCAACCAGAGTTCTGCATGGAATGGAATTCTTTGAACAAGTTTGATAGAGATTCATGTAAGGTACATCCCTGCAAAGTTTCATCAACATTGGCCCAGTGGTTTCAGAGGAGATGTTGTTTGAAGGAAATGGTGGACGGACAGACAGACAGACGGACGCCGGATGGAATGCGATCCTAATAGCTCTAGCACTTTGTTCCAGGTGAGCTAAAAATTAAGAAATGCTTTTTTTTAAAATCTATTTTGAGTAACAGTGACCTTGACCCGAAAAACTTTTTTTTGCTTAAAACAATTTAAAAACTAAACTTTAAACAAGAGGGCCATGATGGCCCTTTATCGCTCACCCGAGTACAACTGCTTTTAACAAAGTTGCTAGAAATCAAATTTCCAGGATATTTGGGCTGAAAATGTTACCTCTAGTGTTAACAAGGTTTTTCCACATTTGGGCTCTGTGACCTAGTTTTTGACCCCAGATGACCCATATTCGAACTTGAGCTAGAAATCATCGAAACAACCTTTCTGACACATTTCCAGGATATTTGGGCTGAAAATGTTACCTCTAGAGTGTTAACAAGGTTTTTCCACATTTGGGCTCTGTGACCTAGTTTTTGACCCCAGATGACCCATATTCGAACTTGAGCTAGAAATCATCAAAACAACCTTTCTGACAAATATCAAGGATATCTGGGCTGAAAATGTAACATCTAGAGTGTTAACAAGGTTTTTCCATATTTGGGCTCTGTGACCTAGTTTGTGACCCTGATGACCTATATTCGAACTTGAGCTAGAAATCATAGAAACAACCTTTCTGACAAATTTCCAGGATATTTGGGCTGAAAATGTTACCTCTAGAGTGTTAACAAGGTTTTTCCATATTTGGGCTGTGTGACCTAGTTTTTGACCCCAGGTGACCCATATTAAAACTTGAGCTAGAAATCAACCAAACAACCTTTCTGACAAATTGCCAGGATATTTGGACTGAAACAGTAGCCTCTAGAGTGTTAACAAGATTTTTCTATTTTTGGGTCATGTGACCTAGTTTTTCATCCGAGATGACCCATATTCGAACTCGTCCGAGTAATTACTGGGACAAACATCCTGACCAAGTTTCGTGACAATTGAGGCAAAAATGTGACCACTAGAGTGTTAACGAACTAAATGTGGACGGACGACGGACAATCATCGATCCTAATAGCTCACCCTGAGCCAGCTCAGGTGAGCTAAAAAACAAACAACCTTGCACTAGTGACCCCAAAGGCAATCCCAAACTTCCTCTCCATGCAAGCTACCTTCACACCAAGTTTCATTACAATTGGTCACTCCTAACTCAAGTTACTTAGTGGAAACCATTTTTCTATTTTAAGAAACAGTGCCCTTGTCCTTGACCCAAGTGACACCAAATTCAATCCCAAGCTTTCTCTCCCAGCAAGCTACCTACACACGAAGTTTCACTGCAATTGGTCATACCTAACTTGAGTTATTGAGCGGAAACCATTTTTTCTATTTTTAGTAACTGACCATGACCCTAGTGACCCCAAATGCCAGCCCTAGCTTCCTCTCCACGCAAGCTACCTGTAGACCAAGTTACATTGCAATTGGTCACTCCTAACTTTAGTTACTGAGCGGAAACCATTTTTCTATTTTTAGAAAAAGTGACCTTGACCCTAGTGACCCTAAATGCAATCCCAAGCTTCCTCTCCAAGAAGATTTTTCAAGTTTTTCCTATATTAGCCGATGCAAAACTAAGTGATCCCCCATGCGGGATCAATTTTGATCTGGGGGGTCATAATTTGAACAATCTTGGTAGAGGTCCACTAGCCAATGCTACATGCCAAATATCTAAGCTCTAGGCCTTGTGGTTTCAGAGAAGAAGATTTTTAAAGTTTTTCCTATATAAAGCCTATGCAAAACTAAGTGACGACCTGTGCGGGGTCAATTTTGACCTGGGGCTCATAATTTGAACAATCTTGGTAGAGGTCCACTACACAATGCTACATGCCACATATCTAAGCTCTAGGCCTTGTGGTTTCAGAAAAGAAGATTTTTTAAGTTTTTCCTATTTGTTGTCATAGCAACCAGAGTTCTACATGGAATGGAATTCTTTGAACAACTTTAGTAGAGCTTCTTGCAAGGAACATTCCTACAAAGTCTCATCAACATTGGCTCAGTGGTTTCAGAAGTGATGTTGTTTGAAGGAAATGTTTGACAGACGTATGACGGACCCCAGACATGGAGTGATCCTAATAGCTCACTCTGGCACTTTGTGCCAGGTGATCTAAAAAGGGCATCATGATTTCAGGTTACTTGACGGTATATTATCTTTCTAGTTCCCCTATATCTACATTCCATGTTACATACTAACAGATGGTTGGACTAACCACATTGGCACTTTGACGTTATCCCTTTCACCTGTCTTTGGTCATTACAAGCTGTCCAACCTGCTTGAGCAACTACCTCCCTAAAGAGACACACATTTTCTTTCTCATAGTGTCAATTCTATAAGAGATCAACCTCTCCAGAACAACACCTCTCTACAATATACATATTTCTGTATTCCCAAAGGTGTTTATTCCTGAGAATGCACTGTATAATTAAAGCCTCATTTGGCAAATACTCATTCTCACAGTAACAGAATGAACTCAAGTTAACCTTTATAAATGCTTCATGTAGCCTTGACATATTTAGATAGTCAAAATGAGTGACATTAACTTGTGGTCTCTTAAGACATTTGGACAAATTACTATTTATTTACTTCATTATCCCGTAGATTCAAGTCTCCTCCAAACACAACTGTTCTATTCTTCTCCTTCTTCTGTATATATGAGAAACACTGTCTTAGTTGTTCTTTCCTTGCTGTGCTGTGGTCTTTGGTACTCTCCAGGTGTGATGTCATCAGATATAATTTCATACCTTTCACTGTACACTAAAAACACATAGAACAAACTTGCTTTACATACAAGAGGGCCAATATGGCCCTATATCGCTCACCTGTATATCAATTGCCAATAATACAAGGGTCATGAAGGCCAGTGGTTTCAGAGATGTCGTCTGAATCAAAATGTTGTCGGATGTCGGACAATTATCCATTAGAAAAGCTCACCCTGGCAAAGCCAGGTCAGCTGACAAGTGACGACAGTGATACGGGGTCAGTTTTTGACCAAGGGGTCATAATTTGAACGATCTTGGTAGAAGTCCACTAGGTTATGCCACATGATAAATATTTAAGCTCTAGGCCTTTTGGATTTAGAGAAGAAGATTTTTTTTATAGATTTTCCTCTATATAAGCCTATGGAAAAACAAGTGGAATTCTTTGAACAAGTATGAGAGGGCTTCATGCAAGGAACATCCCTGCCAAGTTATATCATCATTTGATGAGTGGTTTCAGAGGAGATGTCATTTGAAGGAAAATGTTAAGGGACGCACAGATGCCAGACAGAATGCGATCCTAAAAGCTCACTCTTTGTGCCAGGTGAGCTAATAATTATTACTGATAAAATGAATATTGATGGCTTTTCTCAATTTACAATATTTTGAAATTCTAAGGGCCCAAGGCCCCTTTTCAAAACCAGTAGCAAACCCCTGGCTGGTAATAGAGTAATTATATAATATTCCCTTAAATTCCCTTTTTCTTCAAAACGACATGAAATGGCCCTGGGCCCCAGTTGTCCAATGAAAAGCTAGGGCAATGAAAAGAACATCTGAGCTCAACATGCCTGTAATATCATGCACAACAGTTACTGAGAAACAGTTCAAAATTCAAAATAAATAATGTAAACTTGAAACAAGTGACAGGAAATTGTCACAAAACCAGGTTTTCATTTTCCAGTCTGCTGGCCGAGCGCAAATGTACTCTTCTATATATAACATATGTGGAAAAATAGCAAAGGGCCATAATTCAGGCAAAAATTATTTTAAAAAAAAGAAAGAAAAAAAAAACGAAAAAAAAAAGAAAAAAAAAACTTGCTCTGTGTGGGGTTTGAACCGCTGGTCTCATGAGAAATTTTGTCATCTTACTGTAACAGAATACTCAAAAGTATACAGGACTGGTAATCTATTCTAACAAGAGCTGTCACATGACAGCACGCTCGACTATTCGAAAGGTTGTTGGTAAAATGGGTTTTTTGCCTAAGAACAGGAGTATTGTGTAATTGTCTATAAGAATAAAGGTCAAAGATATGAAACTTGTTCAAAGACCTTTGTAAATGTACATTACATTCAAAGCCTTACTCTGGATTCTGTAAGCCAAATGGAGGGAGAAGGAGGGGATAATTTCAAAGAAATACATAACCTTGTAAATTTGATCATGAATAACTTTGTAACTTTTCAAAATTGATATGTATTGAATTAAAAAAGCATGACCGCTGCATGCTGCATAATTATTCATGATATTTCAAAAGAAAGCCATTTCGAGTATTTCCATGTTAGTTTGGTAAAAACTGTGACAAAATTCAAAGTTAAAAGGGGCATAAATATGTCAAAAATCAAAAACATTGGGGAAGATGTTGACAGTAAACATACATTTTCAGTTTCAAGTCCATAAAAAAATCAAAGTTAAAAAGGGGCATAAATCTGTCAAAAATAAAAACAGAGTTATGGGGATTGTTTGCTCAGATGATGATGTTGATGGTAGACACAGTTTTAAGTCAATACCTTTGATAGTATTCAAGATATTTAAATTTAAAAAAATCTTCAACCAAAAATTCTAAGTTAAAAAGGGGCATAAATCTGTCAAAAATCAAAACAGAGTTATGGGGATTGTTTGCTCAGGTGTAGATGTTGATGGTAAAGATATATTTTGAGTTTCAAGTCAATACCTTTGATAATATACAAGATATTTGAATTTATAAAAATCTTTAACCAAAAATTCTCAGTTAAAAAGGGGCATAAATCTGTCAAAAATCAAAACAGAGTTATGGGGATTGTTTGCTCAGGTGTAGATGTTGATGGTAAAGATATATTTTGAGTTTCAAGTCAATACCTTTGATAATATACAAGATATTTGAATTTATAAAAAACTTTAACCAAAAATTCTAAGTTAAAAAGGGGCATAAATCTGTCAAAAATGAAGACAGAGTTATTGGGATTGTTTGCTCAGGTGTAGATGTTGATGGTAAACATATAGTTTGAGTTTCAAGTCAATACCTTTGATAGTATTCAAGATATTTGACTTTATTAAAAACTTTAACCAACGCAGACGCCGACACCGACGCCGATGCCGACGCTGGGGCGAGTGCAATAGCCTCCTTATTCTTCGAATAGTCGAGCTAAAAATAGACAGTAATAACAGAGTATTCTCCCTTTTATAATAACAGAGTATTCTCCCTTTTATATATACTTAAATAAGGAGACACAAAATTGCTAACGGACGGACGGACGGACGACCAGGGGCAGAACATTATATATTCAATATTCTTTAGTTAACAATTATAGTTCTGTGAAAGTTTGGTTGAAATCCCTTGAGAAATGTAGGAGTTGCACACAGAAGAGTATTTCTCTATATATATTACATTATGTGGAAAAAAACAAAGGCCAATAATTCTGTCAAAAATGATCAAATCACAAAACCCCGACAATATGCGCCAGGGCACTTGGTGACAATAATTCTGTGAAAGTTTGGTTGAAATCCCTTGAGAAGTGTAGAAGGAGTTGCGCACAGAAGAATTACATATGTGAAAAAAAAAAAAGAAGGGGCCATAATTCTGTCAAAAATGACCAAATCACAAAACCCGGAATATATGCGCCAGGGCACTTCATGACAATACTTCTGTGAAAGTTTGGTTGAAATCCGTTGAGAAATGTAGGAGGAGTTGCGCACAGAAGAATTACATGTGAAAAAAAACAAAGGGCCATAATTCTGTCAAAAATGACCGAATCACAAAACCCCAGCAATATGCGCCAGGGCACTTCATGACAATACTTCTGTGAAAGTTTGGTTGAAATCCGTTGAGAAATGTAGGAGGAGTTGCGCACAGAAGAAATTGTTTACGCCCGCCCGCCCGCCGACATACCCCAATCTAATAACCAGGATTTTTCCTTCGGAAAACCTGGTTAATAAGAACAATGACTGATACTACCTTCACAGACAGTAAATTTCTCATCATCATGGTATTTGGGAATGGTAAAATCTTTGTCTCCTCCACCTGTGTGTAACCAGTCTTCAACATCACTGCTACAAAGTAACCTTCATCATTTCCAGGTATCATGTGATACATAGGGCATTTCTCCTGAATAATTTCGCTAGCATCTGGAACAACTTCCTGTAGGAACACAATATGTGGGTCTTCCCTGCATAAACATATGCATTATTCATAAAAAGTTTGAAAGATTTATGACCTAAATTTTGAACAATTTGGAAAGGCAGTTATATATAGTTCCTTTATTACACAAAGCTTTCATATACAGTTTTATTCTACATAATACCTTAAATGCTGAGCAAAACTTATTTCCACATTCTAATACGAGGCAACTCTTAAAGGTGTTTGAATGTGAAGGTGCTTCAATGAATAGATATGACCCTATCTAACCTAAACTATACCTATCATTAAATGTGATTAATACCCACAAACAACTGCTGTATATCAACTGAATAAGTTAAAGTAACAGAATACCTTGTTATTTCATAGCAGGGGTGTGGAAATCCTATATTTTTTCACTTGTCCACGGACGAGTGAGATGTAAAAATTCACCTGTCCGAGGTCAAAATTCACTTGTCCAGCCTTCACCATTAAAACCAAAGTTAAACAATTTACAAACAAGGACCAGGTTTAGGTTTTTAATTTTAACATCTGAAGTGGACATACAGAACAGGTCTGGAGGATTATGCAAAACTCAGAGACAAATAGCGTGACTTCGAGTGAGCTTGGAGTGCCTGAAGTGACTTAGAGTACAGAGAAATATCGCTGGAGTAAAATCGCGGAGCTTCCAGTGGTTTTACATGCAAATGAAAGGGATTACGGGACACAAAAATCAAATTTATTATATTCAGTAGAAATGTATTGTTTTTGTGTTGTATGCATATTTAATTCAAAAAAAAAATTTGCCGACCAACGTACATTTTGTAAAGCATGTTCAATATATTTTATCACCAAAAACAAGAGCTGTCCCTCAAAGTGACGAATGCCCCCGAGAGAGGTGTCTCAGTCTGTGTCCTCTCTATGTGCTAAATAAATGTGCTATGTAATTTTAAAATCCTTCCATGCATGCCAGAGTTACCATGCATACAGTATTCCATTACTTTTAAACACTAAGTGTGACCTTGACCTTTGAGGTAGGGACATGGTTCTTGCACACAACACATTGTCTTGATGTGCTGAACATTTGTGCCAAGTTATTTTAAATCAATCAATGCATGACAAAGTTACAGTCCGGACACAAATGTATGCATATATTCAGGATTCCATTACTTATAAACTCTAAGTGTGACCTTGACCTTTGAGGTAGGGACATGGGTCTTCCACGCGACGTGTCGTCTTGAAGTGCTAGACATTTGTGCCAAATTATTTTAAAATCCTTCAATGCATGACAAAGTTACAGTCCGGACACAAATGTGTAAGGGGGGACACACAGACGGACAGACGGTGCGATTTTAATATGCCACCCTTCGGGGACATAATAAAACTTACTCATAACACAGACATATATGCTATGTATATAGGTCTGTGCTCATAACATTATATATTCCAAACTATTATATTTATAATCCAAAATTATCAGACTATACACCGTTTCAATTAGACGGTAATTTGAATTATCTGCCCTTTGATGACGTAATACGAGGATGCGATTTAAGAACGAGATAATGGCGCAAGCGTAATTGTTGACCACTGCATATATCATTTCATTGAAGGAACGCCAGATCTAGGTATTTTTGTAGCTTTTACAGATTGAAACTGTACACATATACCATATAAAGATAGCTTAAATGAAATCATAGTGGAATCACAAAGACAAGTGAATTATTACATGTTTGCGCGATTTAACCAGAAGCTTTTTTATACTTCAAGTTTTAAGCAACTGGTGATATGCGGTGTAATTTAGCAATTTGATAAACTGACAATAATTTGTTCATTTATTTTCAAATGAATTCGTTTTTTACTTTCAGGCATGGATTGTCAACCAAAAGACCACGAGTATTGCCAGCAAACGGGATTAGTGTCTATCTCTCGTCCTGTCATGCTTGATCAAGTTACACCGGTAGCAAAACCAGATGGTACTCCCAATTGACTTACCTAAAAGTGTTTACTTTATTTATTAAGAAATCTACAATAAAGAACAAATAAAGGAACTGCTACAGAAAAGTTTATCTATTCTAACATCACTTTTCATAAGTGATTAAATGGTATGAAGAAATCATTTTCAGTTTTCACATCATCAGAAGTGATGCCCAACAGGGCACAGTCTTGAGCTTAACACTCAACCATCAATTTATATATTTTGCTACATACATTACTCAAACAATTATTTTACTCTTTTAAGGCAAAGACATTTTTTCTCTCTTTTGTTCAGATCATTGCACTTTCCGAATTGTCAAACCAAATTTCCTACGTGTAGGTGGTAACTGTGCAGCCCCTTTAAATAATCTTTTTTTCGTTCGATAATATTATAGGTCCCAAACTGGGAACAGTCATGCATCCACGGCGTTGGGAACTCGGACACAAAATATTTAGTTAAGAAAACATGTACTAGGTATTTATTACAAGTGTACATAGATTTGTTAAAATAAACCATGATTTTTCCAATTAGAATAGTTATGCTTGATAAGGCCCCAAAAAAAAAAATAGCTTGTTTCTGCTAACCCGACCGACCCTATTTTTTGCCGCCGACCCTAAGACTTTTTATTGGCAAAAAAAAAAAAATTAAAATTTTTTTTTTTTGAAAATTGACTAATTTTAGTTCTAATTCGTATATTTCGTTTCTATGCGCCATTTCGCTCTTTAACTCAGAGTATTAAGAACGATGGTTTTGAATAGTCATACCGACTACACTAAATCTTTTTCCATAGTCTTACTGCATAACATTTAAGCAAGGTCCGTATACTAAAATACTTACATCCCTGTAAACCTGTAGAACCACTTACGTTACATCCAAAAATGCCCTTTTTTATATGCATAATGTATTACTTTATAGCCAAAAATTAAGCCATTAGGACATCACCTCCTCGTCTGTAGGATTTTTGTTTACATTCTGTTAAAAAATTCAATATTTTCAGATAGCTATAGGACACCATAATATCAATCTGAAAATTCTTAAACTATTTTTTGTTATGCTCAACCATTGTACTTTCAATTTTAATTAAAGAAAATTTTAGTGCTACCAATCATTTTGGACCAATTGGAGACCACAGATAACTAAATGGTCCGCAGGTTCACTAAACAAATTGGCTGGTTCCAAGTCCCACCAATCTAGAGAGTGGTGCGGTGGTTGAGTGGTTAACGCTCTGGACTACCAATCCGGAGATCCCCGGTTAGAATCCAGGGCACTGGAAATTACAGCGACGCTTTTCGGTGTTTCCCACCCATCTAGAGATGAACTTGGTAGAAACCAAGAGGTAGTCTCACATGTATTGGTGCTTTACACCGGGTATATAAACAAGATACCATGAAAAAGGATGGGGGACCATAATCACATCTAACAAACAAATAACCCACAGATTAAGTGAAGTCATAGTGTAATGCAAATCCAGATCCTAACAGTTTATTTAAGGATTAACAGCAGTTAAATCGGCCCCATTCCCCTCCAAAATTAATATGTATTTTCCCCATTTTTTAGAAAAAAATCCTCTAAAAATGTTGAAAAAAATCTTTGATTTATTTAATCAAGAGTTGGCCAAACTTGTTTTAAAAACATAAGTTTCAGAAATTAAAATGCTTCAGAATCATTTCTTGAAACTATTTGATACCTTACATGTGAAATAGTCCCCTGAAAATAGCCGATTATTCGTTTGTCACCTATTTTCGCGACCCCAATTTTTGTTATTTTTTCAACGAAAACGGTGTTCCAAAGATTAAAAAAGATACCTATACAATGTTTCAATTGAAAATAGCAGTAATACTTATTACTTACGTGTGTTTAACACTTGTGCTGCTGATTTATGTTCCTGACACCAGTATCTTTATATAAAATGTTGTTATGCGAACTTTTTGTTTTCTCTTTATATTTGGCAAAAAAATAAAGTCATTAACATACTTGATAGTTTTGGTTCTTTATTACATTGTTAAACATTATATTTTATACACTTTCTAAAAAATTCCCCTTTTCTGGCAAAATTTTCCCCTCCCGAAAGGCCCGTCGCCTTTCTCCTCAGGCTGAAAAAAAAACACACTGAACAGACAATTTATAACAAAGGGGTCAATGTTATTTACAATTCATATATATGTAGATGGCTTATTAAAATATCTTTAAAGTAGATTCCCTACATTCATCTGCAACCAGCTTCAAAAAAAAAAAAAAAAAAAAAAAAAAAAAGTTTACCTACCTACCTACCCTATTTTTTTTCTGGGCCGTTAGCAGAAACAAGTTTTTTTTTTTTTTTTGGCCTAACATGTTAAACTGTTAATTAATTTGTATATAATTTTCATGCTGGGAAGGGCCGTTTGCTAGGTTGAAAGAACTTGCGGCCCGACCATTTGCATTTTGTTTCGCTTTGTATATATGACATTGTATTAACATATGTGTTTGTTGAAAAATGAAATATGGTTAAACTAAACTAATAATTTGTTACTCCTGATTTGTAAAATGAGACAGATCTAGTAATATCAAGGCGTGACAGTTCTGCTTCTTAGATTTCATATCAGCTAACACTAGTTTCACACTCAACCATAAATTTACATAAATGCTATGTATCAATAACTGGTCACCCAAATTGTCACTAATTGGTTGGCTGTTTATGCCATCACTGGACATTTCATAGGGGTTTTATGGCACTCTGTCTATTGTCCATGATTATGCCCAAGGGCATTCTGTGGCCTGATGTTTTATGACATAATGTACACTGCAGTAGGTCACCAATTAATTGTTACACACATCTTATTAAAATTGACAATGTTATTATTGCTAATAGTTCACATTTTAACCTGAAAACAGGTTGCTGTATGATGCAACTTTTAAGTAAAAAGTATTTATGTTGTTGCATATTTTATGTTGTACCTTTCATTTTAGTTTTCACTTCATAACCTCACATTGTTGAAAAGATATATTAATAAATTGCATAGAAATGAAAAAAGATGGTGTTTATAAAAATTACTATTTCTAATTATTTCATTGTTATTTCAATAGGCCTTAAAGTAAAAAAATTAGTCCAGGCATATGACAACTTTTTATGGTAAACGGACATTATCCCCTTAGCTCAAACTTTTTTTTACAACGTTTTTTGACAATAATTCTCACTAAACCATGCATTAATTAATTTAATTCATGTAAATCACGCTATTCATTTAAGAAATAATCTATGGCTTGGCGTGCTTTTATCGAAATTGAAGCTTTCCCCAGAGGTGATGTGCCTGGCGGAATAATTCACGAGGGCGAAGCCCGAGTGAATTATTACGCAGGCACATTACCGATGGGAAATGCTTCGATTCTTATAAGCCGAATTTTTGAAAACTATCGTAACTACTACGGACCTTTTTTCAGCACGGTGGTAATGTGTAATATACAATAAATAGTGGAATGCACTCCCCTATTTGGGCAGCCATTCAAGATATCATACATAACTATATTATACATACTTATTTTAGTTTAATCATCTAATAAATAAAATATAAACAAGAGGGCCAAGATGGCCCTATATCGCTCACCTTGGTACAAGTCCACTTGCCTAGTGGAAGATCACTAGATAATGTTATATACCAAATAGGTTTTCCTATATACGCCTTTGTAAAACAAGTGACCCCCCCCCCACGGGCAAGGTCAATTTTGACCCCGGGGCATAATTTGAACAAACTTTGAAGAGGTCTACTAGGCAATGCTACATGCCAAATATCTAAGCTCTAGGCCTTGTGGTTTCAGAGAAAAAGATTTTTAAACTTTTTCCTATATAAGCCTATGTTAAACTAAGTGACCCCCGGTGTGGGGTCAATTTTGACCCGTGGGTAATAATTTGAACAATCTTGGTAGAGGTCCACTAGCCAATGCTACATGCTAAATATCTAAGCTCCAGGCCTTGTGGTTTCAGAGAAGAAGATTTTTAAAGTTTTTCCTATATAAGCCTATGCAAAACTAAGTGACCACCCCCGCGGGGTCAATTTTGACCCGGGGGTCATAATTTGAACAATCTTGGTAGAGGTCCACTAGACAATGCTACATGCCAAATATCTTAGCTCTAGGCCTTGTGGTTTCAGAGGAGATTTTTAAAGATTTTCCTATTTGTTGCCATAGCAACCAGAGTTCTGCATGGAATGGAATTCTTTGAACAATTTTGGTAGAGCTTCATGCAAGGAACATTCCTGCATAGTTTTATCAACATTGGCCTAGAGGTTTCAGAGGAGATGTCATTTGAATCAAAATGTTGACGGACGACGGACAATCATCGATCAGAAAAGCTCACCCTGGCGTAGCCAGGTGAGCTAAAAAATACCAGTCTGTGACATTATGCAGAAGACGTCAGATTCAGAACAAAGCAGACAATCGATTTAAATGCGTACCGTTAATTTAAACTGTACAATGTTTTAACGTGGAGTAATGAAGTCAGTGTGATGACGTAAACGTTTTCAATCATTGTTTTGTCTCCCGGAATCAAAATATTGTATGACTGTTAATGCTGAATGTCTTGGTCTTTTTAATTAAAGGAAAACAAGGTGAGGGTATTCTAAGGCTTACTTGACGTAATCCAAATAAATATTTAGGTTCTTAAACAAACTTTTTCATGCGACTGATGTATTTATACTGATATTATTTCTATTTCTATATTTTATTTACTGCGCGGGAGTAAATTAGAAAAGTCGGAAGGAGCTACTTCCATGTCCGAAACTCCGCCTACTTTTCCGAGTGCTTTAATCATATTAAAGCACTCCAACTGACTATAGAAATATACCATAGGCATATTAGAATTCTGTTTATTTCAAAGCAGAACACTTACAGCATCCGTAAACTTTATTGGAAAATACACCAGTATGTTCTAAAATATTTCTAAATAATCGCCGACTTTTTTTCACAGCTAACATATCTATATATATTATGATTATGATAATTACATAGTTATGTTGTATAAAATGACAAAATCATTACCGATTACGCCATAAAAACTCGTTTAACCTTATTGATGTTTACAAACTATTACGAAGTAAGTGTCAGCGATGTTTTCATGTGTGCAAATTATCCTCGGATGACGTCACAGCCAGTAAGGGACGCAACTCTTGGTCGGTAGATTATCGATTAATTGAAAGGGTGTATTGTCTAGAGCTACTTTTACATGTCTCAAACTGTCAAATATCTCGGTCTTTAAACTCTTTTTGATGCCGCGTGCTTCAAGAAGATCAAAGAAAACTCACATGTACAATGTAGCATCGGCAATTGTTCTTTGATCTCGTGACACCTGCGGCTTTAAATGTTAATTGATATATATTTTTGCATTCACAAATTAACAAACATTACTCAGTCAGTGGTGTCACACAGCTTGAATTTGCAAACAGTTTCGTCACCCGACAGGCCATATTTTTCACACCTACTGTGAGTAAGAAATGCTAAGGGACCAATTACAGCTTATTTTTAACGGAAATAAATATTTTAAGACAACATAATATTTTAGGTTCTGATAAGAAATAACTCAATTCTTTTTGAAATAATAAAATAATAAAAAACTTAACGCTGTGATAGTATACAGTAGTGGCGATTCTCTACATAAATACGTCCAATTCGATCTGTGATTCAATGGATCTTAGTTTACAGGTGTACTAATATACTGAAAATTAATCGGGAGGGTCTCGGACTGTCTTACATTATTCGTTTTATGTTTCTTTATTTTTCTCGAATTTTGACTTGTCCCTGGACAACTAGGACAGAAAAACCCACTAACTTCTCTTGTCCGCCAGCAAAAAGAAACGTATCGGACAAGTTGGACATAGGAATTCCACACCCCTGCAAAGAACCTTAAAACTAAAAAGAGTTATGGTTCTTGGCTATAACTCTGTAATTAGTCATGATCAGGGCTTCGATAATCTTCGGTTTTTCAGTTCCGGACCGAATTTTGACTTCAAAAACGGATTCATAAGTCTGAAAAGCCATTCTAAACCGGACCGAGAATTTTTACATTTTCTGTCAAAAATGTGTTGAAAATCACAATACACAGGCTCCAGTCAACACCTACAGGTCTGTTATTTGCCCCCAGGAAGAGCAATAAACGTGTCTGATAATCTGACTGTCACTTCGTTAATCGGTCGGTATATAATTAGCAATCAGAGGACAAAGTCAAATGCCTCTGGCAATACTTTGATGTTTGCAGCCAGCCTATCAACTTGGAAAAGACCGATCCTTAATTGCTTCGTCGGTTATTGTAATGGTTATGTTTCATTAACCCGGGACTCCCCTCATAAATTTAAAGAATCGGTCTTTAAATACTTTGAATTATTTTGAAAGTAGATGCTCACTTTTATTAATAATTTTGAAAGTAGATGTTCAGTTTTAGAAAACAAATTAAATAACACAATTTGTAAATGTACTTTATTTAAATTGGACCATTGTTTCCATATTTAGAAGTACAATTTATATTCAAAACAAGAGCCATGTTAAAAATGGCCATCCCCCTGCCAAGTGCTCTTTCTATGACCAAGAAATCTGAAGTGAGAGGAATGGATATGGTAAAGTTTCTAATTTAATAAAATATTAGTATTTGGCCAGGTATAATTAGACAAGGTAGAGTTATGGTTCTTGAGCACTGCACTTCCCCTCATTGTACTCTATCACTGTATTAAGTTTCAAGTAATTCCTTTCAGTACTTTTGGGAGTTACGCACCCGACAAGAAAAATCAAGAAAATGTAAGAAAGGGGAGTAATTCAAAAATTAGGCAAGATAGAGTTATGGTTCTTGGGCACTGCACTTCCACTCATTGTACTCTATCACTGTATTAAGTTTCAAGTAATTCCCTTCAGCACTTTTGAAGTTATGCTCTGGACAAGAAAAATCAAGAAAATGTAACAAAGGGGAATAATTCAAAAATTAGGCAAGATAGAGTTATGGTTCTTGGGCACTGCACTACCTCTCAATGTCCTCTGTCTGTGTATAAAGTTTCAAGTGATTCCCTTCAGTACTTTTGAAGTTATGCTCTGGACAAGAAAAATCAAGAAAATGTAACAAAGGGGAATAATTCAAAAAATTAGGCAATATAGAGTTATGGTTCTTGGGCACTGCACTACCTCTCAATGTCCTCTGTCTGTGTATAAAGATTTAAGTAATTCCCTTCAGTACTTTTGAAGTTATGCTCTGGACAAGAAAAATCAAGAAAATGTAACAAAGGGGAATAATTCAAAAAATTAGGCAATATAGAGTTATGGTTCTTGGGCACTGCACTACCTCTCAATGTCCTCTGTCTGTGTATAAAGATTCAAGTAATTCCCTTCAGTACTTTTGAAGTTACGCTCTGGACAAGAAAAATCAAGAAAATGTAACAAAGGGGAATAATTAAACAAGAGGGCCATCATGGCCCTTTATCGCTCACCCGAGTACAACTGCTTTTAAATTTGGGCTCTGTGACCTAGTTTTTGACCTCAGATGACCCATATTCGAACTTTAGCTAGAAATCATCAAAACAACCTTTCTGACAAATTTCCAGGATATTTGGGCTGAAAATGTTACCTCTAGAGTGTTAACAAGGTTTTTCCATATTTGGGCTCTGTGACCTAGTTTTTGACCCCAGATGACCCATATTCGAACTTGAGCTAGAAATCATCAAAACAACCTTTCTGACAAATTTCAAGGATATCTGGGCTGAAAATGTAACATCTAGAGTGTTAACAAGGTTTTTCCATATTTGGGCTGTGTGACCTAGTTTTTGACCTCAGATAACCCATATTCAAACTTGGGCTAGAAATCATTGAAACAACCATTCTCACATATTTCCAGGATATTTGGGCTGAAAATGTTACCTCTAGAGTGTTAACAAGGTTTTTCCATATTCTGGCTGTGTGACCTAGTTTTTGACCCCAGATGACCCATATTCGAACTTGAGCTAGAAATCATCGAAACAACCTTTCTGACAAATTTCCAGGATATTTGGGCTGAAAATGTTACCTTTAAAGTTAACAAGGTTTTTCCATATTTGGGCAGTGTGACCTAGTTTTTGACCCCAGGTGACCCATATTAAAACTTGAGCTAGAAATCAACCAAACAACCTTTCTGACAAATTGCCAGGATATTTGGACTGAAACAGTAGCCTCTAGAGCCTTAACAAGATTTTTCTATTTTTGGGTCATGTGACCTAGTTTTCATCCGAGATGACCCATATTCGAACTCATCCGAGTAATTACTGGGACAAACATCCTGACCAAGTTTCGTGACAATTGAGGCAAAAATGTGACCACTAGAGTGTTAATGAACTTAGTGTGGACGGACGATGGACGACAGACGACGGACATTCATCGATCCTAATAGCTCACCCTGAGCCTACAGCTCAGGTGAGCTAAAAATAAGGTAGGTAGAGTTATGGTTCTTGGGCACTGCACTGCCTCTCAATGTCCTCTGTCTGTACATAAAGTTTCAAGTGATTCCCTTCAGTACTTATGCTCCGGACAAAAGTGTGACAGACAGACAGACGGACGGAGCCTGTTACTATATCCCGTCCGCCAAGGAGGGATAATAGAAGGGGAGATATGGGACCCAGAAAATTGTCCGTTTTTCAGAAGTTTCCCGTAATTGGAAGTGCTGGTTATTTTAAGTTCCACTGTAGGTTCAGGCGCGGGTTTTCAACGGATACATGCCTCACACATTTAAATTACTATTATGCAATTCCAAATGGATAAGGGTCATATGGTAGGGATGGTACTGCTTTATCTGTAGAAGGCCTTTGACACTGCTGATCACGGTATTCTATTGATGAAACTTTATGAAACTTAAAGCACTTGATCAATCCCAACATAAAATGAATTTTTATACAGTACTTTCTTGTATTTAGCGCATGGCATCACTGTAAAGGCTTGTAATACAAGTCAGTAACTTTCACTGTATATTGCTGAAGTGATTGAGGACACATGATTTGCAACATCAACGTCGAAGACTTGACCCGGACCTGTTGGATTGACAAAATTATTTCAATGAAGACCCTTGTCCTCTTCCTCCTCTATGAAATTGGCTGAGAGGAGTTGAAGACATGCTGTATAGAATAACAGCAGACAATGGATGGAAGACAGAAATCAACAATCCCAATAGTTCATGAGCACTGTGCTCACATGAGTCCAAGATGTAAGAAAAACAAACAACTTGAAATAATAACTTACTTGGTGATAGCATCACACACACCTAGTGTACGGGACCGGAGATTTTTTGGATCTAGTCCATCTATATTCCAAGACAGCAATCTTATCCTATACGGCTCATCATCTGATACAAAGGCTGTAAGACTTAAAAAAAAACAAGAGGGTCAAGATGGCCCTATATCGCTCACCTGCGACTTATGACCATATGTGACCAAACTTCAACTCTAATTTATATATCATAGACACAATCATTCTGTTTGACCTTGACAAGGCAAAACTTTTGACCAATTTACATGATGATTGGGTTGTAAATGTCACCTGTATGGCATACACAAGGTTTTGAACTGGTGATCTAGCTTTTGACCTCAAATTACCCATATTCATACTTGACCTAAATTTCATCAAGACAATCATACTGACAAAGTTTCATGAAGATAGAATGAACTAGAGCTATCACTAAATGTGATTAATACCCCCAAAAGACTGCTTTATAAACTGAGAAAGTTCGTAGTAACAGAATACCTTGCAAACAAACTAAAAAGAGATATTGTTCTTGGCAATAACTCTGTAATTTGTCAAGATAGAGTTATGGTTCTTGTACACTGCACTTCCTCTCATTGTGCTTGACCATTGTATGAAGTTGTATTGAATTCCAACCAATAGTTTTCGAATAATGCTCCAGACAAGTAAAAATAACAAAGGGCAATAACTCTGAAATGAGTCAAGATAGAGTTATTGTTCTTTCGCACTGCACTTCCTGTCATTGTGCTTGACCATTTTATGAAGTTGTATTGAATTCCAACCAGAAGTTTTCGAATAATGCTCCGGACAAGGAAAAGTAACAAAGGGCAATAACTCTGTAATGAGTCAAGATTGAGTTATGGTTCCTGTGCACTGCACTTCCTCTCATTGTGCTTGACCATTGTATGAAGTTGTTTTGAATTCCAACTAGTACTTTTCAAATTATGCTCCGGACAAGGAAAAGTAACAAAGGGCAATAACTCTGTAATGAGTCAAGATGGAGTTATGGTTCTTCTGCACTCACTTCCTCTCAATGTACTTGACCATTGTATGAGGTTATATTGAATTCCAACCAGTAGTTTTCAAGTAAGCTCTGGAGAAGAAAAATAACAAAGGGCAATAACTCTGAAAATACTCTAGATAGAGTTATGGTTCTTGTACACTGCACTTCCCTCTCATTGTGCTTTATCATTGTATGAAATTGTATTGAATTCCAACCAATAGTTTTCAAGTTATGCTCCGGACAAGGAAAAGCAACAAAGGGCAATAACTCTGTAATTAGTCAAGATGGAGTTATGGTTCTTCTGCACTGCACTTCCTCTTAATGTGCTTGACCATTGTATGAAGTTGTATTGAATTCCAACCAGTAGTTTTCAAGTTATGCTCCGGACAAGGAAAAGTAACAAAGGGCAATAACTCTGTAATTAGTCAAGATGGAGTTATAGTTTTTGTGCACTGCACTTCCTCTCAATGTGCTTGATCATTGTATGAAGTTGTATTGAATTCCAACCAGTAGTTTTCAAGTTATGCTCCGGACAAGGAAAAGTAACAAAGGGCAATAACTCTGTAATTAGTCAAGATGGAGTTATAGTTCTTGTGCACTGCACTTCCTCTCAATGTGCTTGACCATTGTATGAAGTTGTATTGAATTCCAACCAGTAGTTTTCAAGTTATGCTCCGGACAAGGAAAAGTAACAAAGGGCAATAACTCTGTAATTAGTCAAGATGGAGTTATAGTTCTTGTGCACTGCACTTCCTCTCAATGTGCTTGATCATTGTATGAAGTTGTATTGAATTCCAACAAGTAGTTTTCAAGTTATGCTCCGGACAAGGAAAATGCAACAGACCGCCCGACCGCCCGACCGACCGACCGACCGACCCGACCGACCGACCGACCAACCACCGGGTGACTCCTATATACCCCCCTAAACTTCGTTTTGGGGGTATAAAAATGCAACCTCTGTTGCATCAACATGGTTTTTCTACAATTTTACCATGTGACCTAGTTTTTGACCCTAAATTACTGATGTTCGACCTAAACCTAAATTTATCAAGGCAATCATACTGACCAAGTTTCATGAAAATCCAATGGAAAATGCAACCTCTATTGCATACACAAGGTTTTTCTATGATTTAACCCCGTGACCTAGTTTTTGACCCTGGATGACCAATGTTCGAACTTGACCTAGATTTCATCAAAGCAATCATACTGACCAAGTTTCATGAAGATCCAGTGAAAAATGCAGCCTCTATCGCATACACAATGTTAAGTGTGGACAGACAGACGACAGACATCAGGCGATCACAATATCTCACCTTAGCACGAAAAAAAGAACTTTAAAGGGGTTTTTAGACACATAAGGGCCATAATGGCCCTATATCACTCACCTGAGTTACCACTGCTCAAAAGGACAAAAAGTAGGTCAAAAGGTCAAGGCGAGGTTGTCCTAAGATTTGAGCTTGTGACCTATATTTTGACCCAAGATGACTTGTATAACAAGAGCTGTCACATGACAGCACGCTCGACTATTCGAAAGGTTGTTGGTAAAATGGGTTTTTTGTCAAAGAACAGGAGTATTGTGTAATTGTCTGTAAGAATTAAGGTCAAAGATATGAAACTTGTTCAAAGACCTTTGTAAATGTACATTACATTCAAAGCCTTACTCTGGATTCTGTAAGCCAAGTGGAGGGTGGAGGGTAATTTCAAAAGAAATACATAACCTTGTAAATTTGATCATGAATAACTCTGTAACTTTTCAAAATTGAAATGTATAGAATTAAAAAAGCATGACCGTGCATGCGATAATTATTATATGATATTTCAAAAAGAAAGCCATTTCGAGTATTTCCATGTTAGTCTGGTAAAAACTGTGACAAAATTCTAAGTTAAAAGGGGCATAAATGTCAAAAATCAAAAACATTGGTGAAGATGTTGACAGTAAACATACATTTTAAGTCCATAAAAAAATCAAAGTTAAAAAGGGGCATAAATCTGTCAAAAATCAAAACAGAGTTATGGGGATTGTTTCCTCAGATGTAGATGTTGATGGTAGACACATACTTTGAGTTTCAAGTCAATACCTTTGATAGTATTCAAAACATTTGACTTTATAAAATCTTTTACCAAATATTCTAAGTTAAAAAGGGGCATAAATCTGTCAAAAATCAAAACAGAGTTATGGGGATTGTTTCCTCAGGTGTAGATGTTGATTGTAGACACATACTTTGAGTTTCAAGTCAATACCTTTGATAGTATTCAAGATATTTGAATTTATAAAAAATCTTTAACAAAAAAAATCTACGTTAAAAAGGGGCATAAATCTGTCAAAAATCAAAACAGAGTTATGGGGATTGTTTCCTCAGGTGTAGATGTTGATGGTAAACAAACAGTTTGAGTTTCAAGTCAATACCTTTGATAGTATTCAGGATATTTGACTTTATTAAAAACTTTAACCAAAAATTCTAAGTTAAAAAGGGCCATAAATCTGTCAAAAATCAAAACAGAGTTATGGGGATTGTTTCCTCAGGTGTAGATGTTGATGGTAAACAAACAGTTTGAGTTTCAAGTCAATACCTTTGATAGTATTCAGGATATTTGACTCTATTAAAAACTTTAACCAAAAATTCTAAGTTAAAAAGGGCCATAAATCTGTCAAAATCAAAACAGAGTTATGGGGTTGTTTCCTCAGGTGTAGATGTTGATGGTAAAGATATATTTTGAGTTTCAAGTCAATACCTTTGATAGTATTCAAGATATTTGACTTTATTAAAAACTTTAACCAACGCAGACGCCGACGCCGACGCCGACGCCGGGGCGAGTGCAATAGTCTCCTTATTCTTCGAATAGTCGAGCTAAAAAGCATGACCACTTCATGCTGCATAATTATTCTATGACATTTCAAAAGAAAGCCATTTTGAGTATTTCCATTTTAGTCTGGAAAAACTGTGACAAAATTCTAAGTTAAAAAGGGCATAAATATGTCAAAAATCAAAAACATTGGTGAAGATGTTGACAGTAAATACATTCGATAGTATTCTATCTTTAACAAAACATTCAAAGTTAAAAAGGGACACAAATCTATCAAAAATCAAAACAGAGTTATGGGGATTGTTTCCTCAGGTGTAGATGTTGATGGTAAACATATATTTTGAGTTTCAAGTCAATACCTTTGATAGTATTCAAGATATCTGAATTTACAAAAAAAAAATACCAAAACTTCTAAGTTAAAAAGGGGCATAAATCTGTCAAAAATCAAAACAGAGTTATGGGAATTGTTTCCTCAGGTGTATATGTTGATGGTAGACACATACTTTGAGTTTCAAGTCAATACCTTTGATAGTATTCAAGATATTTGAATTTAAAAAAAACTTTAACCAAAAATTCTAAGTTAAAAAGGGGCATAAATCTGTCAAAAATCAAAACAGAGTTATGGGGATTGTTTCCTCAGGTGTATATGTTGATGGTACACACATACTTTGAGTTTCAAGTCAATACCTTTGATAGTATTCAAGATATTTGAATTTATAAAAAACTTTAACCAAAAATTCTAAGTTAAAAAGGGGCATAAATCTGTCAAAAATCAAAACAGAGTTATGGGGATTGTTTCCTCAGGTGAAGATGTTGATGGTAGACACATACTTTGAGTTTCAAGTCAATACCTTTGATAGTATTCAAGATATTTGAATTTATAAAAAACTTTAACCAAAATTTCTAAGTTAAAAAGGGGCATAAATCTGTCAAAAATCAAAACAGAGTTATGGGGATTGTTTCCTCAGGTGAAGATGTTGATGGTAAACATATAGTTTGAGTTTCAAGTCAATACCTTTGATAGTATTCAAGATATTTGACTTTATGAAAAACTTTAACCAACGCAGACGCCGACGCCGACGCCGACACCGACGCCGACGCCGACGCCGACGCTGGGGCGAGTGCAATAGTCTCCTTATTCTTCGAATAGTCGAGCTAAAAACTCGTCTTAGACTTAATCATGGCAAACAATCCAACCAAATTTCATGAAGATCCAAAGAAAACTTCAGTCTCTACTTAGTACACATTTTTTCTGAAGTTTAACCTCGTCACCTAGTTTTATATCAGATATGAAACATATTCAAACTATGTTAAGTTGTTGTACAACAAGAGGGCCATGATGGCCCTGTATCGCTCACCTGACTACCATTTGCTATAATAAAAAGGGTCAAGATTCTAACATAATTCGTAGAGGTCCACTACACAATGCTAAGTAACATTTCATATATCTATTATCTGCCTGTCGGCCATGTGTTGTTCTTTTTAAGTTTTCCCTATATAAGCCTATGTGAAATCAAGTGCCTTCCCCCCGTCCCGGGAAGGGTTTATTTTGACTAGGGGGTCATGATTTGAACAATCCTGGTAAAGGTCCACTAGACAATGCTACATGCTAAATATCTCAGCTCTAGGCCTTGTGGTTTCAGAGAAGAAAAATTTTTAAGTTTTTCCTATATGAGCCTATGTAAAACCGAGAGACCCCCGGGCGGGGTCAATTTTGACCCAGGGCTCATAATTTGAACAATCTTGCTAGAGGTCCACTAGAAAATGCTACATGCTAAATATCCAAGCTCTAGGCCTTATGGTTTCAGAGAAGAAGATTTTTAAAGTTTTTCCTATATAAGCCTATGTAAAACCAAGTGACCCCCCTGGCAGGGTCACTTTTGACCCTGGGCTCATAATTTGAACAATCTTGGTAGAGGTCCACTAGACAATGCCACATGCTAAATATTTAAGCTCTAGGCCTTGTGGTTTCAGAGAAGAAAAGTTTTTCCTATACTAGCCTATATAAAACTAAGTAAACATCCCTGCCAAGTTTCATCAACATTGGCCCAGTGGTTTCAGAGGAGATGTCATTTGAAGGAAATGGTGAACGGACGGATGGACGCCCATACAAAGGTGTTATTAGGTGGTATTTTCATTGTTCTCGAACAATAGAGTGACCACTTAAGTAACAAAAGAATGACCACTTAAGGGACAAAAGACGGAATGAAGACAATAGATTTCTATTGTCTTAGGCCACACCTCCTACCACCAAAGGTACCCATAGTGCGTGCGGACCGATGGACGGACGGACGTACGACAAGCCCAGGACGGTGAGCGATCCTAATAGCTCACTCTGGCACTATGTGCCAGGTGAGTTAACAAGAGTGCCAAGTTGGCCTTCAGTCATTCATTAGAGCAAGCTGTATTTCATGTGGTCAGCAGTATTGCAAGGATGCTACAATGCAGGTTTTATGACATTCCACATATTGGGTCATGAGAAGAAGCTGTTTCAAGATTTTTCTATTTTTAATAACAGTGCCCTTCTGTGAATTGGACTGAAACTTTTTGTGATTTATTAAAAGGGTACAATGCAATGACGCTACAGTGCAACTTTTGTGACATTCTATCCATTGGTTCATGAGAAGAAGCTGTTCAAAGGCTTTTCTTTATTTAGTAACAGCAGTCCCTATCTGTTTGCACTGGACCAGAACCATTTCGATTTTTCTGAAATAGTCTTATGCAAGGATGCTACATAGCAAGTCTGGTATTAATCAGATAGTTTCGAAGAAGAAGAGCTTTAACTGAAAATGCTGAACCACCCATCTATACTAAAACCTTATCCAGAGCCTTCAGCTCAGATGAGCTAAAATGCATATTCAGTGAATCTATATACCCCACTAAATAAGCAAGACACTTGGGATGATGCTAAGTTATGAAGCCAGTGATAGATATACACTTTACTGATATAGATATAGACTTTACTGATATAGATATACACTTTACTGATATAGATATAGACTTTACTGATATAGATATAGACTTTACTGATATAGATATAGACTTTACTGATATAGATATACACTTTACTGATATAGATATAGACTTTACTGATATAGATATACACTTTACTGATATAGATATAGACTTTACTGATAAAGATATACACTTTACTGATATAGATATAGACTTTACTGATATAGATATACACTTTACTGATATAGATATACACTTTACTGATATAGATATACACTTTACTGATATATACACTTTACTGATATAGATATAGACTTTACTGATATAGATATACACTTTACTGATATAGATATACACTTTACTGATATAGATATACATTTTACTGATATATAGACTTTACTGATATAGATATACACTTTACTGATATAGATATACACTTTACTGATATAGATATACACTTTACTGATATAGATATACACTTTACTGACATAGATATACACTTTACTGATATATATTTATTCAAGTTTATGGAATTCCATGAAACAGTGAAACATGGGTATCATATTAATTTCAAGTTTCTACATTATAACAGACCTCGATGGCTTGAACTACCGATCCCTCAAACTAAAATCAACGGTCCCTTTGAGTTCGAGCGAATAAAGTTTAACTGTATTTGTAAGAGTGGACCAACCGATAAAATGGACAGGCATCCGTCGTACATCGTCACTAATACATAGACAAATGTGATTCCAGTATACTCCCTCTTTAGTTACATCTGGGGATATAATAAATTTAGTCAAGGATTATTAAACTTGACAAAGACTTAGTGTTTCAAATCTTACTCATAATTTCAAATCAAACTCATAACAAGCTTTAAACTAACAAGAGAAGTTCATGATAGAAACTTTTATGTTTTCCAGTGAAATAAAAGTGATAATCCACAGTTTTGAAACAGTGGATTACCATTTTTATTTTTCACTGTTTTTGCAATCTTTAACCCGGATTTAGGTCAAAAAGTATACAGAGCGTAATTAAAGCTGGAAACCATGCGACGATGACGTCATTTAAATGACGTCATTTGCGCTATGTTTTCTGATGACGTTTCCTGCGATTTTCGATATTTTATTGAAACAAACTCAATAAAGGTAGAGTTTTAACCATAAAATAAACAGAAAAATTGCTGGTATCAGTGTAACATCACGTTAATTTCACTCGTGAACACCAAAAGTTGTTATTTTCACTCGTGGCTGCGCCACTCGTGAAAATATCACTTTTGGTGCCCACTCAGTGAAATTATAACGTGATCTTCACTGAAACCAACAATTATCCTCTTTGTATGCATAACTTTAGCTAAATTTCCTAGTTCTACAAAAGCCATTACAATATGAATCAAATTCAGCCAATTGAACCCTTTAAAGCAGACTCCTTTGTAAACTTTACCTTTCTGGTTTATTTGTGCTACTTGATACTGCAAGACCATCACCCGCTTCTGAAGCACCACTCTCTTCAAAATATGAATTTAGTGCTCTCTGAAACATAAATAAGCGACAACTGTAAACAAGAGGGCCCAGATGGCAAATTTCAACATACAACATTTTATGATGTTTGTCACTATAATCCGTGATAAGCAAGGTGTTAATCAGATAGCCGCTCTTTGTATATACACGTGACTTTACATCCGTCAATCATAGAAAACTAAGGGCGGAGTATTTTTATCAATCAAACATTATTAAGTAGATAGCGGTTTGAAAACATATGATCAGATGATTGACGTGTCGTGGGCAGGAAAAGCACATGTGAGGATATGTTTTCTCACCTTTCAAGTATAAGTTAGAGTTTATTAAGTCAAATTTTAACAATTAAGAAACCCTAAGGGAGCGAGCAGTAGCAAGCAACCGGGGTTTCTTAATTGTTAAAATTTGACTTAATAAACTCTAACTTACTAGTGTTTAACCTCATTTGACCTTTTGCATAGCCACCAACATGTCCTATGTGTATATAGGTCTGTGATTGTGGGCGGAGCTAAACTGTGTTCTATTTAGAGTGAACTCTTAATAAATTAAGTGATTTCACTAGGTAGTTTTAATAAAAAAGAAAGACATTTATTTGAAAATCTGAGCGATTCGCTTGATTGGCAAATGGGGTTAAACACTAAATGCGGTAATTGCCATTTATATTTTCGAATTGGTATTGCAATTATTATGATTTGTCTCTCTTTTTTGTTAAGCTGCTCATCTTATTTTACAGCCGTTAAATGTAAGTATGTTTGCAAAATCTGGTAATTGATTTCTTTGATACGACGGCAATTATTTAAAAACAAGAGTGACGAATGCCCCCGAAACAGGTGTTTCACAGTCTGTGTCCTCTCTATGTGCTCAATAAATGTGCTATGTAATTTTAAAATCCTTCCATGCATGACAGAGTTACCATGCATACAGTATTCCATTACCAGTGTTCCCACTCAGTATTTTTTTCAAGGGTATACTTACCCCCTGGACACAAAAAGAAGGAGTAAATCTCAATTTTGCAGGGTATGAAAATTATATGATAGACAAGCAGCGACCGTTTAAAATTTTTACAACCTGCGGCAACCGCTTGTTATGAAACCATTTCGGGTACTTTTTGCAACACTACTTGTAGTTGTTTCAGTACTTGTGGATGGTACCTCTTTACTTTGTTGTTGGGCATTATTTATTTTATTTGCCGTGAAGCAAAAGACAATGCTTTGTCTGCCACATTTTTGCATACGAAGCCCAGATCATTAGATCGGTCACACTTTTAAAGTGCTAATATTAATTCCCAAAGCATTCAAATATGAAACCCTTCTACATTTCATGATGTCAACAGTAAATCACAAGCAGTTATGCCGACCGATTGGCCAAGAAGGTAGAATTTCCATGATCTATTTTTAGAACATACTGAGGGATTCCAGCCGAACCTATCTCGCACGTGGTGAAAATTATTTGCGCCATATTAATTTTTTTTGCGTGATTTACGTAATAATTTACGAGAGTGGGAACATTGCATTACTTTTAAACTCTAAGTGTGCATGACCTTGACCTTTGAGCTAGGGGTGTGGGTCTTGCACGCGACACGTCGTCTCAATGTGCTAGAAATTTGTGCCAAGTTATTTTAAAATCCTTCAATGCATGACAAAGTTACAGTCTGGACACGAATGTGTAAGTGGGGACGGACGCCCATACAGGGTGTTATTAGGTGGTATTTCCATTGTTCTCGAACAATAGAGTGACCACTTAAGTAACAAAATGTGCACAGACAGCTGGACGCACAGACGGACGGACAGACGGACGGTGCGATTTTAATATGCCACCCTTCAGGGGCATAAAAACAAAGCAAACACGTACCACAATTAACAAGAGCTGTCAGTAGGACAGCGTGCTTGACTTTTTTAGTGCTTGCCAATAAAACAAACCTTTGACAGTTAAGGGCACACAAGACTTTAACTAGGAATTTCTAAGTACAAATCAAGAAAATTTTTCACAGAGTTATCTTCTTTTGCTTACAGATAGGTCTTACGATGGTACATAAGTACTCCAACTTTCAAAGTAATATCTCAAATGGTTAAGTTAACAAGTGGACAAGAATGAAAATTTTAACTGAGTTTCTAAGTCAAAAAGGGCCATAATTCAAATAAAATCCTTGACAGAATTGCCTTCTCCTGCCCATGTTTGGGAATCATGATGGTAAACAAGTATTCCAACTTTCAAATTAATATCTCAAACAGTTCAGTCAAAAAATGGACTGGTACGAAAAACTTAACCAAGATTCTAAGTCGATAAAAGGCCTTAATTTTTAAAACAAATCCCTGACAGAGTTACCTTCTCTTGCGTACAGATGGGGGTAATGATGTGAAATAGCATTAAAAGTTTCAAAGCAATATCTCAAAGGGTTAAGGCAATAAGTGGATTTTACCCATATTCAATGTATTTTCTAAGTCAAAAAGGGGCATAATTCTGTCAAAAACCTTGACAGAGTTATGTCCTCTTGTCTGTTGATGAAGGTCGTGATGGTTAACAAGTATGGTTAGTTTCAAAGCAATACCTCCAATGGTTTTGAAATAAAGTGAGGTGGTACGAAAAACTTAACCAAGCTCAATACACTTTCTAAGTAAAAAAAGGGCCATAATTCTGTCATGTACCCTTGTCTGTAGATGGAGGTTATGATGGTAAACAAGTATGGTAAGTTTCAAAGCCATACCTCTAATACTTTTGAAATAAAGTGGGGTGGTACGAAAAATTTAACCAAGGTGTGACGCCAACGTCGACACCGGGGCGAGTAGGATAGCTCCCCTTTTCATAGAAAAGTCGAGCTAAAAATTAGGATGCGGGTGCAATATTTTTTCAAATACAGCTTTAAAAGATCAGACGTAGTTTGTCTTATGCATAAACATTTTTAATACTTTTATAACACATAGCATTACTTGTTATTTTCCCGACGAAAATATCTGCTTGTGCACGGCGCAGATGCCATTAACATTATAATTTCACTATAATAACTACTTATAATTTTTTAAACATTATGGGCTAATTAAACAGCCACATTTTTCAATTCTAATATCAAGTTATCAAGTATTTAACTATCTACATGAACTACATGATCTATATAAATATTCATTGATGATGCTATTGATATCTCTGACAATGGTCAAGATACAGACAAAACTGGTCCTGCAACACCTGTATTGTCCAGCATTGTGAAAATGGGCTTAAGTACCGAGGCAAAGAAAGACAAAGTTCATGTCAGGAAATGCACCAGAGACCTACTTTAGACCTTAAATTATAAAAAAAATCTTGGGGGAGGTCCCCCAAACACCCCAGTAGAATGGGGGTACCCCCTCTCACATCCACCCCCATGTCATCGCTTCGCAACTCAGAGTGCCCTTTTTTTAACTTGCACCCTGCCCTTTTCAAATCCTGGCTGGAGCACTGAACCAGGTACGCCGGAGATGTTTTAGCCACAGACACTTGGGTAAACAAACATGATGCATACATATACAGAAAATTAGATGTATACACAAGTTTATAAACCATGATATGCACATCAATACCAAGGATAACACAAAAAAGGAAAAGTGATTCTCCCTTATTTCCATAGTGGTCCTTGACATTGATGGCACACCACAGAAATGCATGATTATTTACTTCAAATGAATCAATGGTACCCCATTTGTATAATATCACAGACCTAGGTTATTACAACATCAATTTATGAATGAGATCAAAGTACTGTATAACAAACAATTTCAGTTATATGAGCATCAATCAGTTTTATGGCAATAAAAGCACTGACTAGATCATTTTCAAACTTTAATATCTCTTAAATCAAAGTACAGTTGACTCTCAGTATCTCAAACTCGCTTACCTCGAATTCCGTTTAAGTCGAAGAAATTATAAAGTCCCGTCAAAATTCCTTCTTTATTTATGAACTTTAACTCCTTTTAAGACAAAATTTCACATACCGAGACTACGAATGTGTCGAAGGGATTTTTTGGTCCCTTCAATCAAATTCCAGTGTATTGTCAACTCGTTAAGCCGAAGTGCGAAAGTCGCCGACGGATCAAAGGTGCAGCGGGTCAAAGCAAAGGTGAGACGTTGCCATGCCAATTCACACGTGTCATAATGATTGTTGTTTGTTTTTCATGGATTTACTTTAATTGCCGGTGACTATGTGTAATTAATAATGAAAAATGCGGTAATTACTTTAAAGACTTAATCTATTTAAGAGGTTAAATGAAAGTAGTGATTGGGCTTTATCAAAAAAGATAATTTCTGAACGAATATATCAGTCTGTAAAAATTCTGTTTTGTAGTTAGATGCTGTTCTTATGTTTCGAATATACGAATGTTCTGACTTCCGGTTCAAGAAACACTACTTTCACTTTCGCCCGATGCGTACTTTCGTTTTCGCTAGGGCCGATACAAGTATGTAGATGTGCTTGATATTTATTACTGAATGATTATTGGGTATAATTATGCAAAAATAAAATGTCATTAAAATAGAATTTGTGTTCCAACGTTTAAGGGAAAATTTGCATCAATAAAATAAATACAAATAATTGTCTGTCTTGAAAACAGGGCTTGTTTAGCACTATTTGTCCTTATACGTCCATATACGTAAAAAAACAACAACTAAAAGCCCCTCCTCTTACCTCGAACTTCGTTTACCTCGAAGTAAAAGGCCTGGTCCCTTGAAATTCGAGATAACGAGAGTCAACTGTATGTTTTATTTTAAAGTCATTCTTGCATTGATTTATGTGTGTAGGCTTTGGTATAAACATGATAGTTCAATAATTTTGTTATGCAAATTTTCCCTGTCTTTCTTTAACTTCACAAGTTTATAATTACAAATTAATAACAATATTGTGAATAAAATTGTTTTGTTTCATCAAAGTAATATATAAACATTATTTTACTCAGAATTGTCCCAAGTGTACGATTTTGAACAAAAGAGCCTTTTGTTTTTGTTATCCTAGAATTATATAACATCAAACATGTTTTCTTTATAGCATATGGCCATAATATGTTGTGTATTCCCAATCTGATGAAATGGTGCTGGGTAATGATTATTTTTTGACACAAATGTGTTGTCCCAAGGGTACGGCACTTCTGACACTTATGATTTACTGCTCTCTGCCCCTCGTGGCATGCACGTCGCGGAGCAGGCACTAGTCTCAACTCTCAATGACGAAGATCTCCAAGAACGTTACGTACCGGTGACGTGTGCCGGGTGGTATGGGAACATGACTTCTTCCACTCCAAGATGGCGATGACGGTGCCTTGGTAAGACCTCCTTACAGTGACTGTGTTTGGGGGAGGCACGAGAGTCCTTATTAGGACTTTCAACCTTCGGCTGCATTTCAGACAAGCCGTTGTTAGGGCTATTTCGGACCCCAAATTCACTCTTTACCAGTTGACCTGTGGAGATTGAAGATGAGTGTGATGTGGCGTGTGCTCTGGGAATTCTGTTGGGCTGGTACCCCTGCTCCTAACAGGGTCACAGAGTCACATCGGATGGAAGGCTACTCTGGAGTGAGTGGCGTGCTAGCATGGGACGTCAGCCCATGTTGGCCCGCTCACGACAGGTTTTTCTCGGTGAGAGACAGTCAACACAGTGCCTTTGAGAATGCTGGTATACCACGGTGGCCATCTAACAGCGGTGTGAATCAACCATGTTGATCGGGGGGGATGGTGTGCTAAACTTACGCCTAGTTGTGTTTGTTTGGCCCACCCCCTTTATCTCTCGGCAGTGAGCCTGAAATGTTCTAGAATGTTGGAGATACCGGGTAATTCACACTTGTAAGAGGGTCTCTAAGAGCATTTCACGTTCACTGTTAGACAGCTTTTTCTGTCGAAAGAGGTACAGAGAGCCTTCTGCCTGATGTGGCAGATATTATATATCTATCCAATTCAAATGTAAAAGTAGAAATTATATTGAAACAAAAGGGCCATGATGGCCCTATATCGCTCACCTGACTACCATTGGCTATAATACAAGGGCTCATGATTCTAACATAATTCGTAGAGGTCCACTACACAATGCTAAGTAACATTCCAAATAACTATTCTCTGTCACCTTCCTCCCCCCCTGCTGTCCCCCCTCCTGGGAAGGGTCAATTTTGACCTGGGGGTCATGATTTGAACAATCTTGGTAGAAGTCCAATAGGCATTTTACATGCCAAATATCTCTAGGCTTTATGGTTTCAGAGAATTTTTTTTTTTAGTTTTTCCTATATAAGCCTATGTAAAACCAAGTGACCCCCCAGGCGGGGTCAATTTGGCCCGGGGGTCATGATTTTAACAATCTTACTAGAGGTCCACTAGCCAATGCTACATGCAAAATATCTAAGCTCTAGGCCTTGTGGTTTCAGAGAAGAAGATTTTTAAAGTTTTTCCTATATAAGCCTATGTAAAACTAAGTGACTCCCCCTACAGGGTCAATTTTGACCGCAGGGTCATAATTTGAATAATTTTGGTAGAGGTTCACTAGACAATGCTACATGCCAAATATCTAAGCTCTTAAAGGGGCCGTTCTGGTGGTGGTCCATTCTGGAATTGGGCCGTTCTGGACCTACACCAGTGAGACTAGACTGCGAAGCAAACCAAAACTTCCCCAAACCAAAACGTCCCCAAAATGACCAAAACATCCCCCATAATGACATTACATTTACTTTACATGAAAAATGTGGGGACGTTTTGGACATATTGAATTAGGAATATATTATAGGAATAACTGTTTTGTAATTTTGATATTTGCGACTGTATAAATGGTTTTTAATGGTCGCAAATATATTTAACGGCGACGGCGTTAGCCGGAGCTGTTAAAACTGTTTGCGACCATTAAAACCGTATATATGGTCGCAAATATCAAAATCACTGAATAGTTATCCCTTTTCTAACGCACAATGTGTCTAAATGCGATAATTGAAACGCCGTTTGAATTTTCCGACTATATATACGTTATTTGATAGTCGCAAATTTAAACGACGTTACCAATCAGAAATGACGTAACATCGGTACTGCGTTAGAAAAGAATAATAGTAAATAATAAATGTATTTGTTTTTCTGACAGTTGTTTTTATGACATGTATATGTGCACTTAAAAAATATATAGAGGGGAAAAAAAGAACTGACTTTGTTGTTCCTTGTGGAACTAAACTATGCAAAATGTCCCCGTTCCCAATGTCCAAAATGTCCCCACTCACCAATTTCACCAGTGTCCAAAACGTCCCCATTGACTAAGCACTTAATCTGAGAGTGATAAATAAAAGTTGTAAAATGTCCAAAACGTCCCCAATCACACCAATGTCCAAAACGTCCTCATCGCCAAGGCACTTTACTAAAGGTTGATTGATAAAAGTTGTAAAATGTCCAAAACGCCCCATTCATCAAATTTCAACAATGCCCAAAACGTCCCCATTGATTGAGCACTCGATTAAATTGATAGTATGCCCTGTTCTTGATGATCCGTAACCCTTATGCAGAATAATCAGCGCATGCGCACTACCAGTAAATACTTAAGGAACTACTTTTTTTAATAACAATGAAAAACCTTTTTAAAATGTTTAAAAATAATCAAAAACATTGTAAACAACTCAGAAATGTAACTGTTTCATCATTTATGTGACGACCTTACACCTCTGTAACAAGCAGAATCTTTCTCATTGATCCGTTACTTCTAATTGGTAGTCTATTTTTAGCCTAACATGAATAGTCTCTTTATCAATTCTACCTCACCACTTTAACTAGGTGTCTATTGTCTTACTATTTCCCGTATCAAGTTTTATCAAAAGTAAAAACAATAAAATTACCAAAGCAATTTCAAAACTGCACTGTCAATATTTTAAAGTGAATACTTTCGTTTTAAGAAAAAAAACTAGCAAAAAAACAGAAACACTCTTAAAAGTAAAATTATTTTGGAAGATTTTTTTTTGCAGGTCATGCACTGTCTGTAGAACAGTTTTAACTATAAATATTTTGCAAACTACTGTAAATATGAAAGAAATAGAGGTTATTTATATCTTCACTATAGAGGCTAACTGGGATTAAATTGAAATATTCCTATGGTAAAGTCTTCAGGTACTTCAATTTTTGGGAATGATGCGTTGATTATATCTAGTTCACGGAGAGCAAAATGGATGCCAAGTAGTGATGCAACAAAAAATTACTGTGACAAATTGTGGAAATAATTTTTCGGGCTATATTTCTACAAATTTAATGGTTTCACATGCAATTTATGAATTTTCAGGTAGAAAAACAACCGGAATTTTACAAAACTGTTTATTTTTCTTAATTTTATATTTCATTGAACCTATTCTGTGTCTTGGTAAAACTAACAAAGTTCGGATACGAGCGTGATCGGCACGGGCGTATTTTCACAGGAAATGGATCAATGCGAAAAACGGATCAATGAGAAACAGGCATAAAGAATTATTTTAACCAAAAAAAAAGACCTAAAGAAGGGGGGACATTTCATACAAAAACATGACAAAACTTACCAAAATATGTAAAAAATACATAGTTTAATTAATATAATTTGGGGACGTTCTGGTCCTTTTTTTATTTGACTTCGAAGGCAAACAGAATTTATAGGCTAATATTTTATAGTTGTTCAGGTGTGACAGTTATAAAATATCAGATCTGCGAAAGGGGTCACACTGAAACGCCAAATTAATTCGGCTAGTCATTTTTGGGACGTTTTGGTCATTATGGGGGGACGTTTTGGTCACTTTGGGGACGTTTTGGTTTGGGGACGTTTTGGACTGTAATCCTATACTGTATATCAGCATGTACGAACATCTAAACTCCAGTCTCGATCCTGAAGATAAAACATTGCAAGTGCAGTATTTGTTCCAGTGATTGCCGCGAATTCGTGACATCTTCTATCGCATTCAACAGCAGATGGCAAGCTACTTTCGTCTGTCATTTTTTCCGCGAAAATTAAAGTCGATAAATACAAAGCAGTTCCAAATTCAAGGTCTCAAACGGCTTACCAGAAAATATGCGGCGCATGACCGAAAACTATGGAATGCGGGTTGGGACATGCCACTTGCTAATTGGTACTTGCTTATTGCAACTTGCTAATTGCCACTTGCTTATTGCGGGTTGGGACATTTGCAATTAGCAATAAGCAAGTGGCAATTGGCATGTCCCAACTAGCAATTAGCAATAGGCAATGGGCATGTCCGCACTAGCAATTAGCAATAAGCAAGTGACAAGTGGCAATTAGCAGGTGCACATGGCATGTTCAAACCTGCAATTTAATTAGCAAAAAGCAAGTGGCAATTAGCAAGTGTTAATTAGCAAGTGGCAAGTCCAAACCTGCCATTAGCAATTTAATATGCAAGTGACAATTAGCCATTGGCAATTAGCAAGTGGCGCATGTCCCAATCCGCATTCCATAAAATTCACTGAAGTTCCTTGTTAAAGATTCTTGTCTTACATATCTATTTACGTAACTCACATAGTTAGTTTTATAATGCGTCTATTGTGTTAAAATCTATCGGAAGCAATTTCGATTTCGTTCGTTGGTAACAAATTCCCATATATATTCACAATTTATAAACTTCCTACAAATAAAATCCGTAAAAGTTACATTTCAATGAACAGTTTATTACATATTCATTATGGTCGGTTCAAAAGCTCATAAGAGCTTATGTTTTTTTACTGTTATATAGTAGTTTTTTCGACATGAAATAAATCTTATTGCGGGCCGCTATATTTAATACAGGGTGAGAAAAAGGTGCACGGAAACTTAAGTACTAGATCGAAAATATGCGTCTCTCTTAGCAGGAACGTAGAATATACGTAGATTCTACGTTCCTGCTCTTAGTTGAAAAATTCAGGTACTTCTGAGATGAATACTGTAGACACAGGCTATTTTTTTCTTGAACGCACGAGTTGTCGTTCGTTATTTAGATATGTATTTCACCAAAAACGAATATACCACATCGGCTGTGAAAAGCTGAAGTTTTCCACACAAACTATGATGTGCATTTCCCTAAGATGGAACACGTCAATGGTAAGAATTTGTGTTAACAATTGACGATACGTTTGATTCCCGCAAAATAATCGGATGTTTGCATTCTCCGTCGGCGATTCAAGTAAGAAAAAATGATTGATCAGTATTTTAGAAACGTCGATTAATGCCAGACAGCTTTATACCAGTTTTATATTTAATCCAGTAATTATTTGAATTTGTCCGGTATCGTTTGATATAATAATTGTCTTCATGATTTCTGTGCCGCTCCTTTGATGTTCGGCATGGCGAGTCTTGCTTTGAAAAAAAGCGGATCGCTTCAATATTCAACGTTACGGGGAAATACACAAAATACAACCTGATAATTTAATGATTTTCAAAATTCCTTCCTAACACATGTCATGATCAAATAATATACGTAAATACATAGATTGTGCGATATTACTTTTTTCTCGGGTATTCCGGTATTTCGGTAGTATTCCGGTATTTCGGTTAATCGTGTGACCGCATTTCAACAGATCTATTTAAAATATCTCAATAACTACAAATAAATTTAATAAATGTTGTTTGATTATTTAGTTGTAGTTACTTTCAAACCCTGGTGTCCTAGAATACGCGAAAACAAGCATATATATAAGACCATCTTCTGTCCGTCTGAATGATTGGCTTAATCCTACAACCATTAGACAATTGTGATCATTTTTGGCAGTGGCTAGGTAGCCGTGACCGGCTACTTAGTCTTTTGGTCTAGGTAGCCGTATCCGGCTATCTAGACCAAAAGGCTAGGTAGCCGTACATATATTTCATACGTTTGTTTCTTTTCATTTTAAACAGTTTAATACATGTTGCACAAGTCATAACATTGTTGGTACAATACACCTGTAAACGCGACCTGTTTGTTATATTAAGATCCTTTGAATCACACATTGCCGCCGCGGTATTTCGTTGCGAATCACCGCTATACTTTGTTTGTAATTGTGCTTATTGGGTCCACCATCCTCTAAACAGGCTATAATCGGTACGACCCGTCACCACTATACTATCACGTCATGCGTTTTATATAGGAGTTTTTTTATCTGAACCTTAAAATGTGGATTAGAAATATCTTTTCCCGTTTTAATCCGCCGTAACTGATCAATGTTTATTTTCCTCTTGTCATTTGTCACTCGCGGTAGGTGTGAAAATTTTGGTCTGTCATAAAGAATGACAAATTTAACTTTAAGTCCAAGCTATGTTACACCATTGACTGAGTAATGTTTATTAATTTGTGAATGTGAAAAATTATTTCTCTCTAATATTTAAAATGTTTGGAATGTTAAATTGTTGTATCCGGAGCAAATTGTTCAGTTTGGAAAAAAGTGTATTATACGGCCGTCCTGTATATCAAGTATATAAGAATGTATTGGAAAATACAGCCGTACCTTTTTTCTTTATTATTTGATGAATATTTAAATGTTTGGTATAAAATAAAAGCTGAAATTATTAACTTTATGAATATTTAGAAAAAATTGTATATAGATGTATAAGTAAAACCAAGGTCTTTCAAATAGTATGGTCCGGAAAGGCCCTCTATAAATGTCTTATCGTACTGATAATCTTGTCTCGCCTGGAAGCGTTTATCACGCCGTGCATTTATCACGCCGAGCGAGTAAACTGGTATTTGTCCGATAGTTGTATGCAAAACTGCCCGTCATTGTGTCATTTAAATACCACATTTAATTTAAAAAATGGTATAATTGGAAAGCTGATGAAATTTTCTGTAAAACTGTGAAATTAAAACCTCTATATATAATTAACTATTATCTTTAACGCGAGTTAAACACGGTCCATGCTATTCCGTCTTGGGATGGTAATTTGACTCGCGATACTGGTCTTACAAAACTGTACGTTATTATGTTATAAAATAAAAAAACGAAAATCTAATTCATATCCGTTCAAAAATAACTCTTAATTTACATTTTAATTAGCAATTTTCCATCATTTGACCCTAAATATATAGTGAAAACCTGTGCACAAAATATCACCGTATCGCGAAAAAAAATCACCATTGACGCCATTTTTAGATTTTGAACGGATCTAACCGTCCCAGAAAATTAAAATACGGGTGAAATACGAAAATCTAAGACATAACAGACGCACATTAGACTTAAATCTATGAGAAAAAGATGTTACATCAATCCCATGAACACCATGCAAGTAGAAACAAGACGAATTTTGATGCAAGGCATCAAAGACGCCGCGCATGTTTTGAAGCATGGCTGGGAGATGGGCACTGGGGCAGGTTTCTATTATAAAATGTGCGTGGTTAACATCAGCGAACCCTTTTTTACTACATAAAATGATCATTACCTCTGTCACGGACCTATATACACATTATGTTAATTATGTTATTTGTTTTATTCATCCTTGTAATGATATATGCAAATAAAAAGATTTTAAATGATTTTCTAGTTTCTGTTTTTTTATTTTCATTCACTCATGGGAGTTTTCGTAACTGGAAATGCAGATAAGTTGTTAAACTGTCAAAGAACTTGAACAAAAAATATCGCTAAAATTTATCGAACTATTCAAATACAAAAAAAGAAAAGTAATACTTTTTTTTCTAATAGAGAACGGACCTATACACATGTGTATATAGGTCCGTGATTGCAATGATTTTGGGTTTTAATACCGTCTAAGGGAGGTAATCGTTACAACATAAAGTACACACTAAGTTACATCGAACTAATTTGCTTAAAACCTAACCTATCATTCTAAAATTACACATATTCAACAAATACATTAATTCTTATCATTTAGAATAATAAAAAGTGTATTTAACATAAAAAACTATTGAATTAAGACTTGTTTCCGGTAATCTCATTTGTTTTTGGTTGTTTCCGGTAAAAAGTTGTTTTCGGTAATCAGTAATACCGGTCCGTGCCTCTGTGTATTTAGCTGTATATCCTTTTTGTTTATGAAACTGATTTATAAAAATAAAGTTTTTATTAGTAATTAGCATAATACTAAACCCTTATGTAACTTCCATATTGTTTGTCTATTGTGATAATTAAATACCTCTTTTCTCACAACATTAATTATTTTCGGATGCTAATTTTACACTGGCTATTTTTAGATACCAAGGAACTGATACACAAAACTATTTATAACCATGGCTCCTCCCACAATTTCACTGAATCACAGGTCGGCTAATAGGAAGCAGAGGCAAAAACCTGTGCAAATATAATTTACACCGGGTCTAAATATTGTGAAAAAGAACTATCTGTAAAACAGATATACCTGCCCCTCCCTCCCTGTAGCTGGTAATGTGGATTTTTCTTTCTTTCTATTCCCGAAGCATTATACACTCCAGCAATATGGCGGAAAGAGACGAAATCCACATGATTAATTATGCTGTGACGTATACATTTTACAGAACTTCCATTGGCTGATTATTGTTTTTGTTTACAAATGATGGAATGGAATTCCGTTAGGGCCCTACGTATTGCATAGTTGGGAGAACGGTTTTTCTTTACAGTTTCAATATTAAAGTCTAATATGTAGTAATTAAAATGGGTTTTCATTGATTTTTCACGTTGGCGCCATGTATTCTATTATCTGAGTGTTTTAAGATAGCAAAACATCTTCCGAATCTTTTTTTCTGAGCTTTGATGAATCGGGTCGTAAGGTCCGTAAACAAAGCTATAAAAAACCCGTGGTCTACGAGTTTGTGGAAAAGTTATTAAATACTCATTAAATGTGTCCAAAGTTTTGAAATAAGGGAAGGAGACATGTGTATTTTGTATTGTATTGTTTTTTAATGACTTAATACAATTTAATGATTCATAAAAGTCATTTTTCATACATAGAACATAGTTTAGATTTACAATAATAATGTTGGCTGCTCCCTATTCGATTATGCAACCCCATGGTCCAAAATTGAAACCTATTCAATACTGACGCCGCGATTCATCGCGGCGTCAAAGAAGCGCTAAAATTAGGTCGGTTTTCGGCTTTTGATCATTTGTGAAAAAAACCCGTTCGTATGAGGTCAACTTTCCAATGCGTAAATCCACCTAAAACGAAACATCGGTAAAATATAATATTATGTAATGATAAGGGAATGCATATATTGTATTAAGGATCACTTTGTTGGTCAAATTGATTCGTAAAATATCGAGATATACGTAGATATAAAGTATCAACAATTTCTTTCTTTTTCCAAAATGGCGGGTACCCGGATGTTTGTCACGTGATCCGAGGCAAGTTATTTATCGTATTACTCTCGTTTCCGGACCATACTATTTGAAAGACCTTGGTAAAACTTTGATAAATTTCGGCGTAAGATGGAAACTTAAATTCAATATCGGTCAATATTTCGGGCATTTAACTGCTTTAAGAAGGCAGTGGCAGGGTCGGTACTACTGCAATCCTTGTCTCATATTAATAAACAAGTAAACCATTACACATTATATACTTTAATGAATGATTAATAAATACCGATTCTATGTAGCTCCTCGTAAGAAATATATGTACGGCTACCTAGCCACTGCCATCATTTTTTGTCCGCCACAAAGTGTGCTGCCACTAGAACTTGGCCACTATTACAGACGGTTCCTGTTATAATCAAGGTCTTTCAAATAGTATTAACGTTTATGTATTGAACAAGTTGAATTATTTTGTGTAGATTTATTTTCATGTCTAGATAGGTGTTTATAGACTAATTTGCGCCAAATGTAAGCGTTTCTTTCATTTGAGCGTGCACAGTGGTCAGGGTCCGTATATTAATAATCTTGTAATATACGGACCCTGATTTAGAACAGCTTATTTTGACCATTTGGTAATATAAAACAAAACGTAAAGACGAAGAAAGTAAACGTAAACACTTACCTCACATTTCAATATCACAATTTTATGAAAACTCGATCAAACAACAAGTTTATAAGTGTTTCGTTGATAGGCTTTGCCGATCAAAATTTTCAAAAATATTCCATATCTCGGACAAAGGTCACGTGACCCGGGACATCATATTTTCATATTCGGCCGTTTCATAAACCTGTAATATACGGACCCTGACAGTGGAGCTGGTGCTTTTTTCTCAAAATATTCTCTTATAAATTTAAACTTGCATATGAGTCAAGGGTAAAGACCGAGTTTTCACCTTTTACCGAATGAAGAAATGAACGCGACCTAATAATCCGATTGGTTAACTGGTCAGTATGACGTCACGGCGAAGCCGAGAATAATTAAAAAACCGAGATCGACAAGGTGTGGCGGCAAATATCTTAAATACTGTGATTTTGGCAATCTGTAATAACAATTTATTAAAGATAATCATAACTTGTTAGTTCAATGCGGCAATTAGAGAAATGCAAATCAGTCAAACAACGCAAGTTAGAATTAATTCCTTTGGGGCCATGCTTCAACATCAACCATCACCAATTTTCAAAATATTTACATGTCAGTTTTGTTTGTCAGTCTTGTCTTACCTTCATTTTGACAAATTTGAACGTTGCACGACAAGGGCACGTAACCACTGCGGAAGTTTGAACACGTTTAATGACCATTCGTAATTGAATTAGAATTTCAACACGAGCAGGGACCGATAACATTTCAACAAAATTCTTTGAAGTGGAGAGAAAAACAAAGGTAAGCAAGAAACCTGTGATAGTTCGAGTATCACAACTGGCCTAAAATTGAGTTTTCGCTTCACATTGAGATAAGATCTATACTGTTAACTGATTTCGTATATGGTAGCTACATATAAATTCTGGTGTTTTCGGCTAACTGCAGTTTCGGCTAACTCTTTATACGGTCTCCCTGATCAGTTCGGCATGACGTCACTTCCGACGAGAACCGACAAGAAGATATATTTTGGTTTATATTGTTTTAACATTCATTATTTCAAATAAATATGATAATTCAATCTTATTTCAACAGGCTGGTGAAATTGCCCAATCGGGCAAGGAAATCAGATTTTTTAAAAATGAGTAATTTCATACAATTTACAGTCTATTACAAAGTTCAGATTTAGAGAATAAATTAAAAAGTGAACAAAAGTCATCTTGAGATTTTTTAACATAATTAAAATAAGTTTGAAATCACTGAAAAACACATTTTTTAAGATTTTCAGTGCAAATCTTCATGAATGTTTCTGAAACAGCTAGGGAATGTCATTTGCATTAGTAGGGTATGAAATCAAAGGACTGAAAGTGCTGGAGGGTCGATTGTCTCTGAACAACACAGACTGTACACATACATGTGTAAATATCAGGGCAACCCATGCATGAGTAAAGTTATCAACAAACTGGAGACACAAATGTCCACAGAGTTTGACCTTTAACCATATGTGCAAACTTTACTTTTGATAGGAACCCATGTGCTTACCTTTTGCATTCTGTGACTACATGTATGTTCAACTACCCTATAAAGTATCATAGCTGTGAATGGTAACTGAGAAGTGGAATTTTACAAACCTGAACTGAAAATTCAAAGTTTGCACAACTTTTAATGTCATTCAAAAGTTATGGGATTTGCCCATAGGGTTGAGTGTATTGTGTCAATAATACAAAATAAATTCCTATCCTAAATTGTAGGCAAAAACTGAACAATGAGCAAGATCAAAGAAGACACAGAGTAAATTAATAACTGAACAAGAAAAACAGTGATACAAAGTATCACAGCAGGCCCACTAACAAAACTGACATTTAAATATTCTAGAAATTGGTGATGATTGATGTTGAGGCATGGCCCGAAAAGAACCCAAGGAAACCAATTCTGGTTGTACAAGCAAAACCTGACACGACTACTGACTGAACTTTACTGTTATCGAATAATATGTATACAGTATGTCTTATTAACATTATCCTTATAAGTTTGACATGAATGAAGTTTTCTATGATTATTTGCTGTAAAACATTGAAAATGGTTTAAAGTCTTAAAATTATAAGTAAAACAGAAAAAAAATGTAAAAAAAAAACTGTATTAGATGGGTTTCGAACTCGCGTCCGCCGCAGTAAGTCAGCGCATTTCAATTTCCAGCATCTCTACCAACTGCTCTATGTCCGCCGACTATAGAGTTGTGGTAAAAAACGAGTTGTTATAAAGGGCTTGAGCCACGAATGACCAAAATCGGCCCCATTCCAGAAATTCACCAAACTTTGTACAATGTTAAATAAATGTGTCCTATACTGCTGTATCATGTTTGATTATCCTATAAAATAATATTTTCGTCAGTTTCGAAGCTCAACTGAAGAGGGTGTTAACCCAATTTTACGACGTTTGTTACGTAACGTCAATGTTACGTCACGTCAATTTTGCGCCAATTACTGTTACTAAAGCGTTTTTGGATATATTCATAAAAATAACAACACACAAGCTAGGTTTTGATATATAATTAAACCTCAGATGTATAAATTGAAACATATTAATTTATGTGTTATGAAAATATAAATATCGCCGTTAATGGATGATACGAAGTATATGTTCAACCTCAGTAAATAATTACTGACATTAATAACATTTAATGTCTTCGCCTATTTTGATTCAGAAAACTTACCAAGAGTATTTATATTTTGAAATATATATCAGTGGATACTCCTAGGAGTAATAAATCCATAACAAAGACCGCTACTTATTTTCACGCGTAGATCGTTACAAATGATAAATTGCAGGTTGCATTTTTACTTGTAGAAAATAAATCTTCAATAAATTCACCAAAGTGAATATCGCAACGACAATAATTTCTTTTATGATATAATAGAATAGACAAAGAACATTTTTTTCAAAATAACGGCAATACATGTATATCCTTACGGCACCTGTTACGTAAAATTGCATTTAGCGGTTAATACATGTTTGGCCTTAGAATCATCAGTTAACTTACGGAAATCGTTTTGTCTACAACGATGTAAGAGACAATTACGACAGCTCGTGAATACTAAAAAAAGACCTCATCTTAGCAAAGTCTTTCAAATACTATTTGAAAGACCTTGATCATAGACAAATGCTGACACTTTTAGACAACAGTGAAAACTATTGGACACGATTTTACCATTTTTGAAAACATTCAATGTGCTCCCTATCGTTTACAGGCAGCTGTGGGATTTGCGTTTTTGAACGCGGTGCAAAAAATATAGATTTAAAGCAAACTTTGTCGTGCTCAAATAAGATATATTGACAACGGAAGAGAAGATTTAAAATCAACCTTCTCATCAGCAAAAACAAACGCCGGGATGTTGAGAGACACGGTGACCTATGCCGATGAAACCGAAAGTAGTGATGTCATGTGTAAAAAAACGTAAGCGTGTCTGCCGAGAAGGTATAAAAATTAGGGTATATTTTACATACTCTGCTTGTGACCAATGAGTTATATTTCAGATGTGACGCATCATACTATCGACAACTGCATTAAATTTGGGTAATTATGAAATAGCTCACACTCGGAACAACATAATATATATTAGTTATGTTGGACATGCATATTTTACCGATCCGCGGCTTTTAGTCTGAACTGTTATAGGTAATCCCAAAACGCTATCATATAGTTTTGTTGTCTATCTAACAATCCATTTTAATGATACATGTATTTTAAAAACCATTTACTCTTGACTTAATTAAAATGACAGTTTCTCTAAATTTTGCTAGAACGACTTCTTAAATTTTTTATACTTTACATAAATAACAAAATTATACAGATCTATACCATATTAAAACAATTTGTGGCGCTAACATGTCATAATCAATAACACCTTATTTCGTAAATGAAGCAAACAAATTGTATAGGCATAAACGGTATACACAATTATACATTTAAATGGACCAATGAACCATATACCAATGAAATCAGATTTGAAAAGCATTTAGTAACTAAAATTAATAAATATAACAATAACGATGTGAATTAAAAGCCACATATATATAACAATTTGTGGGTGGTGTGCCCGTGGTCACAGGTAAAATGCATTTATAGCACAAGACCCAGAGGTCTAGGGTTCGATGTCCGTGTTAGTCGGAATTCGACTAAATTTAATATGATGCTAACAAAGCAGCTAGTTATACTTGATAACATCACAAGCATCATCGAAAGCAAACAATTTAAGTTTTTTCAATATAACAAACTAAGTCATGAACTTTTACTTGCTACAACAACAAATAACAACAGTAAGCCTTGCGTATCTAAAACAACAATTACTGACGGAACTTCTACAGACAAAACTAATCTTGCTTCAAACAGCTTTTGACATGTAGAATATCAGTATGTTTTCGGAGGCAAACGTGTTAACATTACTTTTCTGGAGGAAATTACTTATGGTTTGAAAACTGCCTTTTTTGTCGCACATGTTACAATTGAGAAAAAATATGCAACTGTATACTTCCGCACACTTTCTTGAATGCGATAATTGAAAAAAAACTGTCAGTTGCAAATACAAGAGAAGCAAGGTTACAATGGAAATGCCTTAGAAAGACTAATCAGAATCGCTACAGAGTGATTCACTGTCGGATTCATCTATAGGTTCCGGTATATTGGCGGCGTCAGACAGGTGCGCTGTCCAATCACGGACGCCGAGATTTTCTGGGTGCGTATAACGAAACCGGGCGTATCCAAGAAACCATATAACTGCCGCAATATGGGAACATACACCAACAACACGTGCACCTGCCCGACACTTGCAATACCAGGCTAAAACCTCAACCTGGTCAAACTGTACCCAGAGATCGTATTTTTTTGAAGACACATGCCGGCTTTGTATTCTGACACGAATTAAATTACTGTCTTCAACATGAACTTTAATGTCACAGCTTCCTTCTAAATGTTCCTGAATGTAACACGGACTTAGCTTTAACTGATAAACACCGCATGTTAAAGCCCGCAGATATTCTTCGGACAATCTGGGGAAATGTTCTAGATCTACACAGTCAACATTTTTCCACATAGTTGATCTTCGTTCAATGTTACTGCTCTCTATGAAAGATTTTAGGCTGTTTACTTGTTTGACTTGTTTTAACATAACCTGGGCTACGCGGGAATCATCTTCTTCAGCAGAACTAAGAGGTGCAAGGTACTTGTTTGACACAGCACATACAATACGAACAAAGTCCCCTATATTTGGTATCTGGTTTGTGGGTAATACTTTGTCAAGGAACTTCCACCGTTTGATCCGTGCATTGGCGCTCTCAACCACCCATCGTATCTTAAATGAATTTGAAAAATACAGGCAAATATAAATATATCATACAATTCAAGCTCAATAATGCAGATGAAATGCTTGTAAACTAATCATTTCCATATCGACGAGATACCATGCACGGTGGGGAATCACGTGATCAAAATAATCTCTGAACAAAAGTAGATCTGTGAGCAATGTTAGAAAATAATGAAAGCCGTTTAGCTGTAAATGTAAAATGTCTATCTTATGGTAACATAAAAGTATTTTAGTACTACACGGGTCCCAATTATAGTCACTTTCCGTGTCATGTGTATTTATGATACATGTATAACAATGAATCTTGCAAAATACCATTCATTTGAGTAATTAAAGCTACTTTCAAGATACTAACGCGTGTACCGAATATGCTAGATTTTCAAATTTCTTTTGAATAAATACCAAGATTTCTGTCATTGTAAAATATGTGTAAGGGACTATGTATCTGTTTAGATGAATTTCGTTAAATACATTCTATAACAGTAGATGAAGAATACAAACCTTTGTAACAAGTCTGCTGGCATTTGCGTCGTCTGTTGACATCTGCCTCTGACCTTTTACCATAAAAGCTGGCATTTCAGCCTTTATTCCCATATCCTCTAGAAGTGAAAGTGAGTCCCGGAACCCTCTGTCTACAACAAAGATATCATTCTTTCCTACAAACGACCGTATGTCTTCGACGTTTGTCTGAAGCATATGATTCAGAATTCGTGCGTCTGAATTACGACCGTCTGCAAGGTATGGTCCGACGATGGTGACAAAATATCCTGTTGTTGATACAATGACCATTGGTTTAACAAGGGTCCTTCCTTTTTGGACGGAGTAGGAACGCCGTTGAAATTTGAAGTTGTTGGACTTGTGCACGTAAATGTAGGTGCCATCTAAAACAAGTATAAGTTGTGAAGAATCGCCTTCTTGGTTCGTACCAAACAGACATTGGGCCAAGGGTCTTGTATGTCTTGATATTATTTCTTCCCTGGTTATATGTTCGAGTCCAAGATGTTTCGGAACAAAAAACGACATAAGGGCTTTCCTAACCGACGTTATTCCTCTCCTCAGACTTGAGACAGATATCGAAAACAGAGTTGCAAGTATCTTATTCGATAAACCAGCTTTGAGCTTCAATAAAAACAAACCAAGAGTGGTGCGGACAGTACGTGTAGGCGTGTTCCGAAGATGTCCTTGTATACACTGGTAAAGATCATCAAAGTCAGTCTTCTTTAGTCCAGTGAGGCTTAAGTAATCACTGTCTTTAAAGTTTTCAAAACAAATGCTTTCTTTTGTTGAAGCACATATACTTCTTAATGACGACAACAGTTCCAATATTGATGTTCTGTTAAGGAATGACTGTTCTATGGTATTTACATTCTTAATATCATCGGAGAAAGTGTCAGTGCTGTGAATGTGTGATGGACAACATCTTGAACCAGATGGAATCAAAACATTATGTTGAATGAAGGCTGACATTCGTGCACTAGAAGGAACAACAATCAACCTAGGACCTGGCTTTTTACACACGAAACATCTAGCGTGAGAACTAGCAGTACATGGTATATTCAAATGTACAGATGGAGGACTACGAATACATGATTCCTGGCGATCTCTTGATACAGTAGATGAATAACCTGTGTGGACATCGTCACGTGATTTACGTTTAGTGTCTTGAAGATAATACGAATGTCTACACTTTTGACAAATCACATCATTTTCTGTTGCTGAAGTAAGAAAGTACTTAAAAATATACTTCTGTATACATTTGTTTACTGGTCTTCTTTCCTTTGGTTTTGTTCTCTTCTTACATAAAATGCAGTTAAATGACCGCTGCCCTGCACCAGGCATTCTGGAAAGAAATAAATTAGAGATCTTAGTAATGTTGATCAGGCATTATAACACGAAACTACCATACTGGTAGTATTTTCAGATTTTAAATTCATGATTTTTTAAAGTACAGAATTGTCTACCCAAAAAGAGTTTTATTGAAAATAAAAGGTTGAATAACGTTAAGAATATAAAAGCAGGTGATTGTTCAACAGACTTAATCATTTTGAAAAGAAAAAAAAATCAAAAGGAACTGTCGGGTTTCGAACTCGCGAACGTTAGTTTATGAAGCGCTGACGTTACCATTGCACCACTGCGCACTTCGTGTTATATGTGTCGTAGCTTATTGATATACCCATTCTATTTTTACATCAATCCGAATGTAGCGTCTGTCGCTTTCCTTTCAATATTTATATCTAGATCTAAATTGAATTGGTCATAACTGTTTAAAAATGTTTTTAATGAAAAAAACAAAACAGTAGAGTCATATTGAGTATGCATAATAAATTGAGCGAAGGATATAGACTTGATCAAGTACTACAATACAGTACTGTAGACTCTACATGCAAGATTCTACTTATAAACAAGAATGTAGATTTTATATCTCTATACAGTAATCATGCAAAGAATAAGTGAAATATTTACCCTGCGATCTGTTACAATCTCCGTGGACCAGGAAGCTACATTTTACCGAAAAAGTATCGATTTGTTGACAGTTGCCACAGACGCTTCATGTTTACAAAAATGGTGGAGAGACGAAGCTAAAGATGCTGATCAAAGATCGAAAAGAGTAATTGATTGAGTGAAACAAACTAAAGATTTGAAAGACGTTTTGTTTGAACGTAAAAAAGGATAAAACAGCCTATAAAATGTGTTTATTAATGAAGTATTGACGGAAAATAGTCCAAATATGGACCTACAAAGTATGGGAGAGGTCTCTTTGAAGCAAATATTTCACTAGGTCCGCATTCTCTGACCACGATGAATTTACACTTTTTGTATACCGTTTTCATTCTTTATTATATCAACGAATTTTCGTTTTGGTCAGAACATGCGGACCATATCAAAATCGTGTCCAAATGCACAAATTTGTGTCAAAATACCAAATTTTCAGTAAACATCGGGTTCTTAGATGTACAATTACTACTCAGAAAATAGTCCGAATTTTTTACTTTAACTTGCTAGTAAACGAGTAAAGGTTGCTTGTCAATATAACAATACAAAAATGTCAGACTTTTTATTTTGAAAGTTCGTTAAAACATGGGGCCATATCCAGGATTCGTGACTTTTGCCCTTTGTATGTCCAAGTCCTTCGTTCGCGCATTAATAGTATTTACGATTAATTACACATTTAAAGAATAACAACGAAATAATATTATTCTATTCTGAAATGTTTTTAAATTATTTAGATTTATTACTATATAATTTTGAAAACAGAAATCGCTATAATGCCTAACAACTGTTTATATGGAACTACTTGTTTGTATGTTGTGCGTTCGGCCGTAAGGGGGCGATATACTCTGTTAACTTTGGTTCGATTTTAACAATCGACCCAAAAACTCCACATCACCAAAATCCATCCAGCCATTTCTTGCGCCAGATTTTTGGCACTTCTACTTTCAGTTTCCATATATTTTACATGTGAAATCAGAAAAAGGACCGCGCAACAAACTATACCTTTGTGTATCCTAATTTAGGTTTCTTTATAATTATGTGTGCATTTTCTATGAATCTGAGCTGTTTTAGAACTTTCTGTTGATAAGTTTAAAAGAAAATGCCAAAAATGTCTTTTCTTGACAATTTGGAGACAAATTTTTGCAGGAAAACATGAACAATTCTGTACTTTTAAACTCTTTTTCAGATATTTTTATCATACTTAACTAGTTCACACCTTTTTCAAGTGAAGAAAATCATTTCTAAAAAAGCTGATTTTCGAAAGCCCGATTGGGCAATTTCATCAGCCTGTTCAAGTATTTCTGAACTGTTTCAATAATATAGGTAACCAGTCAACTCGTACCTTAGTCATCTCGTACCTGAATTGGTCAACTCGTACCTGATTTTTTTTCTCGAAAAAGTCAACTTGTACCTTAAAATTTTTTATGCAATATCTTTGAGATAATATTATTTTTTATCAATCATTAAGGTAAGTCCCTCTGAAAAATGGTCGTTTTTTTAAATCTCGACGCAAAGTTTAGAAATCGTGCATGCCTGTGGTATGAGGTACTGGCTTTCCCGGAAAAGATGTTTTGAAATTATCTGTAAACGTTAAGCACGGAAAAGCGCCACCTAGCGGAGGGTGTATTTTTGAAAGATTTTTGTCATTTCACGGACATAAGTCCGTCAATAATACTTTTACAGCTATGGTTTTTCCACCAAATCAAAGCCGAATCGATCTTAGTTCCATGCATACAAAATTATTTAAAGATATCCACATTGAATACCTAAAATAACGTAATGATCCGCGAATGGGAGGCAATTTTCAAAGCGAAAATGACCCCAAAGCGGACGCATTAAGGGCAAATTGCGAGAAATCGGCTCGAGAGAATTTTTTTTTAAAACCGTAACGGATCCTTTAAATAAATATAAACATTTTTTTGAAATAAAAAAGGGGTGTCACCGACTTTGTTTTCAGGCCATCTAAACTTTTCTGAAGCACGACGCGGGTGCGTTAATGACGGTTTTTTATGCGGCGTCACGGTGTATTACTGACGTCGGTCTCTTGAAGTGAAACGTTTTCGTTTAGATGCGCAACGACTTCATTTATAAGAACAACTTACTGTTGTTATTTTCCATAAGAAAAAATTCAGTTTTTTGATAGGACATTTAGATAAATTCCCGTTGCACATTTAAATAAGAACGTGGAAACAGATCATTCACAGCAAAACAGTCAGGATTTTGTGTTGCACATGTCATGTGTCCATATGACTTCTGCCTGACACCGCTTCCACGGTCAAGTGACCAAAATCGCTGATATGAAATCATTGTTACCTCAGGTTCAAGTCCCGCTACTGATAATATCTGTTGACCGTTTCCTACAGAGAAAGAGAATCTAAATAGTTCGTTTTTTATAGGAATGAAGGTAAGGTTATCCTGTTGAAACGGGCGTTAAAGTCAGTGTATGCGAATTTGATACGCGCTACTTGTGCGTATATATACATGTGTACAAACTCTGTGAAAGCAGCAGTACAGCTGCATTTGTAACAGGAATGACCAACAGTCAGAACGTTATCGCTATTTTCAGGATAGATAGACGGACATAAAGTGGCCATAACTCCTATTTTATATTATTAAAGGTTCATATAGCTAAGAGAATAACCGGTTCAGAATTCACAAATCTTTTATTTTTACAGTTACTTCTTTTTTACTATAACTACATTGCACATTTAAGCTACTGGACTCCAGATATAGAGTATTGTTTACTTTTGACAAAATCAGTGTTTAGTTATTCTGTAAACATAAAAACAGCGTTTTAAGCTATTTATTAAAGAAAGAAAAACTATTTCTACCAGAGACGACATTCGAACCGAGGTTGCCGGGTAATAAAAGTTTAGCCTGAACGGTTTACCAACTGAGCTGCCGATGAATGTACACATGCTGTGTGTCTTATAAAAAAATTTACCAATGAACTTATAGCGTGACAAACTGGGTAAACTTTAGAACGGACAAATTGGCGAAAACAATATATTTGCAGCGTTTATTTTGTTAGGTTATCTTTCAATGCCCCCGATACAGTTTTAACATTGAATTACTTGAAATCGAAACTTTTCTGTTTTTACTGTGCGTATATATACATGTGTACAAACTCTGTGAAAGCAGCAGTTGACCATCTGGAGTTCAGTCGCTAAAATCATTGTCCAAATAATTATAAAAAATCAAATGTACCCACATTTTATTTAGAGGAAGTGAGAAGTAACCAATCTCTCGTTACATTTAGCGTTTGTACGTAAAAAGCATAGAATATTATATATTATTCTACAAACAAAGCACATCCCTATTTTTATAAAGAAAGTCAGTAATTAGTTCAAGTATATGAGCCACGTCATCAGAAAACCCACATTATGCATTTGTATCAGTAAGCACCCGCGCTATAATCTGGACCCAGACCGTTCGCTTATTAATGTAAGGCCCTACTAATAGGCTACCGCTCATTTATTACGTAAAATTTGTTTATAACTAGTTTAAAAAGCACAATCTACTACGTCCTCCGTGGCCCAGCGGTTTTGTTACCCGCCTTCTAACCTGGAGACCCCGGTTCAAATCCCGGTAAAATCTTAATAATTTCTATTATACTTATTTTAAGTTTTTTTTTACCTTCAGTACGTTCATTTTATAAACTTTTATGTCTTCTTGACGCCAGTTTGTTTAGTCACTCGAAGTTCATTTGTAGCATAGAACTAGCCGTTGAGCTTTTATTATAAGGCCAAACATTACTTAACTACTATAACTACGAACACCTTTTGATTGATATTGTCTGGCAGAGCCAGGTCCTGCCGGACGTTTTATTTTCAAATACGTATTCTAATAATTTCATAGAATAAGATTATCAGATCAAGTTCAAATTAATAATGATACAAAGTTGGACAATGAAAACCACCTAAAACAATTGTTAGATTTCAGCATGAATAGGTATAGATAGCCAGGAGGGAGGTTGGGGCGGATAGGGAAATAAAATGTAAACGATACAAATTACAAATCCAAATCCAATGTTCCGGGTACGTCTTTTCTCTGAGTGGGCGCTTTCTTGAATTAACTCAAAACCACGCAAACCTTTGAAGTAACGCTAACTACAAGTTAATTGAGCCTTACGATTGGTCGAGATCTGAGATGCTGCGAGCTTGCATGCAAAGATTACATGATATGATGCAGAACTGACCACGGTCACGTGTAAATATAAGCTTGGCAGGGATTAAATTTATCATAATCAGCATCAGACCTATATATGACAAAGCACTAGGAAGTAAGTGGGTGGCTATCTATCCCCATACATGTATAATGCATATCAGGTTTTAAGTACACTGCTATCTGCGAAACATAAACGAATTTATATACAATATAAATTATGATTTTTCATAAAATTTGCTTCAAATTACATTTACATATAGTAATATAAGGCTATTTTGTATGATTTTTTATTGAAATATCATCATGGCAAAATTTAATTGGATTTTTTTCTAAAACAAGACAGTAAAAGTTTCTGTAATTTTATGCAGACATTTAAAATACAAATAAGAAGCTTTTTAAAAAGCTTTTATCAATTGCCCAACTTTACTTTTATCTCGGAGGTCCTTTGATTTAAAGGTACTAAGTAACAAAACCAGAAAATTTCCATTGGATCTGAGCATAGATGTGATGTTCTTTCTCATTTTTCTTCTATATTTGATAAAATAACATTATTTGAAAACATTCATAAGGTACACATATGTATTACATCTTTAAACAAGCAAATGTTTAATCGTTTCTACATTTGAAAAATCCATGGGATGCATTTTATTACCACTAGGGTCTTCCGTGATTATGTTGACTTTAGAGCTCGAGACCTAGAGAACTAAAATGCATATAAAAAAATTTCGGACGGTGAAAGTTATTCAAAATTCAGAAATAAGACATCTCATCAGACACTTTACATAAATATATTCTTATTTTTGGAATTTGAAACATTCAGTATTACGCGTGTCTTACCTTAAATATCAAAGCAAGAAAGAATAGTTTATCATCAGCAGCAGCATACATCGGTTGAGGGATACAGGTTTAGTGCACGTTATCTCAATGTATTCATTATCAGAAATACAGACAGACATGTATACTGAAAGGCAGGCTTGCCATTGTCTAAAATTCAGTGAAATATATCACATCTATCCTACAGGAAGTTTGACTAGCAGATAAACAAGTGTGGAAACATTTTTTTTAATATCCAATGCATGGACGCCAAAATACGTACAGTGCGTGCATTTTACGCGTAACGCTGAAAAATGAGCAACTTCCTCTTCACCCGGATATGGAAACCAGATGACTACATATACACTGTAAGCGGCTAGTTTGATTTAACACTAACATTTGTTTTACATCAATAAAAATGTTTCGCGATTATGCTAATAAATAATTATCTTGTCTGATTTTTAAGTCTCACCTGCTGCAAGTTTAGTGTTCACATCAAATATTCTGGCCACCATTGCCGTCCGGTCCAGCATGCCTTTTACCGGTTGGTACAATATTCTCCATGGGACAGTTTCTGCATTTTATATGCAATATGGACCCAAGTCCTTGCAGGGTCTCGCGTATGGTATCTTTTAAATGTAAACTGTTCACACAGTTGACACAGGCCTCCAGTCCTTTTCCCAGCACTTGAAGCTCAATAAGTCTTCTCCCTAAAAGCCACGATCCCGTTTCATTTCCTTCAGACTCTGCACGACCTGCATCGCCTGCGGGTCCAATTATAATTGCAGTGTTACTTTTGCATATATTTCTATATTGGTCGATTTTTTTGCGCTTGCAAATCGCCCTTTTTTTCTAAATTCAGCCATCTTACTTATCATAACATATACGACTAAATGACGTCAGTAATGTCAGAATGTACATTTTCCCGCTTATTAAGTCTTAAATATCGAGTACAAGAGTTGCCCTAATGAACATGTTGCGCATCTAAACGAAAACGTTTCACTTCAAGAGACCGATGTCAGTAATACACTGTGACGCCGCATAAAAAACCGTCATTAACGCACCCCCGTCGTGCTTCAGAAAAGTTTAGATGGCCTGAAAACAAAGTCAGTGACACCCCATTTTTATTTCAAAAAAATGTTTATATTTATTTAAAGGATCCGTTACGGTTTTAAAAAAAAATTCTCTCGAGCCGATTTCTGCAATTTGCCCTTAATGCGTCCGCTTTGGGGTCATTTTCGCTTTGAAAATTGCCTCCCATTCGCGGATCATTACGTTATTTTAGGTATTCAATGCGGATATCTTTAAATAATTTTGTATGCATGGAACTAAGATTGATTCGGCTTTGATTTGGTGGAAAAACCATAGCTGTAAAAATATTATTGACGGACTTATGTCCGTGAAATGACGAAAATCTTTCAAAAATACACCCTCCGCTAGGTGGCGCTTTTCCGTGCTTATCGTTTACAGATAATTTCAAAACATCTTTTCCGGGAAAGCCAGTACCTCATACCACAGGCATGCACGATTTCTAAACTTTGCGTCGAGATTTAAAAAAACGACCATTTTTCAGAGGGAACCCCGCGACTTACCTTAAATATTTGCATTGAAATACTTTATTTTGCTCCTATTTTGCAAAATTGTATCAGAAAATGGAAGAAATGAAGAGAATGTTTGAAAAAAGGTCAACTTGTACCCTACGTAATCATTCGATTTTAGCATAATTACTAAAATAATGAAAAACGGGACTTTCGAAAATTGTATTATTTTCATCAAGTTAATGACGAAAATATGTTTTATTTCAGTTCAATTTAGGTATTTTAAGATACAATAGGCCCTCGGACATGGAAATCAGCTTCGTAGACACGCTCATAAAATTAGTTAATTTGTTTCCTGTTTTATTTTTGTACCGATTTATGTACAACTTTAATTTTCTGTGTGAATTTATTTATCAAGGCGATGGAATTTCAGATCAAGTGACAGTAACAGTTAACTGAATTTTGAGAAGACTTAGTTACTTCAACAGAAAAAGTTTTTAAAAAAAAGCATAACTTATATAACATTTCAATCATAAATTTTATTTTTTTCAACTTAACATATACATGTTTTATGATAAAAGCAGCTTACTAACAATTGACAATAACTGACTTTCACCTGAAATATCAGTTTTGAAACAAAAGGTACGAGTTGACTACAAAGGGTACGAGTTGACTTTTTTAACCGTACAAGTTGACCAAATCAGGTACGAGTTGACTAAGGTACGAGTTGACCCGGAAGCGTTTACTATCTAATGAACAGTTGTCTTCCATTTTGCATACGGACAAGAAGCTTGCGCTACTGTAAATAAGTGTAACCACGGACCTATATACACATGGATTGGCAACTTTCGTATCTTGCTATACAAGTTCAACCTTTTTATCGCAGATGGCGAGATTTTAGCATCGAACGACAATATCTGACGTTTGCCGAAATCGAAAACTCCCAGCGTCCACCTGTCCTCCATCTTGAAAAATAATCAAATTTAATCGTGTCTTCTTCAATATTTATGGCTCAATAGTTTTGCTTTTTTTTCTTTAAGTAACATTAGTCTCATTCCAACCTATATCTGTTTTTTGTAGAGCGTAACTTTTATCGATTTTGTATGTTGAAAATTTTGTCAGCGCGATGTAGAATGAAGCTTCCCGCCGTCCTCCATCTTGGAACGTATCAGGGAAAAACGTAAACAATAAATCAAATTAAATCGTGTCTACTTCATTATAGGGCTGTAACGAATACACTAAGGGGCGAATACGATACGTATCACGAATATAGGGTTACAAATACGAATATTTATTCATGAATATGAATACTATACTAAAATCATTGAACAAGTGAACATTATAAATATTATGGCTTTTGCCAACAATATATTACAGTCTGCTGACTACATATAATACTTTCTTTGTACTTAAATCAATGTGAAATAATACTGCTCAAACGTAAAAAAACACTGAGTAAACATGTAACTTAAAGAGCTCTGGGTTCAAATGACTAGACACGACTATAGAGTAAAGAGGATCTACGATTTCAACGGTTTCCTCGATGCTAGACATGTTGTTGATGTAGACGGTTTTCGGATGTCGTAAAATGGGAATTCCCACTTGTTGAAATCAAATTTTAATTGAATGTGAAATTTAAATGAATTCAATCAGTTTAAAACCCAGAAAGTTATGAAAATCATTTATTCAATTGTAAACCAAGATCAAATATCGGCCCGACGACTACTAAATAAATGTCGAGAAAATATCTGTCAACTGTTGTGGGTGGGGTATTACGACGAAATAGTGCAAAATGCGCTATGAAACGGAAGCGTTTTCAGTAGATTTCATCTGTTTTAGGTAAATTCAAATGACTTTAGTTTAAATCATGCAATTTCTATCTATATTCGTAAATATTCGGTTCGGCACATGGCGAATAACGAATACAATTGGCAAAACTGTATTCGACTAAATCGAATATTCGAATGTATCGTTACAGCCCTATACTTCAATATGTATGGCTCAATAGTTTGTATTTTTCTTTGTTTATGCAACTTTTGTCTTCTTCCAAGCTAATCTTTTTTCGTAAGGCGTAACTGTTATCGATTTTGTTTGTTGAAAATTTTGTCAAGTCTGGCGGCACCTGCCGAATATCACAAATCGGAAAATTTCCGAAAAACACCGAGTGTGCTCAACGCATGATGGGTAACATTTACTCCGATATCGCATTAACGATTTTCGGAAGTTGCCAATCCATGTGTATATAGGTCCGTGGTGTAACTGGTACCGTCAAGAAGAAATATGTGTATTTTATTGAATTTATGTTGTCAATTTAAGCAGAAAATATTAAATAAATCTTCATCATACCTGTGAACCCTATTCATAAGCTAATCTCCCGCCTGGAGATGCCATTCTACCGTAAATTAGCAATTATTATCAAATTGACCTTTAACCCAGAATGTAAACAAATTATTGACTGGTTTGCCAATTTGTGCAGACTGATTTATCAATATCTCAGCTAAATCGTATACCGGTCTGCTTCCATGTGTTTGTTGATTGCATTTTGTCATGGTCCGTGATTTTGTGTATGTCAGCTTTTCACACATTTTATGACGGGGATTAAATTGTTAATTGGTGTCTGTACCCATCAGAGGTCATAACATAATGGATGATGGCTAAGTAGGCAGAGTGGAAAATCCTAGTCCATGAAATTAATTGATCACAAGATGTAAACAGATTGGACAAAAGGTATAAAACAAGACTGGAAAATAAAGATGGTTTAACTATTATCTTGCAGTATTTCTAGATCGATTTTCATTGTTTATTCACAATTTAAGAATTCATGATTACCAAGATACTATTTTAGATATATTTTTATTTCTATACGCATTTTTAGCTCGACTTTTCGCTGGCCGGAGTAAGCCGGGGTACGCCGGTATATCCAAACCTCATTGCTTAAAAGGCGCCGATTTCATTCTGGCTTTTTGAAACGAATAGAACGGCGTACGCCTGATGCGTCAAACGTATAGCCCCTGACAGTTTGAACAGCCATAGGTTTCTCCTTTCGCCTGCAAAGTAGATCGACTTTAGCTGAAATGTGTGTGGATCGTGTTTGTGATCTCGACTTAAAAATAAACTAAAACCCGTTTAAAGCATTAAATCATTGTAACACTTATAATGTAGGCAAAAGTCAGAGTATTTGAATTACTACACCATCAGGCAGATTCAGGATCAAGTTTTGTTTTGGCATCCTGCATGTATACATGTATCATGGAAATTAAACGTAATCGAGAGGAGTATTTGGATCCGACATTTCATACAATGTGAACATCCTTATTTCCATTCAGTATTTTACATGCGTGCTTAAAACGGAAATGGATAATAAAAGTGGGTTTTTGTTAAAGGGGGAGGTATTATAAACATAAACGATGAAGTAAATAAATGATACAATGTATTCGGTTTAATTGTCGGATTTCATCAAATGATTTTAAATCCATTCGGACTCGAAAAGACACCCCGCCAGTTTGAATGACCACAAAATAGCGACCGATAGTGGCGACCCTTAACTTAGCGACCGACAGACGTTATTGAGATATGCTGAGTTACTCCGCTTGAGTTAACGGTGTAACTGGTGAAGAGGTTAAATAATTTCTGTTACCTCTAGAGAGTTACAACGTGTTTACTGTTCGCTTTATAAACAATAGAAAATGATCCTAGACGAAAAAGAATGGCCCTCTTTGGCCAAGGCATGTTTGGTAAAGTGTTGAATTACATAATTGAAATCACTTAAATATTAACTTATCATATTTGCAGTCTCGCGTAATTCAAAGCTTGGGTTTTTTAATATTTGAAGAAATGGATTGCTTTGCATTTACTAGGCAATATCCCCAGACTTTTTCCAACTTTACCGGTTAGTTTGTCTAGATCATCTTGTAACATAGTGCAACCTGTAAATATTTTGAATGCTCGGATTTAATTGAATATAGCTAGGAAGTGTCTCCTTGTCTGGTCCCTGGAATTTTATTGAGTGAACCAGACTTGGAGACTGTGCTTGTCTGGTTCAACTGGACAGAGACAAATGGGGGGATATCCAGCTCTATTTCTGTTAACCGACAACCTATACTGTAAAATTATTTGTAACATATTAAAAAACTTTATTACTTTTGAAATACATGTATTTGCTTGACCTGAGTGAGAGGAAAGCAGTGTCTTTATTTATGCTAAATTTACTAATAGTTCATTTTTCTACTATTGCATAACTTTGCACCAGTTAATGGGAGTGTGTCTTTAAATTCAATTGTTCACACATTTGTACAACACACATCCAATGTCAACATAAACAATATCGGATTTATTCAAAGATATAAATGTTCTTGTTATTACTGAAGCATAATATATTTCATTTATAGTATTGCTATGTTAGCGCTCACCATGTACATACTTCATTAATAGTGTTACTATTTAAGAGCTCGCCATTTTGCAGAGGACACCTTGTTGTCAGTACTATCAGTGCTTTGATTTGACTTAGAAAGTGTGTTGAGCTTGGTTAAGTTTTTAGTACCGCCTCACTTTATTTCAAAACCATTGGAGGTATTGCTTTGAAACTAACCATACTTGTTTACCATCATGACCTACATCAACAGGCAAGAGTACATAGATCTGTCAAGGTTTTTGACAGAATTATGCCCCTTTTTTACTTAGAAAATACATTGAATATGGGTAAAATCCACTTATTGCCTTAACCCTTTGAGATATTGCTTTGAAACTTTGAATGCTTGTTAACATCATTACCCCCATCTGTAGGCAAGAGAAGGTAACTCTGTCAGGGATTTGTTTTAAAAATTAAGGCCCTTTATCAACTTAGAATCTTGGTTAATTTTTTCGTACCAGTCCACTTTCTGACTAAACTGTTTCAGATATTAATTTGAAAGTGGGAATACTTGTAAACCATCATGATCCCAAAACATGGGCAGGAGAAGGTAATTCTGTCAAGGATTTTATTTGAATTATGGCCCTTTTTGACTTAGAAACTTAGTTAAAATTTTCATTCTTGTCCACTTGTTGACTTAACCATTTGAGATATTACTTTGAAAGTTGGAGTACTTATGTACCATCATGAGACCTATCTGTAAGCAAGAGAAGATAACTGTGAAAATGTTTCTTGATTTGTACTTAGAAATTCCTAGTTAAAGTCTTGTGTGCCCTTAACTGTCAAAGTTTTGTTTTATAGGCAAGCACTAAAGAGTCGAGCGCGCTGTCCTACTGACAGTTCTTGTTTAAAATCTTACTTTCACTTCTCAGATAATTTTATATTGTGAAAAGAAAGTGAAAGTAGATTTAAAAATGCTATGATTGAAAACAGATGTTTAAAGCAGCTTTTCAATGTCATTTGTGACTATTAGCTCGAAGCGCATGTACGAGTAAAAATCTCCCGCAAAAATTACCAATCTCCCTCATTTTTAGGACAAATCTCCCTCATTTCTATCAAGAACTGACACTACACAGTGATGTTACTGACAAGAAGAAATCTGCGTATTTCATTTTTTGTGTGCTTTTATTTACACTATAAAAAAATATCTTGTAACATATTCAAGAGATGATGAAATTAACAGTAGTATTTGTAGTTGGTTATGACTTTATTTTCTAATACAGATTAGTATGAGACGAAATCAAGGATAAACAGATTTATAAAAATATCACTTACCTTTGAATCAGTGTTATCCATTCTTTACTAGGGGTGTAACGATAGTCGGTACTATCATGCCAGATAGTCGATAGTCAATAGCAATTTCACACTATCAATACTATCGCTGATAGTCAGGACAGCTATCGACTTTGCTCGATAGTTTTATTTTCATTTTTGAATGCTTTATTTACAGTGTGTGCTGCTGACTTGCTGTAGTCCCTAGACTCTGTACTAGCTGGACTTCTGATCATGTGACTTCAACTGACTTGACACTTTCATTCTCTGTTTCAGTTCTGTAGTATCTTAACATATACATTATGGTTAGGCACATTCTTTTATTTCAAATTATTTGTAAGTCATTGAAGCTTAGGGTATTGTAATTTATCTTTTGTTAGCTCACCTGGCTACGCCAGGATGAGCTTTTCTGATCGATGATTGTCCGTCGTCCGTCAACATTTTGATACAAATGACATCTCCTCTGAAACCTCTAGGCCAATGCTGATAAAACTATGCAGGAATGTTCCTTGCATGAACCTCTACCAAAACTGTTCAAAGAATTCCATTCCATGCAGAACTCTGGTTGCTATGGCAACAAATAGGAAAAACTTTAAAAATCTTCTTCTCTGAAACCACAAGGCCTAGAGCTTAGATATTTGGCATGTAGCATTGTCTAGTGGACCTCTACCAAGATTGTTAAAATTATGAGCCCCTGGTCAAAATTGACCCCGCACGGGGGGTCACTTAGTTTTACTGTACATGGGCTTATGTAGGAAAAACTTTAAAAATCTTCTTCTCTGAAACCACAAGGCCTAGAGCTTAGATATTTGGCATGTAGCATTGGCTAGTGGATCCTCTACCAAGATTGTTCAAAGTATGACCCCCGGGTCAAAATTGACCCCGCACCGGGGGTCACTTAGTTTTACATAGGCTTATATAGGGAAAACTTTAAAAATCTTTTTCTCTGAAACCACAAGGCTTAGAGCTTAAATATTTGGCATGTAACATTGGCTAGTGGACCTCTACCAAGATTGTTCAAAGTATGACCCCCGGGTCAAAATTGACCCCGCACCGGGGGTCACTTAGTTTTACATAGGCTTATATAGGGAAAACTTTAAAAATCTTTTTCTCTGAAACCACAAGGCTTAGAGCTTAAATATTTGGCATGTAGCATTGCCTAGTAGACCTCTTCAAAGTTTGTTCAAATTATGCCCCTGGGGTCAAAATTGACCTTGTCCGGGATCATTTGTTTTACAAAGGCAGTGACCGGGAAAGGATTTTTTTCTATGTGACAAATGTCACGAATGTGTGAAAAGTTATGTGACATTTGAAATTTTTATGTGACATTTAAGAAAATGTATGTGACATGTTGACCTTGGTCAAAATCTAAAGCTTAAAGATTCAATAAACTAATATCAAATTCAAAAACAACAACATGATAGTTTTTCTTGTATTTTTAAGTTGCTATGTAAACATTTGCTAATGACTAGATAATCATAACTGGTATCAAATTTAAGCTTAACTATTTCAGCTCATGTCAGTCACTCCTCAATAAGTCTAAGTGTCTATTTCTTTAACTTGACAGCATATAATTTTCTGCTTTTTATTGTTTTCCATATTTCGAGAATTTTTTCTTTGTTAACAACACCACCACTTTTGGAGAACAGTCGCACTCTAATAAGCTGGTCCAGATGTTCAGATGATAAATTGGCCCGTGATTTTGTGAGGATTTTATTTTGTTGACTGAATGTCCTTTCACAGTCCGCTGTATGGAGTGGCAAAATCATAGCAATCTGGGCCAGTCCAATAAGCTGATCAAGATCCTTATGATGGTGGATGGTTAAAAGTTGCCACAAGTCAACAAATCTATCAACGGGATACTTCATTGAACGTACTGTGTGCTTTGCCAATTCCCACTGCGATCGTACCGTAACCTTGTCAACCTTTGGGGGCGAAACTGTGCCTTTGTGCTCCTAGATTTAAATAGAGTAAAAATACATGTGTATAGCCATTTAACATTAAAATTTCTTAACATGATATTTATATAAGCAAAAAAGGCTGTAAACATTTAACATGGATAATGGTTGATTTAAATTGATATTGGTATCAGTTTGTTGGTTATGTTTTGTTTAGTTTAACGCCCATTTTTAACAGTATTTCAGGCAAGCAGTTTTTCTAACCATCGTTTCTGGAAAGAACAGGTTCTAGACCTGACCCCTAGCAGATCACTGTAAGAAACTGCCAACTTTCTCAGATAAAGAGACATTGTCAAGGGATTTAACCCATGTTTCTCTATTAATGAGAGGATACAGTGATTACAGGTCAACAAAAATTTGAACATTGAGATGGATAATACTGATATCAGGAATAACTTTTATGATGAAAAATAAAATGATTGGAAAGAGTTAATTCTTTAAATCTTTAGCTCAAAAGTATTAGAGCATACACATAATTCAAACTACCTATTTATGTCTTACCATTTCTTCTCCAAAATGACTGAGTATCTGTTCCAACTCTTCATTGCCGAACGTTTTGGCCGACTCTTCAGACTCAAAATTGATGCTTCGCATACCAAGAACATAGAAAGCATCAACAAGACTCTTCTGGGGAAATCTGAAAAAGAGATGACAACACTGTATTTACATCATGTATAAATCACTATCCCCAAATAATCATTGCTGTAAAAATTACATTAAATATGAGTTGCCACAAAAAAAAATCAACAGTGTACATTTGTAACTAGCATTGATCCAAATCAGCATTACTTAACTCAGACTGTTTACTTAATCAATTTGAAATGTAATAACACTTTTCTTTTAATTCATAAAGACATATTTTCTTCAATAAAGTTCAGTGAATGAGTAGAATTACTATACCCACCTTTTTCTGATGTTTGTTAGAAGAGAGTTAATGAAGTGACTCTTCACACTATCTAGGTTGGTCGGTTTAGTGGTCAGGTAATGTCCCTTGAACGTTTTCTGTCCATTTTCATCAATTACATCCTTCGGAAAATGTTCTATGTGAGTTGAAAACAGTTGTGTCCCTTCCTTGTAGGATTCAAGGTCTCTTAAACAGTTGTCGACTGCAACCTGCAATATTAAACAGTGATGGAATCACAAGCTGTCGGCAAAGAAAATATGTACATATTTATTATCAATTATATACATGTATATATATTGGACAGGACAGTCAACAAAGTACCGACAAACTGAAAGTATCAACAAACAAATATTTAGGTCTTCATCTAATGATCTTTATGGATAATGCTTAGCTTTTATTGTGTTTAAAATTAAAAAAATAACCTAATCTGAGCCCAAATACAATCTTACTAAGAAAATAATCATTGGACATTTCTAAAAGCAATTTGAAATGCATCGTCATTTTGATCTACAATACAAACCTTGGCTGTTGCCACATCAAGATTGGCCTCTTGAAATATCAAACAGAGTCTTGAAACAATGGCCAGCACATCCATCAGTAGATAGGTTATGTAGACAAAGTCCACTGTTGCCATCTGTTTCAAGAGACCTTTGGCTTTGGGATCCTTTGAGGCTTCTCTTTGATGGAAGTAACTCATCAGAGGATCTAATGTTCTATATATGCTATCTACTGCTTGGTACACTGATAGCCATCGAACAGCGTGGATTTCCTTGTATTTAAGAGCTGGACCTGTTGAACTTTATGCAGCTCCTGTTCTCTAGAACTTGACTGACTGAAGTAGTAAAAGACTGATGTAAGCCATTGTTGGTACTTCTTGATTGCCGGTACAAGGTCGGCAGCCTGACTTGTGCAAAGAGCTAGACGGTGGGCCATACAGTGAATGTGTACTAAATGCGGCTGCTGTTGCATCAATATTCCTCTAACCCCTTTATTCCCTCCAGACATTACAGATGCTCCGTCTGACCCAAACCCAACTAAACTATTTATACTTATGTCACGCCTTTTGAGTTCATCAGTTATTACAGTTGCCAAGCCGACTCCAGTGCCATCTTCGTATTCTACATCCCGAAGAAACACAGTTTCTGGAATAGATTTTTGTGAATCAACAATACGAGCATTTAATGTCATTCTTTTCTTGTTTGCCAAGTCAGTGCTTTCATCTGCGAGAATAGTGATGTAAGGTGAATTAGCAATTTTTAAACATATTTCATTGTCAATCCAACTGCTAATTGCATTTAGAACTTCAGTGCCGGTGTAATAGCTTTCATATTTCACTCGATCATTTAACCATAATGGCCCAAGGTCAGGAACATTTATATCACGGAACAGTCTAAACATGCTTTCAAATTTTGCTAAAGGAATGTTTTCCTCGGCCAACCACAAAACAGTTGTAATGCACTTTAACATAGCTTTATCCTCTAAAGATTCAGTCTTAGTTACCGCTCTCTGAAAACCTGTGGCCAATCTAGGGGCAGATTCTGCACAATTGTGGTCATCCAATGTCTGATGACGTTGCATTGAAGAAGTTTTAAACACTTTGCAGCCAGACACAAAAGCATTGTGCTTCCCAGAGTCCACACATGTTTTGCAGAACAAGGCACCCTCACTTTCATACAGCCAGGGCCATATTTTGAACCAAGTGTCTTGCACCTTGCGAGGCTTGTTAATTGACTTACTCTTAGTCTCTGGGAGTATCCCCGTAGATGTAGCTGTCTTAGTTGGATTCGTTGTTGAACTCGAGTCAGTCGAGGAAGATTGGTCAACTGTGTTCACCTCGGCCTCGCTGGTATTTACCTTGCTGACATTCGTTACACTTGTATTTTTAATTGAGACTTGTGTTTGTGTTGTTTCAATAAGATCGTTGTTGTTAACATCTTTAGATTTAATGAAAGTTTTCAGGGATATTTGGCCAGTTATCGGTGCAAGTTTGCGTTTGGTGGCATTTTCTCAATGAAACGCTTAACTTTCGTCAACGAGGCGCTTAATAGACACGGATCATATAAACGCTTGTACTTACCGTTAGTATAGAGTAAAGCGCCTGAAGCGCCTGATCGATTTTCCCGATTCGTACTCAAAATATTTCGATTATTTTTGTATGTGACACAGGGCGCATTTGATGGAATTTTTATGTGACATTTTTTCATTTTATGCGCAAATGGCGCATGGCGCGTGGGTTTCCCAGTCACTGCAAAGGCGTATATAGGAAAACTTATTTGGTATATAACATTATCTAGTGATCTTCCACCAGGCAAGTGGACTTGTACCAAGGTGAGCGATATAGGGCCATCTTGGCCCTCTTGTTTATATTGTGAAGGCATGGTCAAAGTTTGTCCATTAAAGTAAAAAAGTAACAATTTCATAATTTATCTGTTTATTACAGGTATTGATACAAACAAATTGAATCTACTTAGTAAAAATATATAGTTTGTAAACTATCGTGATAGTATCGCGATAGTGAAGCCAATTATTAATAGTCTATCGTGATAGTACTTTTAACTATCGATAACTATCATGATAGTAAATTTGGCTGCAATGGTCAGCCCTATTCTTTACCAATAAAATCCATTTCACATTTTAATATGACATTATCTTAACAAAATATTAAGTTTTACACTATCGGTATTTCAGTTATGAAATAAGCCCCAATATCTTTCTAAACCCAAAATATTGAATAAATTAGAAATGCAAAAATTACGAGAATTGACCATGCCCACATTCACTCAATTAGAGCATCCACGCTTAACTCAAGTGAGGTGTGAAAAACATAAAAGCCCAGCTTTAACTTAATTAGCATGTATTTGGTCGGTACGCGTGAACTTAACCAAGCTCGAAGCAAACAATGTGTCTGTCACATAAGCGGATAATCGCTTGTGTTTGGTTTGATTAAATTTACTCAAACTTGGCAGAATGTATAAATTCTTATGTAAAAGGTAGCCTTGTTCCTCGTAAACAAAATATTTTATTAACAGAACTACAAGTTTCTTGTCGGTATGGAAATTTGGAGAAAGGCTCAACAGAAATAAGATACGGTTGAAATCTGATTGTCGTAACATTGAATACAATCGTTACTAATCATATATAGTATGATTAAACAGTTTAAAATAATTGAAATAAGCCTATATTTATACCCCCACAAAACAAAGTTTGGGGGTATATAGGAGTGAGCTTGTCGGTTTGTCGGTCGGTCTGTTGCTTTTCATGGTTTCCGGATGATAACTCATGAACAACTTTACCCTTTTGAATAATTTTTGGTACACACTCGCAATTTCATGAAATACAGGTCAAGTTCAACTTTGGGGTCAGTAGGTCAAAGGTCAAGGTCACAGTGACTCTGAACTGTAAAACAGTTTCCGGATGATAACTCATGAAAGGCTTGACCGATTTAAATAATTTTTGGTACACACGTGCAACTTTATGAAATACAGGTCAAGTTCGACTTTGGGGTCAGTAGGTCAAAGGTCAAGGTCACAGTGACTCTGAACTGTAAAACAGTTTCCGGATGATAACTCATGAAAGGCTTGAACGATTTAAATAATTTTTGGTACACAGCTGTAACATCATCAAATACAGATCAAGTTCGACTTTGGGGTCAGTAGGTCAAAGGTCAAGGTCACAGTGACTCTGAACTGTAATGTAAAACAGTTTCCGGATGATAACTCATGAAAGGCTTGACCGATTTAAATAACTTTCGTTACACAGCTGTAACATCATCAAATACTGTTACCTTTTCGATCCCACCGCTGCCACCAGTGTTACCGTTTTTCGGGGTTCGGGTTGAACTGGGCAATGTATAATCCAAGATTGTTCTGTATAAACTGAACTTATCAAGTTTTGGCAAAAACACTGCCCTGTTTTGCTGCCACCATCCAAGTTAGCTTGGAACCTTTTCGTGAAGGAACAATGAAGTTCAAGTTCTTCTACTACAATTTATTTCTCATTCATTCGTCACATCTATTCAAATATATTCTAAATAATTCATAAAGTACTTGTATGTTCTTCAGAAAATTGTCACGAGTAAGTTACTGCAAATTACTGTTAATCACTTTGATTACTTCCAATGAGATATACTGGCAACTTCTAATAACATAGAAAACCAACTCTCGAAGACCCCTCTCACACCCAAGCGCCACCTTTTATACCAGCCACCATGAGCCCCCTTATTTGGAAATCTCTTTGTCTTGCAGTTTTGTGTGTAAAAATAGAGTAACTAAAAATACCTTAATACTTCACAGTTGGGTCAATTCTTAGATTCTTAACTCAGTCTAAAAATATAGCAGTATACAGTTCCTAAAAATAGGCAGCCTCCCTAGTTACTAAAAATATGCAGAATGCTTAGTTACTAAAAATATCCAATGCCAGAAATAGCCATTCTGTTGTATAATCAAGGAAGGTGCTTTCCCACAATCTAAAAATACTTGTGATACTAAAAATATCAGCCAATTTATTCTTAGAGGTTGTAGCAATGCTAAGATGATTGGCCTAATGCCAGTCTTTAAAATAATCTTCCATAGTCCAGCATTCACTAATTATAGAACTCAGGTTGTCTATTTTTGGAACAGGTCAAGGTGTTAGCTCAACCACTCACACCGTGGAAAATTACTCACAGAGAAACATGAGGTCTTTGGTTGTCTGCCAAAGACACTAATACTTCTAGTAATTCGTATTATTCATATCAAAAATACCATAACTAATGATCAGTAAAAGAACAACCTGAACATCCCACAATAAATGAAAATCGCAACACTACCCCCTCCCGAGAACATGTTGTCCTCAACATGGCAGCTGGATCATTCACACAATATTATATACATTCTATCTTTTGTTTTATTTTTGTATGAATATAGAAATATATAATACAGGATGATATATGTCTACTTGCAATGAAATATGAGTAGTGTACTAACTTAAATCTTATACTTTTAGTTTTCAGACTTGGCAGTGATGCTGAAATTTATTTCAATAAAGTGAGTAAATTTGTCTTCATTGCAATTAAACAAATATCTAGAGTACATGTTAGGATTTCCCAGTAATGTATTCGTTTTTCAAAACTAATGGCAAAAATGAATATTAACCCAAATATTCAATGAACATAATTTGAAAAATGACAAATAATAATAAAAAAAAACACAACTGAACTGCCATTAAGTAATGGCAAATAATTATGTCAAAAAAACACGTTCCTAAAATTACCATACATAACTATGTGTTTTGATATAAAAAAAACAACAACTGGGAAACCCTGTAAAACAGTAATTTAAATTTGTGTAATTTAATCCAAATGAATAAAGGTTCAGTCCTAATTTCTTTCACACAGCTCACTAGTCTTACTTTTTTTTCTATCTATTATAAGTCTTATGTAGCCTTAAATCTCAAATTGTCCTTATAAAAATGGTGTAAATTTTCCTTTGTAATACTGTTATCCTAAATGTTCCTGTGGTGAAAAGTTCATGGATCCCACCACTCTGGATAGTCAATGTTTCATGGTTTGGTTATTTGTGCGAATTTTATTCATACTGAATTGTTGATCAGTAAAAACATTTAAATCCAACCAAATTGAAGGCATTTAGATATCACTTTGAAAATAGAATGCACAAAATAACTTTAATTGAATCCGAAATCGAATACACAAACTAACTCTAATTCAAAACAGAATTTGACAGCACAACTTTTAATCCAAAACGGAATTAACAAAACACTCAGTTTTTCTATTTTGAATTTTACAAAATAACTTTTTATCCAAAAAGGAATTCACAAAACTCTATCTTGAATTTAACAAAATGACTTTTTATCCAAAACAGAATTCACAACACATCCAGAATAGAAATTAACAAAACAACTTTTAATCCAAAAGGAATTCACAAATTTCTTTTTTTTTGAATTTAACAAAACTTTAAATCCAAAACAGAATTCACAACACAGCTATTCTATCCTGAATCTTAACAAAATAACCTTTAAATCCAAAACCGAATTCACAAAACAGCTTTCTATTTTGAATCAAACAAAATAACTTTTAATCCAAAATGGAATTCACAATTCTATCCTGAATCTTAACAAAATAACCTTTAAATCCAAAACCGAATTCACAAAACAGCTTTCTATTTTGAATCAAACAAAATAACTTTTAATCCAAAATGGAATTCACAATTCTATCCTGAATCTTAACAAAATAACCTTTAAATCCAAAACCGAATTCACAAAACAGCTTTCTATTTTGAATCAAACAAAATAACTTTTAATCCAAAATGGAATTCACAAAACAGCTTTCTATTTTGAATCTAACAAAATAACTTTTAATCCAAAATGGAATTCACAAAACAGCTTCCTATTTTGAATTTAACAAAATAACCTTTAAATCCAAAACGGAATTCACAAAACAGCTTTCCCATTTTGAATTCAACTCCAAAACGGAATTTACAAAACAGAATTCACAACACAGCTTAAATCCAAAAGAGAATGAACAAAATTACAGAATACGGAACAACCTTTCACCCAAAATTAAAGGTTGTTATAGCCTTGTAATTAACACATATTTTATTTTAAATCCATTGAATTTGGCACTATACTATATTTTAAATCCATTGAATTTTGAACTTCTGCTATTTACACTAACTTAGCCATTTGCTAAGCAACCTTAAGAATTTGGCTCCTGGCTTGATTTGCTTCCAGTCACAGTACAGTCTGGGGTTTGAGCCTGATTTTGTAATAGCTGAAACTGTGGCTGGAACACCGCATAGGTGCTAATCAGCATCTTCCAAATTCCTTCTATCGCTTTTGCATCAGTTGTGCCCGATGTTGGCATTTTTTCCAAAAGTTTAAGCATTTTGTCTAAATTTATATTTGCCTGCAACAGTTCTTGTTTCAGGTCAACTAGTCCTGCTCTTAGCTGTAACTTAACATCTGTCACTGTGTCTTTCTTGACACTGTCGATTTTGTTTTCAAGTGACTCCAGTTTTTTGACAACTGTGGCAAAGTCTACTGGTGCTGGAGACAACCGGCCTGAACTGAGAATTTGTGTTTGCAGACACTGCTGAGCAGCTATATAGTGGCAGCTGTTGTTGGGGCTCCTGAGTGAGCTGTTGTACCAGTTGCTGCACTGGTTGTTCTGTCTCTGGCATGGTAGCTTTGCACAGATTTTCAAAACTATTAAAATTATCCAAATTCATGATGAAATTGCACTATTTAATTTTGTTGTATTAAATTTCTAATGAATTAAATTTGTCACTTTTATCCTTTTCTTTTGACTTAATTTTGTAATTTTTGATAATTGAGTTCCGTCTTTTCACCTTGAAGTCAGAGCATGGAATAATTATAAGTGACCAAAATTTGAACATATGTCAATCAAAATTATGAAATTCCCATGAGAACTTCCCTAAATTTTAAGAACTTATATCATAAGTTTATACAAGTTAAGTGGGTTTATAGAAATCTGTTTGCTTCTTTGGTCTATTACTTGTCCTGGGTGTGGGAACTGATTTTATCTTATGTCCATCTTTATAAACACCAGATGTTGTAGGGCAGGCTGAAGTTTTCCCAGCATCAGCAGGCTTGACCACTGACCTAGTTTCTTCATTTTTACATAATTTTTGTTGAAGTACATGAACCCAATCTAAGATAGCATCTGCAGTGAATTTCTTTAATTTATCATATTGAACTATTTTTGATTTTTTTTCTGATTTTTTATTTCAAATGTAAGGTAACTTAATTTTGTCCATGCATAAATGTGCAGATAGCTTCCTTCTTGAAGAAATTTGACAGCACAAATTGTTCAATTATTTCTCTGTCCTTAGAGAAACACTTTATGAATAGAACACCATCTTTCTAACATAGAATATCCTAAATTAACCACAAACTTCGCACTGCTGGAGACTCACTGGCTATCACATCCCTTGATGGCTTTTGACCCTTTTCCATCCAAAGGATAATGTAACCCACGTCTGGGTCATCCCGTTGCAGACGGGATATACTTTCCGCTGAATGATCAACAAGAAGCGAAGGCTTGAACATACGGCTACTGACGGTAGTGTCATGGTCTCTCATGAAAAGAGACTTACTAACCAATTCATTCCCTTCTTTCACCCTTTCCAAGGATGCCTCCTGAACATTCTCTGACAGATCCTGGTGCCTTTCATGCACCCAAAAACGACGTACATCATCGACATACCCCACTGGCCAGTAGAGCCCTCCAGAATCATTCCACAACTGCGTTAACACAAGTATTAACCAAATAAACAAACACTGTACAACATGGATGATTACATCAAAAGCTTTAAAACTTTTATTTCCACTTGATTTCTTGGAAACAGTAGTGTTCCTAGTAAACAAGGGGACTACATCATCCACTTTCACAAAATCTGACCTCTCTTTCCGACATTTTGTACATGTCTTACATCCCTTACAAGGCAGATTCTCCATGACTGTGTTTCCATTATAACAGTCACAATCAGATGGATAACAGGTTATTCTACTCAAACTGTCACTATTCAAGTGCTTACTTCCATTCTGGTGTTTCATTTTAAAGTCAAATTGAGCAATAATTTCTGACCACTGTGTCATCTGGTCTGTAGCTGACTTAAACGACATAATCCAACCAAAGCTTCTATTATCCGTTATCACCAAATGTTGTCTCCCTAATAATAATTCCTCCAAAATATTTGTTACCAGTATAATAAATATTATCCTTGAAAGCATTTGTTACCCAGTATAATTATCCTCTAAAGCATTTGTTACCCAGTATACTCTCCAAAGCATTTGTTACCCAGTATAACCTCAAAAGCATTTGTTACCCAGTATAACCTCAAAAGCATTTGTTACCCAGTATATCCCATTGGAAGAAATCCATTTTAAGTCCGGCTTTTAAGAATCAACTGTTTCTTTGGCTGTGGGTGTCTTGCATAATTTTCAGCAAACAACTTCACTTTGACTTGTACTTTTAATTAAATCCATGGTAAGTTAAGTTTTTGCCTGCGCCTCTTCAAAGGTGTGTTAAAGTCTGTGAATCTAGAATCACTATTTTCACACAAATAATAAAACTAGAAATCCCGCTGCCTGCCACCAGTGTCGTATTTTTCGAAGATTTGGGTTGAATGATAAATCACTTTAATTACTTCCAATGAGATATACTGGCAACTTCTATTAACATAGAAAACCAACTCTCGAAGACCCCTCTCACACCCAAGCGCCACCTTTTATACCAGCCACCATGAGCCCCCTTATTTGGAAATCTCTTTGTCTTGCAGTTTTGTGTGTAAAAATAGAGTAACTAAAAATACCTTAATACTTCACAGTTGGGTCTATTCTTAGATTCTTAACTCAGTCTAAAAATATAGCAGTATACAGTTCCTAAAAATAGGCAGCCTCCCTAGTTACTAAAAATATGCAGAATGCTTAGTTACTAAAAATATCCAATGCCAGAAATAGCCATTCTGTTGTATAATCAAGGAAGGTGCTTTCCCACAATCTAAAAATACTTGTGATACTAAAAATATCAGCCAATTTATTCTTAGAGGTTGTAGCAATGCTAAGATGATTGGCCTAATGCCAGTCTTTAAAATAATCTTCCATAGTCCAGCATTCACTAATTATAGAACTCAGGTTGTCTATTTTTGGAACAGGTCAAGGTGTTAGCTCAACCACTCACACCGTGGAAAATTACTCACAGAGAAACATGAGGTCTTTGGTTGTCTGCCAAAGACACTAATACTTCTAGTAATTCGTATTATTCATATCAAAAATACCATAACTAATGATCAGTAAAAGAACAACCTGAACATCCCACAATAAATGAAAATCGCAACAATACAGGTCAAGTTCGACTTTGGGGTCAGTAGGTCAAAGGTCAAGGTCTCATTTACACAAGTTATTGTATAATAACTCAACTCTATGTCCTTGTGGCCATTCCTTTCTTATGGTTGCCATACTTCTGTGACAAAGCTGTATTGTGGGGGTATAATTCGTCACTCTTGTGACAGTTCTAGTTTTTCTTGTCGATTACAAAAATGTGTAGCTGGTGTTCTTGACGGTAGCGCTGATTTCTCTTGTCGGTAAGTTAAAACACAGCATACAAATATTATGATTGAAGATGATCGCTACAGTCTAATTCTTGGCTATATATCAAATATCTTTATATTTTGATGTTGTTTAATTAAATGTCACAAACAATTACTTTTGAATAAAAAAACATACAAAAGGATTATTTTGAGCAATAATATCACTTTAACATTTTTAAACGTATAACTATAGCAAAAAAATCAGTATATCAAGAAAACTTATTACCTCCCTTTAAAAGCACCCAAAAAGTCAGTGTTTAGCAAAGGCAGACTTTTAAATTGTGTTAAATGCTTTCAGAAGGATACTTTTTTGTTACATATTACTTGTAAGTGTTTCACTTTACACAACTTGTCCAGTTAAAGTTTCATTTAGCATTACGTCAGTGGCAATAAACACATGGCCTCCCCTCCAACACCACCCTCCCACCCGAGACAACAGCTCATTTTTCTCAATAAAAAGGCTGGTTACCTATCATTTTTAAATTAGTTCTCAATAAAGACATATCGGCCAGTAACCGGAACGGTCATTTGCATGTGCACGCTATACATGTCATCCATATGTTGATTCAGTTCATGTCGTACCATTCATGCGATAGGGGCTATTCTGAAAATTAAATTTTTTCTTTAATTTTTCACTGTTTTCGATATGCCACGGCTTTCCGAAAACGAGCGAAATCATGCAATTGGGGTGCTTGCGGGTGGGATATCCGCCAGGGTAGTCGCGCGTTGGTTCCGGTGCTGTCGGAAGACGATTGATCGTCTTGCAGCCCGGTACCAGCAGACTGGGGCTGTTCACGACCGGCAGCGACCTGGTAGGCCTCGTGTAACGACGGCTAGAGCCGATCGTTTCATTACGTTGACGCACTTACGTCAACGTCAATTGGCAGCCACAGTCACTGCTAGTCAATACGGTGTCTCAGGGCAGATCATTCGCAACCGGTTGCGTCGTAACGCCCAACCAATCAGGGCACGCCGCCCCTAAACTGGTCAGATAATGACCCAACGTCACCGTGCTGCCAGGCTGTTATGGGCGCGACGTCATCTGAACTGGAGAAGGGCTGACTGGAACCGAGTTTTGTTCACCGATGAATCTTGGTTCACAGTTAGTCATGCTGACGGAAGATTATGGGTATACAGGCGTAAAAATGAAAGATTCGCCGATTGTTGCATTGTTGAGAAGAACAGGTTTGGGGGAAGGAGCGTAATGGTCTGGGGTTGGATCATGGGAAACCGGAAGACAGATTTGGTTGTTGTACAGGGCAACATTAATGCACAGCGTTATGTTGCAGACGTGCTAAATGCATATGCCTTACCATTTATTCGTCAGCATGGTCCTGGTGTAACATTGATGCAGGACAATGCCCGCCCTCATGTAGCCAGGGTCACCACTCAATTCTTGCAGCAAAACAATGTCAACGTCATGCCATGGCCCGCGGTTTCCCCGGATCTCAACCCCATTGAGCACATATGGGATCAGCTGGGCCGCAAAGCACGAGCTAACCATCAGATTGACAATGTTCGCGATCTTACACGGGCGTTACAACAGGAATGGAGGAATTTGCCCAACACACTGGTATTGCGTTATGTTACATCGATGCGGCGTAGGATCATTGCATGCATTCATGCAAATGGTGGCCACACTCGTTACTAACGAGATTTACTGGATGTGCCACATTTCTGATTGAAATTCCATCTCTAAACATTCAATAACACCTTTCTGAGTTTTTGTGATTTTTGATTTTGTTATCTCTCGAAAAGTTAACAAGATAGCCAGATGCAATTAATTGGTTTTGATACAGAAATGAATGAACTTGTTTTTCTATTTTGATTCATAAAAGTAACCCTTTTGGTTTTCGATAAATCTTTCCTGAAATATGGAGGGACGTTTCTATTTTTGCTGAGTATAGTTTCATAAAATATGATCAATTGCTTAACATTTTAAATAAAAATTAATGGTGAGTTGCCAAATCTAGAGATTTATTATTGATAAACATGAGATAGGGGGTCATTTTCACTGCTTTTGGGGGGTATACTACAAAAAGTGTCCATTACTTCTAAATAAGGCTGGTGACCTACCTTTTTAGCTCACCTGACCCAAAAATAGAAAGATCTTATTAAGGCTCTAGAGGCTACTGTTTCAGTCCAAATATCCTGGCAATTTGTCAGAAAGGTTGTTTGGATGATTTCCCAGTAATTACTCGAAGTTTTAATATGGGTCACCTGGGGTCAAAAACTAGGTCACATAGCCCAAATATGGAAAAACCTTGTTAACACTCTAGAGGTAACATTTTCAGTCCAAATATCCTGGCAATTTGTCAGAAAGGTTGTTTGGTTGATTTCTAGCTCAAGTTTTAATATGGGTCACCTGGGGTCAAAAACTAGGTCACACAGCCCAAATATGGAAAAACCTTGTTAACACTCTAGAGGTAACATTTTCAGCCCAAATATCCTGGAAATTTGTCAGAAAGGTTGTTTCGATGATTTCTAGCCCAAGTTGGAATATGGGTCATCTGGGGTCAAAAACTAGGTCACACAGCCCAAATATGGAGAAACCTTGTTAACACTCTAGAGGTAACATTTTCAGTCCAAATATCCTGGAAATTTGTCAGAAAGGTTGTTAAGATGATTTCTAGCTCAAGTTTCAATATGGGTCATCTGGGGTCAAAAACTAGGTCACACAGCCCAAATATGGAAAAACCTTGTTAACACTCTAGAGGTAACATTTTCAGCCCAAATATCCTGGAAATATGTCAGAAAGGTTGTTTGGATGATTTCTAGCCCAAGTTGGAATATGGGTCATCTGGGGTCAAAAACTAGGTCACACAGCCCAAATGTGGAAAAACCTTGTTAACACTCTACATGTAACATTTTCAGCCCAGATATCCTTGAAATTTGTCAGAAAGGTTGTTTCGATGATTTCTAGCTCAAGTTCGAATATGGGTCATCTGGGGTCAAAAACTAGGTCACACAGCCCAAATATGGAAAAACCTTGTTAACACTCTAGAGGTAACATTTTCAGCCCAAATATCCTGGAAATTTGTCGGAAAGGTTGTTTTGATGATTTTTTCTAGCTCAAGTTCGAATATGGGTCATCTGGGGTCAAAAACTAGGTCACAGAGCCAAAATGTGGAAAAACCTTGTTAACACTCTAGAGGTTACATTTTCAGCCCAAATATCCTGGAAATTTGGCAGAAAGGTTGTTTCGCTGATTTCTAGCTCAAGTTTCAATATGGGTTATCTGGGGTCAAAAACTAGGTCACAGACCCCAAATATTGAAAAGCCTTGTTTATACTCTAGAGGTAACATTTTCAGCCCAAATATCCTGGAAATTTGTCAGAAAGGTTGTTTCTATGATTTCTAGCTCAAGTTCGAATATGGGTCATCTGGGGTCAAAAACTAGGTCACACAGCCCAAATATGGAAAAACCTTGTTAACACTCTAGAGGTAACATTTTCAGCCCAAATATCCTGGAAATATGTCAGAAAGGTTGTTTCGATGATTTCTAGCTCAAGTTCAGATATGGGTCATCTGGGGTCAAAAACTAGGTCACAGAGCCCAAATATGGAAAAACCTTGTTAATACTCTAGAGGTAACATTTTCAGCCCAAATATCCTGTAAATTTGTCGGAAAGGTTGTTTCGATGATTTCTAGTTTCCAGGAAGCGGACTCGAGAGCGACTCGATAAAAATAAATTGATATTAACTAAAAGTCCTTCCTACTCAATATTTTAAAACAATTTCCTATAAACCAAGAGATATAAAAACTCTGGCCTTAAATTGGCTCTTATATTAGGCGATGATGTAATTTTCTGTCGCTGGAGATGTTCTTGACCCCTTGTTGAACTTTCCATGTTAAAGATTTGTCCTAGATAAAGTTTAACATTCACCTCACAAGAAAGGTCATATATAAAATTAAATGAATCTTTAGTATATGCAAAACATTCAAGAAGATATTAGATTTATCAATGGCAAATTTGCATGTGCATGTTTTTCTTACATAAAAGAATAAGCTGTTCTGTTTGTTTCTAAAATGTACTCTTCCATCTATCAATATGCACAGTACCAAAAATTGTTGAAAAAATGAATAGCTCACAGTGCAGATCATGATCAGACAGCAAAATAATGCATAACAAACAGTGCAGATCATGATCTTACAACAAAAATGAATAGTGAACAGTGCAGATCATTATCTGACAGCAAAAAATAAATAGCCAGTGATGCAGAGCATGATCAGATAGCAAAATATGAACAGCTAACATTGCAGATCTTGATCAGACAGCAAAATAAGAAAAGCTCACAGTGCAGATCATGATGAGACAGCATAAAATGGATGATCAGACAGCATAAAATAAATAGCTTACAGTTCAGATCATGATGAAACAGCCAATTAATGAATAGTGAATAGTGCAGATTATGATCAGCTAGCAAAATAATGAGGCATAGAGCTTAGATATTCAGCATGTGGCATGACTCTCTACAAAGATTGTTCAAATCATGACCTCAGTGTCAAAATTGACCCTGCCCGGGGGTCTCTTGATTTTACATAGGATTATTCAGAGGAAAATGTAAAAATTGACCCTTTCAGCTATTTATGACATTGTATTATAGGCAATGTTAGACAGGTCAGCGATATAGGGCCATCATGGCCCTCTTGTTTATTTTATATTCTGACTAAGCAGGTATTACCCTAACAACAAACGAAATTTCATAAAATTCTCATTGCTTGAAAAAAATGATGAAACTGTAGCGATCGTCTTTAAGTGTTTATTAACATAGCTTATGTATAAAATACAAATCATATATAAAAGTAAGCAATATATTCTCTAAAACCAGATTTGTAAAATCAGGTGTTCCGCAAGGATCCATACTTGGCCCCCTTCTATTTCTTATTTATATCAATGATATTGCACTGACAGCCAAGTCTGCTAATATTGATCTTTATGCAGACGACTCAACACTTTATAAATCAAGTTATAATGTATTTGACATAGAAAATAATCTTCATAAAAGTCTAAACAGTATAAATGAATGGTGTATACTGAATAATATGTCTTTGCACCCTACAAAAACAAAATGTATGGTGTTATCTTCAAAACATAAAATCAAAACAGTAAGAGAGTTAAAATTGAAAATAGGACAAACTCTGATAGAAAGTGTTATCACTCAAAAACTCCTAGGAATATGTATTAATAACACACTTTCATGGAAATATCAAATATCAAAAGTATGTAGTAAACTTAACTCAAAAGTAGCATTATTAAAACATATATACTTCTTGTCTGAGGACATGAAGCGAATGTATTATAACGCATATATTATGCCATTATTTGACTACTGTTGTACTGTGTGGGGAAAGGGAATAAATAGCAAATCGGATGTTAATAAAATAACGAAAATTCAAAAGAGAGCGGCTAGAATTATATTAAATAAACCATTACGAACTAACTCATGTGATATGTTCAGAGAATTAAAATGGCTTTCGTTTGAAAATAGATGTAATTATCACATGGGGCTACTTATTTACAAGTGTAAAAATAGGCAAGTTCCAATTTATATTTCAAATCTTATAACTTTTTCAACCTAAAGCAGATATAATCTACGTTCAACTGAACGTCTTGATATTGTTCCACCGAAACCAAGATCAGTTTATTTAAAAGATTCATTCACATACAGCAGCGCAAATATATGGAGAACCATACCACCAAGTATCAGAAATCTTCCTTCACTTAATTCATTTAAACACAACTACAAAAACATGCTATTAGACGAACAGACCAAAGCATAAACTGTTTATTGTATTCATCGACTGATTTATCGTGCTTCGTATTATAGCATTTATGTCAGTTACTTGAATGTTTTCTTACTGTTACATTTGTGATACTATTGTGTACTTGCCATTGAATTTAAAATCTAAAATTAAGGAGTGTTTGTCGGGTGTACATGAATCATATGTTTGTTTCTGACATGTGTGTTTTTAATTATGTGTTTATTCCACTTGATAGTTTTGTATTTGCTTTATTTTCTTTTTAGTTTTATCGATGGCCACATTGTAAATAAGAATATGTAATTTGTTACATAACTTAATGTGTAATACCTTCGTAAAATAAAGAAATTATTATTATATTATTATTATTATTATATAGTATGATTAAAGTTATATTACCCTAACAGTACCAAATACGTTTATCTAAAATAGCGCTAGCTTCTTGTCGGTATGCCAAATAAAAGAAAAACTCATTAAATAGTAAAATATATTATTGAAAATGCTTTAAAATACTTAAAATAGGATTAAATTATTATTTTTATTTGAAATAATGCATGTAAAATCAATAAAAAAAAATCTTGTCGGTTCACAAAAAATGAAATACACAGATTTCTTCTTATCGGTAACATCATTGTGTAGTGTCAGTTCTTGATTTCACAGACTTCTTGTCAGTACGGAATATTAAGTAAATACAAGTAGAAAAGTTGCTGCGGATCGCAGCAAAGAAGATAGCGTTGCCCAAGGAAATGATGATGACTTGTATTAAAGGCAGAACTGTATTAGACTCCGGAACACGATTTTGAGACGTTAAAAACAAGAGAGAGACATATTATATCGACAGATTTTCTTCACTTGACAAGAACTGCCAACAAGAGTAGCCATCTTGACCCTATATCGTCCACCTGAGTGCATGGCCTACTTATTACACAATGTGATCAAAATCAACCTTGATCTATATGTGTTCCAGATTTAGTTAGGTCATCATCAAGACCGGAAGATTCTGGCTAATTCTCATAAAATTGGTTATAAAATGTGACTTTTAGAGCAATAAAAAGTTATCTCTTGATCTGATCTTGTTACCTAGTTTTGGATCCAAGGTGACCACCATTCCAATATAACACAGACACACATTTTGACCAATGTTCATTTGATTGGCTATAAAATGTGGCTTCCAGAGTGTTTACAAGGTTCTTCTTTAATTTGACAGTGTGACCTAGTTTCTATATAACTCCAGATGATCCAGATTCAAACTTGACCTAGAAATCATTGAGACAAATATTTTGACCAATTTACATGATGGTAGTCTCTAGACTGTTTTCATGGTCGACAGTCATCCTTTGTATCAGGTGAGCTAATACTATGAAAACAAGAATAAATGCCAGAAGTCTTGTCAGAAGTTCAAAATGTTTTGCAATAACAATATAATCACATGCATACTCTTAATATACTTAACAACTTTAATACAGGGGCCGATTGATTAAAACCAAGGAATAGAAAGAAGCATATTTTTTTAAATTTAAAATTACACTGAGTCTTGCAATTGCGACAATATACCCGTCAGATCCCTGGTTGCATTGTTTAGAGTGTTATACTAATTGCTTATGACTACAATAACTGTGCAAAGACATATATATATACAAAATATATACAAGTATATTAAGTGGAAGTGTATGTTACCGTTCTTGCAAGGAAAACTTCGTGGCATACAGACTGTAATATTTCCCAGAATGGTGTTCTATTTAATCATTTGTTTTACAATATGTCAGAGTTTTTCTACCTAGAGTAATAGAGCAAAATCTAGAAATGTGTGCAAAGGAAAGTTTCCAAAGGAAACGGATGCTCCCGCTTTGTGCTATTCAGTAACATGCAAATATGAAAATGTATAACGACTATCATACAGGTGCACACATGTGTTTCTCTGAACTATTAAGTGCAAATGTGGCCATAATCGAACTTGACCTGTAAAGATGGATATTTACGAATGTAAATTGTATATAGTGGTCATCTGTAGTGAGCATATGCTATATTTAATGCATTGTTACTGTACTTTCTATGCGAATTTTAAATTTTTAAACATTTTTCCTGACCATCATAATGGGGAGAAACAGTCCCGCAAAGATCGTAATGGCGGGTCTTTCAATTTGGAAAATTTTAATTGTTGTGGGTAAAAGACTACACCACGGAAAGCACGAAACGCACGGGAATTTCCCTCGATACGAACAAAGCAATATAAACAAAGAATACTCGAACTCGGTAAAACATGAGCGGGCCTATATACACACAAATAAATCCATTCGGTGAACAAACATTGAATTTTATAGTTTCTATTACAGATGGTTACACATGTACCAAATGCAGACATTTTTAATACCGAAATAATAACGCTATTGTGTGTAAGTCATATCGGCGAACATTTTTGGTACGATCGGCCTTTTGTGTGTTCTAGTCTGGTCTGGTCAGGGTTTTACCACATACCTAAATATTTACCGAAATGAACTGTTATTCGCCGAAAAAAAATTGTTTAATATAAAACACGATTAGTCATCATTTTTATCATTAAACTATTGTGTGCCTTTGTAGCAAATTTAGAATACTGCACTGTTTACCAGTGGAATTTTGTTCAATGTCAGTAATTTCAACAAAGTCTTTTCAGTATCGAAAACGAATTTATTCACTACTACCGATACGGTGATAAATTGATCATTGCCACCACACCAGTGACTTCCAGTTACGTGACCCCAAATATGCGTGAGCCCAACTGTGCAAACAACCATCAAATATTATTTTCAGTAATTAATAAAATTAGTTATTAAGTTTGAATAAAATCTAACATGGACAAACCAAGACGAGTCTTTGACAATCTAAAAACGAAAAAAGTTTAACTGAAAAGTGATTTTTCTTGGCCCAATAAAAACTACATATAATTAATTATAATTAACATAACTTAATACTAATTAACACACTAAAATTGTTTAGAAAAATATTTATTTATTGTTATATATATATAGACATAACAACAACGAAATGCGACCAATCCCAAATTCTTCTTGTCGGTATCGATAAATTCTTGACGGTAGCGCGGATTTCTTGTCGATATGAAAATTTGAAGAAAAATCAACAAAAACCATCCTCGAAACATTGTATAAAATGGTAAAAAACAAATGTCCCCAATGGAGTTTGTCAAGATTGTAATACTGAGACAGGATATAAAAAAAAAATTGTGGAGAAGAAGTGAAGATAAATAATTAAATTCCATGTTGAGTGGGGAATGTGTCGTTACATCTCATCACAGTGCTGAACACTCGTCAGACACGAAATACAGTCACATGACTTTTGATCTCTAATGTGACCTTGACCTTGAACAAAGGTGGTCGTTACACGTATGCGCCTGCACATCGTCTCAATATGGTGAACATTTGTGGTGAGTTTTCTAAAATCCTTCAAGGGGTACAAGAGATATGGAGCGGACACAAAATATAGTCACATCACCTTTGATACAGTACACGCAATCTAATTGTCATTATCATCTTAGTAACAAATAAAGCTACCACTTTCTTGTAATAATCTCATTAAAAATAACACAACTTTAACCTGTACTTATATCTAGTGAGTTAATGCTATATTTAATGTTTTCCAAGATGATAAAGGGTAAAGCCTTCTCTATTAAGCTTCCAATTAAAAATGTTACAAACGAGAAATTGACCAACGGTCACGTGACCTTGACCTTTGAACTACTGACCCCAAAAACAATAGGGATCATCTGCTCAATAAGACCATTCATCCTATGAAGTTGAGAGCTGTAGGTCAAAAGGAACTCTAGTTATCGTCCGGAAACGAAGAATGGACGGACGGACGGACGGACTCCCCCAGTTTGAGGGTTGTAGGTCAAAAGGAACTCTAGTTATCATCCGGAAATGAGAAATTGACCAACGGTCACGTGACCTTGACCTTTGACCTACGACCCCAAAAACAATAGGGATCATCGCTCTTAAGACCAATCATCCTTGAAGTTTGAGGTCTGTAGGTCTAAAAGGAACTCTAGTTATCATCCGGAAACGAGAAATTGACCAACGGTCAGTGTGACCTTGACCTTTGACCTACTGACCCCAAAAACAATAGGGATCATCAGCTCTATAAGACCAATCATCCTATGAAGTTTGAGGGCTGTAGGTCAAAAGGAACTCTAGTTATCATCCGGAAACGAGAATTGACCAACGGTCACGTGACCTTGACCTTTGAACTACTGACCCCAAAAACAATAGGGATCATCGCTCAATAAGACCATTCATCCTATGAAGTTTGAGAGCTGTAGGTCAAAAGGAACTCTAGTTATCGGGGGGGGGCCGGAGCGGGAACGGGGGGAGAATGGACGGACGGACTGGGGGGGGGCTGACGGGAGGGGGGGGGGGGGGGGGGGGGGGGGGAGGGGCAAAAACAATATGTCTCCCCCCGAGGTGGGGGAGACATAATGAATAAACCTTATATCAATGGTAAGAATAGTCTGTATGGAAATTTGAAGAAAAACTCAGCATAAACAAAATACTATTGATAATTTATTATCGTGACATTAAACAGAATAATTACAAATCATATATAGTATGATAATACAGTAAAAAGTTATTGAAATAAGCCTGTCTTTTTCTTGTCGGTAACTGAAAGGTGTAACTGGTCTCCTTGACGGTTGCGCAGATTTCTTGTTGGTAAGTAAAATCAGAGCAAGTATGTAAATAACAAGCACACATACAATGAATTATGCAGAATTTCTTCTTGTCGGTTTTTATCAGTATGTCAACTCAGTTCTTGACAGTTGCACTGATTTCTTGTCAGTATGGAAATAAGCTTATTCTCGGCTTCGCACATCCAGGTACTGATAAATTATTTACATTTGGAAAAGGTGATTTCTTGGCTGTCATCCCTGGTCGCTATGCATCTTTAACTTTGAATAATACAATAACCAAGATTAGAAAGTAAAGAAGACGTTGATCTGCCATTACTTTGAAACTATCAGATTGTTTTTATAATAATTCTATGTTGTCAAAAGCTTTTTGTACATTTAAACTTGCATATGAGTAAAAGGTAAAGACCGAGTTTTCACCTTTTACCAAATTAAGAAATGAACGCGACCTAATAATCCGATTGGTTAACTGGCCAGTATGACGTTACGGCAAAGCCGAGAATATTTTTCTTGACGGTAACAGAAAGATGTAACTGGCCTCCTTGACGGTAGTGCAAATTTCATGTCGGTATGTAAATACATGATACATCATTGGTAAACGGTAGTCGGGCATTCTGCAAATATTCCATAAAATGTTTATTTAACGTAACTTATGTAAATAACAAGCACATATACAATGAAATAAGCAGAATTGCCCCTGGGGCCATGTTTTGCCCTGTCCGTCAGTCGTCCGTCCGTCCGTCCGTCCGTCCGTCCTTCTTCGTTCCGGACGATAACTAGAGTTCCTTTTGACCTACAGCTCTCAAACTTCATAGGTGAATGGTCTTATTGAGCAGAGATCCCTATTGTTTTTGGGGTCAGTAGTTCAAAGGTCAAGGTCACAGTGACCGTTGGTCAATTTCTCGTCCGGATGATAACTAGAGTTCCTTTTGACCTACAGCCCTCAAACTTCATAGGATGATTGGTCTTATAGAGCTGATGATCCCTATGTTTTTGGGGTCAGTAGGTCAAAGGTCAAGGTCACACTGACCGTGGTCATTTCTCTTTCGGTGATACTAGAGTTCCTTTAGACCTACAGACCTCAAACTTCATAGGATGATTGGTCTTTAGAGCAGATGATCCCTATTGTTTTTGGGGTCAGTAGGTCAAAGGTCAAGGTCACAGGACCGTTGGTCAATTTCTCATTCCGGATGATAACTAGAGTTCCTTTTGACCTACAACCCTCAAACTGGGGAGTCCGTCAGTCCGTCCGTCCATTCTTCGTTCCGGACGATAACTAGAGTTCCTTTGACCTACAGCTCTCAAACTTCATAGGATGAATGGTCTTATTGAGCAGAGATCCCTATTGTTTTTGGGGTCAGTAGTTCAAAGGTCAAGGTCACAGTGACCGTTGGTCAATTTCTGTTTCCGGATGATAACTAGAGTTCCTTTTGACCTACAGCCCTCAAACTTCATAGGAGATTGGTCTTATAGAGCTGATGATCCCTATTGTTTTTGGGGTCAGTAGGTCAAAGGTCAAGGTCATACTGACCGTTGTCAATTTCGTCCGGATGATAACTAGAGTTCCTTTGACCTACAGACCTCAAACTTCATAGGATGATTGGTCTTATTGAGCAGATGATCCCTATTGTTTGGGGTCGTAGTTCAAAGGTCAAGGTCACAGGACCGTTGGTCAATTTCTCGTTATAATTTGGGGTCACTAACTCAAAGGTCAAGGTCATAAGGGGGGAGACAAGTTTTTTTGTGAAAAACAATCTCTAGTTTCTTATTGTCGGTAGCAGTATGACAACTCTGTTCTTGACAGTTGCACTGATTTCTTGTCGTTATGGAATATGAATTAAATATCAAACAACCATCAAATTTGATTGTGTATTTATTATCAAAATAGCTTAGAAATTACTTTTTTATTACATTCTTTTTAAATTCACAACATATCACTAAAATACAAAGATTTTTGACGGTACCAGTTATGATTATCTACAGTAGCGCTAGCTTCTTGTTGGTATGCATTCTTGTTGGTATGCAAAATTGAAAAAAAACTCACTAAATATTAAAATATATTATTTTAAATATTTTAAATATGATTAAATTAACGTTATAAAATGAAATAATACATGTAAAATCATTAAAAACCAAAATATATTTTCTTGTGGGTTCTCGTCTGTTCTTATCAGTTATTAGGGAGACCCAATTTATATAGCCTCAGATACCGTCGTACCGGTGGGATAAGAAAACAATGGCTCAGAAACATATTTTAAAAGAAATACATCACAAGTTTCTTTAAGATCCAATGAAAAATGCAACCTCTTGCATACACAAGGTTTTTCTATGATTTGACTGGGTGACCTAGTTTTTTATTGTAGATGACCCATGTTCATACTCAACCTAGATTTGATCAAGCCAATCATGCTGACCAAGTTTCATGTAGGTCCAATGAAAAATGCAACTTCTATAGCATACATGTACGCAAGGTTTTTCTATGAATGATTTGACCCCCTGTCCTAGTTTTTGACCCTAGATGAGCCATGTTTGAACTCGACCTAGATTTCATCAAGACAATCATACTGACCAATTTCATCAAGACAATCATACTGACCAATTTCATGAAGGGCCAATGAAAAATGCAACCTCTTTTGCATAAACAAGGTTTTTCATGAATTGACTGGGTGACCTAGTTTTTGCCCAAGATGACCCATATTCGAACTTTACCACGGTCACGGGGTCAAATCATAGAAGAACTGTGTGTATGCAATAGAGGTTGCATTTTTCATTTGATCTTCATGAAACTTTGTCAGTATGATTGCCTTGATGAAATCTAGGTTTTGTTTGAACATGGGTCATCTATGGTCAAAAACTAGGTCACAGAGTCAAAGTACAGAAAAACCTTGTGTATCCAACATAGGTTGCATTTTTGATTGGCCCTTCATGAAATATCGTCAGTATGATTGCATTGATGAAATCTAGGTTGTGTTCGAACATGGGTCATCTAGAGTCAAAAACTAGGTCTCAGGGTCAAATCATTCGTTCAAAACCGATTGAAGGAAGTGGGCCTAGGGGATTTGTGATACTCGACAAGCCTTTAAAAAAGTGGGAATAGGTGGAGGGGAGGAGTCCGAAAATCGACAATAATTAAGGGGATGTATTGGTGATGATTAGCCATGCTGAAAAAGGCGATGAGCCAGGAATTCTGCGATGATTCGCGGGGTGGATCGGCAATGATTGGCTGATGGAAAGGCGGAAAATTGGTGGCCAATCAGGAAGCAATTGATTGCTGTATTTGTTAATATCATTCAAGGACACATTGTTGAAACATGCTGAAATTAAATGTTTTAGCATTTTTATGCAATCAAAAGTGAAAGATTTCTTGGTCTTAGATCCTAAAAGTGTCAGTGCTAGATAGTATTACAAATTTAAAGGAATTTTATAAAGAAAGTACAGCGTAAAATATTGCTTCAAAATAAAAAAAAACTGTTCATCTGTTTTGATTATCTTTCATGTCTTTCTCTCCAAAATTGGACGTCATCAGAAAGATTGATATATTAAAGATCAAATGATCACTCTGCTTTCACATACCTTTCTATATGAGCTTATGTAAAGAACTATCTCTTTATTCAATTGCAGGGTATGGCAGATGGTAGAAGCACAAACAATGTCCATGGCGATTATTTCAGAAGCTATGCTGATGTTGGTATTCATGAGTTAATGATAAAGGACAAGGCAAGAACTGTTGCTTACAAGAACTTTTTAGAGAAAAATGTTAATTTAATAAAAGACAAGGTAGTGCTGGATGTCGGGGCAGGCACAGGAATTTTATCATTGTTTGCAGCAAGGTCAGGGGCAAAAAGAGTATATGCAGTTGAGGCAAGTGATATTGCACATTTATGCCAAGAAATTGTGATGGTAAATAAATATGACAGCGTTATTACTGTGATACAGGGAGAATTGGAAAAAACAGAACTGCCTGAGAAAGTTGATGTGATTATTTCAGAATGGATGGGGTTCTACCTACTGCATGAATCTATGCTTGAGTCTGTACTTTATGCACGTGACAAGTGGTTGAAAGATGATGGCATTGTGTTGCCATCACATGCTAGTATATATGCATGTCCTGTAAACATGGGTGATTATTGTAGAGAGAATATAGACTGCTGGACAGACTTCTATGATTTTGACTTTTCTCCGATATCTGAACGAAAAGTTGAAGCTCTTTTGCAGCAGCCAGTAGTATTGAATTTGAAAATGGACCAGTTACTTTCAGAAAGTAAGCTGTTGGCAAGGTTTGATTTAAAAAGTATGGAAACTTCAGAAATTGAGGAAATAGTAGAACAAATGAGCTTTGTTATTGAGAAAGACTCCGAGTTACATGGACTGGCTTTATGGTTTGATGCCATGTTCACTTCAGGTCTTAAATATGAACAGGTTGATACAACTCGTACAGTAAAATCTATGGTTGAAGAAGGTGTAAATTGTTCAAAAGAGTCTTTAGAAGTCCTAAACAGACCAGAAATTTGTGATGTTATTTTGAGCACAAGTCCTTTAGCACTTGAAACACACTGGAAACAAACTATCTGCTTTTTACCAGCATCAGTAACTGTCAAAAAATCGGACACAATTTACAGCAAAATTACATTAAGCCAGGATTACTCGAACAAGAGGCATTACAACATATCTGTAGAAATGCTTGAAGGCTTTGAATTCAGTGATTCGGACTTAGATGATGAAGAAGATGCAGCCCATCATCCGGTGCCCTGTGACTGCAGTGCTGGTCGATGCACACTAATTCGTGCTGTCATGGAAAAGTATGATGCAGAACAGACAGAGCTTGAAATGGAGGCAGAATTTACCGATGTGTCAGCAGAGGTCCAGGCTGCACAGACACTAGATAATGACCCATCTATTCTAGAATCTGATTTATCATTAAAAGATGAATCTTTTACCATTAGTAAAAAGGAAGAGAAATAAGAAAAAAATAGTGGTAAATGGTTAAAATCAGACCTGCCTCGATGCTTCAGTGGTATATATGCTTCTGCAGATTGGAAATCACTGAACCTCTCATTGATTAAAGGTTATGGGGTCAAGCCCCAGTACTGATCTGACATTTTGTATGTGTGAAAGTTTGTGCTAGGGTGAGTTTTCACATGACCCACTGTCTGTCGTCCGCCCATCAACATTTAGCTTCAAACAACATCTCCTCTGAAACCACTCGGCCAATGTTGATGAAGTCTGGCAGGGATGTTCCTTGCATGAAGCCCAACCAAAAGAATTCCATTCCATGCAACAAATAGGAAAAAAAAATTAAATCATTTTCTCTAAAACAACAAGGCCTAGATAATTAGCATGTAGCATTGCCTAATGGACCTCTATCAGTATTGTTTAAATTATGACCCCCGGGTCAAAATTGACTCCACCCTGGGTGCCACTTGATTTTATATAGGCTTACATATGAAAATCTTTAAAAACCACAAGGCCTAGAGCCTAGATATTTAGCATGTAGCATTGCCTAATGGACCTCTATCAGTATTGTTCAAATTATGATCCCCGGGTCAAAATTGACCACCCTGGGTGTCACTTGATTTAATATAGGCTTATATATGAAAATGTTTAAAAACCACAAGGCGTAGAGCTTAGATATTTGGTATGTAGCATTGCCTAGGGGACCTCTGCCAAGTATGTTTAAATCAGGAGTCAAAATTGACCTCACCCAGGGGTCTTGATTTATGAAAGGTTACTATAGGAGAAACTTTTAAAATCTTCTTGTCAAAAACTTCAAGGCCTAGAGCTTAGAGATTTAGTATACAGCATTGTCTAGTGGACCTTTACCAATTTTGTTCAAATCATGCTCCTGGGGTCAATATTGGCCCTGCCACTGGGGCCACTTATGTAGACATTATTTAACAATCTTATGCTAAACCACAAAGTCTAGAGCTTAGATATTTTGGGTGCAACAGTGTCTAGTGGACCTGTTCATAGTTCGTTCAAATCATTCCCCCCAGGGTCAAAATTTACCCTCCGTGGGGTGGGGGGGGGGCTCACTTTCACTTGGTATAGGGACAACTTAAACAATTTTATTTTCTTAAACCACAATGTCTAGAGCTTAGATATTTGGTATGTAACATTGTATAGTAGTCCTCTACCAACTTTGTTAAAATCATGCCCCTTGGGTCAAAATTGACCACACCCATTTGAAGGGGGGCGGGGGGGGGTGTCCCTTGCCTTTACATAGAGTTATAGGAGAAACCTAGCTTCCAGTGAGTTCCTATAGCAACCACTGACTTTCCCTACCAACCACTGACTTTCTTAAGAACCATTTACTTCCTTAGCAACAACTTAGTCCCCAAGCAACCAGTGACTTCCCCTTGCTACCAGTGACTTCCTTAGTAACTACCAATTCCCAATAGCAACAAGTGACCTCCTCAGACAAGTGCACTGCTACTCAAAGGAGCAATAAAAGGCCATCATGGCCTCCTGTTTACTGAGGATTGGAATCTAGTATTAGTCTTTGCTTGAAAAATGATCAGTCCACCTGTAAATAACTGGAATACTGGTGTAATAAGTGATAAACCATGAAGAAAAAATAAAATTCAAAACAAGTCTAGGAATTAGGGATGTCAATGAAAACCCAAATTGGTATTCGGATATTCGGTCAGCCTTCCAAACGAATATCCGGATATTCGGTCATTTTATGTACTAAATCTGATATGTTTTTGATCAGTTTGTCATATTTTCGCGATAATAAATTTATAGCTTACGGTTACCCTAACCAGGCAAATATTCTATCCAGAGAACTTACTTTTATGTATTTTAAATCAGAAAATTAATGGCTATAAGATTCAGTCATTCACATCATAAAATTAGGATAAAATACACGTATTTCTTTTACGTTGTTATTACAGGAGCTAACTCTGTAAGGATTGATGTACTTTCGCTTAAGTTTTCTCCGTGACAGAGTCGTTACATGGACATTTATTTACTTTTTCTGCTGCGTCTTGGGAAATTCATTTTCAGTTCTAATAGACTGGGAAAGAAAGGCTTCAATGAAGAACAAGCTGAAAAGTTTTTCATTTTAATTGAAAAATATAAGATTATCTATTAAACTTGTTTGCTGTTTGCAAAACGGGGCACAATACAAAGTGAAATCGCTTGAATTAGCGCCTACCCATCATGTATCAGCGTAATTAAGACTTTAAAACACTTGCATAATAATTGTCCTTAATCTAAATGTTTGTTCAACAATTCACACCATGAAATTGAAACTCTTTTGATTGCTTAATCTCTTTTATCTAATCGCGATAGACTGACTGTAGGAAGTGTCATCACCACGGCAACTGGGTATTGTAAAATGACACTTTATCACCTGTACATTATTGAAAATTAAATATTTTCATGAAAACTAGACGTAATATTCAAATTTTTAATTGAATTTAGTTTTTGGACGAATTTACTAAATGCTTGGATACCTGTATCAGATCCGAATATTCGGAAGCTGAATGAATACATGTATTTGGATATGCCGATATTCGTTGCCATTCCTACTAGGAATGTATGTACACTTTAGGTCACCTGTCATAAAATGTCAGGGTGAGCTATTAGGATCGCTCACCATCTGGCGTACATCGTACCTCACCTCCGTAAACATTTTCCTTCGAATGACATCTCTGAAACCACTAGGCCAATGATGATGAAACTTGGCAGGGATGTTCTTTGCATTAAGCCCCTCATATGTGTTCAAATAATTCCATTCCATGCAGAACTCTGGTTGACATGGCAATGGAAAGGAACTTCAAAAATCTTATTCTCAGGCCTGGAGCCTAGATATTTGGCATGTGGCATTACCTAGTGGACCTCTACCAAGATTGTTCAAATTCTGACCCCCGGGTCAAAATTGACCTCTGGGCCACATGGGGTCACTTTTTACAGAGGCTTATATACAAAAAACTTTAAAAATCTGTATCTCTGAAATCACAAGGCCTATAGAGCCAATATATTTGGCATGTATTATTGCCAAGTTGAACTCTACCAAGAGTGTTCAAATCATGACCCCCATGTTAAGATTGACCCTTTCTGCTATTGATGACCTTGTATTATAGCCAATGGTAGCCAGGCAAGCAATATAGGCCTATCTTGGTCCTTTTGTTAAGCTTATCTGAGCAGATTTATGCACAGGGTGGTCTGTTGTAACCATTCTAGTATGGTGTATGTCTGTCAGTCTGTCACCCATTTTTTGCAGACAGCACCTCCTCTGAAGTTGATGAAGATGACCCTGTACCAAAGTTTTCAAAGAATGACATCCAATGCAGAACTTTGCATTGTGTGAGAACTAAAACAACAAACTAACAATATTTTTTAGGTTAAACTGCAAGGCCTGGAGCTTGGATATTTGATATCTAGCATTGTGAACCAAGTTTGTTCAAATCATTGCCCCACCAAAATTTTGTACATCCTTCTAAAACAACTTTACCAACTCTCACTGAAAAAAACAACTGAATTAAGTATACTTTGTATATTCATTAAATGTAACATTTCTTGGCTTGACTGGGTAAGTGTATAGTAACCAGAACAGCAAATTGTTTTAGTGTTACTGTACATTCTGCAGCACATCACGTTTGATATGAGGACCAGACATGGATATTACTTATGCATATACTTAAAATATTACCTTTGTTTTCTCATTTGATTTTTACCATTGATTTGTAGGTCTACTGGATGAAGTCTATAAGAATCTTTCTCTGCACATGCAGATGGGAATATCTGGCTCGAAGGTAACTGTTTTGGCAGTAACGAGGCTGTCCTGCCAAAACAGTTACCCAGGAGTTGGATATTCTCATCCGCACATGCAACCAGTGATAGATTCTTTTTCTTGTATACCATTTTTATGCCCCCTTCGAAGAAGAGGGGTGTATTGATTTGCAGATGTCGGTCGGTTGGTCGGTATGTCCGTCTGTCTACCAACTGGTTTTCGGATAATAACTCAAGAACGCTTGGGCCTAGGATCCTGAAACTTGATGTGGTGGTTGGTCATGACCAGCAGAGGACCCATATTGTTTTTTAGGTCAGTATGTCAAAGGTCAAGGTCACAGTGACCTGGTATAGTAAAACGGTTTCTGGATGATAACTTGAAACTGTTTGGACCTAGGATCTTCAAACTTGATGTGGAGGTTTGTCATGAGCAACAGATGACCCCTATTGATTTTGAGGTCAGTAGGTCAAACTTCAAGGTCACGGTGAACCGTAACTGTAAAACAGTTTCCGAACGATAACTAGAGAACGCTTGGGCCAAACATCTTGAAACTTGATGTGGAGGATGGTCATAACTGGTAGAGGACCCCTACTGGAATTGAAATTAGGTCAAAGGTCAAGGTCACAGTGACCCGGAATTGTAGAATGGTTTCAGCTCAATAACTTAGTAAGGACTGACCAATTGCAATGAAATTTGGTTTGTAGGTAGTTTGCGGGGAGAGGAAGCTTGGGTTGCATTTGGGGTCGCAAGGATCAAGGTCATTGTTACTAAAAATAGAAAAATGGTTTTCGCTTAATAACATGAGTTAGAAGTGACCAATTGCAATGAAACTTGGTGTGTAGGAAGCTTGCATGGAGAGGAAGATATTTAAATATTTTTCTTTTTAATTTTTATTTTGTTTTAAGCAAGGTCTTGAGAAGCAAGGTCACTGTTACTAAAAAATAGTGGGGTTTTTTCTTATTTTTCTTCTGATTATAAAATTCTTTTACGCAAAAACAAAATTTTAGGTCAAAAGTCACTACTAAAAATAGATTTTTTTCAGGTTGCTATTTTCAGTCAAAAAAATTTTCGGGGTCAAGTTAAAAATATTTTTTTCTCAAAATTTTTGTTTTTCAGTTTTAAATTGTTTTCAGCAAAAAAATTGTTTAGGTCAAAGGCACTACAATAAAAGTCAAGATCACTCAGTAGAAATATCAATTTTTCTAGAATGTTTTATTTTCTTTTTCAATTTCCACAATTTCTACAGATGCTGTTTTCACGAATTTCACACTGACTTTTACTTTAAAAACTGTTCCTTTCATAGAACTTTTGCATCAAGGGGGGCATATGTGTTTTACAAACAGCTCTTGTCTACTGATAGTAGCAGAAATAAAATAAAACTAAACTAGTGACTTACATTTACCCGCTATTTCCTTGTAGTAATGTATGCATTAATGCATTCATTCATAAAAGTAATTCGTTCTGACGTCATTAAGTCACCTTACACCAGGGGGTGTAAGATGAGATTTTCCAGCACTGGTAAAAACTGCAGACATCCTGATCTGGTATGCAAGAACAGCAGAGCTTATGCCATGGTGGTTCTGTCCGTAAACTTTTCCTTGATAAAGCTCGACAGCTGGGTCACAATTTTCATTTGACTTTGATGAAACTTGGTGATATGGGTCCCTGCAACTTGAAGATATTCTCAATTGTTTTTGGGATGAGTGGGTCAAAGGTCAATGTCACAGTGATCTCAGATAGCAATTCCTGAACGGCACTCAACAGGTCACAATTTTCATTCAACTTTCATCAAACTTGCTCAGAAGGTTCCCTGTAACATGTAGATGTTCCCTATTGATTTTATGGTCAAAGGTCAAGGTCACAGTGACCTTTAGATACAGGTCACAGTTTTTGCTCAAATATGAAATTGAAGAGAACGATTCATATAGTTCTACTGACGGTGATTTTAGTAAAATATGTGTGAAAAAGGTGAAATCTCTTGTTAATAGACTGTGCGGTGATGGTAGCATTACAAAGGAAATGCAGCAATACTTGATACCAATATACCCACAAACAGGACGATTGAAAGGAAATCCAAAGTAACATAAACCAGACGCAACGTTACGGACAATTGTAAGTGGCATCAACACAGCTACAGAGAAGTTAGCAGAACTTGGTGAACATGAACTGAATTTGTTGAATCATCTCTGAGCTACATAAGGGATACAACATACTTCATACATAAATTAAAAGAAATAAAGGAGCCGTTGCCGACCGAGAATTACCTGCTACTATGTTATTATCCATTTCCAAACAAGAAGGTATAGCAGCATGTAGAGAAGCTTTGAATAGTCGCTGTAGCAAGATTGTCAATTCAACTAAATATATGATAGATGTGATATCAACTGTGCTAACAAACAACAATTTTAGTCTGGGAGAAAGTCATTACTCGCAGACAGACGGCATAGCTATCGGATCACGGCTAGGAAAAAACTTTGCATGTTGTTACATGCGTATAACAACATGCGTAAATGGGACAAAGAACTAATGAAAACAAAAAAGTACCAGCTTTCTACAAGAGATGCTTTGATGACGGTTTTGGTATATGGTTCGGTAATGCAAATTGGTATATGGATCGGTAATGCAAATGAATTACAGTCTTTTACTGACAATGAAAATTCAATACACAAAAATATTCAGGTAGACCTTGGGTACAAACACAGCATAGCTAGCAAGAGTTTCTGGGTACAATCGTTAATTCGTTTGCAAAACGGACACATTTACACTGACTTGTACGTTAAACCTATCTTCGAAAAAGTTTGTGTCATCCCCCCTCCCCTAAAAAACTAGGATACAGTTGTAGATTTATAGAGCCAACTACAAAAGGCAGACAAAATGGACAGGACAGACTTGGTCACAAAAGTCGAGAAAAAGCAACCAAAATACAGGGTTCCTCTAGTATTGACTTTGTCCAACGTACTTCCTAACATACATAACATAAATGTAGGTCTTAACGTACCTACACACAAATAACGTACATAACACAATGTTGCAGTGGGAAAGACTTCGATGGTGAAAAAATGACCTGCCGTTGCTATGCCAAAGGATAGGACGTTAAACACATAATATTTTGTCTTGCCTTCAGACAACCAAGCAAATGCAAGGAAGGTTCTATGGTTAGGAAAAATCTCTATATGATGATACGCACTTTTCAAGTCAAAAGTATATACGTAACTAGAGATGCCAAACAATTGCTGAGCAACTTTTATATCCTCAAATTTAACTTTGAATAAGTAAAGACATGGGTTTACGTGTTTAATTGTAAGCAACAGTTAAAGGATTTAATACACATGTTTTTTCTGAACTTCCTAAACCACACCTTTTTCGAGTAAAGTACTAATTTCAGATTCTACAAAACTTTGGTTGTCTCTTGCAGACTTGTTATTCTTAAAAATATACTGACACCAAAAAGAAACTGTTCACTTGTTTAAGAAATAAAAGTTCTATCCTTTGTGAAAGAAATATTGGCAAATTTGGTATCAAAATGTTTGAAATTCTTTTCTTTACACGAAGCCTTATTTTGGAATCAAATTCAGGTAATCATTAGTGCATTGTTTTACGCTTGAACGAAGTAGGGGTTAAAAGTAAAAGTTGCAAAGCTGACCAACATAATGTCTCCTAGACCGTAACGGATTTGCATTGGCCCGATTAGCCGGTTTAGAACTGTTTGCCTACTTATTCCCTGCTCTACTGCAGTGCTTGTTGTAGTTTTGAACCTAGCTGTGATGTAAGTACGTCAACGTCATGTATCAGTCCTGACGTGCCGTTGTTACCTTCGGCCTGCCGGATCGTGGAAGATCTCTAACGCTTCCATTTGGACGGTAATGTTGTCGAAGGTTCGTGATGGTATTTCTGTGGCAGTTAAACTGCCTAGCGACGTCAGAGACGCTGACGCCGGATGCAAGTTGCAGAAGCACATGAATTCGTTCATTTTCTTGAAGCCGTGGCATCTTGTTAATGAGTGAAATTCAAATGTACTGTGATGTAATTATAACATAGCCAGTAAAGATACCGGTCAGTGACAATCTGTACTTGTAAGTTGCATAATAGCATTCGGTCAGTTTGAAGGGCATCCACATGTTTAAATATTGAGTAAATTAGTGCAATGTATGGAAGATTATTTTTTTACTCCTAATAGTAAATTTAATCTATCTTTTTAAACATAGCAACGAAAAAGTTCCGCTCAATATAAAAGTGCACAGTTTCTCTTGGTGTCCGTATATATTTGAGGGCATGACTCTAAATGGTATCTTATACCCATTTTCTATGACATCAAGAATGTATTTGTCGGAGGAAATTTCTAAAGTGCCAAAGTGAGCTATTAGGCTCGCATTCCGTCCGTCGTACGTCCGTCCGTCCGTCTGTCCACCATTTCCTTCAAACGACATCTCTGAAACCACTGGGTCAATGTTGATGAGACTTTGCAGGGATGTTCCTTGCATGAAGCTCTATCAAAGTTGTTCAAAGAATTTCCATTCTATGCAGAACTCTGGATGCTATGGCAACAAATAGGAAACACTTAAAAAATCTTCTCTATAACCACAAGGCCTCGAGGTATATTCGGTACGACCCGGCGGGTGGTCACTTAGTTTTGCATAGGCTTTATATAGGAAAAAACAATCATCTTCTCTGAAACCACAAGGCCTAGAGCCTAGATATTTGGTAGGTAGCATTGTCTAGTGGACCTCTACCAAGATTGTTCAAATTATGGCCCCCGGGTCAAAATTGACCCGGCGCAGGTGGTCACTTAGTTTTGCATAGATTTTTTATAGGAAAAACTTTAAAAATCTTCTTCTCTGAAACCACAAGGCCTATAGCTTAGATATTTGGCATGTAGCATTGGCTAGTAGACTTCTACTGAGATTGTTCAAATTATGTCCCCCGGATCAAAATTGACCCTGCACAGGGGGTCATTTAGTTTTACATAGGCTTATATAGGAAAAGCTTAAAAAATCTTCTCTGAAACCACAAGGCATAGAGCTTAGATATTTGGCATGTAGCATTGTCTAGTAGACCTCTTTAAAGTTTGTTCACATTATGCCCCTGGGGTCAAAATTGACCGTGCCTGGGGGGTCACTTGTTTTACAAAGATATAAAAGGAAAACCTATTTATTATATAACATTATCTAGTGATCTTCCACCAGGCAAGTTGACGTGTACCAAGGTGAGCGATAAAGGGCCATCTTGGCCCTCTTGTTAAATTATTCCCCTTTGTTACATTTTCTTGATTTTACTTTTCCTGAGCATAACTCCAAAAGTACTGAAGGGAATTACTTGAAACTTAATACAGTGATCGAGTACATTGATGGGAAGTACGTGCCCAAGAACTTAAACTCTACCTTGTCTAATTATACCCCTCCAAAATTAGCCTTTCCCTGGGAGGTGGGGGTCATTTGTTTTACAAAGATGTATATAGGAAAACCTATTTGGTATATAACATTGTCAAGTGATCTTCCACCAGGCAAGTGGACTTGTACCAAGGTGAGCGATATAGGGCCATCTTGGCCCTCTTGTTTATCTTCACTGCCGGAGGCGATGGGATTCGTCTCATACTCTGCCACCAGACGCCAACCTAGCTCTGAACCGCCTGTTAACTGAATCAGTTTTTGCCTCCTCTTTACAAGCTCCTTAGCTTCTATTACTGATTCCCGTGCTCTATCGATATCTTGCGTTAACAAAGAACTGCTAATATCTTCCAGTTTCTCCATAACTTTGGCGTTATACTTATATTGTTCTTCGTTGCTCTTACTTTTGAACTTTGGTTTTTCATGAGTTTCGGAAGAAGAAGAAACTGAAGGAACACTTAACTTATTTATCATGCCCTCGATGTTTCTCAAAAGCTGATCATTGTTCTCCTTCAGCACTGACTTTACTTTGTCTTGTACCAACTCCTCCAATCCATCCCTTATATTCATCTTGAAACTAAAGCTTAATAAAATTTACGTCTCGAATGAAGTGAAGTCAAGCATAGAACAAGAAAAACTGTGATACAAAGTATCACAGTGGGCCAACAAACAACAAGAAAAACTTGATACTACGTATCACAGCGGGCGTAGAAACAAAGTTTTCATGTAAATATTTTAAAATGGGAGATGCAAATAAACTTTACAGACTTTTTAACAGAGACAAAATCATATATATTCTAGGTTCGTGCTGGGACGAATATATACTATATATTATTGCTTCAGGTTCGTGTAGAGAAAATACTTGACTATCTGGTTTGTGCATTTACAATTTAGTAACTCTTTCTCATTTTCAGTGTATCATTTTTGATTTAAAAAGAAACAAAATCATATTCATGAAAAAGCTTTAAATAGTCTTTACGCTCTTTTTTTCATATATTAATCATACGAGCCCTATTTTCATTCAGCGTTAATTAAAACAAAGTTAACGCAGCAATATTGTAACATGTTCCACGCTATGTTCCATTAAGGTGATTCTCAGAATATACAATACTATTCCTGCCTCTATCCTCACAAAATCGTTTGCAGTCAAAATGTTTGTAAACAAAACAACGCACATTTTTACGATTACTAAAAGTATCGTTACCAACCAATTAGTTGACTTTGGCTACCTGTCAATTTATTGCTGTAGATCAGTCTAATAACACGAAATGTAAACCAGTCTGATAAAAATAGAAAGTGCATCCCGACCAGTTAGTGAACTTTGGCTACCTTTCACTTTATTGCTCTAACATGACATGTCTGATTTAAATAGAATGTCAGTGACTGTACAGTGATACTTCCATTCAAAAACAAATGAAGTGTGATTGTAAATTTTAAACTATAAAAATCGAGTCATAGTAACGTAATGGACCCACTTTACCCGATACCGGAAGATACCGGCATGTTTGACCGATATCGGTTTTTATACTGGCCGAACAATAAAAACTTTTCACTACTTATTAGACGTTACATAAGCATATAAAATAATTTGACGTTTTACAATGATAAAAGATAGAAATATCAATTTTTGAACAATTTTAAAGCTGCACAATGAACAGTGGTTTAACCCATTCTTTATCGTAACTTCCTAGGTGATTTTCATAACATTTGACCCGCAATAATGCCATGTAAATATACTGACACAGAAAAGAAACTGTGCACTTTTATATTGAGAGTAAATTTTTCGATACTAAGTTTAAAAAGATAGATTTTACTATCATGAGTGACAAAACAATCTTCCATACATTGCACTAATTTACCCAATATTTAAACATGTGGATGTCCTTCAAACTGACCGAATGCTATTATGCAACTTTTGCACGTGCTACCCGTGCAACATGTTTACAAGTACAGATTGTCACTGACCGAAAAATGAACGAATTCATGCACTTCGGCAACTTGCCTCCAGTGTCTCTAACGTCTCTAGGCAGTCAAACTGCACCAGAAATACCATCATGAACCTTCGACAACGTTACCGTCAAAATGGAAGTGTTAGAGATCTTCCACGATCCGGCAGGCCGAAGGTAACAACGGCACGTCAGGATATATACATGACGTTGACGCACTTACATCACAGGTTGAATGCGTTCGAGAATACTTGCCGTGATCCGTAGAAGAGGGCATAACAGATACTGATTGATTTCCATATTTCTTGAAAAATACCTGAAGCTAAGTAAGCATTTAGAAAACAAAACAGATTTGCAACTTTTACTTTTAACCCCTACTTCATTCAAGCGTAAAACAATGCATTAATAATTACCTGAATTTGATTCCAAAATAAGGCATCGTGTACAGAAAAGTTTTTCAAACTATATTTCTTTTATTTCCCTTATGAACAACATCTCCGATAGCTTACACAGGAAAAGAAACAAAAAACCACAAAGTGTTTTTTGGTATAAGCCGTATAGGTACCGACAGACCGACTGTTTATTTCAGTACAAAAACCCTTTACATGTAAAGATACTTCAATATCAAACATACATATGTTTCTTATTTACAATGTGATCATATAACAATATGGACATATTCAATACTTTTCATAATTATGAAAACAGGTCGTAGAGCCTTTAATACTTTATTTTTAAAATAAACGTCTTGTGTGCTGAACGGCAACTCTATAATGCACGAGTTACCAAACTGCCACACCTATCGGAGCTTATGAACCAAGGGAAATAAATTTTAGTCTAATTCATCAATTCAAACGACAAAAATTTCATTTCCCTTATGAACAACATCTCCGATAGCTTACACAGGAAAAGAAACAAAAAAACAGAAAGTATTTTTTGGTTTAAGCCGTATAGGTACCGACAAACCGACTGAAACTAGAAGAACGGGCTCTAAACCTGTAACATTACAGTGAATAAAACAATATATTAACACAAATTCAATAAACACACTTGTTTCTGTATATATTCGTCAATTTATAGTCCCAAAGACTATGACACTTTTAATCTATCATCCAGTGTGTCTTTTACATAGCCATCTTTGGCCGATTCACTTCGCCATCTACCATGGCGCTTAAACAATCTATCTGGAATACCCCTTTTAGCAGCAGAGGTTGCTTGTGGTGTGGACTCGCGACCCAATCTATTCTTGTCCCATGTTGCACGGAACGCATATAAATACAAGATTTGAAACAACTGAAAACTCCAATCGCATATTTAAGGCATGTGTGTCAGTAAGGAATAACTAACCGGTTTATTCAATGCAAAACACTTTTCTGAATAAAATCCCACACCAAACTGCAGCGAATTCGGTTGAATTAAAAGAATTTCGAGGAAAACACTTCTGTCACTTCTGCACAAATCAGATTTAGTATATACATGAAGTTATAAAAATAGGTTACCCGCATCGCAGTATATGAAATAGCGTGCGCGGGAGGTACCATTACGTTTACAGTGGGGATTTTGTCTTGTGTGAATGGCTATAACGGTAAATTATAAAGCAGAAAATGACATAAACAGTATAGCTGAGATGTGATAGAGGAAATCGATTTGTTACAAATCTTGTATGTATATATATTGTCACCATAAACATGAGATCAGTAGGTAAGTAGAATAAGGACAGACAGACAGACAATATCGTTTATTCACACAAGGTACATATAATACTACATGAGGATTTTCTAATACTAGTATATAATCAAAAAAATGTCAAGTGCTTCCAATAGTGATCATGCAATAGATACTCTCAGGGGGAATATTTCAATTTGTACGGTTTGATTACAAAATGACCAAAAAACAACAACAAACAAACGTGCAAAACCGTGTGCCATACATAATACTAGTATAACAGAGTCGTACAGCCGTATTATTTTCAATGTACGGATAAGAAGTTAGATATATACCAGTTCTATTATTCATGTATATAAAGAGCAAACTTTTAATAATAAGAAAGAGAGAGAGAATAGCACCGATGGTACTATTTTCGCTGCGGATTACTTTTCATTACTAGCATTAGTGTGTAATTAGCGTAATTTATGAATGAAATACCTGAGTAACGTGACCTTGCATGCAATTCTCGTGTTTGTTTCAGTACAGTTCTATTTTTATACCAATAAAAAACAAAAAATAGTTTAATTGAACACAAGGATTTCCGAAAACAGTATTTGGTGAAATAGTGATCAACGAAACTGTGAGTTACTCATTAGATACATTGTATTCGAAAAAACAACATTAGGGATGCTGATTACCATTATATTCATAGAACATATTAATTAAAATTTTGCAAAGATCGTCCGTAGAAATTTACAAATATTAGTAAGTTTATTTTTATCACGAGACTGTAAGATTTCTTGGAAGATGTAATAATTATCAATTAAATTAAAGTCTTTTAAGTACGTTGAAGAACTGGCAACTCAATAAATAGTGCCTTTCGTTTCCGATAGAGCCGTTATCGCACAGTGGGCAGGTTCGATTTTGGTAGGGGGTACCGTCGTAGCGTCCGGATTCGACTGGAAGCCGATTGTTCCCACATCGAAATTTAAAAAAAGTCAAATAATCCGTTCTAGAAAGAACATTAAAGTACCTTTCATATTCAAGATTTTGTTTGAAGCTGTTATAGGTTAACCCTTTGTTAGATTGCTGCATCTGACTATGCCAGTTTTGTTTGAATTGGTCAACTAGTGTTTGTTTTATTATTTTATGAGTGCTTTTATTTACTAATACATGTTGGTTTAGCCAGAGGTCTGTTCTTCCAACAGTGTCAAGAATTTCTTTAATTTTTGAGATCCATTTAAAATTAAGATTATTTAATTTTATCATATATCTATACAGTAACAGTGAGAGTTTACTTTCTTTACCTAATAGTAGTCTAGACCAAAAAGATACCATTTTAGTTTTTACAGTGATTGATAATGGTAAGGTTCCTGTTTCACTATACAACATATAAAGCGATGTGCTTTTCCGGGCATTGGTAATTTTTGTGAGAAACACATTGTTAACTTTTTCTAATATATCTAAATTTTCATAACCGAATATTTCAGATCCATATGTTAAGATAGGTAAGAAAGGAATTGCATCTGTAATTGGTTAGCTTACACGCAGTTGTATGATGTATTTAAAGATACTGCAGTGAGCAGGTGCGAGGGTCAGGCCTAAGGGGGTGAGGTCCAGACCCCAAGCATCTGTGGCAGAGGTAGCACCTCCAGCTCTTAAAGAATGAAGACAAAAACGGCTAACATCATTAATATGAGGTCTTAATGCATCTAAGAAAATAGTCCTAAGGTTGCTATAAGCTGAATGTTTACCATCCTGCCTGATTTTAAAACCAGTCTTAGTTGCTGTTAAATGACAGAGAAATATATATATATATATATATATATATATATATATATATATTTCAGAATCACAACAAAAATCTGCCCATGAAAAATACATTTCCAGGTTCAATTACTGGACATAAAACCGTACCCTTTCTAGCAATTGATGTCCACGCACCATCGCGATATTTGTCGGTCTTACTTGATTCGATAAATATACTGATGTAAACTGAATTAAACAAAATATCACATCTACGAAATTTTAAAAGTTCTTCACTTCTAAGAAAACCAGAATATGCTAAAAGCCACGCACATATTGTCCTCTGGTTCTTTGCACATATTGTCCTCTGGTTCTTTATGTTACCTTCCACAAATAATGTCCGAAATATATTCATGAAAAAGTCAATTGTAACTGGCTCTTTTTTAACAACTGGCTTCGCCACCTTACGTTTAACGGATTCCAAAATATTTTTAACTTACTTTGAATCAGTCGGAGAAGTAAAATCAAATAAATAATGGAACCATTTTATACTATAAAATGCATTAATAATTGGACTAGGTGTATTTGCCGACTGAATTAAGGAATCCACATATAAAGCCACGTGAAACGCCTTAGCAGGCAAGGTTTCTTTACTGTTTAGTCCATTACTCAAAGCCCAGCTTCTCCCATTTGTAATTAGAACATGTATTATCTGCTAGAGATTTATTGAGTAGGTCTGGCAGCAAGGAGATCTTGTCCACCAAGACGTCAGGCAGCTTTTGAATGTCTTCAGCATACCACTGAAAAAAAGAGATGAAAATAAACAAAATTTAATTAGCTACATGTACATTGTAACAATGAATGTATAAATTTGTTTATATAAATGTCTAAAAAAATTCCTATACTTGAATGTATGCAACAGTAGACATCTACTTAATGGAAATTCCATATACAAAATAAACCTATGCGCAGATACCCGCACACAGTAACCAACCTGCAGATACCAGCACGTTGTAGTAACAGGCACACGCCTTTAATCGACACATACGTGATTGTAAGCATTGCGCATAACAAGTACCTCAAACAGTTCAACAACGGGTATAGGCCTAAAATAGTCACATACATACCATGTGTATCGTGACAAAATAAGACTAATAAAGTGTATGAACTTTAATCTTTAAAGTTAATGTACAAGGCTAACATATTGAAATTTAAATCTTCATTCCCAAAGATACCTGCGCCGCTTTCGCATGGGTTGTAAGAACTCTTATCCGTAGGTAAATACAACCAGTCCTGAACAAAAGGACTAAAAGTACCACAAGAATTACATATCAAAGGCCAGTTACTAGCAGATTTCCATTCAGGGACAATAACAACACCACGTGCTCTGCAATTTTCCATTTTTCTAAGTATTCTTGCAACAATAATGACAAGAATAACTGTGATACAAAGTATCACAGCGGGCCAACAAACAATAATCCCATGTAAATATTTTGGAAATTGGTGATGGTTGATATTGAGGCATGGCCCCAAAAGAACTCGAGGAAATCAATTCTGGTTGAATAAGCAAAACCTGACACGACACCACATCTGCTGACTGACCTGTAGTATCGAAACTTTACTGTTATCAAATAATATTTATACAGTATGTCCAGGAATGTTCTATAGACTGTTCCTGGTATGTCTCAATTTTTCATTACCATTATCCTTATTAATTTGATATGAAGATTTTTATGATTATTTGCCGTAAAATATTCTTAAATGGTTAAAAAGCTAAAAGATAATTAATAAAGCAGCAGAAAAAAAGTTAAAAAAAACAATGGGTGTTAATGGGATTCGAACTCGTGGATTCGTAAAAGTACATGTACACAAAAGTGTTTGAGCAATCGGCTCAATGTTAGAAAGTAATGAATGCCGTTTAGCTGTAAATTAAAAATATAGCCTATATTATGGCAAAATAAAAGTTTAATAGAACTACACAGGTCTCAATCACAGTCACCTTCTAATTGTGTTAAACACTTCAAAAATAAATTATAAATTAAGTGTTCAACACAACAGGAAGGTGACTATGATTGAGACATGTACGTGTAGTTCTATAATACTTTTATTTTGCCATAAGATAGGCTACATTTTACATTTACAGCTAAACGGCTTTCATTATTTTCTAACCTTTTTCTAAGATCTACTTTTGTTTAGAGATTATTTTGATCACGTGATTCCCCACCGTGATATCATATATATTTAAAAAGGCCATCAAAGAATATTCAGTCGACTGCACTTCGTTCCTATAATGTCAAAGGCTGTGTAAGTGGAAAAAGCAATCATTTATCCATTTTTCTCGGCGTAGATTGCGACTGAAACTGGAAAAACGCTTTTTTAAAATTTTTTATCAGCGTAGATTAGATTGCGCCCTCTATGAAACGAACGACAACTCAATTACAAACGACAACTCTTGCTTTTCCAAAAAAATTGACTGTGTCTACAGTTTTCATCTCAGAAGTACCTCAATTTTATAATGAATAAGGGGATCAATTTATTGTTTGGACCGACAAAGTAATAATGCGTATCTAAAATGCCACAATATACATTTATAGAACGAATATGGTTGAGACCAGGAAGTAACGATGTTCAAATGTTTTTCTGCAGTCATTGATAGAAAAGATATGAATGTATTTTAACAAAATAGCTCATTTGATGCGTTTCAAGATAACGAGGCCTACAGTCGAATATAGGGTAAATTGCCTTCTACTTAAAACAATCACCACCTATGAAATATAACAAATCGTTTAAATATCAACATTAACGTATCCTAACACTTGTTTTCTGATTAAGGTACTCACGCGTATTTCTAATACATGTAGGAACGCAGACTAGCTCGCGCCAGGTCCGCAGAATAAACATATCAGCAATAAGGAAAGTTATAATTACGTCCCTTGCCGCGCATTGAATAAAATTTATAAATGGATGGATATATTCGTAAAAAGAAATGTGTAAACATGCGCGTAAATATTCCTGGCTGTTCAAAATATTTCATTCTTTAAAATAACGATCAGGGTTAGACATTTTGTTGTCACAGAAACTCCAAAACATATGTTTTCTTTCCACACAAGGTTTAAGAAATGGCCGGCAGGTTAAGAAACCGGAACTATTTCTATAGGGTGTATATATATATACTCAGCAAAACTAGAAACGTCCCTGTTTTATAGCCGGTGAAGCTTTGTCTGTGTAGTTGCTACATGTTCAATGTACATGTATTTTAAACCCTGGCGATGTTCAGAATACGATCGTGTACAGTTTACCCGATACGCACGGTTTACATATCGGCCAGTAACCGGAACGGTCATTTGCACGTTTTGCACGTGCACGCTATACATGTCATCCATATGTTGATTCAGTTCATGTCGTACCATTCATGCGATAGGGGCTATTCTGAAAATTAAATTTTTTCTTTAATTTTTCACTGTTTTCGATATGCCACGGCTTTCCGAAAACGAGCGAAATCAGGCAATTGGGATGCTTGCAGGTGGGATGTCAGCCAGGGTAGTCGCGCGTCGGTTCGGGTGTTGTCGGAAGACGATTGATCGTCTTGCAGCCCGGTACCAGCAGACTGGGGCTGTTCACGACCGGCAGCGACGAGTAACGACGGCTAGAGCCCATCGTTTCATTACGTTGACGAACTTACGTCAACGTCAATTGGCAGCCACAGTCACTGCTAGGCAATACGGTGTCTCAGGGCAGACCATTCGCAACCGGTTGCGTCGTAACGCCCAACCAATCAGGGCACGCCGCCCGTACACTGGTCAGATAATGACCCAACGTCACCGTGCTGCCAGGCTGTTATGGGCGCGACGTCATCTGAACTGGAGAAGGGCTGACTGGAACCGAGTTTTGTTCACCGATGAATCTCGGTTCACAGTTAGTCATGCTGACGGAAGATTATGGGTATACAGGCGTAAAAATGAAAGATTCGCCGATTGTTGCATTGTTGATAAGAACAGGTTTGGGGGAGGGAGCGTAATGGTCTGGGGTTGGATCATGGGAAACCGGAAGACAGATTTGGTTGTTGTACAGGGCAACATTAATGCACAGCGTTATGTTGCAGACGTGCTAAATGCATATGCCTTACCATTTATTCGTCAACATGGTCCTGGTGTAACATTGATGCAGGACAATGCCCGCCCTCATGTAGCCAGGGTCACCACTCAATTCTTTCAGCAAAACAATGTCAACGTCATGCCATGGACCGCGGTTTCCCCGGATCTCAATCCCATTGAGCACATATGGGATCAGCTGGGCCGCAAAGCACGAGCTAACCATCAGATTGACAATGTTCGCGATCTTACACGGGCGTTACAACAGGAATGGAGGAATTTGCCCAACGCACTGGTATTGCGTTACGTTACGTCGATGCGGCGTAGGATCATTGCATGCATTCATGCAAATGGTGGCCACACTCGGTACTAACGAGATTTACTGGATGTGCCACATTTCTTATTGAAATTCCATCTCTAAACATTCAATAACACCTTTCTGAGTTTTTGTGATTTTTGATTTTGACCCCTACCTCTCTTGACCGGTTATCTCTCGAAAAGTTAACAAGATAGCCAGATGCAATTAATTGGTTTTGATACAGAAATGAATGAACTTGTTTTTCTATTTTGATTCATAAAAGTAACCCTTTTGGTTTTCGATAAATCTTTCCTGAAATATGGAGGGACGTTTCTATTTTTGCTGAGTATAGTAAATCGTCCCTTATTTTTACGCATCATTGTGAAATTAAATACATCCGCGGTTCTTATTCGGAAACAGTTTACTTTAGTTATATTTACAAAATTTAGCTGATGCTGCATGAGTTTATAACATTTTATATTGAAACAATACAACTTTAATGTCTGCGATGGCCATATGGTTTCAAATGAAGAATCATAATTTGGGATTATATGCTGACTGACGTGCCGGAGCTACTTTCAGATTTGGTACTTAAGGAGTAGGCATCGGAAAACGGTAAGTAATTTGTTTGTTTCACAAACAAATATTAAACTGTCTAGCGCCAATTTCTTAATCTATTTCTTTCTGGCCTTGCTCATTCACGAAAAAATTAACCGTAAAACGATCATGATCATACGTAACAGATCTAAAATAGAATACTCATCTCTAAATTCTAAGTCCGGTTTTTCCGTTGGGTTTCCGCATGCAAAACAGGGTCCGTAGGGGACGGATCCACGTTGAGCTGTTGGGAAAGCTGAGTAGGTCCGAAAGAAATAAGGCTTTCCCACGAACTGTTATGACGGTTGGTAAAACTGCGGATTCCCAGTCCCAGTGACCGGGAACGGTGAGCCAAATACTCGACCTGACCCAATACTGTCAGAATAGCCATAAGCAGCAGTAGGTTTAGACTTTGTCTTAGGCTTGGACTTCTTCTTTTTAACAGCACGCGACCCCGCTTTGTTGAGACGCGACTCGTAGTCCGTGTCGCTTGCGAGACGGTTCGACTCATATTCTCGCACAGTAGCCCACCCGCCTTCAGAATCAGAAAACAGTTCAACTGCATAGTAAAATTTACCATTTTTAACAGCCTACTGTCCTTTCAAAATATCGTCCAGCACTGAATTGAACTCGTGTTGAAGCTTATTTTCCTCAAACCGCCAACGAATGTCTTTCTCGGTTTTTAACTTTTTTATATCAGAAGTTGACAAAGAATGTTCACGAACCTCGTCTTTTAACGAACTAAGCTCTCTTTTCTGTCCTCTCAACTCTTCTAAAATTTCCTTCAAATTATCATTAATATCACACGGATTTGAATCGTGTGTAGCAGTTTGGTGATTATCTGCACTTGTTTCCATAATGTATAAGATAAAAACACAAAATAAACGTCTTGTGTCGGCTGTACCCAAGGTTGAATGGCAATTACGCGCTACTTTATAATGCACGAAAACTTCGTGAGTTACCAAACTGCCACACCTATCGGAGCTTATGCACAAAGGAAAATAAATTTTAGTCTAATTCATCAATTCAAACGACAAAAATTTCATTTCTTAAACAAGTGAACAGTTTCTTTTTGGTGTCAGTATATTTTTGAAATTGGTGATCATGACAGGTTGATGTTGAGGCATGGCCCTAAAAGAACTCTGGTTGAACAAGCAAAACCTGACACAACACCACATCTACTGACTGACCTGTAGTATCGAAACTTTACTGTTATCAAATACCGGTAATATTTATACAGTATATCCAGGAATGCTCTATAGACCGTTACTGCATGGTATGTCTCAATTTTTCATTACCATTTTCCTTATTTATTTGACATGAATGAATATTTTTATGATTATTTGCCGTAAAATATTTTAAAATGGTTCAAAAAACTAAAAATGATAACTAAAACAGCAGAAAAAGAGTAAACAAATTGGTGTGGGTGGGATTCTAACTCGTGGATTCGTACAAGTACAGTTATACAAAAGTGCAGTAGCATACGCCTTTACCAATTACACCACGGTGACAGACTACACGGGTAAGGAAAAAAATAAGCTCATGTAATAATATTTATATATTTAAAAAGGAAATCGAAGAATATTAATTCAGTCGACTGTGCTTCATTTCTTTAATGTGAAAGGCTGTGTATATGTGGAAAAAGGAATCATTGCGGGCCGCAGCAGCGGCCCGCTATATTTAATACGTGGTGAGTAAAAGGTGCATGGAGACTTAAGCACTAGATCGAAAATATGCATCTCTCTTCATTGAAAAATTCAGGTACGTCTGAGATGAATACTGTAGACACAGTCTGTTTTTTTCTTGAACACACGAGTTGTCGTTCGTTACTTAGATGTGTCTCTCTTCATTGAAAAAAATGAGATACTTCTGAGATGAATATTATAGACACAGTCTATTTTCTATAGTTGTCGTTAGTAACTGTTTGTGTTAAAAAAATAACTTGCGGAAAGCGCTTTTCTTTACCAGCGTAATTAGTTGCGCCCTCTTGAAACGAACGACAGCTCAATACAAAGACAACTCTTGCTTTTCCAAAAAAATTGACGTGTCTTCAGTTTTCATCTCAGAAGTACCTCAATTTTATAATGAAGAGAGACGCATATATTCGATCTAGTGTAAGTCTCCATGTACTTTACTCACCACGTATTAATATAGCGGGCCGCTGCGCGCCGCAATAACAATACTTCAGTCCTACCTCCGAATTTTGACAGTGACTTTAATTGGTCGATTCATATTATTCGATAACAGTTAAGACTTTACACTACAAGTCAGTGTAAAGTTTTTATACTACAAGTCAGTCAGTAGATGTGGTGTTGTGTCAGTTTCTGCTTGTTCAACCAGAAGCTTTCGGATCGACTCGCACCTAAGTTAACTCGTACCTTAGTCATCTCGTACTCTAATTTGTCAACTCGTATGGATCCAAAAGTCAACTCGTACCCTTTTAGTCAACTCGTACCCTTTGTAGTCAACTCGTACCATCTATTTAAAAACTTCAGTTTTATCCAGGAACAAAAGGGACTGACTGATATGTATTTAAAGGTGGGGGCATAAGGAATATATCACGACATTATTGAAATCGTTTATAGAATTATTTGCGCCAAAAGTAAGCGATTCCTTCATGTGAACACAGTGGTGCAGGTGCTCTTTTCTCGTGATCCCAGCACATTACAACTAGACCATGCATGGATTCGCTCTGGACTGGGGAAAAAGATCGTATCGTATATTAGGGCTTTATCGTTGGTACCGGTTTCCCATATGACCAACGTCCCCAGAAGAGGTTAGTTATTTTAGGTTTCGGAGGATAGTGCAAGATACAGAGAGCGTATTTACTCCAGAGACACTCCTGGTTCTTATACATACCAGGTGTATAGCACCCATACATGGGACCTCGGTTTTAGTTTATACTAATTTATTTTAGCTGTGAAGAAAGCTTGTAGCTTATCGAGTCACTCTCGAGTCCGCTTCCTGGAAAAACCAGGACTGGTGTCGTATGAGGAGGTACGGTCGTGACCTTGGTGGGGCTCGAACCCGCAACCTCCGGGATGAGCGGCAGACGCCTTAACCCCTTACACCACCGCTCCCCGTTTAACCTCTACACCACCGCTCCCCTCGGTTTTTAAGTCTCATCCGAAAACTGTTAGTAATTTTAGTTGGTCAGCCCTGGTAATCGAACCCGCTACCCCGAGATTACAAGTCTCGTGACCGAAAAGAGATCTTCAGCGTACATGTCTTCTGTACTCAGCCAGTTCAGCCGTGAAAATGATAAACAATAATAATTTAATTTTTCCCAGTTAAAGCATGTCAGACCGTTCAGCAACAACAGCCCTCATTTAAACGACATATGCACAAAAATGTTCACCTTTGCAACTATTTGTTCAGTGACTTGACACCAGCAGGAGCCTAATTTTTCATTTTGGAAGTTAATCTTTCATAATTTTGTCCTTTCGCAGAATACTTTAATTAGGACTTCAGTATTGACAAACTTATATTTTGATGATTTAGCCGCTGTCGGCCACTGTAGTAGGATTTCGACCATGGGCTATGGCCTATTATAGAATCAGAGACATAGAATAGAGGCCATGTAAAAAAGAACTTCTTTTAGCGATTTGTCAATAGATATGAATTGTTACAAAAAATATTCCAGACAGGTATTACTAACGATGGTAAAATATCAATCTATAATGCAAAACATGAAAATATTTTCATTGCAGCTAAATTTTAATGTTTAAAGACAATTAAAATCTCCTTCAAAAGTGACCCCCCCCCTCCCCCCCAAACCGCAGGTGGTCAAATATGTTAATCGTTTTATTGCCCCTTATCAGTTTTAATCCTCTCTGATTAGGTACAGCAGTATGTCAGTAGACCTGACATGTAGTACAATAGTAGGACCATAAATTTTATTGATTTGTACAGATAATTGTTTTATTACTTATTTCCTGTTGTTTATATATAAACATTTTTATGGATTTTGTTTGTTTGTAATTGTGCTTATTGGGTCCACCATCCTCGTTCGAGGTATAGTCGGTACGACCCGGCATGTTCTCCTGTTCATGCCCCTATCTAAATACCTAACTATATGTTGTCGAAAATAGGAGATCTTATCAGAAGATTGGCAGATTGCAATCTTATTTACATGCTTTTGTTGTGATTGGTTCTTAAAATGTAGGTCACCACATTGACCAATGAGATCCTACTTGTGAATGACCTAGTTTCCTAGTCCTACCTTAACCTTTAACTGAATGACTTCACATAATGATTTACCCCTTTCTTTATGTACAAAATCATTATGTTTCATCATACTTTCTACATGTTGTACAGTTCAGTTATCATTAAAACACAAAAATTGGGATATAAGAATGTGGATTTTGGGGTAGCCTTATGGGGCACTGAATTATACAACATGCTATTTTAAATGAAAAAATATGTGTATCCTATCTTGAAATTTTGACCAGCAGACTCCGAAAAAGGACGCCAAGGTATCACCGGAAGCCATCAGACTGTTGGGTTTCTTACCAACGCCAGCCAAAGAAAAAACTCCGCCATCTGCTCGCTCGTGCGCTTGGTCATTTGGCATGACCTTCAAAGGCAACCGGATCCTCTTCTTCAACCAGTCTTCAGTCCGCCCCTCGACGTCAGCAAGGCTTGGACGCGTAGTGTAGCCGGTGCCCCCATCAATTTGGCCTTTGATGGTTAAGAGAGGTGGAGCAAGAGAGACTTCGGACAAAAATAGAAGGAAGAGAATGCTGTGTTTTTGAAAAATTAATTCTCGCGTAGTCAAAAATGTCTTATCCTTACTTAATTTGAAAGTTGAAAGAAAGAATTACTTAATGAATGCGACCACTATTTAATGAAAGATAAAAAGAATTTCTTGGTGATAGTGTCTAAAGGTGGTCTGTTTGATTGCTAAGAGCATATTAGTGTTAAAATATGTGTAAAAATATATTTACAAGTTGTTAAATGCATTAGACTATTATTAAAAAGATAGAATATTGCTGGCTTATCAAGATTACTCAACAGTTCTTATATTATTACCACAAAAATAAACAAAAGATGTTTTTACTTAATCTCATATAGTGAACTGTTGAGTGTTTACTGAATAATAAACTGGTGGTATTTACTGTATAGTGTTCTAAAAGGGAGCACTTAAGTCAAAAATTAACTGTATTGGGTTGCAATAGTCCTTTACTGCTAGTCTGTGACCTCTTTTGTTAGTTTTGACCTAATTCTGATTTTAGTGCGCACGAACCGGATGGAGTTATGAACAGGTGCGCGCTCAGAATTTGCCTGATGGGGTATGTTATGGTACTTATAATTCTTTTATTGTTTAAGGTACTGGTCTGACCTTTTAATTCTACAATGACTAGGGTTTTGTTGGTTATTATAGGGCGGCATTTTATCTTTGACACTTGCCGTTATTTAGCACTGGATAGGCTTTTTCTTGTGAACAAACTTGTGTCTTTGGTTACAGACTAGATTTTGGGTTCCTGACTTTACATCATTATAATTGAATTATCATTCAGTTTGGGTTCTAATTGATTTTTTGTAGTCCCTGGGTGTTTGTTAACCCTTTTATGGGTTTTATAGTCTGTTGTAAGAGTTATAATTCTCAGGTCGGGTATATGTTTTCTTTGTTCAGACACTAAATCGGAAAAAATACTACTTTGCTGTTTTCCCTTGTAATTGTTTTTTTGTCAAAAGTGTCCTATTCTTACTGAATTTGAAAGTTGAAAAAAAGAGTTACTTAATGAATGCGACCACTATTTAATGAAAGATAAAAGGAATTTGTTGGTGAAGGTATTGAGAGGTGGTCTTCTTGGAAAACTGAGAACATCTCAGCATTGCAGTACATGTTAATATTTATTTACACTTTGCTAAAAAGTATAAGTAGTTTTCAAAACGATTAGAAGGTTACAACAATTAAAGTTATCCATCAGTTTCTGTTTTTTAAAGTGTAACAGAGAAAAAATGTTATTTACTGTACTTGAAATGAACTGCTGGATGATTACTAGAAAAATAATTATATGATGTTTACTATCTGTTGCTCTAAAAGGGAGCAACTAGAAAAATAATTATATGATATTTACTGTCTGTTGCTCTAAAAGGGAGCAACAGATTAAAATTATACTAATTTGGTATGCAACAGTCCTTATGGTTTTAGCCTGTGACCTCCCAAACAATTTTGACCTAGTTCTGAATTTTGGTGCACACGAACCGGATGGAAATAGAAACAGGTGCTTGTTGCGTATTGGCTTGTAAGGGGGTAATTTAATCTTACTAGTTCGTCTTATATGCATTGTGTTGGTCCTGGCTTACATATCTGCAATGACTAGAGGTGTGTTAATCAGAATTGCCTATTAATTGTATTTGGTCTCTTTTGGGATGATAGCATTGGCTATGCGTTTTCTTGTGAACAATCTTAATTTTGGTCACAGGCTAAATTGTGGCTGCTTTTCCAGACATGATTTTGTTTGGATTATTACTTCGGGTCCTGTTTTGACTTTGTGTTTGCAATCACTGGTAGTTTTTTAGTGATACCAGTAGTTGCTTTCTGTTGAGGAAGAGTTATAATTCCTATGATGAGTATGTAGTTTCTTGTCCAGACGCCAAAATTGGGACTTTGACTGAATCTGGTATATTGGTCTAATATGAACATTCTGTGGAATTGTTCTTAACCCTTAATCGTTTTGCTATGCTACTTGTTCGTGTTTGATCGGTTAAACTCAAATTTGTTATTCTTAATGTCAGTATTTAGTGTTTGACCAAAGTTGGCCCTACACTATTGAACTGAAGAGAATGAGTTTTGTACTATTTTCCGTGTATCATACTTTTGTATGATAACTACCTAATCTACTGTTCTATTTGAACTCCGAGGTTTGGATTATACAGCCTGTGGGTCAAGTTTTCTACTCATTTCAGGGTACTTGTTTACATAACTCTGCCGAACCCTGTGTTTAGTAGCTTAATTCTGATTGGTTCAATTTTTTGTCTGCTTTGTTATGATTGGTTAATTTACTATCCGTTTTTTGGACTTAGCTCGCTTATATATCGAGCGGGTCACGTGGTTTTTATTTATAGCCACATGTTTATACTTTTTTTTCCCGTATGAGTTATATAGGAAACCTGCATATTTCTTCGTTTTTGAGATATTAAAGCGCTTTTGTTGCGGTTTTTTGCCTTCTAGTCGGTCATTATATCTGTTGGGATATATACCTCGGCCAGAGACTCTATGGGGTTTCTATTTGAGAAGTTTCATGTTGTTTTGCCATTTCAGTCCGCGTATTTCCTTATATTTTCGGGCCTGCGTGTTTTGTTTTTTATTCTTAAATTGCACGCTTGTTCGGGATATTTTTATTGTCGTTGTTTAGGTTGATATATTGGCTACATGAGCCTGCAATAACTCTATGATATATTATTTATTTTTGGTGGAACAGGTATATTGTTCATAGCCTAGCATATTGGGGTCATATGTCTTTTTACCTCATGGGGTTGGGGTGTTACTTGACCTTTGGCTGTGTGATCCTCATTCGGAGTTCCTCTACTATCTACGTTACTATATGCAATCCCTTAACCTTGGTTTGTTAGCTGTACATATGTTTTTGTTATTAAGAAAACTACTATTTATGAACATATAACTAGTACTACATATTTCCCACTGTTGTGGTATTTGTTATGATCATTTTTATGGAATTATGACATTTTACTTTTATTGCACGATATGAAAAATATTTTTAAACAAATGCAGTACAACTGTGATTTTAAAGTTATATTGGGAATGTTAATATGCTCATGTAATTAAGCGCCTTCCCGTGGTGTGGCCTGAATGCATTTTTAATTTATAAAGAATCCTTCTGACTGTTTTTATTTCTTTGTAAATTTAAAGTGCACCTGAAGCTTCTTCTAACTGTGAAATAAGCCAAAACTAAATTTTTTTTTATATATCAAGTGTAACATCTAAAATGCGTAAGTGATAATTGGTTCGCTGTAAGATTAATTTAAAAGTGAAACAAATATTTTAAGTTTTTGTCATATAGAAAATTATTTTGATATCATAACTGTAAGTGTTGATTTGTTTATAATCTAATTTCATTGGGAAATTACATACCTAAAAGGTAACTGATAAAATAAAATAATAACATCTTATAAAGGTCTTAAAATTCATGTATAACTAACATCCCTTTCCTACATTATCTGTACATAATGTAAGGAAGTTATACAGTAGCTGAATATGATAAACAGAAGCTAGTCTACCAGTGACCAGTCATGTTAATTGACCTCTACTGTGAATTCGCTGTGAATTCGCATGGCTGACTGGACCCCTGTGGTGCATACCCCACATTCCTGTTCAAGTGTCTTTAAGCTTTCAAAGAATGTAATTAATAATTATCCATGTCTGAGTTTTATTTGCTCCAAAATGATAAACGTCACTGTCATGGGTGATATTTCAGGATACAGTAGTGTTGCATATCTCCCTTTTCTACGTCTCTCATAGAATATACAAGTCAAATGTTTGAACGCCGCCAAATGAAGTAAGGGTTGCGATAATTAGTAATGTTGGATTAAATGTATGGTGATTCACCAAACCTAACCTTTTTGCACTCTAATTTTGTATATGGCTGACCATTTGTTTATGTTTAATGCTAAAAAAGATGATTCTACGTCAAGTCTATAGGCATTGTTTCCTCTGTATTGAAATTGGCTGCTGTCACATTATTGAATTATCAAATCATTGAAATAAAATTATTATTTTTTTATTTTCCTAAGTCTGGAATTGTAACATATAAATTTGCTTCAATTTATATTATTCTTGTACGAAAGAAAAAATACTTTCAAGATATAAATTAATGTGTTCCCACTATATCAATAAAGTGATTCCGCTCCGTCGAGGTTTTGATCTCTGATCTCCCGCGTGCCAAGCGAAGATTCATAGCACTGCGCTATCCTAGCATTGAATTCAGAGCGTATATCTTCATTAGTTACCAATACAGACGTTTGTTTCGGAATGGCGGTACAAATTTATGTAAACAAACGAATTTAACTTCCCAGACACTTTAAATAAGAAGTGGACACATCATAAACTTGGTAGTTTCGTAAAGTATATTCAAATATCTGTTAGAAAAAAATTGTCTGCTTGTTCAAAAATATTTCAAAGTCGGTTTAAAAGGCTATCTTCAGTCGCTACCCGTCGGCAGAATCTCAGTCGTTCCGATGAATTTCTGAACTTTATAACGCTCGTAAACTATCAATCATTGGTCAGTTTTATCATATTTCTTTTATTTTATTTATCATTCAATATTCAATCCAAAACCATCAAGTTTTCTTACATAGATGAAAATTGTTTAACTTGGCGAGCTTTGTAAACGGACTTGTGTCGATTTCCAAAGCGCAATAAGCGCGCTTACCGTAATTTTAATATGGCGGTTCATTTGCATAATTTATTCATAAACGCATACTAAAAATAACATCGTAGTCATTCGTTTAAAATCGGCTATTTCCGTAAAATTTAGACTGGTTCGCGATCTCAAATCAAAAGACCGCTTGTTACAAAGACACACTGTGAAATCATTCTACAGTCTAAAAGTAGTTACGTCACCCCATGGAAATTTTACTTACTGCATTCCAATATACGCACCGCCTCCTGGCGGCGCGTAATAAATATAAAAGTGCAATCACGGTGCAATACATAAAATCAGGGTTTATAAGATCCCTGATAAAATCTAACTATAAGTCGTAACTTCGAACAAACTGTAACGTGTCTGTCGTTTTCATGGATGGATGGATGGATGGATGGATGGATGGATGTGTAAATATGTATATTAGAGCTTTATCGTTGGTACCGGTTTCCCATATGACCAACGCCCCCAAAAGAGGTTAATTATTTTAGGTTTCGGAGGATAGTGCAAGCTATAGAAAGCGCCCAATTCCAGAGACAGCCCTGGTTCTTATACATGCCAGGTGTATAGCACCCATACATGGGACCTCGGTTTTTAAGTCTCATCCGAAAGACTGTTAGTAATTTTAGTTGGTCAGCCCCGAGAAACGAACCTGCAACCCCGACATTACAAGTCTCGTGCTCTACCGATTGAGATAACCGGGCTGTCGTTTTCCTTGGTGGATCAAGCAAATATATAGCCTGTTGAATTCTCAATTTCAATCGTTACGGTGAATTTACTTGCAATATAATTCCCGCCGGCAGGGGATTAAAGTAATTAACATGTGTTGGTCAGATACAGACACATACACTGTACGTCAGCTCTTTTTTAAAGAGGACAAACTGAGTACCAGCTCGGCTAAAAACGTATCTGTGTGTCCAGCTGGGGGAGGGTGACGGGGGGCTGCAGACCTAAAGCCCAGTCCTGAATCCGCGGCTGGGACCTTACAAATAAGCGTAGCAACGAAAGCTGGCGGTAAGCAACAGTAATAACAGAGCCGAGCTGATTGGTCAGTTTTATCAGTTTGATTGACATGCATACAAGTAGTATCTCCGCGGGTGCCTACTAAACGACGGTACCGGTATCGGTATCCGCCGGTATCGCCTATTATTGATTCTTCACACATTCAAAAGAATGTTAATCCTTTTAAATAATCGATATTGAGTGTATCATGTGTCTAACACTTATATTAAGTATAAACTTTGATTTTTTGGGTAAATTTGACTTATGTGTTACTTAAAATAATTAAATATGAAGCCGTAATATACAAATAAAGATTAAAGATGCAATGGTTGGTTGGTTAAAGGACTTTGTTGTGAATGTAAACTTGGTTGTCTCTTTTTGAATCCACATCAGTGAAATTCACAACTACAAATCATTTATTGTTATTCAATACGTGACTGCATCATATAGTTTGCCCTAATTGTCCATGTTTCAAATGAAGGAATTGTGTTAACTATGCCATTTTTGGATCAAGGGGATTTCGACCAAGGGGATTTTGAAGTACACTCTTGTAGGACATGTTGTACAATTAAAAAGGGTATTTCTGTAATAGTTGAGTGAGTGAGTGAGAGTGAGTGAGAGTGAGTGAGTGAGTGAGTGAGTGAGTGAGTGAGTGAGTGAGTGAGTGAGTGAGTGAGTGAGTGAGTGAGTGAGTGACGGAGGGAGCGAGCGAGCGAGCGAGCGAGTGAATGCTTTTTATGGGCCTATCTAACATCATAAGTACTACACCTGCAGTTAGAAGGAGATTTAATAATTCAAAATATTTTTATAACCCACCACAGTATGTAAGTGCAAATATGTTAACATCTATGTGATGCATACATTTGATATTTTTTCAAGCGGGACAAAGTATTTATCAATAATTTTCTTTGATAAACAAAAGCATATTTTACTCTTATTGCCGTCTTTTTCACAGCGACTGATAACGGAATAAACAACCCAACTAAAGAATTACAGGGTCCCCAAAGTGTCACCTTGTATATTGTCACTTTTTTTATCTGAAGTCTATGAGAAAATAGAATAAATAAAAATGAAGATAAATAGGTTCATAACTATGTGAATTTAAAAAGATGCATAGAATGCATAAACAATAAAGAAATTATTATTCACTAATTCACTCTAAAACAGTCAAGAGTTGACACGTGTTACTTTCTTATATAATATTCACAGCATAATTTACTGTTAGCATCAATTGAAAAAAAAAATCTAGTAAATATTTAAATGCACTTGTAGTTAACTTGTAGCGCACCTACCATGTCTAAACATAGTGCACATGAAGTATATCACATACTTTTTCTACATTAATTATAATTTACGACTGTAAAAAGTATATAAAAAGAGATATGTATGCAATATCATTAGGCGTGAAAGCGTCATGTTACCGTGAATGGAAATACTCAAACTATGACTCGTATGTAATTTAATTAAATATTCTGAAATTTGAAAGTATTTTGTCCGGAATATTAATACCTAAATAGCCAAAATAATACAGGTGACTTTAATAATCTTACTCTTATGCCATTATTTTACACAGTGCTAAATTTCTTATTGTATAAAGAAATGATCAAATAAAGTCTTCTTATATACAGTACTGCCACTTTTTTGCTATTTGCAGATCGCAGTTATTTAATATTCATTGTCTATAACTGCACAATTTATTGCGGGCCGCAGCAGCGGCCCGCTATATTTAATACGTGGTGAGTAAAAGATGCATGGAGACTTAAGCACTAGATCGAACATATGCGTCTCTCTTCATTATAAAATTGAGGTACTTCTGAGATGAAAACTGTAGACACAGTCAATTTTTTGGAAAAGCAAGAGTTGTCGTTTGTAATTGAGTTGTCGTTCGTTTCATAGATGGCGCAATCTAATCTACGCTGATAAAAATAGAAAAAAAGCGCTTTTCACATTTCAGTCGCAATCTACGCCGAGAAAAATGGATATATGATTGCTTTTTCCACTTACACAGCCTTTGACATTATAGAAACGAAGTGCAGACGACTGAATATCCTTCGATGGCCTTTTTAAATATATATGATATTGTCTTAGCTAATTTTTTCCCACTTGTACCAAGTCTGTCTCCGTGGTGTAACGGATAAAGCCGATAGCTCCAACACTTTTGTGTAGGTGTACTTTTACGAATCCACGAGTTCGAATCCCATCAACACCCAACTTTTTTTTAACTTTTTTTCTGCTGTTTTAATAATCATTTTTAGCTTTTTAACCATTTAAGAATATTTTACGGCAAATAATCATAAAAATTTTCATTCATGTCAGATTAATAAGGATAATGGTAATGGAAAATTGAGACATACCAGGAACAGTCTATAGAACATTCCTGGACATACTGTATAAATATTATTTGATAACAGTAAAGTTTCGATACTACAGGTCAGTCAGTAGATGTGGTGTCGTGTCAGGTTTTGCTTGTTCAACCAGAATTGGTGCCGTCGAGTTCTTTTGGGGCCATGCCTCAATATCAACCATCACCAATTTCCAAAATATTTACATGGGATTATTGTTTGTTGGCCCGCTGTGATACTTTGTATCACAGTTTTTCTTGTTGGCGCTGTGCGGAAGCACAGCGTCAGTATTGAATAGGTTTTAATTTTGTACCATGGGGTTGCATAATCGAATAGGGAGCAGCCAACATTATTATTGTAATTAAAAACTATGTATTATGTTTGAACAAACTCCCTTTTATGAATAAATAAATAGTATTAACTGATTACAAACAATACTATACCAGATGCATACGTCTTCGACCGTTAATTCAAAACGTTTGACATATTCATAGGATATTTAATAACTTTTCCACAAACTTGAAGGTTACGGTTTTTTTATTGCTTTGTTTACGGACCCTACGGCCAGATTCATCAAAGTTCAGAAAAAACGTCTCGATAGTTGTTTTGCTATCTCTAAACATTTTGAAGTTTAAATACATATGTTGTCAACGTGAATAATTAATGAAAACCCATTTTAATTACTACATACTAAAGTAAAATGTAGGCATTATAAATAAGACCGTTCACCTAACTATGCGATACACGGGGTCTCAATGAAAGTTATGTAAAGCATCGCTAACAACTGACCAATAGTAAAGACAAAATTAATCACGTGGGTTTCGTCTGCGTCGAAAAGCGTCTACTGACCACGAGCTGTAGCCTTGTTTAATGGGCGTCATCGTACCATTATGCGGAAGGTTGTTTTATGATTCGTTCATTTTTTGGTTAAACTGTAGTAAATGTGGTTTTTTACTTATTATGATAACATTTACATATAACATAATGTATTTGTTTTTTCCCGTTGATAGGTTGTTTACTGATATTCTAAAATGACTCTGATTCCTTTAAATCATGTTTCAAAAACATGCGCAGCGCCTTTGATGCTTTGCATCAAAATTTGTCTTGTATTTACTTTACATCAGGGTCCGTATATTACAGAGTCCTTATATTATACGGACCCTGTTTACATAAACCAGGGATCGTATATACACCGGTTTACAGTTTCGAGACTGTACAACGTAGATATCCGAAGCGTATCGAGTGAACTTGAGAGTTATCTCCCTTGAATTTCGAGTAAACTGAATGTATTACTCTCATAATCTATAGAAAATGAGCTATTTGTAAACTGTTCGCCTGACATGGTTGCTCCTGATATTGTCACAATAAATGCATCATTGGAAAGCTTATGAGTTTAGTTTTCTAAAGATATGCAATTTGATACATTTTATTCTATCACAAACATTGAATCAGTTGTTAAACCTGACCATATAATCGGGAATTTTACGTAAGAGTTATCAGGAACCGTCTATAGAGTATTCCTGGAGTTATCAATAGCCGGTAACATTTACTCGATAAAAATCGATAAAAATAGACGGGAAATAGCCCCATTTGAAACTGAAAACCGTGTATATACGTTCCTGCATAAACACACAACTAGCAGTTTCTTTCTCAACACCTCTTTCTTCAATAACTTGCAACATTCACTCAGGATTTGTTATATTAACGTCTTTTTTGTTGATTGCTTTTTTGCCGATAAAAGGAAAATTAAATAACAAAGTGATTTCGGTTTTGTAAAAACATAATTTGTTGATAAGTTTATTTGATCTGATCTTTTACTAGAAAGTATAATACGACAGTAATACCATCGCGCCTTTGTTATTTGTTTTTGCTTATTCGCATTTTGTATTAACCAGGAACGTAGAATATACAGTATATATAGTTGATTCTACGTTCCTGTATTAACACATTTGCAAGAACAATACATAATCTTCCATACTTTTGAATTTTCACTTTTTTCCTCTTTATCACGGACCCAAATACAAACATAGGTCCGTGCCTCTTTATTTTTAATACCAGTTACCAATTAATTAGAGAAAAGCGACCGTCGATAATCAAAGACAAGTAGTTTTATCTACGCTAACGGATCGAAAATTATCGGACAGCGCCGTCTTACCTACAGCACAGAAAAACCAATAAATTCGTCTGCTCTATAGCGCGTTTCATATCCCTGTATATACGATCCCTGATTCACTCAAGCATTTCGGATACCGGGATTTTCGATACCGGGGGATACCGGCGTTTCTTCATCGATACCGTCGTTTAGGTTTAGGTGAGATGGACCAGCAATTTGTGTAGGGAACTTGGGACCTATTAGATATCTGTGGTTTCGATTGGTTTAAAAGTTAGTAGCATTAAAGTTTTCTGAATTAAAATCGAAAGTACAATGGTGAACATAAGAAAAAATAGTTATTAATTTTCTGATTAATTTTACGGTGTCTTGGCTATCAGAAAATATGAATTTTTTGACAGAATGAAACAAAAACCTACAGACGAGGGGGATGTCCTACTGGGCAATTTTCGGCTATAAAGTACACTATAGTATAAAAAAAGGGCATTTTTGGGTGTGACTAAGGTGGTTCTACAGATTTATTGGGGTGTAAACACTCAACGAATGTTTTGGTATGCGGACCGTGCTTAAATGCTATACAGTAAGTCTATGGAAAAAGATTTAGTGTAGTCATACCTAATTAAACTCCGCGATTCCGGATTTTGGATCCCGGCGTTTATCACTTCGCTTTAGGTAAGGTAGATAATTTTTATTGCATGCACTATTGCGCAATGCATGTTACTGGTGTGTATGCAATATCTGCTGTGTTTGATAGGAAACTTTTGGTTTGATATCGGATAATCCGGGACTGTTCAATCAATCGGGGTATTTAGAAAAATCTGTATCATAGATAGTGTTGTATAAAATGTCATTGTTATGTTATGATTGTAGGTCATATAATTTATCAGGTTGTGCGCCAAGTATGGAACGCCATAGCTGCCTTCTATACACACTTCTTAAATGGTGTTTGATATATGGTGCTGTGGTTTTGATAGATGGTGCTGTGGTTTTGACAAAGTTGCCTCCATTTTCACGGTGTCATATGGAACGCCATAGCTGCCTTCTATACACACTTCTTAAATGGTAATGTCCTTTTGAAATATGGTGATGTCGTTTTGATAGATGATGCTGTGGTTTTGATAGTTGGTGCAGTGGTTTTGATAGATGATGCTGTGGTTTTGAAAGATGGTGATGTCGTTTTGATAGATGGTGATGTCATTTTGATAGATGGTACTGTGGTTTTTGCAGATGGTGATGTCGTTTGGATATATGGTGATGTCGTTTGGATATATGGTGATGTCAATTGGATATATGGTGATGTCGTTTTGATAGATGGTGATGTCGTTTTAAAGGTGGTGACGTCGTTTTGATAGATGGTGTTCTGGTTTTGATAGATGGTGATGTGGTTTTGATATATGGTGCTGTGGTTTTGATAAATGGTGATGTCGTTTTGATAGATGGTGCTATGGTTTTGATAAATGGTGATGTCGTTTTAATAGATGGTGCTGTGGTTTTGATAAATGGTGATGTCGTTTTGATAGATGGTGGTGTCATTTTGGTATATGAATATGTCGTTTTGATAGTTGGTGATGTCATTTTAAAGGTGGTGACATCGTTTTGATAGATGGTGTTCTGGTTTTGATAGATGGTGATGTGGTTTTGATAGATGGTGCTGTGGTTTTGATAAATGGTGATGTCGTTTTAATAGATGGTGCTGTGGTTTTGATAAATGGTGATGTCGTTTTGATAGATGGTGGTGTCATTTTGGTATATGGTGCTGTCATTTTATATATGGTGCTGTCGTTTGGATATATGGTGATGTCGTTTTGATAGATGGTGCTGTGGTTTTGATAAATGGTGATGTCGTTTTGATATATGGTGCTGTGGTTTTAAAGATGGTGCTGTCATTTTGATAGATGGTGCTGTGGTTTCGATATATATGGTGCTGTCATTTTTATATATGGTGCTGTGGTTTAAACAAATGGTGATGTGAGTTTGATATATGGTGCTGGCATATTTATTTATGGTGCAGTGGTTTTGATATATGGTGATGCCCTTTCTATATAATTATTATGGTGATGCTATTTTGATATATGGTTTTGTCATTTTTTATTATGATGATGTTGAACTATTTATAGATGGCCTAGTTGTTGACCGGATCAGGTTGATGAGGGTAAAACTGTTCTGACACCGTGAAAATGGAGGCAATTTTGTCGTCAGTTGGTATGAGACGCCTAAATACATTTCCATACCGACTGCTGAAATGAACTTTATTTTGTAGAAACATCCTAGTCCCACATAAAAATAACAAAATTTATACATGTGATCCAATACTTTAAGCCAGTAATTTGGGGCTCAATTACACCACCCCCATTTTTGTGGCAGTTTTAGTGGTCACCGACCAAATATGTCAGTATTTTCAAATACCAAATATTTTGATTATAATTTATATCAAGATTTTTCTCTTCATATTTCATTTATGATCTATCATGCAGCGATTATTTCAAAGTAATTTTTCTTGTATGCATCCACTTAGTTTCAGCCAATCAGCAATCAAACACATAGTGTAGGTCCGCATGTTCCCTAGACAGATTGCTTTTGTACGCACTTAGAACTCTTTCAAATAAAATAACCATTGCTGAACCAAAGTATAGCTTTGTTTTAAGTGTGTACAAAAGCAATCGTTTCGGTCTTTAGGTAGGAGACGCCTAAATCGGTGAAAACCGGAAGCAGGTTATTTTGTCTAGGGAACTTTACTGTTATCGAATAATATGTATACAGTATGTCTTATTAACATTATCCTTATAAGTTTGACATGAATGAAGTTTTCTATGATTATTTGCTGTAAAACATTTAAAATGGTTTAAAGTCTTAAAATTATAAGTAAAACAGAAGAAAAATGTAAAAAAAAAATGTATTAGATGGGTTTCGAACTCGCGTCCGACGCAGTAAGTCAGCGCAAATTCAATTTCCAGCATCTCTACCAACTGCTCTACGTCCGCCGACTATAGAGTTGTTGGTAAAAAAAGAATTCTTATAAAGTTTTATGTCCAAGTCGTTCGTTCGCGCATTAATAGTATTTACAATTAATTACACATTTAAAGAACAATAACGAAATAATATTATTCTATTCTGAAATGTTTTTAAATCATTTAGATTTATTACTATATAATTTTGAAAACAGAAATCACTATAATGCCTAACAACTGTTTATATGGAACTACTTGTTTGTATGTTGTGCGTTCGGCCGTAAAGCCGATAAACTCTGTTAAAATTGGCTCGATTTTAACAATCGACCCAAAAATGACAGGACCATATAGAAACCACAACACCATCTATCAAAATGACAGCACCATTTACCAAAATAACAGCACCATCTATTAAAATCACAGCACCATATGTCAAAACGACATCACCATTTATTAAAACCACAGCACCATCTATCAAAACGACATCACCATATATCAAAACCACAGCACCATATATAAAATGACAGCACCATATACCAAAATGACACCATCATAAATCAAAACGACATCACCATTTATCAAAACCACAGCACCATCTATCAAAACGACATCACCATTTATCAAAACCACAGCACCATCTATCAAAACGACATCACCATATATCAAAACTACAGCGCCATCTATCAAAACGACATCACCATTTATCAAAACCACAGCACCATCTATCAAAACGACATCACGATATATCAAAACTACAGCACCATCTATCAAAGTGACAGCAATATATATCCAAAGGACATCACCATTTATCAAAACGACATCACCATATATCAAAACCACAGCACCATCTATCAAAACGACATCACCATATATCAAAACCACAGCACCATCTATCAAAACCACAGCACCATATATCCAAACGACATCACCTTTTATCAAAACCACAGCACCATCTATCAAAACGACATCACCACCTTCAAAACGACATCACCATCTATCAAAACGACATCACCATATATCCAAACGACATCACCATATATCCAAACGACATCACCGTCTGCAAAAACGACATCACCATCTATCAAAACGACATCACCATCTATCAAAACCACAGCATCATCTATCAAAACCACAGCACCATCTATCAAAACCTAAGCACCATCTATCAAAACGACATCACCATATATCAAAAGGACATCACCATTTAAGAAGTGTGTATAGACGGCAGCTATGGCATTCCATAGTATGAGAACAGTTTTACCATCATTAACCTGATCCGGTCAACAACTAGGCCATCTATAAATAGTTCAACATCATCGTAATAAAAAATGACAGAACCATATATCAAAATAGCATCACCATATATAGAAAGGACATCATGATATATCAAAACCACTGCACCATATATAAATATGCCAGCACCATATATCAAACTCACATCACCATTTGTCAAAACCACAGCACCATTTACCAAAATGACAGCACCATCTATTAAAACCACAGCACCATATATCAAAAGACATCACCATTTATCAAAAGGACATCACCATTTAAGAAGTGTGTATAGAAGGCAGCTATGGCGTTCCATAGCCAAGGCTTATACGATGGCCGCCCTTTTAAGACACACATCTGTTATATCAGTTTGTAAAATTGGTTGGTCTTGCAGTCGAAATATTGAGGCTAAAGCTACTGTAGATTAAACTACCCTTTAAATTATGGGCGTCAGTACTCAGTAGATTTAGCTGCGACTTTTGTCAAAAAAATATTGAATATGGCAGGTGTGTTTTCATTTTAAGAGTGAGCAATACAATAATATGCATGGATGATTGTTAGTGTGTTTAAAACAAAAATATAAAAGATTAAAATTTCATTTACCACATCACTTGTTTGTATACATAAGTTACTCATTGAACTGGAAAGAGGATCAATTTATTCTAAAGTACTGTAGAGTAAGTTCGGGTACAGTTGTTTAGGCAGTAGCGGATTTTAGGCAGTAGCGGATAGGTTTCAGTTTGAAGGCCGACAATTGAAAAATGCTTGAATGTTTCGGAAAAATAAATCTCACATATTGAAGAGTGACGTTTCCCCTGTAGATTGATGTTTCATTTGTTGTCATAACTTTTTCTGAAAGAATATAATTTACATAAAGCCAAACAGTGCAACCGGAAGTGATCACCGCTTCGTAAAAAGCAAATTTGCTTTGGAGAATATTGTAAGAAAAAATATGCAAAGTTGAAGATAAAGTAACAAAGTCTTGGTACCATACAATGTATGATGTACAAATATGTCTTTGATACCCGCAAAAAATATTTTTGCCATAAAGCATACAGTGAATATGAACGGAGACTTGAATGTGAAGTACATGATTTAGGCAGTAACAGACTGCCATTATAGCCTGCGGTATTGTAATCAAGGGGTTGTTTCAAACTAAATATTAACTGTTTGCTTCGTAGATACAATTACTGTGTTGTGATTGTTAATAAATATTATGGATTCTATATGAATGAAATACACCTTGTAATTTGTGCCTTATTAATGAAAGATGTTAAAGAAATGTACATTACACAAAGAGTTGTGAATGATTACGTTAATGTAATTGATTAAATTAAAACTGCTGTGAGATTACAAATACAATTAAATTACCCATTTTATTTATATGTCATTAAATGAATTTAATTACATTTGGCAAATAATGGTTACTTTTAGTTACTATGAAGTTTAAACTTCCTGAGGGAAAAGCATCCAGGATAATATTTAGTTACTGACTCCGATGACCTAATACTTGATGCATACACTTTTTCTTAACATGTTTATTATAGTTATTTCATATCCTTTGTTGCATACATGTACACTGTATTTCACACCTAATTTGAAAAATAATTGTAGTCTGGACACTATGTCACTTTTAATGAATGAAGTGTCCAGGTTACTGTGCTTGAGTGGTAGTGGTGGAGAAGTGTATGGAACTGTCGATCCTATTCTACAGTCAATCCTATAAGTATTCACAGCTTTCCTAACGTTAATATTATGGTTTATATAGTTAGATGTATATTAAACTAACACAAAGCATCAAGAAAGATGATTGCAATTCATAGTCTTTTTGTTTTTATTTTGATTAAGTTTAGTGATTTGAACTGGGTTTTTTTCTGTTGTTATTATCTGTGATTCATAATGCTGTTGATTCCCTTAGATCATTACCAATACCATATGATTGGTTAAGGTTTCAAATACCAATAACTGATCTCAATTGAAACAGTTATGATCTTATTACATGCGTAAATAATTCTGTTTAGTTTCTATAGACTAGATCTAGTGTCACAACTGCAAACTAAGTTTAGGCTATATGCTACTAGTATTGTATTTTAAACATACTACAGAAACAAACAAATTTTATTTGGAATACCTGCGATGTGTCTTTAACATGTGTACAGCACATAAAAGTATTATATACACGATTTATACTGCTTTGAGACGCCCCGCCAATGACCCTCACAGAGTTATCCCATACTCCCTAAAGCTTTCCGCTTCTGACCAAATCGGTGTGTGGTTTAAACAAAGCACTATGCATGGAAAACTCGGACACAGGTGAAAAAGTTGACTCGTTTTGGATAGCAGAGGCATTTATCTGTCAACTGAAATCTATTATTCTCCCAGAATAGCTATTTTGACCACATACGCAGCAGTTGTTTTCTTAGCTATCCGCTACTGCCCATGTCGACACTCATTTTGGGTTATTCATTTATATGTCGAATTTACCTGCCAAGCAACAGAACTGGATCTAAAAATAGCTTTTCAAGAACACAGAGTTATTACATGCTAAATCAAATGTATTTCGGCACTAAAATTTATACAGGAATATGTTCGGTTTTGTGGTATAAATTCGACTCCTTTCGTCCAACTTTGACACCATAACTGAGTTTTAGAAAAAAATCCAACATACACTAAAGAAAAGTAATATGATGCATTTTTAAGATTTGTATACACATTACTGCCTGTTGATTACATGACTTGTATCTAATATGAGTCTACTGACTGAACTTGTACAAAATGTTTCACATTTTAGTTAGAACTATATTTTTCATTAACATGCTATTTGCATTGTCGGAACCCACGGTTAATTCCTGCCGCTTCTCTCCTGTTGTATAGTATATACAGTATTATACCCTATTCAGTGGGTAGTGGATAGCCTGGGTTACCGAGGATGGCTATTAGTTACAACAGTATATGTTTGATTAATTGAATCCTGTTTTAACCATCTCTACAGCGGGCCGCATTGTACCCATCCCTGTCAGCGCCCTCTAATTTGGATGAAGAATAACTTCGATATATTGCGCCGATTTGCCTAGACATACTTTTGCTTTAATTTGTAGTCATTGTACTGTCAATGATACCAATTTATTCTTTTCATTCATTTAGTTATTTTGCATCTGTAGATAACATATTTATGAAGTTCAAATAAGCAAATAAGTCTGTTCAGGGAATCCGTCGTTCAACCCTGAAGAATTTCCAAAATATATGGAAGGCTATTTTCTTGAAATCACAATGACATTGGACATACGGACAGTGTGGTAATCCCAGAAATCCCTTGTCAGTCATAGAAAAGCTCCTGGATACGCCTATGTTCTATATATATATTTTTAATCTACACTGAACGGATTTTTTAGTTGGTTACTTATAAAATTGAAATAAATTTTAACTTGCTTGGTGTATCATTTTTGATATTTTAGAATTATTATTTGGTTAGATTTAGTACAAACCGGTTTTGTTTATGTTAGCGACTTAACTAAGAAAGTTTCACACACTTAATATTTTGTAACAGTGAACATAATGCAACCAAACTTAGTGTATAGGAAGTATTTATGAATATCTTTAATTGGATTGTGTTTTGGGGTTCCTGGGGTCAAGGTCTTTGTACTAGAAATAGGAAAACTGTAATATATTCAACATCATTAGTTACAGTTGACATAATGTAACCAACTTTTGTTTGTTTGAAGTATTTAAGAAGATCTTAAATGGGGTTATGTTTTGGGGCTCCTGGGGTCAAGGTCACTATAACTAAAAATAGAAAAACGGTAATATATTCAATATCTTTAGTTACAACTGACATAATGTAACTAAATGATTAAGTGTGTAATACATAAAGGATAATTTTTGGTTTCGGTGTAAGATCAAGTTATAATTTCACCAAGTGCTCACCAAAAGTGATATTTTGACGAGTGGCGCAGCCACTAGTGAAAATAACTACTTTTGGTGTTCACGAGTGATATCACATCGATCGTGATATGACATTGATACCAACAATTTTTCTGTTTATCTTATGTCTCAAACTTTTGTTGAGTTTATTTCAATAAAATGTCGAAAATTGCGGGAAACGTCACCAGAAAGCATCGCAAACATGACGTCAATTTAATGACATCACCGTCATATGGTTTCCTGTATTCATTACGCTCTGTATACTTTTTGACGTTAATCTGGGTAACAGATTTTGATAATTTTCACTGTGTGGACAGCGAGTTTATCAGAGTATAATCCACTGTTATATTTCTATAAACCACGGAAAAACAAAATAAATATAAATAAAGACTTTTATTGGGATTGTGTTAGGGGCTCATGGGGTCAAAGTCAACGATTTTTTTCTTAAAATAGAAATATGGGATAAATACAATATCTTTAGTTGCAAATGAATTATTGTGACCAATCTTAGTGTCTAGTCATTCTTTACAAAAACCTTTTTTGGGATTGTGTTTCGGGGTCAAGGTCAAGAACACTGTTACTTAAAAAATGGTAATGAATAAACAGTAAAACGATAAAATCAGACGAGTGTCCGGCACCCGCAGGCGGTGTTCATGTTGATTTATTTCTGTGTATGGAATGAAAATTTGGTTTTCCGAAGCATAATTCCAAAACCATGAAACAGATATTACACTCAAAATTCACCCTGTCATGAAGCACCAAATTATAGAACTTTGGAAGCACAGAATCATCCTGAATGCCGGTCAGAATGTTTGTCTTGTAAACTCTAGGTCAATTTGAAACTAGTTTTTCACAATAAAACTACACACTATATTATTTATACATTATTGCTATCATACCAAAATACAATATTATGTACACAGGAACATTATAAATCAGCTCTCATTCAATATAGGCCTTTGTTTTTTCATAGCAATACTTCATTTATTTGTTACTGATTGTAATTTTCAGTTTGAATCATGGAAGCATCAGAAAGTACACCATTGCTCGTAAATTCAGTTGAATGCCAGTCTCAAGTGCCAGCAACACCAACTGGAACTGCAGAATTTTCTTTTAAATCAGTTGATAGACGGAAGAAATTTATTTTGGCTTCTATGGGATTTGTTAACTTCTGTGCCTCTTGTTGTTTCTCACTACTTGCACCATTTTTTCCACTGGAGGTAAGATTTTATACCAGTTTGTGTCGAATCCCTGTGGATTTGACGGTATTTGTTAAATTTTCATATGAAGAGTACCGTTTTAAGTTTGAGTTATGTAAGAGTAGCTTCCCTCGATAAGCAATGGCGGTGTTTTGCAATTTATGTCAAGTTTTTATTTTCTGGGCTGATGTGATTTGCGCCAATTTAGCGCCATACAGTATATGATATTTGGTAATTATCAAATTAGTTGAAATATTTTAAATGTTACCAGTAATACATGTACAAAAGTGGGCCTTTCTGAACAGACGCCTTTGCTTTGATGGGAGGTCAGGGTCATGTGAATGAAACGTGGTATAAACATGTATCTGCTAGTGGACATGCAAGAATAACAGTCACCCTCTCACTTTTGTTTTAGCTGACACTTCTGATTTATTCAAAGAAAGCTGTATTAATATGTATAGGTCAAAGGTCAAGGCCATGGTGACCTTGAACAATCTTGAAAATCTCTTGTTCTTTTCTTGATCTGTCCAGATTTATTACAAAATACTAATTTGCAGTAAAATAAGTTTTAAACAGCTTGATTGATTAATTTTCATCACAACTTCCTACCCCAGAACATGCAGAAAATATTAATACATTCTGTAGTAAAATTAGGGTAATAATGAGCAGAATGTAAGTAAAAAGTCAATTATGTCAAGACTGCAAAATAGTTAAATATACTGATTTTACAAACCTATCTTGAAGGTTGTTTATTACAGGCTGGTAAGAAAGGAGCTTCACAGAGTGTTGTTGGGCTTATATTTGGAATATTTGAATTAGTTATATTTCTGTCTTCACCAATATTTGGTAATTATGTAAGTATACAAAGTAAGTAGTTTTCTCGAATAACATGTGTCTTTCGCCATGACATTGTGCTGTCAAGACTTAATTACTTATTATACTCCCCAAATGTAAGGGAAGGGAGGTAATTACAAGTTCTACTGAACCAAGTGGAGCAGAGCTTATGCCATGGGGATTTGTTCGTCGTCTGTCTGTTAAGTTTTTCTGGATAAAATGTCACAATTTTCATTGGCCTTTTAAGGAATTTGCTCAGAAGATTGCCTGCAACCTGTAGATGCCCCCTTTTGTTTTGGGAGTCATCTGGTCAAAGGTGAAGGTCACAATGACCTGAAATAGCATTTCCTTGGTAACAGAGACTTCCATTTGCTTTTCCTTGATAACGATTTACAGATCACAATTTTCATCAGAACTTTCTCAGAAAATTGCTGGCAACTTGTAGATGTACCCCAATGCTTGAGCTAGGATTTGAAAAGGGCAGGGCACTTCAAGCTGCAAAATGGTGATGTGGGAGGGGTTATCCCCCTCCTACATGGGGGGGGGGGCTTTTGGAGACCTCCCCCTAAGAAAATTTAGCTGGAAATATTTGGCTTTTTTATACCCCACAATCGAAGTTGGTTGGTCAGTCAGGTGGTCGGTCCTTTGCATTTTCCTTGTCCACAGCATAACTTGAAAACTACTCGTTGGAATTCAATACAACTTCATACAATGGTCTAGCACAATGAGAGGAAGTGCAGTGTACAAGAACCATAACTCTTTCTTTAGTAATTACAAAGTTACTGCCCATTTTTACTTTTCCTTGTATAGAGCATAACTTGAAAACTACTGGTTGGAATTCAATACAACTTCATACAATGGTCCAGCACAATGAGAGGCAGTGCAGTGGTACATTTTTTCGAGTCCGTGGGCTGTGACATTTTCATGCATTGAAAACTTTTGAAATGACTTGGCACAAAATGTTCAGCACATCAAGACTGTGTGTGCCGTGCAAGACCCATGTCCCTACCTCAAAGGTTAAGGTCACACTTAGAGTTTGAAGGTAATGGAGTCCTCTATATGTGCATACATTTGTGTCAGGACTGTAACTTTGTCATGCATTGAAGGATTTTAAAATAACTTGGCACATATGTATAGCACATCAAGACGAAGTGTCGCGTGCAAGACCCACATCTCTACCTTAAAGTTCAAGGTCACACTTTGTGTTTAAAAGTAATGGAATACTGTATGCATGGTAACTCTGTCATACATGGAAGGAGTTTAAAATGACATGGCACAATTATTGAGCACATGGAGAGGACACAGACTGTGTGACACCTTTTTTGGGGGCATTTGTCCCTTGTGAGGGACAGGTCTTGCTTTAACATAACCTGATTTTAAGTTTTTCTTCATATTAACTTATTTGATTTATTAAGGAGAATAGAAATTTCTTGTGTTGGAAATGTATACTGGGAAAGATTGGTGATAAGAAATAAAGAAATAAAGAAATAAGAAATAGATTAGTGTATTGAAACTTTATGTTTTCAACAAATGCCTATCAACTACATATTATACATTTCAAGAGCAAACAATATTTCAACTAATGCAATAAATAAAACTTTCCTGTAACTTGAAGTGATATTTTAAACATGAGCACTAATTATTACATCAAAATACAGGGCATTCAAACAGCTAAGAATTCATTTTATGAAAGCACCATGTAGGTTTGGGTTAAAGTGTTTGTATGACATTTACGGTATAAGTATCCAGTTTTAATTGAATAAATTAATGTAATTATCTAAATATAAAGTCATGAACGCAGGTATAAACTGATTCGACTTGGCATGTTTCTCATTTTCCTTGTCAAATTGCGCCAATCTATTTTGCTATGACAGTTTTTTAGCTCTGAGCTATTGTGATCACCTGGTGTCTGATGTCTGTCTGCCTTGCCTTGCCTTGCCTTGCCTTGTGCCATGCCATGCCATTGGGTCAATTCTTAGTAAACACTTGTGTATGCAATAGAGGTTGCATTCATGAAACTTGGTCAGAATGATTATCTTGATGCAATTTAGATTGAGTTTGAATATGGATCATATGGGTTCAGAAACAAGGCATAAGTACAAAATGTTTACGTTGATGGCTTCACGTTCCTTCTAACTGAAAATTGTACAACATACAGAAAAAATCGCAGTCACTGTAACAGGTAAGTATTTCTATTAAAGAACTGCTAAATGACTGGGCAATCAAAGCAGTGTATTTATTTCATGAAAACTAATTTAACATCATTCTGTCATCAGTTTAAAATATAAAAAATCAAAATCATATTTTTGTTTCAGATGTCAAAGATCGGATGTAAATTTATGTTTGTGTCTGGTATAATGGTGTGTGGATCATGTGCAATATTGTTTGGGTAAGATGTTTCTTTTAGTTTCACAGCTTGAATAAAGTTGGCTTACAAGAATTGAAATAATCTATGGCCTGGAGTGCTTTATCGAAATTGCAGCATTTCCCGTCGGTAATGTGCCTGCGTTATAATTCACTCTGACTTCGCCCTCGTGAATTATTCAGCAAGGCACATCACCTCCAGGGAATGCTTCAATTTCGATAAAGCACTCCAAGCCATAAATTATTTCTTAATTAAATTATATTAACTCCTTAAAAAACAATGCGATGAAAAATACATATGTTTTCTACTGTCATTATATAAATCTGTACACATTTAATGGGTATTTCATAACTCCCTCCCGCCCCCCCCAACCTTCTAGGTTACTCTTTTTTTTATAGCTTTATATAAGGGCCTTACATCCAATTAATCAAAGTCAGAAAAAAACCTTTAGGAGATATTTTGCTAACTTAAAACATTCAGATTTTTAAATGTATGGCGTAAACGTAAATATTGAAGAAAACCTATTTTGTGTCACCCTTTATGAGGAGAGGCAATACATGTACATAGGGATCGCTGTGTCCGTCGGTCCGTCCATCACAAAAACTTGATGTTGGCTATAACTTTGCCATTTCTTAAGATTTCTTCGACAAAATTTGAATTATTGAATTTGAAAAATCGCTTATGACAAAAGGGTCGTAATGTCGCCAAATTGTGTAGGTCAAGGTTATATTTGAGTTATGCCCCTTTTGGTACTTAATTTTTAGCTCGATTTTTCTAAGAAAAGGGGAGCTATCCTACTCGCCCAGGCGTCAACATTGTTGTCACACCTTGGTTAAGTTTTTCATACTACCCCATTTTATTTCAAAAGTATAAGAGGTATGGCTTTGAAACTTACCATACTTGTTTACCATCATAACCTCCATCCACAGACAAGGGTACATAATTCTGTCAAGGTTTTTGACAGAATTATGCCCCTTTTTGACTTAGAAAATACATTGAATATGGGTAAAATCCACTTATTGCCTTAACCCTTTGAGATATTGCTTTGAAACTTTGAATGCTTGTTTGCATCATTACCCCCATCTGTAGGCAAGAGATTTGTTTTAAAAATTAAGGCCCTTTATCGAATTAGAATCTTGGTTAAGTTTTTCGTACCAGTCCACTTTTTGACTAAACTGTTTGAGATATTAATTTGAAAGTTGGAATACTTGTTTACCATCATGATCCCCAAACATAGGCAGGAGAAGGTAATTCTGTCAAGGATCTTATTATACACCCGAACACAAAGTGTTAGGGGAGGTATACTGGATTCAGCTTGTCTGTCCGTCCGTCCGTCCGCACGCACAATGGGTACCTTGGGTGGTAGGAGGTGTGGCCTAAGACAATAGAAATCTATTGTCTTCATTCCGTCTTTTGTCCCTTAAGTGGTCATTCTTTTGTTACTTAAGTGGTCACTCTATTGTTCGAGAACAATGGAAATACCACCTAATAACACCTTCGTATGGGTGTCCGTCCATACGTCCGTGCTCACATTCTGGTACTTAGGTGGCTATAAAGATAATAGGTAACAGTACATTTACTTTGATGTCATTCATTCCGTAATGCTGTTATGTGGCTATTTTCTGTTAAGTGGCTAAAAAGAACAATGGGGAGAACAAAAGGCTAGCAATATAAGTATCAAAATGTGAGTACGTCCATCTGTCCGTCTGTCCGCCTGTAGACAGAATCTTGTGGACACTAGATCTCCAGTACCCCTGGTCAGAAGTTAATGATACTTCACACAATGTCTAGTTGTGCATGGTCCAGGTTTCGGGTCTCTAGGTCAAAGGTCAAGGTCACAGGGGCTTGTGATGGTAAAATCTTGTGGACGCTAAATCTCCAAAACCCCTGGTCAGACTTTAATGATACTTCACACAAGTGATAAGTACAATGCCTAGTTGTGCATGGCAGGGTTGGGTAATGCAAAAACTAATGCTAATGCATTAGCTTTTTCTCAACTAATGACTTATGCAGACATTTTTGCATTAGATCTATTGCTAATTCAATGCATTGGATTTCTAAAATTTGCTAATGTATTAGCATTAGTTCTGCATTAGCTGTTGTCACAGGTTGATATATAAACACAAATTGTACAGTGAGAAAGTGAAAGGAAAGCTGTGTATCTGTGTCTTTGAGCATATTGATTTTACCTGAGCTATCATGTTATGTCTAATTATATTAAATCCCATTTCCAAATATTTTGTCTTCTTAAAAGATAGACTTTTTCAAAGTAATTGCCCTTTAAATATAAATGAATTTATTAAAATACATAATTATGTAATTTGCAGCTATTTAAATATATGGTATTTAGGGTGTTAAAACAATTTTGTCTAAAGCAAGTTGAAGTTGTTAAGATGTATTTTGTTGTCAGGATTTGCTCAATATGAACTCAAACAGTAAATGACCACTAAACTGCCAATAGATCACACAAATGATTTGTAATTTAAGATCAGTGGACCAGTTATAGATTTATAGCCAGCCAGGTTAGCTCAATCGGTAGAGCATGAGACTTGTAATCTCCGGGTAACAGGTTCGATTCCTGGGGCTGACCAACTAAAATTACTAACAGTTTTTCGGATGAGGCTAAAACCGAGGTCCCCTGTATGGGTGCTATACACCTGGCATGTATAAGAACCAGGGGTGTCTCTGGAATTGGGACGCTTTCTGTATCTTGCACTATCCTCCTAAACCTAAAATACATGTGTAACCAACCTCTTCTGGGGGCGTTGGTCATATGGGAAACTGGTACCAACGATAAAGCCCTAATATACGATTCGATATAGATTTATAGTCTGTTCACCTGTCTACCTGTGAGATAAAGTAGGCAGTTAAAGTTTCATATGATGTGCAAACATGTATGAGCTGAATCACTTCAATGTGCCAAAAGAAGCTCTTCAAACAATAGTATGAAATTTCAAGCAAAATGTTTGCATTGCACAAAAGCTATATCCAGCAGTGCCTGCTACCTCAGCTCCTTTTGAGGGTCTGTTTTCAATTGCTGGCAAAATATTTAGGCCTGATCATTGCCGACTGAGTGACACCAATTTTGAAAAAAATCATGTTTATTAAGTGTAACAATAGTAAATTTTAGATAGAAAAGTGAACGACAAAAGTGATTAAACCAGAGACATGTGCTTGATAGTGTTGTATTATATTTTTCTATTTTCCTTTATCTTGTTTATTCTGTAAATATTTTAAACTCAGAAGTACTAAAACTTAGTTCTGAATTTAAGTTTTAAACTGCTTGAGTCAATGCTAATGCTAATGCATTACTTTTGAACTAATAGGTAATGCTAATGCTGATTTAATGCTGAAATTTGAGCAAGTAATGCTAATTCAATGCATTAGATTTGGAAGTAATTGACCCCAACCCTAGTGCATGGTCCAGGTTTCGGGTCTCTAGGTCAAAGGTCAAGGTCACAGGGGCTCAAGATGGTTAAATCTTGTGGACACTAAATCTCCAAAACCCCTGGTCAGAATTTAATGATACTTCACAAAAGTGATAAGTACAATGCCTAGTTGTGCATGGTCCAGGTTTCGGGTCTCTAGGTCAAAGGTCAAGGTCACAGGGGCTGGAGATAGTAAAATCTTGTGGACACTAAATTTCCAAAACCCCTGGTCAGAATTTAATAATACTTCATAGAAGTGATAAGCACCATGTCTAGTTGTGCATGGTCCATGTTTCGGGTCACTAGATCAAAGGTCACAGGGGTTCGAGGTAGTAAAATCTTGTGCGCTTCTAATCTACAAACCCGCTGGTCAAAATTTAATTATACTTCACAGAAGCCTTAAGTTGTGCAGGTCCAATAATCAAAGCATCAAATATTACATAAATTTTAAGTACTGTGTCAGTGGGGTGTTTGGGGGGGTATTCATCACCTTCAGTGATAGTTCTAGTTTGAATTATGGCCCTTTTCGACTTAGAAACTCAGTTAAAATTTTCATTCTCGTCCACTTGTTGACTTAACCATTTGAGATATTACTTTGAAAGTTGGAGTACTTATGTACCATCATGACACCTATTTTTAAGCATCATGACACCTATCTGTAAGCAAGAGAAGATAGCTCTGTGAAAATGTTTCTTGATTTGCACTTAGAAATTTCTAGTTAAAGTCAAGTGTGCTGTCCTACTGACAACTCTTGTTTCTTTCTATACTTAGTTCCTATAAAAACCACTGACTTCCCAAGCAACCACTGACTTCATTAGCAACCACTGACTTCCCCTAGCAACCAGTTACCTCCCTTGGGACAAGTGACTTCCTTAGCAACCACTAACTTCCCCTATCCTTAGCAACAAATGACTCCCTTTAGCAGCAGTTGACTTTCTTAGGTAAGTGCACTGGTAATCAGGTGAGCTATATAGGGCCATGATGGCCCGCTGTCATTACATAGACTTTCTCTGAAATGGATCACTTGATCACATAGGTGTTCTTCTCTGAACTACAAGGCCTAGAGCTTAGATACTTAGCATGTAGTATTGCATAGTTGACTTCCATCAAGATTGTTAAAGTCGTGACCCTCGAGTCAACAAGATTGATAAATTCTTGACCCCAGTGTCAAAATTGACCCCGCCTGGAGGATCACTTGATTTAACATAGGCTTATGTAGGCAGAACTCCAAAAATCTTCTTGTCTAGAACCATAAAGTCCAGAGCTTAGATATTTGGAATGTAGCATTATGTAGTGTTTCTCTATGAATATGTTGTCAGAAAACAATGTCACAAAAATGAGATAGGTTATTGAACTCGCTGTTTGTCGTCTTGTTTTGAAATTATGAATGCAGGTTTGTACTTTGAAATGTGAATAAATCATTTTCATATTCATTCCTAAAATTGTTTTCTCTTTCTTAATCTCAATACAAAACTGATAGCCTCATTTTTCTAATCAATCAATGCTCTTTTGATATATACATCAATAACTTTTATTACTAGAGCCATTTTGCATACCCTAAAAATATAGAACCATTTAGGAGGGTTACCCTTTAATATCCATTTTTATTTATGGACCATTGGATGGGTAATAAATTACTGTAAAAGGTTATATAACTGCAGTACTACACAGCCCTTTCTCATTAAATTGACCACTTGAATGCCAGCTTGACTTGGGGCCAATTTGTCCTCATGTTTGCATTTCACATTTCTTGATATTGAAGACAACATGAGTTGTTGACTATGGCATTTTTGTAATATATCCGTTTGAAAGTGCCGGCCCCGATTTCACGAAAATACTTAAGTAATTGCTTAGTTAAGAATTAAGTAGCATGCTTAAGTCTGTTATAATTCTTAGCTGAGAACGTTTTAGCTACAGTAGGACCTTTTACAATGTAAATTATCGGCTTCTTTAAATAAGGGATTTAGATGACAATGAGTATTCTTGCAATGCTTAAAATAAGATAACCGGTATAAAAGACAGGTAAATTTAAATCTTTGAAAATTTACTATATAGCCGTTAACTCCAATATGGGAAAAACATTTAGCATACTGTTACCTATTAAGACGGTTACGTCCCTTTGCGGAAATGTAGAAACAGTTTACATTAGCGACCAATGAAATCGATTCGATATATTTACCTGCGATGGTATAAAAATCTCGTTGAAGTGATACCAAGTTGTCAGGAAATTTTATGAGGTTAAGCAGTACTTTGACAATCGCTGAAGTTGTCCGTTTTACAGCTCTACACACAGATGAAATGGAAATGCCATGTACATCACCTACTACGATGTAGTGTGTCCCACTTGCAAAAAAATGCAAAGTTGCGAGGACGCACAAGAGTGGCTGTATTGGAAGAGACCTCGAAGTTGGCGTTTCCAGCTGGTTGAAAAGCAATCCTGTTAGGTCAAGGATGGATTCAGGCATAAATCTATAACGCATGAAGATTTCCTGTCTGCCCATGTTCTCTAATGGGTTGGATCTGTCTCGGAAAATTCGTTCAATACGAAAAAAACGACGAATTCGGCGAAGACGGCGTCCATAGTCGGCCATATTTAAGACAGATAATTATTCTTAAGTAAGCTCTTGAGCAGTCTTAAATTAACGTACTTAAGTCATATACTTAAGAATGATACTAAGTCTGTTATTTTTCGTGAAATGCAACAAAAATAACAGACTTAACTTAAGTCAAATTCTAAGAAAATTAATTGACTTAAGTCTCTTACCATACTTAAGTATTTTCGTGAAATCGGGGCCTGCTGGAAGTCTTCAACAAGGATAAAGATTTACGGATTACTTTAATTTGATTTATTTATGTATATCACATTACAGTACATTGGATAAGAGCCCAGATGGAACAATATTTATTGTGATGTGTTTCCTGTGTAGAACTGTTGAGGCACTTGGTTGTTCAGCATTTGTGACAGCACTGTTTGCCATACTAGCACATGAGTTTCCTGACAGTGTTATTACTGTAATGGTAAGTCACTGACATAATATTATGTTTTATATCAAAATGTTTTGAGAATGCTGCTCAACTAGATACTAGCAAGTTGTTGCCTGTGAATCATGTAGGTGATAAGTCGTTTTTGATCATTTTCTTACAAAAACATTTGAAGTCTTTTAGCCCAAGTCCAAAATACACAATTTTAAGCTCACCTAGTACAGTGCCAGGTTGAACTATTAAGATCGCTTACTGTCTGACATCCAAGGTATGTTGTCCATTGACATTTTTCATCTCCTCTAAAACCACTGGGCCAATGTTGATGAAACTTGACAGGGATGTTACTTGCATGAAACTCAATAGTAGTTAATCAAAGAACCAGTGATTCCCTTAGCAACCACTGGCTGAACCCGGCAGCTGGTGACCTTAGCCACCAGTGTCTTCTTTAGGGACTTCCCTAGCAATCAGTGACTTCCTTAACAACTACTGACTCCCTTTAGCAACAAGTGATTTCCTTAAGTTAGTGCACTTGTACTCAGGTGAGCTTGTTAATTTGTTAGCTCACCTGGCACAAAGTGACAGGGTGACCTATAAGGACCACTCACCATCCAGCGTCCATTGTGTGACGTATTTCATCTATTGTCTGTCTGCAACATTTCCACCAAAACCACTGTGCCAATCTTGATGAAACTTAATAGGGATGTTACTTGCATGAAGCTTTCTCAAAGTTATTTAAAGAATTCCATTTCAAGCAAATCATGACCCCAGGGTCAAAATTGACCCTATCCGGGGGTTGACTTCATTGTACATAGGCTTATATAGGAAAAACTTTAAAAGTATTCTCTGAAAGCACAAGACTTGAGGCTTAGATATTTGGAATGTAGCATTGGCTAGTAGAACTTTACCAGGGTCAATTGATTTCACCTTGCCTTATATAGGAAACACTTCAAAAATATATCTTCTTGTTTAAAACATAAAGACCAAGAGCTTAGATATTTTGAATGTAGCATTGTGTAGTAGACCTCTACAAAAAATGTTCAAATTGTGACCCCCCAGATCAAAATTACCCTTCCTGTGATGCGATTGTTGACCTTGAATGTTAACCAATGACAACCAGGTCAGCAATATAAGGCCATCTTGGCCCTTTTGCTTGAGCATGAAAAACACTGACACTCACTAATGAACATCAAATTAATAGTGAGTCTTTTAAGCAACTAACGGTTGCTAATGTGACATTCATGTATATATTGAGATAATTACCATTTGAAATGATGAATTAAAAAACTGCCAGATCAGAAAAAAATGGGAAAACACACCCTTTTCTATCCTGTAGTGGTGGAAGGACATTAAGTGTTACCCCGTTTATCCTGTCAATTGTTCTGACTTTACAAATGGGTACTTACAGTACAGGCCTTGAGGATTATGTAAAAAATGCGAAGTGTGGAGTTTTTCACTCCACACTTCGCGTGAGTAACTCGGAGGCAAAATCGCAGCACTTCGAGTGATTTTACAAGTAAATGAACAGGTTTAAGGGGCATAAAAATCAAATATGTTATATCCGGTAGAAATTAATGTTAATGAACTTCTATACATGTAATGTTTTTGAGTTGTATGCATATTACATTCAAAGATATTTGCCGACCGACGTACATTTATATAGCGTGTTCAATATATTTTATCACCAAAAATAAAACTTACTCCTAAGGCCACACCAAATTGATAAGTTGGTCATCGGGATTTCTTGAAAAAAACTTGGAGGCGGCGAGCGAAAATATAATTTTAATATTTTTTTTTGTTTTGAAGAAATTTTGGAGCGAGCGAAGAGCGAAGAAATATATACCCAGGGCCACCTGCGACAAGGCCTCTAATCCCCCAAATTTCTCAAAAAGGGCGGGAATAGCGCCACCTGCCGTCCGCGGTCAGCGCCATAAACTTCCCGCATCGGGTCCGTGTGGAACAACGCCACAATTTTTACAGGGTGATAGAGCATTTTGTTTCTGTAAAATGTTTGCACCTCAAACTACGGGCACAATAATCAAAGAGCTTTTGGTGATGAAAAGAAGTGCAGCATTATTGTAACCTTCACACGTGAAATTAACCGCTCCAACTGTCCAATTGCCAAAATGTGATTGTTTATTTGATGCAGAACATCTGCATTTGGATCCATTTTCATTTTTGTGCAACTAAAAATAATTGTTTATTTCAGCTAATTAAGCATTCATGTTTAGTAAACTGTTTGATTTATTACAATCAAACTGAAAAACACACACTTTAATCTCAAATTAGCTATTTTTATTCACAATGCAATGAAATCAAACAATGACAAAGGGGCGAATCCACGTTAATTAGATCGTTCCTGTTTCAAAAAAGGATCAGCGCACAGTTTCTGGCTTTAAAGCGTGTTAATACCGATTAACTAAATTCTGCCATTGTGATCCGATACAAAACATTTTATATTTGATTTGTCTGTGGACCGTTGCAAAATTAAACCAAACCACGAAATTGGATAAATCGTTTTCGGTTATGGTTTGCTGTTTATCTGACAAGTGATGAGAAACTTGATAAACAATGTGTATGAGAAAATAATCAACTGCCCACACCTCCGAACAAAGGTCACCTGTGAACAACGGCCGTTTTCCTGGGTTCCCTTGACCGGCCGTTGTTCACAAGTTTTACTGTATATCCTTTCTGTTCACATTTAATAGCAAATGTCAAACTTTATTGCTTCATAGCTTGTAAGACAACATTTTTTCAAATTTTCTTATATGGGATAAATGATACAGGTAAATTTATTATTTCAGCTAAGATAAATGATTTTTTGGCACACACATAGTGTGTTTCAGTAACTGTCAAAGCCGTTTTTTTCCATTAGTAATTTTCTTTTATTTATTGTAATGAATAAATCTTGTCCAATGGGTCGAGCTAGGGCCAAATTTTAGCGAGAAGTCATTTCTCCCCAAACTGGAATAGGGAGAAGTTTGGCCTGAGCCTACAGGGAGAAGTGACAGAGTACTGAGATATTTGTCTTTAGTTTGTTTCAAAATGAAGCAGATCTAATATTACATAATGAATCTGTGATAAGTCAGGAGATTGACCATTATTATGAGACTTCATCCAGATACCGTATATTGTTATAGACTGATTTCCATGCACTTTTATTGCTTGAACACAAAATGTACAACATACATGTAATTTGGTAGTAATCATGCACAGTTACAGCCCAACCCCACTTTCCGTAACATTATCATTTCCATAGTTGGCCCAGTTTGAGCCAACGAACAATGTTCTACAAAAAATAAGACGACAACAATATGTAACGGTAGTCAGCATGGTATTAAAGGCCTAAAAAACAACGGTAGACTTCATTCTATTGGCAAAAATATGTTGGTAACACTAACAGAATGGTATTAAAATCCACTCTTCAACAAGTTAAACTGGAGAGTCTAAGGTTCATTTTTGTTAGCTAAAAATACAGCCGATACAAAAGTGAACCTATTTTCGGACAGACTCTTACGTGGATACGCCGATTTCAAGCATTTTTCCAACACAAAAGCAATGATAGCTCCAAACTCTTCTTTTATCATAGAGGTAAAGCCGCAGGTGTCACGAGATCAAAGAATGCCGCCAATACTGTCATGTTTGTTTGATCTTAGTGAAGCAAGTGTCATTAAAAAGAGAGAAATATTTTGACAGTTTGAAACATGTACACGTAGCTTTTGACAATAAACTGATAATTTCGGATTATAAAACTCTTACAATGAAGTTTGGAATAGGTAATAGTTAGAGGCTAAATAGAGAAATTTATACAATATAGAAACCCAAAGGAGGGAGCGCTAGCGACCGACTGGGTTTCTATGTTGTATAAATTTCTCTATTTTAGCCTCTAACTGACTTAGTGTTTGCCCTACATTTAGTCTTTATTTACTAGATTTTATGACGTCATGCGCAAACAGGTTTATAGAGTCTCGCTCTATCAAGATAGAGTGATACATAGAGTAACCTGTCAGAAGTTTATGGCAAACAGACGGGGGAACATTTTAAATTTTTAGATATTTTCATTGGACAGAAATGTAGGGCAAACACTAAATTATGTTTTGAGTAAGTGTAGGATTCTTATTCTTTTGATGATAAAATATATTTGTCTCTATTAATAGATTGAATGTGTGTTGCCGGCGTTGTTTATTTCGATCCGACAGCATGCTAAGTTGTTGATTGTGGAGTCTTTGAAGTCAGGAATTTTCAAAATGAATCAACATATTTTTTTTTGTAGCGATAAATAAAAGTTAATTAGTAAAAGAATATAACCAAAATTCAAGACATGACCCAAATGCGGACATCTCGAAACACCGTGTGCAGACACCACAATTCACGGTGACCGGACATCCTAAGTACGGATGTTCCTAGGTGTTCTTTGGGTGACTATATATTGTTTCCGGACGGAGTAAAAACCATTATCTTACCGTTAAAATGCGCATCTTTGCTCTTTGTCAATAGCGACCCTAAAAATAATAACCGATTATTTTTTTATGGTGCGGGCGGGAGCCAATAATAAAAAAATAATATTTTTTTGTGTTTTAGAAAAAAAATCGTGCGGCAATCCCGATGACCAACTTATTAATTTGGTGTGGCCTAACATTATTTGTTCCAAACTTTTATTTCTATTATCCAAAGTTATCAGACTATTGTCTTATTGTCTATAATTACTTTTTCATGTCGCACAGCTTGGATTTGCAAACAAATTCAAAATTGACTGAATTAGTACGACAGGCCATATTTTTCACACCAATCATGAGTAACAATGCTAAGAGACGAACTACATCGGAATTTTAACGGAAATAAATATTCTAAATCAACATAAAGATGATAAATGTTTAGGTTCTGACAAAAAATAACTCAGTGCTTTTAGAAACAAAAACAAAAACAACATCACACTGCAAACAGTAGTGGCAATTATCAACGAAAAACGTTGGCGGCAATGTCTGATTCGACCTTTGTGATTCAATAGATCTAAATTCAACAGCTTGCTTTTACAGGTGTGTTTTACCAATATTTTAATTAATAAATATTTTCATGCGAAGTCACTCCAAAATACTCGGGAGATACGGAAAGTCCCGCAATCGAAATTTTCACTCCAAACGGCCGCAAAGTGACTCCATTGAATGGAGTCATTTTCGTTTTTTCTCCGAGTTACACGAAGTCACGTTTTTTCTACTCACTCCACACTTCGCGTTTTTCGCATTATCCTCCAGGCCTGTACTGTATGTGGCTAAACAGTTCATAGCACAAAATACATAACTGTTAATTCCAGTCATTCAGCAGGTTGATTATGTCTCCCACATAGTTGAAGGAGCATAATAATTTGGTGCTGTCCCTCTGTCTGTCAGTGTAATTTGGTGTCACTAGCTAAAAGGTCAAGGTCACAGGAACCTGAAAACAAAAAATCTTGTCCACACTTCTTCTCAAAAACACCTTGCTGGATTTTCATTAAACTTTGCAGGAAGCATCAGTATAGAGTGTAGTTGTGCATATTATAATTTGGGGTCTTTAGCTCAAAGTTTAAGGTCATAGGGGTGGGAGACATAAGTTTTTTCATGGAAAACAATATCTAGGTGCTTCTTATGTGACTAAACATTTCTGTTACATTGCTAAAATTAGACAAATGAATATTGGAAATACGTTGCCTGGTTACTCTAGTAGGCAAGTACGTGTGTGCATCCATCTGTGCAAAACTTTGTTTCAGATCTATAACTCTTGAAAAATTGCAGGGATTTGATTTCTATTTTAGTCTAAAAATACAGGTAAAGTTCAGTTATGATTATGGTGCACCATTGTTGGAGGAGTATTAGCCCCTATTTTACTTACATTTCAGCAAAATTGTATTTTCAAAAAATCCTTGGCAACAACTTAGCACTGACTCCCCCTATCAACCACTGACTTCATTAGCAACAAATGACTCCCTTTAGCAACAACTGACATTCTTATGTGAGTGCACTGGTAGTCATGTGAGCCATCTAAGGCCATGATGGCCCTCTTGTTTTTGCAAGTAATTCAATATGTTGTGTAAACCATGAGTAAACTTTCATGATTTACACCTTAAAACAATGTACATATTAGGTTCATATCAAGGTTTACTGTGTAGATGGAGGGACAGTTGTGTAATGTAATCAAGTTTCAAATCATTGCAAGTGTCAATGCTGTTCTTTCACTGGCCAAAATGACATAGTTTTTGCTGGATAAGGGTATCAGAAAGAACTTGTGAACTTTGTCACAAGGACAGTCACACAGATCAAAAGATACCAAAGTCAAGTCAAAGTCAAATAGTTTATTGGCTTAAACATTACAATGTTCATCGCCACAATATACCGAGGCGGTTCAATATAACATAGGTACAAAAATGTACATCAGATTACAGAAAAGTATGAAAAAATGTATGGTATGAGTTACAATATATATAGTTAATACACGCATAATCAATGTCTTACAATGTCGCTAATTCAGCCATTTCTTTTACACGTTGCTTCATAAATATATTTAGCTAAATTTACAATAGTGTTTTTTTTTCGATGACATCATAATTGATTTGAATTTATGGATATTTGGCCATGCACAAAAATACCTTGGTAAATATTTCCTTCTTAAATCTATATAAAATGGACAAACAAGTAAAAAATGGTACTCAGATTCAACTTGATTCATGTTACATTTAGTACATATACCTTGGCTTCTTTCGGAATCTGCCTTCTTCTATAGCTAATTTATGAGCAGAACATCTACATCTGGATAAAGCAATTCGATGTTTAACATTATCAACACAGCTTAAGTATTGTTCTTGTATTAAGTCGTTTTTAAATAATTTATAACTTTCCAATTTCGAGGATGAATTTAAGCACCAACATCATGTTGTCAAACTCTATTGAGAATGTTATTAATATTGAAACGAACAGCTTTTCTTTTTTCAGGGCTCATTAGAAACATTCAGTGGGTTAGGAATGATGGTTGGTCCCCCTCTAGGGGGAGCTCTTTATGAGGTTTGTATGATCAAATGAAGTAGATCTATGTCAGTGCTATTGTAAGATTATTAGCTCATTTGGCTTTGCCAGGGTGAGTTTTTAGGATGTCGTCCGTCAACATTTTGTTTCGAACAACATCTCTGAAACCACTAGGCCAATGTTGATGAAACTTGGCAGGGATGTTCCTTGTATGAAGCTCTATCAAAATTGTTCAAAGAATTCCATTCATGCAGAACTCTGGTTGCTATGGCAACAAATAGGAAAAACTTTAATAATCTTCCTCTCTGAAATCACAAGGCCTAAAGCTGAGATATTTGGCATGTAGCATTTCCTAGTGGACCTCTACCAAAATTGCTCAAATCATGACCCCGGGGTTAAAATTGACCCTGCCCCGGGGTGTCACTTGATTTTACATAGGTTTCTATTGGAAAAACTTTAAAAAATCTTTTTCTCCAAAACCACAAGGCCTAGAGCTAAGATATTAGTATATAGCATTGTCTAGTGGACCTCTACTAAGTTTGTTCAAATCATGCCTCTGGGGTCAGTATTTGTCCCACCTAGGTGGTCACTTGTTTTACATAGACATATATAGGAAAACCTTTAAATATCTTCTTCTTTGAAACCACAAGATCTAGAGCTTAGATATTCAGTATGTAATAGTGTCTAGTGGACCTCTTCAAATAGTGATTAAATTATACCCTTGGGGTCAATATTGGCCCCGCCCAGGGGGTCACTTGTTTTACATAGAAGTATATAAGAAAACCTTTAAAAATCTTCTCCTCCAAAACCACAAAATTTAGAGCCTAGATATTTAGTGTGGAACAGTGTCTAGTGGACCTCTTCAAAGTATGTCAAAATTAACCCTGACCAGGGAGTCGTTTGATATAGAAAAAACATTTTTAAAAAATTCTTCAAAAAGGCCTAGAGCTTAGATATTTGGTATGTAACATTGTCTAGTGGTCTTCCAACTACTTTGTTCAAATTATGTGTCTGGGGTCAAAATTGACCACACCTTTCAGCAATTGCACTTGTACTCAGGTGAGTGATATAGGGCCATAATGGACCTCTTGTCCTTTTTGTTGCTAGGTTTATCAAGCCTTTCCTATTAAAGAACTCTTCAAGTTGTTGAGTATGCCTGATATTAATGCATGCATAAATACTTGTAGTTATACCAATTTTCAAATGGGTAAACATGAATAAAAAGCTGGTCAGTTTAAGTTCTCAGCAAAAACATTTTAAAGTCAAATCATACTTGATTTCAGTTTTGAATATGTCTCCCTATTCACAGATGGGGGAGGACAAACTGTATTTGTAGTTTTAAGCTCACCTGGAACTTTGATGGATGATTGTATGCAACATCAACATTTTGCTTCAAACAATATTTCTGAAACCACTGGGCTAATGTTGATGAAACTTTGCAGGGATGTTCCTTGCATGAAGCTCTACCAAAAGTGTTCAAAAGAATTCCATTCCATGCAGAACTCTGGTTGCTATGGCAATCAATAGGAAAAACTTTTAAAAACTTCTTCTCTGAAATCACAGGGCCTAGAGCTTACATATTTAGCTTGTAGCATTGTCTAGTGGATCACGTATCAAGATTGTTCAAATAATGACCAGTGGGTCAAAATTTACCATATCCAGGTTGTCTCTTGATTTTACATAGGCTTATATAGGAAAAGCTTTAAATATCTTTTTCTCTGAAACTGCAAGGCCAAAAGCTTAGATATTTGTCATGTAACATCACCCTGGGGACCTCTACCAAAATTGTTCAAATCATGCCTCTGGGGTCAAAATTGACCCCACCTGGGTGGTCACTTTTTTTTACATAGGCTTATGTAGGTAAAACTTAAAAAATCTTCTCCAAAACCACTTGGCCTAGAGCTTAGATATTTAGCATATGGCATTACCTAGTGGACCTCTACCAAGATTGTTCAAATTATGACACCAGTCTAGAGGTCCTTTATAAAATTTGTTCAAATCATACCCCAGGGGTCAAAATTGATGACACCTGCCAGGGGATTGGGGTGTGGATGGGGGTCCCTTCTCATTATATAGAGTTATAGGAGACACATAGCTTCAAATGAGTTCCTATAGCAACTACTGACTAACCAAGCATCTACTGACGTCCTTAGCAACCAGTGACTTTCTTAGCAACCATTGACTTCCCCTAGTAACCAGTTACTTCCTTATCAACTACCTACTCCTTTAAGCAACAAGTGATTTCTGTAGGTAAGTGCACTGTAGGGGTTCAGACATGCTCTATGTGAAAGGAAGCAACTGTTTTTGATGCAATATTTCTAGTTATAATTATTGCTTCTCTTTGTGCTTATTACAAACATGGGCCTCATGGCACTCTTAGATGTATTGCAGTGAGTTTACTAGAGAAATATAGAATGGTAAGATTGGATTCTTTATATCTTTAACATTTCATACCTATAAAATTCTATTCCACTGAGGAAGTTTAATTGCTGATGCTAGATACTAATTTCAGGATTGACTTTTCATGCCCCAGAAGGGTGACATATTAAAATCGCACCATCCGTCTGTCTGTCTGCCTGTCTGCCTGTCTGCCTGCCTGCCTGCCTGCCTGTCTGTCCTTACATTTTTTTGTGTCTGGGCTGTAACTTTGTCATGCATTGAAGGATTTTGAAATAACTTTGCACAAATGTTCAGCACATCAAGACGACGTGTTGTGTGCAAGACCCACGTGCCTACCTCAAAGGTCAAGGTCACAGTAATGGAATCCTGTATACATTGTATATGCACACATTCGTGTCTAGACTGTAACTTTGTCATGCATAGAAGGATTTTAAAATAACTTGGCAAAAATGTTCAGCACATCAAGACGATATGTCGCGTGCAAGACCCACGTCCCTACTTCTAAGGTCAAGGTCACACTTAGAGTTTGAAGGTAATGGAATCCTGTATACATTGTATAAGCACACATTCGTGTCCGGAATGTAACTTTGTCATACATTGAAGGATTTTAAGATAACTTGGCACAAATGTTCATCACATCAAGATGATGTGTTGCGTGGAAGACCCATGTCCCTACCTTAAAGGTCAAGGTTACACTTAGAGTTTAAGGGTAATGGAATTCTGTCTACATGGTAACTGTCATGCATGGAAGGATTTTAAAATTACATGGCACAATTGTTGAGCACATGGAGAGGACACATACTGTGAGACACCTCTTTTGGGGGCATTTGTCACTTGTGAGGGACAGCTCTTGTTGTTTAATAGCTTGGTGGTTATGGACTACCATTTTTTGTCATGGGAACTCTAGTGATTGTATGTGGACTTACAACAACAATGGTAATGCCATCTATAGAAGGTATGTAACTGCATTTACTACCGTACCCAGACAGTCAAAAAGTACTCTAATCTTGGTGTTCTTGTGTGATAAAAAATTTGTAATTTTACAGCATACAAATTTTTCATGATTATGAAATTCACAAAATGGGAGAATCCATGTGAAAGGAATCTTTTGCAAACTTCTTTAATTAATTTCTTTAATGGAGAAGAATTCATGAAATTAATAACGAAAAACCCAAATCATTGTGAATTAACAGTACTTTAGCTAAGGTGAAAAGATCTAAATATTGTACTAAATGTATATCAAAGCAGCACATTTTTTTATGCCCCAAAAGTGGGCAAATTCAAATCACACTGTCTGTCTGTCCTGTCCTGTCTGGTCATTTGCATAACCATTTTATCTTTAATTGTTTGTATTATTATCGGTACTATTATAGCGTAAAATAGATTTAGGAAAATGTTTCTGTATGTTAGAAACAATGATAAATTTATCTCCATCAAATTATTAGATATATCTTTAGTCTATTTTAAATGTTCTATACAACAAGAATTAAAATGAACAGTTTTATGTCGGAAAATGAATTAATATAAGTTTTCTTTGAAAGCTTGTTTTCAGATCCCAATCATATTGTTACACCTTTGTATATATACAATGACGTAATGTCAAAAGTTGCGACCCACGTAAAATTTGTGCAAATCATCATTTCATTTTTATGAATAAGTGCAGATTGAATGTACGGATTTTCGTGTGATACATACTAAAATGTAGTATTTTGAATTCGCTATCAAATGATATTAAAACTAAAATGCTAAATAAGCTATATCAAGACAATAATAATGGTTAAAACACCATGAGAGTGCTGAGCGTGGTATGTAACCTGTAACAAAAAGAATTGACGGTGAAACCTGTATTGTCTATAAAATAAATACTTTGTGTCATGAAAACTCGGCATAAATGTCCTATGGTATGCATATCTTATTCCTCTTAATTTCACAGTAAAAGGTGACACAATAAAAATAGGTGACACAATAAAAAAGAAACAAGCGTTTTCAGGAACGGGTAAACTATGTAACCTTTGTTAAAATTTGTACTTTTTTCAGGGGATTTTGTGTTCAAATGCAGTTGCAATAAAAGCTACTGCATATGATTGTAAAATAGTTTCATTTAGGAGGTTCACCTTAGCTAGAGCACCAGTAGCCGTAGTTTAAAGACGATACCCCATTATTTTACTGACCAAAATATTGCTTAAAAGAGTTCTTAAAATTGTCCAGTTTCTGAAAAATCCTACCGCTAATGTACTCTTGTTCTGAATTTCATTCGAATTCTTCAAACAAGGGTATAATTTTATTTGTTAAGTAGTATGAATGTATTTCGCATTGATTAAGCTTCAAACTACTGACTTCTTTTTTGAAATGCATATACAAACATGTCCAGTGATAACTCGTGAACGAGTTCTTAAAAATGTCCAGTTGACGAAAATGACATTTAACATTACGTTTCATTGACAAAGCAATTATTTCGTCTAGATCATTTGTTTTGTTCTGCGGTAAAAATGAAAAAGAAAGCCATTTAATCTGTCTCACTATGCAAAGGGAAAATCTAATTCTAGTATAATTAAAACGTTGTTCAAACTACCATAAGACACTGATGAATATAGAACCATAACATGACTGTTGTCTCATGAAAATAATGTATTGATAATGACTTGCCGTCAGCTTTTATTCTGGAAACACATTTTAATATGTGCATCAATAACTCGATGATCAGGATGCGGAAGGTACTGTGTTCAAATCCCTGTTGGAGCACAAGTGTATTCTTGGTAAATAACACTGATGCCGCGCGTGCCTCTGTCCACCTAATAGCGACAAAACTAACCTCATTTTCACGATTGTGCTTATACATTTTTGTACACTGTATCACGAACAAATGTTCGAGGGCGATACAATGAGCTACTGAAGCTTTCGTCTTAATCGAACTGAACTTGACGCATGCCATCAACATTATTATGTTTCTATTTTTTTTTAAATACAACAGTAAAAACGGTAACCGAACACTTATCTCCCAAAAATGTTACAATTTTAACATGAATTAAACTGGGTATCTTTTTCAAACAGATGTACATATCATATTGCATTAATGGTTTACAAATCAACCCAAGGACTCACTCCAACATATATAAAAAACTTAATCACATTTTCAAACAATCAACATTATAGTTTGAGGTCATCGACAAAAAAAGATGTCGTACATCCTAGGCCAAAAACAGACTTTCTTAAACAGACATTCATGTTAACGGCCATGGAAGTATGGAACGATCTACCAGATATTGTGAAAAATAAATCAACAGTTCATACATTCAAAACAACTTTAAAAAAGTACCTACTTAATCTACAGTTTAGTTCATAGCAGCCAGAGTGCTTGCCAAGAATGTGAGAAGACTGAAAATTCATTGATTTTGTAGTATGATAGTTTTCGTAAATTATGTATTTCATGTGATTTTTGTATATTTTTCTTGATTATTTTGCTTACTTTGTGATTTTATTTGAAGGCCATATTGTAAATAAGGTTGAATTTTATTCATTGTCTTAATATGCTACCTTCATGAAATAAAGAATTTATTATTATTATTATTATTATTATTAATGTTACAGTTGTGAGTCGCAACTTTTGACGTTAGGTCAATGTATTTTCGAGAATAAATATTGTTGAAAATAAACTAACATTTTTACGTAGGTGTGAAATTCTGTAGATTGTTACTCATAAAAAAAGTTTAGGTTGCAGTCTGCCTAATCATATTGTAGATAATGTTATAGAACCTTAATGACACATTGTGTTTTTTACTTACAGATGGCAAGAAGAAATACAAGGGTTCAGTATTAGGATTGTTTAAGAGTCCTCTTGTTATAGTGACTTGGTTAAATTGTATCCTAACAAGTCTTAGTATAGGTTTCTTTGAACCCACATTGGCTGGCCATCTACAACAGGTACCTAGTTGCAGTCTGTTTGCTTTAAACATTGCATTTTTTCTTAGTAATTGATATAAACATGGTAGTTTTCAGTTATGAAAGGGTAGGTTTAAATACAAAATGGCTAAATCGGACTGATGTGGCACAGTTCATTTCTTTTTATCACTGTGTATGTTATTTAAGGTAGCTCATGGGTTTACCCTGATAAATGGGTCATTTTTTTAACAGTCAAAGTAGACAAAAGATATTTTGGATGTGTAATGCATTAACTTTTATAGAAAATGTTTGGTGAAGTGATATTTCCATTTTCCATTGAGCAAAGGCGTATATTTTGCATCAATTTTCATGAAGGTTTTGTTATTTCTCTGTCTACTTTGATTATAAAATTACATAATCTTTTTAAAAATCCTTTACTCATCTGAAAAAAATTGGTCTTCACTAAAGACTTAAAAAACCAGAGCGAATACTGTAGGGATGGCAATTTTAAAGCAAAAAATACTTTAAATTTGATGCAATAAGCCTCATTGTTAAAAATGGCCTGAGATAATTTAAAAAAGAAGCATCATAGATTTTTATACACCCAATGGGACGTATTATGGGAACACCCTTGGCGGGGTCGTCCACACTTTGTCTGCTTTCTAAGTCAAAAGAGTTTTCATCTGATTTTCACCGAACTTGCTGAACATGTTTGTTGGCATAATGTCTCGGCCATGTTCAATAACCAGCCAAATTGACCCAGGCACTTTCAAATTATGGCCCTTGAATTATGCAAAATTTGCCAAATTAGCCTTGCCTGCTCTTTAAGTCAAACAGTTTTCATACAATCTTCTCTAAACTTAGTGAACAAATTTGTGGGCATAGTATCTCGACCAAGTTCAATAACCAGCCAAATCGCCCTAGGCACTTGGATTATGGCCCTTGATTAATGCAAAATTGGCCAAAAATAGCCTTGTCTGCTCTCTTAAGTTAAGCAGTTTTCATTACATCTTCACCAAACTGAGTGAAAATATTTGTGGGCATAATGTCTAACCCAAGCTCGATAACCAGCAAAATGGCCCAAAGCACTTTTTGATTATGGCGCTTGAATTATTTAAAAATGATAATAAGCCTTCTCAGCTCTATAGTTCAAACAGGTGAATTAGCCTTGTCCACTCTATAGTTCTTACAGGTTTTACACAACCTATGAACTGCAAGATACTGTGTTATGCCTCCTTGACGGGCCTATTTTGTGACAGTTTGACACTCTTGTCATTACACTAACATCAGTATCAGTTGTGAGTATAGCAAGACAGAGTAATATTAATTGACGTTAATTATCAGCAAAACTATCACTCCAAACTCCTTTGATGTTTCTTCTTTGAAATAAAATTTTATATATCAACGTATTGTTAATGCCAAATAATGGAATTATTCAGCACTAATTATCAAAAATTGTTAATCTTAACTTAAATTATTTTTCCATGTTCTGCCCAATTTAGTTATTTTCACGTATTGTTGTATAATACAAGTTACACTAATTGTTCATCCAAACTTCTTTAAAGTTCATTTTTATGCCCCCACAAAGTGGGGTGCATATAGCGTTGCACTTGTCCGCCTCCGTCCGTCAGTCCGTCCAACAGTCCGTGCATTCGTCCCCGAAATCTGTAACCACTCCTCTTAAACCGGATGGCAGATTTTGCTTAAACTTCCAGGGATGAACAACCTTAATGTGTAGATGGTAGTAAAGGAAGAAATTTTAGCCTCGACCAAATTTAACGAATTATGGCCCTTTGTTGATTTTTTTCACTATATACCATATAGAAATTTTGTGAACGCAACTCCCTTAAACCGGATGGCAGTTTTGCTTAAACTTCCAGGGATAACAACCTTAATGTTAGATGGTAGTAAAAGGAAGGAATTTTTGTTGCGACCAAATTTAACAGAATTATGGCCCTTTGTTAAGTTTTTCACTATATACCATATAGAAATATTGTGAACGCAACTCCTCTTAAACCGGATGGCAGATTTTGCTTAAACTTCCAGGGATGAACAGCTTTAATGTGTAGATGGTAGTAAAGGGAAGAAATTTTTGTTGGCGACCAAATTTAACAGAATTATGGCCCTTTGTTGATTTTTTCATATATACCATATAAATTTGTTGATGCCAAATTTAACAGAATTATGGCCCCTTTGTTGATTTTTTTCACTATATACCATATAAATAATTGAACATATAAATTTTACATTTGTAATTTAATTTAACATTACATGGTTACCTGTAATCATTTTAGGTATATGTACGAAATGAACAGTGGAATAAAAAAGTTCCACATAAAATCTTACATACAGAACTTGCTTGTTTATGAGCTCATTGCCCAGGGGGGGCATCCGTGTCCTTTGGACACAATTCTAGTTGATATCAGATTTTCTGAAAATTTAGTATATTCTTCTTATTTTTACATTAAATCAAGACTTGTTTTGGATGCTATTACCATTTTGTATAAACGGTCTAATAGCCAAAGGAAAAGGGGATAATGTCCCCCTTTGTAAATTTATCAAGGGGATAATGTCCTCCTTTGCAAAGTTCTCAAGGCACTAATGTCCTTCTGTGCAAAATCATCAAGGGGACAATGTCGTCTTGTGCAAAACTGAGCCAAGGGGATAATGTCCGTTTACCATCTTTGAACCCTACCATCATAAAATGTAGTCCTGAAAAACACAGAAAAACTAACTCAACAATCAGAAATGCCAAAAAGTTACACAGCAGTTTGATCAATATCTAAATCTAAAAATATTCTAAATGTTTATGTGCTATTTTGCACATTGAAGTTTGTGTCTGTTTTACATATGTGATGTAATACTGTTTATTATAACCCCCAAGCACAAAGTGTAAGGGGGTATACTGGATTCTGCTTGTCTGTCCGTCTGTCCATCCGTCTGTAGACAGAATCTTGTGGACACAAAATCTCCAAAACCCCTGGTCAGAATTTAAAGGTACTTCACAGAAGTGATAAGTAAAATGCCTAGTTGTGCATGGTTTATGTTTCAGGTTACTAGGTCAAAGGTCAAGGCCACAGGGGCTTGGGATAGTAAAATCTTGTTGACGCTAAATCTCCAACACCCCTGGTCAGAATTTATTGATATTAAACAGTTCTAAGTGATAGGTGCAATGCCTATGTGTGCATGGTCCATGTTTCTGGTCTCTAGGTCAAATGTCACAGGGGCTTGAGATAGTAAAATCTTGTGGACACTAAATCTCCAAAACCCCTGGTCAGAATTTTATGATACTTCACAGAAATGATAAGTACGATGCTTAGTTGTGCATGGTCCATGTTTCGGGTCAAAGGTCAAGGTCACAGGGGCTTGAGATAGTAAAATCTTGTGGACGCTAAATCTCCAAAACCCCTGGTCAGAATTTGATGATACTTCACAAAAGTGATAAGTACAGTGCCTAGTTGTGCATGGTCAATGTTTTGGGTCACTAGGTCAAAGGTCACAGGGGCTCGAGATAGTAGAATCTTGTGGACGCTAAATCTCCAAAACCCCTGGTCAAAATTTAATGATACTTCACAGAAACCTTAAGTTGTACAGGTCATCAAATATTACATAAATTTTATATTCTATGTCAGTGGGGTGTTTGGGGGTATTCATCACCTTCAGTGATAGTTTTAGTTTATACATACATTTGTTCTGAAGAAGGATCTATGACTGAAGCATATCATAAACATGTAGATTATAAATGCTGATTTTCTTTTTCATATTATAATATATACTATCTTACAGTTTGATTTGAAGACATGGATAGTTGGAATGATATTCCTTGTAGCTCCTGCTGTATATGCTGTCACAGCACCTTTATGGGGTTATGTTGGTGATAAAAAGGTAATAATTGTTTAAAGCTCACCAGAACATATGTTATTGTGATCACTTTTGTCCAGTATCCAGCGTACAGTGTCTTTTGACATTTTTAGCTCACCTGGTACAAATTGCCAGGGTTAGCTATTAGGATCACTCACCGTCCTGGGTCCGTCGTACGTTATCCTTCCCTCCACCATTTCCTGCAAATGCCATCTCTTCTGAAACAACTGGGCCAATGTTGATGAAACTTGGCAGAGATGTTCCTTGCATGAAGCTGTATCAAAATTGTTCAAATAATTCCATTCCATACAAAACTGTAGTTGCCATGGCAACCCAAAGAAAGACTTTTTAAAAAAGTCTTCTTCTCAAGAACAGAAAGGCCTACAGCTTAGATATTTAGACTGTGGCATTACCTAGTGGACCTCTACCAAGATTTTTCAAATGATGACCCCAGGGTCAAAATTAACCACACCCAGGGGTCACTTGTTACTTCACCTAGAGCTTAGATATTTAGCATGTGGCACTGTATAGTGGACCTCTTCAAAGATTGTTCAAATTATGACCCCTTACAGAGGCGTATTTTCCCCGCCTTGGCGGAGGGGATATAGTAACAGGCTCCATCTGTCACACTTTTGTCCAGAGCATAACTCCAAAAGTACTGAAGGGAATTACTTGAAACTTTACACACAGACAGAGGACATTGAGAGGTAGTAAAGTGCCAAATAACCATAACTCTACCTTGCCTAATTTTTTAATTATTCTCCTTTGTTACATTTTCTTGATTTTTCTTGTCCGGAGCATAACTTTAAAAGTATAAAAGGGATATTACTTGAAACTTAATACAGTGATAGAGTACAATGAGGGGAAGTGCAGTGCCCAGTCCAAGAACCATAACTCTATCTTGCCTATTTTTTTACTTGGAAAGTGTAAGGAGCTTGGTTAAGTTTTTCGTACCACCTCACTTTATTTCAAAACCATTGGAGGTATTGCTTTGAAACTAACCATACTTGTTCACCATCATGACCTTCATCAACAGACAAGAGTACATAACTCTGTCAAGGTTTTTGACAGAACTATGTCCCTTTTTTACTTAGAAAATGCATTGAATATGGGTAAAATCCACTTATTGCCTTAACCCTTTGAGATATTGCTTTGAAACTTTGAATGCTTGTTTGCATCATTACCCCCATCTATAGGCAAGAGAAGGTAACTCTGTCAGGGATTTGTTTTAAAAATTAAGGCCCTTTATCGACTTAGAATCTTGGTTAAGTTTTTCGTACCAGTCCACTTTTTGACTAAACTGTTTGAGATATTAATTTGAAAGTTGGAATACTTGTTTACCATCATGATCCCAAAACATGGGCAGGAGAAGGTAATTCTGTCAAGGATTTTTTTAAAATTACAGTAAAACCTCGATAACTCGAGGTCGCACGGGGACGAGTAAAATGCTCGAGTTATCCGGGTTCTCGAGTTATCCGAACCATGGAAATTTTATAAGTTTTTCTGCATAGGCAAAATATAGCTTTGAAACTGATTTGAAACAAAGAAAAGGCACATTTCTTTCAGTCATGACCCTTTTTAACTTCCATGATGGCATTGTATTTAAACTCAATAGTCTTCGTCTCCAACTTGCATTTTGTTCCTGTTTTGGTTTTCTGCTTGTCCGATCTAGCTACTATATCCTCCCGAGATCGGGTTCTTCGCTAGATGTTTATTTCTATAATCTGTGTTTATTTCTATAATTCTAGAAAGAATATGCAGTTTGGGATTTTCTCTCAAGCTTTATCATCAAAAGTCTACCCAGACTCAAAATTTCCATCTTCTCGTCATCAAGTTCTCGTAATTAAAAACTCGCAAACAATTTTCTTTATTTTCTTCTTATTCAATAAAAGTAACAAGTGGCTGTAATTACACATGATTTAAGACGATTTACATGATGTGCGAATAACATTTTATACATTTTAGCCACTGGATGGGCGATTAATCGATAATTAACGAGAACTATCAATTAACAATAAAAGTTTTTCCCATGACATGTCAAAATAATGATGCACCATCGGAGGTGAGAAAAATCTGATAATCAGTGACCTCGAGTTGCCGCAGGTAATTTAGTAAGAAATCTACCTGGCGGGACCACAGGTGTTCCTCGAGTTATCCGGGGTTCTCGAGTTATTGATGCTCGAGTTATCCATAGTATTTTCTGGTTAAACATATAGGCAAAATTGCCGGGACCGACATGAGTCCTCGAGTTATCCGGGGTTCTCGAGTTATCGATGCTCGAGTTAACGAAGTTTTACTGTATAGCCCTTTTTATGCCCCCGAAGGGTGGCATATTAAAATCGCACCGTCTGTCCGTCTGACCGTCTGTCCGTCCGTCCGTCCGTCCCCACTTACAAATTCGTGTCCGGACTGTAACTTTGTCATGCATTGAAGGATTTTAAAATAACTTGGCACACATGTCTAGCACATCAAGACGACGTGTCGCGTGCAAGACCCACATCCCTACCTCAAAGGTGAAGGTCACACTTGGAGTATGAAGGTTATGGAATCCTCTATATATGCACACATTCGTGTCCGGACTGTAACTTTGTCATGCATTGAAGGATTTTAAAATAACTAGGCACACATGTCTAGCACATCAAGACGACGTGTCGCGTGCAAGACCCACGTCCCTAGCTCAAAGGTCAAGGTCATACTTAGAGTTTGAAGGTAATGGATTCCTCCATATAAGCATATATGCACACATTCGTGTCCGGACTGTAACTTTGTCATGCATGGAAGGATTTTAAAATAACTTGGCACAAATGTCTAGCACATCAAGACGACGTGTCGCGTGCAAGACCCACGTCCCTAGCTCAAAGGTCAAGGTCATACTTAGAGTTTGAAGGTAATGGATTCCTCTATATAAGCATATATGCACACATTCGTGTCCGGACTGTAACTTTGTCATGCCTTGAAGGATTTTAAAATAATTTGGCATAAATGTCTAGCACATCAAGACGACGTGTCGCGTGCATGACCCACATCCCTACCACAAAGGTCAAGGTCACACTTAGAGTTTATAGGTAATGGAATCCTGTATATATGCATACATTTGTGTCCGGACTATAACTTTATTATGCTTTGAAGGATTTTAAAATAACTGTGCACAAATGTCTAGCACATCAAGCGGATGTGTCGCGTGCAAGACCCAAGTCCCTACCTCAAAGGTCAAGGTCACACTTAGTGTTTAAAGTAATGGAATACTGTATGCATGATTACTCTGTCATGCATGGAAGGATTTTAAAATTACATAGCACATTTATTGAGCACATGGAGAGGACACAGACTGTGAGGCACCTCTTTCGGGGGCATTCGTCACTTGGGAGGGACAGCTCTTGTTGACTTAGAAACTCAGTTAAAATTTTCATTCTTGTCCACTTGTTGACTTAACCATTTGAGATATTACTTTGAAAGTTAATGGAGTACTTATGTACCATCATGAGACCTATCTGTAAGCAAGAGAAGATAACTCTGTGAAAATGTTTCTTTATTTGTACTTAGAAATTCCTAGTTTAAGTCTTGTGTGCCCTTAACTGTCAAAGTTTTGTTTTATAAGCAAGCACTAAAAAGTCGAGCGCGCTGTCCTACTGACAGCTCTTGTTCTTTTTCTGAGCATAACTCCAAAAGTACTGAAGGGAATTACTTGAAACTTAATACAGTGATAGAGTACATTGATTGGAAGTACGTGCCCAAGAACTTAAACTCTACCTTGTCTAATTATACCCCGCCAGATACTTTTATTTTATTAAATTAGAAGCTATACCATATCCATTCCTCTCACCTCAAATGTCTTGGTCATAGAAAGTGCTGGCGGGGGGATGGCCATGTCTAACATGGCTCTTATTTGGGATTTAAAAAAAAAAATTCTCTGAAACCACAAGGCCCACAGCTTAGATATTTAGCATGTGGCATTGCATAGTAAAGCTCTACCAAGATTGCTCAAATCATGACCCTCTGATCAGAATCGAGTCTCTTGATTGTACATAGGCTTATGTAGGAAAAACTTTAAAAATCTTTATCTCTGAAACCACGAGACATAATATTTGGCATGTACCATTGCCCAGTTGACCTGCCCAGGTGACCTCTACCAACAATGTTCAAATTATGACCCCAGGTCAAAAATTGGCTCTTTCTGCTATTGATGACCTAGTATTGTAGCCAGTGGTAGCCAGGTGAGCAATATAGGTCTATGTTTGCCCTCTTGTTAGTATAAGTATTTTAAGCTCACTGTCTGTCTGTCCGTCCATCACATTTTGCTTCAAACAACATCTCCTCTGAAACCACTTGGGGTCAATGTTAATGAAACTTGGCAGAGAAATTCCTTGCATGAATAACTGTTAAAAGAAATCTATTCCCTTCAGAAGAGTTCTAACAAATAGGAAAAACTTAAAAAATCTTCTTCTCTGAAAAAGAAGGCCTTAATTTTAGATATTTATCGTGTAGCTTTACCTAGTGGACCTCTATCAAGATTGTTCAAATTATGTCCCTTGGTTCAAGATTGGCGCCACCCGAGGTGTCATTTGATTATACATGGTCTTATATAGGAAAAGCTTGAAAAATCTTCCCTTCTGAAACCACAAAGCCTAGAGCTTAGATACTTGGCATGTAGCATTGTCTAGTGTATACCAAGATCGTAAAAATTATGACCCTTGGGTCGAAATTGACCCATCCGGGGATTCACTTGATTTAACTTAGGTTTGTATGGGAAAAAGTCTTCTTCTTTTCTCAAAAACCACAAGGCCTAGAGCTTAGGTATGTATTATACAGCATTGTATAGTAGCTTAGAGCTAAGATATTTAGTATACAGTATTGTATTGTGGACCTCTACAAAGTTTGTTCAAATCATGCCCAGTGTGTATATATGGGATCAGCCCAGGGGGTCACTTGTTTTACATACACATATATAGGAAAACATTCAAAAATCTTTTGTTCTCGAAAACCACAAAGTGTAGAGCTTACATATTTAGTGTCTAACAGTGTCTTGTGGACCTCTTCAAAGTATGTTCAAATCATTCCCCAAGAGTTAAAATTGACCCTGCCACTGACTCCCTATATCAACCTTTAAGCAAGTGCATTGGTACTCAGATGAGAGATAACGGGCCATTATGGCCCTCTTGTTAGAGTTTTGAAAACCCTTTAGCTGGCATTGGATAAGCATTCTGCATAGCAGACTTCTTACTTTTAACTCACCTGGCACAAAGTGCCAGAGTGAGCTATTAGGATCGCTTAACGTCCGTCTTGCGTCCGTTAACATTTTCCTTCAGACAACATCTCCTCTGAAACCACTAGGCCAATGGTGATGAAACTTGACAGTGATGTTCCTTGCATGAACCCCTTTCTATTTGTTCAAATAATTCCATTCCATGCAGAACTCTGGCTGCCATGGCTACGGAAACGGAAAACTTAAAAAATCCTCTCAAGAACAGGAAGAACTAGAGCTAAGATATTTAGCATGTGGCATAACCTAGTGGACCTAGGAAAAACTTTAAAAATCTTCATCTCTGAAACCACAAAGCCTAGAGCTAAGATATTAAGCATATGGCATTACCTGATGGACCTCTAGCAAGATTGTTGAAATTATGAGCCCTTGGTTAAAATTGACCACGCCTTGGGGGTCACTGGCTTATATAGGCTTATGTAGGAAAAACTTTAAAAATCTTTATTTCTGAAACCACAAGGCATAGAGCTAAGATATTTGGCATGTATCATTGCCTAATTGACATCTTCCAAGAGTGTTTAAATCATGTCCCCCAGGTCAAAATTGACCCTTTCTGCTATGGATGACCATGTATTATATCCAATGGTAGCCATGTGAGCGATACAGAGCCATCTTTGCCCTATTGTTAGTTTCTGTATTCTGTAATATTGTTAGATTTTGAGTGTTTCTCTGTTTTTACAAAAATCTGCAAACTAGCAGATTCCCAAATATTAGGGGCTTGTGGCAGCTGGTTTATTTTGAAAGTTAATTTTCCATGTTATTAAAGGTTGCCAGTATATCTCAATGAAAGTACAGTAAACTTCCTGAAAACTGGACCCAGTCCGCACAAGGGAAAAATTCCCATTTTAGAGAGTTCAGGTTTTCAGGAAACTTATCAACAGGTTAAAATTTGCTCAGAATCGGACTTCTTGAATGACTGATTTAATTTGAAACAAAGAACATAAACAATGTTTAAGTAAACAACTATATATTATATTTAAGGAAACAATATCATACCCTATAAAACAGATACATACTCAAACTTCTTATTATTTCATTGGTTATTTGGATACGCACAATGAAGATCTTAATTAAGTAACTGCAAACCGGGGCATGTAAATCGGCGCTAATTGGATGCTTAGTAACTAAATATGATCTATTGTTGTGGTAATTAAAACTTGTTGAGATGCCAATATTTTGCTTTATTGTAATACCTATTAATATTTATCTGAAAGTTTTTTAGTTTTTGTCCAGTAAAATACAACATCCCGTATAAAATTTTCACATGTTTTCGGTCGATCTGCTGGTGTATCTTTCTGGTTGGCTGCATAGTGCACGATCACACTGGGGGCTCTGCCTCTCGTGTGATCCGGAACTATACAGCAAACTCAAAAGATACGAACCCGCTGATCAACTGACTATTATAACATTCAGTTTTTATCTATCTGAATGTTTGTTGTAAAATATATCTCTACAACAAAAGATCAAGAGTCACTATTTAAAAGAGTTGCGTAATTAAGCAACATTAAGTGTAGTAGGCAAATTTTCAGGGATACAGATTAATTTTTTTCAGCTACTAGCCAACTGGGCTACTAACTTTCAGATTCTGGTAGCCCACTGAAAAATGTGGTAGTCCACCCTCAATGACGACATGATATAGAGATAAAATAGAGAAGAAAAACATGTCTGAGTTATCAGATTAATATTCAAATGAATATGTCTGGGACATACATTTGCATATGTGTAATGAATTATACATGCAAATCAAATGGCCAGTCAATGTTAAGATTGCTTTCAACAGTAGACTTTTACCACCAACAATGTTCTGTGCATTTGCTTTCTCCTCGGAATGAATCCCGATAAGTCTTACAGAAATGTTTCCACCAACAGATGTCCGAGCACACCACATTTCTTGTTCCTTAATTGCAGAATCATTGCTGCCGTCTCCAAAAAAACAGACAAACTTGGATTCGTTAATTTGGTTGTTCACTTTCTTAAATTCTACGTTGACAATGGCATCAATGAATATCTTGGCACATTCAGTGTTCCTATATGTTTGACCTAAATCTAGACCTTTAAGCTCATCCAAGTCACACATCCAATTAAAATCTGAGAGGGGGTGGTTCTTTATTACAAGTGCATGCACATTCCTAAACATCTTTCCAGTTTTCCAATTATATGGACATTCAATTGAGTTTTAATTTTGCTGGCCTCAGACATATTTTTGGGTTTATTTTGAGCCTGGAAGATCAAAGAACTTTTTTCATGCAGTTTACTGCTTGAATGTTTCATAACACTGTCAAACTTATAGCTTTGGCATTCAGTAACGAAAACAGAAGTCAAATTGTCGCCATAGTTTGTGCACCATTCACGTACCATACCCTTGTCGAAATGAAGTTTGGGAGGGTATATAGGAGTCACCCGGTTGTTGGTTGGTTGGTCGGTCGGGCGGTCGGTCGGTCAGGCGGTCTGTTGCATTTTCCTTGTCCGCAGCATAACTTGAAAACTACTAGTTGGAATTCAATACAACTTCATACAATGGTCAAGCACATTGAGAGGAAGTGCAGTGCACAAGAACCATAACTCAATCTTGGCTCATTACAGAGTTATTGCCCTTTGTTACTTTTCCTTGTCCAGAGCATAACTTGAAAACTACTGGTTGGAATTCAATACAACTTCATAAAATGGTCTAGCACAATGAGAGGAAGTGCAGTGCACAGGAACCATAGCTCCATCTTGACTCATTACAGAGTTATTGCCCTTTGTTACTTTTCCTTGTCCGGAGCATTACTGGAAAACTACCGGTTGGAATTCAATACAACTTCATACAATGGTCTAGCACAATGAGAGGAAGTGCAGTGTACAAAAACCATAACTCTATCATGAGTATTTACAGAGTTATTGCCCTTTTTTACTTTTCCTTGTCTCAGAGCATAACTTGAAAACTACTGGTTGGAATGCAATACAACTTCATACAATGGTCCAGCACAATGAGAGGAAGTGCAGTGTACAAAAACCATAACTCTATCTTGACTAATTACAGAGTTATTGCCAAGAACAATATCTCTATTTTAGTTTTTTTTGCAAGGTATTCTGTTACTACGAACTTCCTCAGTTTATAAAGCAGTCTTTCCGGGTTATTAATGACATTTAGTGATAGCTCTAGTTTCATGTACTTTAACTTTTGGCCATAGTTTGAAGTTTGTTTTTTTCTGGGGGCTTCGCTGCGCCTTCCAAATATCTCCACATCTTGCACTAATTTTAAATTATTTAGCCAGCGTGAGCGAAAATTCATCAAAAGTTCGACAAAATCTAAACACTAAAATTGAAAAGGAAGTGGAACAAGTGAGTAAAGAAGCGAAAGAAATGAAAGTAGCGCAAAGAATAATTATGGGAAATGCACCTTTTCGCTGAAAAGTGCAAGTAAACCCGAGACGGATTTTTGATCGCAACCGGGGGAGTGAACTTTCGACTTACTTAGCCCAGTGTGATTTTTAGTCGCCATGGGCGACCGTTAATCTGTATCCCTGATTTTACTATCCACTGCGCTACTGATAAATGGTAAATAATTGAAAATGACACTTGTTGTTGACATCCTTCCATATGGCCGAATCTCTGAATATATACACAGTAAAACTTTTGACACTTGAACATGACAGGTAGTGTCCAGTTTTCAGGAATAAAATATCATTTAAAATCTTTAGGAAGCCTCAAAAATCCGTCTGAAATTACAACTGTCCAGTATTCTGAGAGTTGTATACAATGACTTTAATAGAAGAAATTACGGGACTTTGAAAATCATCTGATTTTCTGAGGGTCTGGTTTTCTGAGGGTCCGGTTTACTGTAATTTAATCAAAATAATTTCTAATTTTCGTGGGAATATTCAAGTACTTTATGAATTATTTGGAACATATTTGAATGTTATGAAGGAATTAGTAATGAATTGAAGTGGTAGAACTTAAACTTCATTGATTCTTCAAGAAAAGGTTGTAAGCTGGCTTGGATGATGGCAGCAAAACTGGGACGTGTTTTTGCCAAAACTTGAAAAGTTCAGTTTTACTTCAAAAGCCAGGTGAGCGTAAAGAACCCTCTTGTCTTAATTGTTGTATCTATTTCAGGGAAAAGTTCGGTTGATGATAGGTCTTGGTAATTTAAGTGCAGTTCTGGCTTGGTTGCTACTTGGCCCTGCTCCTTTTCTTGTGTTTGTGCCAGAGTAAGTTCCTTTTTAATCATGAATTTAAACTATTCTTTATAAGCTGTTTTGATAGCCTGATGTCCATCATTGTGCCGGCTAACAAATTAGCTTATTGATCTATTATTATTAGGAAACTTCTTCATTCGGTACAGTGGTGCTCACATGTAAATTTGCAAAATGTTCATTTATTGTTCGTGAACCGAGCATTCCTTTTGCATTCATTATTAAATGATGCACTTACTGAGTTTTGCACTAGGATGATGATTTGTTTATTGTTCTTGCATTCTTTGTGCAACATTCATATTGTCTATCATGTAACATGTAATTCATTATGTTTGTGAATGTTGTACGAACAATATAAAGGTGGTACAAGATACTATAACCAGTGACTTCCCCTAGCAACAAGTGACTTCACCTCAGAACAAATGACTTCCTTAGCAACCATTGACTTCCTCAGCAACAATCTAGTTCTCTAGTGACTTCCCCTGAAAACCAGTGACTTCCTTAGAAACCAGTGACTTACTTAGCAACCAATGACTTCCCCTAGCAACAAGTGAGTTTCATAGCAGCCTTAAGCATCATCTTGCCTCAAGTGACTTCCTTGGCAACCATTAACATCTGGCAATTAGTTGTGTTTTGCCATCACTGACATTCAAGTACTGACCAATGCCTTCCTTATGTAAGTGCACTTGTACTCAGGTGAGAGAGATGGGGCCATCATGGTCCTCTTGTTCTTTTTCTGACAACGAGAGATGTTGACCATGGTGAAACTGAAAGTAGAAGTTCTGCATATTGTGAAAGATTTTCACAAGAAATTTGTTCAGAGTTGTTCAAAGTTGTTCAAAGAATTCCATTCCATGCAGAACTCTGGTTGCTATGGCAATTGGAAGGAAAACTTTAAAATTGTCTTCTCTAAAACACAAGGCCTAGATCTTAGATATTTAGCATCTAGCATTGTCTAGTAGATCTCTATCAAGATTGTTTAAATCATGACCTCCAGGTCAAAATTGGCCTTGCCCAGGGGGGTCTCTTGATTTTAGATCGACTTATATAGTTAAAACTCTTCTTGTGTACAACCACAATGCCCAGAGCTTTAACAGAGATTTGGAATGTGTGCTGATGTCAAAAAGAAACACTTAACTGATCAGTTGTAAGCCATATTTCAATAACAATATAACAAGACCAAATCACTCAGAAAAGACAACTATGAAATATTACTGAATAAACATTGTCAATAATGAGGAATTATCACGATGATAACCTATTCCGTCACTGGTTGTTCAAGACCCACTGCCGATCTGTCAGCACCATGCCATGATAAGGTCTCCGACACCTTATCCTGTGCTCCCTGAGAGACGGTTTCAAATGGTGTTGCGGATTACTGTCCATCCACAATTGCCCACAATCATGGTAGATGTTGATTCAGCTGATAATGAAAAGCGAACAGTGCAGATCATGATCAGACAGCAAAATAATGAATAGCTTACAGTGCAGATCATGATCAGACAGCAGAATGAATAGCATGCAGTGCAGATCATGATCAGACAGAAAAATATAAATAGCTGATGATAGTGCATAGCATGACCAGACAGCATAAAATGAATAGCTTACAGTGCAGATCATGATCAGTCAGCAAAAAGATGAATAGCGAACAGTGCAGATCATAATCAGACAGCAAAATAATGAGGCCTAGAGCTGAGATATTCAGCATTTGGCATGATTCTCTACCAAGATTGTTCAAATCATGACCTCAGGGTTCAAATTTATCCTGCCGGGGGGGGGGGGGGTCTCATAATTTTACATAGGCTTATTAAAAGGGAAATCATGAGCCAAAGGTAAACATTGACCCTTTTCTGCTATTAATTACCTTCTATTTTAGCCAATGTTAGACAGGTGAGCGATATAGGGCCATCATGGCCCTCCTGTCATTACTTAGTCTTGGTTAGTTTTATTTTCAGTATTTCTAAAAACACTTGAATTCTTTCTTGTAAAGGATCCGTTGAATACTCGTATGCAATTTTGTGCAGTAAATGCACAGGATGCTAGAGAAATAGGTGAGCTGGCACATATTTTGACAGGCTGAATTGGCTTAAGCGACTTTTCTTTGTGTCAATGTATGGGTAACAGGTGGTGGTTATGCAAGACTCAAAATCTTTGAGCCCATTGAGAAGTTATTACTTATTTTCGAGGAAGCGTTTCCTTTTTGACATCAGTTTAGCATTATGTAGTGGACCTCTTCCAGGATTGCTTAAATGGGGACCCCCCCCCTTTCAATATTATAGCCAATGGTGAGCGATATAGTGATATAGTTCCATCTTGGCCCTCTTATTAACAAAACTTGTTCAGAATCTTGCCTGTAAGCTGTAGATGATCTTTATAGAAATTGAGCCAGGCTGTCAGGCAAACAAACTGTGTTACAACCAAATATTTTAAAACCTTGATAGCAGGTCACATTTTCTAATAGATAACTTACTCAGAACAGTCCAGCCAGTCAAGTAATATGATACAAACTCTTCTGGGCTGCTTGTTTTTATGTAAAGATCCACCTGTCTCATTCTCCGACAGATGTTTCAATTCAGGAATATGAGAGTAGCTCAGAACAATTAAATTGCAGTGTCCTGAAACTGCTTAGGGTGGTTTGTCTCTTGGCATGCATGAATCATAATTATATAGAAATATATTATAATAACTTTCATTTCAGTTTTACTGTAATCAGAGATACTGTTTACAGCTTATCAAGTATGACATTGTTTCTTTTCAGTGCACTGTATATAAACATCATTGCTCTAACCTTGATTGGTCTGTGTATAGGTTGTTCGTTAATTCCAACATTCAAAGCTCTGCTCATCGGAGCCAAGTAAGTTAACATGTTATACTATTTCTAAAACATCAGACCAGGGACAGAAACTGTTGCTGATGTCTGGACAATTACTGATGTCTGTATCAGTGCATTGTATAGTAATTATGCACCCCATGCAGATGGAGGTGTATAATGGTTTGTTCATGTTGGTTGGTCAGTCTGTCTGTAGACCAAACTTTGACTGATTAACAGTCAAAGATCACCTTCAACAGAAAAAACTTGGCCTAGGTCGCAGAGACCTTTAATATAAAAAAAATTCTGATTATAGACTAGAGAACACTTTTACCTAGTAGTTGAGCCCTATTGATTTTGATGTCAGAAGTCAAGGTCAAAGTGACTTTCAACAGAAAAAATTTGTCTGATCAATATCTAGGGATTGCATTGGCCTAGTATCAGCAAAGCAGTAAATTGACTGCTGTCAGGGGGGCATACACAATGTAATTGCCTTGATAAAATCTAAGTCGAGGTTGAATCTGGTCATCTGGGGTCTAAAATTTGGTCACTAGGTCAAATAATAGAAAAACTAAATGTGTTCAATAGAGGTTGCATTTTTCATTGGATCTTGATTAAACTTGGCCAGTATGGTTGCCTTGATAAAATCTAGATTGAATATTGGTCATCTGGGATCCAAAAAATGGTCACATGATCAAATCATAGAAAAGCCTTGAGTATGCAATAGAGATTGCATTTTTCACTTAATCTTCATGAAACTTGGTCAGTATGGAAATTTAGGTCATTTTCGAATATGGGTCATTTTAGGTCAAAAACTAGGTCACATGTGTGCAATAGAGGTTGCATCCATCATTGGATCTTCATGAAAATTGGTCAGAATTACTGCCTTGTTAAAATCTATGTTTAGTTTGAATGTGGATCATCTTGGGTCAAAAATGGATCATGGGGTCAAATCATAGAAAACCATGTGTATGCAAAAGTGGTTGCATTTTTCATTGAATCTTCATGAAACTTGGTCAGAATGATTATCTTGATGAAATCTCAATTTAGATTGAATATGGATCATCGGTAAAAAAAGGTCACAGGGTCAAATCATAGCAAAACCTTGTGTATGCACTACAGCTAGCATTTCATTGGATCTTCTTGAAACTTGGTCAGTATAATTGTCATATTGAAATTTAGGTAGAGTTTGAATATGGGTTGTCTGAGATAAAAACTAGGTCACCCTGTTAAAACCTTGTGTAAGCCTTACAGGTGACATTTACAACCTAATCATCATGAAAATTCATCATTCAACAGAATGTTTGTGTGGATCAACTGGGATTAAAAACTAGATTGCAAGGTCAATTTGGAGGAAAATCTTGTTGGTACTCTAGAAGTCACATCATGTAAATTGGTTAGAAGGTTAGTGTTGTCAAGGCCAAGCAGAATGTTTGTGTTTATGATATATAGTTAAGGGTTTAAGTTTAGTCACATATGGTCATAAGTAGGTCTCAGATGAGTGATTCAGGGTCATTTGGCCCTTTTGTCTCTGAGTCATTTTCCTCCATTAGTTCTGCATGGTAGAGTTAGCGCCGTGACCAGTCTCAAAAATATTTCTGGACTTGTGGGTGATTATTTGTGCCTTATTATACCCCCGAAACAAAGTTTAGGTGGGTATATAGGAGTCACCCGGTGGTTGGTTGGTCCGTCGGTCGGTCGGTCTGTCGAGCGGTCTGTTGCATTTTCCTTGTTTGGAGCATAACTTGAAAACTACTTGTTGGAATTCAATACAGCTTCATACAATAGTTAAGAACATGGAGAGGAAGTGCAGTGCACAAGAACCATAACTCTATCTTGAGTTACAGATACAAATACAGAGTTATTGCCCTTTATTACTTTTCCTTGTCTGGAGCATAACTTGAAAACTACTGGTTGGAATTCAATACATCTTTATACAATGGTCCAGCACAATGAGAGGAAGTGCAGTGCACAAGAACCATAACTTTATCTTGACAATTGCCAAGAATGATACAGTAAAACTTCATTACTCGAGCATCGATAACTCGAGAACCTGGGATAACTCGAGGACTCCTGTCGGTCCCGGCCATTTTACCTATATGTTTTACCAGAAATCACCATAGATAACTCGAGCAACGATAACCCAAGAATCCAGGATAACTCCAGGAGCACCTGTGGTCCCGTTAGGTAGATTCCTTACTAAATTGCCTGCGGCAACTCAAGGTCATCGATTATCAGATTTTTCTCACCTCCGCTGGCACATCATTATTTTGACATGTCATGAGAAAAATTTCTATTGTTAAAGACGATCGCTATTTTTGGAAGCAAATTTTATAAAGGTCCGTCCATAAGAACAAATATGTTAGCTTGAATTTATGGATGAGACCTCAAGATGATCACTACAGTTTAATTCTTGGCTATATATCAAATATCTTTATATTTTGATGTTGTTTAATTAAGTGTCACAAACAATTACTTTTGAATAAAAAACATACAAAAGGATTATTTTGAGCAATAATATCACTTTAACATTTTTAAACATATAACTATAACAAAAAAATCAGTATATCAAGAAAACTTATTACCTCCCTTTAAGAGCACCCAAAAAGTCAGTGTTTAGAAAAGATGGACTTTTAAACTGTGTTAAATGCTTTCAGAAGGATACTTTTTTGTTACATATTACTTGTAAGTGTTTCACTTTACACAATTTGTCCAGTAAAAGTTTCATTTTGCTATCTGTATTACGTCAGTGGCAATAAAGACATTGCCTCCCCTCCAACACCACCCTCCCACCCGAGACAACAGCTCATTTTTAGCTCATCTGGCACAAAGTGCCAGAGGGAGCTATTAGGATCGCATTCCGTCCGTCCGTCCACCATTTCGTTCAAACAACATCTCTGAAACCACTGGGCCAATGTTGGTGAAACTTTGCATGAAGCTTTATCAAAGTTGTTCAAAGAATTCCATTCCATGCAGAACTCTGGTTGCTATGGCAACAAATAGGAAAAACTTAACAAATCTTCTTCTCTAAAACCACAAGGCCTAGAGATTAGATATATGGCATGTAAAAATGCCTATTGGACTTCTTCCCCAGGTCAAATTTAACCCTTCCCGGGGGGCGGGGGAGGGGGTGGGGGAGGGTGTCAGAGGAAGGTGACTTGATTATACATAGGCTTATATAGGGAAAACTTAAGAAAACAAGAAGGCCGACAGGCAGAGAATAATTATTTGGAATGTTACTTAGCATTTTGTAGTGGACCTCTATGAATTATGTTAGAATCATGAGCCCCTGTATTATAGCCAATAGTAGTCAGGTGAGCGATATAGGGCCATCATGGCCCTCTTGTTCTCAATAAAAAGGCTGGTTACCTATCATTTTTAGCTCGACTATTCGAAGAATAAGGAGGCTATTGCACTCGCCCCGGCGTCGGCGTCTGCGTTGGTTAAAGTTTTTTATAAAGTCAAATATCTTGAATACTATCAAAGGTATTGACTTGAAACTCAAACTATATGTTAACCATCAACATCTACACCTGAGGAAACAATCCCCATAACTCTGTTTTGATTTTTGACAGATTTATGCCCCTTTTTAACTTAGAATTTTTGGTAAAAGTTTTTATAAATCAAGTACTTGAATACTATCAAAGGTTTTACTTGAAACTCAAAAATGTGTCTACCATCAACATCTACACCTGAGGAAACAATTCCCATAACTCTGTTTTGATTTTTGACAGATTTATGCCCCTTTTTAACTTAGAATTTTTGGTAAAAGTTTTTTATAAATTCAAATATCTTGAATACTATATAAGATATGGACTTGAAACTCAAACTATATGTTTACCATCAACATCTACACATGCGGAAACACTCCCCATAACTCTGTTTTGATTTTTGACAGATTTATATCCCTTTTTAACTTAGAATTTTTGGTAAAAGATTTTATAAAGTCAAATATCTTGAATACTATCAAAAGTATTGACTTGAAACTCAAAGTATGTGTCTACCATCAACATCTTCACCTGAGGAAACAATCCCCATAACTCTGTTTTGATTTTTGATAGATTTGTGTCCCTTTTTAACTTTGAATTTTTTTATACTATCGAATGTATTGACTTGAAACTTAAAATATATGTTTACTGTCAACATCTTCACCAATGTTTTTGATTTTTGACATATTTATGCCCCTTTTAAACTTAGAATTTTGTCACAGTTTTTACCAGACTAATATGGAAATACTCAGAATGGCTTTTTTTTTAAATGTCATAGAATAATTATGCAGCATGCAGCGGTCATGCTTTTTTAATTCTATACATATCAATTTTGAAAAGTTACAAAATTATTCATGATCAAATATACAAGGTCATATATTTCTTTGAAATTATCCCCCCATCCTCCCTCAAGTTGGCTTACAGAATCCAGTAAGGCTTTGAATGCAATGTACATTTACAAAGGTCTTTGAACAAGTTTCATATCATTCACCTTAATTCTTATAAACAATTACACAATACTCCTGTTTTTAGACAAAAACCCTATTTTACCAACAAGCTTTCGAATAGTCGAGCGTGCTGTCATGTGACAGCTCTTGTTAAATTAGTTCTCAATAAAGTGATGTTTGAACAATTCTACTGCAAAAAAATTAAGAAATTCTCAATGTTTGAACATTAAGAAAAAAAACTTTGAAAAATGACTACAAATTTTACATATTTTTTTACAGAAACTAGTTTCTCTTTATGGGTTTTTTCTGTTTGAATACATTTTGAAATCTCAATTCATGTAGCTTCATAAAATAGGATCAGTTGCTTAACAATTTAAACAAGAAATGCGGCAAAGCCGCCAAACCAGATTTTCAACAGCCCTAAAATAAAAAAATACATTATTAAAAAAAACAAGTTACAAAGTAGACATGAAAAATAACAATCTTTTTAAATACCCCAAAGATGAAGACCGACGCCAAATCAAGTAAAATCATGAAACAGGATTTTCAAGAGTCACGTGACCTTGACCTTGGAGCCAGCCATGCGGAACATGCGCTGCCGCATCTTGAGTGGTAAACATTTGTCTAAGTTTCATCAAAATCTTCAAAGGGTTGAAGAGTTACAGAGCGGACAGGATTTTCAATGTTAATGTCACTGGACCTTGACCTTGGAGCCAGCCATGCGGAACATGCGTCTGCACGTCATCTTGATGTGGTAAACATTTGTCTGAAGTTTCATCAAAATTCTTCAAAGGGTTGAAGAGTTACAGAGCGGACACAATTTCGTTTGACGCCCGCCCATCCGCCCATCCGCCCATCCGCCCGCCATACCCCAATCTAATAACCAGGATTTTCAAAATTGAAAACCTGGTTAATAAAAATCAATGGTGAGTTGCCATATTTAGAGATTTATTATTGATAAACATGAGATAGGGGTCATTTTCACTGCTTTCAGGGGTATACTACAAAAAGTGTCCATTCTAAATAAGGCTGGTGACCTACCTTTTTATGCCCCCGAAGGGTGGCATATTAAAATCGCACCGTCCGTCCGTCTGTGCGTGCCCACTTACAAATTCGTGTCCAGACTGTAACTCTGTCATGCATTGAAGGATTTTAAAATAACTTGGCACACATCCCTAGCTCAAAGGTCAAGGTCATACTTAAAATTTAAAGGTAATGGATTATGCATATATGCACACATTCGTGTCCGGACTGTAACTTTGTCATGCATTGAAGGATTTTAAAATAACTTGGCACAAATGTCTAGCACATCAAGACGACGTGTCGCGTGCAAGACCCACGTCCCTAGCTCAAAGGTCAAGGTCATACTTAGAGTTTGAAGGTAATGGATTCCTCTATATATGCACACATTCGTGTCCGGACTGTAACTTTGTCATGCATTGAAGGATTTTAAAATAATTTGGCACAAATGTCTAGCACATCAAGACGATGTGTCGCATGCAAGACCCACATCCCTACCACAAAGGTCAAGGTCACACTTAGAGTTTATAGGTAATGGAATCCTGTTTATATGCATACATTTGTGTCTGGACTATAACTTTATCATGCTTCGAAGGATTTTAAAATAACTTTGCACAAATGTCTAGCACATCAACATAGCACATTTATTGAGCACATGGAGAGGACACAGACTGTGAGGCACCTCTTTCGGGGGCATTCGTCACTTGTGAGGGACAGCTCTTGTTTATTGTCGAGCCCGCCTGCGGTGAGCCCAGTATAGTTGTCACTTTTGGCGGTTCTGTGTATGTGCGTGCGTGCGTGCATCCGTGCTCACATTCTGGTACTTAGGTGGCTATACAGACAATAGGTAACAGTACAGTTACTTTGATGTCATTCATTCCGTAATGCTATTTTCTGTTAAGTGGCTAAAAAGAACAATGGGGAGAACAAAAGGCTAGCCACATAAGTATCAGAATGTGAGTACGTCTGTCCGTCCGTCCATCCGATTTTGTCCGGACCATATCTTTTGATGTTACTTGGCACAAATGTTCACCATCATGAGATGGAGTGTCATGCACAAGAACCAGATCCCTAGGTCTAAGGTCAAGGTCACACTTGGAGGTTAAAGGTTAAATTCAAGAATGACTTTGTCTGGAGCATATCTTTTTCATGCATGGAGGGATTTTAATTTAACTTGGCACAAATATTCACCATCATGAGATGGAGTGTCATGCGCAAGAACCAGGTCCCTAGGTCTAAGGTCAAGGTCACACTTGGAGTTTAAAGGTTAAATTCAAGAATGACTTTGTCCGCAGCATATCTTTTTCATGCATAGAGGGATTTTAATTTAACTTTTCACAAATGTTACCATCATGAGACGGAGTGTCATGCGCAAGAACCAGGTCCCTAGGTCTAAGGTCAAGGTCACACTTAGAGGTTAAAGGTCAAAGTCAAGAATATCTTTGTCTGGAGCATTTCTTCTTCATGCCTGGAGGGGTTTTGATGTTACTTTGTACAAATGTTCACCACCATAGGCTACCCTTGTTTTAAATTACTTCCCTTTGTTGTTACTATAAATAGCTTATATTGTAATTTTTTTATTACTGGCCGTAGAGAAAAATCGAGACCAATTATCTGTGGTACAACATGCATGTTACATCCAATATTTTGGTGTATTTTGACCCATCTCTACTTGGTAAGGAGTAAGCCCTTTTGACATATGGCGGGCTTGACATGTTGCACGTGGGCATCTAGTTTTATATTCTGACTAAGCAGGTATTACCCTAACAACAAACGAAATTTCATAAAATTCTCATTGCTTGAAAAATATGATGAAACTGTAGCGATTGTCTTTAATTTATTGTTTATTATCAATTAATCAGCTGTCCAGTGGCATAAGTGATTAAAATATAATTAGCATATTCTAATCATCTTCAATCATATGTAATTACAGCCGCCTATTACTTTGATTGAATAAGAAGAAAATAAAAAAATTATGTTTGCGAGTGTTTAATTACGAGAACTTTATGATGAGATGAAAATTATGAGCCTGAGGAAACTTTTGATGATAAAGCATGACAAAAATTCAAAACTTCATATTATATCTAGAATAATCTCTATCAAATTGTCATGTCAGAAATTAACTTTGTGTCCAAGCTATCTAGTGAAGGACCAGATCTGGGGTAAATACACTGGGCAAAGTAAAATTACAATTACTCCGCCTTCTTTATTAATCAGTTGTCATATAGTAAATAAGTAATTACCCTGATTATACATGTATGCAAACAAAACAGACAGAGTTTAATCAAATAAATACAAAATGGTTATTATTGTTCGTGATTTAATGAAATTAATGAATGTATAAATCCTACTAAAACATAAAGGTCCTCAAAAACACTTTGTTCGTGAAATACGTCACAACAGAAAAAACTTCTTAACTTTCCATTTTTCAGATAACTCGAGAACTCGGATATTTCGAGCATTTTACTCACCCCCTTGCAATGTTTTACTGTATCTCTACTTTAGTTTGTTTCCCAAAGTATTCTGTTACTACGAACTCCCTAATTTTATAAAGCAGTCTTTTGGGGGTATTAATCACATTTAGTGATAGGTCTAGTTTTAAACTAGGTGTAATTTCTAAGAATAGATCTTTTTAGCTCACCTGAGCTGGCTCAGGGTGAGCTATTAGGATCGATGAATGTCCGTCGTCCGTCGTCCGTCCACATTAGTTCGTTAACACTCTAGTGGTCACATTTTTGCCTCAATTGTCACGAAACGTGGTCAGGATGTTTGTCCCAGTAATTACTCGGACGAGTTCGAATATGGGTCATCTCGGATGAAAAACTAGGTCACATGACCCAAAAATAGAAAAATCTTGTTAAGGCTCTAGAGGCTACTGTTTCAGTCCAAATATCCTGGCAATTTGTCAGAAAGGTTGTTTTGTTGATTTCTAGCTCAAGTTTTAATATGGGTCACCTAGGGTCAAAAACTAGGTCACACAGCCCAAATATGGAAAAACCTTGTTAAGACTCTAGAGGTAACATTTTCAGCCCAAATATCCTGGAAATTTGTCAGAAAGGTTGTTAAGATGATTTCTAGCTCATGTTCGAATATGGGTCATCTGGGGTCAAAAACTAGGTCACACAGCCTGAATATGGAAAAACCTTGTTAACACTCTAGAGGTAACATTTTCAGCCCAAATATCCTGGAAATATGTCAGAAATGTTGTTTCGATGATTTCTAGCCAAAATTCGAATATGGGTCATCTGGGGTCAAAAACTAGGTCACAGAGCCCAAATATGGAAAAACCTTGTTAACACTCTAGAGGTAACATTTTCAGCCCAAATATCCTGGAAATGTGTCAGAAAGGTTGTTAAGATGATTTCTAGCCCAGGTTCTAATATGGGTCATCTGGGGTCAAAACTAGGTCACACAGCCCAAACCTGTTAACACTCTAGAGGTACATTTCATCCCAAATATCCTGGAAATTTGTCAGAAAGGTTATTTGATGATTTCTAGCTCAAGTTCGAATATGGGTCATCTGGGGTCAAAAACTAGGTCACACAGCCCAAATATGGAAAAACCTTGTTAACACTAGAGGAAATATCCTGGAAATATGTCAGAAAGGTTATTTTGATGATTTCTAGCTCAAGTTCGAATATGGGTCATCTGGGGTCAAAAACTAGGTCACACAGCCCAAATATGGAAAAACCTTGTTAACATTCTAGAGGTTACATTTTCAGCCCAAATATCCTGGAAATTTGTCAAAAGGTTGTTTCAATGATTTCTAGCTCAAGTTTCGATATGGGTCATCTGGGGTCAAAAACTAGGTCACAGAGCCCAAATGTGGAAAAGCCTTGATAATACTCTACAGGTAACATTTTCAGCCCAAATATCCTGGAAATTTGTCAGAAAGGTTGTTTCTATGATTTCTAGCTCAAGTTCGAATATGGGTCATCTTGGGTCAAAAACTAGGTCACACAGCCCAAATATGGAAAAACCTTGTTAACACTCTAGAGGTAACATTTTCAGCCCAAATATCCTGGAAATTTGTCAGAAAGGTTGTTTCGATGATTTCTAGCAACTTTGTTAAAAGCAGTTGTACTCGGGTGAGCGATAAAGGGCCATCATGGCCCTCTTGTTAGTATTTGTGGTGGAAACCCCTTTGGCTATTTATAGCATTATATAAGCATTATGCAGGGTTAGGCCTATTTTTTAGCAACAGTTTCCTTTTACTGTAACATTTTATGATTTTGAAACTTCAAGGGCTAGAGCTAAGATATTTAGTATGTAGCATTGCCTGGTGGACTTCTAGATTTCTACCAAGATTGTTTAAATTATGACCCATAGAGATCAATAATCGCCTTCAATCATACAGCAGCCAGTTAACCTGATTGAATAAGAAGAAAAAATAAGAAAATTATGTTTGCGAGGTTTTTTTGTATGTAAACAAAACAGACAGGATTTAATCAAATCAATACAAAATGGTAATCAGGGTTCGTGATTTAATAAAATAAATAAATGTTTAAATCTTACTACAACATAAAGGTCCTCAAATACACTTTGTTCATAAGATAAGTCAAAGCAGAAAAACTTGCAAACTTTCCATGATTCAGATTACTTGAGAACTCAGATATTTCCAAGACGTGAAAATGATCACTGAAAAGTCCAACACGTGAAAGTGTTCACGCATTTATTCTGTGCAATTCTGTTCAATTACTAAGTAGGATTTTAAATGCTCAATAAAAGATACCTAACTGCTCAAATCCAAACTGTTAAAATGTGAACTAGAGATGGAGGTTAATGTCAAGGAAATCAAAACGATTTACAGTTCTCTCAAACTTGTGTTCAGATTGCAAATTTGTAAATGAACTTGCAATAATACAGCGCTCAAACTGTAGTACTAAAGAGCTATAGTTTTGTTTGAAGAAACTATTGTCAGTTGTAATTTCAAAGCTTCAGAATCAGCCCATGGTCACAGACGGTACACAAACACTAAATGAGTATGCTAACTCAAACTCAAACATTTTATTTGCGTTGAGGCCACCAGCCCATAATAACTTATACTACCATGCAAATGTATACATTTGCATTGTGTGATGTATAGCCCTATCAAGAGAAAATTTACAAATAAACTAAGTACAGTATTCGTGTAATATTAACAATGCCATGTATTAATTTTCTAGCGATATTTACAATATCATTTCTTAATTACAGTATTCTTATAATATTCTAGCATAAATGTTGGTAATTAATAATATTTCTGCGAACATGCAATTTAATATCGGGGATTTCAAAGGCAAATATACTGTAGATATTACTCCACTTAGAACTATTTCTTGCATCGGAGAAATCCATTTGTATCTTTATTGTTCTGTTCAGTTCTGTTCCCTCTGGAACGGCTGTCTTTCGACACCAGTCCCAAAAATAATGCCACAAAGTATTTCATAACAGCAGCTGAAGGAAACAGTAATGCAAATTCCGGACATTTGTTAAGTGTTGAGTAGTATCCCTTTTTTAGATCCCTATTGTTGAGTAGTATCACTTTTTTAGATCCCAATTGAGATCGCCTGGTGTCCTTTGTCTGTCTGTCTGTCTGTCCACACTTTACCTTGTGTATGCAATAGAGGTTGCATTTGTCATTGGATCTTCATGAAACTTGGTCGGTATGATTGCCTTGATTAAAACTAGGTTGAGTACGAACATGGGTCATATAGGGTCAAAAATAAGTTCACCCGGTCAAGTCATAGCAAAACCTTGTGTATGCAATAGAGGTAGCAGTTTTAGCTTGACTATTTGGAGAATATGGAGAGCTATTACAGTCACTTGTGCGTCGGTGTTGGTGTTGCAGCTTTGGTTAAAGTTTTGCATGCAAGGTACTATCATGGACATGTCTCAGTAACCACTTATGATATTGTCTTGATACTTCAGTAATGTATTTAGGGTTGTCATGCAGTCAAGTCAGATAACTCTGGTGTAAATGTAGTACAAATTATGGCCCTTGTTTGACTTTGAAAATTTGGTTAACGTTTTGCATGCAGGGTACTATCATGGACATATCTCAGTAACCACTTATGATATTGACTTGAAACTTGTTCATTGGATCTTCATGAAACTTGGTCAGTATGATTGCCATGATGAAATGTAGGTCGAGTTCAAACATTGGTCATCTAGGGTCAAAAACTAGGTCACGGGATAAAATTGTAGAAAACCCTTGTGTATGCAATAGAGGTTGCATTTTTCATTCTATCTTCATGAAACGTTGTCAGTAAGATTGTCTTGATGAAATTTAGGTCGAGTTTGAACATGGGTAATCTGAGGTAAAAAACTAGGTCACTGAGTTTTAAAACCTTGTGTATGCCATAAAGGTGATATTTACAACCCAATCATCATGTAAATTGGTCAAAAGGTTTGCCTTGTCAAGGTCAAACAGAATTTTGTGTTTATGATATATAGTTTTAGAGTTGAAGAATACATATGGTCATAAGTCACAGGTGAGCCCTCTTGTTCTATTGTTTACATTATATAGAAAAACTTTAAAAAGCACATGACCCCTGGGTCAAAATTGATATCGGGTCATTTGATTTTATATAACCTTATATAGGAAAGACATTAAAAAATCTTCTCTTCTAAGCCTAGAGCTTAGATATATTTAGCATATAGTATTGCTAGTGGACGTCTACCATAATTTTTCAAGTAATAACCTATGGGTAAAAAATGACCCACAGTCACATGAAGTTAGACAAAAAACATTTTTTAAAAACACCCCAGACCTACTATCAATCATAAAGAATACAAGTTATGCAACAAATGCAACGAATTTACCAGATTGCCATTGTCTATTGCTCGAATTCCTCGATAAATCCAAAAAGCCTGGAATATCTGTTATTATATATCAATAAGGCAAAAATTATGTCTCCCCCATAGAATATGGCTGAGATATATTGTTTTTGCCAGGGATGTCTGTCTGTCCGTCCGTCTGTCTGTCCGGCTCCATATCTCCTAAGGATTTTCATGAAACTTTGGTCAGATGTTAACCTCAACTACCTGATGTGCAGAACCCATGTACAAACCAAGCCGTCTCAAGGTCTATGTCACAGCTCAAGGTCAAAGATTTGAGTCTTGCATTTCGTGTCTGCTCCGTATCTCCTAAACCCCTCGAAGGATTTTCATGAAACTTGGGTCAGATGTTCACCTCAACTATGTGATGTGCAAAACCAGTGAACAAACCGCACTGGCTCAAGGTCAGGGTTACAAGAGATCAAAGGTCATATGACTATATTGCATGTCCACTCCATATCTTTTGAGCGCATTTTAGAATAACTCACTACAAATGTTCACAATATTGACATGATGTGCAGAGCGCATTTAACAACCACCTTGGTTCAAGGTCAAGGTTATTTCTAAAAATAGAAAAATGGTTTCTGACCAATTGCAATGTAACTTGGTGTGTAGGTATCATGCATGGAGAAGGAACATTGGGTTGCATCGGGGATTACTAGGGTCAAGGTCACTGTTACTGAAAATAGATTTCTTTATAAATCCTTTTTTTGGGTTTTTAGTGTTTTAAGCAGAAGAAATTTTTTTTAAGGTTAAGGTCAGTTACTAAAAATGGATAAATATTTTTTTGTTTTAAGCAAAAAAAATTAAGGTCAAGGTCACTGTTACTAAAAATAGATTTTTGAGTTGTTTTAATATCCTGTTTCAGTCTTACAATCATTGACAAACTGCCATGGGGGAGACATATGTTTTTGTGACAAAAACAACCATCTAGTTATGCTCTAGAATTATGCTTGTGTCAATATGTTTAGTCCACACATTCCATCAGAAAATATCAAAATGTCACAAAAGACATGAATAGCAATTATGTTGGCCACTGATTTAATGACTACACAGTTAACTGCCTTGCTGGCTCTGCGCAACATATATTTGCTGAATTGTGTTTTCCGGTACCATGCGGTTATTGCATAACTTATAACTAAAAAATGATGTTTTGTCCAAACTTCATGTGACTGTGAAATGACCCTGCCCTGGGGGTCACTTGACTTTCCACATGCTTATATAGGGAAAACTTTAAAATCTTGTTTTCAATTATTTTGCCATAAGTAACTTGAACACCTTTTCTGGAAGAAATTATGTGAATACAAAAAAAAGACATACCTTAACATAGTGCAGAAAGTAAATGAAGATACTTCTCTCATTATATGAACAATAAAATCTTTATTCTTCCCAAGCAAATACAATACAAATTGATACAGGGCTTTTACAGTTTTCTTAACCTTTTCGGTTTCCGGACTCTAATGAAAAAAAACAACAACTTTTTCTGTTTCAGTTCTTTAGGATTACCAAATGATATTGATACATATGGAAAAGTATCTGGCTTTTTCAATTCAAGTTTTTCCTTTGGGTAAGTTCTGCTTAGATGACAGTTCATATAGTTTTGTATATATGACAGTTTATGTAGTTCTATTTAGATGAAAGTTTGTATAGACCTGTATACATAAAATTTCATGTCATTTGTTGAGATGACAGTTCATATAATTTTTTATAAATAACAGATGATATAGTTCTGTATAGATGACAGTTCAAAAGTTATGCCCACTACGAAGAAGAGGGGTATATTGGTTTGCAGATGTATGTTGGCCGGACGGTATGTCCATATGTCTGTCTGTCTTCCAACTGGTTTCCGGATGGTAACTCAAGAACGCTTGGGCCTAGGATCTTGAAACTTGATGTGGAGGTAGGTCATGACCAGCAGATGACCCCTATTGATATTGTGGTCAGTATGTCAAAGGTCAAGGTCACTGGGACTAGAATGGTTTGAACAATTTTAATAAAATTGTCACCCATGGAACTTTTGTGTGAAATTATTAGCTCACCTGGCTTTGCCAGGGTGAGCTTTTACTAATGGATGATTGTCCGTCGTCTGTCAACATTTTGATTCAAACGACATCTCCTCTGAAACCACGGGGCCAATGTTGATGCAGGGATGTTCCTTGCATGAAGCTTTACCAAAATTGTTCAAAGAATTCTGTTCTATGCAGAACTCTCACATTGCTATGGCAAAAAAAAAATCTTCTCTGAAACCAAAACAAAGCCTATAGCTTAGGTATTTAGCATGCAGCATCTACCAAGATTGTTCAAATTATGACCCATGGGTCAATTTTGACCCCGCCCGGGGGATCACTTAGTTTTACATAATGAAAAACTTTAAAAATCTTCGTCTCTGAAACCACAAGGCCTAGAGCCTAGATATTAAGTATGTAGCATTGTCTAGTGGACCTCTTCCAAGATTGTTCAATTTATGACCCTCAAATTAAAATTGACCCCGCCCTTGGGGTCACTTGTTTTTAGCTCGACTTTTCGAAGAAAAGGGGAGCTATCCTACTCGCCCTGGCGTCTGCATCAGCGTTGGTGTCACACCTTAGTTAAGTTTTTCGTACCACCCCACTTTATTTCAAAACTATTAGAGGTATGGCTTTGAAACTTACCATACTTGTTTACCATCACAACCTCCATCTACAGACAAGAGTACATAATTCTGTCAAGGTTTTTGACAGAATTTTGGCCCTTTTTTGACTTAGAAAGTGTATTGAGCTTGGTTAAGTTTTTCGTACCACCTCACTTTATTTCAAAACCATTGGAGGTATTGCTTTGAAACTAACCATACTTGTTTACCATCATGACCTACATCAACAGACAAGAGTACATAACTCTGTCAAGGTCTTGAACAGAATTATGCCCCTTTTTGACTTAGAAAATACATTGAATATGGGTAAAATCCACTTATTGCCTTAACCCTTTGAGATATTGCTTTGAAACTTTGAATGCTTGTTTACATCATTACCCCCATCTGTAGGCAAGAGAAGGTAACTCTGTCAGGGATTTGTTTTAAAAATTAAGGCCCTTTATCGACTTAGAATCTTGGTTAAGTTTTTCGTACCAGTCCACTTTTTGACTAAACTGTTCGAGATATTACTTTGAAAGTTGGAATACTTGTTTACCATCATGATCCCAAAACATGGGCAGGAGAAGGTAATTCTGTCAAGGATTTTATATGAATTATGGCCCTTTTTGACTTAGAAACTCAGTTAAAATTTTCATTCTTGTCCACTTGTTGACTTAACCATTTGAGATATTACTTTGAAAGTTGGAGTACTTATGTACCACCATGAGACCTATCTGTAAGCAAGAGAAGATAACTCTGTGAAAATGTTTCTTTATTTGAACTTAGAAATTCCTAGTTAAAGTTTTGTGTGCCCTTAACTGTCAAAGTTTTGTTTTATTGGCAAGCACTAAAAAAGTCGAGTGCACTGCCCTACTGACAGCTCTTGTTTACTTAGAAAATACATTGAATATAAGTAAAATCCACTTACTGCCTTAACCCTTTGAGATATTGCTTTGAAACTTTGAATGCATGTTAACATCATTACCCCCATCTGTAGGCAAAAGAAGGTAACTCTGTCAGGGATTTGTTTTAAAAATTAAGGCCCTTTATTGACTTAGAATCTTGGTTAAGTTTTTCGTACCAGTCCACTTTTTGACTAAACTGTTTGAAATATTAATTTGAAAGTTGGAATACTTGTTTACCATCATGATCCCAAAACATGGGCAGGAGAAGGTAATTCTGTCAAGGATTTTATTTGAATTATGGCCCTTTTTGACTTAGAAACTCAGTTAAAATTTTCATTCTTGTCCACTTGTTGACTTAACCATTTGAGATATTACTTTGAAAGTTGGAGTACTTATGTACCATCATGACACCTATCTGTAAGCAAGAGAAGATAACTCTGTGAAAATGTTTCTTTATTTGTACTTAGAAATTCCTAGTTAAAGTTTTGTGTGCCCTTAACTGTCAAAGTTTTGTTTTATAGGCAAGCACTAAAAAGTCGAGCGCGCTGTCCTACTGACAGCTCTTGTTTACTTAGAAAGTGTATCGAGCTTGGTTAAGTTTTTCATACCACCTCACTTTATTTCAAAACCATTAGAGGTATTGTTTTGAAACTAACCATACTTGTTGACTATCATGACCTTCATCAACAGACATGAGTACAAAACTCTGTCAAGGTTTTTGACAGAATTATGCCCCTTTTTGACTTAGAAAATACATTGAATATGGGAAAAATCCACTTATTGTCTTAACCCTTTGAGATATTGCTTTGAAACTTTGAATGCTTGTTTAAATCATTACCCTATCTGTAGGCAATAGAAGATAACGCTGTCAGGGATTTGTTTTAAAAATTAAGGCCCTTTATTGACTTAGAATCTTGGTTAAGTTTTTATTAATTTGAAAGTTGGAATACTTGTTTACCATCATGATCCCCAAACTAGGGCAGGAGAGGTAATTCTGTCAAGGATTTTATTTGAATTATGGCCCTTTTTGACTTAGAAACTCAGTTAAAATTTTCATTCTTGTCCACTTGTTGACTTAACCATTTGAGATATTACTTTGAAAGTTGGAGTACTTATGTACCATCATGAGACCTATCTGTAAGCAAGAGAAGACAACTCTGTGAAAATGTTTCATGATTTGTATTTAGAAATTCCTAGTTAAAGTCTTATGTGCCCTTAACTGTCAAAGTTTTTTTTATTGGCAAGCATTAAAAAAGTCGAGCGCACTGTCCTACTGACAGCTCTTGTTATCTAGGCTATATAGGAAAAACTTTAAAAATCTTCTTCTCTGAAACCACGAGGCCTAGAGCTGAGATGTTTGGCATGAAGCATTGCCTAGTTGACCTCTACCAAGTTTGTTCAAATCATGACCTTTGGGTCAAACTGACCCCGCCCGGGGGATCTCTTGATTTTCTTCTCTATAACCACAAGGCCTAGAAATTAGATATTTAGCATGTAGCATTGCCTTGTGGACCTTTACCAAGATTGTTTAAATTATCACCTGCAGGTGAAAATTAACCCTTCCCAGGAGAAGGAGGGGGGTCATTTGATTTCGCATAGGCATTTATAGGGAAAACTTCAAAAACCCACAAGGCCCACAGGCAGAGCTTAGATATTTTGAATGTTACTAAGCATGGTGTATTGGACCTCAACGAATTATGTTAAAATCATGACCCCTTGTATTATTGGCAATTGATATTCAGGTGAGCGATATAGGGCCATCTTGGCCATCGTTTTTTAAATTGGACCAGCTGCTTAGGAGATGTTGTTCAGAAATTTTTCTATTTTTAGCTCTGGCGGCAGTCTTTTTCAGACATGTAGATTATTTATAGAGGTTCACCAGAGGAACATTTTGTGTAAAATTATTTCAAAATCATACCAGTCATTTAGGAAATGTCATTTAAAGCTTTTTCTATTTTAGCCTTAGCTGCCATCTTGTGCAAGGCACCGTATCAGTTTGAGCAGGTTTTATAGAATGTCACTTGAGGAACATTTGTGTGAAATTATTTCAAAATAAGACCAACCATTATCAGGAGCTGTCTTTGCAAGATTTTTGTATTTTAAGCTCTATTGGCCATTATGCACAGTTGAATGGAATGATTTTAGCAACATAAAAAGAGACTGTTACCATCCAAGAATCCATTTTTTTATCTCCTTTGGAGGGTGGGGGGGAGCATATGTGTTTTGAAAGTTTTCACATTGATTTCAATACCGTATCTCTATAAAGCTTTCCAGTAACTGATATGCCAGATATCCCACGTTATTAGCTCATGTGAGAACAAGGTACCAGTGGTGAGCTATTGTGAAAGTATTCTGTCCAGCATCATGCGTCCTAAACATTTTCCTTCAAACAGCTCTGAAACCGGTGTGCCAGTTGTTTCCAAATTTAATAGCGATCATTCTTGCACAGTGCCTACAAGAGCAATATCCTGCAGCATAGAAGCTGGATTGTGTTTTTGCGGGATTTGTTAGCTGTTGTTGACCTTGTTTACAGTTATTGCCAATGGTACCCAGGTGAATGATAGTTACTGGCCCTCTTTTTGAAATGTGTTGGATGTATCATTTTGGAAAATTCAGTGGAAAATCCTTCAGTTTTGCTCTTTGATAAACAAAGCTTTTTTTTCAGTGAATATCAGAAAAAATGTTATCTTCTTTCCAGAGCATTTTTTGGGCCAACTATAGGTGGTGTCATGGTGGAGAAATTTGGATTTCCATGGGCATCTACAGGTATTGCAGGGATGCTCTGCTTTGGGGTAAATTTTGTCTAGCATTTTCTCTCATACTCTTTTCCCTGATGAGCCTTCCTTCATCCACGAACGCTTTCAACAAGTTACTTTCATAAGCTGGTTGATGGAATTTCGCTATATCTGACTCAAATGCTCTTAGATTAATGCAAATGATTAAATTTGACTGAAATTTTCAAAATCTGTTTGTCTAAAACTGTAAAGTCGAGAGCTTAAATATTTTATTTGTAGTATTATGTGATGTTGCTTTACCAGATTTGTTCAGATCACACCCATTGTTCAGAATTGATGCACATCCAGCTTGGCTTTTTTAACATAAACTTAGACTTGCACAATTTAATACTCTCTTCGTCAAGCATTTAGCAGGATGACCGCCGTAGCGGAGTGACTTTGACATAGGCTTACACAAGCAAACCTTGATTTTTTCCTTACCAAAACTGCAAGTATAAAACTTAAAGCTTCTTTAGAACTATCTTGAGTTCTTTTACAAAGTTTATTCAATTTATACACCATGGTCCAGGATTTATACCAACTTAATATGTCTTGATTTTACATAGACTTTTTAAATCACCTGGAACAAAGTGCCAAGGCTTTGTACCAGAGTGAGGTATTAGGATTGCTCACAGTCTGGCGTATGTCAGTTAACATTTTCTTTCAAATGACATCTCCTCTGAAACCACTAGGCGAATGCTGATGAAACTTGGCAGGGATGTTCCTTGCATGAAGCCCTCTCATAGTTGTTCAACCAAGAAAAACTGTGACACAAAGTATCACAGTGGGCCCGCAAAATAAACTGACATGTTAATATTTTGGCAATTGGTGATGATTGATTTTTAGCTTGTCTGATTTTTGAAAAATATGACGAGCTATTGTCGTCACTTGATTGTCGTCATCGTCGTCGGTGTCGTCGGAGGCGTTGGTTAAGTTTTGCGTTTAGGTCACTTACATGGAAACTATCAAAGCTATCACTTTGAAACTTGGGACACTTGTTCATCTAATACCCTTCTTTACATTTTATCCTAAAGATGCTGAGTCTGTTGAATTTTGATGGATTTTGGTTGATTTTGAGAATTGGACATAGCTTCTTTTTTGTTAGATTGATTTCAAATTTTTCTCAAACAATATGGATAATGTACTTCAATATATCAAACGGGTCACACATTTGGAAGGGGATTTTTTAGTATTTTTGGACTTTGTCATTTTTAGCTAGTCTGAGTTTTGAAGTTTTGCGTTTGGATCACTTACATTCAAACTATCATAGCTATCACTTTCAAACTTGGAATACCTGTTCACTATCAAATGTACTATAGAATAAAAGATTTTTACAAGTTACATAACCCTGTAATGTGTCGAGAACTTGACATATTTTGTTTTGTAAATATGATGACGTAACAATGTTTTTGGTGCATAAAGTACCATTTGTAGGTGTGTAATTTTGTTATCTCACTTTTCTGAAAGTTTCATGCTAAGAAAGGGAATAGTTTTGAGGCAATTCTGTAGATTGAGATTGCAAGTCGGAACTCAATACTGCCAAAATTGAAAATCCTTTCTTAACCACTATTTTGGTCCATTATTCAGCAAATTATGACTGTACCTTATGTATATATTGAAATCATTTACTCATAAAGAGTCTTAGTGTTTAATTATGTTGATTTATTGAGAGTTTTGTGAAACTGCATTCTAAGTGATGCTGGTCGGATTCTAAAAGGCAGTGGCTAGAGTTACGGTACCGTAACTCTAGCCTCCGAGTCTAGAGTTACGGAAGTTCCGTATCTCTAGAAAATTCTATGAGGATTGGCTAGAGTTACGGAAGTTTATAAAGACATATGTATGTTGCTTTAAATATGCATGGTAATGTATTGTAAACTTAAATATTTCACCGGTAATAGTGAACAAACCGATCTGTCGGCAAATGCAGCGACTTCGTAGCCGCCATTTTGGTAATACACAATACATTGGCGGAAATATCGTTGTTATCTTCGTCTTTACTTGAGCGTTCCATTGTAGTTGGACAATTATATCACATTTTTTGCATGATAGAAGTTAAGTAAAATTTCTTGTTGACATATGTTGTTTTTGTATTGAATTGTCTAACTACATCTAAGCCACACCACAAGAAGGCACTCAAATCGTGACAAAAAAGAAAGATTTTAATTATGACCGAAAGTACAGCTGTTAAGAATAAATCTTAATTTCGTTTTTTTCCGTTTTTCGTGCTCTTAGAATTCTAATATTCTTCTTTTCTTGATCTTACTATTGCTTTATTAACGTTGTTTGTAAACAGAACACGTAACTATGTGCAAGAGTATACAGCATGAAAATAATAGTTCCGATATTAGCAACATATTAAGTATAACCAAAATGGCGCCTGCGAAGTTGTCGTATAAACAACCAGGAATACTCTATAACCATAGACGGTTCCTGATACAACAGATCAGTTTATTAATGAATAATGGTAAAATATTTAAGTTTACAACACATTATCATGCATATATTAAAGCAATATACATACTTTTATAAACTTCCGTAACTCTAGCCTTTCCTCATAGGGTTTTGCTAGAGATACGGAACTTCCGTAACTGTAGACTCGGAGGCTAGAGTTACAGTACCGTAACTCTAGCCACTGCCATTCTAAAAATAGACCAAATAAAAGAATGTTTCAAAACTATCATTTTGAGTCAGTTAGCATAATTTTAAGGCTACCATATTATTACAAAAATGTATATATATTGAAACATTTGTTTGTGAGGAATTTAACGGAACGGTATAAAACGCAGATGACATAGAAATAGAAGGACTGCAGACAACATAGGTAAAGAAGGATTTTCTCTTATGCAGATAATATAGACAAAGAAGGGTGTTGAAAAACGCAGACAATATAGATTGTGTGAAGGTGTGAAACACTATCAACAGTGATCAAAGTGGTACTTTGTGACATAGATTTAAGATAATTTTCTAAAGTTTAGTTAGAAAATGTTCAATATTTTACTTTGATATACACAATTTTCTATTTTAATTTGATTGGTAAATACTCCCTTTGCATGTTTATAGTTATATTTTAGAGCATTATACAGTAAACCTCGGTTATAAGGAACTTGGATATAAGGAACACTCGGTTATAAGGAACAGTTTTCAAATCCCCGATCTAAATCCTTCTTTATTCAATGTAAAAATCCTCGGTTATAGGGAACTCGGTTATAAGGAACACTCGGTTATAAGGAACAAATTTTCCAGTCCCAGAGTACAAAATTCAATGGAAAACACCTCGGTTTTAGCGAACAGACATAAAGAATAAAATTATTAAAAATCGGAACGCTGATGACGTCACTTTCATGCGCGTTCATGTTAGCCTACTTGAATAAATTATTTCATTTCTGTAATCTTTAGTTTGTTAATTCACGGATACGATAAAAAGAAAAAAAATATAATACTATCAAAAAGTTTAACAAAGACTAGATCTAGACGATAGAAGATTAAACATTTACTGTACTGAAAAGGGTTAAATTTGTAGATGTAATCTAAGTATTTTATGTTAAATCTTAAATATTTGGTCAAATATTATTCACTCTCAACAATCTCAAACGAGTACTTCAAGAAGTCATTAGCACTCATGTACAGACATTACGTTACTGCCGGTGTAGATTCCATATGTAAATTTGAATAGATTTGAATCTGCGATATTTTTCTTGTACATGTACATGACAATGTGTGCAAAATAAAAAGAAAATGAACATACACAGTCATGTAATTATATTTTATTTTAGTATTTATTCTATTCCTTTTAACATCATGCTGTCGAGCTGGGAAGGAAAGGACCGGTACTAGACTCGCAACTTTCTCACTAAAAATTCATGTTCGGCCCGATGTTCAGTAGAATAATGTTCGCTATAAAAATTGTGTTCGCTATACAAACCTCTGTTACAAGGAACTAGTTCGCTATACGGATATAAGGTACCTCGGTTATAAGGAACAATTTTCTGATGTCCCACGCTGTTCCTTATAACCGAGGTTTACTGTAGTACAAACTTACGTTTTTAACTCCTGCATTTATTCAACATAGATTGAAAGTAAGGAAATATTTGTGTTATATTTAATTCGTAAATTGAATTTAAATTGAAAAATAATTAGATTTATTGTATAGTTACATTTTTTCAAGGCTTATTAAACTTAGTTGCGGCAATGAGGAAAGTATGTCATTTCCAATAACATTATTATTGTTTAGCATTTATTCGATGATTTATATATAAAAATATAATTTTGTGTTCAAGGGAGATGAACATGGTTGGGGAGGGCGCTGGGGGTGGGGGCGGATATAAATAAAATAATGAAAACAAGAAAAACGTGAAAGCTTAAATTAATTCATTTATATTCTCACAATAATCAAAGACATGGGATAAAACACACAAAGAAATAAATAAATATATACATGTTCTTTCTATTGAAGATCACTAGATATCTTGTAGGAACAACTTACTCTTAAAAACGAAGGCCTATACACATCAAGAAATCAAAATGTAAATCATAAAAAATTAACAAAGTAATGTTTAGTACAAATGCATAATATTGCAAGTTTTCACATTAAATCTTTTATCAAAGTACAAATGTATACAACTATTAACACTTCATGTATAAGAAATGTGACAATATATAATAGATACAGTGCTTATCAATAATCACAGTAATAATAGTCAAATTAATTTGGTGTTTAAAACTGCAACAGTATACATATACATGTATAGCTAACAATAAACAGTTGTCAATTAATCATGTCAATTAGTCAATCAATAATTCAATCAACAATTCAATCAACCAATCAATAAATCAGCTTATATTGTCATATATTAAACATCATACATCAGTAAATATATCATTGTTTTACAAATCACATGTGAAACACAAAAATTGTTGATCTATCCTTGAGATGTCAGATGGAGCATTCACACAGAACTTATGAAACCAACATGAACATTTGTCACATTGCACCATGTTGTCCTAACAAGCTGGCATATTACATATACAATAATTTTCAATATTTCTAATTTTTAAGTTTTTATTTCTCCTGGAACCTACAGACTTGTCGGTTTTCGGAAATTCTTTCATTATGCCATTGCTTAAACATTCAAATAAATGTTGCCGTAATTGTGTGGAATCAAAAATTATATCAAGTGAAAGTTTTTTGTCCAGACAATAAGATGTTGCATATGCAATTGCGAAAAGTCCACAGTCAACATCGTTTGTTTGCTTTATGACACTTGGCACTTGAATATTAATACAATTTAAGTCCTTTCCATATAAGTTTGACAACTGAATTTTCAATCCATCAGGGATTATTCTGTCACTATCTCTATCGTTACTTAGACTGTCTAATAAATAAATTTTTTCTTGGTGATAGATGGAGCACACCCAATGATCTTTATGTGTGTGGTGTATCTGACAAGACGGCGAAGTTGTGCTTTCCATGGGCAATTAATATACCCATCTCTCTTCTATTTCAACAATAACTTCTAAATCTGGTATTGTTTTGGTATAAATGATGTATTGATCAAGCTGATCAACTAGCAAGTGTAGACTATAGAGAGAGTCATGGGTTAATTTCACATCTCCTCGTACTTTTGCTTTCAGATTTTTAATTTGCTGCTCATTACGCGGAATACCTATGCCTCTCATTTTTGCGATAGGTGACTTTTCATTGATCATTTTATCATGTAATTTATCAGGTTTTTCATCTAGGCACCTTGCTTTTATTTCTTTTATCACTGACGGTTTTGTTCTTTTGTATGATCTGTTAGTATTTCGTTTGCGGGTTTTATGCGGTAAAAACTGATATGCTGCATTGTCACCTAAGTAAACCAACAACGTGCGTCCATTGTAATAAGATCCTGTAAATCGAAACGCTTGCTTTTGGAATTGATCACTGACAACACCCTGATTGCTTCCTGTCCGTTTACTTTATACTTATTTTTCCCATAGTTTCGCCAAGTGTACCAATCTGCACGCCAATCATCAGTCTTATTGGGGTCTCCACTATAATCAAATAAGTATGTCCTTCCAGCCTGTGGTCTGTATGGCGGTTCATATGTTGTACTTTCTGGTATATTCTGTATAAGAATATCTGCCGCTTCCTGCTGTGTTAACACTCTGTCTGTTTTTGACCATATGGGTACTTTATCACTATCACCACCTCCTACTAAAGGCATTTCATCACAACTTAAGTAATACTTGCACTTAGTTTCAACAACAAACACACTATCTGTATCACGACTACGTTTAACACTTAAATTATTCCGTACTGGGTGAACAGGTTGAAACACAACTGAAGAAGTAGAGTATCTTGTTGATGGTTGCCTGCGACGTTTACGAGATGGAACACCAGTTCCATAACTAGGTGCTGATGGAAGATAACGTGGAGACGACTCTTGAAATGACGTAACACAAGTTGACGTAGCTCGAACCGAAGTAACTTTACTTGAGTGTGATATCACTGTCCACGTATTAACACTATGACCCATAAACCCTATAAATTCTGTAGTTACATCACTCTCTGCTAAATGTTTCGTTAAGAAATTTATAGAATAGAATGCAGATCTATATTCTTTAGTAATTATTTTTATTCTGACCACCAACTTCTTGTCAGTAAAACTTAAGCTTAAAGACACATGAACAGGAATGTGGGGTATGCACAACAGGGGTCCAGTCAGCCATGCGAATTCACAGCGAATTCAAAGCAGGGGTCAATTAACATGACTGGTCACTGGAAGACTAGCTTCTGTTTATCATATTCAGCTTCTGTATAACTACCTTACATTTTATATCATAATAATTTTCTAATATGACAGAAACTTGAAGAAAATATTTTTTTCATTTTTAAATTACTCCAACAGCAAACCAATTAACACTAAGATTAGATGTAACACTTTATACATAAAATAAATTTACAAAGAAATAAATACAGTCAGACGGATTCTTTATACATAAAATAAATTTAGTTTTGGCTTATTTTACAGTTTGAAGAAGCGTTCAGTTGCATTTTTAATTTACAAAGAAATAAATACAGTCAGAAGGATTCTTTATGATTTAAAACTGCATTCGGGCCACACCACAGGAAGGCGCTTAATTACTTATGCCTAATTATCATTCTCAATACTAAATTAATAGTAACTTACAGTAGCTAGTTATGGAAGCTAGTCTATCATTTGCTAAGACCCCATACTAAAATGCAGATTATTTATGACTGTACAATAATATTGTAACTTTATGCCAAGCACTGCTAGTCAAAATCATAAAAACCATGATATTTTTCCATTATCTCTTAAGTTTAGTGTAATAATAACATACATTTATTTATACTATAGGAGAGATCGCCGTGACGTCACACGGCAATTTTGATAAGATCGCTGGTGGGCAATAACAGTGGTGTTTACAATGTTTATGTATCGGAAAGGAATTTTTGAATTTTCATAACTTTTTTGCTATGTGAAGGATTTTTAAAATTCAAAAAGTTAAGAAATGCTCTTGTTACTCATATTTTCACATCCAAATTTCTCTTTTGAAAAAAATACTGTTTTCAATGACACCCGATTTTTCAAAACGGCTTGTTGCTGCTGTAACCATTTACGAAAACAGTGTAAGTTAAGAGCTTGTTCATTTTTCATTTTGAATCTTAACAAAAATTGAAACTAATGAATAAAGTGTATGTTTTATTAGCTTTCCAGTGATATAAAACATTTTAAAATATCATTTGTTTAAAAAAAGTTACGGCCGTTAAAAAACACCCCTAACAATACAAAAACACAGACTTCCGGCTGCTGCCCACCGCATTGGTCTCTTATCAGAAGAAAATATTGCGTAATATAGGGTTTTGTTTGCAAACACGATCTCTCCTATAGAACCAATTGCTAACTTCACTCTAAAATTGCCCTTCTTTTGTATATAAGTTGTTTCTTCAAGAAAAATAGATGCCAGACAGACTTTCTCATTTCCACCAATCCTTCTTTCTTGGTAGAGAGCGAGCTACTTGCAAATGTTATTCTAGGACTTGAATTTATCAGAACAGAACAGAACAGTACCATTAATATATACACAGATTACAAAACGTACTTCGTAATATAATAGTATATCTTATGTGCCAAACATAACTACCATTATATTTTTGTTCTTTATCACACAATTTACAATTTTTTCTGCAGAACCATAATCTTGGAAAATACTATGTAATTGCTCAGCTGAGTTAGTTATTATAAAGTCTTATTGTCACAAAAATAAGGATATTTCTTGTTGTCATTTTTAATGAGTCTTTTCTTTATGAAATTAACATGTGGAAAGAAAAACATGTTGTACAATACTAACTGCAAGACAGACAAGCGAAAAATTCATTTGAGTATAACTCAAGAATTTACATATAAATTACTTGATATATAACAACATTTCTTGCAATAATACTAACAAGTGTATGTAAATGTAATAAATGGTTAAATACAATTCTGACTAATGAATAAACATCTAAGTGGCTGATAAAAGTTGAAATAAGTTGAGCATGTTACTGAGTTATTACTTATATATTTTCTTGAAATCATGGCCAATACTCATTTTAATGATAAATACAGAACAGGGCATTTCTATTTATCATTCCCTGGTATTAACATTATAAAAACACATCCAATTTTCTTGAGCTGAGAATTTTGCTAGGTTTGATAAGTTAAAATAAAAAGCAATACAGACTGAAATAATAATAATAATAATAATTTTGACAGTTAATAAAATGGAATATATAATAAATCGATGTAACTGATACATATGTTTCACAGTGTTAATGTAACTCGAACTGTACTTACCGAGAAGAAAGGTGCAATATCAAAAACACTATCCTCATGATGAAACTGATGCACTCTGTATCCTGGGTAAGAAAATACACTAAAACACTCCTCATTTAAACACTCCAACAAATACTTAGTCTGACTATGTCCTATCACTAAAGCCATAATTATTTTCTATGATTTACAAGTATCACTCGAAAATTGAAAATAATCCGTAAATGAAATCACAATATAACCAATCAAGTTTAATATATAGACTTTTAACTTTATTAAAAATTCTGATGTTTTATACTTATGCTTTTTACTCATAGTTGACCTTTTTTTCAATTATCAGTGATTAACAACATTAAAGACAATTAATACAATGAATTCTGTATTTATAATTTTAGATTAATTTAATTCATCCCTTTTATCTTTTGTAAATTGGCTATCAAAGAATTGTTGCATTCAAACATCAAAGACTTCACCAATTAGCATATTTTAATTATCACTTTAATTTCATATATGAACAATCATAAAAAAACTTCATTCAACCTTTTTCACCTTATTAAACTTAAGTATGCCTATAAGAGATCAAAGAATAATTGCATGCAAACTTACACAAATCAAACATTTCACTAATTAGCATATTCTAATTAACAGTATCATTTTAATTTAGAATCATACGGCAGAAAAAGTGTCAAGCGTATATCAGCAGGCAATCGATAAGTTTTGGGGATTAGGAGTTTACGGAAACAACTACGGTTCGGTAATATCCGTAAATAACGGTCAGGGTCATAAATCATTGATTATCGATTGTACTGGAATATTGCCTAAGGGAGATATTGAACTTGACGCGTAACTTTTGTGAAAATCTTATGTTTTAATTTTTATCATTTCTACCAGAAGATAAAGAAAATTCAGCATTATCATTCACATTACTTGCAATTAATAATAATAATAATAATAATAGTAATGTTTTAACTAGTAGCACTATTTCATTACAGTCACATCATCAGTCATAAAAATAGTCACAGAATAATCCAAAAGCTACAAAATTCGTGAATTTTGACATAATAATGAAAAAGAATCTAGTGTGCACTTGATTTTTCATAATCGGCTAATCCCTTTACACGTGCGTAACGTTTGCTCGTGAGAATTGTTTAAAATTTTAGACCTCTTATTTTCAAATACAGACGCACACGGCAAGTCTGTTGCAAAAGTATGGTGTGCTTTAGAAACGTAAATAGATGGACCTACATGTCCCCGGTAGATAGTACGTCAACTTAAATTCCTAATCAGTGTTATTCCTGATCTGATAAAGACTGACATTTGATTTCGGTAGGCTTTTTTAATTTGAGAAATAGAACAGTTTCCTTTCAGAATATCAAATAGATTTTACATACTCTAGTAAACGCTTGATGTTGAATACCTTAAAAAGTATGTGATTTTTCATCACATGGCTTGAAAATATAATTAACATTTTAGAAGAAATAAGGATTTATTGTAGGAAAAAAACTTTTCCGTTTCTGCAGTAGAATAATACCTGTTACATTTTACAGATTTTGTCTTTTAATACTCTGCACACAGATCAAACCTTGCGTGTTTCTTTTTTCTTCTCTCTTTTTGTTAATGTAATAATCAGCTTATTTCTTCAGGAAGAAATGAAAGACAAAAGATACGAGTAATAAGACTACCTGGTTTTGACCTGTGTATTATGAAAACTAGCTTTGGTCTGGAAGAAACTCTATGTTGACACCTATAAAATGAAACCAATTTCAGCGGAGCGAATTCTTGCCTTTCACTCGAGACAAAGAGAAAATTTAATGTAAAACAAAATATAAAGTACCCGTGCAAGTGTTTCAAATAAAAATGCATGCATAGTGAATCTTTTATGTGTTGCAAATTAACATCGAAAGCTAAATAATATTATTGATAATTATACTGAAAATTTCATGGATCCTCGCTATAAAGACGATATCATGTATATCCGGTTTCAATGAAAGGTTTTGCCTTTTTATGAACAAAAAATTGAAGATTCTAACCCAGTTTGCATTTTAATGTAAAACAAACCCCAATATACAACGTTTTAAAGATCATGGTAAATGTTACGTAATGTCCGGCCATAAAACTTATCGATGGCCTGAAGCAGTTAGATCAATCATTCGGAAGTGTTCGGCCAGTATTACGGAAGCAACCGAGCTCCGATCGTAAAAATGAAATTATATACCTGTTAAACAAAACCTTAAAAAAAGACCATTCTCTTCTTTCTTTATTTTTATATAAAATATATCACTTAAATGGAGAATGATTGTTTTATTCAATCCCGTTTGTGATTCTAAAATAAGTGTTATAGTTTTTGAACAAATTGAAGATAAGCTGCAAAATTTTCACTTAAAATTGTGACATTTTGGGCGTTTTACTATATATTATATAGTAAAACGACGGGTAGAGTTTATAAGTTAAAAAAAGACCAAACAAATAAAGTCTCAGAAAAATAAAAACATATTCATTAAAAAGGGGAAATGTTATATTTTATCATCCCGTTTGTGATTTTAAAATAACTTTATTAGTTAAAATGTTATCGCGAGTTAATGACAGCGCTCCTATACAAACCTATAGTAAATTTGTGGCGTGTATTGGCCCTGGCTGTGACACTTTTTCTGCCACATGATCACAATTATTACAGGTACAAATTATTCAATTTACCACCTGTGATAATTTGCATGATGAGATAATATTCTGTTGAAATGCATAGAAAGGTTTCATAGGCAATCTATATTGTCTGCGTTTTTCAACACCCTTCTTTGTCTATATTATCTGCATAAGAGAAAATCCTTCTTTACCTATGTTGTCTGCAGTCCTTCTATTTCTATGTCATCTGCGTTCTATACCGTTCCAAATTTAACAACATGACATGCAGGAGTTTGTCTGCAAACTAAGTTTCTCTTCTTTCTTTTCATTCTGCTAGGCTGTATCTTTATCACTGTAACAGGTGCTTGGAAAATGAATATCAGCTAGTTTAATAGGTTAACAAGAAGTTAGTGGCAAATGGTTGAAGAGCTAGGTTCTTAAATAGTAAGGCTTTGTTGCCGAGGGTGGCTAGCCCGCTCCGCTGACCGCTGTCCGCGTCCGCCGTCCGTCCGTCCGTCTTCGCCGTCCGTCCGTCCACTTACAAATTGGTCGCTCTTGTCTGCTTGAAGGTTTTAAAAAACTTGGCACACATTCTAGCACATCAAGACGACTGTCGCGTGCAAGACCCCTCCCTACCTCAAAGGTGAAGGTCACACTTGGAATGAAGGTATGGAATCCTCTATATAGCACACATTCGTGTCCGGCTACTTTGTCATGCATTGAAGGATTTTAAAATAACTAGGCACACTGTCTAGCACATCAAGACGACGTGTCGCTGCAAGACCCACTTCCTAGCTCAAAGGTCAAGGTCATACTTAGAGTTTGAAGGTAATGGATTCCTCCATAAAGCATAATGCACACATTCGTGTCCGGACGAACTTTGTCAGCATTGAAGGATTTTAAAATAACTTGGCACAATGTCTAGCACATCAAGATGACGTGTCGCGTGCAAGACCCACGTCCCTAGCTCAAAGGTCAAGGTCATACTTAGATTTGAAGGTAAGGATTCCTCTAAAAGCATATAGCACACATTCGTGTCCAGACGTAACTTTTCATCCTTGAAGGATTTTAAAAAATTTGGCACAAAGTCTAGCACATCAAGACGACGTGTCGCGGCATGACCCACATCCCTACCACAAAGGTCAAGGTCACACTTAGAGTTTATAGGAAGGAATCCTGTAAATGCATACATTTGTGTCCGGACTATAACTTTATTATGCTTTGAAGGATTTTAAAAAACTGTGCACAAAGTCTAGCACATCAAGCGGATGTGTGGTCAAGACCAAGTCCCTACCTCAAGGTCAAGGTCACACTTAGTGTTTAAAGAATGGAATACTGATGCAGATTACTCTGTCATGCATGGAAGGATTTTAAAATTACATAGCACATTTATTGAGCACATGGGGAGGACACAGCTGAGGCACCTCTTTCGGGGCATTCGTCACTTGGGAGGGACAGCTCTTGTTTTAAGTATCTTTTTGTATTTTTTGAGACCTTTTATTTGTTGTAATTGGCAAAATCAGCTCTTAGAAGTGACCACTCATTTTGGTCAGCCATTTTGGTTTTTCCCCATTTTTGGAGGGAGAGAAATAGCTGCTATTTTAATTGCTTTAAAGAATTATCTGGTTGTTAAGACTTATGTGTTAGGGTGCATAATTTTATATAGATTACATTGAATTATTTTGTTTTTGATGACAATTTTTGGTTTTGTTGCTTTTGTTGGATAAGTTTAAGATTGGTGCGTGAACTAAGAAAACATAACATAACATTAAGCACACTGAGTAACTCTTAGACTTTTTGTAAATATATGTAGAACTTGTTGCTGAGGCAAAATAAATGTTTGAAACAAATGGTGTTGGCTTTTTCAACGGAATAGTTAATGAATGAAAGGGAGATAACAAATAAGAAAACTTGATCCCAGAACTTAAGCCATTTACCCTGGCAACACAGAGCAATTTGAACAATGGAACATTTTATGCACTCGGCTCTTGAACCCCAAGTGTAAAAGACTTCTGACCGGTCTTGTAAATGGTCAGTGGTGTCGGTCATCCTGATTAATAAATTGAAAGCCCACGAACTAAGTCTATTTCGAGGATCATTTGTTGAATTCATGACCCCCAGGTCAGAATTGACCCTGCCCAGGGTTTGCTTGATTAAACATAGGCTTATATAAGGAAAACTTGAAAATGGTTCTTTTAAGTACATGTAGATGCTTATTTGTCACTCGTTCAAATGGCTTATACGTCCATTCATTAGCTGTATGTAATTACTGAAATAAACAAATCTGTTTTTATACCCCCGAAGGGTGGCATATTAAAATTGCACCGTCCGTCTGTCGGACCGTCTGTCTGTGCATCCCCACTTACAAATTTGTGTCCGGGCTGTAACTCTGTCATGCATTGAAGGATTTTAAAATAACTTGGCACAAATGTCTAGCACATCAAGATGATGTGTCGCGTCCAAGTCCCTAGCTCAAAGGTCAAGGTTACACTTGGAGTTTGAAGGTTATGTAATCCACTGTATATGCACACATTTGTGTCCGGACTGCAACTTTGTCATGCATTGAAGGATTTTAAAATAACTTGGCACAAATGTCTAGCACATCAAGACGACATGTCATGTGCAAGACCCAAGTCCCTACCTCAAAGGTCAAGGTCACACTTAGAGTTTGAAGGTAATGGAATCCTCTATATATGCACACATTTGTGTCTGGACTATTACTTTGTCATGCATTGATTGATTTTAAAATAACTTGATACAAATGTCTAGCACATCAAACAGATATGTGGCATGGATTTTAAAATTACATACCACAATTATTGAGCACATGGAGAGGACAAAGACTGTGAGACACCTCTTTCAGGGGCATTCGTCACTTGTGAGGGACAGCTCTTGTTAGTCCTGGAGTGAAGAACAACAAAAAGAATGGATAAATTGGGCTGGGATTTTGTGTCGTATTTTTCCCATGTTAGTACAGAAAAAACATTCTAAATATTTTATCCAAGTTACAAGAAAATTTAGGAGATAACCCTTACAAAACACCTCAGGCTAGACAATTTCATTTCCGTGAGTGTGATCTGAACAGCCTTTTCTTGAACTTGGTGCCTAGTAATTATTTACGAAACCTTTTGTGGGATTGTGTTTCAGGGTCAAGGACACTGTTACTTAAACAATGGTAATAAATAAACTGTAAAAGGATAAAATCAGATGAGCGTGTCCAGTTCCCACAGTGCTCTTGTTTGGACTTCGCATTGCCTGGCATTTTCTATTTAATACTGAATGAATTATTTAACATCTCTAAACATACAACAGCAGGGCTTTGAAGTTTTTGCATAAACACAATTTAACCTTGTTCCCCCTTTATAAACCCAGAGAATAGTTTCCCTGGAGTGAAGTTGAAAGAAATTAAATAGGTATTTTAAGCTATAAATACTTTTTGCAGGGTGGGATGATGTTGATATACATATGTATGGTGCCAGTGCTGCCAAGCTTACCAGAGGAAACATCCTTAGACAGCAAAATTAGCATAGAACAGTCAACGCATCATAAGAAAATATCGTCATCTTCAGATACAAAACAAGTTTGTTGAGTGACTCGTAGTGGAAAAGATACATTTTAGCAGATAGACTACTATCTGGACAGGGTTAAAATGACTGCAATAATCTCTGTGTTTTAAATTACCTATGTAAAGAGTGTTGAACAATAAGCCTGTCTAGTATGGGAGCTATAGCTGATGTTTAGGAATTATTGTCACCATACCAGAGTTTAAAACTAGTTTTAGTTTTCTTTGAAATTAGTTTTCTTTTTAGCTCACATGAGCATGAAGTGCTCAAGGTGAGTTATTGTGATCGCCTTGGTGTCTATCCTCTGTCATCTGTCTGTCTGTTTAACCTTGTGTATGAAATGAGGCTGCATTTTTCACTGTATCATCTTTAAACTTGGTCAAAATGACTGTCTTAATGAAATCTAGGTTGAGTTCAAATACGGGTCATAGAAAACCTTGTGTATGTAATAGAGGCTGCATTTTTAGCTCACCTGAGCTGGCTCAAGGTGAGCTATTAGGATCGATGAATGTCCGTCGTCCGTCCACACTTAGTTCGTTAACACTCTAGTGGTCACATTTTTGCCTCAATTGTCACGAAACTTGGTCAGGATGTTTGTCCCAGTAATTACTCGGACGAGTTCGAATATGGGTCATCTCGGATGAAAAACTAGGTCACATGACCCAAAAATAGAAAAATCTTGTTAAGGCTCTAGAGGCTTCAGTCCAAATATCCTGGCAATTTGTCAGAAAGGTTTTTTGGTTGATTTCTAGCTCAAGTTTTAATATGGGTCACCTGGGGTCAAAAACTAGGTCACACAGCCCAAATATGGAAAAACCTTGTTGACACTCTGGAGGTAACATTTTCAGCCCAAATACCCTGGAAATTTGTCAGAAAGGTTGTTAAGATGATTTCTAGCTCAAGTTCGAATATGGGTCATCTTGGGTCAAAAACTAGGTCACACAGCCTGAATATGGAAAAACCTTGTTAACACTCTAGAGGTAACATTTTCAGCCCAAATATCCTGGAAATATGTCAGAAAGGTTGTTTCGATGATTTCTAGCCCAAGTTCGAATGTGGGTCATCTTGGGTCAAAAACTAGGTCACACAGCCCAAATATGGAAAAACCTTGTTAACACTCTAGATGTTACATTTTCAGCCCAAATATCCTTGAAATTAGTCAGAAAGGTTGTTTTGATGATTTCTAGCTCAAGTTCGAATATGGGTCATCTGGGGTCAAAAACTAGGTCACAGAGCCCAAATATGGAAAAACCTTGTTAACACTCTATAGGTAACATTTTCAGCCCAAATATCCTGGAAATATGTCAGAAAGGTTGTTTCGATGATTTCTAGCCCAAGTTCGAATATGGGTCATCTGGGGTCAAAAACTAGGTCACAGAGCCCAAATATGGAAAAACCTTGTTAACACTCTAAAGGTACCATTTTCAGCCCAGATATCCTTGATATTTGTCAGAAAGGTTGTTTTGATGATTTCTAGCTCAAGTTCGAATATGGGTCATCTGGGGTCAAAAACTAGGTCACAGAGCCCAAATGTGGAAAAACCTTGTTAACACTCTAGAGGTACCATTTTCAGCCCAAATATCCTGGAAATATGTCAGAAAGGTTGTTTCGATGATTTCTAGCCCAAGTTCGAATATGGGTCATCTGGGGTCAAAAACTAGGTCACACAGCCCAAATATGGAAAAGCCTTGTTAATACTCTAGAGGTTACATTTTCAGCCCAAATATCCTGTTAACATATCTATATATATTATGATTATGATAACTACATAGAAATTATGTATAAAATGACAAAATCATTACCAATAACGCCGTAAAAACTTGTTTAACCTGATTGATGTTTACGAAGTGTTACAAAGTAAGTGTCAGCGATGGTTTCATTTGTGCAATTTATCATCGTATGACGTCACAGCCGGTAAGGGACGCAACTCTTGGTCGGTAGATTATCGATTAATTGAAAGGGTGTATAGACAGATATATGTGACCATTATTTTGGCAGAAAGACATGATAAGTGAGAGTTTAGGAGCAAATAACATTAAACAAAAGGTTATATAACAATAAATTCAGGCGGGAAATATGAATGCATGAATAAAGGAGCAAATTATAACTTATATATTAGGCGGGAATCTTAGTCTACTGTAGTAACTTAGGAGCATTTATTCACTCATCATGAAAAGTATAATATTTGTGACCTGCACGACATATTTTGTGTTCTTAATTGGATCCTCATGAAACTTTGTCATTAAAAGAATTTGAGAAAAAATCTGAAGAAAGTTTGTTAGAATAATATTATGAATTATATAATTAATCTAATGTCATTACTTAGATACTAAAATAACCAGTGCAAAGTTTTATATGTAAGTAATTTCTACATTTTGTTATAGAGATAATTTTTGTAATTTCGTTTAAAAGACTGTATTTTTAATAATCTCAATTCCATTGGAATATCATTTTAGATTTAATATTATTTTATTGTACAAGTTACATATACATATATATAAAGGCATGCAAAATATGTTGAACTATAACAAATGGATCGGGCCACGAGTTATCACAACATCAGAGAAGGCCCTCTCCAGGGCAATATCATTATTGACAAGCCCTCGAATAGTCAAGCAAGCTGTCATGAGACAGCTCTTGTTACTAAGGCGTTCACAAACAGGCATTTGTAAATGCGATGCTATTTGTATATATCAAGTACAGGTAAAAGCTGCATTGTTGTATCAAGATTTATTTCCCTTGGTCTGTTAATTTGTTATTCATGGCTTGTTTGCATGCAAAAAGTATTTTATCACCCAATGAGAATGAAAGTGTTAATTTTGATGTATTGAAATGGGACGATGAAAAATCACATATTTATAGAGATATAGTTAGTTAGAAAATTTCAAGTATTGATGACATTGTAAATAGTGTAATCTGTGATAATTCACTTGTAGATCCAGGCGTGGAAAAATATCCAGTTTCTAATAAGAAAAATCTTTTTATGTCTTTGGTGAGTCCAGGAAAATTATGAATTCAAATAATGTGAATAAGAAAAATATGAAAGTGCTTGGTTTAACAAAGAATGTGAAGCTGCACAACGTGATTTAAACATGCAAATAAGATGTATAGTAGAAATAGATCTAATGGTACTATGGAGTTACTTATAACTAAAAGGCAACTTTAAAGAATTGCTAAACGGCATGCTCGTACCAAGTTTCTTTTAGGACAGAAAAACAAAATGTTGTCATTTGCTAAAAATAATCCACACATTTTTAAGAGAGGTCAAAAGAATGAAAAAGCAATATACTAAAAGTAAGATATGTACTGAACAGTTTTGTGATCACTTTAAGAATTTATATTCGAATGAAGACATATTTCATAATGATTTTGTTGAACAACAAGTGGAAAATGATGATGTTCATATAAATGATGTAGAAGAGTTAGATGCTCATTTTTCTGCTGATGATGTTTGTAAGGCAATCCCTTTCTTAAAAGGGTTAAAAGTGCAGTAACTGACCAGTTTATCCTAGAAATATTTATTGAGTGCAAATTTGTATTAGCACCTATTCTGTGTAAATTATTTAACTAAATATTTCACTGGTATTTATCCAGATTATTGGTGCAAAGGAGTTATAGTCCCTTTACCGAAAAAAGGGAAATTAAAATAATGTTAACAATTATAGAGGAATCACATTAACTAGTGTGTTTTCTAAACTGTTTTCAATTTTATTGGACACTAGACTGAGAGAAAATGGGCTGAAAACAATGAGCTATTGAATGAATATCAGTTCGGATTTAGGAAAAATAAGGGCACTATTGATTATATTTTAGTATTAATGTCTATTATTGGTAGACTTGTGAAACATGAAATGCGAAATGTATAAGCTTTGTTGCAATCTGGTGTTAAACTGTTTATATCTTACGCAATATGTAAAAATGTGTTAAATCTTGTGTATAAGTGAATGGTTGTCTTTCTGATTCTTTTGATAGCTATATGGGCTTCAAACAAGGGAAGCCCTATCCCTTCTGCTTTTAAGCTCACCTGGAACTTTGTGCCAGGCTGAGCTTTTAGGATGGATGATTGTCTGCTGTCTGCCCGTCCATCTGTCAACTTTTACTTTAAACATCACCCCTGAAACCACAGGTCCAGTTAGGGATGTTCCTTGCATGAATCTCTACTAAAATTGTTCAAAGAATTCCATTCCATGCAGAAATCTGGTTGCTATAGCAACAAATATGAAAAACTTAAAAAAGTTTCTTCTCTGAAACCACAATTCCTAAAGCTTTGATATTTGGCATGCTGCATTTAAAAGAGCAGCAAACCACCATATCAAACATTCCACTGGTCCACAAAAATGAGCAAAATGAGTCATATACCAAAATGTTCAGGAAACTATGAAGTTTATCGGAATACCAGCATAAAATGAAATTTTTCTGAGCAGTCTGAGAAATCCAAGATGGCATCCAATATGGTAGCCATTTTCGCTATAGCAGGTTTGTAACTGACTTGGCACAATGTGCCAGAGTGAGCTATTACAATCGCATTCCATATGGCGTATGTAGTATGTCCGTTAACATTTTCATTCAAACAACATCTCCTCTGAAACCACTGAGCTACTGTTGACTACACTTGGCAGGGATGTTCCCTCATAGGTGTTCAAATTATTTCATTCCAAGCAAACACCAGATGGCTTTATTGACCATTCATTTTAGCAGGTCAATATGTAAAACATAGTATGTTTGTACACAGATACATAATTTTTTTATTAACTCGCGCAAACGTCTTTCTATCAACAATAATCTCCCTCACCCCGCCTATCAAGCATATTTGATCCAACTTCGGTTATCTCGATTTTTCGATATCTCTACTTATTTTCTTTGGTCCCAAAGAAGTCGAGATAACAAGATTTCGACTGTATATCAAAATGAAAAGAGCATCACAGTGTGTTATAGACATCCAATCATTAAAATACCAAACCTTACAATAAAACCAGTTAAAGATGAACTGTCCTTTACATTTTACATTAATTAAAATTTAATGTTAATAAAAAATTTAAAAAGTTAGCTGGCCATTAAATGGACTTTGATTGATTGTTTGAACTTTATCGGTATATCCTAAGCGCCTGTGGGGGACTATTCCAAAGGACAACCCCTTTAAATGCAAATGACTTTTTATCAAAACTGTCAACTTTTGGTAAGCTGTAACGCCCTGTTTCACTAAACGTGTAGCAAGAATCGGGATGGATCGTGTACAGCGATCATGTGTAGAGCTAATGGATATAAAATGCTCCTTAAGATAATCTTGGGCCGTGCCCGTCTTTATTTTATGAACATGACCGAGAGTGATCTGGTCCACTCTCTTTGAGACCGGTAACCAGTTCAAGGACTGAAATTGCTCTTTGAAGGAGTTTAGAATAACTTGGCACAAATGTCTATCACATGAATACGACGTGTTGCTTGCAAGACCCAGGTCCCTACCTCAAAGGTCAAGGTCACACTTAGAGTTTGAAGGTAATGGAATCCTCAATATATGCACACATTCGTGTCCGGACTGTAACTTTGTCATGAATTGAAGGATTTTAAAATAACTTGGCACAAATGTATAGCACATGAAGACGACATGTCACGTGCAAGACCCACAACCATTCCTCAAAGGTCAAGGTCACACTTAGAGTTTGAAGGTAATGGATTCCTCTATATATGTGTAACCAGGCTATAATATTAGCCAAAATTCAATTTTTGATAAAAAATTGAATTCTATTATTTTACTTTCAAATTTTGTTAATTAAATAAAATTAATCAAATGTACATCACAAATTTTCTATTTTGGAATTTAGATGTTTTGACATATTGTACTTTATCTTAAATATTTCCTGCTATAATATGTCAGTATTTTTTGTTATCACTTTATCAAAGACAATTTGATTATAATACAGATTTTGCTTTTAGCACCTCACATATGGGCTATTGTTAGGAAAACACCTTGGCTTCCTTAACTGATTAATTGATAAGCTAAATATGTCCCTAGGTAAACTTCTTAATTGTTAAGTAACATATTTCACTTTTTGTTACAAAGATTTTTATTGGTCAAATTCATAAATTACTTTTAAATTTTTATTGGTTAATTATGTTACTCTAGACATTTTCAAAAGAAATATAAATTTTTGTATTACAAGGGAATATCAGTCTTCATTGGAATTTTGAATAAGCAACACCTACTTTTAAATATACTTTGAACTAGTTGCTTTGGTGCTTGTCTTAAATGTGTTCATCTATTACGTTGGAATATAAAGAATATAGAATTAACTTTGAACAAAATAAAAGAAGGAACTATTAGAACTTTACTATGGAGTTCGTTATTTGTCTAAACGTTATACTGGGGCATAGACCCCTGTGATCTCGTGACCCCCAGTTTACTACGTCGGTTACGGTGGCCGCGCCACGCCACTCTGAGCAAGCAGTTCCCCACTCACGACAGAGACGGTCGCCGGACCGACGGTCACATATGCATATATGCACACATTCGTGTGCAGACTGTAACTTTGTCATGCATTGAAGGATTTTAAAATAACTTTGCACAAATGTCTAGCACATCAAGACAACGTGTCGCGTGTAAAACCCACGTCCCTACGTCAAAGGTCAAGGTCACACTTAGAGTTTGAAGGTAATGGAATCCTCTATATATGCACACATTTGTGTCTGGACTATTACTTTGTCATGCATTGATTGATTTAAAAATAACTTGGCACAAATGTCTAGCACATCAAGCAGATATGTCTTGTCAGATATACAGTCCTGTATATATGCATACGTTTGTGTCCTGAATATAACTTTGTCATGCATTGATTTAAAAATAACTTGGCACAAATGTTCAGCACATCAAGCCGATGTGTCACGTGCAAGACCCATGTCCCCACTTCAAAGGTCAAGGTCACACTTAGTGTTTAAAAGTAATGGAATACTGTATGCATGGTAACTCTGTCATGCATGGAAGGATTTTAAGATTACATAGCACATTTTTTGAGCACATGGAGAAGACACAGACTGTGAGACACCTCTTTCTGGGGCATTCGTCACTTGTGAGGGACAGCTCTTGTTTGACAACTGACCTTGCAATGTCATCACAGGAAAGATGCTGGTCCAAAATAGCACCTAGATATTTGACTGAATCGGTAGTCTGAATACTAGTACTCAAACCATTACAGGATATATTCAATTTACTCTGTGACCTGAGCTTAGGTTTAGACCCAAAGAGATTAGACTCTGTCTTTCCAAGGTGCAGTGAAAGCTTGTTGTCAACAAGCCACTCACTAACCAGTTCCAACTCGGAAGACAAACTAGATTCTATATGAGATTTACTTTTACCCGAAACAAGAATCCCGGAATCATCAGCGTACAACAAAAGTTTGTTATTAACAATAGCAGACATGTCGTTGACATTAAAAATAAAAGGGGACCCAAAATCGACCCTTGTGGTACCCCAAAGGTTATACTAGCCTGGCTAGAAAATACACCAGTTACATCAACTAACTGCTGTTGACCAGAAAGGTAAGATTGAAACCAATCAACAGCATTAGAACTCGGGCCAACAGTGTTCAATTTCATTAACAATATACTATGATTGACTGTGTCGAACGCCTTCTGTGAATCAAGAAGAATCATGCCCACCATCTTACCTTTGTCCATCTGAAATTTTATGTAATCAGATAAATAAATGAAACATGTATCTGTGGAAAAACCACGTCTAAACCCAGACTGAAAATTGTATAAAAGTTTCTCCTCATTCAAATAACCTTCCATTTGATCATCAGTAAAACCCCTATAATAAGACCACCATTCAGACTTTATGAAACTGGTCTTTGACATTAGCGGGGTGGTCTCAGTATTGAGTTTAGTCTTTTTGTACTGGATAGTATTTATTTTGATAACTCTTTCAAAAGTCTTGGATATAATACATAGAATAGATACTGGAAAACTTTTCTAAAACTACAAGGCCTATAAAGCTTAAATATTTAGTATGTAGCATTGCCAAGTGGAACTCTACCAAGATTGTTCAAATTAAAATGATGAAAACCAATTTGTCTTAAAATAACATTGACACATACTATTTCATAACAGAACAAATATACTTGATCTAAAAATATATTACCTTGCAGAATTATGTTTATATAATGCTATAAATAGCAACATGGTTATCTACAATGATCTAAAATATCTATTCTTAGAGATTAGAACAGACATACAGTGGAATTTCTGACCGGTTTAAGAATTTTGTATTTAGTTTGTTTTGAAACTTTTTCTATTCAACATTATATTTTGCAGACTTGGTTAGTTATCATTTATAATGACTTAGTAATATTTCATAATGCACCATAATAGAACTCATTTGTAATCTTTGAATTGCTACAGAAGTAGTTAAGTAAAAATTTGGTTGGATTTTAAACTTCTCTGAGGAGGGGGCTCCCCAGGGGGTCACTTTGTTCCCATAAACTTAATTATAGGGAAAACTTTTAAACATCTACTTGTCTAAAACCACAAGGACTGGTAGCTGCTGTTTTTCACAATTGCAGGTTCTTGATTAATCTATTCGGGGTATAAAACATTATGGGGAAAGAAGATGCAAATGAAACACACATAAGCATGTGTACAAAGGAAGCACTGAATAACTGCGATATTTATGTCTCCACCATAGGGGAGATATATTGTTTTTGCCATGGATATCTGTCCGTCTGGCAAAATCGTGTCCGCTCCATATATCTTAAACACCGAAGGATTTTCATGAAAGGGTCAGATGTTCATCTCAACTACACGATGTGCAGAACCTATGAACCAACACGCCGGCTGAAGGTCAAAGGTTTGAGCCTAGCATTTTGTGTCCGCTCCGTATCTCCTAAACCCCTCGAAGGATTTTCATGAAACTTTGGTCAGATATCACCTCAACTACGCAATGTGCAGAACCTGTGAACCAACCGCGCCAGCTCAAGGCCAAGGTCACATTAGAGATCAAAGGTCATATGACTATATTTCGTGTCCGCTCCATATCTCTTGAACCTTTTGTAGGATTTTAGAATAACTCACCACAAATGTTCACCATAGTGACACGATGTGCAGAGTGCATGTAACAACCACCTTAGTTCAAGGTTACTGTAACTAAAAATAGAAAAATGGTTTCTGCTCAATAACTCCAGTTGGGAGTGACCAATTGCAATGAAACTTCGTGTGTAGGTAGCTTGCATGGAGAGGAAGCTTAGGATTGCATTGGGGGTCACTAGAGTCAAGGTCGCTAATACTAAAAAAAGATTTTTTTGGGGGGAGGGGAGGGGGGTTTAAAGTGTTTTAAGCAAAAAAAAATTTTTTAGGATGAAGGTCACCTATTAAAAATAGGGTTTTTTGTTTTTTAAAGTGTCTTAAGCAAAAAAAATAGTTTAAGGTCAAGGTTGGTTACTACAAATAGATTTTTTTTTTAAATTGTTTTAAGCAACAAAATATTTAAGGTCAAGGTCACTGTTACTTAGAATACATTTTTATGTTATATTAATATCCTATTACAGTATTACAATCATTGACAAACTGTCTTGGGGGAGACATATGTTTTTGTGACAAAAACAACCATCTAGTTTTAGTTTGTACAAGGTCCTTATCAAAATGATTTCAAAGGTCAAAAGGTCATATTCATAGGTTAGAATAACCAAAACATCACTGTGTCACAGCATTACTTTTTCTGTTGTTTCAAAACTCTAGATAAAACAAGTCGTGTTTAATATTATACTATTCAGACATACACTTAGTTTTTACCACTTTGTAAGAATACAATTAGTTGCCATGAAGAAATGCAAGATGGTGTTCAAAATGGCTGCTGTTTTTCACAATAGGAGGTTCTTATTCTTGTCAAGGTACAAACTATTTTTTAGCTCACATGGCTTTGCCAGGGTGAGCTTTTCTAATGGATGAGTGTCCGTCGTCTGTCAACATTTTGATTCAAACAACATCTCCTCTGAAACCACTGGGCCAATGTTGATGAAACTATGTAGGGATGTTCCTTGCATGAAGTTCGACCAAAATTGTTCAAAGAATTCCATTCCATGTAGAACTCTGGTTGCAATGGCACGAAATAGGAAAATTTTTAAGAATCTTCTTCTCAAGAACAGGAAGGCTTAGAGCTTAAATATTTAGCATGTAGCATTGTCTAGTGGACCTCTACCAAGATTGTTCAAATCATGACCCCTGGGTCAAAATTGATCCTGTGCGGGTGGTCACTTAGTTCTATTTTGGCTTATATAGGAAAAACTTTAAAAAAAATTTCTTCTGTGAAACCACAAGGACTAGAACTTTGATATTTGGCATGTAGCATTGTCTATTAAACCTCTACCAAGATTGTTCAAATTATGACCCCCAGATCAAAATTGACCCCGCCCGGGTGGTCACTTGGGTTTACAAAGACTATGTAGGAAAAACTTTAAAAATCTTCGTCTCTGAAACCACAGAGTATAGAGCTGAGATATTTGGCATGTAGCATTGCCTAGTGTTCCTCTACCACACTTGTTCAAATTATGAGCCCAGGGTCAAAATTGACCTAGCCTGCGGGGGTCTCTTGATTTTACATAGGAAAAATTTAACGTTTTTTTCTCTGAAACCACAAGGCCTAGAACTTAGATATTTAGCATGTAGCATTCCCTTGTGGACCTTTACCAAGATCAAATCAAAGTTCTAATCATGACCCCCTGGTTGAAAATTAACCCTTCCCGGGAGGGGTTGAAGGTCACTTGATTTGCATAGGCTTCCAAAAACCACAAGGCCCACAAGCAGAGCTTAGGTATTTGGAATGTTACTAAGCATTGTAAGATGCTTACAATGAAGCCTTACCGAAGGGAGATATTAAAATAAAAGTAACAGATACTTTATGGACATTCATACAATTGAGATTTGAAGTTAACTTTACTGGTAAACTTGCATGAGGAATATTTAACTACAGCAAGGTCTTTCAAATACTATTTGAAAGACCTTGACTACAGTCAAACTTCGGAAACTCGAGCATTGATAACTCGAGAACCCGGGATAACTTGAGGACTCCTGTCGGTCCAGGCCATTTTACCTATATGTTTAACAAGAAATCACCATGGATAATACGAGCATCAGTAACTTGAGAACCTGGGATAACTTGTGGAACACCTGTGGCCCGCCAGGTAGATTTCTTACTAAATTATCTGTGACAACTTGAGGTCACTGATTATCAGATTTTTTTCACCTTTGCTGGCACATCATTATTTTGACACATCACAAGAAAAACTTTTATTGTTAATTGATTGTTTATTATCGATTAATTGGTCGTCCAGTGGCAATAGTGTTTGTAATATTAATTGCACATTTTAATCGTCTTCAATCATATGTAATTGCAGCTGCCTATTACTTTGATTGAACAAGGAAATTCAGTGAATTTATATCACTCGTCAAATTAAGCAAATAGCTGAAAAAGAAAAAATGGAAAGTGTATTGGTCTGTCTGTTTCAGAAAAACAAAACATTTTTAAAATTTCACCACGTCACTGGGACCTCATCTCGAAAGTGATATTTTATTTCTTCAAGTTACAGTCATAAAGAACTTAATTGTTGTACTTAAATTTAATCAGTACTACCACTTTCAGACAACAAGAGTTCTTAAGTTTCTATATAGAACAATTATATAAGAAAAACACTACATCCCCAAAAGGGCCTCACTTCTGAAAAAATCCAGTTTCTAAATTTTCTGTTGTTAGAGAATACATAGTTGATGATTTGTGCCAAACCAAAGTAATATTCTGACAAGCTTTTTCAGAAAAAATGAATAGTTTTAAAATTTCACCACCCCATCGGGGCCTCGTCTCTGAGGGGTATTATTTTTTTTCAGCATCTCACAGTGATACAGATCATAACTCTAATCAGTTTAATTAAATCAGTACAATTAGTTTCAAAAGACAAAAAAATTTAAGTTTCTAAATATAGTATTTCAGAAAAGCACGACACCCTATTAAGGGGCCTCATTTCCAAAATAAAAAATCAGGAAGTGTAGGTGGTGAATATTAGAGAGAGTGATCATTAATTATTTGAGCCATTTACAAATTCAATTTTGATAACCAGTTTCAGAGAAATATAATTTTAATGTATTTATATTGAATAAAGAAGAAAATAACAATTAAAGGGCAATAACTCTGGAGATACTAATCCGATGTTAATGAAAGATGGTGTGTGCGCCGCGCCATTATGCTATTGCACACTTATTTTAAGTTTCATGAAATTCTATCAATTGGTTCTTGAGTTATGACTCCGGACGTGCAGACAGACAACGCCAAAACAATATCCCTCCGCCTGGCAGGGGATGATAAGATGAAAATTACATTACTCCGTCTTCTCCATTAATCAGTTGTCATATAGTAATTACCTTGTACATTATACATGTGTGCAAACAAAACAGAAAGGATTTGATCAAATAAATACAAAATGGTAATTATGGTTCGTGATTTAATGAAATTAATGAATGTATGAATCCTACTACAACATAGAGGTCCTCCAATACACTTTGTTCATAAGATACCTCACGGCAGAAAAACTTGTAAAACTTGTAAACTTTCCATGATTTGGATAACTCGAGAGCTCGGATAACTCGAGCATTTTGCTCATCCCCTTGCGACCTCGAGTTATCGAAGTTTTACTGTAGTAACAACAATAACTACACTTTCAAGGGCAATATCATACATAATAGGGAAAGCAATCTTCGCTTTAAGGAAAAATTGGAGAGGACGAGGGGGTCAATTACTATCTAAAAACCTTATGTAAATTTAACCAGGTGCGACAATTATTCGACATATATGTAAGGACAAAATGTTACCTAAAGGGAAGAAAATCTTAACATTAAGGAAAATATTTCACCTCCAGCGACAATTACTCAGCTTTTAAGGAAAAAGCGAAAGGGAAACCAAGACGAATCCATTCACACCATCAAACACAACACACGATAATAGCCAAACAAGAAAAATTGTGATACAAAGTATCACAGCGGGCCCACAAACAAAACTGACATGTAAATATTTTGGAAATTGCTGATGGTTGATGATGAGGCATGGCCCCAAAAAAACTCGAGGAAACCAATTCTGGTTGAACAAGCAAGTTTTTAAAAAAAATGGGTTTGGATGGGATTCGAAGTCATTCGTAAAAGTACACCTATATAGTTACAGATGTAGATGCCTTTACCACGCAACAGAGACCGACTACGATGATGGAAAAAAATAAGCTAATATATAATATTGTATATAATTAATCAAAGGACTGAAAGTGCTGGAGAATTGATTGTCTTTGAACAACACGTACAGTCTGCACACATACATGTGTAAATATCAGGACAACACAGACTATACACATACATGTGTAAATATCAGGACAACCCTTGCACGAGTAAAGTTATAAACTGGAGACAAAACTGTCCACAAATTTTGACCTTTAACCATTTGTGTAAACTTTACTTTTGAGATAGGAACCCATGTGCTTACATTTTGCATTCAGTGACTATGTTCAACTACCATATGAAGTATTAAGCTGTGAATGGTAACTGAGAAATGGATTTTGACAAAACTGAACTGAAAATTCATAGTTTGAACAACTTTTAATGTCATTCAAAAGTTATGGTATATGCCCATAGGGTTGATTGTAGTGTGCCAATTCATTGATTCGGATTTAACGTCGCACTCAACAGCTAAGGTCATATTGCAACGTCCAGCTTTCATGGAGGAGAAAGACCCTGATTTTTGTGAAATTAAAGTTTATTTCATTCAGTCTAACTTCAACTTCGTTTTTGTATCTGTTTCGTTTCCCATCAGAAGACCATTTGTACCTATATTTCGCGAACCTGTCGCTAACAAAGTTGTGACTTTGAAATATATTGCTATTAATCAAGCAAAGGAAAAGCGGTAAATGTCTCGATACATTTAGGGGACTGTCATCACCAATAAAACAAGAGCGAATACAGTTTATTAAATCATCATTTACGAGGATATGGTATATGAGGCTGGGAGCTGCGTGAGCTCCAGGAACATATGAAAAAGAACTTCCTCCACAGAGAAGGGATCCAGTGATGATATTTAAGTAATGTGATCTCGCTAGTTGCGTGATATAGTGATCTCTAGCTCTCATGTGATCATGGGTGAATTTAGCGTTCATGTCCCCCATTACCACTATACTAGAGTTGTTTTCGAAACTTGATAGTAAATCGTTGATACAATCGACCTCTGACTTAAATATATCTAGGTTTTAATTTGCACAGGGAAGGTACACTTGAATTATATGGATGGTCTTTTGGGGGGTTGACATTTTTATTCGGATTTAACGTCGCACTCAACAGCTAAGGTCATATTGCAACGTCCAGCTTTCATGGAGGAGGAAGACCCTGGGTGCCAATTCTGGCATTATTTCAGTCACGAGCGGGCACCTGGGTAGAACCTAGATAGCTCCCAGACATAAAAGAATTCGACCCAAGTAGGGCACGAACCAACAGCGATGAGGGACAAGTAAACATCAGTCAGTGACCTAAACCACTCGGCAACAGATGCCATTGTATGATGCCAAGCAATTGTCTGAAGTTTCAAGGCTTTAATGGTTACCGAGAAAGTGAATTTTAAGAGAGCTAAACCAGATTCAAGACGACAGTGCCGACTGACGTCAAGAAGGTTATGACAATGGCTCTTCTGTTTTTCAAAGAAAAGCTAAAAATTGATAAATCAATCTTTTGTTATAAATTGATTCAGTATATACCTATTGTAGAACAAGTACTTGCAGCTTACATTTACTATCCCCGTGAGTGGTTCCAAAATACTGCGAATTGCAATATACCGGGTCTATTGCGCACCCCTAGTCATTACCAGCCTTTCTACCATACTGTTTTAAATTTTCATAACTTGTAAAAAACAACAACTGAATGTTTTAAATAGCTAAAGGCTATTATCTTTCATATTTAACATATACTAGACCCTAGCAGTATTTCGTAACAAGTAATAATGATGATGATTATGATTATGATGATGATGATGATGATAATTATGTTCCTATAAAATTAATGTATGTATGAATGTACCCGCCAAAATTTAGTGTAGCAAAAGAATCATGGTAAAGTTTGAAACTTTTAGTTACAATACAATATGTGATTTCTTACAGTTATTCGTACCCAGGTACGAACCGACTTCGGCAAAATGCGGACATTTTCGTACCATTTTCGAACCACGCATTTACATAAAATCTGGAGCAATAATATTAAATATAGTATATATTCGTCCCAGATAAAATACAACAATTACAACGTGTTTAAAGCATAAAAATATGTTGTCATATTTCTAAAAGACATCTTCAAGTGCCTCTGTAGACTTAATTTGCTGATAAGTTTCAGTTTTATACCTAAACGCATAGAGGCGTATTTAAGACTAGTTTTTCGGCAAATCTTTAGAGACACTAAATGACAACTCGTCAGGCCGAGCACTTTTGATGATAGAGGCGTTGGCAAGTTACAAAAAAATCGTTTTTTATGTTAAATTCCGAGTTTTGTAATTTAAAATTCAAGAGTACCTAGTGGTTCGATAAAGTATTACGATGTTCCGATAGTTTATATTCACGAACACAATATCGGATAAAAGACATAACATTATTCGGCATGACTAGTTGTCTTCTAGTGTCTCCGGTCTAACTATCAAAACCGCTTAGGCAAATAGTTCTATACAGAACAGATACCTCTTTGATTTTTAGTTACAAATTAGAAGAAAAACAACAATATAATATTATGCTATTCTGCAATGTTTTGATATTATTTAGATATGTTACTATATAATTTTTAAAACAGAAGACAGTTTAATTCGAAACAACTGAATATATCGAACTGCTTGTTTGTATGTAAAGCGTTCGGCCGTAAAGAAGTGTTTCGAGGACTATCCTATCTGCTTCTATCTTCATATACACTTAGACTAGTTTTGCTTAGACCCCTCGTTATACTCTGTTAAGGTAACTTGTCCAAAACAAAATGGCCACCAGTAAAAAACTGATGGTATTACTAAAATGTAGTCTGGTAGTCTTTTGACATAATACACAAACAAATGACTGTTATATAAGCTTTTAGAACCTGTATTGGTGTGTTTTGTTACAAATATTGTTAAAACATGTCATTTCAGTTCTTGGGTTACTTACATGAAAAATATCCAATTTTTGTGCAAGTTTCCTGGCAAAGTCAAATGATGAATTTATTCAATCTGGCACTTATATACTAGTTCAATGTCTCCTCCAGATGCTCGACCGTAGAAATAGTTGAACATTTCTTTCAATCTTACACATCAACAGTTTATAACACATCACTACATTTTGAATTCCACGTGCTTGAGTTATGGTTTAAGGTAAAGCAATATCGTCTTTAGTGGGTGGGATGCATGGCTATTTTCAATTTTTATTCTTTCCAAAAATGTAAGCTGTGTTTCTTTTGGTCGGGATGTCATGATAATGTAGGATATTGACACTAGTAATTCATGTAAAGAAAACTATAAATCAGTGAATGATTATAAAGAACGGATACATTTTGAAACATATTCTTGCTAGTTGACAAAAAAAGACTTAAAGTGACAGATTCAGTGGAATAAAGACACTAAAACATAGTTTATTCCATTATCAACATACCCTTTAGTGTTGTTATTATTTTTACTGAATCTGTCACTTTAAGTCTCTGTTTGTCAACTAGCAAGACTATGTTTCAAAATGTATCCGTTCTTCATAATAATTCACTAATTTATAGTTCTCTTTACATGAGTTATAAGTGTCAGTATACTACAATAGTATGATATCCCAACCAAAAGAAACACAGTTTACATGAAAGTAAAACAAATAAAAAAAACAAACATGCCCCCAACCCACTAAAGACAATAGCGCTCTACCTTAAGCCATAACTCAATCATGTGACTTCACAATTTAGTGATGTGTTATAAACTGTTGATGTGTAAGATTGAAAGAACTGTTCAACTATTTCTATGGTCGAGCATCTGGAGGAGACATTGAACTAGTAAATAAGTGCCAGTTTGAATAATTTCATCATTTGACTTTGTCAGGAAACTTGCACAAAAATTGGATATTTTTCATGTAAGTAACCCAAGAACTGAAATGACATGTTTTAACAAAGTTTGCAACAAAACACACTAAAACAGGTTCTAAAAGCTTATATAACAGTAATTTGATTGTGTATTATGTCAAAAGACCACCAGACTACATTTTAGTAATAGCATCATTTTTTCACTGGTGGCCATTTTGTTTTGGACAAGTTACCTTAACATTGGATCAATTGAAAATTCAATCGATCCAAAATGTAATGCAGACATAAAATAGCCACCAAATATCTTTTTCCATTTCAAAAGCACTCCATAAAGTGATTGGATAGTTTTTCATACATTCATATATACGTCATTGTTATCCACTTGAAATGAGTGAATGTTTTACAGAAGTTGCATAAACGGATTCGTTCATGATCATTTTGAATATAAGACGCTAGGAAACACAGCTTATTAACTATTATCCCTTTATTTCGCACAGAAGCAGTTTAAACTACATTTATTTATAAAATTTAACTTTACATAACAATAACATACATTACTATTTAAGCTACGAGTATATATATATTATATATCTTTTATCCATCCAATTACTAAAGAGTACTATATAATCAAACATTTTAAACATAAACATAGTAAATATATACAATTAGACAATTTTACATGTCAATACAAGATATGAATGTACAAGAAAGCAATCATAACTTAAAGATTTGAGAAAAGCAATAAGTGATTGTTTGTTATATAAGACAATGTAGTCGAACTATCTATCACAGTTTGTCCTATCTTAAAAAGTTTGTTCTGTACGAAAGCGAAATTGAAACTCATTTTAAGGAAGTAAACTGAAAGTTCTGGGTAATAGAATCGTTGAAAAGGAGATTGTATATTTGAGAACACAGATAGCATGCCTTTAATATGAATAGCATTAATGCATAAAAAGTCAGAATACTGTTCGACAGGTAAGCATCTCTTTAGATCCTCATCAACATATCCGAAATAGTACTTGACTGTAATTTCCTTATCTGTAGAAACAATTAAATTACATAAATGTATGTTAAACCGTTCTCTCAGCTTTGCTAAATAAAAATGTTTTCTGTAATTTAGTTCATGGTAGTTACATTCTAACAGCACGTGCTGTAAATCGTCATTGTACCTCTGATGACAACCGAGACAATTTTTTTTCATCTAAATTCATAGGCTTACTACAAATGTTAGCCAAAAATGTCATTAGTTCAGTGGTGTGTGGACTTTCCCTAGCAACTTCCCAGATATTTGCTGTTCTTAGATTAAAATGGAAACCACGAAATCTTTTAAAGTCATGATCTGCATGCATACGGGAGAGCCACTGTTCTTGTTCATATGTCAATACTGCACTTTTACATACACGTTTCCAAGAAAATTTACAAGAAAATATCATTGTTTTCTTAAAATCAACGAAATACTGCAGTAAATCATATTTTTCCAGGATTTTTATTATGTCAAGTAAAAATCAACATTGAGTGAGAGAGCATTTACTTCGGAATTGCGATAGTCTGTGTAGGAAGAATTGAAGTGACACATCACTTGATTTTAATCTGCAGATAGATCCTAAAAAGTTAAGTTTTTGGAGATCAATGTACGCTTCTATAGAAGTGAACCCGAGTAAACCTTTCGCAATGTCGGAGCGAGTTCGACCTGGCAAAGATTGAATTTGTTTTAAACAAAAATGATGTATCGATTCGAGATGGTGTATGTCAGACTGTGTGATGTTGTTCCATAGCTCACAACCAAAGAACGCACGTGGAAGCACGGTGGAAATGTAAATTTTACCCGCTGTTGTAGGGTTTATACGGTTGCTCAGCAATCCTGTCCTTTGGAAGCTGAAGAGAGTACCTCTAGCTGATTGACGAATATCGTCGATTCTATCCGGCATTTTTCTAGAGCTAGTTTGTATGATACCAAGATGTTTGTATTCAGACACTTCTGGTATAAAAGTTTCCGCATAAGCTGCTGTTACCCGTTGTCTGTGTTTCTTGTTATGAACCATAACTGCACATTTCCCTGCATTATAGTTGTAACGCCATTTTTTGGCATAAATATTACATATTTGTATTAACTTGTTCAAGCCATTTTTTGTCAATGATAGCAACACTATGTCGTCTGCCTGCGTCGGTGCGCCCAACGAAATACCATTTATAGTAAGTCCGAAGGGAGAACTCGATAATTCTCTTAAGAGATCGTTAATGTATACAGTATAGAGGAAGGGTGAACATATGCTTCCTTGTCTTGTTCCTTGTAGGATGCTGAAAGGTTCTGAGAGATCCCCAAAGGCAAAAACGCGGCTAGTACAATCTCGGAGTATTTTACTGAAGAGGCGCAGTGCTTTACCTCTGATTTTTAAATTGTAAAGTTTATATAGGATGCCGTCGATCCAGGTTTTGTCGAACGCTTTTGACGCGTCAAGAAAACATGTGTAGAAAGTGTCACCACGCTCAACGCAGTAATTGGTAGCTTCTTGGTATAATAGGGACACCATTTTACACGATTTATTCTTCAGGAAGCCATGTTGCAGTGGATTTAATTCGTCCATTACACCGTATTTCTCAATTCTGTAAAGTAAAACTTTCTCAAATAATATCAAACAAGCTGGTAATAGAGATATTGCGCGGTAGTTGTTAGGATCTTTCGTAGACTTTCCACTGCCTTTGTGAAGAGTTATTGTAAAGCTTTCTTTGAATTGCTTTGGTATGTATTCTTGTTTCAGAATATCGTTAAAAAGGCATGTAAGACACTCAATAAGTGTGTTACCGCCATACTTGAGGTGTTCGTAACTAACATGGTCTAACGACGCCGCTTTTCCGATTGGCAAACCAGAAACGATTTCCTTTAGTTCAGGTACCTTAATTGATTGTGTCAATAATTTTGATAAGTCATTGTCACCGTTGTTGGGACAAAGTAAATTGACAATGCTTTGTTCGACTTCAGACCGAAAATTGTTATCATAGCTGTCTTCCGTAGAAAAAGAATACAATCTTTCAAAGTATCCTTTCCACCCTTGCAGGACTTTTTCTGGGTATTTTAAAATCTCTTATTCGAATTGGATATAGGTGCCTCGCTGATTGCGCTTTTTACCCTTTCTTGAGTTCACTATTTTCCAAAAAGCTTTCTGGTCAATTTCCGAGAGTTCGTTAATTCTTTCGTACTCGTTCTTTTCGTATAGATGAGCGGATTTTCTCAGATTACATCTAAATCGACGTCTTTCAGCTTTATAAGCGTCATAAGCTTTTCCGACCCTTGGACGACCTTGCTAAATCCAATACACACGTGCAGTAGGCATATTTTTATGGAAGCACTTGATGGTCTGTGACCAATATGGTTTAAGATATGGCTTAAATGAACGTTTTTTAATATGCTTTTCTGATGCAAGAATTAAACAGTTCACAATATTTTCGTAACATTTATCAATTTTTGTGAAATTATAGTTTATTTCATTCAGACTAACTTCAACTTCGTTTTTGTAACTGTTTCGTTTCCCATCAGAAGACCATTTGTACCTATATTTCGCGAGCCTGTCGCTAACAAAGTTGTGACTTTGAAATATATTGAAAAAGCGGTAAATGTCTCGATACATTTAGGGGACTGTCATCACCAATAAAACAAGAGCGAATACAGTTTATTAAATCATCATTTACGAGGATATGGTATATGAGGCTGGGAGCCGCGTGAGCTCCAGGAACATATGAAAAAGAACTTCCTCCACAGAGATGGGATCCAGTGATGATATTTAAGTAATATGATCTCGCTAGTTGCGTGATATAGTGATCTCTAGCTCTCATGTGATCATGGGTGAATTTAGCGTTCATGTCCCCCATTACCACTATACTAGAGTTGTTTTCGAAACTTGATAGTAAATCGTTGATACAATCGACCTCTGACTTAAAGATATTTAGGTTTTAATTTGCACAGGGAAGGTACACTTGAATTATATACATAGTCTTTTGGTGGGTTGACATTTTTATTCGGATTTAACGTCGCACTCAACAGCTAAGGTCATATTGCAACGTCCAGCTTTCATGGAGGAGGAAGACCCTGGGTGCCAATTCTGGCATTATTTCAGTCACGAGCGGGCACCTGGGTAGAACCTAGATAGCTCCCAGACATAAAAGAATTCGACCCAAGTAGGGCACGAACCAACAGCGATGAGGGACAAGTAAACATCAGTCAGTGACCTAAACCACTCGGCAACAGATGCCATTGTATGATGCCAAGCAATTGTCTGAAGTTTCAAGGCTTTAATGGTTACCGAGAAAGTGAATTTTAAGAAAGCTAAACCAGATTCAAGACGACAGTGCCGACTGACGTCAAGAAGGTTATGACAATGGTTCTTCTGTTTTTCAAAGAAAAGCTAAAAATTGTTAAATCAATCTTTTGTTATAAGTTGATTCAATATATACCTATTGTAGAACAAGTACTTGCAGCTTATATTTACTATCCCCGTGAGTGGTTCCAAAATACTGCGAATTGCAATATACCGGGTCTATTGCGCACCCCTTGTCATTACCAGCCTTTCTACCATACTGTTTTAAATTTTCATAACTTGTAATAAACAACAACTGAATGTTTTAAATAGCAGGCTATTATCTTTCATATTTAACATCTAGGATTTGATTTTGATTTGATTTCTGTCAAAATGTTAAACAAATAAATGATTGAAGGTATCTTTCTATGTTTTCTTTTCCCCTTGGACAAAATTTACCTAGACTGACTGTAAATTGTGATCACCTGTTGTCTGTTTTGCTTTTTTATGAACTGTATTTTAGTTTGATTGCCGTCCTTTAACATTACGCAAATTCTGGACAATTAAGCAGATATGATACGAGATTAAATCATCGCTGCTCAGGTTCAAGACCCGATTTTCTGGTTCAGTACCGCGTAAATTTTATGCTTTCTTATGTTTAAAAGATGAAGTTGTTGATGATGATGATCATTATCAGGAAGAGTTCATATTGTTGTTTGGTCTTTTACAACATATTTCGCGGATCATTTGTAATTACTTTTGTTCTCTAACTATAAGCTGTATTTGTATCTTTTAGAAGTGTATTTTTCGCATAACTGCGGCGAAAAACAATGATAACAATAATGACCGATCTAATAATTATCAATATAGTTTCAGTTTTATACCTAAACGCATAAAGGCGTATTTAACACTAGTTTTTCGGCAAATCTTTAGAGACACTAAATGACAACTACTCAGGCCGAGCACTTTTGATGATAGAGGCGTTGGCAAGTTACAAAAAGTTCGTTTTTTTACGTGAATTCCGAGTTTTGTAATTTAAAATTCAAGAGTACCTAGTGGTTCGATAAAGTATTACGATGTTCCGATAGTTTATATTCACGAACACAATATCGGATAAAAGACATAACATTATTCGGCATGACTAGTTGTCTTCTAGTGTCTCCGGTCAAACTTTCAAAACCGCGTAGGAAAATAGTTCTATACAGAACAGATACCTCTTTGATTTTAGTTACAAATTAGAAGAAAAACAACAATATAATATTATGCTATTCTGAAATGTTTTGATATAATTTAGATATGTTACTATATAATTTTTAAAACAGAAGACAGTTTAATTCGAAACAACTGAATATATCGAACTACTTGTTTGTATGTAAAGCGTTCGGCCGTAAAGAAGTGTTTCGAGGACTATCCTATCTGCTTCTATCTTCATATACAAGTAGACTAGTTTTGCCTAGACCCCTCGTTATACTCTGTTAACATTGGATCAATTGAAAATTCAATCGATCCAAAAAGTAATGCAGACATAAAGTAGCCACCAAATATCTTTTTCCATTTCAAAAGCACTCCATAAAGTGATTGGATAGTTTTTCATACATTCATATATACGTCATTGTTATCTACTTGAAATAAGCGAATGTTTTACAGAAGTTGCATAGACGGATTCGTTCATGATCATTTTGAATATAAGACGCTAGGAAACACAGCTTATTAACTATTATCCCTTTATTTCGCACAGAAGCAGTTTAAACTACATTAATTTATAAAATTTAACTTTACATCACAATAACATACATTACTATTTAAGCTACGAGTATTTCAAGTTATATAAATCTATTAAAAAAGTAAAACATTTCCGCTGGGCTGGGCTTTCCGTTATAGGACCGCAATAACACCATAATGTGGGTCGCATTTTAAACATGTCCGACACTTTCGCAACCGATATATTAATAGAATGCGTAATAGAATTCTACAAGAAAAACTGTGATACAAAGTATCACAGCGGGCCAACAAACAAAAATCCCATGTAAATATTTTGAAAATTGGAGATAATTGATATTGAGGTATGGCCCCAAAAGAACTCGAGGGAACCAATTCTGGTTGAACAAGCAAAACCTGACACGACACCACATCTACTGACTGACCTGTAGTATCGAAACTTTACTGTTATCAAATAATATTTATACTATGGAATGCGGGTTGGGACATGCCAAACTTGCTAATTGCTACTTGCGGATTGCCACTTACTTATTGATAAATGCTGGTGGAAACATGCCACTTAGTAATTGCTAATTGCCACTTGCTTCTTGCTACTTGTTTATTGCTATAGTTACTTGCCACTTGCTTATTGGTCAATGCTGGTTGAAACATGCTACTTGCTAATTGCCACTTGCTTAACTCGGTTTTGCCAATTGTCACTTGCTACTTGCTTATTGCTAAATGCTTGTTGAAACATGCGTCTTGCTAATTGCCACTTGCTTATAGTGGTTTTGTCAATTGCCACTTGCTTATTGCCAATTGCCACTTGCTAATTGCTACATGCTACTTTCCACATGCTAATTGCTAATTGCTTATTGCTAATTGTGGGTTAGGACTTGCTTATTGCCACTTGCTTATTGCGGTTTTGCTAATTGCAAATTGCCACTTGCTAATTGTCACTTGCTAAATGCCAATTGCCATTTGCTAGTTGGGACATGCCACTTGCTAATACTTACTTGCCACTTGCTTATTGCTAGTTGGGACTGTCACTTGCTTATTGTTAATTGCTTATTGCCACTTGCTACTTGCTACAATATAATTGCTTATTACCTTTTGCTTGTTACTAATCACTAGTTGCCAATCGGTTATCGGTATGACTACCGAACATGGCTAGGAAATAACGAACATTAGCTATTATCATTTTATTGAAGTAAAATATTAAGTTTTTGATGTTAAAATGGAACATGCATACCAAAAATATATTATATTCAATCACATTCAAGCTTTTAATTTATACAATTTCAAAACGCGTGATCTGATTCATGTTCATAAACATTGAACATGAGTTACTATTAAAAGTAAACAAGACATCTATAGTGGTGTATGTATAGATTATATATGTTATAAGTATATTATGAATTATTAATAATATTTCATACTGAAAATATATTTAATATAAATAATCTTGCAGCTGAAGTCTGAACAAATTAGATGAGCAAACACCGAGCATAAACTATCATCTGATCATTTTATATTTAAAATATATATGTTTTTATTTAACTAGATCAAATTCATACTTTATATAAATTCGTGTTTGTTCTAAATATGTGATATAATACACGTTGTGTATTAATTTTTGCTCTCGCAATCAAAAGCGTTTGAACGACTCCAAAGGTAACTTGCAAGTAGTAACAAGTGGCAAAAAGCAAATAGCAAGTAGAAATTAGCAAAAAGCAATTAGCAAGTGGCAATTAGAAAATGATAATTGGCAATGAGAAAATGGCAAGTAGCAAGTGGCAATAAGCATGTAGCAATGAGCAAGTGGCAATTAGCAAATGCCAATTGGCAATTATCAAGTGACATGTCCCAAGTAGCAATTAGCAAGTGGCATGTCCCAAGTAGCAATAAGAAAATGGCAGGTGGCAATTAGCAAGTGTCCCAATTGGCAAATGGCAAGTGGCAATTAGCAAGTGGCATGTCCCAACTAGCAATAACCAAGTGGCAATAAGCAAGTGGCATATCCCAAGTAGCAATTAAGTATAAGCAAGTGGCAATTAGCAAGTGGCATGTATCAACTAGCAATTAGCAAGTGGCAAGTGACAATAAGCAAGTGGCAAGTGACAATTAGCAACTAGCAATAGGCAATACGTAAGTTGCAAATAACAAGTGGCATGTCCAAACCTGCAATCAGCAATAAGCAAGTGGCAATTAGCAAGTAGCAATTAGCAAGTGGCATGTCCCAACCCGCATTCCATATTTATACAGTATGTCCAGGAATGCTCTATAGACCGTTCCTGGTATGTCTCAATTTTTCATTACCATTATCCTTATTAATTTGACATGAATGAAGATTTTTATGATTATTTGCCGTAAAATATTCTTAAAAAATTAAAAATGATTATTAAAACAGCAGAAAAAAGTTTTAAAAAAATTGGGTGTTGATGGGATTCGAACTCGTGGTTTCTAAAAGTACACGTACACAAAAGTGTTTGAACTATCGGCTTTATCCATTACACCACGGAGGCAGACTAATTTCGAACGGGAAAAAAATAGCTAAAACAATATCATATATGTCTAAAAAGGCCATAAAAGAATATTCAGTCGACTCGTTTCGTTTCTATAATGTCAAAGGTTGTGTTAGTGAAAAAAGCAATCATATATCCATTTTTCTAGGTGTAGATTGCGACTGAAACGTGAAAAGCGCTTTTTTCTTTTTTTTTACCAGCGTATATTAGATTGCGCCCTCTATGAAACGAACGACAGCTCAATTACAAACGACAACTCTTGCTTTTCAAAAAAAATTGACTGTGTCTACAGTTTTCATCTCAGAAGTACCTCAATTTTATAATGAAGAGAGACGCATATGTTCGATATAGTGCTTAAGTCTCCATGCATCTTTTACTCACCACGTATTAAATATAGCGGGCCGCTGCTGCGGCCCGCAATTAAGAAGTCTCATCTAAGAATACAAACTAATATAAATGCTCTGATGAACGGACCTTGATAAAATTTGCTTGAAATCATATCAAAAGAATTCTATAAATAGGTACTTTATTTCCAGACAGAATGGGTTTTTGTTAACGAAATTTATATTTCTCTTTTTTATAAGAACGGTAAATGATATTCTTTATCAATAAAACTTATATGAACTAAATGAGTTATATAAAATATAACACCTTAGGTTATTTTTATTGAAATTATTCAGTTGTAAGCACTAATTTACATTTTGACTCTTTGAAAAATCTATTCAGTGTGATTGTCATCTTGTCAATTAAATTTTCTTATTTTTGTATTTAATAAGGAGCTTAGTTTGCGGACATGGATTTGATTTACGTATCTGTTCTTGAAGTTTGTGTACAAATCAAAGTTCGTGCCCTGGAGGCCTCGAATGTAGAAAAATTACGTGTTTAATTTTAATTTTTGACGAAGCTATTCATAGACTCGCGTCCATGGATCAATTTTTTTTTGCATACCAAAATTCTAGACGCCGCCTCCTAGCGGCGTCCAATAAATACATCATTATAACATTCAGAGCTATGACCCTTGTTGAACACATGAGGCGCGTGAGTGTCCTCTTAGAATTTAGTTATTTTCCCAATTACAAGTGGTATTTTCCCGTATAAGTAAAGCAGTTGTCCAAATTTGTTGAATGCCTTAGCTGCATTAGAAACTAGATTTCATGATTTTCAAGATTTTATTTTATACAGTGCATATGTCCCACGGAAGTGGGAAATATTAGCATTACAAACAATATGACATCATGATAAATAAATACAAGAAAAACTTTGATACAAAGTATCACAGCGGGCCAACAAACAATAATCCCATGTAAATATTTTGGAAATTGGTGATGGTTAATATTGAGGCGTGGCCCCAAAAGAACTCGAGGAAACCAATTCTGGTTGAACAAGCAAAACCTGACACGACACCACATCTACTGACTGACCTGTAGTATCGAAACTTTACTTTTATCAAATAATATTTATACAGTATGTCTAGGAATGCTTGACATGAAGATTTTTATGATTATTTGCCGTAAATATTCTAAAATGGTTAAAAAGCTAAAAATGATTATTAAAACAGCAGAAAAAAAGTAAAAAAAATTGGGTGTTGACGGGATTCGAACTCGTGGAATCGTAAAAGTACACTTATACAAAAGTGTATGAGCTAACGACTTTATCAAATACACCACGGAGACAGACTTGCGAAGGGAAAAAAATAGCTAAGATAATATCATATATACTATAAAGGCCATCAAAGAATATTCAGTCGACTGCACTTCGTTTCTATAATGTCAAAGGCTGTGTAAGTGGTATCCATTTTTCTCAGCGTCGATTGAAACGTGAAAAGCGCTTTTTTCTATTTCTATCAGCGTAGATTGCGCCCTCTATGAAACGAACGACAACTCAATTACAAACGACAACTCTTGCTTTTCAAAAAAAATTGACTGTGTCTACAGTTTTCATCTCAGAAGTACCTCAATTTTATAATGAAGAGAGACGCATGTGTTCGATCTAGAGCTTAAGTCTACATGCATCTTTAACACTTCACGTATTAAATATAGCGGGCCGTTGCTGCGGCCCGCAACAAGAAAAACTGTGATACTACGAATCACAGCGGGCTTAGAAACAAAGATTTCATGTAAATAGTTTGAAATGGGAGATGCAAATAAACTTTACAGACATTATATATCAGAGACAGAATTAATTTATATTCTAGGTTCTGTAAAGCAAATACTTGACTATCTGGTTTGTGCAGTTACAATTTAGTAACTATTTCTCATTTCCAGTGTATCATTTATGATTTATAAAGAAACAAAATCATATTCATGAAAAAGCTTTAAATAGTGTTTATGCTCTCCGTTTTTTTTCTCCATTAGATTGTATATACGATCCCTATTTTCAATCAGCGTTGATTAAAACAAAGTTAACGCAGCAATATTATAATAGTTTCTACGCTATGTTCCATTAAGGTGATTCTCAGAATATACAATACTATTCCTGCCTCTATCCTCATAAAATCGTTTGCAATCAAAATGTTTGTAAACAAAACAACGGACATTTTTACGATTACTAAACGTCTCGTTTACGACCAATTAGTTAATAACTTCGGCTACCTGTCGGTTTATTACTGTAGACCAGTCTAATAACACGAAATGTAAACCAGTCTCATAAATATAGAAAGTGCATCCCGACCTGTTGGTAAACTTTGGCTACCTTTCACTTTATTCCTCTAACATGACATGTTTGATTTAAATAGACTGTCAGTGACTGTACAATGATACCTCCATTCAATAACAAATGAAGCGTGATTGTAAATTTTAACCTATAAAAATCGAGTCATATAATACGTAATGGACCCACTTTACCCGATACCGGAAGATACCGGCATGTTTGACCGATATCGGTTTTTATACTGGCCGAACAATAAAAACTTTTCACTACTTATTAGACGTTACATAAGCATATAAAATAATTGACGTTTTACATGGATAAAAGATAGAAATATCAATTGTTTGACAATTTTAAAATTACACAATGAACAGTGGTTTAACCCAATCTTTATTGTAACTTCAAAGGCGATTTTCATAACAATTTGTTTAAAGAACTATACACTACTTCACTCACATGTTACATTTTCTAACCACGTATTAAATATAGCGGGCCGCTGCTGCGGCCCGCAATCACGTGTAATAATGGAAACCGACTTCATTACTGTAGTTAATTTACAAGCATAATGGGTAGTCTTCCTTAACAATAAATTTTGGAAATAATCGTTACTAGTACGTTATATCGAAAAAATAAGGAAAATGAAATATATCAGTGAAACGAAAGCGATCACAAATATTACATAAATAAGTGTAATTTGTGTAATTGTTCTAAATTGTGTGTACAAAAAGAGATATGTTTTGACATTCTATTGTTAAGTTCTTTTGAATTAGTCCATGATTTTTTTCACATAATATACTTAAATTTTCTAGTTTCTTCAAATTCACTTGAAACTAAGTTTATACATTTAAACATATCAGGCCTTTGTCTTGTGTATCTATCTAAATATTTAATTCTATAATTTTCAAATAACGGGCACATAAATAAATAATGATATTCGTCTCCTAATTCTCTACAAGTAGTACATAAACGTTCACTAGTAGGTAAATTTTGCCATCGTCCTGTTTCAATAGGAAATCTATGATTTCGGGTTAAATTTTTCAATCGTTCCAATGTTAACAGAGTACAGCAGCTTCATTACGGCCGAGCGCTTTACATACAAACAAGTAGTTCCATATATTCAGTTGTTACGAATTATACTGTCTTCTGTTTTAAAAATTAGATAGAGGATAATTGTTGGTTTCGGTGTAATATCACGTTATAATTTTACCGAGTGGGCAGCAAAAGTGATATTTTCACGAGTGGCGCAATCACGAGTGAAAATTACTACTTTTGGTGCTCACGAGTGAAATTACCGTGATATTACATCAATACCAACAATTTTTCTGTTTTTTTTATGTTTATAACTCTACTTTTGTTGAGTTTGTTTCAATAAAATGTCTAAAATCGCGGGAAACGTCATCAGAAAGCATAACAAACATGACGTCATTTTAACGACGTCATCTTCGTATGGTTTCCTGCGTTCGTTACGCTCGGTATATATTTTGACGTTAAACCGGGTAGAAAGTTTTGATAATTTTCACTGAGTGGACAGTGAGTTTATCGGGTTATTATTAACTGTTATATTTCGATAAAGCACCGAAAAACATTAAATAAATAGTAATAGATCTAAATAATATCAAAACATTATAGAATAGCATAATATTATATTGTTGTTTTTCTCATAATTTGTAACTAAAAATCAACGAGGTATCTGTTCTGTATAGAACTACTTTCCTACGCGGTTTTGATCACAACATTTTTCTAGTCAGAAAATGTGTATGATCAAATTACTACAAAAACAACATTTCAAAACCTCTCAAAACACTTCGAAATGCAAGATAAGTTGTTTACAAAATACGCTTCCGGTATGGGATATGTCTAATTTTGACCCTATTCCGTCGTCTGATTTCGGATCGATCCGCATTTTGTACCATTTTGCGTTTTTGTGTGTATTGGTTCGTATGATACCGTCATCATGGTATCGTAGACGCATAACAAGAGATGGTCGACGAACCTTAACAGAAGAAACAAAAACGTCTTTCTGAGTGATTTTAATGATCATTTTGTAGTAATTTCGATCAGACTGATATCAAAGTTTAATGTCTATGGTTGAATGCACTTATGCTTTGTGGAAAAAGTTGACTTTTAAGATGCAGTGACAAAATGGAAAGCATCCAAAGAGAAACACCTGTTGTCTTGCCAACCCTTTGATTACCCACCATTTTGTGATGTATCACATGCAGTTTTACAGAAGTAAACTGAATAAAACTTCTTTAACATATAGTCATGCCTTTTATTATTTTTTACCATAAAGAGTATGACCCTCGGAATTTCTAAATGACCCCCAAATTATGATACAGGGGGTCACAAATTACCCCTTAAAATTCTGATATTAACACATGTTTGTGTACAGTCTGTGTTGTCCTGATATTTACACATGTATGTGTGCAGACTGTGTTGTTCAGAGACAATCGATCCTCCAGCACTTTCAGTCCTTTGATTTTCAACAGTATGTTGACAATTTACAAATAAAGTTACTTCGCTTGAATTAAGTCTTTATATATTTATAGACATTCGTACTCGACGTCTTATTGATATCAGATAGCCATGTCTGGATGTAATTATCTTTTATCTTTTGGTATGTTGCCTTTAAAAGCCCTTTGCTGCTAATAAAACTTTGGCTATACCACACCCCTGAGAAACCAGTTTCACAAAGATATCGTTTTACATTCTCTAACCATTGACATTTAATTTTATTTTGCGATTCTAATTCAAGTAATATGGTGTAAAGCTTGGAAGCCAGTTTAGTTTCATGGTTGTTTTTGATGTTGTCTATGATTTTTGTCCAATATGCTATAACTTTATTTTTAATATCAATTTTTAGTGGAGTTATGCCATTTCCCAATAAACCATATAAGATGGTGTAGATTTCTTAAAGTTATAAACGTATTTGTAGAATTTAAGTAGTATTTTTTCAAGAACATTAGTATTGCCATAGCCCCAAACTTCACTTCCGTACAGTAAAATAGGCTTCATTGTTTTTTTTCCAAACAACTCTATTTGAAGATCAAATGGTGAATCAAGAGACTTTATTTTTCTTAGCAGTGCAAACATTGCTTTAGTTGCTTGTTCAGCAATATGAACTTTTGACTTGTAAAACGAACCCCTTTTATCGAAGAATAAACCAAGGTATTTATAGTTATCAACAGTTTCTAAAACTTATGTTCCGATAGTAAAGGTTTTATATAACTTTGGCCGGCCCTTACTGAATATCATGATTTAATTTTGGTAGTATTAACATTAAGCTTCCATTCATCGCTGTAGTTTTGTGAATTTATTAATCGAAGATAATTTTCGCTAACAATTACATTGTCATCGGCATAAAGCAGTATAAATTACCTCCACTAATACCTGTTTGTATAGCTCTATTGATCAAGCAAAATATAGATAAATATGTAAAAGTGGATGAAAATAATGAATGTAATCTTGTCTGTTTCTTTACAATTTCATAAGAGTTGTATGGTAAAAATAACAGTACATATTCAGAAGATTTGAAGTGTGGTATAACATCAGCAGGGTCTAGATATTCACATGTTGATCATGTTTTTGAAATTCATACCTTGGGTCTGTTACTTTTACAGTTTTCGGCGTTTTTCGTGCAAGAATAGCCGTTTCCCGCTGACCGCTAATCACTCTGATAGCCTCGGTTTTGATGATTATCCGTGTTGTTGACTATGGTAATGATGATATCCTATTCAGGCTACAATTAAGTTACTATCATTTAGGAATTAAATTTCCTCACTAATGAAATAGGGAATGTCAGTTATATAACCGGTATGCAGTAATTAAATGTATGATAAACCAACGTGATCTGAACTATTGTTGACCTAACAAACATACACTTTTTGGTTAGTTTGGCCCCCTAAATTTGTCCTAAAATATGAAATTGACCCTATAGCCTTGTGCTGCTGTTTTGAGCTTCCTTATCAGATGATATTATAGGAGATAATACTTTTCTGATTCCTTAAAACCAGATTGGTCATACATGTATATATTTTATACATGTAGTCCTAAAACTAAAAATTCATCAACAATGGTTGTGAATAAAGCAGATATCTCGGAAGCCAGTGGTAACTGACTATATTTTGGTAAAATATTGAATTATTAAGGGATATGTATGCAAAGTAATACATGAACTTATTCCAGACTGAACTTCTTCTATCTTAAAATTTAAGATTAACAGAATATATTACGTGAAGTAATCGATGACCTTGTATGATTACAAAGTGCTATAATTTAAGTAATGTCTAAGTTTATACTAATTTGTTTTAGCTTGATTGTAAAGAAAGGTTGAAGCTCATCAAGTCATCCTGAAAAAACCATAACTAGTGTCATATGAGGAGGTACGGTCTATACCGCAGCGGGACTCGAACCCGCAGCCCTCCTCCCCTCCCTCTGAATGAGCGACAGACACCTTAACCTCTACACCACAACTCTCCTTGAGTAGTTCTGAATTTGTGCAAAAAGCTTTTGCGTTTTTCATTTGCACCTTCTTTTTCTTTATATATTTCATACCTTGACTAGCAAAAGAACGTGCAATTTGGACTATAGCAACATACTAGTAATTATGTCTTCCCTATAGAAGAGGTACTTATGTGGCTAAACTGTCCATAGCAAACATTACATAACTGTAAATTCCTTTCATTCCGTAGGATAATTGGCTGTTATGTGGCTAAACATTTCTGTTACATGGCTAAAATTAGACACATAAATACTTGAAATACGTAACATAGCCACTTAAGTACCATGTAGTTAGAACGTCCGTCCGTCTGTCCGCTCTCACGAATAGGTACTTATGTGGCTGAACTGTCCATAGCAAACAATACATAACTGAAAATTCCATTCATTCCGTAGGACAATTGGCTGTTATGTGGCTAAAAATTATGTTACGTGACTAAAATTAGACGCATAAATACTTGAAATACGTAACATAGCCACTTAAGTACCATTTAAAAGTCCACTACTAAGCGAAAATTAAGTGACAGTTATTTCAATGGCAAGTACATTACCTTATGCAAGACACTAAATAATGAAGATTGGCAGGTTAAAATTTACAGAAAGTGTTTGGAACACAAAGAAAAGTATGTGTATTATGTTGAAATCTCAGTGAATCGACAAAATGACTACCCAGGTCTTTTTAACTTTCTTCCTTATGCATAGAAAAAGAATTATGGAACAGTGTTTGTTTTGGTCATTTTGGCCTTAAATATGATCTTGATAAAGACCTTGTATGAATCTAAAATTACTACAATTTTTAAGTACTGTTTTAGTACACATTCTTATGCATGGTTTATTTGCATTTTTTTTTTATGATTGTATTATACCTAGACAAATACCTGCTTTTGTGGCGGCTATTTTGGACGCCATCTTGCATTTTTCTATGGCAACAAATTGTTTTCACACAAAATGGTTAAAAAACTAAGTTTATGTCTGTATCACATTATAGATATAAAATAAGACTTGCTTTATCATATAGTTTTGAAGTATAGTTTTGAATCAACACAAAAAGTGAGTTTTAGTCATTAGCTCTACTGGACGAAGTCCAGCGGAGCTTATGCCATTGTGGTTTTGTCTGTCGTCCGTCTGTCTGTAAACGTTTCCTTGGTAACGCTCTACAGGTCGCAATATTCATTTGGCTTTTATGAAACTTGCTGATAAGAATCCCTGCAACTTGTAGATATTCCCTTATGTTTTTGGGGTCAGTGAGTCAAAAGTCAAGGTCACAGTGAACTCCGAAAGCAATTCCTTGATAACACTCTACAGATCACAATTTTCATTCAACTTTCATCAAACTTGCTCAGAAGGTCGCCTGCAACATGTAGATGATCCCTATTGTTTTTGGGGTCAGTGTATCACAGGTCAAGGTCAAAGTCCGTTAGATTTTCCTTGATATCGCTCTATAGGTCACAGTTTTCATTAAACTTTCATTAGCCTTGCCCAGAAGGTTCCCTGTATTATGTTGATGATCCCTATTCATTTTTTGGGTTAATGGGTTAAAGGTCAAGGTCACAGTGACCCGAACTTTGAAAATATTTTCAGCTGAGATCTATTTGACCCCACAGTCTTCAAACTTCATAGGATGATTGGTCTTACTGAGTAGATGATCCCTGTTATATTTGGGGTCAATGGGTCAAAGGTCAGGGTCACAGTGAGCCGAGCTTTGAAAATCTTTTCCACTCAATATCTTGAGATCTTCATCACCCACAGTCTTCAAACGTCATAGGATGATTGGTCTAACTGAGTAAATGATCCGTACTGTTTTTTGGGTCAGTGGGTCATGGACTCAGTGAACTCTGTTAGTTTTTTTCCTTGGTTTTGATTTTCACAAAACTTACTCAGAACAATCCAGTCAGACAGACCAGTAGGACGATACTGGACCTTTTGGGCCTCTTGTTTTGACATTATGACCTTGATAGTGACCATGCATGAAATCCAAACTACCGTATGTATTTAGCGCTTACTTAGTTAACATGCTTATGTGTGTCTAGTCCTTTCTTTTACCTAACACAAAGTGCCAGGGTGAGCTATTGGGATCACATTTTGTTGGTCGTACGTCTGTTAACATTTTCCTTAAAACCACATCTCCTCTGAAACAACTGGGCTAATGTTGATGACATTTATGTAGAGTAGGAACAGCAAAGGTCCTAGGAGAGAGCTCTGGGAGATCAAGGCATAACAGAGACTAGATCAGACGTGCAACCGTTAACCACTACTAACTGGGATGGGACTGGATCCAAGACACAGTTTGACTGAGGGCACCATGTTCCTGGAGTTTAAATAGTACTTTAAGGTGGTTGACTTTGTCAAAGGCTTTACTAAAATCAAGTAGGACAAGGTCAGTCTGTTTACCTGAGGAGAGGTTTTTGTATATTTCATCAACTACCTCAATGAGCTGGATCTCACAGGACCGTCTTTCACGTAACTCATGTTGCAGCTCAGAGTATAATGTGTTTTGAAAAATATGTGGATAGGCTAGATGCAGTTGTAATTATTAAGAAACCTTCACACTCATTTGAAACATTACAACATAAATGCAACATATTTCTTGTATTAACAAGTATAATAAAGGACAAATTATTGCTGCGTGAGAAAATCCTTTAAAGCACATTTGAACGTGGAAACATTGCTACGAAGTTTTATATGAGAGGTCTACACTTTTCCACAATTCTCAGGAGCAAACATTATGCATTAGGCGTCAAGTCCCATGATGCACACTAAATTATTAAAATGTTGAATGTTATTTTATTTTCTAGTAGAAATGGTGAAAATAAACCATAAGATTTTCCCTTTACCCACAAATGTAGCACGTCAATTATTAGGCATTATTATAAGATTTATGACCCTGTCCGTTTATTAACGGATACTACCAAACCGAAATTGTGTCCAAAAACTTCTTATCCCAAATAATTATTGACTCTTTCTCTGTCGTATGTTTACACCTTGAAAGAAGTTGAATACCCCCTGGAAGTTATATAGTGACTTTCAAAAATTGTATCGTGAAATCACCTTCAAATACACGAAGGAACGAATGCTGTAAATCATAACAGCCCCCGCCCCCCTCCCCCCCTCCCCTGCACGAACTGCAAACAGATTTACACTGCGAGTATAAGCAGATTGTCTTAAAAAGAATCCGAGGTACATCTGGAGGCAGAATAGTCAGGGTCAGGGTAATCTTCAAGGCACAGTAAATGTTTACTCTGCTACTGAACGTAGGAAGTACGGATGTCATCTGAATACTCAAAATTGCATTTGTTACTCTAATTCGCCACCTTATCTTCCTATGACTTCTACAGTTCCAAACTTAAATGTGTTTTGATTTCGGATAAATTGTTCAACAATATCACCTGAAAAACCATTATTCAGAGTACAGCTTTTTTGAGAAATTTTGAATTTGTGATCAAGTTCTGGGTTTATGAGTGCGTGTTTCATGTAACTGTCATACCCAATGCACAGTGTAATCATTTCGATTTTCGATAATTTCGCATTAGACGGGCGTTTTTTCTGTCTTTATCTTGTGGACTCTTCTTGAAATAGGATTTAAGGATTTATTCAGCAACCAGACTTTTATTTCAATTAAGGTATAAATTAAGTATGAATACTCTAATATACAGTGATTTGTCAAACTACTGTATATAGTATACATGTATGTGTTTCTGTGTTTAAAGGTTTATGTGTTTTGCTGTCTATATGCAGGAGTAAATAAAAGTAGCTATACGATATAGATCACCAACAATAAGTGGGGCGTGACTTACACGGTCTGGGCATTTACCGTTCTTTTACTGTATGTCTCAACCAGACCTCACTTGAATGACTTAAAGTGCAAACAGACCTCACTTGAATGACGTAAAGTGGAACCAGGCCTCACTTGAATGACTTTAAGCAACAGTACAAATTAAAGAAATGCGCATTATCACCATATTTACCCATACACGTAAAATGTAAACACTTTCTTTATAATCTCTTGATTCTCTTCTGATGCACTCAGTTATTTGTATATATATGTATGCCACTGAATGCTTGTCAAGAGGTAAGATAATATGACTCGTCTTACGCTCGAACGTATTAACCACTTGAAAATAATTCATTGACAAAAGCTCAAGTGCCATTGTACTTGAATTAAACGGAAAAGGTTTAAGGAAGTGTAGAGATAAAAAGTCCCGTGGGTCGTATAAAATGTTTGTATCTTTGCACCTCTGAGAATTTGTCATAAAATGGGATAGTAAAACTATAACATAGCCTAATCCCTATCATAGGAGACCAGACATCTCGGTGACAGTTATATATACATTTTATATCTGATACGTTGCAAGTCATACATTGTTAAAATGTATGCCATTGATTGCTTCTTTCATAAGTCAACTATAGCAAGTCATTCATTGTTAAAATGTATGCTACTGATTGCTTCTTTCATAAGTCAACTATGGCAAGTCATTCATTGTTAAAATGTATGCTACTGATTGCTTCTTTCATAAGTCAACTATGGCAAGTCATTCATTGTTAAAATGTATGCCATTGATTGCTTCTTTCATCAGTCAACTATTGCTAGTCATTTATCGTTAAAATGTATGCCATTGATTGCTTCTTTCATCAGTCAACTATTGCTAGTCATGCATTGGTATATACATGTAGTATGCCTCTTATCAGTAAGCTATGGCAAATAATTCATTGTTTTAAGGTATACTATTGAAAGATTATGTCATCATTCAACTATTGCATTTGCAAGTTATTCATTGGAGTAAGGTATGCCACCGGAAGCTACTTCAATCAGTAAAATATGGCAACTCATTCATTGGCATAAGGTTAAATGAAAAATAAAAAAAATAGTATTAATAGAATGGTACTGAAACGTGACTTAAAAAGCAAATGAAAAAAATTAACTTCCAGTGTTCTAACCAGTATCATCCTACCTCAGCGATTTGACGCGCGGACTAGTGAGGGACAATTAATAACACAACTTCATGTTTGACTCTTTCCTCCTTACTTACTCTTAGCGTAAAGGATCATTTATCGCTTTTTTATCGGTCATGATAGAATTGAAATGTCATTCCTTTAATCACTGTTTACTGTCTAATAAACCACGGTTTGTCGTTCTGATGCCGCCATGTGTGGAATATAGCTGCTCATATGACTCAAAATTGTTCCTAGACATTAAACAACTGGGATACTATGTAATACATAGTTCCCACATCGACAATTTTTACCTCCCTTGTTCTGAATTGGCAGCCATGTTGTATGGCAATTTACCTTAAAAGTTAATAGGGAACAATCTGCTTAACAATTACAAACTACTCAGATTTATAAACATAATTAATATATACTGATATGCACAGATGACTCAGCAGGTTCAAGAAAATGTGGTTGTCACACATAAATTATCTTGGTATTTTCTTAATTATCACACAATTGAGAAAAATTCCTATAAATGCTTTATCAGTTTTGCCATTCAAAATGGCTGCCAATGCAGAACAAGGGAGGTAAATATTGTCGATGTGGGAACTATGTGAACGGATACTATTTGTAAATTGTTATAAGAGCTTTTGGGTCACTCCTTTTTATTGACAACAAACATCTTTTTATCATTCATATCCTTTTTTCAGAGCACTCTAATCATTTATTGTTAGTTTTGTTGAGTGTCTCAATGTGTTGTTTCTTAATGACCAATAATAAACTAGACAGTTTTATTCTAACTGAAATATTTTTCTAACTGAAATATTTAAATAAAATAGGATTTTCGTTTGTATATCTAACTAAATCTGTGCAGACAAAGAATGTCTTTTTTTCTGTTTGCGATACAAACTAAAGCAAAAGGATCGTGCGATTTTGTGATAACTCATTAATTAATGGACAATTGTAAATTACGTCATTTTTGAAGAACGACACAACCTGCACAAATGAATGCAAATAATACATATGGTCAGATGTTACTTCTAGAAGAAGCAAACGCTGCAGAAGTAATGAGGCAGGTGCCGCTAATCATATTTCTATTGTTAGTATCAACTACAGGAATACCAGGAAATGGGCTTGTGTGCTACATTTACCATTCAAAATACAACATGAGTAGTTCAAGGTGGTTTATTTTCTTCTTGGCGTCGGTGGACCTTTTACTGTGCATTCTTATAGTACCGTGCGAAATAGCAACAACCTTTCAGCAGTATAATTTTGAAGACGAAACATGGTGCAGATTTTCATCTTTCTTTAACCTCTGGGCGTTGCTTTCGTTAGGGTTAACGTTAGTAATAGTTTCAATCGACCGTTTCAGAAAGGTTTGCAAACCTTTAGGATGGCAGATACATTTTAGCAAAGCAAGAATTTTATGTGTGGTTGCTGTTATACTCTCTTTCTTCGTATCGCTACCAGTGTTCTCTGTGTATGGTATACACAAGTTTCATCTCAAAGAATACAATGTATATGCCAGCGAGTGTTCTTTCCGAAAAGACAAAGACGAGTCAAACCTAGCGTTTATCTATGTGTCATTCGGAATGATAATGTTTACATGTGCACTCGTTACTATTTGTATTCTATACTGCTTTATTGGAAATGAAATAAAGCAACATATACACAAAGAACGAGTGAAAAGACATGTCAGTCTGACAGCTTCAATGGCAAGAAAAAGCGACCATATAAGACCAGTCACGACTATATCTACCGTCGGTAAAAGTGTCCGATTTGGTGAAACTACGGTTCCAAAATTATCGACGAAGTTTGAGGATCAGAAAACTAAGAGATTTGAGGAACAGTGGCGTAGCACGTCGAATGAAGCAGAAGAAAGTTCGACAAATAATATGTCGGAAGAAGATACATGTGATTTTGACATGCCTAAACGATCAATGACAAGGGCTCAAAAATCAAAATCAAAGAGAATGAGAAAAGCACGTGCACGGAAAGCAACGTATAGCATGTTCCTTATATCATTGGCATTTGTTTTGAGTTATCTTCCATTCCTTAGTATTTTGCTTGCCAGGAGTGTGCAGAGCAACTTTGACGAGTCCATGTCAAAGGAATGGCGAGCGGTGTACAAATTTTTCTTACGATCGTATTTCCTGAATTGCGCAATAAATCCATTCATTTATGGAATAGCAGATTCAAAATTTAGACAGAGTTGTAAAGATGTACTCCATGACTTCCGACAGCAATTTTGTACATGCTGTTAGTGCAACTCTGCACGTGTTCATTGTGATCAAACAAACTGCTTTGTATGAACTGAAGAATTAGACTACGAACTTTTGTAACGTACACATTTGTCTTTTTTGTAGTGTATTTGTTTCTCATCTCTAGCATGTATACGACATCACTTAATATGCCCAAATACCTTCAGTTTCATTTAAAATGAAATCGAGCCAAATCAGTTCTGTTACACTGACTTTACTGTCTTGTGATACCAGTTTTGAGCACGATATAGTTGACACGGACTTACAAAGTCTTATGAATCACATTCACACTTCTTGCGGCAAAATCAGAGGGTTTTTGTGACCCCAACAATTCCTTTAAATAAAGGTATTGCACAATTTTTGTTAGTGAGTTGGGTACATGTTTCATAATTTCGCATTTTCTTCTTTTGTAAATCAATCTTTTTTATCCTAGTTGGGATGCCATAATGTTGTAGTATATTGCTTATACTAGCAGTTCATGTAAAGAAAAGTCTAAATCGATGACTTCTATGAAAAACAGATAAATTTTCACATATTATCTTGCTCGTTGACGAACAAAGACTGTGTGACAGATTCAGTGGAAATAAAAGAACTAAAACATAGTTAACACCACTGTCAACAAACTCTTGTTTCATTTTTCTGTATCAAATACATACTTTGAGAAAAATCTGTAAAATCATGAGGGGTGTATTGCAGTAGATCTCTGAATTGTTTATTTCTTTTAAATGGCTTTGTAAACAGACAATTTTACGACAAGGGTATGTAGATAATGGTGTAAACTGTTTTAATTCCTTTATTTCCACTGATTCTGCCTCATAGTCTTTGTTCGTCAACGAGCAAGAATATGTTTCAAAATGTATCATAGTTTTCTTTACATGAATGCTTAACGTCAGTATTCTACACTATTATGGCATCCCAACGAAATGAAACACATTTTATATTAAAGGAAAGCAAAGCACTGAAAGTGCTAACAACAAGGAGCTCACTGCGAAATTGAGCACAAGGGAATTTTTCTATTTCACAGACAAATGGTGATCCTTTGTGGCAATACTTCGCTAACATTACTTGGTTTTGGTTTATATCCGTTTATCTTAATCACAGACCTACACTTCATTAATAACACATCATGCTGCTGTTGTTTTTGATTATTTCAAAATCCCTCAAGGTAAAACATAGTTATGCTTGAAACTTTTTGACGAGTAAAATGCAGTGCTTTTAAATTGTATGTAGCCAGCTTTGTTTATGACACATCCTTCTGGAATACGTAACACGACCTACTCAGAACTTTTCATGAATTCCTCTTTTATTTCACAAAATTTTCATGAAACCTGAAAATGAAGGGGCGGTGCATTTATGCTTCCGTAAGGGACATATGCTTACATAATAAAACATATAAAACAGTTCATTTTTTCATAATGATGTCCGACCAGACCCGCCTCCCAAGGTTCAGTAGTTAGAGCGGCTGACTTGAAATCACTTCAACCTCCGGCTTTGTCTCTTTAAGTGGGGAAGTTGACAGTGACCTCGGAGATTCGGAGCCTAGTACTGGTTCTTCCTAGGACGATGTTAGATAAACTGCCCGCCTGTTAAACACTGAAGTGGACGTTAATTTCCTACAACAACGATGTCCGACCAAAAATCATAAAAGAAAGCAAATGCAGCAGTTGTTGCTTACGTGTACGTCAAGGCAACTAAATGTCCAGTGTCAAACACTTTTTGTAAACAATAAAGGTATACCTGTGTTAATAAAATTATATTTCATCTCCTTCATACGGACACTTTTGATACCCATTTACATGTAAAGAGATGTCTAAACTTATGTATGGCAACGCACCACCCTATTTGAAAAATTTGTAGTAACTTCAATTTATTTACTCGCCGGATGGCCCTTTCACAAGAAATGTTTACTTTGTACATGCAGTCAAACGTGGCATCTCAAATATCTTTGGAAAACCAGGATATGGTACCAAATACGGATAGTTTCACTTTTGTTATGGCAAATGGAGATTGTCTCCTACTTACGAACATATTTTGGTATATTGTTTCGAAATTTCATGCAACAGGTGGTCTCAACACTTCTACTGGTACTAGTAACTTTATCTCCCAATTTACAGAACTCAAACTCACATTTTTGTTGATTTTTCACAACACCACCACCTCGGCAGTTCGCACTCCACAGTTTCCTTTCATCACATTTTGTGGTGGTAAGAAGAGTTAACCGCCCGTGTAAGTAGTCTTTTAGTTCTACACTTTAATTTACTTTAAGAAAAGAAATCCTTTAAAATAGCTTAGTATAAAACCCAGTCTTATTTTAGAACCTATAATGGTTTGAAACTTAAGTAGAGTTCACAAAATATGTAGTGTTCTTTTACCATTTTTCGTCCAAGGTTTTGAACTACTTTTTGCACCATTCAAATGTTATGAATGGAAGCGCCGTGATTGAAATACGACCGTTTTGATCACGTGATCGCCGATCTAAAAATAGACTGCATATTGATAACTTGATCTATATATCTATCTTGCAATACTGCCTCTAACCTTTCACGAGTATTCTGGGCAGGGTGCACGCCGGGAGTTAATAAAAGATAAAACAACACAAGAAAATATGTGATACAAAGTATCACAACGGGCCCACAAACAAAACTGACATGTAAATATTTTGGATATTGGTAATGGTTGATGTTGAGGTATGGCCCCGAAAGAACTCAAGGAAACCAATTCTGGTTGAACAAGCAACACCTGACACGACACCACATCTTATCGGAACTTTACTATTATCGAATAATATGTATACAGTATGTCTTAAATTTCCATTGCCAATATCCTTATTAGTTTGACATGAATAAAGATTTTTATGGTAACATTTTTTATTTGCCGTAAAACATTTAAAATTGTTAAAAAGCTAAAAATGATAAGTAAGATAGAAGAAAAAAGTTGGAGGGGTTGATGTCGGGGTAGGGGAGTTTATTGCAGTAAATTTTAGTAAAGTTATTATAATCAATGTCTCCAGCATTTTAAGCACCTCTTTACTATAAGAAGTTCAATTGCGCCATTGGATGGGATTCGAACTCATTCGCAAAAGTAAGCCTGTACAGTTGCAGGTGCCTTTATCAATTACACCACGAAGACCGACTACAAAATAAGCTAATATAATATTGTACATAATTAAAAAAAGGTAATCGTCATTATTCAGTCGAATATGCTTCGTTACTATAAAGGGGCATACTCTACATCTAACCAAATGATAGTGAGGCTCAACACATTTTAATAAAAGAAAAAGGTAAATGGGCATAAAATCAAAGCAAAATGCAAATTTTATTGGGGCAATCGTTTCACTCTGACACATTTTGTCTTTATACTATTCTTGATATAATGGCAAAGAATTGTGAACGTTTACCTTCTTAATTTTCAAATAACCAATCTGAAATCAGCCATTACCGTATTTTATACCTAGTCTTGATTGTACACTGCTATTATCCTTAGTTTGACATGAATGAGGATTTTATGATTATTTCCAGTAAAACATTTAACAAGAGGTCTATGATGACCCTATATCGCTCACCTGAGTACCAGTAAGCTTAAATATGGAAGTCACTGGTTGCTAGGGAAAGTCATTGGTTGGTAAGGAAATCACTGGTCAGTACTGGAAAGTTCGTGATTGCTAAACACAACAGTTGCTAATTGCTAAGGATGACAATGGTTGCTAAAGAAGTCACTGGTGCTAAAGGTTGCTAAGGAAGTAACTTGTTGCTAGCGGAAAGTATTGGTTTATAGGGGAAGTCATTGGTTGCTAGGGGACTAAATTAGTGCAAAGGAAGTCATTTGTTGCTTAATAAGTCACTTGTTACCAGAGGAAGTCCCTGGTTGCTAAGTAAGTCACTTGTTGCTAAGTAAGTCACTGGTTGCTAGATGAAGTCACTGGTTGCTTTGTAAGTCACTGGTTGCTAAAGAAGTGACTTGTTACTAGGGAATTAAAATGTTGCTTAGGAAGTCAATGGTTGCTTAGCATATAACTTTTTGCTATCGAAAGTCACTAGTTGCTAAGGAAGTAACTGGTTGCTTAGGAAATCACTGATTGATAGGGGAAATCCTTGGTTGCTAAGGAAGTTACTTGTTGCTAGCGGAAGTCATTGGTTATAGGGGAAGTCATTGGTTGCTACGGGGCTAAATTGTTGCAAAGGAAGTAAATGGTTGCTAAATAAGTCACTTGTTACCAGGGGAAGTCATTAGTTGCTAGGAGAAGTTACTGGTTGCTAGGAGTATCTTCTGGTAGCTAGGGAATTGAATTGTTGCTTAGGAAATCAATAGTGGCTAAGCATATCACTCTTTGCTGTTGAAAGTTACTGGTTGCTAATGAAGTCACTGGTTGCTTAGGAAATCACTGCTTGATAGGGCAAGTCACTGATTGCTTTGGAAAATCAGTGGTTGCTAAAGGAGCCACTTGTTGCTCAGGAAGTCAGTTGTTCCAAGGGGAAGTAACTAGTTGCTAAGGGAAGTCACTTGTTACTAAGGCAGTCTTGTGCTTGGTAAGTCGCTTGTTGTTATAGGAAGTCTCTGGTTGCTAAGTAAGTCGCTGGTTGCTAAAGAAGTCACTTGTTGCAAGGGGAATTCACTGGTTGCTTAGTAAGTCACTGGTTGCTAAAGAAGTCACTGGTTGCTAGGAGAAGTCACTGGTTACTAGGGAATATAAGGTTGCTTAGGCAGTCAATGGCTGCTAAGTATATCACTTTTTGCTATAGAAATTCACTGGTTGCTAAGGAAGTAACTGGTTGCTTAGGAAATCACTGCTTGATAGGGGAAATCACTGATTGCTAAAGAAGTCAAAGGTTGCTAAGGAAGTCAGTTCTTCCAAGGGGAAGTCACTGGTTGCTATGGGAAATCACTAGTTAATAAAGAAGTACTGTGCTAGGTTAGTCGCTTGTTGCAATAGGAAGTCACTTCAAGCTAGGTTCTTCCTATAACTCTATACACTTAACGGATTTTCTAATTGGTCACCGTACATTTTTATATTTTTCTGATCCATTAAACATAGTACTAAAAACTCGATGTTAATATTGTATTCAGAAAATATAATGTAACATTCTGCTCAAAAAGTACTAAAATTAATAAAACAGAAACGACATAAAATTTCATTTTGTAGACACACTGTCCAAATTTAAAAATCACAGAACGCGTTTATCACAGTTAATAACGAGTATGACCGCCTTTAGCTCTTATCACAGCCAGACACCGACTTCTCATTGACTAGCCTAATTAATTTGACGTTTCAGTGTGACCCCTTTCACAGATCTGATATTTTATAACTGTCACACCTCTACGCCTAATTTTAATGTGCTCCATAACAGGCAGAAAGTGTAGTTTCAATATTAGGTGTAACCGGCGCATAATACACAATTAACATAGTTTTAATAACAATTTTCTGCTCTAAAATGAAGAATTAAATATGTCTTTAAATGAAAACCTACGATTTTATGAAAAATCTCACCACTTTATTAAAATCTGAATGTTGTAACCTAAACATGCAAGTTTACACATACGGCATAATATGACGTTTATTGCGGGCCGCAGCAGCGGCCGCTTTATTTAATATGTGGTGAGTAAAAGATGCATGGAGACTTAAACACTAGATCGAATATATGCGTCTCTCTTCATTGAACAATTGAGGTAATTGTGAGATGAAAACTGTGGACACAGTCAATTTTTTTTGGAAAAGCAAGAGTTGTCGTTCGTTTCATAGAGGGCGCAATCTACGCCGATAAAAATAGAGAAAAGCGCTTTTCACGTTTCAGGCGCAATCTACGCTGTGCTAAATGGAAATATGATTGCTTTTTCCACTTATACAGCCTTTGACATTAAAGAAACGAAGTTCAGTTGAGTGAATATTCTTCGATTGCTTTTTTAATATACATTGTATAACAAAACTGTACAATATAATTTATTATGCTTCATGCGTAAAAGTGTGAATTAAAAGCAGACGGTAATATGTCATATTCGTTTAACGTACTTATCTTTTTTAAAGGCATATGCATAGGTTGTAAAGTCTATTTATAAGTTAATGTTTATTAAGGTAAATTTTAACAATCAAGAAACCTAAGGGAGCGAACGGTAGCAGCTTTGGTCTAAGGCAAGTAACTACGTTACAAGAAAAAGAAATATTGTACATACTTGCTCCCCTTGTCACAATATGTTTGAAACTAGCGTAAAATAATACTTAGACAAAGTTTACGACTTTCTGCATTTAAGTACAGTCGATTACGTATGTGTCATAATAAATTTAAGTACATTAATATATATTTCATATTCTATAAAATATATTATATTTGTACAAAATTTGCATTAACAACTATATATTTAGATGGAATTCATTAGAAATGCAAGTTTGAAAAAATATTATTACCTCCCTTTACCTATCTTGGTTGCGCAACCAAGATAGATTGGAAATAAATGAATCCAGAAGCTACACGTAGTTTTAAGATTTGCCTTTTGGTTCAGAATGTTAAAATATTTGTATATCTATCCAATGCAAATGTAAAAGTAGAAATTATATTGAAATAAAAAAGAAATATTCAACTTTTTAATATTGATTTAATATTTGATACGTACAAGAACAACGAAAACGCCATGACTGTATCAAAACACTTTCTTCTTTCACATTTTAAAAATTTATAAATGGCACAATTCCATTTAAAAATAAAGATATAAGTTAATGTTAACTTCAATATGTTGATATTTTGAAATTTATTTACTATTTGAAATGTTACAAAATTCTGCTATATATACTGTAGTAAAAGTTTCTAAGGTACATATCTAAAAGTTAACTTATTAACCAGTTTGCAAATCCCCATAGGGGAGGCATGACAGGTTACTAAAGTTAGCAATTGTTTCCCGATTTCGACGGAAATCGGGAGTTTCATTTACGATGCGTGTATGTGGTCTCACGGTCGCAAAACTGTCCCATTTTTTTCAAAAAACTATTTCTACTATTACGCTAGTTTCAAACATATTGTGACAAGGGGAGCAAGTATGTACAATATTTCTTTTTCTTGTAACGTAGTTACTTGCCTTAGACCAAAGCTGCTACCGTTCGCTCCCTTAGGTTTCTTGATTGTTAAAATTTACCTTAATAAACATTAACTTATAAATAGACTTTACAACCTATGCATATGCCTTTAAAAAAGATAAGTACGTTAAACGAATATGACATATTACCGTCTGCTTTTAATTCACACTTTTACGCATGAAGCATAATAAATTATATTGTACAGTTTTGTTATACATGTATTGCCTTATCATATATTAGTTAACAGATCTCTTGTCACTTAAACGCTTAAAGAAGTTGAAAATCGATCCTTTAAAATGAAAATGTATAAAGGTTTGTTAGTCTGTTCAAAACCAAACTCGTCTGCGAACGAACTACTGTATGCATGGACTGTATTTAAAGGTCCATTACTAAGACCAAGTCCAATTTTCTTTTAAATCTGGAATTGTAACAGGGATATACAGTTTGAAACTGGCTTCTCAAACTTTACAATAGCCGTGGAGTATTTCCCTGTTTGAAATACTGATGCAGAAAAATAAGTGAATATTTTTGTATTTCCTTAGATTGACCTGGGTGGTCTTTTTGTCCTACTTTCGCTTTATTGCATGTAGTAAACAGTCAGAGATATATGTTGCACATCATTGGAAGTAAGTTCTTTCAACTACAATTCAAAATAGGCATGCCTATTCATGTACAACCCGTTTACAGCCTCTATCTGGGAGACTTCTGGCAAATTACAAACATTTGAAAACTGGAAAACCTACTTTCGTTTTTGAAAAGGCAAAATATAATTTATTAATTCATATTAAGTCATATTTTTCCCTCTGTGAAGACGCCCTTTACAATTCCAGATTTAAAAGAAAATTCGATTTGGTGTTAGTAATGGACCTTTAAACTCCAAAATAAATCATATAAAAAGACTATACATGTACAATGTACTGGAACTCAGCGCGTTTGAAGACGTACCAGGGAGCCTGACTACATGGCGTATTGGACTTGTGAACATTCATACGGGTATTGAGTTAATGCAGAGATGATTGTGGACATATTCAAGAAAAGAAAGAGTCTAGCGTTTGGTCTTACGTTTTCAGGACATGCAAGACTATTTATGCTTAGAATATGATTTAAAATTGTTTGTATAAACACCGTGATAGCTTTTAACTTTTTCTACATGCTTATATCCCTTATGATTAACAACAATTCATAACACGAAGAATGGTCCCACTAACAGTTACTACTAAGGGGAGCGGGCTTCTAGAGGGTTTGTATAATGGCCATGGTTTTCCAAATTAAAACAGTTTTCACATCACACATACCTACTGGTTGAGAAATCTTTTCAAAGTTTGATAGTTTTGCAATTTCATTTCATATCAACTTTTGATTTGTCCACAATAGATACATAGGGTCGGTCGGTCGGTCGGTCGGGCGGTCGTCGGTCGGTCGGTCGGTCGGTCGGTCGGTCGGTCGGTCGGTCGGTGGGTCGGGTTGGTGGGTGGGTGGGCGGTCTGTTGCATTTTCCTTGTCCGGAGCATAATTTAAAAATTACCAGTTGGAATTCAATAGAACTTCAAACAATGGTCAAGCACATTGAGAGGAAGTGCAGTACACAAGAACCATAACTCCATCTTGACTAATTACAGGGTTATAGCCCTTTGTTACTTTTCCTTGTCCAGAGCATAACTTGAAAACTTCTGGTTGGAATTCAATACAACTTTATGGTCCAGCACAATGAGAGGAAGTGCAGTGTACAAGAACCATAACTCTATCTTGACAAACTACAGAGTTATTGACAAGAACAATATCTTTATTTTAGTTTTTTTGCAAAGTATTTTGTTACTACGAACTTCCTCAGTTTATAAAGCAGTCTTTTGGGGGTATTAATCACATTTAGTGATAGGTCTAGTTAAAGGTAGTTTTTGTTTGATATTATCCGAACAAAATTAACTTGCTGATCTTGCAAATAGCGGTACTTTTCGTTACAATTACGGACATTCTCGTCGATTTACAATTGTTTATACTGTTAATAAACGACAGCAAGAGATGTGTTGACATCCGTTGCAAAGTGGTTAGCATGCTCGACATACTAGACATACAAGGGTTTGAATCACGTTAATTGAATTTTTTAAATGTACATTGTATATGGTACATGTATGTACAATAAATGCCGTTGAACACTGAATGCACGAGCATCACTTGGTTTGTGTTTCTTTTTTCAAAACATTAAAGGTTAAAAAAGAAGAAGAGGAAATAATATTACATTCATGAAAAATAAAAAGATTGAAACGTTTAATGGGATAAACCTTGAGCAAATATTTCCACTGACGTTGGCAGACTCGAACGAACGAGGTTAAGTTTAGAAATATTAAAACACAAGTTCGGTATCAACTGAGCTATCAACCCGTAAGGCGTTCGATATTATTCTTCGACCTGAAAGATATTTATCAATTATTTTATATAGCTTACCACGTGCATATCCCGGCGTAAAATGAAAACCGAAGATAGATAATCGACGGTGCAGGTTTTTTATTTGATTTGAAAGAGATTTTATCAAGGTCCGTCCAAAAGCTAAATTCTTAGCTTATGTTTTGGATGAGACCCCGGCATGTCTCCCTTCATTCCTAGAAAAGTAGAATTTTGAAGCCGAAAAGTGGAGAGATTTACCTGACAGTTTTAGCAAAAGATTGAATTTGATTGGTTGCCATAAAGTAGGCCAATCGCGGTGACCAATTTGATGTGTGAGTGCTACTTTTAAATTTTGAGATTGTAAAAACCCTTTATTAGCCAAAAAGAAAAAGAGAAAAAAAACAGCCGCCGAGAGAGAGGAATTTTGAGAAATGATTTGCGTAGTCGAATTGATATAGTATAAAAATTTATAAAGAAATATAATAATTTAGCCACTTTACTAAAAGAAAGAATAATTTACGGATAGAGTTCCAAAAAATAGTGGCACTATTTTACTTTAAAATATAAAGGAATTATTTTTATTAATGAAAATAGGTGTCTCTAGAGTATAAGATTATTAATAAGTTTTAACGAGTTGTGTTTTGAAACTGAGAAGAATTTACTTATAGAAATAAATTTTATAAACATCTAACAGGCTATTACTAACTTACTTCTTTAATAAAACTAATTTACAAAGGGAAAAAAGACTAAGTACTATTTGGTAGTTTACCACCGGAACATGGTGCAAAAATCGGATAGTAAACTAACCAATGGAGCCAGGAGAGACAAAAGGTTGCTATTGTCAGCCAGTTCGGTTGTTAAAAAAGCAGAGTCATTTACTTATTTTTATGTTTTATTTACATTCTTATATTAAAAATGAAATGCCAAAAGGTTTCCAAAGGTTGTTCATGTTGATGTATTTCATAACTTTTTAGATAAAAGGGTATATACTTATAAAGGTTCTATGAGAAATTCATTTTATTTTTCTAATAAAATTATTCAGTTAAAATTGCTTATCATAATTTATTAATAATAAAAGAAGCTAGTGTAGATCATGATTTGTATGATCGCCGACTCGGTCCTCGGACAGGTGCTTGGTGCACTACTACTTCTTATCCTGGTTAACTAACCAGTACTTTTCCCGTCATTTATGTTGTGTGTGTACGGATTTTTTTAATGTCTGAGTAAGGTTGTCCTAATTGTTGTGGTGATCTTATACTTATATTTCACATCTATAATGGATCGAAAGTATAATTGCGAAAGTAAGATGTGTTTTTTTAAGATTAACATTGGTGTATGTACTACTTGACTTGACCTACTTAATGGATTGAGTGACCTACTGCAACATCTAGTGCGCACGAACCGGATGAAGTTATAACAGGTGTGCGTTAGGTTTTTTTCGATCTTGGAGTTTTTTTGACAATAGATTACTGATTCCATGCTGGGATGAAGTAGTGTTCTATGCATTTTCTGCTATGTCTGGGATATCTTGTTATAGGATCAATCACTGTTTTTTATGTGTCATGACTCTTTACATGGGCATTAAGTATGCATTTTCTTGTTTAGGCAGTCACTTATTGTGATTATTTCTATTTTCGATGTTTTTCCAGTCATTTTCCTGATGATTAAATTGAACATTAATTAGTTGTATGTTTGCTTTTGTAATAACCAGGGGTTTGTAAATGCGTGGGTTATAATGATATGTTGCCACAGACACTATTTTTTTCTATGTAGGTATCGAATTTCTTACTCAGACGCTAGAACCGCTGTAAATAAAAGAATGGTTATTTTCACATATTTCTACAATTTGATTTATTTAACTATTCCATTACGTTACTATGACTCGATTTTTATCACGGACCTATATATGTGTATATAGGTCGGTGTTTTCATAGTTTAAAATTTACAATCACACTTCATTTGTTTTTGAATGGAAGTATCATTGTACAGTCACTGACAGTCTATTTAAATCAGAGGGTGAGGATAGAGGCAGGAATAGTATTGTATATTCTGAGAATCACCTTAATGGTACATAGTGGAGAACATATTATAATATTGCTGTGTTAACTTTGTTTTAATTAACGCTGAATGAAAATAGGGCTCGTATATACAATCTGATGGGAAAAAAACAACGGAAAGAGCATAAACACTATTTAAAGCTTTTTCATGAATATGATTTCGTTTCTTTTTTAAATCATAAATGATACACTGAGAAAGAGTTACTAAATTGTAAATGCACACACCAGATAGTCAAGTATCCTAGAGTGTAGATTTATTCTGTCTCTGTTAAAAAGTCTGTAAAGTTTATTTGCATCTCCAATTTCAAAATATTTACATGAAAGCTTTCTTTCTTGGCCCGCTGTGATACGTAGTATCACAGTTTTTCTTGTTTCCGTTTATGCCCACATGACTCGGTACCCACATTAATTGAATTTCGTCCCCTCTATGCTTTATGGCTGTAACGGACTTTAAAATACTGTAAATCATTTCTTGCCTATGAGACTGACCTGATTTTATTGCTAATAAAGAACTCAGACTATCGCTAATAATGACTGCTTTTGAAATATAGTTTTCTTTGCAATAAGTTATTGCATAATCTATTGCTGCTAATTCACATGTAAATATTGAAGTTTGGTGGTTAAGCTTCAGACTCTTGCTATGTAGAATTGTGCCGTCTTCTGCTATAATTACTATGCCCGCCCCTGCTGTTTCTTTGGACGGGTCTGTATAAATTTGAGTAAAGTCTCTAAAGTGTCGAATAATGTTTAAATTTGCAATAATTTTGTTTCTTTCATTATCTTCTGCTTTGTTAATTTTCCCTACTAAATCTAGGTTAATCTCAGGCATTTCAATATTGATAAGTTGTTCGTAGCACGGTTCTTGAATTTGGGTTTCGCTTAGGCCGTATTCTGTAATTAATGTTCTAATGGTTTGTGTGTAGGGTTTCTTTAGGTTTCTATTGCTTTTGGTTTTGTAAAAATATGCAGGGTGGTCACATATTTCATCATTAATAGGTAAATGTGGGCCCAGTCTGGAGCTTCTGGCCCAGTATTTTAATGCTTGAAGTTCTCTCTGCAAAGGCAGTGGAATAATGGCGGTCTCGGTATGTAAAGGGAGGGTCGGGGTGTGCCTCGGACACCCTATAATGGATTTAGTGCCCTGTTTTGTATTCTTTGAATTTTTTTCAGTTGAGAATCTTTAGCGGAGGCATAAACTATGCTGCCATAGTTAATTTTGCTTAAGATGAGGGCCTTGTAGATATTGAGAAGGCACTTTTTGTCTGTGCCCCACGATTCCCCCTTTACTGCTCTTATTATATTTAAGGTCTCTAAGACATCTTTTCGACATGTATTCTACGTGCATTTTCCATGATAAAGTTTTGTCAAAATACATTCCTAGAAATTTTGCATGTTCATTATATGTGAGGTTCGTTCCACATAATGTTAATTTCGGAAAGTTGGTGGCTCTTTCCGGAGGTTTTACGGCCTGACGGTGTATTAATAAAACTTGAGTTTTAGTCGGGTTAATGATGAAACCCCATTAATTGCTCCATTTTTCAATTTCGTTCAAAACAGTTTGGGCTTTTTTTACGGCCTGCAACGGACTGTATGAGATTAGCCATGTTGCTAAATCATCCACAAATGGGGATATTTGAGCATTTATAGTTGGGTTTTGCGTATTTAGTTCTTTAATTTGTGTTTCAAATGTATTCATCATCAAACTGAAAATTATGGGGGACAATACCGCTCCCTGGGGGCATCCATTTACTGTTTCAACTACCTCTGAGAGAGCTCCATTATATTTTACCTTAATCTGTCTGTTTTGTAAAAAGCACCTTAACCATTATTGGCCTGGGGACTGAAAGTCCCCTAGGCCTAAGTTAGCATACCACATTTCAAACACTGCTGACAATTTAACTGTGCTATGTGCGAATAACAACTGTAAACATGCGCTTTGGGAAAGTAGTGCAAGACAGACCAGATCAATCTTTTGTTTGAATGTCGCATACGATAAGAACATATTACAAATAAAAACAGTACATACAACTTCAAACGATTGCAGAAAGGTCTATAGCTTACGGGCTGCATTACACAATTTTTTCTGTTTTAGAAATTACTGCGCTGTTACTGGAACTCTTGAACTCACGTGATCAAAATCACCCGCCATTTATCGAGGACGCTGCATGTCAAGGCCCAGTGAATGGTTTCACCGATTACAACTACAAGGTAACCAAGAATCATTTTTGGTGTTCCCTGTTATACACATTGTACAGTACTGTATTTATATTTCATTGTTGGTATTGCTTTGTTTATTTCTGTTTCAAGATCTTATCTTTGGTACACAATAATTTTCGATCCACATCATCAGATATCGCTTGAAGTTGAACAAAGCGCAGATTGAATTATTTTTATTGTTCTCTCAAACAATTGATATTGTTGACCATGTGATTATTTTTCATTTAACGTACGTTTTATAATAAAACAAACTTCCCTGCCACCCATATATTTGTGAATCATTCATTCTGTGTCATATACTAAATTTCGCCCTATGCACATTTCGACCCGCGCTTTAGGTAAGGTTCAGCGTAAATCACGAAGGTCAAAAGTTGTTTTAGGGGAGTAAATCTATAGCCCCCAGGCCTTCAGCGCTCACAGCGCTTTGATATCATGCAGAATTTTGGAGTTGCATGAGTGCTCCTCCGTTCCACATTTTATCAAATGCATTACTCAGATCTAAATATAGCTATAAGATATTTGTGTTCTGCCTGTGCTTTCTTGCAATCGGACTCTCTAGTGATGTTATCATCGCATGAGTGATGCGACCTGCATCCAGTCTGGTATTTGGACATAAGATTGTTCTTTTCTAAATATGTGCACAGTCTGGGTTTGAAGCTCTACCAAAATTGTTCAAAGAATTCTATTCCATGCAGAACTCTGGTTGCTAGGGCAACAAATAGGAAAAACTTTAAAAATCTTCTTCTCTGAAACCACAAGGCCTAGAGCTTAGATATTTGGCATGTAGCATTGTCTAGTAGACCTCTACCAAGATTTTTCAAATTATGACCCCCGGGTCAAAATTGACCCCGTGCGGGTGGGCCCTTAGTTTTTGCATAGGCATATATAGGAAAAACTTTAAAAATCTTCTTCTCTGAAACCACAAGGCCTAGAGCTAAGATATTTGGCATGTAGCATTGTCTAGTTGACCTCTACCAAGATTGTTCAAATTATGACCCCGGGTCAAAATTGACCCCGCGGGGGTGGTCACTTAGTTTTGCATAGGCTTATATAGAAAAACTTTAAAAATCTTTTTCTCTGAAACCACAAGGCCTAGAGCTTAGATATTTGGCATGTAGCATTGGCTAGTGGACCTCTACCAAGATTGTTCAAATTATTACCCCCGAATCAAAATTGACCCCGCACGGGGGTCACTTAGTTTTGCATAGGAATATATAGGAAAAACTTTAGAAATCTTCTGCCGAGAGCTTAGATATTTGGCATGTAGCATTGGCTAGTGGACCTCTACCAAGATTGTTCAAATTATTACCCTGGGGTCAAAATTGACCCCGCACGGGGGTCACTTAGTTTTGGATAGGCTTATATAGGAAAAACTTTAAAAATATTTTTCTCTGAAACCGCAAGGCCTAGAGCTTGGATATTTGGCATGAAGCATTGCCTAGTAGACCTCTTCGAAGTTTGTTCAAATTATGCCCCTAAATTGACCTTGCCCGGGGGGGAGGGGGTTGGGTCACTTGTTTTACAAAGGCATATATAGGAAAACCTATTTGGTATATAACATTATCTAGTGATCTTCCACCAGGCAAGTGGACTTGTACCAAGGTGAGCGATATAGGGCCATCTTGGCCCTCTTGTTTAACTACCCTTTGTGCTCTTGCTCGGGCCATCTTGAAAAGAATAAGTGTTATGGGAGTTTTTTCCCTTTTATGAATTTTACGTTTAATTTCTCTGCGTCTTATGGCTTCGTGGCATTCCTGTGTCCACCATACTATTTTGACTCTGGTTTTGATAATTTTTGGTTTTGGTTTTGGTATTGTTTTTTTCTAAAATACTATTGAGATTTTCTAGGAACTCTCTGAAATTTTCTTCAACTGATTGATTTTTGATCTTGTAACTTAATTCTATCATGCATAAATGATAAAATTCCATCCACTGGGCAACGGATGCTTTGTCTATTAGCCATTTTTCAGTTATCATTACATTTTCAAGTTTTATTGGAGTTTCTATTATTGCAATTATAGGAAGATGATCATTATTGAAGCAGTTGTCGACTACAAGGAACGTTGCCCTAGGGTGGAGACCTGCGGAGACTATGGACAGATCCAGCGCTGAATCTGTTTGGTTTGCCTGCTCGGCAAGACGGGTGCATTGTCCATCGTTTATACAATTAAGATCTGACTCATTCATAAAGTCTATCAGATCCTCTGCCCCAGCATCGTGCCTAAAGTCATTTTCTGTGTTCCAAAGTGGATGTTTTTAAATTGAAGTCTCCTACTATTACATTTGATTGTTCCAGATTTTTTAATGTGTTTCTAAAAATATCTATGTTGTTGTTTTCTTTAGTATATGTATAGTAATTATAGACCGAAACATTATTATCTTTGCCAATGATTTCTATTGCAATATTTTGGTTAACAGAGTTATAATCAGTTTCCTTGGTTATGTATGATAGGCCATTACGGACATATATGCATAACCCACCTGAGGTGGGGGTTTCTTTATTATAGAACATTACAGGTTTTTGCTAATCCTTAAATTTGAAAGGATTATGTTTTTCAGCCAAATGTGTTTCCTGTAAGCAAATAACATCTATTGGTTCTTTTTGATCTATAAGAAAATTTTGTAACTCAATACATTTTGTGTATGATTCTGCTCTTATACCCCGAATATCCCATGAAATGATGCTGAGGCAGGGCCTGATAGACTCAGTAATTACCTCAGCTGTTGTGTTATCCATTAATGGCTTATTCGGAGTTGTTTTGTGTTATTGAATTTAGCCTATGTTCTACATAAATTTAGTGGGCAATGCACAGTCATGTGCCCATTAGGTCCTGGATATAAGATGTGTGGGTGTCGGTGATGTGAATTTGTTATTGTCCTTAAAGCCTGTACAGAGTTATATCCCCCCGGATACCTATAGTATTTGGGTCCTGTTTGCCTTTGTTGTTGATACCCATAGATCCCTTCCCAGTATGTTTCTTTTTTAATTTGCCTATGGCGAGGGGGTAAGGGGTTAGCACACCTTTCTTTCTTTACTTGTAAAATTTGCTTAATGCTAGGTATTTGCGGGGGTTGGGTTATTTTGGGGTCTGAGGAATGGTCTTTATCTTGGGATTTTGCTGTAATTGGGGTGGGGGTGACAGTAGGTGTGGGTTTTTTTGTTTTGATGGGAGTGCTTTAAATTGGCACATTTAGTTTCATAGTCTTGCATTAGTTTGGCGTTATTATCGTTGATTTTAGACACATATTTTCGGTAGACAGGGCAATTTTTGCTTGATCCCAAGTGATTGCCTAAACAATTATTGCACTTGAGAGATTGTGCTTGACATTCTGTTAGTTAGTGGTTTCCTGAACATTTTGGGCATTTGTTTTTGTTTCTACATTGCTGGGTTTTATGTCCCGGTGCCTGGCATTTTCTGCATCTTATTATGCTTAGAGTTGTTTGTTTGACTAATTCTTGGGCCCCTTTTAATTCAATGGGCATTTCTGAAGTGGTGAATGCAAAATAAATTGATAGGTTTTTTCCCTTTTCCCCTTGTTATTGATTTCTTTTTGTCTGATTGTGACAATGTTTTTGTTATTATCTAATAATTCCTTTTTAAAATGTTCGGAGCTTTTATGCTTTGGTATCTTTAGTACTCCCATGCTGATACTTGCTATTTTTGGGGTTAGGGTTTTTTTGTTTCCTACTTTCAAGTCATGCCTACCAAATCTAAAATCTTTCACTTTTGATTTGTAATCTGATCTGACTTTAAAGTATAGTATTCCTTTGTGTTTTTTAGTGTTTTTTATTTTATCCCCCCCCCCAAATTGTGACCTTAAATTCGACGGTGCAGGTCAGGAGGATCCGGTATATACACCCGAGTAATACAAGCACCAGACTATACCTTTAAGGCTGTTTGTTACATTTCTGAGTAACTTCATAAATATGTTATATACCATCATAACATGATTTGTTGTTTACATCTTTTCTAAGTCTAAAAGCAATAATACGGTATTCAAAAGAAAGTTCAGTTTTGATGATCACTGATTTTTGGCATGTGGCTTTTTCGCATGTTTAGACGAAAACGCAAAGGCGAAAATGCTGAAAAGGCGACACATCCAGGCAAGGTCTTTCAAATAGTACTATTTGAGAGACGTTGATCCAGGGCAAAAACGCGACATACTTAGCGCTCTATTCTTTCCATGTTTTCGTATTTTCGCCCATGCGCCTGTCGAGGTGTTTTGCCCCGACACTCGAAAACGCGGCAGAGAAACGTTTGCATCGGACAAACTATTGCATTGAGGGGCAAAAGTGCCATAAATCATTGAATTGTCGTGTGTTCGCCTTGGTGGATGGCGGGGCGAGTATTTGCAGGCGAAAACGCGACATAATCGTTTGGCGCCCTATCTTTTTAATGTTTTCGCCCCACCATACGCCGAAAACGCGACATGGCAGAAATCAGCCACCATAGTTTATAGGTTTATATAGTTTTATCTTGTATAAACGGCTCTCAGAGTCTCAACAGATACTTGACTTTGGTCTTTTAACTATCAGGGCCTTGGCTAACGACGAAGAGGGTGGCCCTGCGAAGGATGTATGTACCACAGAATTAAGAAGAACGACCGGAACCAGTGAAGACTACTGGTGGCGGGCACATCAGCGACTTTAAGCACTTAAGCCCTTTCAACAGCATCATTCTGGGGGAAGCACGACAATCCTTTCCAGTATTTTGCCTTCAGCTGCGCTGCATATATTCCATTTGAGAATGTTTACTCTGGTGCAGACCAAGTGGTTAGTGTTGTTGACTTTCATAGGTTCACGATCGATGTAAGTACAGTACTGCACCCATCAGAAACGATATGTTTAGGTAAGCTGTCTAACAACCGAAAGACAGTCGAACTGTTGAAATGGGCGTTAACCCCCCCCCTCACACACCCCAGCCCGCACCCCACCCCGAGACAGACAAAAAAATACAATGTTCTCACGCTTTCTTGGTGTCGTCACATCGATTTAACTGTGCTAGTCGCTCAAATTCTATTTCTTGCATCTTATTTATTTTTGGATCGATTAAATTTATTCAATCGTATCCAAAGTTAACAGAGTATTTCAGACCCTTACGGCCGAACTCTTAACACAAATTTTTGTCGAATACGACCGAAAAGTAGTTCTATATTACTGTCCTCTGTTTTAAAAATTATATAGTAACAGATCTAAATAATATCAAAACATTACAGAATATCATAATATTATTATATTGTTGTTTTTCTTATAATTAGTTACTTAAATCAACGAGGTATCTGTTCTGTATAGAACTATTTTCCTACGCGGTTTTTATCGTCAGACCGGTGTGACATGAGAAATGTAAGACCCGTGAAATACGTATCGCTACACCGGATACACTAAATTCAGTGTTTCCGCGAGAGCGCGTTTTCTGCGGTTTTGACGCACTCATTTTGTCAATGACGCAACAGAAATAGCAAAGAGCGTCTTCTATGACGCAATTAAAATGTGTATGATCAAATTACTACAAAAACAACATTTCAAAACCTCTCAAAACGCTTCGAAATGCAAGATAAATTGTTGACAAAATACGCTTCCGGTATGGGATATGTCTAATTTTGACCCTATTGCGTCGTCGTTGTCGTCTGATTTCGGATCGCCGCATTTTGTACCATTGCATTTGTGTGTGTATGATACCGTCATCATAGATCGTAGACGGACAACAAGAGATGGTCGACGAACCTTAATAGGGGAAACAAAAACGTCTTTCTGAGTGATTTTAATGATCATTTTGTAGTCATTTCGATCAGACTGTCACTATTGAAAGGGGTTTAAGTGTGCCAAATAATATCCAAGTTTAATGTCTATGGTTGAATGCACTTATGAAAATTTCCTTTGTGGACAAATTTGACTTTTGAGATGCAGTGACAAAATGGAAAGCATCCAAAGAGAAACACCTGTTGTCTTGCCAACCCTTTGATTACCCACCATTTTGTGATGTATCACATGCAGTTTTACAGAAGTAAACTGAATAAACTTCTTTAACACATAGTCATGCCTTTTATTTTTTTAACAATAAAGGGTATGACCCTCGGAGTTTCTAAATGACCCCCAAATTATGATACAGGGAATTGACACCCAGGGTCTTCCTCCTCCATGAAAGCCGGAAGTTGCAATATGACCTTAGCTGTTGGGTGCGACGTTAAATCCGAATTAATTCGCACAATACAATCAACCTTATGGGCATATCCCATAACTTTTGAATGACATTTAAAGTTGTTCAAACCATAAATTTTCAGTTCAGTATTGTCAAAATCCATTTCTCAGATCTTCCTGATATTCACACATGTATGTGTACAGTCTATGTTGTTCTGATATTTACACATGTATGTGTGCAGACTGTGTTGTTCAGAGACAATCGATCCTCCAGCACTTTCAGTCCTTTGATTTCAAATTGTAATGTGATCATAGATGAGACTTGAATAAAATAAAATAAAATCGATTAGAATCGTATCAAAATCAATATTTTCCTTTCAGTCGTTGTAAAAGCTGATTGATGTGAATAAGATGACATTCAATGAACATGAATACAGATGTGCCTGTTTATCCCATTAATCTCCGATATATATAGTCAATTTCGTAAACATCTTTTGAAAAGGTAAATATACCAATTTTAGACGGTTAAATACGTCAGTATTTTAATAGCGAATGAAGTAAACCCCCTCACAGCAATTTAAATGATATTTAATCTTTTTGGACGTGCTGCTTGCTGAAAAATATTACTGAAAGACGTTACTTCAGTGAATAAATTCAACAAACAAATCGAGAAAGTGAAGAAGACAGATGAAGTACATGGAGATACCCCGTGTTTCAAATCAAGCATGGCAAGCAGTTATGATTCTAGGAATAGTGTTCATGGCAGGTATGCGTTTGTATGTGTGTGCAAGTGTGTCTGTTAAACTCACCTGAGCCTGTCTGGGCACAAGTGCTCATGGTGTGCTATTGTCGTCAGGGCCGTAGCCAGAGGTTAAAAAATAGGGAGGCACTTTCTAGGGGTCCGGGGGCATGCTCCCCTGAATTTTTTTTTTTTCGAGGGTGCCATTTCGTGCATTTTCCTGCATTTCAAACATGTTTTTGATACTTTTCGATTTCGGAAACAATAAATGACATTAAAAAAATTCGCATACATTTTAGTTACATATAGATCTCGAAATAGAATTTCGAAATAGCCAACGTATTTGCGATTTTTGTCATCCTAAAACGCTAGTTTAAAGGCAAATTTTGTTTAAATAAATTAAATTAAATAATAGTGCCTCAGCCCGGCTATGCTGAAAAGATGGTGCCTCAAATATATCAGGCTTTTTTATAATCTTGGCAGAAAAACAGGGAGACACCGGCCCTGTGCCTCAGTGTAGCTACGGGCCTGGTCGTCACGACTTTCATTCAAATAACCACTCTAGAGGCAAAATTCAGCCAAACTCCACAGGAATGTTTCTTGTATATCCTCTATCAAAGTTGTTGAAAGAATTCCATTCCATGCAGAACTATGGCAACATCTATATAGGAATCAAAGCGTTGTTTGCACTGAAGGCCTGTTGGCTATAGATGACTTGGTGTGAATTAAATCTGCATCATCTTTTGGATGAATTGTATTTCAATGTCTTTATTTTATGACATCCCTTTACGTAAATCATATTTATTTTTAACATAATTTTTTGTATAATGTGTATATATATGTAATCGTTCGTAAATAAGAAAGTTTTCAGTGGAATAATATCATAGATTTTAAAATTAAACTACTAACTCTTATATCGAGCTCTGTATGTTCCGTAAATATCCACACTTTTCCGTGATATGCATATGATTATCTTCCGTAATCAGCATTTGTTGACATTAAGGTAGTACATCCCTAATGGGCACTATTTCAAACCTTGATAAACGTAATAATTTCACAATTTACATCCGGTTACTAGTGTGGAAAATGTGAATACATTTCGCTGTTTAATTAAAACGATATATTTTTTTTTTATTAAAGTTTGCAAGCATTTATGTATATTTGTTTTCATTCTAAGGATCCAGAAAATATTGCTTGCAATGTAGAAATACAAAACATGCATTAAAAGTCTACGAATTTAACTCTGGTTAAAATATGCAATTATGAAAAAATAGGGGATACAATTTACCGTAGTTTGTCCCGAGACATATTACAAAAGTGTAGCAAAAGATTCAGAGTAGGGGCATCACTACTGATTTAATAAAGGATACAATGTAATTGTTGGTTTTCGTAGTAAAATGTATTATCACGGTATAATATCACCAAGTTGGCCCCAAAAGTGATATGTTCATGAGTGAAATTGTCGTGATATTACATTGATACCAACAATTGTTCTCCGGACATGTAAAATTATGCACGATAAGAAAAAACAGAAAGACAAAGTGTATGCTTAATTCAGCCTATAAGTTGTAAAATAATACATATTTTAATTATTTTCTTTCAGTTTTTCATATAAAGACGTAGAATCTGTTTGTAACAAACTTATTCATATAGATCTAGATTTCCCTACGTGCACAACTTTTCTTGTATGACTTAAATCACATATAGCTTTGATTAAATTAAGTAGCCACTGATCAATTGCATTTGATAATTACTTTCAATATGCAGAGTGCTTTAATTTAAATTATGCACCCTTGTTTTATTTGAATGAGGTAACATACATGTATGAATTGATTTGTCAATGTGGTAAAAATGGACAAGATATTTAATGAATGATATATAACATTTATATACATCATTTGTCCTATGAGATACATTTGTAATGTATGATTAAGTCTGCAAAAAAAATAATTTAGTCATGTTACACATATACAACTCGGTATAAGGTATTTCAGCAAAATGAATATTGCCACCAACCCTACAAATGTTCAGAAAATACATCTTTTAGACTGTTGATGACAAATGAATTCTGAGGAAAGGCAATACATCAAGGTTTTTCTGTGAGTGAAATTGGACACGTATTTAGGAAGGTACCATGATTTTAATTATAATAAAAAAATTTGAATATATTTGCTGAATGTTTACGTCAAAATTTTGTTTTTAACCAATATTAAAAATTGAGAAAACTATTTTAACTTTACTCTTAAATTAATTCTAATTCTTAACTACCCACAAGAAAACATTTCATGAAGTTTTGAATTAATAATTCAAAGTGGGCATTTGAAAATCGAGGATAACATCATTGCAAGCATGTGAATTGTATTAAGATGGAGACTTTTGTCAAGTCTTATTTAATCATCAATGTAAAATAAAACCACCCACATTTGAGTAGTTATATAGTTATGTTCCTTCACAAACTAATTTGCTATATTTTGGAAAATTACCACGTCATCATTATAAGGACGATTATTTATCGTAAGTATAATTATCCAATCATAAACCTTCGTTGGCAAAGTCAGTCTGGCGTATTAAGTCTCGTAACCAAAAACGCCATTTATTAAAGATTTTGAAAAAAATGTGCACTTAGGATTTTGTTAATTTTTAACTCACCTGAGCTGGCTCAGGGTGAGCTATTAGGATCGATGAATGTCCGTCGTCCGTCCACATTAGTTCGTTAACACTCTAGTGGTCACATTTTTGCCTCAATTGTCACGAAACTTGGTCAGGATGTTTGTCCCAGTAATTACTCCGACGAGTTTGAATATGGGTCATCTCGGATGAAAAACTAGGTCACATGACCCAAAAATAGAAAAATCTTGTTAACACTCTAGAGGTAACATTTTCAGCCCAAATATCCTGGAAATTTGTCAGAAAGGTTGTTAAGATGATTTCTAGCTCAAGTTCGAATATGGGTCATCTGGGGTCAAAAACTAGGTCACACAGCCCAAATATGGAAAAACCTTGTTAACACTCTAGAGGTTACATTTTCAGCCCAAATATCCTGAAAATTTGTCAGAAAGGTTGTTAAGATGATTTCTATCTCAAGTTCGAATATGGGTCATCTGGGGTCAAAAACTAGGTCACACAGCCCAAATATGGAAAAACCTTGTTAACACTCTAGAGATAACATTTTCAGCCCAAATATCCTGGAAATATGTCAGAAGGGTTGTTAAGATGATTTCTAGCTCAAGTTCGAACATGGGTCATCTGGGGTCAAAAACTAGGTCACACAGCCCAAATATGGAAAAACCTTGTTAACACTCTAGAGGTAACATTTTCAGCCCAAATATCCTGGAAATATGTCAGAAAGGTTGTTTCGATGATTTCTAACCCAAGTTCGAATATGGGTCATCTGGGGTCAAAAACTAGGTCACACAGCCTGAATATGGAAAAACCTTGTTAACACACTAGAGGTAACATTTTCAGCCCAAATATCCTGGAAATATGTCAGAAAGGTTGTTTCGATGATTTCTAGCCCATGTTCGAATATGGGTCATCTGGGGTCAAAAACTAGGTTACAGAGCCCAAATATGGAAAAACCTTGTTAACACTCTAGAGGTAACATTTTCAGCCCAAATATCCTGGAAATTTGTCAGAAAGGTTATTTCGATGATTTCTAGCTCAAGTTCGAATATGGGTCATCTGGGGTCAAAAACTAGGTCACACAGCCTGAATATGGAAAAACCTTGTTAACACACTAGAGGTAACATTTTCAGCCCAAATATCCTGGAAATATGTCAGAAAGGTTGTTTCGATGATTTCTAGCCCATGTTCGAATATGGGTCATCTGGGGTCAAAAACTAGGTTACAGAGCCCAAATATGGAAAAACCTTGTTAACACTCTAGAGGTAACATTTTCAGCCCAAATATCCTGGAAATTTGTCAGAAAGGTTATTTCGATGATTTCTAGCTCAAGTTCGAATATGGGTCATCTGGGGTCAAAAACTAGGTCACACAGCCCAAATATGGAAAAACTTTGTTAACACTCTAGAGGTTACATTTTCAGCCGAAATATCCTGGAAATTTGTCGGAAAGGTTGTTTCGATGATTTCTAGCTCAAGTTCGAATATGGGTCATCTGGGGTCAAAAACTAGGTCACAGAGCCCAAATGTGGAAAAACCTTGTTAACACTCTAGAGGTTACATTTTCAGCCCAAATATCCTGGAAATTTGTCAGAAAGGTTGTTTTGATGATTTCTAGCCCAAGTTCGAATATGGGTCATCTGGGGTCAAAAACAAGGTCACAGAGCCCAAATGTGGAAAAACCTTGTTAACACTCTAGAGGTTACATTTTCAGCCCAAATATCCTGGAAATTTGTCAGAAAGGTTGTTTCGATGATTTCTAGCTCAAATTTTAATATGGGTCATCTGGGGTCAAAAACTAGGTCACACAGCCCAAATATGGAAAGCCTTGTTAATACTCTAGAGGTAACATTTTCAGCCCAAATATCCTGGAAATTTGTCAGAAAGGTTGTTTTGATGATTTCTAGCTCAAATTCGAATATGGGTCATCTTGGGTCAAAAACTAGGTCACAGAGCCCAAATGTGGAAAAACCTTGTTAACACTCTAGAGGTTACATTTTCAGCCCAAATATCCTGGAAATTTGTCAGAAAGGTTGTTTCGATGATTTCTAGCAACTTTGTTAAAAGCAGTTGTACTCGGGTGAGCGATAAAGGGCCATCATGGCCCTCTTGTATGTATTATATTTAACAGAAATATTTAAATGTTTGGTATCAAAATTTAGAGCAATTTATGCTCAATTTCAGTTGCATTGATAGCACATTCAATTGATAGCAAATGGTGGTTAAAGGTAGTCTTCGAAATTTGAGACCAATCAAAATAGACACAAGGCCTAGAGCTTATACATGTATATATGGTATGCTGGATTGTCTAGTGTTCCTCTATCAAATTTGTTCAAATGACACTGAGATCAAAATTGACCATGAACAGGGGGGGGGGGCAACTAGTGACTTCCTTAGCAACTGGTGACTTCCTTAGCAACCAGTGACTTCCCCTAGCAACCAGTGACTTCCCATTGAAACAAGTCACTCCCTTAGCAACCAGTGACTTCCCTAGCAACCAGTGACTTCCTTAGCAACCATTTACTTCCTTAGCAACTATTTACTTCCTTAGTAATAACCTGAAGTGTTTTAATTTATGAAAACTTATGTTTTTATAACAGTGTTGGCCAACTCTTGATTAAATAAATCAAAGATTTTTTTCAACATTTTGAGGGGAATTTTTTTCAAAAATGGGGAAATTTATATATCCATTTTGGAGGGGAGTAGGGCCGAATTTCAACCCCAAAAAGGCCTGAAAAAAACACTGGCTTATGTGGCTAAAAAGTACAATAGAGAGAACAAAAGAATAGCCACAAGACTGCAAAATTTTAGTCTGTCAGTCTGTGTGACTTTGATGTCATTCATTCCGTAATGATTTTATTTGGCTATTTTCTGTTTAGTTTTAAAAACAATGGGGAGAACAAAAGAATAGCCACATAAGTATCAAAATGTCCCTGCATCCCTCCTACATTATTTTTCATAACGCCTTCAACTTTCGCATATATCAATCAGCATGTTTCTCAAACTGCTATGCCCATGTATCGCTGTTCCAAAAAGCATGAAACGGGTACCTGTTGCTCGTTATATAAGTGTGTGTAAACCCCGATTTACTCATGATCAGCCCGGTAAGCTCAATCAGTAGAGCACGAGACTTGTAATCTCGGGGTAGCGGGTTTGATTCCCGGGGCTGACCAACTAAAGTTACTAACAGTCTTTCGGATGAGACTAAAACCGAGGTCCCATGTATGGGTGCTATACACCTGGCATGTATAAGAACCAGATTGGGACGCTTTCTGTATCTTGCACTATCCTCCGACACCTAAAATAACTAACCTCTTCTTGGGTGTTGGCCATATGGGAAACCTGTAACAACGATAAAGCCCTAATATACGATACCATTTACTCATAGTTTTCTAAGCAGCTTTATGTATCACTGGTTGACATTTTGTAGACCACGTTTTTGGTTAGCTTTGAAAGTGTTTTGGTAAGTATTTAGCAAAGAGATCAATTTTTCAGATTATTTTGGCTCTCTAGGCCTAGGACATAGTCCAGGTTATTTATTTTTAGGAAATGTCAGGCGTAGGCTTTCCTTATTCGGACTTAGAGTCAGAGAACGATGTTCTCAGTTTAGAATCCCAGTCCGACTTTTCTGGGTTTGATTCCAAAGATGTAGATCTACAGTTCAGTACTGTAAGTAATCTAAAAAGAAAACAGTAAAGTCCGTTGTTTCGAAAATACCTTTCGAAAACTTGTTCTGGTAAACAGAAGAAGAGTAAAACTAGTGTAACTAAACTGTCAAAATTTTGTTTTATTGGCAAGCACTAAAAACGTGGAGCATGCTCTCCTACTGACAGCTCTTGTTTACTTAGAAAATACATTCAATATGGGTAAAACCCACTTATTGACTAACCCCTTGAGAAATTGCTTTGAAACATGGAATACTTGTGCCCTTTACCTACTTAGAATCTCGGATAAGTTTTTCGTACCAATCCACTTTTTGACTGAACAGTTTGAGATTGGAAAGTTGGAATACTTGTTTACCACCATGATCCCCAAACTGATGACAGATCGATTTATTTTAGAGAGCTGTGATATGACACATTGATTTATTGCAGAGAGCTGTAATATGACATATTGATTTATTTATCCCCCCCGCCAAAGGCGAAGGGGATATTAGAAAAGGTCTCCATTCGTCCGTCCGTCCCAATTATGTCCGGAGCATAACTCCAAAAGTACTTGAGCGATTTTCTTCAAACTTCATACACTGACAGAGCACATTGGGAGGAAGTGCAGTGTGCAAGAACAATAACTCTACCTTGCCTACTTTTAGAGTTATTCCCCTTTATCAGATTTACTTCAAAAGTTTTGTCCAGAGCATAACTCCAAAAGTACTTGAGGGATTTACTTCAAACTTAATACACTGACATAGCACATTGGTAGGAAGTGCAGTGTGCAAGAACAATAACTCTACCTTGCCTACTTTTAGAGTTCGAAGCATAACTCCAAAAGTACGTGAGGGATTTTCTTGAAACTTAATACACTGACATAGCACATTGGTAGGAAGTGCAGTGTGCAAGAACAATAACTCTACCTTGTCTACTTTTAGAGTTATTCCCCTTTATCAGATTTACTTTAAAAGTTTTGTCCAGAGCATAACTCCAAAAGTACTTGAGGGATTTACTTCAAACTTAATACACTGACATAGCATATTGGTAGGAAGTGCAGTGTGCAAGAACAATAACTCTACCTTGCCTACTTTTAGAGTTATTCCCCTTTATCAGATTTACTTGAAAAAAAATTTCTGGAGCATAACTCCAAAAGTACTTGAGGGATTTTCTTCAAACTTAATACACTGACATAGCACATTGGTAGGAAGTGCAGTGTGCAAGAACAATAACTCTACCTTGACTACTTTCAGTCAAATAGAAAAATATCATACCTATACTGATAATGAACATTAATATAATTTTGCAAACCTTCTCTTCATTGCCTTATTCTTTTTCCACTTACTTGAAAACTGTACTCAGCATGACCATAGCTATACGGCTTTTTAAGGATTTCCTCTCGCCAAGTAAAATGTATGAAAGTACAACCTTCAGGTAACCTCTTCCCTGCGGGGGGATTAACCATGTGTAACATGGCTCTTTTTAACAACTATAACGCCACCTTGACTAATTACAGAGTTATTACCCTTTGTTACTTTTCCTTGACCATTTATAACTGGAAAACTACTGCTTTGGAATTCAGTACAACGTCATACAATGGTCAAGCACATTGAGAGGAAGTTCAGTGTACAAGAACCATAACTCTATCTTTACTGCTTACAGAGTTACTGCCCTTTGTTACTTTTCCTTGACCAGAGCATAACTTAAAAACTATTTTCATGCCCCCAAAGGGTGGCATATTTAAATCGCACTGTCCGTCTGTCCGTCCCCACTTAAAAATTTGTGTCCGGACTGTAACTCTGTCATGCATTGAAGGATTTTAAAATAACTTGGCACACATGTCTAGCACATCAAGACGACATGTCGCGTGCAAGACCCACATTCCTACCTCAAAGGTCAAAGTCACACTTGGAGTATGAAGGTTATGGAATCCTCTATATATGCACACATTTGTGTCCGGACTGTAACTTTGTCATGCATCAAAGGATTTTAAAATAACTTGGCACAAATGTCTAGCACATCAAGACGACATGTCGCGTGCAAGACCCACGTCCCTAGCTCAAAGGTCAAGGTCATACTTAGAGTTTGAAGGTAATGGATTCCTCTATATATACATATATGCACACATTTGTGTCCGGACTGTAACTTTGTCATGCATTGAAGGATTTTAAAATAACTTGGCACAAATGTCTAGCACATCAAGTCGACCTGTCGCGTGCAAGACCCCTGTCCCTAGCTCAAAGGTCAAGGTCACACTTTGAGTTTGAAGGTAATGGATTCCTCTATATATGCATATATGCACACATTCGTGTCCGGACTGTAACTTTGTCATGCATTGAAGGATTTTAAAATAATTTGGCACAAATGTCTAGCACATCAAGACGACGTGTCGCGTGCAAGACCCACATCCCTACCACAAAGGTCAAGGTCACACTTAGAGTTTATAGGTAATGGAATCCTGTATATATGCATACATTTGTGTCCGGACTATAACTTTATCATGCTTTGAAGGATTTTAAAATAACTTGGCACAAATGTCTAGCACATCAAGCGGATGTGTCGCATGCAAGACCCAAGTCCCTACCTCAAAGGTCAAGGTCACACTTAGTGTTTAAAGTAATGGAATACTGTATGCATGGTTACTCTGTCATGCATGGAAGGATTTTAAAATTACATAGCACATTTATTGAGCACATGGAGAGGACACAGACTGTGAGGCACCTCTTTCGGGGGCATTCGTCACTTGTGAGGGACAGCTCTTGTTTGTATTAACTTCGTACATTGGTCAAGCACAATGAGAGGAAGTGTAGTGTGCAAGAACCATAACTATAACTGTAATTCCATTATCTATAAAAAAAGCTACATACAGAATGAATGATGTCAAAGAGAACTGTTTGTAACATTATGTAGCTTCATTTATAGGTAATCATTACAGTTATTGCTGTTTATAGGTAATGGAGAGGAAATGCGGTGTACAAGAAAAATAACTCTATCTTGACTAATAACAGAGCTATTGCCAAGAACCATAACTTGTTTTTAGTTTTTCACAAGATATTCTGTTAATGATAGTTTCTTCAGTTGAAAAAGCAGTCTTTTGGGGGAATTAATCACTTTTAGTGGTAGGTCTAGTTTCAGAGAGCTGTGATATGACATACTGATTTATTTCAGAGAGCTGTGATATTGGTACATCAGATCCAGGTAACCACAAGACAACTAATGGAACAAGTACAGGTAATAATAGACTGCTGATTTATCCCCCAGCCAAAGGCGAAGGGGATATTAGAAATGGTCTCCGTGCGTGCGTGCGTCCGTCCGTCCGTGCGTCCGTCCGTGCGTCCGTCCGTCCCAATTTTGTCCGGAGCATAACTCCAAAAGTACTAGAGCGATTTTCTTCAAACTTCATACACTGACAGAGCACATTGGGAGGAAGTGCAGTGTGTAAGAACAATAACTCTACCTTGCCTACTTTTAGAGTTATTCCCCTTTATCAGATTTACTTTAAAAGTTTTGTCCGAAGCATAACTCCAAAAGTACTTGAGGGATTTACTTCAAACTTAATACACTGACATAGCACATTGGTTGGAAGTGCAGTGTGCAAGAACAATAACTCTACCTTGCCTACTTTTAGAGTTATTCCCCTTTATCAGATTTACTTTAAAAGTTTTGTCCAGAGCATAACTCCAAAAGTACTTGAGGGATTTACTTCAAACTTAATACACTGACATAGCACATTAGTAGGAAGTGCAGTGTGCAAGAACAATAACCTTACCTTGCCTACTTTTAGAGTTATTCCCCTTTCTAACGCAGTAACGATGTAACGTCGTTTCTGATTGGTGACGTCGTTTAAATTTGCGACTATTAAATAACGTATATATAGTCGCAAAATTCAAACGGCGTTTTAATTATCTCATTTAGACACATTGTGCGTTAGAAAAGGGATAACTATTTAGTGATTTTGATATTTGCGACCGTATATACGGTTTTAATGGTCGCAAACAGTTTTAACAGCTCCGGCTAACGCCGTCGCCGTTAAAAATATTTGCGACCATTAAAAACCGTATATACAGTCGCAAATATCAAAATTACAAAACAGTTATTCCTATATTATCAGATTTACTTGAAACAAAATTTCTGGAGCATAACTCCAAAAGTACTTGAGGGATTTTCTTCAAACTTAATACACTGACATAGCACATTGGTAGGAAGTGCAGTGTGTAAGAACAATAACTCTTCCTTGCCTATGTTTAGAGTTATTCCCCTTTATCAGATTTACCTACAACGTTTTGTCCAGAGCATAACTCCAAAAGTACTTGAGGGATTTACTTCAAACTTCATACACTGACAGAGCACATTGGGAGGAAGTGCAGTGTGTAAGAACAATAACTCTACCTTGCCTACTTTTAGAGTTATTCCCCTTTATCAGATTTACTTGAAAAACTTTGTCCGAAGCATAACTCCAAAAGTACTTGAGGGATTTACTTCAAACTTAATACACTGACATAGCACATTAGTAGGAAGTGCAGTGTGCAAGAACAATAACCTAACTTGCCTACTTTTAGAGTTATTCCCCTTTATCAGATTTACTTGAAACAAAATTTCTGGAGCATAACTCCAAAAGTACTTGAGGGATTTTCTTCAAACTTAATACACTGACATAGCACATTGGTAGGAAGTGCAGTGTGTAAGAACAATAACTCTACCTTGCCTACTTTTAGAGTTATTCCCCTTTATCAGATTTACTTGAAAAAAAAATTCCGGAGCATAACTCCAAAAGTACTTGAGGGATTTACTTCAAACTTAATACACTGACATAGCATATTGGTAGGAAGTGCAGTGTGTAAGAACAATAACTCTACCTTGTCTACTTTTAGTCAAATAGAAAAATATCATACCTATACTGATAATGAACATTAATATAATTTTGCAAACCTTCTCTTCATTGCCTTATTCTTTTTCCACTTACTTGAAAACTGTACTCAGCATGACCATAACTATACGGCTTTTTAAGGATTTCCTCTCACCAAGTAAAATGTACGAAAGTACAACCTTCAGGTAACTTCTTCCTGGCAGGGGGATTAACCATGTGTAACATGGCTCTTGTTTTTATTTGTTTGTGAAACAAACAAATTTACTTACCGTTTTCCGAAGCCTATTCCTTAAGTACCAAATCTGAAAGTAGCTCCGGCACGTCAGTCAGCATATAATCCCAAATTATGATTCTTCATTTTAAACCATATGGCCATTGCAGACATGAAAGTTGTATTGTTTAAATTTATAGTGTAAAAAACTCATGCAGCATCAGCTAAATTTTGTAAATATAACTAAAATAAACTGTTTTGGAATAAGAACCGCGGATGTATTTCATTTTACAATGATGTGTAAAAATAACGGACGATTTACTATATATATACACCCTATAGAAATAGTTCCGATTTCATATATATATATAACATATGTTTTGGAGTTTCTGTGACAACAAAATGTCTAACCCTGATCCTCATTTTAAAGATTGAAATATTTTGAACAGCCAGAAATATTTATGCGCATGTTTACCCATTCTCATTTTACGATTATATCCATCCATTCATAAATTTTAGTCAATGCGCGGCAATGGACGTAATTATAACTTTCCTTATTGCTGATTTGTTTATTCTGCGGACCTGGCGAGAGGTAGTCTGCGTTCCTATATGTATTAGAAATACGCGTGAGCACCTTAAGCAGAAAACAAGTGTTAGGATATGTTAATGTCGGTGTTTAAACGATTTGTTATATTTCATAGGTGGTGATTGTTTTAAGTAGAAGGCAATTTACATTATATTCAACTGTAGGCCTCATTATCTTGAAACGCATCAAATGAGCTATTTTGTCAAAATTGACCTTGCCCTGGGGGTGGGGGGGGGGATCATTTGTTTTACAAAGGCGTATATAGGAAAACTTATTTGGTATATAACATTATCTAGTGATCTTCCACCAGGCAAGTGGACTTGTACCAAGGTGAGCGATATAGGGCCATCTTGGCCCTCTTGTTTTAGAAAACAACTAGTATTGTTGTTTAAACATGTAATCTATGTACTTTCAATTTTTTTATCATTTTTTTTTTCTACATTTACTGATGTAACAAAAGAACTTTATACACAATCAAAATTTGGTTTGCATAGCTTTCATTTTTTTTCAACTCATATGTAGTGACATGAGTTATTATGTGGCACTTTCATAATATTTGTTATGAAGAGTTATGCAATGAAATATGGGGCATTATACATGTACTCATTCTTAACTATGGGTGTCACTTGATTTTTCTATAGGTTTCTGCCAGGGTGAGCTTTTAGGATGGGTGATTGTCCCTCCATCCATCCGAGCCCCAAACGTGTGTGTTAAGTGGCTATGGCAACAATAGGTAACAGTTAATTCCCTTTGATGTCATTCATTCCATATGTGGCTATATGTTGATAGGTAATGGAATCCTGAATACATGTATTTGCATACATTCGTGTCCAGACTGTAACTTTGTCATGCATGTAAGGATTTTAAAATTATTTGGAACAGATGTTCAGCACATCAAGACAACGTGTCTCATGCAAAACCTACATCCTACCTCAAAGGTTAAGGTCATGCTTAGAGTTTAAAAGTAATGGAATCCTGTATGCATGGTAACTCTGTCATGCATGGAAGGATTTTAAAATTATATGGCACAATTATTGAGCTCATGGAGAGGACACAGACTGTGAGACACCTCTTTTAGGGGCATTTGTCACTTGTGAGGGACAGCTCTTGTTTGTTCCTCTGTTTGTTGCAAATACATTAACACATATTGATCAGAATAAAGATAAGTAATACATTTTCTTACTTCTAACAGTCATGTCTTTTATTTCGTCCAAAAGCTACTACTGTGAATAATAATTGGATATGATGTCCTTCTGAAAGTTTAGTTTTTCCTAGAAAACACTGACTGTAATCCAGCCTCTTAAAATTTCTCTCATATTGACACAACTTTCCTTTTAAAAATGAAGAGTGGGCTGTTCTGGTTCTGGTCAGTTCAGGCAGTGGGCCATTTTGAACCTACACCATACCTGTGAACCCTACCATTTCTTGCGGTATACTACCAGAATTCAAAGATAAAAATAATCTCCCGGTGGGAGATGCCATTCTACCGTAAATTTAAACTTCACAGATAATGATCAAATTGACCTTTAACCCAGACTGTAAACAAATTATTGACTGATTTTCCAATTTGTGCAGACTGATTTATCAATATCTCCAATAAATCGTATACCATGAATTTCATAGCTGTCAGATTTTTACACATTTTATGGTGGGGATTATAGCTGTTAATTGGTGTCTGTACCCATCAAGGGGTCATTTTCTTTTGGATTGTGGCTAAGTAGGCAAAGTTGTAAATCAAAGTTAATCAAATTAATTAATCACATGATGTAAACATACTGGCTCTCGGACTCCAAGAAAACACAGGTACAAGGCTGGAAAATTGGATAATCATTACCTGGTCATTTCTAAATTGATTTTCATTTTCTATACACAATATAAGAAATTATGACTACCAAGCCAATATTTTAAATCTATTGTTATTTTCCATAATATATTTTCGCATATTTTTATATCCTACTTTCTCTTTCCCGAGTTACATTATATTTTGAACAGAAAGTAAAAGTAGATTTAAAAATGCTATGATTTAGAACAGATGTCTAAAGCAGCTTTTCAACGCCATTAATAGTGGCTTCGTTAGCTTGAACGCAGGCATGCGTTAAAAATCTCCCGCAAAAATGACCAATCTCCCTCATTTTTAAGACAAATCTCCCTCATTTCTATCAAAAATGGTTCACAGGTATGCTACACCATTTCATTTTATGATTATCTGTCCATTCATTTCTTACTCAGTTAAAAAATGTAAATGTTTGCTGCCAAAAAATGTAGATGATCTAGCCCTGTAGGAAAAAAGGCTGAACATGTTTTGCTTGGAGTTTTAATGAAATATATGTATCATCTCACCTGGTGGCGAGGCTATGTCAAAAAGTATACCAAGTGTAATGAATGCTGGACACCTGGATTTGGCAGAAATTGTACCCCCTATCATTTTAAACACTTATTTATGACATAATTTATGGCGTCTGTTAAAACAGTTACTCAAATTAAGAAATAATAAATGCCTCCCTGTATTCTATCATTGAATAAAATATAGTCAGGAATTTGGATGCGTAGTAATTAATTTTTGGCATCCAAATGACTGACTGTATTGTATTCAATGATAAAATATAGGGAACAATTTATTATTTGGATTCTAACACATTATTTTCTTTGAAAACAATCCAGAACTTTATTTAACGCGTAGTAGTACATCATTGTAACCTTAATACCCGAGATACGATTGGACGCGCTTGTTTACATACGTCACGTCATTTAAGGCATGTTGTTCTTGGAAAAACGTGCTGTATTTTATCGTAAAATAAAATACAGGCTTTTCCCTATGTGTTTATATAGGAAAAGCAGCTGCTTGTGTTAGAATTAGTGTTTAGTTTTCGAGCATTATCAAAATGTATGACTGTATTTCTAATTCAAGACAAAAAGGAAAAATATGCCAGATACCTTTTTTGTTATTAGCTCACCTGAGCTGGCTCAGGGTGAGCTATTAGGATCGATGATTGTCCGTCGTCCGTCGTCCGTCGTCCGTCCACATTTAGTTCGTTAACACTCTAGTGGTCACATTTTTGTCTCAATTGTAGCTAAAGTTCGAATATGGGTCATCTGGGGTCAAAAACTAGGTCACAGAGCCCAAATGTGGAAAAACCTTGTTAACACTCTAGAGGTACCATTTTCAGCCCAAATATCCTGGAAATTTGTCAGAAGGGTTGTTTTGATGATTTCTAGCTCAAGTTTCAATATGGGTCATCTGGGGTCAAAAACTAGGTCACAGCCCAAATATGGAAAAACCTTGTTAATACTCTAGATGTTACATTTTCAGCCCAGATATGCTTGATTTTTGTCAGAAAGGTTGTTTTGATGATTTCTAGCTCAAGTTCGAATATGGGTCATCTGGGGTCAAAAACTAGGTCACAGAGCCAAAATGTGGAAAAACCTTGTTAACACTCTAGAGGTACCATTTTCAGCCCAAATATCCTGGAAATTTGTCAGAAAGGTTGTTTTGATGATTTCTAGCAACTTTGTTAAAAGCAGTTGTACTCGGGTGAGCGATAAAGGGCCATCATGGCCCTCTTGTCTGTAAAATGATGGCTTAAAGGTATAGTTTGGTGCTGGTACTGAAAATTTGTATTCTTCAGACTTTGATTTATTGATGTCATAGTAAAATATTTGCCTTTTATTTGGTCGAACTTTCAATTGTAAATGCCAAAATCTGATCATTTAATATAGGCAGTGGGTAGCCATGATCAGCTACCTAGTCTTTTGGTCTAGGTAGCCGGATCTGGCTTTTGGTCTAGGTAGCCGGATCTGGCTTTTGGTCTAGGTAGCCGGATCTGGCTTTTGGTCTAGGTAGCCGTACATACAGTGTAGCTCACGTGTAACTTTGCAAAAATTTTGTGTATAGTTTGTGCATTCCGTTTGCATTTATCCTGCAATATTCAGACCGTGTAATGCATTGTTTGTTCCGTGTGATGAAAGTTTTTTAATAAGAATGATATAAAAGTGGTCCGAAATAGTGCAGACGACCAGTCGTGTAGAACGTAACAGGGATGGTGTAATCGTAATCAGTAATTGTAATCGATTGTAATCAAATACATTTTGCCAAGTAATCGACAGTAGTCAGTAATCTAAATCATTTTCGATTACTTGTAATCGTAATATAATCGATTACAGACCTGAAACTTGATGTAATCATCGATTACATTTTCGATTACTTTCGATTACATTGTTTTTTCGAAGTCATTTTTTTATTTAAAGTAATATCAGTCATTTGTAGTATATAAATTTGGCAATGTTTGGATACATGCTTATTTGGGAATAAATATTGTTTAAACAAAAGAAAAAACAAAACAAATAAAAAACTGTGAGAATATTTCTATAGAAATACTAACAAGTTTAATTAATGTTTGATAGTGTTATTGATCTGCCTGTCACAGATCACAAAGAAAATGTTCCCACCTTATTTATATAATTATGCTTTCAATTATTTTATACACTTCTTTTCAAGGTCCTAATAAAAGAACTATTAGATTTTCAACCATGACCAGCCCTAAGGCTTTATATCAGTAAAGTCAGATTTCCATGAAATATTATTGGAGATGTGCTCAGTGTATTTTGTGATATTGTAAAATTTTTGGTAGTTCATAAAATTTTTCCAAAGGCAGATTATAGTATGAAAAGTTACTATTGTCGTGGAGAAGAGGGCTAGAACTAATGGAAATGGACTTCTCAATTTCATTACGCCTTTAAAACTAAAAGTTACACAACCCTTGAAAGAACAGTGTGCTGAGAATAGGAATGTTTTATCTTACTGGCAGGAAAATGTCCCCTCATCCAAGCTTTAGTGATGAATGAGGGCCATTATTTGAGTGAAGCCGGAGGCTAAGCATATATCAATCAGCATGTTTCCCAAACTGCTACGCCTATGTATCGCTGTTCAAAAAGCGTGAAACGGGTACCTGTCGCTCGATATATAAGCGCGTGTAAACCCCGAATTTACTCGTATTTCAAAGCAAATATTTGTTGCCGTGAACCTATAGAAGTAGGGAGGGTTACTCAAACCACAAAATAGTTCTCAAGTGTATACAACTACTCAAGGGTTGGTAATGATATATGCTTAGCCTCCGGCTTCACTCAAATAATGGCCCTCATCCATCACTAAAGCTTGGATGAGGGGACATTATTTTTCGTAAAGCCTTTGGCTTTCGCATATATCAATCAGCATATTCAAAGAAAGGCAACAAATCATGTATAACCCACATTTACTCATATATAAGTATAATCAATTTTCATAGACATTAGAAGTCAAACAGTTAATCATCTCAAAATAATACCATTGATCATAATATTATCTTGTTTCAATGTATATTATTTACCACATTGTCATAATCATAAACATGTACTTTCATGTATTTTAACTTCCTGGTCACAAATTTCCAGGTAAACCCTAGTACACATCACTGACATTGATCAGTACCAACTGATTTTGAGTCATAATAAGTTCAATGACAGCACAGTAACTGTTCTATAATTTCATATCAGTTCCACCAAAACCAAGTCCCTATGTTCTGAAAACAGCATTCATAAATGAGACATCATCGTTTTTAACAACTGATCTATGATAAAACTTGAAAAAATTTCCATCAGATTTCCATCGGTATCCAGAATATTTTTTAAAGAGCAAGTACCCTGGAAAGCTGCAGAGGCTGATGCAGATCTGAATGAATGTGCTTTAAATATTGTAACATTAATACCAGCCAATTCTAAAACACATTTCAACCACCTTGCTAGAGTACTTGAAGTAACTGGATTATACGTTATATAAGAAATAAACAGCTGTGAATCATGCCTTAAACTCTTAGTAACCTTAATATAATGTCGCAGAGTATGAAAAACACATAAACTTTCCTCAACATAGTGTTCCAACTTTAAACAATAGTTATTGGGTTTTCCCATCTGTGAAGTTTTTAATAACTTTGGAAAATAAAATACCGCATAAGAAGTGTGAACCTTCATATAGTCTAAATCCAAAGCTTTTAAAGTCTGGGCTCTTGGGGCTGTGGCTAGAGCAATTAAAGCTATTAATTTGAATGTTAATTCTTTCAAACTTAAATTTTCTAAAGGAAACCATGATGCCAGAAACTTCAAAACCACGGAAACGTCCCAAGCGAATTTATATCTAGGAGAAGGTGGTTTTTTAACGAATACTCCTTTCATGAAACGAGCTATCAGAGCTTGATTAGAACACCACTTATTTCCAAGGATCATCAGTGTCTGCAATAGCATGGCTTTATGAGTATTGATAACCGAATATGACTTTCTGTCTTGAAACAAAGAGTACAAGTAAGAGATTACCGTAATCTCAGATGTCTTAATGGGATTGTTACCTCTCCTTTTGCACCAAAGAACCCATCGTTTCCATGCCAAAGCGTACTGTTTAGCTGTACCTTCTTTCCATGAATGTAGGATGATTTCTGCAACCTTTCCATGAAGGCCTTGGTTTTGTAAGAATTTGAAGATAGTTGCACTGCGACCATCGTGATCCTCTTTCCAAGAGGGTGTACTGTTCCATCGTGTGGCAACGTCATTAAATCCCGGTGCCGTGGTAACCTGACCGGAATAGATATCAATAGATTCATAATCAAAGGGAACCAAAATTGTGATTTCCATAAAGGCATTATCAAGACTGCTCTTTGGACTTGATCTTCAACCAATTTATTCACAACTTTACCAATTAAAGAAAAGGGAGGAAATAAATAAGGCTCATGAGCCGTCAATGCAAAAGAGAAAGCATCATTTTTATAACTTCCTGGAGATGGAAGATATGTAACATATTTGTCAATCTGAAAATTTATTCTTGAGGCAAACAAGTCAATATCTGGCATAAAGTATTCCAAACATACACGTTGAAAAATTTCTTTTTTCAACATCCATTCTGAGGACCCTGAAAAGTTTCTTGAATAAAAATCTGCCATATAATTATCAGAACCTTTGAGGTACGAGGCTGACAAGTAAATATTTCTACCAAGGCACCATGCCCAAATGTCAAACGCCAACTTGTCTAGATATAAAACCATGCCCCCCATGTCATTAATATAAGAGACTGCAGTAACATTGTCTGAATATACATGGATATGTGCATTAGAAATGTTTCGATACAAGGTTGATATACCAAGGAAAATGGCAAGAAGCTCTAAATAATTTATGTGGTTGACTGCTTCACCTATTGACCAACGTCCATTTACATACTGTTCTGAATCTTGGTCAAAAATTGACCACCCACTTAAGGATGCATCAGTCCGACACTTGAAGTCAACCTTTTTTGGTCTAGTCCTTTTGCCATTCTTTTCTGAAACATTTTCCACCCACCAGTTTAATTCAGACACACTGTTTTCATCCAAAATAAATTTATTATCATAATTTTTGTCTTTTCCCAAACCTGAAATTTTGCACCTCTCTAAATTTCTATAATGAAGCGGTGCTTCAAGTACTGCATAGAAAGCATTGATCACTAGGCCAATAAAAGAAGCCAAATCTCTGACCAAGATATACTTTGGTTTCAATAGATCTGTTGCCTTTAAAATAATCTTTCGTACCTTTTCTTCCCTTAAAAATACCATGAATTTAACAGAATCTAAAATAAACCCAAAAAATATGATTTTTTGTGTAGGTTCTAAAACAGACTTTGTTTCATTAACTGAGTATCCCAAGGATTCTAGTGTGGTACAAATTGTCAAAGCATCTTTTTTACATATACTATTTTCCGGGTTCATATTCATCAATATAGTAGGAGCATCTGATATTCTGAGATCGAAACCATGCATAGATTGGTTTCAAAAGTTTAGTGAATAATCTTGGTGCTGCACTGTAACCAAAAGGCAGACAAACAAAATGGTAGAGGATATTTCGCCAAGATAGTTTTAGATATTTATAAAAATCTTCATGAATTGGAACTGAAAAATATGCGTCCTTCAAGTCCACTGAACAAAAAAAATCATTTTCTTGTACTAAATCCAAAAATCCTTTAAAATGTTCCTGTTTAAAATGTTCATAATGAACAAAATGGTTTAATCTCTTTAAATTAATAATGGGTCTAAATTTATTGTTAGGTTTTTTGACAACAAAAATGTTGGAAATGAATTGATTTTCCTCATTACAAGATTGCACAATAGCTCCTTTTCGTAATAATTCTGAGACTTCTTGGTCTACAATTTCCATAGTTTCATCATTAAATTTGATTTCATTTGGAATAACAAACTGTCTTGGTTCAATATCAAACTCTAATGCATAACCTTGTACACTGTTCAAAACCCATGGGTCATTCGTAAATTTTTTCCATTCCTGTAAACAATGTTTTAATTTACCTACCAAATTTACCTTCCCTCATTTGGGGCACTTTGTACTGTGGCTGACGGTCTCGTATAACCTGGACGTCTCTGACTTCTAAATGGTCCACCACCTCGTGCATTGTACCCAACTTGACCATAGGGCATAAATCTGCCACGCCCTCTGAAAAAACTTCGTGGGTATCTGCCTCGACCCCTGTAGGAATCTCTGGGATGACCGTAAGGTTGGTAGAACCTATCTTTACTTGAGATATTACCCAGACTAAGCCCGGTGTCACAGTGTTTCATCTCCTTGGCTAAATCATCACCAAATAGCATAGTCGTTACCGGCATTCCTACACTACACAAGTTCTTATACTTCTTGTTCATATTAGGTCTAATTAAATATCTTCGTCTGATACTCAGACTATGCTGAACTTGACCGAACATTGTTAAAGCGTCTGAAACTAATTTCTTTGCTTCATCATTTCCTGAAATCTGAGATTTCAAAATCTCCACTAATTTTAAAATTGGAACTTATACCTGTAGCTAAAGAACTCTGAATGTCTTGAAATAACCTATCATAAGATCTTGATCTTTTGTCCAGAATTTTCCAAATCTCACCATTCACACTTGGAGGATTTAACATCTCACAATTTTCCGGAACATTGTAAGTAGCAACAATTTCATCAGTGTCACATGACGTTGTACACGCCGTATTTACCAATTGTGCCAAAGACTTTGAAACTGGAGAACCTTTAGATTTATAATTTAATTTTGGGGAGTTTCCACTCAGAGTCGGACTCATTCTCTTTACCACTGTCCCTAAATAACTCATTCATCAATTTCTTAGATAAATCTTTACCATGGGGTTTCTGACTATGTTTTCTTACACCGATACTGTCCAATTCTGACTCAGAATCATCATTTGGCAACTCAACATGCAAGTTAGGTGCATTTCTATAATCAACCCTCTCTTCGAAGGCATCATCATCATAATCACACTCAAAATTGTCATTTTGATACAACTCATCGTATCTGGAAGCAGAATACTGTGCTGTACTGGTACTAGCGGACGGTTGAGATAAACCCAACTTTGATTTTAACAAGTTAATGTTACTGTCTGATAAATTGTTCAGATCAATCTGCACTAAGCAACTATTTGTATTCTTACGTTTCTCAGAATTTTCTTTACCTTTAGTCACACAAGTTTTACTCTTCTTCTGTTTACCAGAACAAGTTTTAGAAGGTATTTTCGAAACAACGGACTTAACCGTTTTCTTTTTAGATTTCTTACTGGACTGCAAATCTATATCTCTAGACTCAAACCCAGAAAAGTCCGACTGGGATTCTAAACTGAGAACATCGTTCTCTGGCTCTAAGTCCGAACAAGGAAAGCCTACGCTTGACATTTCCTGGAAATAAATAACCTGGACTACCTCCTAGGCATAGAGAGCCAAAATACTCTGAAAAAATAAATCTCTCGGCTATAAACTTACCGAAACACAATTGAAGCTTACCAAAAAAGTGGTATAACAAAATGTCGGATCAGCGATACGTAATGCGGAAGCGCTTAGAAAACTATGAGTAAATTCGGGGTTTACACGTGCTTATATATCGAGCGACAGGTACCCGTTTCACGCTTTTTGAACAGCGATACATAGGCGTAGCAGTTTGGGAAACATGCTGATTGATATATGCGAAAGCCGAAGGCTTTACGAAAAATAATGAGCAAAATTACCCAATCCTTGCAAAACTTGCTAAAAGATACTTGGTTATATACAGGCAACATCTGCCCCTATAGAAAGATTATTCTCAATAGCTGGGAAGTTCTTCCGCCCTGGAAAATGCAGGCCGGAAAACATAACCTTGCAGAAACTGATGATGATTAAGTGCAATTCTGCTTAATAGACCTACTATTGCATTTACATGTAACAGATGTTACTGATGTTATCTTTCTGTAAATAATGTTTTGTGACAGACTGGATTAAAGTGTTCCATAGGAAACAAACTTTCTGCATTCAATCAACCAGGGATCATATATACAGTTATAAATCCTGAATCAACCTAGTGCTAGTTTGATGAAACTGTATGATTCTGTATGATTCTATATTTGTGATTGTACATAATGCTATAAAGGAAATTTCACAGTTTCATAAAAGTTTTTAATTTATTCAAAAGTAAGTAATAAAATGTAATCATCATGTAATCATGATTACTTTAGCCAAAGTAATCGAAAGTATTCGATTACACAGCCAAATGAATGTAATCGATTAATAAACGATTACATGAAATTGACCTATGTAATCGATTAATAATCGATTACACATGACAGTAATCGATCACCATGTCTGGAACGTAAGCATACACATGTATTATTTATTTATCTTTTTTTCATGTGTCTTATTTATAGTATTGCTCAAAGACCCGATTAAACTATGTAAGAACTATTGATGAATACAAAAAATCATTCTTTCAATTAACTGAACTTTTTTTCTGTTACATATTTTTCTTTTTCTCGCGAGATATTTGTGAGAAGAAGAGATGTTGACTTGCGGTGTATATGAAAGTAGACCTTCTGCATATCATGCAAGATTTATACCAGCTGTAACACGGTGGTCAAAATAATCTCTAAACAAAAGTAAATCTATGATTATTTTAGAAAACAATGAAAGCCGTTTAGCTGTGAATGTAAAATGTAGCCTTCCATATGGCAACATAAAGGTATTCTAGAACTATACAGGTCTCAACTATAGTCACCTTCCGGTTGTGCTGAACACTTCAAAAAACTGAAATAATTTAGTTTTGAAGTGTTCAGCACAACCGGAAAGTGACCATGATTGAGACCTGTGTAGTTCTAGAATACTTTTATGTTGCCATATGATAGGCTACATTTTATATTTACATATTAACGGCTTTCTATATTTTCTAACAGTTTGGATAGATTTACTTTTGTTTAGAGATTATTTTGATCATGTGATTCCCCACCGTGTATAAAGAACAGGAAAATATATTTTAATATAAAAAGTAACGCTTACATTTAAAAGTTTCTCCAACCACAATTTAATTCCAATATAAAGTATAATTTAATTTGCATATGCGTTTAGAAATTTTTATCACATTAGGCCACTACTTTTTTATTTCTTGGTTTACAAGAATTTTTTTGAAAAGTGCCCATCGGCCGGTCGAAAAAAAAAAAAAAAAAAAAAGAAAGACTACAAGACCTTTTTCCATCACCCAAAAAAGCAAACAACTAAATTTAATGTCATCTGAAACTAATTGACAGCTTTGATGTGTGCCGCTATGGCATGCGATTTGCACAATTATTACCAAAACCTTTGTTCTCAACTGAGAGGTTGTATATGCTTGATAGTGGGTCCGGGGTGTTACGATGGGAGTAAAATCGCGGCACTTCAAGTGGGTTTACAGAAAATTAAATTTAAATTAATTATCATTAAATTTAAATTGATTATATTCGGTAGAAATTTGTATACACATGAATTGTCTGTGTGTTGTAAACAAATCAAATTCAAAAATATTTGCTGACCGACGTATATTTATATAGCGTGTTAAATATATTGTATCACCCAAAAAAAACTTACTCATAACATTATTTATTCCCAAATAGTATTTTTATAATCCAAAATGATCAGACTATCGTCTTGAGCTACTTGTACATGTCTCAAACTGTCAAAAATATATCGGTCTTTTTAATGCCACGTGCTTTTACTAAGATCAAACGTCGGCGCGCCTTCTTTGATCTCGTGACACCTGCGGCCTTATCTTTTGTAACCTTTAAGATTAAACGAGGTTGCAGAAAACATTATTTTATTCGGCAACAGTTTGAGGAAAATTTTTACTGGGAAAAAAAATCGGCTTTAACAATAAATGACAACCAAACGGACACGCTGAAACGCTGTGATTTTTTGTTTATAACGGAACTTTTTGATTTGAATAAAAAACAGTTGAAACTTTTTTAAAAATTGATTGAGAAATACTTTTGGCGTTCACATGGGTGTGATTAGGCGTCGAAGGGAGTAAAATTATTTGTGAAGGCAGGGGGCATGGGGCCGCTATAGGCCCCCATTTGGGTCAAGGGGCAATGCTCCTGTGGGGGGCCAGGAAAACTATGTGTTTTAGCACTCTAGGAGAATAAAAATGGATTTAAAAGTCTTTATCAGGGGTCTTGTATGTCCATTTTTGGGGCCAAAAGTACCACAAATTTCAAAGAAATAATAAGCTTAATTTTACTGATTTTCCTTCTATGTATGACATATTTTCGTGATCCCAGTTTTACACCGATTTTTGAAGGAAAATATTTTCAAAAATATTTTACCGTTTTTTGTTACCTTATTTCACCGTAAATCACGTAATTCATTAGGAGAAATATGCAAAAAATGTGGAGAGTAGGGCGAGTTACAAAAACAACGATAATTACTCTACTCAGCGTTTCTCCGCGTATTTAGAGTAGTTAAATAATTTTATCATTTCATAAATTAACAAACAATACTCGGTCAGTGATGCCACATTGCAAACAATTTTAGAATTGACTGGGTTAGTTTTGTCATCCTTGACAGCTCGTATTTTTCACACTTACCGCGAGTGACAAATGCCAAGTGGAGAATAAAAATTGACCAATTAATTCAAATTTTTAACGAGAATAAATATACAGTAGAATTCCGCTATTAAGACCACCTTCCGTACTTTTGCTAAATGGTCTTAATAGCGGAGTGGTCTTAATAGTGAATTGACTCGAATTGGCTTGAAAGACCGATCTGTCATGAATGACAATACTCTAGTGTCAGCGTATTCATTCTTTATCCTGCTTTATGTACAACAGATATGTGAGAAAAACAAATGAGAGAAAATAAATAAAGACTTGCATATTTCTAAAATGTATTAATACCATCATTTACTATAGTAAACTATTTCATATTTAAACAGAGAACATTTTTAACATGAATATATACATGTACAACAGTTTGAACACAACATGTTCATCACAGTCATATTGTCATCTTCTCACTTCCTGAAAAATGAGTCAATGGTTGTTTGCCTAGCGGCACAGGCAACAGCTACATACTGTTTTTCTAGTTCATCTTGAGCACTATTAAAAGCATCTAAGACAGATGTCAGACCCTTCTGCATACAAAACAGTTTCAGTTGTTCAACACATTTTACAGCATCAACATGAGACGTAATTGTACAATCAGGCTCAACTGTCTCATCATCATCATCATCAATATCATCATCATCAGGCGTACAGACATTCACATGCGAAGCTAATAATTCTGTCGGAATCTGTTCAACCAGCCAGTTGATGCTTTGAAATCACTTTCTGCTATTCCCAACTCTTTGGCGTAGGATAAAGCCTTCTCTTGTAGCATAGGCCCAGAGATCGCCACACCATTTCCACGTGCCTTTTGAAACCAATCCCACATTAGCGAGTTCACTTGATCTACAGGTGACCGAGAACAAAGACGTTTTCTGTCCCCACCAATATTGCTTTCATATCCCTCCATAAACTCAGCTTTCCGTTTAAGGATGGTTTGCACCTGAAAAAAACAATTAAGAAAACATTAAAAACAATGTTTTGAACAACTCATACATTAATTGATCTGAATGATCATCCACAGTCAGTCAATGATGTATTTTTACATTTACGATACAAATTATAATTTATCACAAAACTCAAATATTTTTTTCTGAATCATGAAAATTTTGAAAAATAGTCTGCAACTAAAAAGTTTGTGAGTGTGCTGTACCTGGGTTTTGCCAATGCCAAACTGCTGTGCCAACAAACGTTGACTCTTTCCAGCACTTTGATTTATTAACTCAACTTTCTCTTTTAATGTGAGTTCTTTGCGCTTGCGTTTTTCCATGTTGGAAAGTAAGATTTATTTCATGTACATAAATTGATCAGCCTTAACAGAAACGAGAGTGTTAGATTAATGAGACATTTTATTTTTTATTCTTGTGAAGTAAAATTAAATGAATTGGAATAGACCAATCAAAAATATATTGATTTACTCGCGAATTAATTGCCCAGGTGCAGATCATCATAATAAATGAAGACAATGACAAAACTCAAATGTGTACACACATATTGTACATGTCGTGCAAATTAGTCGGCAGTTTGGTCCTTTATTTCTCAAGTTTACAATGAATCGGCGGTCATCAAATGATACTGTACCTTAATTGCATACGTTTATTAATTCTTACCTTTTATTTACATCCTTTTGTTATCCAATTTACGTTTCATGCAATAAATTGAAATTATATCACACCCTACGCCATGTAATTGACACAATCAACAAACTGCCAAAGCGACACGTGTGTGTAGATAACATCTCGAGGTGCGCGGCGGGATAAAATGCAGTGGTAATGATCGGAGGCGCTAGACAGGGATAAATGCTGAGGTCGCTTTAGCGGATAATAAAACAGTACAAATCGTTTATTAGTGACAAGATACGATGGTCGCTTTAGTGGAATAGCGGGGTGGTCGCTTTACTGGAATGAACGACCAATACAATATATAATAAAATCAGTTGGGTCTTTAAAGTAATGGTCGTAATAGCGGCGTGGTCGTATTTTCGGCGTGGTCGTTAAGCGGAATTCTACTGTACATGAATTAAGAAATAATAAATGCCTCCCTGTATTTTATCGTTGAATAAAATATAGTCAGGAATTTGGATGCGTATTAATTCAATCACGAGTGCGTAGCACGAGTGATTTAATTATTATTCGCATCCAAATGACTGACTATATTTTATTCAACGATACAATATAGGGAACAATTTATTATTTCGATTCTAACACGTTATTTTCTTTGAAAACAAGCCGAACTTTATTTAACGCGTAGTAGTACATCACTGTAACCTTAAAACGCGAGATACGATTGGACGCGCTTGTTTACATACGTCACGTCGTTACGTCATTTAAGGCACGTCGTCCTTGGAAAAACGTGCTGTATTTTATCGTAAAATAAAGTACAGGCTTTTCCCTATATGCTTATATAGGAAAAGTAGCCGCTTGTGTTAGAATCCTGATTAATATTATAGGTTGTGCTAAAAATAACTTATACTTTTTGAAACAATTATATTAAACAACACACATTACGCTTTGATACTCGTAGCGGCACGGATCTATAGTTACGCGATAGCGGAGAATATTACATCGGCGGCGATGTTTTTGTGATGTAATTATACCAAAACTAGTTTGTTTTCGCTTTTCTAAACAAGACAAAACATGCGATTTTTTTTGTATCCCTGTAAAAATCCATCGGGAAAAATACGTTCGCCGGTTTTGTAAACCAAGAAATATAAAAGTAGTGGCCTTATCTATGTCTAAGTTAAGACCAAGTGTAAAAATGATTTATACATTCTAAGGAGTATTTAGGTCACACAGGTGTTTAATTGACATGACGCTGACTGTCAATCAAAGCGTTCGACTGACCAATCAAAAATCACTATTTTTACACACCTCCACGCATTCTGTTTTCGAGAGTTTACCTCCGACAAGTGGTAAAGGAGCTTGAGTATATAGGGTCATTGTCTTCATTGATAGATGAATGTATTATGTAAAATTACATAAAAATGATGAAAAAGTAACTTTAATTACTACGAAGGGCTTTTTATCAAGTTAACACCAAGAACTGAAAGAAATTTAAATGATACTTTGCTTACAGAAACAGTTAAACCGCCATTAAATCGTGACCACGGACCTATATGTATATATAAGGTCGGTGTCGTGACCCATGTTAAATGTGTCGGTTATTTTTGTCATTTTATATTAATTCATATCCAGATTAATTGAAATCTTTTTCAAACGCTGTAGTTTTTCAGGAAAACTTTCAGCAGAAAGTATGGATGATTTAGTTATAATCATATACTTCGTCTATGGAGTCTAAAAGTATGTTATGTCAGTGAGTATCATATGAAACCTAAATTTTTAGGAATAACATTAGAAATAACAATTATAGCATTTAACTAATATTAGATATAGATAGGCAGGGGGCAATTGTTGAGAAGTTCACAAAATATTTGTAATCTGCACTAACTGTATGCATTACATATTATTTATGTTCTGACACAAATATTTTGTAAATTGCGACTTCATACATACGTGCTGCACTTATTTCTTGCATAACCGATGGCTGTTTTCTATGTCATGGACCTATAAACAGACACGTGTCAAGAAAGATAATACATAATATACAGTGTGACATCTTGCCTTTGTTTTGGTAAGTCACCAAGAGATATGTTTGATATACATCTCAATGCCGCCCCGCTTGACTGGTCAGATTTCATGGTACAATAAACATGTATGATCCATCAACTTAAATATATTGTTAACTAGTAAAACTTGAATGTTTCTTTGTATTTAATGGATAATAATTTTTTGTCCTCTGACATCGCTATCACCATTATAAATGCCGCTTTGCCAATAAACTTTGAAACTTGAGAGCAAAATACCAGGATACATGTAAATACTGACCACGGCATACAAAAGGTACTTTATATGAACGAGCATATTTTCCATGGTGGTGAAAAAACCCCTGTGAAAATGCATAGTGAATACGTTTCTTACATTACTATTATATAAGATGTTTTTTTTTTATATATATTTCGAATACTTTCGGTTTCGAGATCCTTTCGGCATTTTGTGCACTCATTTCCCCCATCTTGACAGGTAAGTTTAAAATGTATGCACATAATGCGTGATATGTATATTGTTCTTTTTAAAAAAGTTAACATAAAATTTCGAAAACAGAACAAATATCCCTTTTAATTGTGTTTCCATCCCAGTCAAAATGTGCAAAGTCAGCATGTAGATACTGCCTGAACACTAAAGCGTGTCCGAGGTTTTGTTATCTATCGATCCCATGGTCGGTAGGCCGAGCGATCAATACCTTAGTGTCATGTCAATTATGATACCTTAGATCCCAATTTCTTGCAACTTTACTATATGACCACTTTGAAATATTCCGACAGTATACAAATTGACAGATGTGCAACACTTGATTTGTAGGTGTGGACATGTAATTAGAGATTAATTATTATAAGTATGTGTGCCGCTATTCAATTACTAATTATTCTTATGATCTGTTTGGATTTCCTTTATGTAAGACATAATTTAGGACTTTTAACACGCTTTAGTGTTTTCATGGGGCTGATTAAGCTATGACATTGTTAGAAGACATCTATTAATAAATTTGTTGTTTAGCATACGAAAACAAATGACCGTTTTTTGTTTCGTTCATCAGGAATGGTGTATCATGTATCGTTCTTATCGCTCATAATTCATGATTCATTCATCAATTATCATGTGTGCATCGTGCATTCCGTTTGCGTATATTGTTTGTGTATCTTTCGTTCCATGTGCAAAGTTATACGCAAGCACCACTGTATAATTAATACATTTGTTTCTTTTCATTTTTAACAGTTTAATACATTTGGCACAAGTCATAACTTTTTCCTCGCAGTATTGTTGGTACAATACACCAGTCCTGTAAAAGAGATTTAGATTTAAGTACATTTAGATCCTTTAAATCACACATCGCCGCCGCTGTATTTTCGTTGCGAATCATTATAGAATCCTTTCCGCCACAAAGTTTTGAAGTAAATTGTGCATTACCAGTCAAGTTTGTTTGTTATTTGTTATAGGCCTTAAAAAAGTCTGTATCCGTAACCTTACCAACCGTCCTTCTTTACCCCTGACCCAGCCTTTTTTATGACCCTTTAAAAAAAAATTTCTATTTTTTTAGGAATTTGCTTGTTCTAAAAAAAAATTTTGTTTTGGTTTCTTCCATAAATGTTACATCAAAGACCTAGTTAAAGCTGAAAACTGTCATGGGTACCCATCAAATTACAAATTCACATATAAAAGAAAGAAAGAAAAAAGATTCCCTCCCTACTCACCCATCTGTTTTTCAGTATATTACAGGAAACAGACATTTTTAACTCACCTGGCACAAGGTGCAAGATGGAGCTATTAGGATCGCATTCTGTCCGGCATCAGTCGTACGTCCATTAACATTTTCTTTCAAACCACATCTCTGAAACCACTGGGCCAATATTGATGAAACTTGGCAGGGATGTTCCTTGCATGTGCATGAAATCTTACAGTTATTCAAATTATTTTATTCCATGCAGAACTCTGGTTGCTATGGCAACAAATAGGAAAACCTTAAAAAATCTTCTTCTCAGGAACAGGAAGGCCTAAGGCTTATTTATTTGACATGTGGCATTGCATAGTGGACCTCGTTCAAGGTTGTTCAAATTATAACACCTGGGTCAAAATTGACCCCAGTCAGGGGGGTCTGTTGTTTTTACATAGGCTTTTATAGGAAAACGTCTTCTCTAAAACTACAAGGCCTATAAAGCTTAAATAGTTAGCATGTAACATTGCCTAGTGGAACTCTTAATGAAGATTTTTCAAATTTAGACCCACAGAAACCATGTTAATACTTAAAATGATGTAAAAACATAGAAAACAAATTTGTCTTATAATAGCATTGACACAAGCTATTTCATACCAGTACTAATGTACTCAATCTTAAATATATTGCAGAATGATGCTTATATAATGCTATAAATAGCAACATGGTTTTCCACAATCTCAAAATTCCTAGAGATTACAACAGAATCATACAGTGGAATTTCTTTCTGACAGGTTTAAGAATTTTGTATTAAGTTTGTTTTGCAACTTTTTCTATTTAACATTATATTTTGCGGACTTGGTTACTTATCATTAATAATGACTTTGTAATATTTCGTAATGCACCATAATAAAACCCATTTGTACTCTTTCAACTGCTACAGAAGTAGTTAAGTAAAAATTTTGTTGGGTTTTAAACTAATGGGAAGGGGGTGGGGGGTCACTTGGTTCCCATAGACTTAATTATAGCGAAAACTTTAAAAATCTTCTTGTCTAAACCACAAGGCCTGGTATTTGAAATGAAGCATTGTGTAGTGGACCGCTATGTAAATTGTTCAAATCGATGACCCCAGGTCAATTTTTACCCTTTCAGCAACTCAACTGTTGACCTTGTATTACAGCCAGTGGTAGCCAGGTGAGCAATAAAGGGCCATCTTGACCCTCCTGTTTTTAGGCCTTAGCCAAAATACTGTGTATGACCTGTAGTAATTGTTTTACTTTCTTGTGCATCTCCTGATCATAATTTTCTGTATTTGTTATCTTTAGGAGGGCTATCATTTTTTGTTGAAAGTAGTCCTTCCACATGTTGCGGAACATTGGCCAACTTGAAATTCTTTGCAAACGATGCTGGGACTGTAACTGCCATGTTATGGAGAGCAACAACTGGTAACAACTACGAACTTGTGTATATGGAAAATTTTGTTGGTAATTTTATTTTTTAATTTTTATGTCGCCCTTTCGGAGAGAAGTTAGGGATCACTGTGTCCGTCGGTACTTCCGTCACATAAACTTAACATTGGCTATAACTTTGCCATTTCTTGTGTTGCCCTTTTGAAGGAAAGGCGATACATTGGGCTTTGTCCGTCACTCCATCAGTCTGTCCGTCACATAAACTTAACGTTGGCTATAATTTTGCAATTTCTTAAGATTTCTTCATCAAACTTTACAATTGTATTGCTTTTGACCAAATTTTGTAAGTCAAGGTCATATTTGAGTTATGCCCCTTTTTACGTACGTCGTACGTCCGTCCGTCCACCATTTCCTTCAAACGACATCTCCTCTGAAACCACTGGGCCAATGTTGATGAAACTTTGCAGGGATGTTCCTTGCATGAAGCTCTATCAAAGTTGTTCAAAGAATTCCATTCCATGCAGAACTCTGGTTGCTATGGCAACAAATAGGAAAAACTTAAAAAATCTTCTTCTCTGAAACCACAAGGCCTAGAGCTTAGATATTTGGCATGTAGCATTGTCTAGTGGACCTCTACCAAGATTGTTCAAATTATGACCCCCGGGTCAAAATTGACCCTGCGCGGGTGGTCACTTAATTTCGCATAGGCTTTATATAGGAAAAACTTTAAAAAAATCTTCTTCTTTGAAACGACAAGGCCTTGAGCTTAGATATTTGGCATGTAGCATTGTTTAGTGGACCTCTACCAAGATTGTTCAAATTATGACCCCCGGGTCAAAATTGACCCTGCACGGATGGTCACTTAGTTTTGCATAGGCTTTATATAGGAAAAACTTAAAAAATCTTCTTCTCTGAAACCACAAGGCCTAGAGCTGAGATATTTGGTATGTAGCATTGTCTAGTGGACCTCTACCAAGATCGTTCAAATTATGACCCCCGAATCAAAATTGACTCTGCAAGGGGGGGTCACTTAGTTTTACATAGGCTTATATAGGGAAAACTTAAAAAAATCTTCTGAAACCACAAGGCCTAGAGCTTAGATATTTGGCATGTAGCATTTGCTAGTGGACCTCTAGCAAAATTGTTCAAATCATGACCCCTGGGTCAAATTGACCCTGCTGAGGGAGGGAGGGGGGTGTGTCACTTGGTTTTGCATAGGCTTATATAGGGAAAACTTAAAAAAACAAGACGGCAGACAGGCAGAGAATAGATATTTGGAATGTTACTTAGCATTGTGTTACGAATTATGTTAGAATCATGAGCCCTTGTATTATAGCCAATGGTAGTCAGGTGAGCGATATAGGGCCATCATGGCCCTCTTGTTGTACTTAGTTTATGTCATGAAAACTTAACTTATCGCTTTTGAGACATCCATAACTTTTACATCCAAAATGATATAATGGTGAATTTTATTTCTAACATCATATTCATTGATTTAAGTCCAATTCTTAATAAACGGTATACTGAAATCATTTTGCAGCAGGTATTAATTATTTAGTAAGAAATATGTACATAAGGTGTTCCATTTATATATCTGTGAAAAAGATAAAATATATTCAAAATCTAATATTTGATACAACAGTGTTGCTTTTTTTTATACATTGGTTTATACGAAACTTAATCTTTTAAATGTTTCATATAAATTTTTTTTGAGGCCCCGTTTGAGTAAACCCTGTTTATTGTCCCCGTCATCGGTTAAAAAGATGTCAAAATAATTTATTAAATGTCTTGTAAATTCTTATGATGCGATAAAATCAATGTTGACCTTTTTGAGGAAGATGATAATTTGTTGGTGAAGATAATACAATGTAAGTGATACCGAGAAAAAATTTGGTTCTTACAACCATGACAAAAATGTAACTTTGTTTTTCGGGTTTGTAGTCCGTACCCTCTTTTTAAATCCCCTATCATCTAATATTGTACGAAATTTTCAGTCCCTGTCCTTATTATCTTACTTTTCTAATGGATGATTGTCCTTCGTCCGTCAACATTTTGATTCAAACGACATCTCCTCTGAAACCACAGGGCCAACAATGATGAAACTATGCAGGGATATTCCTTGCATAAAGCTGTACCAAAATTATTCAATGAATTCCATTCCATGCAGAACTCAGGTTGCTATGGCAAAAAATAGGAAAAACTTAAAAGATCTTCTTCTCTGAAACCACAAGGCCTAGAGCTTAGATATTTAGCATGTAGCATTATCTAGTGAACCTCTACCAAGATTGTTCAAATTATAACCCCCAGGTCAAAATTGCCCAGCACGGGGGGCTCACTTGATTTTACATAGAAAAAACTTAAAAATTCTTCTCTGAAACCACAAGGCCTAGAACTTAGATATTTAGCATGTAGCATCGCCTTGTGGAGCTTTACCATGATTGTTCAAGTCATGACCCCAGGGTGAAAATTAACCCTTCCTGGGAGGGGGTGTTGGTCACTTGATTTTGCATAGGCTTATATATGTATAGGGAAAACTACAAAAAACAACAAGACCCACAGGCTTAGATATTTAGAATGTTACTAAGCATTGTGTAGTGGACCTCTACCAATCATGTTAAAATTATGACCCCTTTGTATTATTGGCAATTGATAAACAGGTGAGAGATATAGGGCCATCTTGTTAAAATTCATATCCTCAATTATTCACATTTTTAGCTCACACAAAGTGCCAGAGTGAGCTATTAGGATCGCATTCCGTCTGGCTTCCGTCATAGGTCGGTTAACATTTTCCTTCAAACAACGTCTTTTCTGAAACCAATAGGCAAATGTATTATGCTGTAAATTTTGCAGTAAACTGTTTAAAATAACAAGATTGATTTATGTTAAATAGATAAGCTGAATTTATTATAAAAATGTTGAGAACTTATTGTAGAACTTTTGTATTATATTTTAAAGTCTGTCTCATGCAATTTAATTCTATATTTAAAGAAAATTCATCTCTTCAAACATTTAGTTTTTACTGAATTTCAAAACTCTTTGTTAAGAATTGTTAAGTAGCTCTGAGCTACATGTACCACTTTTTATTATTCTGCTTAAGGAAATAGTTATATTGTTCCTGTTTATTATCAAAACCTTTTTATTTTACATCACTGATTGACCATTACTAGTCTCTAACAATGACTTTACTCGCTCAAGGCTTATCAAGGTTGACATGCCATCACTTTGAAATTAAATCTTTTATTGTTAAATGTGTTAATAACTTCCTATGTGATAGATGTTAGTATTGGTATATAAACCTCAGCATTTTATGAATTCAGACATTCAAAAATACTACAATTACTTTACTTACTCTGTGTTTTAAAAACTCTGTGTTCTTAATGAAATTTAACTGAACATTTCTAATTCTTTGTGACCCTTCAACATATCTGGACTTTGTGTAAACCTTGTTTTTACATAGGCTTAATGAAGGAAAAAAATAAAAAATCTTCTTCTGTGAAACCACAAGGCCAAGAGCTTAGATATTTAGCATGTGGTATTACAAAGTGGACCTCTACCAAGATTGTTCAAGTTATGAACCCAGGGTTAAAATTGATCCAACTCGGGGGTCAATTGTTTTTGTATAGGTTTATGTTGGAAAAATTAAAAAATATTTTTCTCTGAAACCACAAGGCCTATAGAGCTTAAATATTTAGCATGTGGCATTACATGATGAACCTCTACCAAGATTGTTCAAATCATGACCCCCTGGTCAAAATTGACCCTGCTGAGGGGTCTCTTGATTTTACATAGACTTATATAGAGGAAAATCTTCAGCCCAAGGTCAAAATTGACCCTTTCTGTTATTGATGATCTTCTTTCATAGCCAATGGTAGCCAGGTGAGCGATATAGGGCGTCTTGGCCCTCTTGTTTAGTACTGATCATCTATAACTGTACGGTTATTTAGTTACTATCCTCCATTATCTTATGGATTTTTAAGTTCCTTTCCTCTATCATCCTACTGATTCTTAAGTCCCTATTCTCTATTATCTGATGGATTTTTAAGTCCATATTCTCTATTATCTGTATTAAATAATACAATTGTTAAGTTTGATGAAGAAATCTTAAGAATTTTAAAGCTATAACTTTGCCATTTTTAGCTCGACTTTTCGAAGAAAAGGGGAGCTATCCTACTCGCCCCGGCGTCGGCATTGGTGTCACACTTTGGTTAAGTTTTTCATACCACCCCACTTTATTTCAAAAGTATTGGAGGTATGGCTTTGAAACTTACCATACTTGTTTACCATCATGACCTACATCAACAGACAAGAGTACATAACTCTGTCAAGGTTTTTGACAGAATTATGCCCCTTTTTAGCTCGACTTTTCTATGAAAAGGGGAGCTATCCTACTCGCCCCGGCGTTGGCATCGGCGTTGGTGTCACACCTTGGTTAAGTTTTTCGTACCACCCCACTTTATTTCAAAAGTATTAGAGGTATGACTTTGAAACTTACCATACTTGTTGACCATCATAACCTTCATCTACAGACAAGAGTACATAACTCTGTCAAGGTTTTTGACAGAATTATGGCCCTTTTTTGACTTAGAAAGTGTATTGAGCTTGGTTAGTTTCTCGTACCACCTCACTTTATTTAAAAACCATTGGAGGTATTGCTTTGAAACTAAACATACTTGTTTACCATCATGACCTACATCAACAGACAAGAGTACATAACTCTGTCAAGGTTTTTGACAGAATTATGCCCCTTTTTTACTTAGAAAATACATTGAATATGGGTAAAATCCACTTATTGCCTTAACCCTTTGAGATATTGCTTTGAAACTTTGAATGCTTGTTTACATCATTACCCCTATCTGTAGGCAAGAGAAGGTAACTCTGTGAGGGATTTGTTTTAAAAATTAAGGCCCTTTATCGACTTAGAATCTTGGTTAAGTTTTTTCGTACCAGTCTACTTTTTGACTAAACTGTTTGAGATATTACTTTGAAAGTTGGAATACTTGTTTACCATCATGATCCCAAAACATGGGCAGGAGAAGGTAATTCTGTCAAGGATTTTATTTGAATTATGGCCCTTTTTGACTTAGAAACTCAGTTAAAATTTTCATTCTTGTCCACTTGTTGACTTAACCATTTGAGATATTACTTTGAAAGTTGGAGTACTTATGTACCATCATGAAACCTATCTGTAAGCAAGAGAAGATAACTCTGTGAAAATGTTTCTTGATTTGTACTTAGAAATTCCTAGTTAAAGTCTTGTGTGCCCTTAACTGTCAAAGTTTTGTTTTATTGGCAAGCACTAAAAAAGTTGAGCGCGCTGTCCTACTGACAGCTCTTGTTTACTTAGAAAATACATTGAATATGGGTAAAATCCACTTATTGCCTTAACCCTTTGAGATATTGCTTTGAAACTTAGAATGCTTGTTTACATCATTACCCCCATCTGTAGGCAAGAGAAGGTAACTCTGTCAGGGATTTGTTATAAAAATTAAGGCCCTTTATTGACTTAGAATCTTGGTTAAGTTTTTTGTACCAGTCCACTTTTTGACTAAACTGTTTGAGATATTAATTTGAAAGTTGGAATAGTTGCAAACCATCATGATCCCAAAACATGGGCAGGAGAAGGTAATTCTGTCAAGGATTTTATTTGAATTATGGCCCTTTTTGACTTAGAAACTCAGTTAAAATTTTCATTCTTGTCCACTTGTTGACTTAACCATTTGAGATATTACTTTGAAAGTTGGAGTACTTATGTACCATCATGAGACCTATCTGTAAGCAAGAGAAGATAACTCTGTGAAAATGTTTCTTGATTTGTTCTTCGAAATTCCTAGTTGAAGTCTTGTGTGCCCTTAACTGTCAAAGTTTTGTTTTATAGGCAAGCACTAAAAAGTCGAGCGCGCTGTCCTACTGACAGCTCTTGTTTAAAAAATTTTCATCAAACTTTACATATATATTGCTTATGACAAAAAGGGTTGTGATGCCACCAAATTTTGTAGGTCAATGTCATATTGACTGAGTTATGCCCCTTTTTGTACTAAGATTTTGGCTGTTATTTTACCATTTCTTTAGATTTCGTCCTCGAACTTTCAAATTGTATTGCTTATGACAAAAGGGTTATGATGCCGCCAAATTTTGTAGGTCAAGGTCATATTTGATAGAGATAGATGCCCTTTTACTGAGATTTTTGGTTATTATTATTATTATTGGTTAGTGCCAGAGTGAGCTATTAGAATAGCTCACCGTACGTTGTATGTAGTATGGAGTAGGTCGTGTGTTCACATTTTCCTTCAAATGACATCTCCTCTGAAATCACAAGGCCAATGATAATGAAACTATGCAGAGATCTTCCTTGCTTAAAGGCTTCTCAAAGTTGTTGAAATATTGTCATTCCATGCAAAAACTTGAAAAATCTTCTAAAGAACAGGAAGGCGTAGAGCTTATACATTTTGCATGTGGCATTGCCTGCTGGACCTCTACCTCGATTGTTCAAATTATGAGTCCCAGGTCAACATTAACCCTGCCCAGAGGGATCAGGCTTATAAAGGAAAAACTTTTAAAATCTTCTCTAAAACCACAAGGCCAAGAGCTTAGATATTTAGCATTCTTCTTGTCTAGAACCACCAGAACTTAGATATCTTGATTATAGCATTATGTAATGGACCTCTAGGAAGAGTGTTTAAATCAGAACCCGAAGGTCAAAATTTACCCTTTCTGCTATTGATAACCTTGTATTATAGCCAATGGTAGCCAGGTGAGTGATATAGGGCCATGTTGGCCCTCTTTTTAATACTCCCTCTGCCAAGACGGAGTGGATAATTATGATAGGTTCCATCACACTTTTGTATGGAGCATAACTATGAAAGTGTTCAAGGGAATACATGTGTATATTGAAACTTTACACACAGCAGACATTGAGAGGAAGTGCAGTGACACCAGTGTACAAGCACCTTAACTCTCGCTTGTCATATTTTTTAATTATCTCCCTTTATTGAATTTTCTTGTCCTGGTTATAACTCCTTAAGTACTGAACTGAATTTATTCAAATTGCTTACAGCCATAGAGGACACTAGGATGCAATGCAGTGTCCAAGAACCATGACTCAAACTTACCCTGTTTTTGAGTTACTGTAAATTGCTTTGATTTCGCAAGGTTTTTGCCAAATTTGTGAGGTCTTGAATTCATGACACTGAACTAAAACGGTTAGCAAAAATTCGAAAATTTTCGAAGATTCGTGTCCCTTTACACTGAATACGTCGTATATGTGTTTATCCTAGTTCCAGAAATAACAAAATCATATCGATATTGACAATTTAGATGGTAATCCTAAGCCGTAGGCGATCTTATGTACAACATTTTTCTTAATGACATTAACAGTTATTGATAAGTATTGTCAGGTTTGTCACAAGGGTAATTATCCCCTATATAGAGAGAATCAAAGGCGACCTTGCTCTTCCCCTCAGGCAACAAGCTATGTGCGTGTTTGACATTTACAAAGCGCATCATGGTGTTGAGCTGAGAAAACTGCTAAATAAACACAACATACGTTTATTGTCCATGACGAATGTACGTGATAAAACCACTGCATGCTCGCTGGCTAAGTATAAGTAGAATGCAGGAGCTTCAGAAAAATCAAGACATGATTAAGCGTGGCTGGGTATGTTGATGTAGTGTCGATCTAACCAAACTAATTTATTATTTTGTGAAATTAATTTTTGAATAAATTGGTAATCAGTAGTATGTATTTTGTTCATAACATAATTAGGTCTACTCCATTGATGAAACTGAAGTGTGTAAGAAATCAATACAATTAATGGATATTTAAAAAATCGTAAAACAGTTTTCGGATAAGACTGGAATTTAGGTTCCCAGTAAGAGAATATTTCGCATGGATTTGAATTCGCGTCTTCATATATTAGCGAAAATTAAACCATCACGAATTTAAAGCAATTTACAGTATCTCCCATTATTGGTTTTTCACATAAAATGTTTACTTCTTCTCTGAAACCACAAGGCCTAGAGCTAAGATATTTAGCATGTGGCATTGCCTTAGAAACCGCTACCAAGATTGTTCAAATCATGACCCCTGGGTCAAAATTGACCCTGCCTAGGGGTTTCTTGATTTTACATATGCTTATATAGGAAAACTTTAAAAATCTTTATCGCTGAAACCACAAGGCCTAGAGCTGAGATATTTGGCATGTATCATTTTGTGGTGAACCTCTACCAAGAATGTTTAAATCATGACCCCAAGGTCAAAATTTACCCTTTTTGCCATTGATGACCTTGTATTATAGCCAATGGTGGCCAGGTGAGCAATATAGGGCCATCTTAGTCCTCTTGTTATCATAATACTTTCTTAAAATGTTTCAATGCCAAATAAATGATTACTGGTATCTTTATAAAATATCAAGAGATAAACCACAGACATTTATGAACATTTCGGCTTCTTGAGGGTCTACTAGCTATGGCTCATTGCCCAATACGTGATTGGGGTTTTACTGAACTATTCATTGGATAGTGTTACCTGAGGTCACCAGATAAGAGGGTTGTGCGATAAAACTGGTATAGCGGTATATTGCAATTTGCTTGAGATACATACCATAATGGTTTCACGCCTTGCTGCGGTATTTTTATGAAAATAAAAACTGCAATTTCTCAGACATTTATTAATTGAAACTTGAATTTGAATAAGTTGTGTGCTTTTTCCGTGACAACAATGACGGACAGTAACTTATTAACAAAGGGCGGTATATTTTTTTATCTCAAAACCCAAAAGGTAACAAGTAAACATTAATGACTTTGCCCAGGGAATCAATTACTTTATTACCATATTATAACCAAGTTTGAATACTTCAAAGTATAATTTTTGAGTTAGAGTTTAGAGTTATTCACTCTCAATATATTGCAATACATACCATCGTAAAACAGTGCCATATATTGCAATTTAGCGCGATAAGAAATTTCTAGCAATACCCATCCCTACCAGATAAGGGTCACCATAGATTCACCAGACAAGGGTCACCTAAGGTCTGGAGCTACCAATAACATTTCTATGTAATTTTTTCACATATATTTTTATTTGTCTTGATGGCATGAGTGACTGGTTTAGAAATATACTTTAAAAATCTATGTACTTTTTAAAAATTTATGTGAATAACTTTGAATAAAAGCTGTTAAATATATGTAAATCATCTAAATTTCCTCAAATAACAATGTAAATACAACTCAGTGATACAATATCAAAGGTGTCTATCATGACCCTCTAACCACTGGCAGAGAAATAATATGCAAGAACATCAAGAATCCCTACTTAAAAATTATAATTTATAAATTTTTGTAATATTTCACGATTCTTTTATTTCAGCATTGGCTAATTTAAACACGCCCCCTCCAGTAACTACGCAGGATATAAAAGTTGGTGATATAATTGGCTGGTATGTATATGACACCATTTTACTAAACTGTCTGGATCCTGGGATGACTAACTTGAAAGAATCATAAGCCTTAAGTTGATCTTAAGGTCACCTTGAGGCCATCATAAACATTTTTGTTGAGTTGCTTGGGAAAGCTGATATAGTTGTCCATATGGTGGTTCAGTGTATGTTTGTTCATCAGTGTGTGCGTCCCTCCGAGTTGAGCTTGTCTGGGCGTGGGTCTCTGCGTGCGTACGTGCGTGTGTCCATCTGTCTGTCAGAGTTTAGTTTGTCTAGGCTATAACTTATCCATGGATCAAGAATTTCTTAAATAACTTGGCACAAATGTTCACAATCATGAGATGAAGTGTCATGCACAAGAACCAGGTCCCTAGTTCCAAGGTCAATGTCAGACTTAGAGGCCAAAGGTCAGATACAAGAATAATTCAAGAATGACTTTGTCCAGAGCCTTTCTTCTTCATGCATGGAGGGATTTTGATGTTACTTGGCACAAATTTTCACCACTATGAGATGAAGTGTCATGCGCAAGAACCAGGTTCTTAGGTCTAAGGTCAAGGTCACACTTAAGGGTTAAAGGCCAAATTCAAGACTATCTTTGTCCGGAGCAATTCTTCTTCATGCATGGAGGGATTGTGATGTAACTTGGCACAAATGTTCACCACCATGAGCTACCCTTGTTTTTAGAATTACTTCCCTTTGTTGTTACTATAAATAGCTGATATTGTAACTTTTTTATTACTGGCCATAGAGAAAAATCGAGACCACTTTTCTGTTGTACAACATGCATGTTACATCCAATAAATAGGTGTATTTTGACATATCTTTACTTGGCAAGGAGTTAGTCCTTTTGACGGCTGGCAGGCTCGACATGTTGCACGTTGGCAATGTAGTTTAGACTAACTCAAAAGCCTCACAGCTTAAGTCTCACCTTAACTAAAGATAACAAAATCTACCACTAAACATCATCATAAGTATAGTTTACTACTTGAGGAAGACTTTTAAAATTACTTGATCTACTTTATAAAGAGTACAATGTAATATTTTCCTTTGAAGATGCATATACCGTAAATACTCGGCCATAAGTCAATCTTGGCCATAAGTCGAGGGTGTAGTTTTGGCTTTAAAATGAGTAATTTAGAGTAGACCCTTCCATAAGTCGAGGTAGGATTTTGGTATTATATAAGGAGTAATTATTGATTGGGAATTAATAAAAAGAACTAACAAAAACCCATAAATTCCAAATTCTATTCACATCATCAAACATTTTCTTTTACCATGGTAAAATAAAAACAATACAGTACAGCACAGGCAGATTCTCTTTTTGCCCCAGCAGAGGGGGATTCTGCTTTTGCCGCGCTATAGCGCAGGAGGTTTTACAATGCAGGAGCAATAAATCCACGCGGCATCATGCCGCATATGATTGTAGATGCGGCATCTATGTGCAGCGTGTCATTAGTGAGATGCGACAAATACCATGACGTGTGATTCGGCGTAAAGGATTAAATTTTTCCTTTTTAAGAATGCACATGTACATGTACTTTTATAAAAGGTTTTATAAAATATAATTTTATAGGTTTTTTGCATGAGTTACTGGAATTTACTATTCTCAAAGTATGTTTTATAATTTAATTAAAATCGCACCGTCTGTCTGTCCGTCCGTCCGTGCGTCCGTCCGTGCGTCTGTCCGTCTGATTTTGTCCGGACCATATCTTTTTCATGCATGGAGGGATTTTAATTTAACTTGGCACAACTGTTCACCATCATGAGACGGACTGTCATGCGCAAGAACCAGTTCCCTAGGTCTAAGGTCAAGGTCACACTTCGAGGTTAAAGGTCAAATTCAAGAATGACTTTGTCCGGAGCATATCTTTTTCATGCATGGAGGGATTTTAATTTAACTTGGCACAAATGTTCACCATCATGAGACGGAGTGTCATGCGCAAGAACCAGGTCCCTAGGACTAAGGTCAAGGTCACACTTAGAGGTTAAAGTTCAAAGTCAAGAATACCTTTGTCTGCAGCATTTCTTCTTCATGCATGGAGGGATTTTGATGTTACTTTGTACAAATGTTCACCACCATGAGCTACCCTTGTTTTTAGAATTAAGGCCGTAGAGAAAAATCAAGACCACTTTTCTGTGGTACAACATGCATGTTACATCCAATATTTAGGTGTATTTTGACCCATCTCTACTTGGTAAGGAGTTAGCCCTTTTGACATATGGCAGACTCGACATGTTGAACGTGGGCATCTAGTTTGTTTAAACTCTAACGATTTTCAGTGACTTTGTTGTTCATGATGAAAGGTGGCTATATAATTAAGGCAGGTCTGCTGAATTACTTACGAAACATATAGAATGGAATGGCAACATCAGTCTGCCCAGTGATACGGTCATTTATACACTGTGTGGATATTAGCCTATCTGCTCCATTGATATGAAACGTATATTTTGCTGGCCAAAATAAACAAAAATTTAGCATAGTTCTGTGTCAAACTGTTTTAAGCTCAATTGGCACAAAGTGCCAGTGTTAGCTTATTAGTTTCTTATATGAGCACGAGGTTCAGATGGAAATATCCGTCACTGAGGGTAACTGTTTTGGTGGGAACGAGGCTCTGCCGAGTTCCCGCGAAACAGTTTCCCGAAGTGACGGATATTTCCATCTGAACCAAGTATCTCATGGAAGAAACTTTTTCTTGCATACCGTCTTGCACTTTGAAATAGATATTTAAAAACAAACTTACCGAAATGAAACATTTTGATATAAAAACAAACATTCTTTAGATGTTATGTATGGGAAAGTGACGTCACATTTTTTATAACGTGACGTCACATTGTTTATAACGTTACGTCACAAGTAAGCACGTAAGTCGTCTTACATGGGGGGGTGTAAGATGAGATTTTCCAGCACTGGTAAAAACTGCAGATATCCCCATCTGGTATGCAAGAAATTAGTATCGCTCACCGTCTGGCATCCGTTGTACATCCGTTAACATTTTCCTTCAAATGACATCTCCTGTGAAACCACTAGGCATATGATGATGAAACTTGGTAGGGATAATCCTTGCATGAAGCCCTTTCATAGTTGTTCATATAACTCATTAATAATAATAATAATAATAATAATAATAATATCTTTATTTACTGAAGGTTAACACATTAAGACATGCGGAACATTAACTTATTTTCAATGTGGCCTTCAAAAAAGAAAAGAAAAAAGAAACAATCCTGAAATAAAAATGGCATTATGAAACAAAACATAAATGACATAAATGAACCCGACAAACACTCATCTTTTAATTAATGATGGATGCATTTATACAGTGGAAAAATTCCTAATCAGTCACACATGTTTCAGTTAAACAGTTAAACACAATAGTAAAAAGTTTTTAAACATCAGCATTCATTATATATCCGGCCGCAAAATTAAGTAATATCAGTTTAATTTGGATTTTGAAGTTGTAATAGGAATTTCTTATAGTTCCGTTTAAAAGATATGACTGTTGCACAGTTTCTTATTTCGGTGGGTATCTTTTTCCACACTTCATTGCTGCTGTAGCTAAATGTATCTTTTAAATAATTTGTACGTGGTTTCAATTGAATGAGTTCATTTCGTTCTGAAGAACGGAGTCTGTAAGTACTATTACTTGAAAATGTTATTAATTCTGACATATAAATCGGTAAGAGCTGCTTTTTACATTTAAAAATAAGCAAACCCATATGATATGCACATCTGTGTTCAAACGTAAGCCAGTTTAATTCACGAAACATATCCAAGGAACACGTTAAAACCGGCTTATTTAAGATAATCCTCACAGCCTTTTTTTGAATCTTTAGAATTTTGTTAACATCTGATTTTGAACTTATCCCCTTGCCCCAAACTGTACAACAGTAGTCAAAACATGGCAATATGTATGCATTATAATACATCTTCTTCATATCATCAGACAAGTAAAAAAGTATTCGTTTTAACAGTGCTATTTTAGAATTTAGTTTACTGCATACCTTGGATATTTGATTTTTCCATGACAAAGTATTGTCAATTAAAACACCAAGAACTTTGTGCACTTTAACATTTTCAAGAGAAATATTTTCTATCGACAAATGCAATTCTTGGGCATTCATTATTTTGTATTTTGTTGAGATAAGCATACACTTTGATTTACCTGGGTGTAAAGACTCTGGTTGCCATGGCAACGGAAAGAAAAAACTTTTTAAAAATCTTCTTCTCAAGAACAGGAAGGCTTAGAGCTTAGATATTTGGCATGTGGCATCACCTAGTGAACCTCTACCAAGTTTGTTTAAATTGTGACCCCCGAGTCAAAATTGACCCCGCATGGTGGGTCACGTGTTTTTACATAGTCTTATATAGGAAACACTTTAAAACCACAAGGCCTAGAGCTTAGATATATGGCATGTATCATTGCCTAGTTGACATCCTCCAAGAATGTTCAAATCATGTCCCCCCAGGTCAAAATTGACCCTTTCTGCTATTGATGACTTTGTATTATAGCCAATGGTAGCCAGGTTAGCGATATAGGGCCATCTTGGCCCTCTTTTTTGCCTTAAGGGCATAATAATTTGATATTTCCTTGTAACACGATAATAAACTATATCCTTTCCTTGAAAAAGAAATGTAACCCTCAAGCCGACATGGTCATCAATAATTCTAAGTAAAATGTAAATGGCGATCAATCTGTATTATTTTTGCTGTAGACCAACTAGTTACAAAAATTGATTTTTACTTGACATAATATATGTTGTAGGAAAACAAATGCAGGAGGACCGGAATTAATTCCATATAGCGCTACCACTGGTTCAACTCAGAGTCAATTTCTGAACCCACTATTAAACTCTCAGGTACCATGGAGCCAGACACCTGATACAACCAAAACATATGCTTTTGGAGCAGTTGTTACACCAAGTACGTAGACACTCTTTTACACTGATAAATTGCACATATTGTTAAAACCTTCAATCAAAAAGTGAAACGCCAGCAGTGTTGACAGTTTAAGATACTGTAATACAGCCAGGTAACTTGCACAGTCATTGCTGCTGGTGAAGGGAGATCTTCACCTTGCAAAAGTCACCTGGTTAAGGCGTTGAGAGATAAAATGTCTTCTGATGGTGGGGTTTTGTATGTTCTGGTGAAAACCTGCAAGCCACTCTGTGTCTTACGCAAGGTTTTAGAGAAAATGATAAAATTTTTATCCTGTTGTTACAATATTCCTGCTACAGTTAATGTAAACATTTTGAAATTTCTTGTCATATTATGAATGGAGGAATGAAATGTAGCAATTTTGACATTATCATTAAATGTAGCATTTTGAAATTAGAGATTAAAGGTCATATGACTATATTTTTGTGTCCGCTCCATATCTCTTGAACCCCTTGAGGGATTTTAAAATAACTCACCAAATATATTTAAATTTATTTTTTTTAGTTTTTAAATTGTGTTTAGTAAAAAAATGTTTTTCGGGGGGTCAAGGTCACTGTTTCTTTATGCATAGAAATATATGATCTTAAAGCTATTACATATATCTTAAAAACCTACTTCTCTAATCAGTTCTGACCTTGGTTACCCACAACAGACAGTTACTCCATGCTCCTACAAAGTTGGCATTTTCCATTTGATCACACAAAGTCAAAACAGCTGTTTTACCTTGGTTCCCAATATTGCATAGCTCTAATACAGGTCCATGTGTATCAGTCAGAGAACCAGTTGATTTAGTGTATATCGTTTATTTTTAGACATGCATATGAGATATTTTGGGAATTCCAACTTCTGGTTTGCTTACCAATACCATGCTGTTTTCAGGGGGTTTTCATTGGCCATTGGGAAGAAAATGTAGTATTGTTTGTTGTTTAGAGGTGCTATTTGTTAGAAGTAAAATTCAGTACAATACCAACAGGGGAGGGGGGTAGGGTGGAGTTTGAATATGGGTCATCTGAGGTCTAAAACTAGGTCATGGGGTTGATCATAGAAAAACCTTGTGTATGCAATAGAGGTTGCATTTTTCATTGAATCTTAACAAAGGTTTGTCAGAATGGCTATCTTGACGTATTCTAGGTTGAATTTGCATATGGGTCATCTGGGGTCAAAATAGGTCAAGGGGTTGAATCATAGGAAAACCTTGTGTATGCAATAGAGGTTGCATTTTTCATTGAATCTTAACGAAACTTTGTCAGAATGACTATCTTGATGAATTCTAGATTGAATTTGCTTATGGGTCATCTAGGGTCAAAATAGGTCAAGGGGTCGAATCATAGAAAAACCTTATGTATGCAATAGAGGTTGCATTTTTTATTGAATCTTAATGAAACTTTGTCAGAATGATCTTGATAAATTCTAGATTGAGTTCGCATATGGGTCATCTTTGGTCAAAAACTAGGTCATCTGGTCAAACCATGGGAAAACATAGTGTTTGCAAGAGAGGTTGCATATTTCATTGAGTCTTCATGAAACTTGGTTTGTAGATTGACCAAGTCCAGTAGATCTTATACTATGGTGGTTTGTCTGTGGTCCGTCTGTCCATAAACCTTTCCTTGATACCGCTTTACAGGTCACAATTTTCATTTGACTATTGAAACTTGCTGATGAGTATCCCTGCAACTTGTAGATGTTTCCTATCGTTTTTGCGTTGGTTAAAGGTCAAGGTCACAGTGACTTCCGATAGCAATTCATTGATAACACTCTACAGGTCACAATTTTCATTCAACTTTATTATGCCCCCCTTCGAAGAAGTTTTTTTTAAATTCTTTTTTTTTTAGTTTTAAATTGTTTTTTTAGCAAAAAACATTTTTTTTGGAGGTCATAGTCACTTCTTAAAAATATTTTTTTTTTTTTAAATTTTTTATTTTATTTTTTAAATTGTATTAAGCAAGTGTCTTTGCCCAAGAACACACCTGAAACAGTCAAGGTGACTTTTTTGTTTCACTGGTCAATGTCAATGTTAAATTCTAATGTTGTTCGATGTAGAGACTGTTTTATTTTCTTTTTAATTTTTTTTTTATTCTACAATTTCTACAGATGCTGTTTTCACGAATTTCACAGTGACTTTTACTTTAAAAACTGTTCCTTTCATAGTACAACTTTTGCATCAAGGGGGGCATACGTGTTTCACAAACAGCTCTTCAAACTTGCTCTGAATGTTCCCTGCAACATTTAGATGATCCCAATTGTTTTTGGGGTCAAAGGTCAAGGTCACAGTGACCATTGTTAGATTTTCCTTGATAACACTTTTCATTCAACTTTCATTCAACTTGCTCAGAAGTTTTTCTGTAACATGTAGATGATCCCTAATGGTTTTGGGGTAAGTAGGTCAAAGGTCAAGGTCACAGTGACCTTTGATAGATTTTCCTTGATAACACTCTACAGGTCACAATTTTCGTTCAACTTTCATCAAACTTGCTCAGAAGTTTTCCTGTATCATGTAGATGATCCATATATTTTTTTGGGTCAGTGGGTCAAAGGTCAAGGTCACAGTGACCTCCAATAATGTTTCCTTGATTAAGCTCTAAGGTCACTGTTTTCTTTCAACTTTCATCAAAAATGCTCAGAAGGTTCCCTGTAACATGTGGATGATCCTTATTGTGTTTTAGAGTCAATGTCACAGTGATCTCCATTAGATTGTCCTTGATAATGCTCTTCAGGTCACAGTTTTCACTGAACTTTCATCAGACTTGCTCAGAAGATTCCCTGTAACATGTAGATGATTGCTATAGAGTTTCTGTTAGTGGGTCAAAGGTCAAGGTCACAGTGATCTGAACTTTGAAAATCTTTACCGCTCAATATCTTGAGATTTATTTGACCATCAGTCTTCAAACTTCATAGGATGATTGGTCTTACTAAGTAGATAATCCCTACTAACTTTGTGGTCAAGGTCACAGTGACATCTGTTAGCTTTTCTTTGATAACATTGCAAAAACTTTTCACAAAACTTACTCAGAACAGTCCAGTCAGACCAGTAGATCGATACTGGCCCTTTTGGGCCTCTTGTTTTAGATGTTGCACCAAGTATCACCGGTGGCTCAGAGACGATCTTCCTAACTAACACATCACAGGCAATCCATACGCTAGCAATCACAGACACAGATAGTCTTGACGTGTTGGCAAATACAAGTGTCAGTATAACAGCAACATCACCAACAACGACTGACTTTTCCATTGGTAACGATGGAACAAACTGTAAGTTTAGCTTTGAAAAATCATAATAGGAGCCTTCTGACTTAAACACTTTCTCAGACTTTAATGAAACATCTCTCTCACAACAGATTGTATGACATTATGAAAAGTTTTACAAAACAAATGCTCATGGTGAACTTCTAGGATGGTTGGATGTCTGTGGTCTGTCGTTCACATTAAGTTCAAATGACATCATCAATTACTCTGAAACCACAAGGGCAATGTTGAGGAAACTTAGCAGGGATGTTCCTTGCATGAAGCTCTACCAAAAGTGTTCAAAGAATTTCATTCCATGCAGAACTCTGGTTGTCATGGCAATGAGAAGAGAAAACTTTAAAAATCTTCTTGTCTGAAACCACAAGGCCGAGAGCTTAGATATTTGGCATGTAACATTGACTAGTAGCACTGTGGTGTAACCGAGACAGTTAACATTTACTTATTGATGGGTTCTTGTAATATATAGTTTGAAGGTAACCTGAACACAAAGTGCTTACAATGCCATGTGTCTGGTGCGTCATCAACATTTTGCCTCTCCAAGACCTATATAATTACAAGAAAACCATTGATGCAAAGCATCAAAGGTCGCTGCTAAAGAATGGAACAAGAGCAAATGAAATGTAGATTTTTTTTATTTGTAACAGGAATACAAAAATAATAATACTGTTTAATTGTGTTTGAGAATTAACATGTTACAATGATTGTAATAAAGAATATATAATACATAAGTTCACCCATCAAAATATGACCACTTCAAGACGTGATTCATTTCAATTTTCGTAAAATACAGTTGCGTAATATTTAAAAGAAATATATCCATAAGTATTAAACAGACAACTAAAATAGTTTAGTTTGTATTTTCTGTTTCTGTTTTCTTGAAAATGACCCAGCTGAATTTTGTGAAATCATCGCGAGTATAACATACACAGATCGGACCGTTGTAAGAAGACTTTTTGAATAACAGTTTCAGAAGAGTGCTCGAAGTAAATACTTTGAGACTGTACAGCCTAGATATCCGAAGCGTATCGAGTGAAGTTGAGAGTTATCTTCCTTGAATTTTGGGTAAACTGACTGTATTACGCTTATAATCAAAAGAAAATAAGCTATTTGTAATCTGTCCGTCTGACATGGTTTCTTGTGATATTGTCACAATAAATGCATCGTTGAAAAGCTTTCTTATTATATGCAATTTCATACATTTTATTTAACCACAAACATTTAATCAGTTGTTAAACCTGACCATATATCAGAAATTTTACATAGAAGTTACAGTCGGTAACATTTACTCGATAAAAATAGACGGGAAATAGCCCCGTTTGTAACTGTAAAGTCGTGCGACCATGCGTAACAACAGAGCGGATAGCTTCATTGTTTACATCACGTGAGTTCTAAAAGTAAAGTATGATTCACTTTCCGTAGACTGGTTTCAAATATTTTATCAGTCAAAATAGACACCTTGACCATTTGAAATCGTGCACTACATGAGGGAATAAATTAGAAGATTTTTAAAAAATAAATGAAATAAAACAAGAAAAAAATATTACAAATACTTTATCTGTAAAACTTTCTTGCTAGTGGGTAAAATTATCTTGCATCAAATAATCTTGGGGAAAAAAAAAAGTCACGTGCCCCTCCACGTACAAAAAAAATCGCATTCCGGACAGTCACCACGTGACAATAATATATTTAAAGAAATCATGGCTTACTTATCCATTTTGGCAGATTGTGCTCATTTTACGTGTTATATTTCTTTTTTCCTTCACCTTCAGTTGACCTTGACCTGTTCTTATAATTAAATGAAAATATATGTAAATCACTGAAGCTAATTAATCCGCTGGCAAATATTTTGTTAAAATCTATCGTGACTAAATTGTTCTTATACCATATCTACCCACTGAGCTATACTTTGACCTTTGATTCTACTACAAATTTAGAAGAAAATTTTAATGCTACTAGTTTTTTCTGCTGGTAATATTACCACATAGACCATGTAAAAACAAATAACTTTTTATTACTCTTCCTTGTCTTAAACAGAAAGAATCTGTTCATTGTTTTAGATTAATAAATTTGCTGGTCATAAGCACTCATTTAAATATCATCATGATGCTAAATGACGTTGGAAATTAGAACATGAAATGTTAGTATATTCCTAAGGAATGTAAACACGCTTCTAGCATAAATTATTTGATGTAGGGTACAAGGAACAGAAATTTTGAAGGTATATTACCTGCCTGTCCCGATAATATCAAATTCCTTTTATGAATCATTTGACTAATCAAATTAGAAGGGTAATAAAACTATATATACTGCATCATGATTTTAGCCTTAACTGCAAACCACTTCCATGGTCGAGTGGTTAGAGTCCATGAATTGAGATCACTGTAACTGAGGGCCACGGGTTCGCGCCCTTCTACCGACCATGTCTCTTTATGTGAGAAAGTTGGCAGCTTCTTAAGGAGGATCAGGATCAGAATTTAGTACTGGTTCTGCCCAGGATAGTGTGTTAGGTAAACTGTCTGCCTGTTAAAATCAAAGCCCTGAAAGTACTGGTGGGACGGTTGTGTTGGCATGTGTAAATTTGGTTTAGGCAAGCAATACTGAAATGTTCAACTCTAAGTGAAATACTGAAATGTTCACTCCAAGACATGAAAATGTTCACTCATTTATTTTGTGAACTTCTGTTCAACTACAAAGTGAGCTTCGAAATGCCCAATTCAAAGAGACTTAACTGATCAAATCCAAGAAGTTAAAATGTGAACAAAAAAGATGAAGGTCAATGTCAAGGAAATTAAAACTTGGCAAACTTGTGTTTCAGATCGCAAATTTGTAAATGAACTTGCAATGATACAGCGCTCAAAATGTAGTACTAAACAACTTTTGTGTAGCTTGAAGAATCTAGTGTCAGTCAAAATTTTATAACTTCAGTTAAATCAGCCGTGCACAGATGGTACACAAATGAGTATATATCATAGAAAGTAAATTCGGAGGGGATATGGTAATGGGCTCCCTGTGTGCTTCAGTCTGTGCGTCCGTCTGTCTGTCCATCACACTTTTGTCCACAGCATAACTATGAAAGTATTCACGGACATTGAGAGAAAGTGCAGTGCCCAAGAACTCTACCTTGCCTAGTTTTTGTATTATTCCCCTTTATTACATTTTCTTGATTTTTCTTGTCTGGAGCATTACTCCAAAAGTACTGAAGGGAATTACTTGAAACTTTAAACAGTGATAGAGTACAAGGAGGGAAAGTGCAGTGCCCAAGAACCATAACTCTTTTATGCTTTTTGAATTATCCTCCTTTGTTACTTTTCTTGATTTTTCTTGTCCAGAGCATAACTCCAAAAGTAATGAAGGGAATAACTTGAAGATCACTATGAGGGGAAGTGCAGTGCTCAAGAACCATAACTCTATTTTGCCTACTTTTTGAATTTTCCCCCTTTGTTACATTTTCTTGATTTTTATAGTCTGGAGCATAAAACCAAAAGTAAAGAAGGGAATTACATGAAACCTAAGACAGTGATAGAGCACAATGATAGGAAGTACAGTACCCAAAAACCTTAACTCTATCTTGCCTTATTTTTTAATTATCCCCCTTTGTTACATTTTCTTTATTTTCCTTGTCTGGAGCATAACTCCAAAAGTACTGAGCGGTATTACTTGAAACTTTATACAGTTATGGAGCAAAATGAGGGGAAGTGCAGTACCAAGGAACCTTAACTGTACCTTGCCTTATTTTTGAACTATCCCCCTTTATTACATTTTCTTGTCTTGAGCACAACTCGAAAGTACTGAAGGAAATTCCTTCAAATTGCAAATAATGAGAGAAGATACTCAATGAAAGAAGACACCTAGGGGAAATGCAGTGCCCAAGAGCAATACCTCTGTTGCTTTAAGCTCACCTGGCACAAAGTGCCAGAGTGAGCTATTAGGATCATTCACCGTCCGGGGTCCGTCTTACGTCGTACGTTGTCCGTCCGTCCACCATTTCCTTCAAACGATATCTCCTCTGAAACCACTGGGCCAATATTGATGAAACTTGGCAGGGATGTTCCTTGCATGAGGCTCTATCAAAGTTGTTCAAAGAATTTCATTCAATGCAGAACACTTAAACAATCTTCTTCTCTGAAACTACAAGGCCTAGAGCTTAGATATTTGGCATGTAGCATTATCTAGTGGACCTCTACCAAGAGTGTTCAAAGTATGACCCCCGGGTCAAAATTGACCCACACGGGTGGTCACTTAGTTTTACATAGGCTTATATAGGAAAAAAATAAAAAATCTTCTTCTCTGAAACCACAAGGCGTAGAGATTAGATATTTGGCATGTAGCATTGGCTAGTGGATGTCTACCAAAATTGTATAAATTATGACCGCCGGATCAAAATTGACCCCACATGGGGGGTCACTTAGTTTTACATACTAGGCTAATATAGGAAAACATGGGGGGTCACTTAGTTTTACATACTAGGCTAATACAGGAAAAACTTAAAAAATCTTCTTCTCTGAAACCACAAGACCTAGAGCTTAGATATTTGGCATGTAGCATTGTCTAGTGGACCTCTACCAAGATTGTACAAATTATGCCCCTAGGATCAAAATTGACCTTGCCCGGGGGTCACTTAGTTTTACATAGGCTTATATATAGGAAAATTTTTTAAAATCTTTGTCTCTGAAACCACAAGGCCTAGAGCTTAGATATTTGGCACATAGCATTTGCTAGTGGACCTCTGCCAAGATTGTTCAAATCATGACCCCTGAATCAAAATTGACCCCGCACGGAATATATGTTTGGAATGTTACTTAGCATTGTATAGTGGACCGCTATAAATTGTTAGAATCATGAGCCCTTGTATTATAGCCAATGGTTGTCAGGTGAGCAATATAGGGCCATGATGGCCCTCTTGTTTTATGCCCCCATAGGGTGGCATATTAAAATCGCACCGTCTGTCCGTTTGTCTGACCGTGTGTCCGCCCTTACATTTTTTTGTGTCCAGACTGTAACTTTGTCATGCATTGAAGGATTTTAAAATAACTTGGCACATAATTATATTCAGCATATCAAGACGACTTGTCACATGCAATACCCATGTCCCTACCTCAAAGGTCAAGGTCACATTTAGAGTTTGAAAGCAATAGAATCCCGTATATATGCTTACATTCACGTCTGGACTGTAACTTTGTCATTCATTGAAGGATTTAAAATAACTTGGCACAAATGCTCAGCACATCATGACGACATGTGGCATGCAAGACCTACTTCCATACCTCAAAGGTCAATGTCACACGAAGAGTTCGAAAGTAATAGAATCCTGTATATATGCATACATTCAAGTTCGGACTGTAATTTTGTCATGCATTGAAGGATTTTAAAATAACTTGGCACAGATGTTCGGGCACATCAAGACAACATGTCGCAGGCAAGACCCACATCCCTACCTCAAAGGTCAAGGTCATACTAAGAGTTTTAAAGTAATAGAATCCTGCATATATGCACACATTAGTGTCCAGATGTTCAGCACATCAAGAGGAGGTGTCACATGCAAGACCCTCATCCCTACCTCAAAGGTCAAGGTCCCACTGGAATCCTGTATATATGCTAACATTCGTGTCCGGACTATAACTTTGTCATGTATTGATTGATTTTAAAACAACTTGGCACAAATGTTCAGCACATCAGGACGATGTGTTGCGTGAAAGACTTACGTGCCTACCTCAAAGGTCAAGGTCACACTTAGAGTTAAAAGGTAATGGAATACTGTATGCATGGTAACTCTGTCATGCATGGAAGGTTTTTAAAATTACATAGCACATGGAGAGGACTAAGACTGTGGGACACCTCTTTCGGAGGCATTCGTCACTTATGAGGGACAGCTCTTGTTTTTAATTGTCTCCCATTATTAGCTATGCCAGGGTGAGCTTTTAGGATGGATGATTGTCCGTCATCCGTTGTCCATCATCCGTCAACATTTTGCTTCAAACTACATCTCCTCTGAAACCACTTTAAAAATCTTCTCCTGTGAAATCACAAGGCCTAAAGCTTAGACATTTGGCATGTAGCATTGCCTAGGAGATCTCTACCAAAATTGATCAAATCATGACCCCTAGTTAAAATTGACCAAGCCCGGGGGTGTCCCTTGATTTTATATATTTTCATAAGTTTCAATAGGATAAACTTTAAAATCCTCTTCTCCAAACCAACAAGGCCTACAGCTGAGATATTTAGTATATAGCATTGTCTAGTGGACCTCTACCAAGTTTGTTCAAATCATGCCCCTTGGGTCAATATTGGTCCTGCCTAGAGGGTCACTTGTTTTACATAGACATATGTATAGTGTTATATCTGTAGCGTGATGGTGTGGCGCCACGCCCTGCCGCCTTTTCGTGCCGCCACTCTGCCCTTCTCAACATCCATTTTGCCCTAAAGTCGTTTGTAATTGTGCTTATTGGGTCCACCATCCTCTAAAGAGGCTATAATCGGTGCGACCCGATCATGATAGTGTATGTTCTTTATCAATTACATAAACGCCCGAGGCGATCAAAAGACACCGCATGTACACCTGTTATTTTCCGATAATCACGTGTCGTTACTGCACATGTACGTGACGTCAGAAATTGGTCGGCGTTTTCTTTGATATTTGTACAAAGTTATCAGGGTCCGTGGTTTAATCCGAGGCAATCATGGTGTTTAGAATAAATCATCGTGAATTATATTTATAATCGATCAATTATTAATTATTTTAATGACCGAGTTGTTCACACATTTATTAGGGATGGATTTCAATAATATTTGCGAGTACTTTAAACAAAAGAAAAAGTTACGGACCGGCGGAGATCAAAATGCATTTCAACACGATTAATAATTAAGATGGGTAAGTGGAATCTTCAGTATAATAGTCGTAAAATACAAAACATTTCTCGATGAGAATTTAAAGAACGAACACTCAATTTTGTAAATTGTAACATTAGAAAACAGTGTCTGCAAAACGTAAATAAGCACAGCTTGAAAAAGAAAGAGCGATGGTTTAAAAAAAAGAATTGTCAGATATCTTTGTATTAAAAACTGTTAAAATCGCGAAAAAAATGAAGAAATATATACGAAAATCACGGACATGCGAGGTCGCGAAAATATGTGACAAACGGGGAACAACTGAAAAAAAAAGATGCAGGAAACAAACAGAAAAATATTACATGCACACCTAAAGATTATGACATTAACTCTCACTATTTCCAGTCTATTTTATATGATTTTGCTTTGTATACTGGGGCAGTTTTATACCTGAAATCGGCGCTGGATAGTAGACTGGCTCTAGAACAAAACTGATAGATATGTATTAGTAAAAGAGATATTTCAGGGCCTGGTGACCAGGCTAGGCTGAAGGGTCAAAGACCATTCAGTTTCAAAGCCTACTGAACTAAACATCCTGTCTCTAGGAATTCATCAGAAGCTCCCTGAAATAACTAATAGCCAGGAACTTCAGTTTCAGGATTTTCCATTTTTCAAACTTTCACCCTTGTAATCAGTGGCACTGTTTTCCCATTGTGTTACATGTTATTTTTTGACATTAATTAATTGTAGATACAATATACTGCTTTAATTATGTCTTTTGTTACTCTTATTAGGAAAATGCCATAAAGGCTAGTGTTACAGTAGTTAGTTAGCACACATTATGAATCACAACAATTAACGGAAATGCCCTTCACTGAAAGAAAATCGTGCACTGTCTCCCTGCCCTTTTCTGACAGCCCCATGCCCTTTTTTCATCCTGGATATAACACTATATATAGGAAAACCTTTAAAAATCTTCTTCGAACCGCAAAGTCTAGAGCTTAGATCTTTTGTGTGCAATAGTGCCTAGTGGACCTCTTCAAAGTTTGTTCAAATCATGCCCCTGGGGTCAATATTGGCCTTGCCCAGGGGTCACTTGTTTTACATAGATGTATATAGGAAAACCTTTAAAAATCTTCTCCAAAATCACAAGGTTTAGAGCTTAGATATTTAGTGTGGAACAGTGTTTAGTGGACCTCTTCAAAGTGTGTTCAAATCATGTCCCCAGGGGGCCGTGTGGTAAAGATAAAACTAAAATTCTTTTCTAAAACTACAAGGCCAAGAGCTGAGATATTTGGTATGTATCATTGTCTAGTGGTCTTCCACCTACTTTGTTCAAATCATGCCTGTTAGGTCAATTTCGACTGAAATACATTTTATCCCCTCGTGTATGTTGAAAACCCCATTAGTACTGTTTCATCTACAGACTGCACTGTAATTTTGTTAAAATTATGTTACTCACCCTTCAAATCCAGTGCAAGAGTGAGCTATTAGGATCGCATTATGGGTCCGGCGTACGTCGTGTGTCCATTAACATTTTCCTTGAAACGACATCTCTGAAACCACCAGGCCAATAATGATATAACTTGGCAGGGATGTTCCTTGCATGAAGCCCTTTCATTAATGATCAAATAAATCCATTCCATGCAGAACTCAGGTTGCTATGGCAACAGAAAGGAAAAAAATTTAAAATCTTCTTTTCAAGAACAGGAAGGCCTAGAGCTAAGTTATTTGGCATGTGGCATAACCTAGTGGACCTTTACCAAGATTGTTCAAATTATGACCCCTAGGTTAAAATTGACTCTGCCCAGGGGGTCACTTGTTTTTCCATAGGCTTATATAGGAAAAACTTCAAAAATCTTCTTCTCTGAAACCACAAGGCCTAGAGCTTAGATATTTAGCATGTGGGATAACCTAATGGACCTCTACCAAGATTGTTCAAATTATGACCCCTTGGTAAAAACTGACCCTGCACGGGGATCACTTGTGTTCACATAGGCTTTTTAGCTCACCTGGCACAAAGTGCCAGAGTGAGCTATTAGGATCGCATTCCGTCCGGCGTACGTACGTCTGTCCGTGCTCACATTCTGGTTCTTAGGTGGCTATTCAGACAATAGGTAACAGTACATTTACTTTGATGTCATTCATTCCGTAATGCTGTTATGTGGCTATTTTCTGTTAAGTGGCTAAAAAGAACAATGGGGAGAACAAAAGGCTAGCCACATAAGTATCAAAATGTGAGTCTGTCCGTCCGTCTGTCCATCCACCACTTCCTTCAAACGACATCTCCTCTGAAACCACTGTGCCAATGTTGATGAGACTTTGCAGGGATGTTCCTTGCATGAAGCTCTATCAAAGTAAATGTTCAAAGAATTCCATTCCATGCAGAACTCTGGTTGATATGGCGACAAATAGGAAAAACTTCTTCTCTGAAACCACAAGGCCTAGAGCTTAGATATTTGGCATGTAGCATTGTCTAGTGGACCTCTACCAAGATTGTTCAAATTATGACACCCAGGTCAAAATTGACCCTGCGCGGGTGGTCACTTAGTTTTGCATAGGCTTTATAAAGGAAAAACTTAAAAAATCTCCTTCTTTGAAACGACAAGGCCTAGAGGTTAGATATTTGGCATGTAGCATTGGCTAGTTGACCTCTACCAAGATTGTTCAAATTATGACCCCGGGGTCAAAATTGACCCCACATGGATGGTCACTTAGTTTTGCATAGGCTTTATATAGGAAAAACTTTAAAAATCTTCTCTGAAACCACAATGCCTAGAGCTGAGATATTTGGTATGTAGCACTGTTAAGTGGACCTCTACCAAGATTGTTCAAATTATGACCCTGGGGTCAAAATTGACCCTGTAGGGAGAGTCACTTAGTTTTACATATGCTTATATAGGAAAAACTTTAGAATTCTTCTTCTCTGAAACCACAAGGCCTAGAGCTTAGATATTTGGCATGTAGCATTTGCTAGTGGACCTCTAGTTAAATTGTTGGGGGGGAGGGAGGGAGGTGACTTGATTTCACATAGGCTTATATAGGGAAAACTTAAAAAAACAAGAAGGCCGACAGGCAGAGCTTAGATATTTGGAATGTTACTTAGCATTGTGTAGTGGACCTCTACGAATTATGTTAGAATCATGAGCCCTTGTATTATAGCCAATGGTAGTCAGGTGAGCGATAGAGGGCCATCATGGCCCTCTTGTATAGAAAAACTTTAAAAATCTCACTCTGAAACCACAAGGCCTAGAGCTTAGATATTAAGCATGTTGCATTACCAAGTGGACCTCTACCCAGATTGTTCAAATTATGACCCCTGGGTTAAAATTGACCCCACTTTGGGGTCACTTGTTGCTATATAGGCTTATCAAGAAATTTAAAAAAAATCTTCTCTGAAACCACAAGGCCTAGAGCTTAGATATTTAGCATGTGGTATGACCTTGTGACCCTCTACAAAGATTGTTCAAATCATGACCCCCAGGTCAAAATTGACCCTGCCCTGGGGTCTCTTAATTTATCATAGGTTTATATAGAGGAAAATCATGAGCCCAAGGTCAAAATTGACCATTTCTGCTATTGATGATCTTCTATTATAGCCAATGGTAGGCAGATGAGCAATATAGGGCCATCTTGTTTTGAATTATGCTTATATATGAAAAACTTTAAAATGCCTTTTCTCTAAAACAACAAGGTCTAGAGCTTAGATATTTAGTATGTGGCATAACCTAGTGGACCTCTACCAAGATTGTTCAAATTATGACACCCGGGTCAAAATTGACCCTACCTGGGGGTCACTTATTAGCTCACCTGGCACAAAGTTCAGAGTGAGCTATTAGGATCGCATTCCGTCTGGCGTCCGAACGTTAGCATTTTCCTTCAAATGACATATTATCTGAAACCACTAGGCCAATGATGATATAACTTGGCAGGGGTGTACCTTGCATGAAGCCCTTTCATAAATGTTCAAATAATTCCATTCCATTCAGAACTCTGGTTGTCATGACAACAGAAAGGAAAAACTTAAAAAATCTTCTTCTCAAGACCAGGCCTAGAGCTTAGATATTTGGCATGTGGTATTACCTAGTGGACCTCTACCAAGATTGTTCAAATTATGACCCCTGGGTCAAAATTGACCCTGCCCGGGGGTCACTTGTTTTGACATAGGCTTAATGTAGGAAAAACTTAAAAAATCTTCTCATCTAAAACTACAAAGCCTAGAGCTTAGATATTTAGCATGTGGCATAACCTAGTGGACCTCTACCAAGATTGTTCAAATTATGACCCATGGGTCAAAATTGACCCTGCCAGGGGGTCTCTTGATTTTACATAGGCTTATCTAGAGGAAAATCATGAGCCCAAGGTCACTCAGGGGTCATTTGTTCTTATAAAGGCTTATGTAGGAAAAATTAAAAATATCTTCTTCTCTGAAACCACAAGGCCTGGAGCTTAGATATTTAGCATGTGGCATTTCCTGGTGACCCTCTACCAAGATTGTTCAAATCATGACCCATGGGTCAAAATTGACCCTGCCAGGGGTTCTCTTGATTTTACATAGATTTATATAGAGGAAAGTCATGAGCCCAAGGTCAGAATTGACCCTTTTTGCTTATGATCTTCTATTTTAGCCAATGGTAGCCAGGTGAGCGATAAAGGGCCATCTTACCCCTCTTGTTTTTACGTAGGCTTATGTAGGAAAAACTTAAATTTTCTTCTCTGAAACCACAAAGCCTAGAGCTTAAATATTTGGCATGTGGCATTACCTAGTGGACCTCTACCAAGATTGTTAAAATTATGAACCCAGGGTCAAAATTGACCCCATCCGGGGGATATTTGTTTTTATATATGCTTCAGGGGTGAGAAACTTCCCCGGAAACGCGGATTTCCATGGATTTTATGGCCCCGGGGTCATTTTTGAGATTGATGTAAATCCGAGAAGAAATTTGTTTGGGTGGGGGGTAGGCTTGTCCGAATGGCATTCTTTTGCGGTGATTTGGTAATTCCGTTAGCCGAAATTTGAGTCCCCAGACATACTGGACGCCCAGAAATGCCTTAAGAGACACCAAGCTGTTAAAATAATTAATGTTTGCACAATCGCCAATCAACAGTGCGGTACCGCCCTAGTTACAAGTGGTGATTGCTGATAATTTATCAATATATGATGAGAATGGGGTGCATTGATTTTATTGTTTGATTTATTATTGATTGTTTGTTTATTATTGAGTTTTGCTCAGTCGGGTCGAAGAACAATGAGTTACCCTGGATTTTGGGACAACATTAATAATAGTTATTGCCGACGTTTGCGACGGGAATCGCCTTGGTATAAACAAAACAAATGTACATTATAGTTTTCTTTGTTAAATTCTCGGCTTTTTTTGCAGTCGGATCGAAGAACGATAGCTCAATACTTAATAAATTAAGCACGAAGCTAAAACAATTAAACTTCTCGTATAAATCAAAGCTTTTCATTGTGTAATAATAAGACTTAGATCTTTTAGATTTATGTAGAATTACAGGTCACTTTTTTATCAGATTTTCAGGCCGAATCAAAAATATTTTCCCACTATTTATTTTGCAAAAAAAAAAAATCCTTCAAAACTTGGGGATTTGATTAATGAACAGTTGGTCAAATTCTTATAAAACCCAAAGTTTGCATCAGTACTGTGTTAAGAAGACTCAAAAAAATTTGATATTAAGACGTTTTCAGTTAACAATTGAGTACTAATTGTTCACGTGTTTTAATACAGGGGTGTCAAAGTTCCGGATCTAGAGTCCTAGAGATCAATTTTCAGCCCAAAATAAATCCGCATTTTTTTTTTTATGGTGGGGGGGAGCGGCCACAATTCTTGGCAATTTCGCTGTGTCAGTAAAAAAAAAGCAATTGTTGTCTATTTGATAACATACGAAACGGTACTAGTCTCGGCACTTTAGCCGTCAGGAATCGACTGTCGTCTGTTTGTTAATATACGAAAGAAGGCGAAGCTAATTTGTTGCTACCTGTCAAACAGCACATGGTCGTCTCTGTCGTTATCAAAGGTGTTAATTGATAACTTAAATTAGCACATTTTTTCTTGATTTAAAATTCAAAAGTCGACCAGCACTGATGTTTGTGTAAATCGTCGTGAGTTTATATTAATTGGAAGAGCAACGAATAAGAGGGTTATATGATAATTAGAGCATTGGTTTTTGGCATCCGTATTTAAATTATTGACTAAAGTGTTAAACTGTTAAAATTGCGATAAACGACGAAAATCACGGACATACGAGGTCGCGAAAATATATGACAAACTGGGAACAACGTACTTTTGGACTGATTGAGCCTAGTGAGGGGATGAGCAGCTATCTGATTTAAGAACTATTATAAAGTTGTAATTAAAATAGGTCAGAAGTATCTCAAAGGAGGGGTAAAATGCTTCCCTGAAAAGCAAAAATATAATTTTGAATGGGGGTCTGATTGACTGGATGACAGAGTTCATTTTTAAAAATTATTTTACTGACACCAGTAGATTCCATATTATATAATTTTATCTGATTTTTGAACAATAATATAAAAAATATGCGTTTAGGTCAATGCTAACGTGCAAACATTTTACACGATTGGCGGTCCGCACTATCTCGGACCACTTTCATATAATTCCTATTGTGCAATGTTCATCACACGGAATGAATGATGTGTTACATGATACACGATCTGAATGATACACGATTAATGCACGAATGATAAATGCACGATGAATGCAAATGGAATGCACGATACATGAAAATTTTGCAAAGTTACACATGAGCACCACTGTATACAGTAAAACTTCCATAACTCGAGGTTGCAAGGGGACAAGTAAAATGCTCTAGTTATCTGAGTTCTCGAGTTATCTGAAACATTGAAAAAAAATTTTGCTGTGATGTATCTTCTGAACAATGTGTATTTGAGGACCTTTATGTTGTAGTAGGATTTATACATAAAATCCTGTCTGTTTTGTTTACATACATGTATATCAGGGTAATTACTATATTATAACTGATTAATGGAGAAGGCGGAGTAATGTAATTTTACTTCGCAAGTGTATTTACCGGTCACTCGGGTTTTTTCAAACTTGTATTTCTTTAATTCCAGACGACCAGTATGCTAGACAATTTGGGCCTAAGCTTAATTTGTTTGCAAATGACTCAATAGCAAATAGTGATTAGTCACTCACACCAGTTGTCGTATAGGTACAGTACCGGTGTATCATAATAACACATCACTTCTGGCATTTCCAAAAAACGAATTACAAACGTCATCTATGTTGCACATTTCAATTTGTTATTTGTAAATGTCAGCTGTGTAAAATAAAGAGAACATATGATATTTAATATAGTTTTAATATTTCAGCAAATGTACCAAAATATAAAAAAAGATCGTATTATACCCCTGAGATCAGGTCCTTCACTAGATTGCTCAGACACAAAGTTAATTTCTGACATGACAATTTGATAAAGATTAGTCTAGATAGAATATGAAATTTTGGATTTTCTGTCGTGCTTTATCATAAAAATATTAACCATAATTTTCATCTCATCATCATGTTCTCGTAAGTAAAAACTTGCAAACATAGTTTTCTTTATTTTCTTCTTATTCAATCAAAGTAATAGGCGGCTGTAATTACATATGATTGAAGACGATTAAAATGTGCGCATAGCATTTAATACACTTTTGCCACTGGACCGCGGATAAATCGATAATAAACAAGCAGTCAATAAACAATAGAAATTTTTCTGATGACGTGTCAAAATAAAGTCTGATAATCAGTGACCTCAAGCCACAGGTAATTTATTAAAAATTCTACCTGGTGGGACCACAGGTCTGAGTTATATGTGATGCTCCAGTGATCAATGATGATTTCATGTTAAACATACAGCTCATGAACAAAACTTAAGAAACTCCATATGTTTATATAATTAAAAGACCAGGGTTCCCGCTGTTCCGTGAAATCGGGAAAAGTCCTTAAATTTCAAAATTGGGGCTCCCGGCCTTGAAAAGTCAGTGAATTTGGCGATGTACTGTAAAGGTTCAGGAAAAGTATTGGAATTTAGACCATCCCGTCAATTGAGAGCTCTCCTACCTTACTAACGTGGTGGCGTTTTCTTCATAAGGATGGTTAGGAGCACATTTATAACAATTTCATTACAAGAATGAATTTTGCGCGATTGTCCCCATGTCAAAATGACAAGGGAAGTAACACAGTCGAAACCATTGACAGAAATATTTTAGTGGTATACAACCCCAAGATGGCGACAGTGGAAATAATTAGATTTCCTGGTTTGAATAAATTGATGTTTTGGTGGTGTTTTATTGTTGTCATGCGGGTATGCATATACTTTTCACGGGATTACACAAGCTTCTAGGTCTCCGTATGTTAGTTTTGTGAAATATCCTTTGAGAAAATTAAAATTTGACTATAATTCAAAACCGTCAAAAATCTGCGTTTGGGAAACGCTTGAAGTCGTCAAACAATCCTCAAGTTGAAAATGTTGTCTGCCATCGTGCGCCAGTTGTTTTTCTGACTAGGGATACATAATCATAATTAAAAGATCAGTTACAAACTTGACCAGTATGCACCGTAAAATGGTCCTTGAAAAGTCCTAAAAGGTTCTTGAAAAGTCCTAAAAGGTCCTTGAAAAGTCCTTAAATTTTAAAGACCTAAAAGAGTGGGAACCCTGAAAGACATATGATAATAATTTAACATACAGGTATATAAGAAAAGAAGAAAAACGGTGATACAAAGTATCACAGCGGGCCCACAAACAAAACTGACATGTAAATATTTTGGAAATTGGTGATGGTTGATATTGAGGCATAGCCCCAAAAGAATTCAAGGAGACCAAGCTTAACTTATACCTTAAGCAAATACCTATCTGGAGTAGTTCTGATATCAAGTATAATATGTTGAATATTCAGCCCATAACAGTCAATTTTTAGCTCACCTGGCACAAAGTGCCAGAGTGAGCTATTAGGATCACATTCCGTCCAGCGTCCGTCGTACGTCATACGTCCGTCCATCCGTTCACCATTTTCTTCGAACGACATCTCGTCTGAAACCACTGGGCCAATGTTGATGAAACTTTGCAGGGATGTTCCTTGCATGAAGCTCTATCAAAGTTGTTCAAAGAATTCCATTCCATGCAGAACTCTGGTTGCTATGGCAACAAATAGGAAAAACTTAAAAAATCTTCTCTGAAACCACAAGGCCTAGAGCTTAGATATTTGGCATGTAGCATTGTCTAGTGGACCTCTACCAAGAGTGTTCAAATTATGACCCCTGGGTCAAAATTGACCCCGCGCGGGTGGTCACTTAGTTTTGCATATTCTTTATATAGAAAAAACTTTAAAAATCTTCTTCTTTGAAACGACAAGGCCTTGAGCTTAGATATTTGGCATGTAGCATTGTCTAGTTGACCTCTACCAAGATTGTTCAAATTATGACCCCTGGGTCAAAATTGACCCCACACGGATGGTCACTTAGTTTTGCATAGGCTTTATATAGGAAAAACTTTTAAAATCTTCTTCTCTTAAACCACAAGGCCTAGAGCTTTGGTATTTGGTATGTAGCATTGTCTAGTGGACCTCTACCAAGATTGTTCAAATTATGACCCCCGAATCAAAATTGACCCCGCACGGGGGGTCACTTAGTTTTAAATAGGCTTATATAGGGAAAACTTTAAAAAATCTTCTCTGAAACCACAATGCCTAGAGCTTAGATATTTGGCATGTAGCATTGTCTAGTGGACCTCTACCAAGATTGTTCAAATTATGAGCCCTGGGTCAAAAGTGACTCCGCACGGGGGGTCACTTAGTTTTACATAGGCTTATATAGGAAAACTTCAAAAATCTTCTTTTCTGAAACCACAAGTCCTAGAGCTCAGATATTTGACATGTAGCATTGGCTAGTGGACCTCTACCAAGATTGTTCAAATGATGACCCCTAGGTCAAAATTGACCCCCCACGGGTGGTCACTTAGTTTTGCATAGGCTTATATAGGAAAAACTTTAAAAATTTTCTTCTCTGAAACCACAATGCCTAGAGCTTAGATATTTGGCATGTAGCATTTGCTAGTGGACCTCTAGCAAGATTGTTCAAATCATGACCCCTTGGTCAAATTGACCCCGCCCGGGGGGTCACTTGGTTTTGCAAAGGCTTATATAGGAAAAACCTATGGTAGTCAGGTGAGCAATATAGGGCCATCATGGCCCTCTTGTTCAATTGTTATTTTCATTAACTATATTCTTTCAGGGATCTTATATACGTAATCTAATGAATCCTGATCCTTTCAATGATTTATATTCAAATTTTAAAAGAAATTTACTGTCTAATTAAAAAGATATATGGAATTTATACCCCTAAGCCTCATCTTGTAAATAACTAACTGAATGGTATACCAGAAAGAATAATTTGTCAATAGTCAGTAACCATTATATAACAATTTAACATAATTTTGGTAATAAAGTATTCAGTATACACTGTAGAAATACAGTAACAACACATTTACTTATGAGCCTGCCCAAATGATAGTGATGTAGATATGTTTACAAAGTTTAAAAAAATGATAAAAAAAGGTAAAGTGGTTTAATCTCTTGATGGGGCAACCATTCAACTCTGATAAATTTTGTCTTCATACTATTCTTGATAATAATGGCAAAAAATGATAAGCTTTTTCTCTGTCTAGATTTTCAAAAAATCAGATCTAAAATCAGCCATTATCCTTATTAGTTTCACACAAATGAAGATATTCATGATTATTTGCTGTAAAACATTAAAAAATGGTTAAAAAGCTGAAAAAGATAGGTAAAACAGAAGAAAAACAGTTTTTAAAAAGTTGGGTTCTGATGGGATATGAACTCCACTTGTAAAAGTACAATTCAGACACCTTAACCAACTTCACTATGAAGACCAAATACATTTATGCAGGAAAAATAACATTATAATGAGAGACGAATCTACATAAAGAACGACAACTCTTGCGCTCCTAGAAAAATAGGCTGTGTCTACAGTTTTCATCACAGAAGTACAGTTAAACTTCGTTCGCTCGAACTCACAGGGACCGTCGATTTTAGTTCGAGGGATCGGTAGTTCGAGCTATCGAGGTCCGCCATTCATGGGTTGTTATAATGTAGAAACTTGAATATGATACGCATTTAACCCATGTTTCCCAGAATTAGTGCGTATTATACACCAAGGTTGAACCTCAGACAATTTGTCCCAGCATTAAAAATGGTTAAATCGACGAAATTCAGTTAAATTATTGCATTTGTTTCGACTACCTCCTTTTTGAAGAGCTCTTAGTCCGTCGTCCGTCAACATTTTGATTCAAATGACATCTCCTCTGAAACCTCTAGGCCAATGTTGATAAAACTATGCAGGAATGTTCCTTGCATGAAGCTCTACCAAAATTGTTCAAAGAATTTCATTCCATGCAGAACTCAGGCCTAGAGCTTAGATATTTGGCATGTAGCATTGTCTAGTGGACCTCTACCAAGATTGTTCAAATTATGACCCCCGGGTCAAAATTGACCTTGCGCGGGTGGGCACTTAGTTTTTGCATAGGCATATATAGGAAAAACTTTAAAAATCTTCTTCTCTGAAACCACAAGGCCTAGAGCTAAGATATTTGGCATGTAGCATTGTCTAGTGGACCTCTACCAAGAGTGTTCAAATTATGACCCCTGGGTCAAAATTGACCCCGCGGGGTGGTCACTTAGTTTTGCATAGGAATATATAGGAAAAAATTTAAAAAATCTTCTTCTCTGAAACCACAATGCCTAGAGCTTAGATATTTGGCATGTAGCATTGGCTAGTGGACCTCCACCAAGAGTGTTCAAATTATGACCCCGGGTCAAAATTGACCCCGCGGGGATGGTCACTTAGTTTTGCATAGGAATATATAGGAAAAACTTTAAAAATCTTCTTCTCTGAAACCACAAGGCCTAGAGCTTAGATATTTGGCATGTAGCATTGTCTAGTGGACCTCTACCAAGATTGTTCAAATTATGACCCCCGGATCAAAATTGACCCCACACCGGGGGTCACTTAGTTTTACATAGGCTTATGTAGGAAAAACTTTAAAAATCTTCTTCTCCGAAGCCACAAGGCTTAGAGCTTAGATATTTGGCAGGTAGCATTGGGTAGTGGACTTCTACCAATATTGTTCAAATTATGACCCTTGGATCAAAATTGACCCCGCACGGGGGTCACTTAGTTTTACATAGGCTTATATAGCAAAAACTTTAAAAATCTTTTTCTCTGAAACCACAATGCCTAGAGCTTAGATATTTGGCATGTAGCATTTCCTAGTAGACCTCTTCAAGGTTTGTTCAAATTATGCCCCTGGGGTCAAAATTGACCTTGCCCGGGGGGGAGGGGGGGGGGATCATTTGTTTTACAAAGGCGTATATAGGAAAACTTATTTGGTATATAACATTATCTAGTGATCTTCCACCAGGCAAGTGGACTTGTACCAAGGTGAGCGATATAGGGCCATCTTGGCCCTCTTGTTGTTTTAACGGTTTGCTCATTTACCGAGTTTAACAACGTCGGTCTATTAAATGTCTGATCAAAAGGACAATTGTTTGTCCGATAATTGAGACTGTCACCTTTTATTGTTCGAGCAAAAGGATGTAAATGACAATGAAATTGATCTGAAGGGACCGCCAGACAGGTTCTAGAGATCGAGAGATTGGGGTTCGAGGTTTCAGAGGTGGAACAATATGATTTATATAGAGATTTGGCCGGGACCGTCGGCCAAGTTCGAGCGATCGGTTGTATTCGAGTGAATGAAGTTCGAGCAAACAAAGTTTAACTGTACCTCAGTTTTTCAATGAAGAGAGACGCATATATTCGATCTAGTGCTAAAGTCTCCATGCATCTTTTACTTACCCAGTATTGCGGCCCACAATAACATGCTCATGTATTCAGTTCTCTTTTAGTATACGGAGATAAATATGCAAGGACACCGTTACACATGCTTATTTGTATGTGTCAGATTTTTAGCTCACCTGGCTCTTTGTGCCAGGGTGAGCTTTTAGAATGAATAATTGTCAGTCGTCCATCCTTTCATCGCATATATTTGGCACTATATCCTTCATTCGGTCGTAGTACCCAACAATAAAAGGGAACTTGTTTGGTAGGTCTAATGCTTTGGGTAAGTGCACTGTTGAGTATCTTCTTATAATAGGAAGCAATGGGAGAGTACCAAACAAATGCTCATTTTTTTGTAGGGACGTTTGTCTGTCAGTTTTTACTTTAAATCATGACTCCCTGGGTTAAAATAGGTTTTATAGGAAAAAGTTTAAAAATCTTCTCCAAAACCATAAGGCCTAGAGCTAAGATATAACTTTGCCATTTCTTAAGATTTCTTCATCAAACTTCCAAATTGCATTGCTTATGACAAAAGGGTCGTGATGCCGCCAAATTGTGTAGGTCAAGGTCATATTTGACAAGAGTTATGCCCCTTTTTGTACTAAGATTTTGTCATGAAATTATTGGTTATTCTGACAAAGTGTAAGAGGGCGACACAAGTGTTCTACTGAACACCTGTCTAGTGTATAGGAAAAGCTTTAAAAATCTTCTTCTCAAAAACCACAAGGCCTTGAGCTTTGGTGTGTGACAATTAGTATTCCTCTATAAAGTTTGATCAAATCATGCCCCTTGGGTCAGAATTGACCACACCCATGGGGTGGGGGAGGTACCTTATCTTTATATAGTTATAGGATCACTAGCTTTCGATGAGTTCCTAAAGTAACTTCTGACTAACCAAGCAACCACTGACTTCCTTAGCAACTGGTGAATTTCTTAGCAATCTCTGATTTCCCCTAGCAACCAGTGACTTCCCCTTGGAACAAGTGACTTTCTTAGCAACCACTGACTTCCCCAAACAACCAGTGACTCCCTTAGGTGAGCGATATAAAGTTATAGGTTATAGCTAATAGGTTAAAATCATTCTGGATTTCCAAATACTGGAAACTTACAAAAATTGAACTTTTCTTCAGCTCCCATCCGTGTGCGGTTTTTGAGATTCCACTGTATAAGTAAATCAACTAAATTAGACTTATTTTATAAGGCCAGTCTCAAAACTTATTGAATAACTCTAATTTGTACATTTTACATTTCAGTTGTTATAAACAGTGGTGCCACTCTTACAGCTGGTACATATGAGCTACAAGTAACAGTTGAAGATTCATGTCAGGGTACAGCATCAGCTAACGTGACTGTCACAGTAGATAATCAGGTACTTGTTTATGGTATTTAGATATTATGTAGTCGACTTGACAAGTTCAGTTCAAATACAATGAAAACCTTAAAACCTGCTTTTTGTCATTTCTGTGAAGTGTACGGCCCTTGTCAAGTCTTGTCAAGGTTGAGACTATTATCATGTCTGAAGTAAGGAACTACGTTGAGGTTAGAACAATGCAATAGCTTTGAAGTTCAGATGATTTATGGATTTTTAGCTCACCTGAGCACTAACTGCTCAAGGTGAGTTATTGTGATCCCCTTGTGTCTGTCTGTCGTTTGTCCACACTTAACTTTGTGTATGCAATAGAAGCTGCATTTTTCACTGGATCTTCATAAAACTTAGTCAGAGTGACTGCCTTGATAAAACCTAGGTCGAGTTTGAATATGGGTCATCTGGGGTCAAAAACTAGGTCATGGGGTGAAATCATAGAAAAACTGTAGAGGTATATTTTTCATTGAATCTTCATGAAACTTTGTCAGAAAGAGTGCCTTGATAAAATCTAGGGCAAGCTTGAATATGGGTCATCTTGGATCTAAAACTAGGTCACCTGGCCAAATCATAGAAAACCTTGTGTTTGCAATAGAGGTTGCATTTTCATGAAGATTGCCTTGATGAAATCTACGTAGAGTTCGAATATGGGTTATCTCAGGTCAAAAACTAGGTCACCTGGTTAAACACCTTGGGTATGCTATACAAGTGACATTTACAACCCAATCAACATGACACTTGGTCAGAATGTTTGTGTGGATCACCTGAGATTTAAAACTAGGTCACCAGGTCAATTCCGAGGAAAACCTTGTTGGTACTCTAGAAGTTACATTTTATAGCCAATCATCATGTCAATTGGTAAGAAGGTTTGTCTTGTCAAGGTCAAACAGAATATTTGTGTTTATAGTTTATGGTTATAATAATAATAATAATAATAATGTTATAATATCTTTATTTAAAGAAGGTTTACGCGTAAAGCAATGCTCAAACATACAAAACTTATTTACAATGTGGCCTTCTAGCAAAGAAACAAAAAGGGCAAAGAAAAAAGGTAAATGAAACAACAATATACATTTATGCAAATATACATTTGATCCGGACAAACACTCCTCATTACCTCAATAAGTGAAATTATAATTATCAATCAAACAGGACATATAATTTATCTAAACGTAGCACATGTGGAATTTATATTCTTGAAATGGTAGATAATTGCTGCTGTTTTTGAAAAAGGAAGTTTTGTATTTGTATGTGAAAGATGATATTGAAGAGATATTTCTGATTTCAAGAGGTATTTTATTCCAAATATCAATACTGGTATAACTGAATGAATTTTTCATATAATTTGTTCAGCTGGTTTGATGGGGATGGCGGGCGGATGGGCGGATGGGCGGGCGTCAAAGAAATTGTGTCCGCTCGTAACTCTTCAACCCTTTGAAAATTGATGAAACTCAGACAAAGTTTACCACATCAAGAGACGTGCAGAACGCATGTTCCCATGGCTGGCTCCAAGGTCAAGGTCACAGTGACATTAACATGAAAATCCTGTCCGCTCGTAACTCTTCAACCCTTTGAAGAATTGAGAAACTTCAGACAAATGTTACCACATCAAGATGACGTGCAGAACGCATGTTCCCATGGCTGGCTCCAAGGTCAAGGTCACAGGACATTAACATTGAAAACCTGTTTACAGATTTTAACTTGATTTGGCAGTCAAAGGTCATATCATCTTTGGAGGTAATTAAAAAGATATGATATATTATTTCATGCTACTTGAACTTGTTTTTTTAATAAAGTATATTAAATTCTAGAATTTCTACAGGCGCTGTTGAAAATCTGGTTTGGCGGCATTGCCGCATTTCTTGTTTTAGGTTTGTCATGTCTTAAGTCATTTCTTTCCGATGAACGGAGTCTATAACGTGTTTTTTTCGAAAATGTTAATAACTCAGTCAGATATTCCGGTACTAGCTGGTGTTGGCATTTAAATATAAGTAAACCTGTATGGTAGGCACATCTATTTTCGAATTTTAACCATTTAAGGTAACTTGTCCAAAACAAAATGGCCACCAGTAAAAAAATGATACTATTACTAAAATGTAGTCTGGTGGTCTTTTGACATAATACACAAACAAATTACTGTTATATAAGCTTTTAGAACCTGTAATGATGTGTTTTGTTGCAAATATTGTTAAAACATGTCATTTCAGTTCTTGGTTTACTTAGAACTAGTAAAGAAGTGCCAGTTTCAATAATTTCATCATTTGACTTTGTCAGGAAACTTGCACAAAAATTGGATATTTTGGATATTTTCCATTTTTCCTACCACTAGTGGCCATTTTGTTTTGAAGAAGTTACCTTAAGTTTATTAAACATATCTGATGAACTAGTTTTTAATGGTTTATTTAATATAATTCTGGCTGAAGGTTGGTCACATATGGTTATAAGTAGGTCTCAGGTGAGCGATATAGGGCCATCTTGGCCCTCTTGTTTCTCCAACAGGGTTCATTTATACAAACATGTCTGACAATTATAATAATCCTATTTGTATTTTACACTCCTTAGTGCTCAGTTTCTGGCCGTTGGGTTTAACAGTCCCTAGTACGTGCTCAGTTTCTGACTGTTGGGTTTAATTAATGCACGCACGTCTTGTTTATGAGACTTTGTTGTTTCAGATGATTATTTATCAGACCAATTTGAGTTTGACCAATGAGTATACTTTACTGGAAAAAATTGGCGCATCTCTTGAGCAAAGCTCCTGCGATAGCAAGACAAATTCATACGGGCTTTACATAATTGATATTTGTAGAACTTCGAACTTATTCATATCGAATGGCAGATTTGAAACGGATAAAGACACTGGTCATTTTACATTCAGGAATACTTCAGTGCTGGACTATGCCATATCATCAGTAGACTTACTCATGCGCGTTAATGATTTCAAAATTGTACAAACTGATAATCTGTTTTCGGACGGCCACGCCCTACTTCATATCACATTCTCCGCGCTTAACGAAGACGAAGAAATACATGATGCATGCGGTTTATTGAACGGATCGCACAAATGGGATTCGAAATTCAAAGATGATTGGCTTTTACACCCCCTAGTACATGTTTAGTTTCTGGCCATTGGGTTAAACACTCCCTAGTACGTGCTCAGTTTCTGGCTGTTGGGTGTAACAGTCCCAAGTTCGTGCACAGTTTCTGGCCATTGGGTTTAACACTCCCTAGTATGTGCTAAGTTTCTGGCCGTTGGGTTTAACACTCCCTAGTACGTGCTCAGTTTCTGGCTGTTAGGTTTACACTCCCTAGTACATGCTCAGTTTCTGGCCATTGGGTTTAGCACTCTCTAGTACGTGCTCAGTTTCTGGCCTATTGGTTTAACACTCCCTAGTACGTGCTCAGTTTCTGGCCGTTGGGTTCAACAGTCCCTAGTATGTGCTCAGTTTCTGGCCATTGGGTTTAACACTCTAGTACGTGCTCAGTTTCTGGCTGTTGGCTTTTACACCCCCTAGTACATGTTCAGTTTCTGGCCGTTGGGTTAAACACTCCCTAGTACGTGTTCAGTTTTTGGCCTTTGGGTTAAACACTCCCTAGTATGTGCTCAGTTTCTGGCCTTTGGGTTAAACACTCCCTAGTACATGCTCAGTTTCTGGCCGTTGAGTTTAACACTCCCTAGTACGTGCTCAGTGTCTGGCCGTTGGGTTTAACACTCCCTAGTACCCGCTCAGCTTCTGGCTGTTGGGTTTAACACTTCCTAGTATGTGCTCAGTTTCTGGCCATTGGGTTTAACACTCCCTAGTACATGCTCAGTTTCTGGCCTTTGGGTTTACCACTCCCTAGTACATGCTCAGTTTCTGGCCGTTGCGTATAACAGTCCCTAGTATGTGCTCAGTTTCTGGCTGTTGGGTTTAACACTTCCTAGTACGTGCTCAGTTTCTGGCCATTGGGTTTAACACTCCCTAGTACGTGCTCAGTTTCTGGCTGTTGGCTTTTACACCCAGTCATATGTGTTCAGTTTCTGGCAGTTGGTTTTTACATCCCGTAGTACGTATTCTGTTTCTGCCTGTTGGATTTTATAACTGAATGCGGCAAGAGATCTAAAGTGTATAATAGAGACAAGGCAATTTGAAGTTAATTGGCAGTTCTTTAGAAGCTTAGTTACTAATGAATTTGAGTCCAATAAATATTGATATGGTGAGAGGACAATGCATATGAAGGTTTGAACTGACTTTACAATGATTTCTTGATAATTTTGAGTAATTTCTAATACTTGTTGTAATAATCTATGGTACATTGTTAATGAAAACTCCTGTAAGACAGTAGTCCTGTATGACCGTAAAATAACTTCTTTGAAATGTACCACTTATGAAACATTTGGTGTTAGTACAAGATATGAGTTTCAGCTCACCTGGCACAAAGAGCAAGAGTGAGGTATTAGAATTGTGCACTGTCCGGCATACATTGTGTGTTTTGTTTGTTCACATTGTCTTTCAAACCACATCTCCTTTTAAAGCATGAGATGTTTGTTTGTATGAAGCTTTATCATAGTTATTCAAATAATTCCATTCCATGCAAAGTTATTGTTGCCATGGCAATAGAAAGAAAAACATTTAAAAATCTTCTCTGAAACCACAAGGCCTAGAGCTTAGATATTTAGCATGTAGCATTGCCTAGTTGACCTCTACCAAGATTGTTCAAGGGAGACAATGATGAGTAGTCTCCCTTTTCTTTATTCTTTATTATAGCATAGGCTTATATAGAAAAACTTTGCAAATTCACAAGGCCTAGAGCTTAGATATTTGGCATGTAGCATTGCTTACTTGACTTCTACCAAGATTGTTCAAATCATGACCCCTGGGTCAAAATTGATCCCGCCCAGGGGTCAGTTGATTTTATATAGGCTTATATACAAAAGACTTTAAAAATCTTCTCTGAAACCACATGGCCTAGAGCTTAGATATTTAGCTTCTTTATTGATTTTACATAGGCTTATATAGACAGAACTTTAAAACTCTTCTTTCCTAGAAACATAAGGCCCAGAGCTTGAATATTTTGAATGTAGCATCATGTAGTTGTTCTTTATGAATATTGTTCAAATTAGGAACCCCCGGGCAAAAAAAAGATCCTTCTGCTATTGTTTGACCTTGTGTTATAGTCAGTGGTAGCCAGGTGAGCGATATAGGGCCATCTTGGGCCTCTTGTTACCTCACCTGGCATTTTGTGCCAGGGTGAACTTTAAGATGGATGATTGCCCGTTGTCCGTCCGTCCAAGCTCAAAAAGTGGGGGTTAAGTGGCTATGCAACAATAGGTAACAGTTAATTGTCTTAGATGTCATTCATTCCGTATGTCTTATGTGGCTATTTTCGGGCTAATGTGGCTAAAAAGTACAATAGAGAGAACAAAACAATAGGTATTCAACTATCAATTTTTGTCGAGCCGCTTGTGAAAGCTCGATATAGTTGTCAAAATGGCTGTTGGGTGTATGTGCGTGCGTGCGTGCGTGCGTCCAAGTTTAGTTTTTTTCCAGGCTGTAACTTATCCATGGATCAAGGGAATCTTAAATAACTTGGCACAAATGTTCACCATAATGAGACAAAGTGTATTGTGCAAGAACCAGGTCCCTAGGTCTAAGGTCTAAGGTCAAGGTCACACTTAGAGATTAAAGGTCAAATTCAGGGATGACTTTGTCCAGAGCGTATCTATTTCATGCATGGAGGGATTTTGATGTAACTTGGTACAAATGTTCACCATCACGTGATAGAGTGTCATGCCTAAGAACCAGGTCCCTAGTTCCAAGGTCAAGGTCACAGAGACCAAAGGTCAGATACAAGAATAATTCAAGAATGACTTTGTCCGGAGCATTTCCTCTTCATGCATGGAGGGATTTGGATGTTACTTGGCACACATGTTCACCACCATGAGACGGAGTGTCATGCCTAAGAACCAGGTCCCTAGGTCTAAGGTCAAGGTCACACTTGGAGGTTAAATGTCAAATTCAAGAATATCTTTGTCCGGAGCATTTCTTCTTCATGCATGGAGGGATTTTGATGTAACTTGGCACAAATGTTCACCACCATGAGCTAGCCTACTGTTACTTTAAATAGCTTATGTTGTAACTTTTTTATTACTGGCCGTAGAGAAAAATCGAGACCACTTTTCTTTGGTACAACTGTTATATCCAATATTAAGATGTTTTTTGATCTATCCCTACTTGGTAAGGATTTAGCCCTGTTGACAGCTGGCGGGCTCGACATGTTGGGCATCTAGTTAGTACATCCGTCAACATTTTGCTTCAAAGACATCTCCTCTGAAACCCTGGGCCAATGTTGATGAAACTTGGCAGGGATGTTTCTTGCATGAAGCTCTACCAAAATTGTTCAAATAATTCCATTCCAAAACCACAAGGCCTAGAACTAAAATTTTTAGCTCTGCGGGACGAAGTAAACTTTTCCTTGATAAAGCTCTACAGGTCGCACTATTCATTTGACTTTGATGAAACTTGCTGATAAGGATCCCTGCAACTTGTAGCTGTTCCTTATTGTTTTTGGGGTCGGTGAGTGTAAAGTCAAGGTCACAGTGACATCCGTTAGATTTTCCTTGATAATGCTCTACAGGTCACAATTCTCTTTCAACTTTCATCAAACTTGCTCAGAAGGTTTCATGTAACATGTAAATGTTCCTTATTGATTTTGGGGTCAGTGGGTCATAGGTCAAGGTCACAGTGACCTCCATTAGATTTTCCTTAATAACGCTCTACAGGTCATAGTTTTCATTCAACTTTCATCAAACTTGCTCAGAAGGTTCTCTGCAACATTTAGATGATCCCTATTGATTTTTGGGTTAGTTGGTTAAAGGTCAAGGTCAAAGTGACCCCAAACTTTGAAAATATTTTCTGCTGAGATCTATTTGACCCACAGTCCTCAAACTTCATAGGATGATTGGTCTTACTGAGTAGATGATCCCTATCATTTTGGGGGTAAGTGGGTCAAAGGTCAAGGTCACAGTGACCCAAACTTTGAAAATCTTTTCCACTCAATATCTTGAGATCAACATCACCCACAGTCTTCAAATGTCATAGGATGATTGGTCTTACTGAGTAGATGATCCCTACTGTTTTTTGGGATCAGTGGGTCAAGGTCACAGGGAACTTTGTTAGCTCCTCCTTGGTAACATTGCAAAATATTTTCACAAAACTTACTCAAAACAATCCAGGCAGACAGACCAGTAGAGCGATACTGGCCCTTTTGGACCTATTGTTTAGTATACAGCATTATCTTGCAGACCTCTACCAAGTTTGTTCAAATCCTGCCCCTGACCCCGCCCAGTGGTCACTTGTTTTATCAAGACGTATATAGGAAAACCTTAAAAAATCTTTTCTCCTGAAGCACAAGGTATAGAGCTTAGATATTTGGTCTGTGATATTTTCAGTGGTCCTCTACCAAGTTTGTTCAAATCATGCCCCTGGGAACAAAATTTACCATGCCAGGGGAGGGGGGCTCCCTTGACTTTATATAGAGTTATAGGAGAAACTTAGCTTCCAATGAGTTTCTATAGCAACCACTGACTAACCAAGGAACCACTGACTACCATAGCAACTAGTGACTTCCTTAGCAACTACTTACTCCCTTTAGCAACAGATGACTTCCTTGGGTAAGTGGACTGGTACTCTGAGCGATTTAAGGCCATCATGGCTCTCTTGTTTTATTAAAGGAACCAGTTTTCGACTCTAGTACACCAGACACAACATACAGTGGGGATATAAGTGATGCCGTCGTCAGTGCTACAAAGCTGTACTCATTCATAGTGATTGATACGGAAACAGTCAACTGCACAGTTGACAATTCAAAGTTTGAAATAAAAGATTACGGAACCAGTAAGTACATTGTAGTTTAGTCCCTCTGTATAAATTAGTCATTTTGGAAGTTTATCATATGCATGCATCTTTCAGTGGTCTATGAATGTATGCATGCTTAATCACTTTCTTGGCATTCCCCAGTGAAGAGCTTGCTTAAGAAGAGATATGGGAGGAATTTTCAACCTTGCTAAGTTTTAGGTTAAAACATGATATAGGTTGGCCATTAAACATTAAAACTGACAAACATATAATAAAATAGAAAACAGAACAAGCTATGTTTGTGTGAGAATGGATAGAGCATTAGTTCCAGCTGCTTTCTTCTGAGAATCTATACTAAAGAAATGCAGAATGGTTTCCAATACATGAGACAATGACCAAAATGTAATTAATCAGTGGGTAACTAGGATAGGGTAATGTTTTCATGTATAACTTATGCCATTTTTCAGCTGGAACTAAGAAACCAGTTTTAAGCTATGCAGTTGTAGGTCTTTTCATGTAGGTAATCATAAATATAACATGCAAACACATTTACTTGACAGACCATGAAATTTGGCTAACAGATAATGCGGATCTTAACTTTGATACGACCCAATCGGAGACAATGACTATTACTTGCACTGATGGAACCACAACTATAACAAGAGAATATGCAGTTGACATTTCAGATGAGGTATTTCATTAAGTCATTCTGTTTGTTTCTCATTTCTAATACTCAGGACTCGAGCCTGCAAGATTCTAAAATGATTTTGTTCATTGTGCTGTGCCTTCTAGCTTGGCCGTCATCTTCCACACTGGTCAAGTATTGAAAACAGATGATGATACCTGCAGGTGCCTTGCTTGATTCTCCTTCCATAATTACGTAACAAATCAGTCCTCTCCTTTTTAGCTCAAGTATTGGAAGAATAAGGAGGCTATTTTACTCGCAATGGTGTCTGAGTCGGTGTCTGTGTTTGTTAAAGTTTTTAGCCGTTTTGAAAACAGCGACTGTTAATTTCCGATTTTTTTTTCATTTTTCGCCAATCCGAATAAATCTCACACATTTCTGACACTGAATCCTTCCCTCATTACAAGCTTTTAAACAATGTCGCCTTGTGTCATCCAAATATTACACAACAGACACTGGTAGAAATTAATTTGATAAATATTTCCACTAGCTTTCCAGTTTAAATACGATCCGCTAATACAGTATTCATATTCTTATTTCGTTGATATATTTTGTAAACTTTTAGGCCACTACTTTCTTATTTTTTGGTTTACAAGAATTTTTTTGAAAAGTGCCCATCGGCCAGTCGAAAAAAAAAAAAAAAAAGACTGTACAAGACCTTCCATCACACAAAAAAGCAAACAACTAAATTTAATGTCATCTGAAACTTTGACAGCTTTGATGTGTGCCGCTATGGCATGCGATTTGCACAATTATTTCCAAAACCTTTGTTCTCAACTGAGAGGTTGTATATGCTTGAAAGAGGGTCCGGGGTGTTACGATGTTTTTGGTTCGAGAACAGAGAAATACCGCGTAACTTCGCGGTAGTAAAATCACGGCACAATTATAAAGCTTACATATTTGGCATGTAGCATTGCCTAGTGGAAAGCTACCAAAAGTGTTCAAATCATGATTCAATCAATGACAATCCCTAGGTCAAAGTTGACCCTGCCGGGGGGAGGGGGAAGGGGTGTCACTTGATTTTTAGGTGTCCGTAAGGACAACTATAGTACCTACCCGCATTTTGAGGCTTGATTCTTAAACCGAAGACTGATTATTCTCATCTGAAAATCGTCCGACACAAAATAGTTCAACGATCAGAATCAAACATTTGAGAATGTACGTATATTGCCGAAAACACTTCATGCTTGTTGAATAATTCATGCTAAACTCTATACAATCGTTTATCATACAGAATCATTTTTTGTCATATGTTGATATATTTTTTCTACACATAGTATCCTCGGAGTCAGATTGTTTTATATATACTGTAAACAGGCACTCTTCACATATTATCCGCCATTGAAGAAAATAGTCAGGGCAAACAATATTCCTGATCGGAGGATATGTCATAGGGGGTTCGGGGGTGTTAGCGGCGCACAGTCAACCCAACTCTTTAGTTATCCTGGGGGCCGCAGCGCTCCAGCTTCCACAGGGTACTCGCTCGCTTATTTTCTGATATGGGGAATTATATATAGCTCTGGTAGAGTCCCTGTGGTGTCACCCGGTGTGATGCTAATGTACCCCAATGACAGAGGGTCAGCCCAGTGGTTTGGGCTTAAGCACTTATTGAAGAGCGTAAAACACTTCCAATAGTTTTCTGATGTTTATTCCTTCCACAGTAAATATATTTCAACGATAACAATAATGATGTGAGAGGTAACAAGTCCAAAGAGGGAGGAAGTATAATTTAAAATCCAACTGTATGTAAAAGTTCTGTAATATTTCTAAAGTAATAATTCTGTATGTGAAAAGTTTAAATGTTTCTCTGTGGCTGACTAATTAAATTAAGTCTTATGTTATGCCACTGTGGCTAGTTATGCCACTAAAACATCATTTTGATCCTTTCACTTCAAAGTCTAAAATTCTTCTTTTTTCAAAATTAAATATCAAAACATTTTGTAAAAGTTACTGAACAAAGAATAGCCAATCCAAGACTAATGGGTTGTACCCTAAAATTTTAAATTAACCAATGAAAATCTTTATCTAAACCCATTCTCAAAAATGCCTAAAAGCTTTTAATGTCAGCTGACACTTCTTACCAAAACAATGAAGCCAATTACTCCAGACTGACCAGAAGCCAAACTTATTACAAGGTATTTTTGTCAAGGATTATAAATGTTTTCTAATCTGTTATATCAGCAGATGTTTTATCAAACAATTTACAAATACCAAATAAATCCAAGCCAACAGGAAAAGACTGATTTCCTGCATTTACATTTTTATAGAAATTGATAATGATATTTTCAAAACAATAATTTAACAGACTAAAATAATATTAAGATTTAGAGTCTTAGCACTGCAATTCTGAAAATAACTTGCAATGCAACTAAATGTATCATTTATTTAAAACAGAACAGATAAAAACATAATTCTTTAAATTTACACTATTACATATTCTCCTCTGCTCAAATATGTTTGTCCTCAAACATTAAAATAAGAGGAATAGTAATAACGTTTCTGAATATACATGTACAATATAAACAAACTGCTATATACAAGATAGTCTAAACAACACTATAAAATTATTTACTTCACATTTGATTGTGTTCAAACAACAACCATTAATATCATATATTCCACTTTCATATTTATATTCTCAAATCTTATTGAGAATATCTGTTGTATAAACATTAATATACAACATTCAAAATAATCACATTTATGCATATATATTTTTTCGATTTTGCAACTCTTTGCTGCATTATAACAATATCACTTCATTTTATATTGTCTCTGCATCTGTGTGCATGTAATTCATTTATATTTCTTTCGTCATTTACTAGCATCTTTGGCTATCATTATTGTAATGTCATTACACTGTCACTTTTTTCATTTTCACAAGCTCTCTGGCCATTTGCTACATAACTTTTATTTTCATATTTGTTCTATATTCACCTTTGTAAATCGTATTTCTCATTCTCTTCTGTCTTTGCTTCTTGTTCTGCAATGTTTTTCGTAAGTATTTTCTTTATACACAATACGCATCAGCAACTTTCTTGTATACACACCATTTCTATCAAAGTATGAATATCTATGAGTTTCTGTGAGTACAGACATCATATACCGTTTCTGTTACTATAATAGTCATATGTAATCCTAAGACATCCATACTTTCTGAGCATATTGAAAAACTATCATAAATACCAAAATTAGGTGGTTCAGGATCTAAAAGCAACAATTTGAGCATAAAAATAATTCTTTGGCTTTTCAATCTTTTACACAATATTTGAAAATCTTACACTTTATCCATTTAATAGTTTAATTTTGATACCAATGTCAGATACAATAGAGGCTTACTAAAGTTAAGGCCTTACAACTTTAAAGCTTGCTACTATCATATCAAAGACTGGTCCACCTTTAAATAGACTGTATTATTAAACATTAGAAACAAATGAAATAAGTTAAATAAATTACATTCTAGCTTGATGGATGCGTTGATCATTATGTTAAATTCTAAACTGATTATTTATGATTTTCTGAGATAATGTCAGTTTTTAGCAACTGACAGAAATCTTGCAAGAGTATATTAGAAATATCTTCCAGATCATACCATTGAGGTGGGTGATTCTTGTTTTTGTGTGTGACCATGTACATGAAAATGTTTTCATCAGTAACACTAACTTCCAAAATATGCTCTGTGAGGATACCTAGCTCTGAATAATTATCTTCTTCCATTTTTCCCTCTAATCTGTCCATTTTAAATTTAAACAAATCATATTTCTGCTGCTTGATTCTATCTTTACAAATTTTGTCATGGTAAATGTAAAATTCATTTGCCAATTCTCTTACAGCAGACATAGTGTACCATACAGGTTTTGCTTCACCAAATTGAACAAAATAGTAAGGCTTACATTTCAAAAGTCTCACAGCCAAAATTTTCCCATATTTGTTTTGAATTTTTGTATTTTTAACTTCATTTTTGATATTTTTGTCTGTTGTAGATGTTGCAGCCTCTGTTTGTGTTTCACTGTGTTTGACTGAAGCTGTGTTGCATTGATTGATAGTGTGTGTGTCGAAAAATTTATGTTGATTGTCGCGTATGGGTTTCCTGCTTTTCTTTCCACTCATGGTTCTGTTAGCATGGAATTCCCTTATCAGACGTGAAGGGATCTTGCAGGGAAATTGCCATTCTGCATGGCGTCCAGACTCGGAGAAACGAACCTTGTAGTATAAGGCGCCATTGCCTCTTGATGAAGAAAGGACTGTCTGAATTTCATCCTCAGTAAATGGTTTGCAGGTCTTTCTTATACAGTCTTGGCAAACAGGCTTTTTACTGTTGAGGTTTTCTTCAAACCTAACAGTCTTTTCATCTGTATTTTGTACTTTGGATGTAACCTCTGTGTTATTTGAAGACTTTTTTAAGATTCCTTTTGTAACTGGAGGCTGAGCTTGCCTTTGTTGTGGAGCTGGGTGCTGATTTATTTTCTGAGTCATCCTTTTATTTAAATGAGGTTGTGGATCTGTATGTTTTTGTGTTTTGGGTTGCTGTGGTGGTGGTTGTGTTTTGGGCTGCTGTGGTTGTTGTGTTTTGGGTTGCTGTGGTTGTTGTTGTGTTTTGGGTTGCTGAAGATTTCTGGCTTTGATATGTCCAGGCTGCTGCTGAATCATTTCTTCACATTCATCATCTGAAATTTCTTCAGGGTTTAACTCATTTTCACCAGCTATGCCCTCAGGAAGTGGATTTGTGGGACGATCAGCTGGGTCATGATAAGGTTTAAGTCTTTGGACATTCACTAGGGATTGTACCTCTTTGTTTGTAGAACAATGTCTGAGTTTGTATGTGTCGTGTGGACCTATTTGAGCTATGTAATATGGTCCTAACCATTTTCTGTGAAGCTTTGGAGCTTTCCCTACTGGAACTTTTGAACAATATAGCCATACTCTTTGAGCTGGCCTAAATGTATTTTCTTTTGCTGTCTTATCATATTGTTGCTTGTACCTGTCTTGTGCTTTCTGAATATTTTCTTTTGCTATTTTTCTAGCTTCCTCTAAATTTTGCAAAACCCTACTAAGGAATATTCTGTGATCTTGAGCTAAGTGCTCCTTTGGTACAAGAGCTGTATCAATGGGCATTTTCATCTCTCGACCAAAGAGCATGAAGAATGGTGAATAGCCTGTGGACTGTGTTGCTGGTGTGGCTCTGTAAGCCATCATTATACCAGGCAACAAGTCTGGCCAATCATCTTGCTGATCTTTGGTGTATACCCGCAAAGCTTGCAATATCACAGAGTTCATTCTTTCTACAGTCCCATTAGTTTGAGGGTGATATGAACTAGTAAGGTGTCTTGTAATCTGGAACAGCTCAGATAAAGCTTTTACCAGATTGGAAGTGAAATTTTTTCCTCTATCAGTGATTAGAATTCTAGGAGCCCCGAACCTTGTTATGATTTCTCGATAGAAAACAGCGGCTACTTCTGTTGCTTCCTGAGTTCTTAGAGGAAAGGCTTCACACCACTTTGAGCAACTATCCACCACAAGAAGAATATGTTTATACTTTTCTTTTGTAGTAGGTAGGCCACTCAAAATGTCCATGTGCCATCTGTCAAGCACATCACTGACTGGTTGTGGGTGAAGGGGTGGTGGTCTAGCATGAAAATTACGCTTTGACTGTTGACACACTTCACAGGATTTGACATACTGCTGGATATCATGGTACATTGAAGCCCAGTAATATTTATTCCGGAGTGCAGCGTAAGTGCGGTCAAATCCTTGGTGTCCCCCTAAAACACAGTCATGGAATGAGCGAAGAACATCATCCCGAAGTACCCTTGGTATTGCAACTTGCTTTACCAAACGTTCTTCTTTTGGAGTGTTCTTGCCCCGCTTAAGATAGAAATGCACAAGTACACCTTTGTCAATCTCAAAATTATAAGCCTCAGCCACTAGCGTTTTGGCTTTTTCTGGGTCATCAGGGACTACATTTAATAATTTGTACTGATATATGTCCCCTAACTCTGGACATGACCTTTGTAATTTAACTAGGTCTGGTAATTCTGCATTTTTCTGTTCTTCCTCTTGAAGAGATGCTACAACCTCATTCTCTATTTCATTTTCATAAATCATTATAACTTCTGTCCTAATTTTATCTTTGGCATTATTTATCCCAAATACTTGACCTATATCTGGTGATTCAGTGGGCTTGTTTTCATATGTTTGCCTAGACATGTAATCTGCAGGGTTGTGTTTTCCTGGTTTATGAATAATTTCAAAATTGTAACCTTGCAGTAAGAGACTCCATCTTCCTAATCTACCCTGACAATCTTTTATATTTTGTAGGTATTTGACTGACACATTATCTGTGTAAACTGTAAACTTTTGATTAGCCAAATATTCCCTATAATGTTGAATTCCTTCAACTAGAGCTAGAGCTTCCTTTTCAGTAATGTGCCACTTCAGCTCATTGCCATGTAGAGCTCTGCCATTGTATGCTATCGCATGCTCTTTACCATTTTGTATTTGGGAAAGGATATAACCAATCGAGTAATCACTCGCATCTACTGTCAGAATAAAGGGCTGATCAAATTTTGGATAAGCAAGAACTGGTGCTTCTGTAAGTTTCATTTTTAAAGTTTCAAATGCTGTTTGGCATTCAGGTGTCCATTTAAACCTTTGATCCTTTTTAAGGAGTTTATTTAATGGTCCAGCTATTTTGGCGTAACCTTCAATAAATTTCCTGTAAAAGTTGGCCATACCCAAAAAGCTTTTAACATGTTTTGCTGTTGTGGGTCTTTTGAAATTTCTGAGTTTTTCAATATTTTCAGGATTTACCCTAACCCCATCTCTCGAAACAATATGCCCTAGATATCTAACTGACCTAGTAGCAAAAGAACACTTTGATGGATGCAGTTTCAAATTTGCACCTCTAAGATGTTGAAACAATTGATGCAAATGTAACATATGATCATCAAAAGTTTTTGAAAATATGAGCACATCATCAACATAAACGAGGGCTACCTTAAAGTTTAAGTCTTTGAGTACTTTACACATCAAAGCTTGAAAAGATAGACTTGAATTTGACATACCCATTGGTAACCTTTTGAAATTGAAAATACCCCTATGTGTAATGAAGCTAGCTTTGTGTTTTGTTTGTGGGTCCAATGGAACTTGGAAAAATCCACTTCTCAAATCTACAGATGAGAAAATTTCAGGTTCCGCATCTGCCAAAGTGTCAAAAACATCAGATAGCTTGGGAATGGGAAATGAAATAGGGATTGTTTGGTTATTTAGTTTTCTAAAGTCAACACAGAATCTATATTCATTTGTGCTGCCCTTTTTAACAAGTACCACAGGTGCATGATAGGGAGAAGTTGACTCCTCAATTATGTCAGCATCTAACAATTCATCCAGTTTTTCATCAAGTTTTCTCCGCATTTCTGGTGATTGTCTGTATGGTGCACAACTAACAGGTGTTTCATTTTTAGTGTGAATTGTGTGGAAATGCATATTTGTTTCACCTAATTCTGAAATGTCTTTTGCAAAAATATCCCTATTACGACCTAAAAGTTCATATAGCTGTTGTTTTTGTTCTTCACTAAGATCTGATTTTTCCAAATTTATGCCTAAATCTTGTACAATTTTCTTATATTGATCAGATTGAGTATGAGTGGAACTAGTACTGCTTGTAGCTTGATTTATGTCTACTTCTTGACCAAGTTCAAAGATATTTGAAGATGAAATTTGAAAAGCTTTTGCTATGACTGATCTCTGTTCTAAAAATACTGGTAAACTTGTGGGATTCATTAACCTATATGTCCCCTTTGAATTTAGCACTTTACATACTGTTTTACCTCCTGCTAAGGAATATTTTCCTGACAAATTCAATGTAGGTTCAAGAAGAGCTACTGATTCTTGTGGTAATCTTTCAATATGAACTGAAATAACCATTTCACTATGTGGCGGCACTATGACTTCTGTAGTTGTAATGGCAAAAACTACAGGAATATTTTTATCATGAAAAGTGTTCACCGTCACACTGCCTATGTGAGGATTATATCTACTAGCACTTGTTTTATATGCTCTTGGAGCGGGAATGGTCATTTTCATATTACCAAAGTCAGTTTGTACATGGTGAGCCCTTAGAAAATCTAACCCTAAAATTGCTTTTGCATGTAACGTTTCAAAAATTCTGAATTTATGTTTCAAAATCAACCCATCAATGTTAATGTCAAGCATCGTTTCACCTAAAACAGAATGTATTTCACCACAAACTCGTGTACCGTGTATTTACGGTACATGTAACGTGCGTGTATCGTGCGTACATTGTGCGTGTATCGTGCATTCTGTGTGACAACTGTTACGTTCCGACTACTGTAGCATCATGTTGTTAACCACCACAAGTTCGATCAAATCAAAATTGACCCCAGCCCCTGGTCACTGGATTTTATGTAGACTCGTACAAGAAAATCTTTAAAAATCTGCTTGCTTCAAACTAAAAAGCCTAGAGCTGAAATATCTGTCAGATAGCATTACCTCTACCAAGATTGTTCAAATCATGACCCCCAGTTAAAATCGACCCTGCTGTGGGCCTAACTTGAATTTACATTGAGAAATGTAGGAAAATATTTTGCAAACTAATTTCAGAAATTCCTATAAATGACCTTGATTTTGAACCTACTTTCTTGTTTTAAAGTGCAATGATTACCCAGGTAGGCGATAAAGGGCCATGATGGTCCTCTTGTTTTAAGAAATACATCTTGGCCAAATGTTTAATTTTCTCTTATGTCCATTGATTGTACATGCTTATGATAACTACCTAAAAAGTGATTTTGCATTTTATACACACATTTTTTCAGCCACCAGTGATATCAAATCTAGGAGCAACTATTGGTCCGATAAGTGACCTGACTGTGTCAGGGACATCCATCTACTCATTTAACGTGACTGACCTGGATGATATTGTGACCTGTACAGTTGACAATACAGATTTCAGTGTTACCGCACTAGATAATGCACCTGGGATCCAAAGTAAGACATTGTCCAAGATACACTGTGATTCAGATTATATGTTATTTACAATAAAGGTAAAGAGGACTTTGGAAATATTGAATAGAGTAGTATGTATGCATTCTTGCATTTTATGACATCAACTGTTGTAGATAGATTCTGCTTAGCTTGTCCATGTAACAAGAGAGAAACACATACAATTACCATGGAATTGTTATACTCCCTGACACAAAGTGTAAGAGGGATGTACTAGATTCAGCTTGTCTGTCTGTCCATCCGTCCGTCTGTCCGGACTTACATTTGGATACTTAGGTGGCTACAGGAACAATAGGTGTGTCGCATACAAGATCCATGTCCCTACCACAAAGGTCAAGGTCACACTTAAGAGTTTGAAGGTAATGGAATCCTCTATATATGCATACATTCGCGTCCGGACTGTAACTTTGTCATTCAATAAAGGATTTTTAAATAACATGGCACAAATGTCTAGCACATCAAGACGACATGTCGCATGCAAGACCTACATCCCTACCTTAAAGGTCAAGGTCACACTTAAGAGTTTGAAGGTAATGGAGTCCTGTATATATGCACACATTCGTGTTCGGACTATAACTATGTCATGCATTGAAGGATTTTAAAATAGCTTGGCACAAATGTTCAGCACATCAAGCTTGCAAGACCCATGTACCTACCTCAAAGGTCAAGGTCATGCTTACTGTAAAACACTTTAATTTCGCGACACCGAATTTATGCGATTTTTGTCTAATTTTGACATGTTATTAATTCATGTACTTTTGAATTCGTGAAGTTTCGTTTTCATTGGATAACTTTGGTTTTAACTTAGTATACATGTGCGTCGTATAAATTAACCCAAAGCCGAAATTACCTTTCCCTGTACAAAATGTATAATCCTACTTGTATGTTTGTTTGTTAAATTAATCACTCGTACTACATATCACTCACCTGACATGCACAAACTACAATTGTTTTGAAATTGATTTATTAAAGTTTAGGTAAGCCAACAACCAAAGATGTGCAAACAAATTTTAATTCACATAATTTACAAGTAATTGTCAAACAAACAAACAGATCAGCTTGTGAAAACCTTATTGACACCTGTCATCCGTAATTGTTTCTTTAACACTTTTGTGTTAATAGACACTTTCAAGCGTCTACCTGACAATGATAAATTAACAACCTGCCATGATGTTTATTTACGTTTTCGAACACGTGACTCGTAAAGCGAAAAGGGACTAGATCTAAGGGGGTGAAACATCTGCCTTGACTACGACAAGGTACGTTCAGTTAACTTTATAACATACAAAAGGTAAGTTTGTAAGTGCCACTAATTTGGATGAAATTTAATTCAGACAAGGAATTTTTCACCACATTCTTGAATTTGCGAGGTACCAAAATTGTGAATATTAGCGAATAAAGGGAATGATATATTGTATGCATGGTAACTGTGTCATGCATGGAAGGATTTTAAAATTACATATCACAATTATTGAACACATGGAGAAGACACAGACTGTGAGACATCTCTTTCAGGGGCATTTGTCACTTGTGAGGGACAGCTCTTGTTTGGTCAAGGTCACAGTTACTAAAAATACTTATTTTTATGCACCCAAAGGGTGGCATGTTAAAATCACACTGTCTGTCTGCCATCTGTCAGTCCACCCTTTAACATTCGTGTCCGGACTTAACTTTGTCATGTATTGAAGGATTTAAAAAAAAAAAATTGGCACAGATGTCTAGCACATCAACACGACGTGTCGCGTACAAGATCCACGTCCCTACCTCAAAGGTCAAGGTAACACTTGGAGTTTGAAGGTAATGGAATCCTCTATATGTGCACACATTCGTGTATGGACTGTAACTTTGTCATGCATTGAAGGATTTTAAAATAACATGGCACAAATGTTCAGCACATCAAGACGACGTGTTGCGTGCAAGACCAACGTCCCTATCTCAAAGGTCAAGGTCACACTTAGAGTTTATAGGTAATGGAATCCTCTATATATGCACACATTCGTGTACAGACTGTAACTTTGTCATGCATTGAAGGTTTTTAAAAGAAACTTGGCACAAATGTCTAGCACATCAAGATGACATGTTGCTTGCAAGATCCATGTCCCTACTTCAAAGGTCAAGGTCACACTTAGAGTTTATAGGTAATGGAATCCTCTATATATCCGGACTGTAACTTTGTCATTCATTGAAGGATTTTAAAATAACTTGGCACAAATGTCTAGCACGTCGAGAGGACGTGTCGCGTGCAAGACCCACGTCGCTACCTCAAAGGTCAAGGTCACACTTAGAGTTTATAGGTAATGGAATCTTCTATATATGCACACATTCGTGTAGGGACTGTAACTTTGTCATGCATTGAAGGATTTTAAAATAAATCGGTACAAATGTCTAGCACCTCAAGACGACGTGTAGCGTCAAGACCAACATCACTATCTCAAAGGTCAAGGTCACACTTAGAGTTTATAGGCTACATAATCCTCTATATATGCACACATTCATGTCCGGACTATAACTTTGTCATTCACTGAAGGATTTTAAAATAACAGATGTCAAGCTTATCAAGACAATGTGTCACGTGGAAGACCTTCGTCCCTACCTTAATGCTCAAGGTCACACTTAGTATTTGAAGGTAATAGGAATCCTGTATATATGCACACATTTGTGTCCAGGCAATAACTATGTCATGCATTGAAGGATTTTAAAATAACTTGGAACAAATGTTCAGCACATCAAGCCAATGTGTCGCATGCAAGACTCACATCCCTACCTCAAAGGTGAAGGTCACACTTAGTGTTTGAAAGTAATGGAATACTGTATGCATGGTAACTCTGTCATGCATGGAAGGATTTTGAAATAACATGGCACAATTATTGAGCACATGGTGAGGACACAGACTGTGAGACACCTCTTTCGGGGGGCTTATTCGTCAATTGTGAGGGACAGCTCTTGCTTCAATTTCTATTTTTATGCCCCCAAAGGGTGGCATATTTAAATCGCACCATCCGTCCGTCGTGTCCCTACCTCAAAGGTCAAGGTCACACTTGGAGTTTGAAGGTTATGGAATCCTCTTTATATGCACACATTCGTGTCCGGACTGTAACTTTGACATGCATTGATTGATTTAAAAATAACTTGGCACAAATGTTTAGCACATCAAGCCGATGTGTTGCATGGATTTTAAAATTACATACCACAATTATTGAGCACATGGAGAGAACAAAGACTGTGAGACACCTCTTTCGGGGGCATTCATCACTTGTGAGGGACAGCTCTTGTTTTAGTTTTAAATTGTTTTTTTTTGCAAAATACAATTTCTTTGGAGGTCAAGGTCACTTCTAAAAAATAGGAACACACCTGAAACAGTCAAGGCGACTTTTATCACTAGGGTCAAAGTCGATGTAAAATTCTAATATTGTCTATGGAGATGACTGTTTTATTTTCTTTTTCAATTTCTTTTTGTATTCTACAATTTCTACAGATGCCATTTTCACGAATTTAACACTGACTTACTTAATAATCTGTTCCTTTCATAGTACAATTTTACATCAAGGGGGGCGTATGTGTTTTACAACCAGCTCTAAACTTGTTTTTTTTTAGTTATAAATTGTTTTCAGCAAAGAAAAATTTTAAGGCGTCAAGGTCAAGGTCACTGTTACTGAAAATATTTTGTTTTTCCAATTTTTTTTTATTTATTTGGCCATTATTTTTTTATTACTTGTTACTCGAAGTTTGAAATTAAAAAGCTCCGTACGGAGGAGGGGAAAAAAAAAAAAAAAAAAAAGACTTTTTTATACATGACAAACTTTGTTTCATCGTAGACCTGCTTTCTCTTCTAAAATCCAACATAAGAACACCTCCCTCCCCAAGCAAAATGCCCTTGAAAATTTGTTGACTTTTATTACATTATTCTTTTCCCAATTATATAGAGAAGAAACAGAAATTTAACATAATATTTTCAGATGAAAAATACTGGTGTCAGTAACAAAGCATCAGACACTGGTGTTAAAACACACATGAATAATATTTTCAATTGAAAACATTGTTTACATTGTCTTTTTTGAGTCTTGTGTTCACCAGTTTCTATGAGAAAATAACAAAAATCGGGGTCGCGAAAATAGGTGACAAACGAAAAATCTGTGATTTTCAGCTGACTTTTTCACATGTAAGATATCAAGTGATTGCAATAAATAATTCTGAAACTTTTTGATTGATGGGAAGTTGCATTTTTATAAAACATTTGGCCAACATTTGATTAAATTAATCAAAAACATTTATCAGCATTTTAGGTAAGTCAAAAAATTTTGTCACTATTCTGAGGGTAATATTTTGTAAAACATTTGGGGATAAAATATATTATTTTAGGAGGGGAATGGGGCTGAATTTTGGCCCAAAATCGCACTCAAAAATAACTAAATTTTCAGATAAAAATATTGGTGTCAGTAACAAAACTATTAACAGCAGGCATTATTGTTGAAACAAATCTATTTTTATCTTTATTGAGTCTTCTGAACACTGTTTTCTTTGGTAAAATCTTTTAAAAAACGGGGTCGCGAAAATAGATGACAAACGAAAAATCGGCGATTTTCGGCTAATTTTTTCAATTGTAAGGTATCAAATAATTGCAAGAAGTGATTATGAAACGTTTTTATTGATGGAAACTTACATTTTATAACAATTTTGGCAAGCATTTGATTAATTTAATCAGAAACTTTTGTCAGCATTCATTTTGAGGGGATTTTTTGTCAAAAATGGGGGAAATATACATCATGCTAGGAAGGGAATGGGGCTGAATTTCAGTCCCAAATCGGTCTGAAAAAATTCACTAGACGAATGCAGCTTCTTGACATTATCACTTGTATAAACGGACCTCTAATTTCGTGATTTTAAAATTTTGGAAAAAAGAAAAAAAAAAATCTTTTTTTGATTTTTATTTTTGTTGAAAATACGAAAAAATAGGGGCGGCGGGTTCGAGTAACGACAAATAAAAAAACACTGGCCTTATGAAATTGTTTTATGCAAAAAAAAAAATTTTTTAGGTCAAGGTCACTAACGTGTCTACTAAAAATAGATGTTTTTCAATTTTTTTTTTTTGAGTTTTAAATTGTTTTCAGCAAAATAAAATGTTTAGGGGTCAAGGTCACAGCTACTAAAAAAGCTTTTTTCAATTTCTTTTTTGTTGTTAATTGTTTTTTTAGGAAAAAAAACTTTTTTTTGAGGTCAAGGTGACTTCGTATAAATAATTTTTTTTTTTAATGTTTTATTTTCTTTGTAATTTTTTTTTTTATTCTACAATTTCTACAGATGCCTTTTTCATAAATTTCACACTGACTTTTACTTAAAAAAACTGTTCTTTTCATAGTACAACTTTTGCATTAAGGGGGGCATGCATGTTTTACAAACAGCTCTTGTATTATTATCATTACTACCGGTATATTATTTTAGATGGTTCCAGTTGCAGTTCGGTTGCAAACATTACTGATGGCAGTACTGTAATATTTTCAGATTTTCTACATCTGTTAACTGACTAGTGTGCAAAATTTTAAGACATTTCACCACTTGATTAAAAAGAGATATAGTTTTTTGTTGCCCCTACCCTACTAGAAATACTGACATTATTATACCCCCGAAACAAAGTTTAGTGGGGTATATAGGAGTCACCCGGTGGTTGGTTGGTCGGGCGGTCAGTCCTTTGCATTTTTCTTGTCCGGAGCATAACTTGAAAACTACTGGCTGGAATTCAATACAACTTCATACAATGGTCAAGCACATTGAGAGGAAGTGCAGTGCATAAGAACCATAACTCTATCTTGACTAATTACAGAGTTATAGCCCTTTGTTAATTTTCCTTGTCTGGAGCATAACTTGAGCGTGTAGCATTGCCTAGAAGACATCTTTAAAGTTTGTTCAAATTATGCCCCTTGGGTCAATATTGTCCCCACCCAGAGGGTCACTTGTTTTACATAGACGTATATAGGAAAACCTTTAAAAATCTTCTTCTCCAAAACAAGGTTTAGAGCCGAGATATTTAGTGTGTAACAGTGTCTAGTGGACTTCTTCAAAGTGTGTTCAAAGCATGCCCCTAGGGTCAAAATTTACACTGCCCAGGGGGTCATTTGGTACAGAAAAACTTTAAAAATCTTCTTTTCTAAATACACAAGGCCTAGAGCATTGATATTTGGTATATAACATTGTCTAGTGGTCTTCCACCTGCCTCTCGGGTCAAAATTGGCCACACCCACCAGGCAAGTGCACTTGTACTCAGGTGAGTGATATAGGGCCATCATGACCCTCTTTGTTTGTTATATGATCTTATCATAATGCTACATTCAAACAGCAGCTTGGCTTGGTCTATCTTGTACTGCTTTCCCAAAGTGCAGTTTTACAGTTGTTATTAGACCATTTTACAGTTAAATAGTCTACTGTTTTTGACATATAGCATGCTAACTATTGCCATGGGGCGCACAGCCCCCATGTAAAATATTTGCCATTTACAAGTTACTAAAATTAATCTGGAAATTGCAACCTATTTTGTGTGATAACATTTCTTGTTGATTACAGATTTTCAGGTTGAAGCTGCTAGTTTGAACGAAGACATATCTGACTCATACACATTAACCTTTTCTTGTGATGACAATCAAAACATGCTTGTAAAAGATACTCTCGATGTTAGTGTATATGATGAGGTAAGTACCGTTATTAGCTCACCTAGCTATTAGGATCACATTGCGTCCGGCGTACCGTCGTACTTCAGTTAACATTTTCCTTCAAACAGCATTGCCTCTGAAACCACAAGGCCATTGATGATATAACTTGGCAGGGATGTTCCTTGCATGAAGCCCTTTCATAGTTGTTCAAATAATTCCATTCCATGCAGAACTCTGGTTGCCATTGTCATTGTCAAGAACAAGAAGGTCTAGAGCTTAGATATGTGACATGGGGCATTACCTAGTGGACCTCTACCAAGATTGTTCAAGTTATGACCTCCAAGTCAAAATTGACCCTGCTCGGGGGGTCACTTGTATTTACATAGGCTTATATAGGAAAAACTTTAAAAATCTTCTCCTCTGAAACCACAAATATTTAGCATGTGGCATAACCTAGTGGACCAAGCTTGATTTTATGAATAAATGTAGTTATGTCTCCCCCATAAAATATGGGGGAGATATATTGCTTTTGCCACGGATGTTTGTCTGTCCGTCCATCCGTTCGTCTGTCCTTCTGTTCGGAAAATCGTGTCTGCTCCATATCTTGTAAAACCCTCGAAGGATTTTCATGAAACTTGGATCAGATGTTCACCTCAACTAGACAATGTGCAGAACTAATGAACCAACCGTGCCTGCTCAAGGTCAAGGTCACAGTTCAAGGTCAAAGGTTTTAGCCTCTCATTTCATGTTCGCTCCGTATCTCCTAAACCCCTTGAAGGATTTTCATTAAACTTGGGTCAGATGTTCACCACAACTACGCGATGTGCAGAACCCATAAACCAACCACACCGGCCCAAGGTCAAGGTCACAGTTAGAGATCAAACTTAAGGTCATATGACTAATAGTCACTATATTTTGTGTCCGCTCCATATCTCTTAAACCCCTTGTAGGATTTAAGAACAACTCAACACAAATGTGACACCATGTGCAGGGTGCACGTATGAACCACCTTTGTTCAAGGTAAAGGTCACTGTTACTAAAAACAGAAAAATGGTTTCTGCTCAATAACTCCAGTTAGGAGTGACCAATTGCAATATGAAACTTGGTGTGTAGGTAGCTAGCATGGAGAGGAAGCTTGCGGTTGCATCGGGGGTCACTAGGGTCAATGTCAAGGTCACTGTTACTAAAGATAGATTCAAAATAAATTTTTTATATGGCTTTTAAAGTGTTTTAAGCAAAAAAAAAATTTTTTAAGGTTAAGGTCACTAAATAAAAATAGATTTAAAATTTTTTTTTTTGGTTTTTGAAGTGTTTTAAGCAAAAAAAAATAGTTTAAGGTCAAGGTCACTGTAACTAAAAATATATTTTTTTAAATTTTGTTTTTAAATTGTTTTAAGCAAAAATTAAAACTTGAATGTCAAGGTCACTGTTACTAAAAATAGATTTTTGTGTTATTTTTATATCCTGTTTCAGTATGATTGTTGACAAACTACCATGGGGGAGACATATGTTTTTGTGACAAAAACAACCATCTAAATGGTTGGTGTGCCCTTATTCTCAAAAACCTCTGGTCATAATTTAATGATACTTCACAGAAGTGATAACTTTGTCCAATAATTTGCACATCAAAGACAAATTTTGCCAAAAAATGTTAAATTATGTGTGAATGGAACTCAGAATATTTTTAATTTGAATGGTTTCTTTGTAAGTCCATTTTCTTAAACATAGTTTAAGATAAATTTCTGATATGCGAAATCATGTATGAAATAATTGTTTGAATCTATATTTTAGGTGCCCTTGGCTACGGGTCTAAATTTCACATCAACGACAACAATTCCAGATGGACTACAGACCTTGGAAACAACGCTTGGCTCATTTACTGTTCAGGATGCAAACGACGTTAGTAATATAAACTGCAGTGTTCAGTTACCAAATGACTCGCTTTTCAGTGTAACTCGAGTAGCTTCAAGTAAGTAAACCCACAAGTTATATGATTTTTGTCAGCAGCTTCCAGTGAGCTCGATATAGTTGTCCAAATGGCGGTTCGGTGTATGTGCGTCCGTCCATGCGTCCATCCGAGTTTAGTTTGTCCGGGCTGTAACTTATCCATGAATATAACTTGGCACAAATGTTCACCATCGTGAGACTGAGTGTCATGGGCAAGAACCAGGTCCTTAGGTCTAATGTCAAGGTCACACTTAGAGACTAAAGGTCAAATTCAAGAATGACTTTGTCCGGAGCTTATTTACTTCATGCATGGAGGGATTTTGATGTAACTTGGTATAAATGTTCACCATCATGAGATAGAGAGTCATGCACAAGAACCAGGTCCCTAGTTCCAAGGTCAAGGTCACACTTAGAGGCCAAAGGTCAGATAGAAGAATAATTCAAGAATGACTTTGTCCGGAGGATTTCTTCTTCATGCATGGAGGGATTTTGATGTTACTTGGCACAAATATTCCCCACCATGAGATGGCATGTTATGCGTAAGAACCAGGTTCCTTGGTCTAAGGTCAAGGTTATACTTAGAGGTTAATGTTCACAAATGTTCACCACCATAAGCTATCCTTGTTTTTTAGAATTACTTCCCTTTGTTATTACTATAAATAGCTTATATTGTAACTTTTTTATTACTGGCGGTAGAGAAAATTCGAGACCACTTTTCTGTTGTACGAGGATGGTTCAATAAGTGTTGCAATTTTTGGTACGAAATCCCTAATTTTCATGCTTTTCCCGTGAAAATCATTTTATAGTGTGGTTCAATTCATTGGCTACCTGTTGATATAACATGCTTTGAAATCGGGGTATTGGTTTTTATTTCACAGTCATTCAAAGTGTGTGCACTCGTACTTACTGTGTTTGTCATGGCAAAAGAAATTAGTAAAGAAATAAAAGGGTATATAAAAACCCGTTTTAAAATAGGGAAGTGTGCCAAAACAATATTTGATGAATTGTGTGTTGCATATGGACATCGCATTGTGTCTTATTCAACAGTCACGAGATGGTTTAAGCGCTTTAAAAGTGGATTGAGTCAGTTGTTTGTGAATCCTGCTACTACAGCACGTTGCAGTAGCCAAGACCATGTACACTTTCTGGAATTAGTTAACATGCTAGGCTGTAACTATGAGCTATGTACAAATTTGAAATGTTTTATCTGCAAGCTGTACGCATTACAGCGACCTTGTACATAGTACTTCTTTATATGACAATGCCAAGTATTATAATAAAGAGGGGGAAGAACTTGCGAACGCAGGTCTGTTATTCTTACCACTTAAAGGAACTCTAGTCCAAGGCTACCTGTGTACTGCACAACCTACATATGCAAAAAATGCATGAATTGAGAATGCTAATGTTTCAGCTGTTCACACATATAGATAATTAAATGATAAGTAATGCATCTTAATTAGAATTAATTAAAATACAGTAAATAGAATAGAATAGACAGCATAATAGAGCAACGTATTTTGCAAGTTAAAAGACAGGCTGACCAGATTGAAGGTGAGATAATATTTAGTAAAATTCAATTTGGTACCCGAATTGTAGTACAGATGTGACTTCAGTAAACTCTGTGGTCAACAACTCTGGATATAACAATATTTCTGATATAAGGAATAAACTTTCCAGGCCGATATTTTCCCTTCTTTATTGTATGTGAAACTGCTTTATAGATATAATGTACTCCAGATATAAAGAACAAGTTTAAATGGTCCCAAGTAGTTCTTTATACAGAGTTTACTGCACTTTATTATACCCCCCAAACACAAAGTGTTAGGGGGGGTATACTGGATTCAGCTTGTCTGTCCGTCTGTCTGTCCGTCTGTAGACGGAATCTTGTGGACACTAGATCTCAAATACCCCTGGTCAGAATTTAATGATACTTCACACAAGTGATAAGTACAATGCTAAGTTGTGCATGGTCCATGTTTCGGGTCTCTAGGTCAAAGGTCAAGGTCACAGGGGCTCGGGATAGTAAAATCTTGTGGAAGCTAAATCTCCAAAACCCCTGGTCAGAATTTCATGATGCTTAAAAGAAGTGATAAGTACAATGCCTAGTTGTGCATGGTCCAGGTTTCGGGTCTCTAGGTCAAAGGTCAAGGTCACAGGGGCTCGGGATGGTAAAATCTTGTGGACGCTAAATCTCCAAACCCCCTTGTCAGAATTTCATGATACTTCACACAAGTGATAAGTACAATGCATAGTTGTGCATGGTCCAGGTTTCGGGTCTCTAGGTCAAAGGTCAAGTTCACAGGGGCTTGAGATGGTAAAATCTTGTGGATGCTAAATCTTCAAAACCCCTGGTCAGAATTTAATGATATTTCACACAAGTGATAAGTACAATGCGTAGTTGTGCATGGTCCAGGTTTCGGGTCTCTAGGTCAAAGGTCAAGGTCACAGGGGCTTGGGATAGTAAAATCTTGTGGACGCAAAATGTCCAAAACCCCTGGTCAGAATTTGATGATATTTCACACAAGTGATAAGTACAATGCCTAGTTGTGCATGGTCCAGGTTTCGGGTCTCTAGGTCAAAGGTCAAGGTCACAGGGACTCGAGATGGTAAAATCTTGTGGACGCTAAATTTTCAAAACCCCTGGTCAGAATTTAATGATACTTCATAGAAGTGATAAGTACAATAACTAGTTGTGCATGGTCCAGGTTTCGGGTCACTAGATCAAAGGTCACAGGGGCTTGAGATAGTAAAATCTTGTGTGCTTTTAATCTCCAAACCCGCTGGTCAAAATTTAATTATATTTCACAGATGTGCAGGTCCAATAATTAAAGCATCATATACTACATAAATTTTAAATACTGTGTCAGTGGGATGTTCGGGGGGTATTCATCACCTTCAGTGATAGTTCTAGTCTTGTTCTAGCAACATCTCAAGTGGATTTTGATGTCAAAACCATAAAGGACCAGACGTTGTCTGTCGCATTGTCTCCTTATGAAGTAGTGCTCATATGTCATGATGACGAACCATCAAATACCGTCACTGGCACTGCAACTGTATCACTTGCTGATTCTGTAAGTATAGTTGCTTTCATGTCATTCTTGTAAACTGTAATAAGAAAATAAGATTGCTGCATAAAAATGCATCCAATGGGTTATGCATAAACACATCAAAAGAGCCATGATGTTCATCTGAGAACCAAAAGGTACATGTATTTGAAATTCAAACCATTTTTAGCTCAACTGAGCATATGCTCAGGGTGAGCTATTGTGATCACTCGCCTTCCAGTGTATGGCATACAGTGTCTGTTAACTTTTTTTTCAAATGACATCTTCTCCAAAACCACTTGTTGGATGTTTATGATATTTGATGTGGATGATCCTTGGACAGTCCTCTACAAAAGCTTTATAAATCATGGAACTAGGGTAAAATTCTGCTCCACCTGGTAGGGTTTTCCCATTACCCACTGTCCATCGTCCATCAACATTTTGCTTAGACTGGGGTGTTCCTTGCATGAAGCTCTACCAAAGTTGTTAAAAAAAATCCATTCCATGCAGAACTCTAGGCAACAAAAAGGTAAAACTTTAAAGATCTTCTTTTCTGACTCCACATGGCCTAAGGCTTAGATATTTAGCATGTAGCATTTCCAAGTGAACCACTGTCAAGATTTTTTAAGTTATGATCCCTGGTTCAAAATTAACCACAACTGGGTTGTCTATTGATTTTACATGGGCTTATATAGCAAAAACTTTAAAAATCTTCTCTGAAACCACAAGACCTAAAGTTTTTATATTTGACATGAAGCATTGTCTAGTTTTCCGCTCCCATATTTTGTTCAGGTCATGCCCGTAGGGTCAACATTAGCTCCGCCAAGGGGTCACTTGTTTCACAAACACAATTTATGTAGGAAAAAGTTAAAATATCTTCTCTGAAACCACAAATCTTTCAAATTGCATTGCTTATAACAAAAGGGTTGTGATGCAGCCAAATTTTGTAAGTCAAGGTCATATTTGACATTGTAATGCCCCTTTTTAGCTCACCTGGCTTCACCAGGGTGAGCTTTTCTAATGGATGATTGTCTGTCATCCTTCGTTCGTCGTCCGTCAATATTTTGATTCAAACGACATCTCCTCTGTAACCACTGGGCCAATGTTGATGAAACTGTGCAGGGATGTTCTGTACATGAAGCTCTACCAAAATTGTTCAAAGAATTTAATTCCATGCAGAACTCTGGTTGCTATGGCAAAAAATAGGAAAAACTTTAAAAATCTTCTTTTCTGAAACCACAAGGCCTAGAGCTTAGATATGTAGCATGTAGCATTGTTTAGTGGACCTCTATCAAGATTGTTCAAATTATGACCAGCGGGTCAAAATTGACCCCGCCCCGGGGGTCACTTGGTTTTACATAGGCTATGCAAGAAAAACTTTAAAAATCTACTTCTCAGAAACCACAAGGCCTAGAGCTTAGATATTTGGTATGTAGACCTCTACCAAGATTGTTAAAATTATGAGCCCCACGTCAAAATTGACCCCGCCCGGGGGGTCAATTGGTTTTACATAGGCTTATATAGGAAAAACTTTAAAAATCTTCTTCTCTGAAATCACAAGGCCTAGAGCTGAGATATTTGGCATGTAGCATTGCCTAGTAGACCTCTACCAACTTTGTTCAAATCATGACCCTTTGTCAAAATTGACCCAGCCTGGGGGGGTCTCTTGATCTTTACATAGGAAAAACTTTAAAGGTCTTCTTCTCTGAAACCACAAGGCCTAGAACTTAGATATTTACTGGTTTCTTTCAATTAATCGTACAGAAACGGGACCTTTTTCTAAATAATTCTGCCAATATTGCAGACAGAAACACGAAATTTTCACACAACAAACTTCGGTCTCAGTTGTACGCATCCGTATACTTTGCGGAGGTCACAAAATATGTTTTCTAGTTCAATTCGAGTAAAACAACAACCAATGAAACGTCCCCGAAATATGCAACGTCCGTTCAATCATCCGGACAATTATTTATATGTGCAAAAAGTATGTTATTTCATCAGATTTTTTTTGTTTCTGGTTGATTTTCTCACATTATGCTCTGTACTGCTAAAAGTAAACAAGTTGCATTCCCAGAAAAAAGCAGCTAGTTACTATTTATAGCATTAATCCTGAAACGAGGTCCGTCATGGTTGCATTGATTTAGGTCCCAATGTACTAAATGTGTTATGTAATGCTTTCAGTATGAATTTGATGAATCTACCTTTTCAGATTTAAATATTAACTTTACAGTTTGAATGGCTTTCCCTATTCCCAACTGATAAAATTTCAACGAAACTAGTGTTGAAACGGAATGTTAGTATCACTATACATCTGCGCAGGTGCGCATGTGCATTGATATATTAAGTCCCCACGTGACAATGGCCGTCTGCAATTAAAACATAAGGCAAGTGCGGTACATATATATCAAATTTATTAATGTTGTTCACCTAAGTGATAAGTTGGCTACACTGTAACAGAAACGGAAAGCGTCTACATGATTCAGGTATCCTCATTACACGTTGGATCAAAGGATAACTGTTTAATGACGTGCAAATTGAAATTGTCCGGATGATTGAACGTCCGGTGAACATGTTGGATACCAGTAGCATGTAGCATTGCCTTATGGACCTTTACCTAAGATTGTTCAAATCATGACCCCCGGTTGAAAATTGGCCCTCTTGTTGTACTTAGATTTTGGCTATAACTTTGCCATTTCTTAAGATTTCTTCATCTAACTTTTAAATTGTAATACTTATGACAAAAGGGTTGTGATGCAGCCAAATTTTGTAAGTCAAGGTCATATTTGACAGAGTTATGCCCCTTTTTGTACTTAAACTTTGTCATAAAATTATTGGTTATTCAAGTGTTACACCAATCTACTGAACACCAATCTAGTTTTAATAGAAAATACATTGAATATGGGTAAAATCGACTAATTGATTTAACCCTTTGAGAAATTGCTGTGAAACTTGGAATACTCATTTGCACCATTACCACCATCTGTAAGCAAGAGAAGGTAACTCTGTCGAAGATTTAAAAAAAAATTAAGGCCCCACTATCGGCTAAGAATCTCGGTTACGGGGGTCACTTAGTTTTACATAGGCTTATATAGGGAATACTTTAAAAATCTTTTTCTCTGAAACCACAGGGCCTAGAGCTTAGATATTTGGCATGTAGCATTGTCTAGTAGATCTCTTTAAAGTTTGTTCAAATATTGCCCCTGGGGTCAAAATTGACCTTGCCCGGGGGGGGGGGGGATCATTTGTTTTACGAAGGCGTATATAGGAAAACTTATTTGGTATATAACATTATCTAGTGATCTTCCACCAGGCAAGTGGACTTGTACCAAGGTGAGCCATATAGGGCCATCTTGGCCCTCTTGTTTTAAGATTGTTTTATTTTTTATTTTTATTTTTTTTAAATTCTACAATTTCTACAGATGCCGTTTTCACGATTTTCACATTGACTTTTACTTTAAAAACTGTTCCTTTCATAGTACGACTTTTGCATCAAGGGGGGCATATGTGTTTTACAAACAGCTCTTTGTTTACATAAGCTTATGTAGGAACAACTTTAAAAATTTTCACTGAAACCACAAGGCTTAGAGCTTAGATATTTAGCATGTGGCATTGCCTAGTGGACCTCTACTTAGATTTTCAAATTATGACCCCTGAGTCAAAATTGACCCAGCCTGGTTTTATAAAAACACCCTTGGCTCCACCATCTTAATTTTTGAAAAGGTAAATGACAAGATAATAATAGTCATGATGTGAAAAGTAATGCCCAAAGCCTGCAATGACCAATTAGGTGTGATAAACAGTTTTTACTGATTGATGGTTGATTATAATATTAGCATACAAAAATTGCCCTTTTCCATCTGTATATAGGTGTAGTGGTTAAAACGCTGGACTTATAATCCAAGGATTGCAGGTTGGATCCCCTGCTTCTCCACTAAAATAACTAATGGTCTTTCAGATGAGACCTTAAACCGAGGTCCGATGTATCCGTGCTGTACATGGGTCATGTTAAAGAACCAGGGGATGTCTCTGGAAGGGGACACGTTCTGTATCTTGCACTATCCCCCAAAACCTAAAATAACCAAAAGTCTTCTGGGGTGGTTGGTCAAATGGATTATCTGGTACCAGTGATAAAATCTAAAAAACATACATACTGAATATAGTCAAGTTTTCAGTTTACAAATTTTCAGCCATGGAAATAAAGGTCAAGGTCACTGACTGTGAGACACCACTTCAGGGGCATTTGTCTCTTACAATTGACAGCTCTTGAATGCAATATCATTGAAAATAATACTCATGCTGTGCTATATTTATCCTTGAGTACCCAGTTTCCATGATGTTAAGGAAATAATGTTCAGTCTCAAGAACAAAAAATAAAATGAACAGATCTATAACACATTTTATCTTGTACAATCCCAAATATGTCTGGAAAAATATATTAAATTTTGGCTGTTACTTTTGGATGCTGCCTTTTAGCTCACCTGGCACAAAGTGCCAGAGTGAGCTATTTGGATCGCATTCGGTCTGGCGTACGTCGGTTAACATTTTCATTCAGACAACATCTCCTCTGAAACCAGTAGGCCAATGACGATATAACTTGGCAGGGATGTTCCTTGCATGAAGCCCTTTCATAGTCATTCAAATAATTCCATTCCATACAGAAGTCTGGTTGCTATTGCAATGGAAAGGCAAAATCTTCTTCTCAAGAACAGTAAGGCCTAGAGCATAGATATTTGGCATGTGGCATTACCTTGTGGACCTCTACCAAGATTGTTCAAATTGTGACCCCTGGGCCAAAATTGACTCTGCCTTGGGGGGTCACTTGTTTTTCTGGAGGCTTATGTAGGAAAAATTATAAAAATCTTCTTCTCTGAAACCACAAGGCCTAGAGCTTAGATATTTAGCATGTGGCATTACCTGGTGAACCTCTACCAAGATTGTTCAAATCATGACCCCTGGGACAAAATTGACCCTGCCCACGGGTCTCTTGATTTTACATAGGCTTATATTATAGAGGAAAATCATGAGCGCAAGGTCAAAACTGACCCTTTCTGCTATTGATGAACTTCTATTATAGGCAATGGTAGCCTGGTTAGTGATATAGAGCTATCTTGTCCCTCTTGTTTATACATGTACCATTACAGACTTTCATTTTGACTAGTAGAAGAGTTTTTTTGAGCTTTCAGAAATGACTGCATTAAGCGAAAAAATGAATGGTGCTGCAATGACAGATACCTTATAACATTCAAATTGTATTCATTTTATGTTTATTTAAGATCAATAGGTGTTGTGTGCATGGGCACATTATATATTTCATTACAATCAGTTACACTCTCAGAAGTGTTAGTTAGGATAGTTGGTAAATTGTTCCTATAAACCTATTGGAAATTTATAAAGTGGGAAAGAATGTCATCTACACACTGATCATTTCCTGTATTTCAAACAATTTACTACGAAACATTTCTTTGCCAACCACAAAACATCTGTCACTCTATGTGGCCTTTAAGACTGCCTGGGCATATAAGGAAGTACCCTTTCCTTCCATTCCGTAAATTAAATATCAGCCTCGAAACCAGTTATCCAAGGTTGTGACCTAGCTATCAAAAATTTAAACAATCGACTGCAAGACTGCCTCCCAGTGAAAGATTGATGCTAATTCAGACAGCGGGTAAAAGCTATTTCTTTCCATGTTCCATTAAAGTCCCATAAGCACTTTGTATGTAAAAATATTTGTCGATCTATAGCTCTTATTTTATCAAACAATTTATCGATAAAACTGACTGTTGTTTGCTCAGAACACATTCCTAACATTGATTTTTAAATAGAATCTTTTATGTTGATTGTGTAATTTCGACCACATGCATGCTCTTTTATTACTAAGAAAGATATCTTACCGGCCAAATAGGCCATTATTTTTTCCAAATGCATTCCTAATTTGCCTTTTAAATCAAAAGTGCATGCTCTCCCGCTGAGTAGCCTCAAATCGTGATACCCTTTATTTCATTATACCAGAAATATTTACACAAAGCTCACCCCATGTTTTGTTTTCTGATGTCATACTTCGGAAGCCAACTTCAGAAATGTCAAGTTGCTATCAGTGATAAATCAAAGGGCTGAAAGTACTGGAGGATCGATTAACACAGACAAGGTCATATGGCAACTTCCAGCTTTCATGGAGGAGGAAGACCCCAGGTGCCAATTCGGGCATTATTTCAGTCACAGGCTGGCACCTGGGTAGAACCTAGATAACTTCCAGATATAAAAGAATCCAACCCAAGTAGGGCACGAACCTTGGGGTCTCATCCAAATATTAAGCTAACATAAGTGCTCTTTTGGACGGACCTTGATAAAATTCTCATCAAATCAAAGGGCACGAACCTACAGAGTTGAGGGGCAAGTTATCATCAGTCGGTGACCTTAACCACTGGGCCACAGAGGCCATTGTCTGAAGTTTCAAGGTTTTAATGGTTACCGAGAAAGTGAATTTTAAGAAAGCTTAACCAGATTTAAGACGACACTGGCGACTGACGTCAAGAAGGTTATGACAATTGCTCTTTTGTTTTTCATAGAAGAGCTAAAAATGGATAAATCATTCTTTTGTTATTGATTCAGTATATACCGATTGTAAAACAGGTACTTGCAGCTCACATTAACTACCCCGATGATTGCTTCCTGGGACTCTGACAAAAACTCGCTCCGAACGAACAGATTTTGAAGGTCGCAGTAAAATATGCCACTACCAGGATGAGAACCCACGACTTCCTGGTTAGCAGTCCAACGCTCTACCCCTACGCCTCTAGAAAACTGGAATCAATACCGGAGTTAAAGTGTGGAGGCAGTCGAATACCAGCATCGATAACGGACGGGATCATATCCAAACAGAAGGAAACCTGTATAGTTTCAGCCCTAGTTACTGTTAATTTTACCCAAATCGATACACATCAGTCAGGAACAGAACAGTTCAGTTACTAAATGTAGTTGATATCAGTCTTGATTTGATATACAGTGCCACAGATTTATAGAAGAACCTTACTGGTTACAGTCCTAGTTTCGGCCACTTTTAGCACATATTTTGCTATAACTCACAAACTAGTTACAAAATCTTTATGAAATTTCACCTCTACCAACTTCGGTTCCTCATTTTTTGTTTATTTCTAAAAATAGTTTTAGCTCACAAATGAGACCGGACAATGAGGTCACCAAGGGAGGTAATTTTTATAATCGAGAGTACCCTAATTTTGGAAAGAGTTATCTGCTTGTTTTTTTCTCCTCTTCATCCCTTGTTTTTTATTTTAAACTAAAAAATTATACAGCAAGTATTCAGTAATTTGCCAACTAAAAATAAATTTACATTCCGGGTTCAACTGCTTCTAAAAGCTTTATACTGTGATGTCAATGTTGATGAAAGAACGAAAAAGATAAACGGTACCTTTCCAGCTTTCAGTAAGAAGCAAATAAATCGGACCGCCTTCCCAGTACTTGCCTGGTTGAAATAAATTCCTATCCTAAATTGTAGGCAAAAACTGAACAGTGAGCAAGATCAATGAAGACACAGGGTAAATAAATGATATGACTGAACAAGAAAAACACCGGGCCCACAAACAAAACTGACATGTAAATATTTTAGAAATTGGTGATGGTTTATGTTGAAGCATGGCCCCAAAAGAACTCAAGGAAACCAATTCTGGTTGAACAAGCAAAACCTAACACGACTACTGACTGACCTGTAGTATCGAAACTTTAGGCCCTACTTTTATCGAATAATATGTATACAGTATGTCTTAATTTTTCATTGCCATTAGCCTTATTAGTTTGACATGAATGAAGATTTTTATTATGTCCCCTTCGAAGAAGTGGGGTATATTGATTTGCAGATGTCAGTCAGTTGGTCGGTCGGTCTTTATGGCTGTCCATCCGCCTACCAACTCGTTTTCAGATGATAACTTAAGAACGCTTGGGCCTAGGATCATGAAACTTGATGTGGAGGTTGGTCATGACCAGCAGAGGACCCCTATTATTTTTTAGGTCAGTATGTCAAAGGTCAAAGTGACCCGGAATAGTAAAATGGTTTCCAGATGATAACTTGAAAATATTTGGACCTAGCATCTTCAAACTTGATGTTGAGGTTTGTCATGACCAGCAGATGACCCCTATTGATTTTGAGGTCAGTAGGTTAAACTTCAAGGTCATGGTGACCTGTAGTTTCCAAACAATAACTCGAGAACGCTTGGGCCTAACATCTTGAAACTTGATGTGGAGGTTGGTCATAACCAGTAGAAGACCCCTCACAGTTTTGAGATTAGAAAGTCAAAGGTCAAGGTCACAGTGACCCGGAATTGTAGAATGGTTTCCATTCAATAACTTAAGTTAAAACTGACCAATTGCAATGAAATTTGGTTTGTAGGTAGTTTGCAGGGAGAAGAAGCTTGGGTTGCATTTGGGGTCACTAGGATCCAGGTCAAGGTCACTGTGTTACTAAAAATAGAAAAATGGTTTCCTCTTAATTACATGAGTTAGGAGTGACCAATTGTAATGAAACTTAGTGTGTAGGTTGCATGGAGAGGGAGATATTTAAATATTTTTTCTTTTATATTGTTTTAAGCAATTTTTTTTTTTCAAGGGGGACGGGGTCACCGTTATTAAAAATAGTTGTTTTTTTATTGTTTTTTTATTATAAAATTGTTTTACACCAAACAAAATTTTTTTTAGGTCAATGTCACTACTAAAAATAGCTATTTTTTCTTTTAGTTTTTAATTGTTTTCAGCAAGAAAAAAATTAATTTTTTAGGCGTCAAGGTCACAGTAACTAAAAATACTTTGTTTTTCAATTTCCTTTTTTTAGTTTTTGTGTTTTAGCAAAAAAAATTTTTTTGGAGGTCAGGGTCACTTTGTAAAAATATTATTTATTTTCAAATGTTTTATTTTCTTTTTTAAATTTTGTTTTTTATTCTGCAATTTCTACAGGTGCCGTTTTCACGAATTTCACACTGACTTTTTAAAAACTTCCTTTCATAGTACAACTTTTGCATCAAGGGGGGCATAACGTGTTTTACAAACAGCTCTTGTGATTATTTGTCGTAAAACATATAAAAATGGTTTAAAAGCTGAAAATGATAAGTAAAACAGAAGAAAAAAGAAAAAAAATAGATATGGGTTTGGATGGGTTTCAAACTCATCCGTCAAAGTACACCAGAGCAGTTAACGTTGCAGACGCCTTCACAAATTACACCACGGACGCCGACTACAATGATGATGGAAAAAAAAGCACTTTTTTGTATTTTTCTGTCCAAGTGGTTTGTTCGCGCATTAATAGTGTTTACGATTAATTAGTTTATACTAATTTATTTTAGGTCGATTGTGAAACAAGTTGTACAACTTATAATAATCACTCTTAACACCTCATTCCTGCAAGGGAGCTACTGGTACCATTTGTTATGTCTTTGGTATGACGTGGCCAGGGAGTGAACCCACGACCTCCTGCACTCAAAGCGGGCACTCTACCACTAGGCTATCGAGGCGGAACATAATTAATTACAAAAGAACAACAACAAAATAATATTATGCTATTCTGAAATGTTTTGAAATTATTTAGATCTATTACTATGTAATTTTGAAAACAGAAGACAGTATAATGCCTAACAATTCTTTATTCACTGAATATATGGAACTACTTGTTTGTTTACAACACTTCCGTTCGGTCCGCCATAAGGAATTTCTACTCTATTAACATTGGATTGTGAGACAATCAATCCAAAAATGCTTTGAATAGCTCTCTGATGTGTTAGAAAACAGTTTCTCTTTGTGTACTATCATAAAATTATATAACGAAGATATTGCAATAAGTAAACCTACTTCTTCCATTCAATTTTGTAACATACATAGATTGGTCGTCAGGCAAAAATCATTTTTATATGGAAATCTCAATCTGAGCTGTTTTACTTTATGTAAAGTATGTATTAAACAATCAGTTAAAGGCATAAAGTAATCAATTAAAATCAAATTTAATTTTCTCTTGTCTTGTTAAGGAGCCAATTCTTACCAACTTGCCTGGTACAGTGCAGATTGCAGAATCAGAAACTTCAGAGAAATCTTTGTTTAGTGTTCTTTGCTCAGATGCCACAGGTAAGCCTCAAAATACTTTTTCCGCTTTGTTTTGTTATTTTACATTGACATAAAACACCAACTAAAGGACCTTTTTAGCTCATCTAAACAAGTGTCCTTTCAAACCTTCTTGTGAAAAACAACTTGACAATTTCAGTCAAACTTAATCTGAATGTTCCCTATGTGATCCTCATCAAAAATTGTACAAATGAACGAGATCCAAGCAGAACTCTAGTTGCTATGGCAATAGGAAAACTTTTCATAAACCAGAAGGTTTAAGGCATGTAGCATTGTCTGTTCATACTATTGTAGGCCTATTATGTGCTAATTATAGCACATTAAACCAATGGTTTCTTTATCAAGTGGATGTCTACCAAAAATGTTCAAATCATGACCCCTTGTTTGGGTGGGGGGGGGGGGGGGGGGGGGGAAGGGGTTAGGAAAGACTCAAAATGTTCTTTTCTGAAACCACAAGCCCTAGAGCTTAGATATTTAGTACTTGCCCTTGGGGTCACTTGAATTAACATAGGTTTATTTGAAAAAAACTTAAAAGATAATCAAAACAACAAGGCATTGGGTGTGTAACATTGCCTAGTGGACCTCTACTAAATTTTTTCAAATCATGACCCCAGGTCAAAACTGACCCAAAGATGGGTTCACTTAATTTTACATAGATCTACACCGGATAATCCAAAGGGAAAGGGATATTGTTTTTGTGTTGTTCAGTCCTGGCTAATGATTTGTTCATTCCATGGTGATTAACTCCACCTAAGGTTAAGGGTAAGGGTGTGTATGGTGGTCATTTACTCTACTTTGCTTAAAACTAAGTGGTAACTGGGAGTCCAAAATACCACCTAAGGATAGAAATGTAGGGGTGTCTGTACTTCTATCCACCCAAAGTCATAACTAAGGAACCAATGGATAGAGTTTCATGAAATTTCAATTAAGTACACTGTATACAATAGCGTTATGCTGTGGAGAATACACAACTTTCATCAAGATTGGCTTAGTGTCTCCAAAGGCGGAGGAGATATGGTAATGGGCCCAGTCCGTGCATCTGTCGTCTGACTTTTGTCCGGAGCATGACTATGAAAGTATTCAAGGGAATTTATTTAATCTTTACACACAGACAGAGGACATTGAGAGGAAGTGCAATGCCCAAGAACCATAACTCTATTTTGCTTAATTTTTTAATTATTCCCCTTTGTTACATTTTCTTAATTTTTCTTGTCCGGAGCATAACTTCAAAATACTTCAGGAACTTACATGAAGCTTAATTTCAGTGATAGAGCACAATGAGGGAAAGTGCAGTGCCAAGAATCATAACTCTACCTTGTCTAATTTTTAAATTATCCCCCTTTGTTACATTTTCTTGTCCGGTGCTTAACTCCAAAAGTATTGAAGGGAATTATAAAAGTATAGTGGTGAAAAAAAATGCATGGAACTTAGACTAGATTGAACATACGCGTCTCTCTTCATTAATAAAATGGAGGTACTTCTGAGATGAAATGTACAACAAATATTGGGAAAGCAAGGTTGTCGTTTTTAATTGAGCTCGGTCATAGCAACCTAATATACGCTAAGAAGGTTTTGCCTACTTTTTAAATTACTCCCCTTTACTTATACAGTACTGAATACATTTTCTTTATTTTTCTTGTCCTAACCGTGTGTAATGGATAAAGCTAAAGCTCAAACAGGGTACTTAATTTTAGCCAGAGTCAATCCATACCCCTTGTTAAAAAAATTTATACAGTTTTAATAATCATAGCTTTTAAGAATCGGCAAATAATCAAAAATGTTCATTTGCCAAATTAATTTGGATAAGTAAGAAAAGGAATCCCAACGGTTTATATAGCATTCTGGCAAGATAAATATTATTTGATAACGTAAAGTTTCATAATCATGATCAGATTTGGCTTGTTAATTGGTCCCTCGAGCCATCCTCAATACAATTTACAATTGATTCAAAATGTTTACATGGGATGCCTGTGAAACTTTTCACTGGGTTCTTTAATACAGTGTATTAATGAGGAAAGTGCAGTGCCCAAGGACCATTGACTCACTTTTTTAAAACCCCTTTGTCATTTCTGATTTTTCTTGCCGTAATAACACTAAACAAAAGTACTTAAAGTTCAAATGTATAGAACTTCTGTCATTCCAAGTTTCCAGGGGAACTCTGTGATTGCTATTGCAAAGTCATCAACATAAAAGACACTCCTTGAAACCACTGGGCCTATTTTAAAAAACCTGGGGGATGTTCCTTGATTAAGCTCTAAAACAAAAAGTCCAAAGCAGAACTCTATGGCAAAAAATAGGAAATAGAGCTTAGATATTTGGCATGTAGCATTGTCTAGCGACCTCTATCAAAGTTGACCCTGGCCATGGGGTCACTTAGTTTTACATAGGCTTATTTAGGAAAAACTTGAAAAATCTTCTCTGAAACCACAGGGCCAAGAGCTTAGATATTTGGCATGTAGCATTGCCTAGTGAACCTCTACCAAGTTTGTTCAACTCATGATCCCTGGATCAAAACTCACCCAGCCTCTCTTGATTATGCCCCCAAAACGAAGTTTAGGGGGGTATATAGGAGTCACCCGGTGGTTGGTCGGTCGGTCGGTTGGTCGGTCGGTCGGTCGGTCGGTCGGGCGGTCTGTTGCATTTTCCTTGTCCGGAGCATAACTTGAAAACTACTTGTTGGAATTCAATACAACTTCATACAATGATCAAGCACATTGAGAGGAAGTGCAGTGCACAAGAACTATAACTCCATCTTGACTAATTACAGAGTTATTGCCCTTTGTTACTTTTCCTTGTCCGGAGCATAACTTGAAAACTACTTGTTGGAATTCAATACAACTTCATACAGTGGTCAAGCACATTGAGAGGAAGTGCAGTACACAAGAACTATAACTCCATCTTGACTAATTACAGAGTTATTGCCCTTTGTTACTTTTCCTTGTCCGGAGCATAACTTGAAAACTACTTGTTGGAATTCAATACAATTTCATACAATGGTCAAGCACATTGAGAGGAAGTGCAGTGCAGAAGAACCATAACTCCATCTTGACTAATTACAGAGTTATTGCCCTTTGTTGCTTTTCCTTGTCCGGAGCATAACTTGAAAACTACTGGTTGGAATTCAATACAACTTCATACAATGGTCAAGCACATTGAGAGGAAGTGCAGTGCAGAAGAACCATAACTCCATCTTGACTAATTACAGAGTTATTGCCCTTTGTTGCTTTTCCTTGTTCGGAGCATAACTTGAAAACTATTGGTTGGAATTCAATACAATTTCATACAATGATAAAGCACAAGGAGAGGAAGTGCAGTGTACAAGAACCATAACTCTATCTAGAGTATTTTCAGAGTTATTGCCCTTTGTTATTTTTTCTTCTCCAGAGCTTACTTGAAAACTACTGGTTGGAATTCAATATAACCTCATACAATGGTCAGGTACATTGAGAGGAAGTGCAGTGCACAAAAACCATAACTCCATCTTGACTCATTACAGAGTTATTGCCCTTTGTTACTTTTCCTTGTCCGGAGCATAATTCGAAAAGTACTAGTTGGAATTCAATACAATTTCATACAATGGTCAAGCACATTGAGAGGAAGTGCAGTGCACAGGAACCATAACTCAATCTTGACTCATTACAGAGTTATTGCCCTTTGTTACTGTTCTTGTCTGGAGCATTATTCGAAAACTTCTGGTTGGAATTCAATACAACTTCATAAAATGGTCAAGCACAATGACAGGAAGTGCAGTGCGAAAGAACAATAACTCTATCTTGACTCATTTCAGAGTTATTGCCCTTTGTTATTTTTACTTGTCCGGAGCATTATTCGAAAACTATTGGTTGGAATTCAATACAACTTCATACAATGGTCAAGCACAATGAGAGGAAGTGCAGTGTACAAGAACAATAACTCTATCTTGACAAATTACAGAGTTATTGCCAAGAACAATATCTCTTTTTAGTTTGTTTGCAAGGTTTTCTGTTACTACGAACTTTCTCAGTTTATAAAGCAGTCTTTTGGGGGTATTAATCACATTTAGTGATAGCTCTAGTTTTACATAGGAAAAACTTTGAAAGTCATCATCTTTGAAACCACAAGGCCTAGAACTTAGATATCTAGCATGTAGCATTGCCTTGTGGACCTTTACCAAGAGTGTTCAAACATTTTCCTTCAAACAACATCTCTGAAACCAATAGGCCAATGATGATATAACTTGGCAGGGATGTTCCTTGCATGAAGCCCTTTCATAGTTGTTCAAATAATTCCATTCCATGCAGACCTCTGGTTGCTATGGCAACAGAAAGGAAAAAAAAGTTCTTCTCAAGAACAGGAGGGCCTAGAGCTTAGATATTTAGCATGTAGCATTATCCAGTGGATATCTACTAAGATTGTTCAAATTATGACCCCAGGTCAAATTGACCCTGCCTTGGGGGTCACTTAGTTTTACACAGGCTTATATAGAAAAAACATTAAAAATCTTCTTCTCTGAAACCACTGGGCCTAGAGCTAAGATATTTGGCAGGTAGCATTGGCTAGTAGACCTCTACCAAGATTGTTTAAATCATGAACCCCTGGCCGGGAGTCTCTTGGTTTTACATAGGCTTATATAGAAAAAACTCTAAAAGTCTTCTTCTCTGAAACCACAAGGCCTAGAGCTTAGATATTTGGCATGTAGCATTGCCTAGTTGACCTCTTCCAAGTTTGTTCAAATAATGACCCCTTGGTCAAACTGACCCAAGCCCCTTGATTTTACTTAGGAAAAACTTTAGAAGTCTTCTTCTCTGAAACCACAAGGCCTAGAACTTATAAAATTTAGCATGTTGCATTGCCTTGTGGACATTTACCAAGATTGTTCAAATCATGACCCCCGGGTGAAAATTAACCCTTCCCGGGAGGGGGGGGGGATGAAGTAACTTGATTTCGCACAGGCTTATATAGGGAAAATTTCAAAAACCACAAGGCCCACAGGCAAATAAGAGAAGTGCATTCTATAAATATCGGTTATGAAGCACATGTTTAAAATGAGGCCCACATTACGGTCTTATTGTGGCCCTATAAAGGAAAGCAACTGCCTAGTGGAAATGTTTTAAGTTTTGTTAATAGTGTGTTTCTATTACTTGAAAATAGCTTAAAAGAAAATATGGTTTGGTGTTGGTAATGGACCTTGAAAGCCAAAATATATTTTTTTTTAATTTAAGGCCCAAAAAATTGTTTTGTTTTTTTTAAAAAATGAACGCCAAATTATTTATCCCCCTGCCAAAGGCGAAGGGGATATTAGAAATGGTCTCCGTCTGTCCGTCCGTCCGTCCGTCCGTCCGTCCGTCCGTCCGTCCGTCCCAATTTTGTCTGGAGCATAACTCCAAAAGTACTTGAGCGATTTCCTTCAAACTTCATACACTGACAGAGCACATTGGGAGGAAGTGCAGTGTGTAAGAACAATAACTCTACCTTGCCTACTTTTAGAGTTATTCCCCTTTATCAGATTTACTTGAAAAACTTTGTCTGAAGCATAACTCCAAAAGTACTTGAGGGATTTTCTTCAAACTTAATACACTGACATAGCACATTGGTAGGAAGTGCAGTGTGCAAGAACAATAACTCTACCTTGCCTACTTTTAGAGTTATTCCCCTTTATCAGATTTACTTAAAAAGTTTTGTCCAGAGCATAACTCCTAAAGTACTTGATGGATTTACTTCAAACTTAATACACTGACATAGCACATTGGTAGGAAGTGCAGTGTGTAAGAACAATAACTCTACCTTGCCTACTTTAAGAGTTATTCCCCTTTATCAGATTTACTTGAAAAAAATTTCTGGAGCATAACTCCAAAAGTACTTGAGGGATTTTTAAGCAGGTTTTTTGAAAAAAACCTACTTATTAGAATGGCGATGTCGTATGTCGGGCGGGCGCGTGGGCGGGCAGGCGTCAAACATTGGTTTCCGTTTGATAACTTTAGTTAGGAGTGACCAATTGCAATGAAACTTGGTGTGTAGGTAGCTTGCGTGGAGACGCCACTTGGGATTGCATTTGGGGTCACTAGGGTCAAGGTCACTGTTACTAAAAATAGAAAAACGGTTTCCGCTCAATAACTCGAGCTAGGAGTGACCAATTACAATGAAACTTGGTCTGTAGGTAGCTTGCGTGGAGACGCCGCTTGGGATTGCATTTGGGGTCACTAGGGTCAAGGTCAAGGTCACAGTTACTAAAAATAGAAAAATGGTTTCTGCTCAATAAATCAAGTTAGGAGTGACCAATTACAATGAAACTTGGTCTGTAGGTAGCTTGCGTGGAGACGCCACTTGGGACTGCATTTGGGGTCACTAGGGTCAAGGTCAAGGTCACTGTAACTAAAAATAGAAAAATAGTTTCCACTCAATAACTCAAGTTAGGAGTGACTAATTGCAATCAAACTCAGTGTGTAGGTAGCTTGTGTAGAGAGGAAGCTTGGGATTGCATTAGGGGTCACTTGGTTTAAGGTCAAGGGCACTGTAACTAAAAATAGAAAAATGGTTTCCACTGAATAACTTGAGTTAGGAGTGACCAATTGTAATGAAACTTGGTGTGTAGGTAGCTTGCGTGGAGAGGAAGCTTTTGGTTCACTATGGTCAAGGTCACTAGGGTCAAGGTCAAGGTCACTGTTACTAAAAATAGATTTTTATTTATTTTTAGTTTTTAGATTGTTTTAAGCAAAAAAAAATTTTTTTGTGTCAAGGTCACTTGGCTCAAGGTCATGGTCACTGTTACTAAAATAGATTTTTATTTATTTTTAGTATTTTGATTGTTTTAAGCAAAAAAAATATTTTTTTTCGGGGTCAAGGTCACTAGGGTCAAGGTCAGTGTAATTAAAAATAGATTTTTATTTATTTTTAGTTTTTAGATTGTTTTAAGCAAAAAAAATAATTTTGGGGTCAAGGTCACTTGGATCAAGGTCAAGGTCACTGTTACTAAAAATAGATTTTTATTTATTTTTAGTTTTTTGATTGTTTTAAGCAAAACAAAATTTTGGGGGTCAAGGTCACTAGGGTCAAGGTCACTGTTACTAAAAATAGATTTTTATTTATTTTTAGTTTTTAGATTGTTTTAAGCAAAAACAAATGGGGGGGTCAAGGTCACTGTTACTAAAAATGTAAAAAAAAATTTAGTTTTTAAATTGTAGCGAAAAAAAATTTGGTCACAAGGGTCAAGGTCAAGGGCACTGTTACTAAGATAGGGAGTAGTCAAGATGACTGTTTTATTTTAATTCTACAATTTCTACAGGCACTGTTTAAACCTGCTTTGGCGGCATGGCCGCGTCTTCTTGTCTTCAAACTTAATGCACTGACATAGCACATTGGTAGGAAGTGCAGTGTGCAAGAACAATAACTCTACCTTGCCTACTTTTAGTCAAATAGAAAAATATCATACCTATACTGATAATGAACATTAATATAATTTTGCAAACCTTCTCTTCATTGCCTTATTCTTTTTCCACTTACTTGAAAACTGTACTCAGCATGACCATAACTATACGGCTTTTTAAGGATTTCCTCTCACCAAGTAAAATGTACGAAAGTACAACCTTCAGGTAACTTCTTCCCGGCGGGGGGATTAACCATGTGTAACATGGCTCTTGTTTTGTTTATTTTAAGGCATTCATTACACTCTGTATACTTTTTGAGTTAATCCTGGTAGAAGATTTTGCTAATTTCACAGGAAAAAAAAAAATTAAAATAACTTACATTTTGAATTATTTGTAATTCTTGACACACATGCCTGTCTATCCTACACACTACGTTAAGTGGTGGGAGACATACTTTTTTTTGTGAAAACAACCTCTAGTAAAGTAATGTAATTGTGATGTTAACTAGATTTTATGAATAAATTCAGTTAAAACTGCTTCTGTGAGTTGCAACGGGATAAAAGCTAATTATGCTGTTTTTTCCTAGTGACCATGATGATGTTGGAATTCCTCCGAATCCATCTATGCAACTCCTGTAACACAATTTTATACTACATTCACTCATTTCAAGCAGGTAACAATGTATATAATGAATTTATGAATAACTGTCCAATCACTTCGGAGTGCTATCAAAATAGAAAAAATATTTGGCAGCGTCTTTTGTCTGCATTACTGTTTCATCTTGTTTATCTCTTATAATGCATATAAATTGACAACGCAGTTTTACTTGTATATTAACCTAGACTTAAAGATATATTACTTACACAGAGTGCCACTGTTACCTGTCGGACACAGTTGAAGCTGCAGGAATACAACCTTTAAAGAAAGTCGCATTTACATCTCCTATAACAAGTAAGATTTACATCCAGTTGCCATTAAATTGAATATTACATCTCTTGCATAACTCCACACAGAGATGATGCAGCTATTAGGAAGGCTTTATCTGTTCAAGGCTTTAGCTTGTGCATATCAGTCAGAAATAATATTAACAATATTTCATTCCGATAGATGTGTCAAATGTCTAATTATGTTTTACATAGTATAAACTTGTGTTTTTGTAATATATTGGCGTGGAATATGTTCATTGATATACTTTTCAATGATAACGTGTTACATTTTTGTTTTGGGATACATGGATATATTAACACCCCGGGTATTTGGCTACCTACACGCCTGAACAATACCTAAAACGCCTGTTCTATGTACATGTCGAATGTTTGTGATCATGCCATTAAAAAAATATATATTCACCATTTATTGAGGATTTTATACTGTTTTATATCGGAAAACGTAAAAACACACTTTTTCCTATATAATCTTTAAAATGTCCGTCTCCTGTTTCACGAAACAACATGAAAAAAGGTGTTTATTATCAAGTTATCGTCAAATTTTGAAGATCGGAACATCTATCTTCAATATCTAAGCTTGTTTTTTAAATAAATAAAGATATGTTTTCAAAACAACTGTAAAGCAAAAATTCAGTAAGTAAGCCATTACGTTTGTTTCGTTAAAATTGAAGAAACAATGAAAGTAGATCAATTTTTCAGAGACGTGTGTGTGAAATTTAGGCTACCACTGACGATTAGCGTAGATACCATTCCCAATCAAAGGGATACCACAATCGCCATATAAGTTAACCATGGAAATTGATTGTTTTAAAATTGACAGATAATGAACTAAGTGTAATATAATTGGAAAATTAAACGAGACTTACCTTGGTAAGGTGAAGTTTAGTTGAAATTTCATCGACCACAATTCCCCCATGGAGCTTCACATAGAGAGAAGACGCAGCTATCTGCTGGAACTTATCAGGCTTTAGAGTACATGCAAGATGTTACTTAGACATCTTGCCAAATATTATTTTTGAAAATCATTAATAGGGTAGGGTAAGGGTGGGTATGTGAAGCTCCATGGGGGAATTGTGGTCGATGAAATTTCAACTAAACTTCACCTTACCAAGGTAAGTCTCGTTTAATTTTCCAATTTCATCTCCCACATATTCCCCCAAGGAGCCCCACATAGAGATTTTAGAGTTGATTTTCTAAAATAATACAACAACAAACTTTAAAACTAGCAATTTAATGTAATATATACATATAGATATTTATAATAGTGTGTGTACACTATGTAGCAACATGCACTAGTAAATACTTTGAAAAATTTAAATTTACATTTTTTCTAAGATTGCTTCTTGGAAAGTATAAGTGTCATTTTCTATTGTTTTGTCATAATATTGGCCAAAAACTTTGGCGTTTGCCCAGCCAGCTGTATTTATTATTGTTTCTAATGACACCCCCTGAAGTTTTGCCTTTGAAGTGGAAGTTGATCTGGTACTATGAGGTCCATAGCTACCATCAATACCTGCCTTCAATAAAGTAAGTTTTACCCATCGTGAAACTGTACTTTTGACCACCTGATTATGTGGTTTCATTGTGCTTATGAGCAATTTTTTACCTTGCCTTAGACTTCGAGTTCGTCTTAAGTACTCTTTAAGTGTGTGCACAATACATAGAGGTTTATTGTCATGAAAAGCTTTGAGTTTTATAACCCCCAAATGCTTACCTGGTTTGGTTTGTTTAAGAACATGGTTTGGAAAAATCATGACTATATCTTCTGAAATTGTTATGTCTGCAATTTCAATTAAATGTAGAGTTTGACAGCGCTGTGCTGTCACTAATAGGAAAAGCATTGATAATTTACACGATAATTGTAGTAAAGTCATATCATCTAATTTTTGTAAATATAAAAGAACTTTATTGACATCCCAAATATGGTTGTATTTTGGTAAAGCTGGTCTTTCTAAGAAGGCACCTTTCATAAATCGAACAATTTCCTCATTTTGATGAATATCAATATTGCCACAAAGCTTAAGAAAGACACTTATTGCTGATCTGGCTATACCTAATGTTTTGTATTTAAGGCCTTTATCAAATAAATAAGACAAGAACCTTAACACTTGATTAATCGAGGGTTGAAAGGGGTTAATTTTTTGCCCACAGAATAAAATCCACTTGGAAATGTAACAATGGTATTGTTTTTTGGTACTGTCTCTCCATGATTTAAGGATGACTTTCCTTGCCCTTTTAGGGATTCCTCTGTTTCTGAGTGCTGCCCTGATATACGAAAAACTCCTAAGTTCATCCTTGTTAGTGGATGCTTCGTTTGTGGTTTGTGCGGTAGGTGTAGACACTCTGAAACCCTTGGGAGCTTGAAGCAGGGTCCGCATATCAGGTGCAGCAGACTTGGCCACCAACTTTGTGTTGGCCACACAGGAGCCACTATTACTGCTTTGGTTTTGTCCTCCTGCACCTTTTGTAAAACTCTGTCTACTAGACTGAAAGGAGGAAAAATATAATAATTTTCAGTGTTCCATGTCAAGGAAAAAGCATCAATTGCAAATGCTCCAGGATCTGGTCGCCGTGTTACATATGTATTTAATTTATTATTAAGTCTAGATGCAAACAAGTCTATTGTCATATCTGGGTACACACAAAGTATGTCATTAAACAAATTGCTAACAATAGCCCATTCCCCATCATTATTTATTTTCCTGGATTGTTCGTCTGCTTCACAATTCTCTATACCAGGTACATGAGCAGCACTTAAATGTATTTTCTTTTCAATACACCAAAACCAAATGTCACGTGCTAAATTGTCGAGCTCTTTTGTCCTACCCCCGAGTTTGTTAATGTAGGCACAGCTTGTAGTGTTGTCCATGAAAATGCGTACATGTGAATTTGTTACGTTCTTGCAGAATGTTAACAATGCTAATTGACATGCTTTTAGTTCTAGGATATTGATGTGTGCAGTTTGTTCTGCAAATGTCCAGTGTCCACCTGTTTTTATGTCATTAGTTTGATCATGGGCCCCCCAACCTGTTTTCGAAGCATCGGAATAAAGAATTAATTTTGGTTTTCCATGTGAAATTCGTTTATATGAAATTTCCAATGAATTGATCCACCAGGTCAGTGTAGGTAAAATTGATTTTGGGATGTTCATAAAACTGTCAAAATTCCCAAAATGTTTTTGTAATTCTGTATCTCTAATTTTTTCTAATGGTTTGTAATACAAGGGAGCATATTCCACCCCTGGTTCAGCTGCTACAAATTTTCCTATAAGTTTAGAAAAATATCTGATTGTACATCTTTTGATAGACAAGATTGCTTTACAAAGCTGAATTATGTCAGTACGTCTGTCATGTGTTAGTCTAACAGTCATAGTTCTAGAGCAAAGAAGAAACCCAAGAAATACAATAACTTGTGTTGGTTTTAACACAGATTTTGTTGGATGCACAGTAAATCCTAGCGAGTCCATAAGTGCTACTGTTTCATTGATGTTTTCTAAACATTTACTGTAACTTTGACCTTGTAAACAGCTGTCATCAATGAATGCTGAACTGACATGACCTTGTGCACGTAATTTAGCAAAAACTGGTTTTAGTAGCTTTGTGAAAACTCTCGGAGATGTTGTTAAGCCCATTACAAGAGAGGTAAATTCATATTTTTGACCATTAAAATAGAACCTGAAGTATTTCCTATCCAATTCAAGAATTGGAATTGAGTAAAAAGCTTCAGACAAGTCGACTGAACCAAAGAAACAATTAAGTCTCATTGCATTAAATGCTGAATGTAATGTCTCCATTTTAAAATGCTTTTTGTCCATGAATCTCTCATTAAACCCTTTTAAATTGAGAATTACTCGAATTTTACCATCTTTCTTTGGCCTATAGAAAATATTTGAAATGTATTCATCATTATTATGTGTGTGTACTTTCTCAATAATGTTACAAGCTAGAAACCGATCTAATTCTTTCTGAATTTTTAGACTTTCCTCTGGAGCAAATTTTAAAGGTTTCGGAACAAAGTGTTGTTTTGGTTTTTTGCCAAGTTCAATACTGTAACTGTAAACAGTCTGCAGAATCCATCTATCGGAAGTTATTTTTTGCCAGTTCTTAATACACAGTCTAGTTTTGCCTGCCTGAAAATTTTGAAGTGTATTTTTTAGACTTAAACTACCTACATCATTCAATGTTTCTGCTGCTGATTGCTTCTTCTCCCGCCCCTCTGATGTTGTTTTGGTCGTGATTGCTGGTGTGTTTGTGTTTGGTTGTATCCCCGTCGTTGTTGTTGGTAGTTGGGGTTGTTGTTGTATCCGGGGGAGTAGTTGGATGGTCTGTTGTTGTTGTTGTTGTAGTTGTAACTCCTCCCCCCTCTTTTCCCTAAAAAAGGAAGTCTAGAACTTGTCATCTTGATTTTTGGCCCATCTAATTTCTTGAGTGATTCCTCAAGATTGTCCCCAAACAGACTTTTGGAGCTTGCTGGTAAGTCGCAAACCGATTTGTATTGTGGCGGAACCCATTTTTTGATACGGGCTGCTCTTGTTGCTGTAGTTTCTCTGACTAGAAGACATAAGATTTTAAATGTGTCCATTACAAGTTCTTGTGTGCGATGCATTTCACCATTTTTCTTCATGTTTTCTAATGCTCTAATTGTAGGGATTAAAGCTAAGTTTAGGGCGGAAGTAGTCTTCTGTAGCATAAAATCATAAGATTTTAGGCCACTTTTGGCGTCTCTCCAGATTGCATCATCCAGTCTTGGCACTTGCAAGGTTTCTATGTTTTCAGGCCTTTTATATTTTTTCTTGTATGCATCGATGGCATCTTTGTCTTGTTTCGACAATTTGTTAGTTCGCCCCCTCAATGCTAGACCTGCTATTTTTGCCAGTTGATTTTCCACAGGGCCGTCAGTTTCTTCAGCAGTCTGAAAAAATTGCTCCAACTGATCAAAATCGTCTTCCTCCGTTGAATTTTCATTTTGACTTGCATTGAAATAGTCCATTAAAGGATCGTTGGAATTTATTTCCCCCTCAGCATCATCATCCTCTTCTGACTCTGAATCTGTTGCAACAGATATTGTTGCTGGAGGGTCGGCATTATTGGATTTCTCAAAATCCTCACCAAGAGAAATAATGCATTTTTTGGCTGGTGTTGGGCAAATTTCTATTGATGAAGGTCTTTTCTTTAATTCAGTTATGTCTTTCCGCATTTCTGCTACCGCCGATGCCAGAGTTTTAATGTTCTTTGTTGCCTCGCCAAAGCGTGACAATTGTGTCTCAAGTTTGTTTACAACGTTCTCTAATTTGTCGTCAGGTGCGTGCGCATGCGCACTATCCCATTCGGCGTCATTTCCGCCGAAGCCATGTGCTTCCATCATTCTGAAAAACCAAACCCACGTGTTTGTCAAATTGTAAACAAGAGAGTGTTGATGATATTTTATATCGTAAAATAGCATGTTTAAATTAAGGTCAGCTTTAACACCTTTTATCATTGAAGACGACAACGATGTAAGGCGAATTTTAGACATTCGAAATGACCTAGTTTTATGCAAAATCTATTTTTAGCTCCGCCATTGTTTACAAAATTTTCTTATTTCGGATATCTTGCCGTTTTACGGCGACAATAATTCATTTTATGATAGGAGCTTCATCCATTTTATGGAAATAAGTGTTATGGATAATCGGTAGTAATTTTACCACCCATCTTACGAGATATTTGCGAATTCGTCATTTTATGACCGGGAGACTGAATCGTTCTCCTCTCGCAAATTGAAACTATTAAATCGGGAAAAACCCGAATGATCTATACAAATAAAAAGAAGTAAAGAACATTTATGTCTTTGTAAATGGTCTGAACCGTTGTGATTGTTCGATGTTGTTGATACATGCGTTTCCTGTTGTCTGCAATAAAGCACACAACATAAGTATCGGAAAATCTAGGTTAAATTTAGGCACTTACCGTTCGAAATTATCCGGAATATTATTCTAAATATTTCTTTTCCTGATCAAGTGAAGATTTGGTAGTGAATTCTCGTATAATATAACGATTTTTTAAGATATAAAATTCCGAAATTTTCTTTATTGCTGATAAGCCCAGCGTTTTAGCCTCGTTCTGATAAGTTCCAGCAGATAGCTGCGTCATCTCTCTATGTGGGGCTCCTTGGGGGAATATGTGGGAGATGAAATGGTATAACAAGTGTGTAGATATGAGTATGAAAATAAATACTGGAGGTTGGAAATTACTTTTTAAGTCACCTGGCTACGCCAGGGTGAGCTTTTCTGTTCGATAGTCGTCCGTTGTCCGTCAACATTTTGATTCAAATGACATCTCCTCTGAAACCTCTAGGCCAATGTTGATAAAACTATGCAGGAATGTTCCTTGCATGAAGCTCTACCAAAATTGTTCAAAGAATTCCATTCCATGCAGAACTCTGGTTGCTATGGCAATACATAGGAAAAACTTTAAAAATCTTCTTCTCTGAAACCACAAGGCCTAGAGCTTAGATATTTGGCATGTAGCATTGTCTAGTGGACCTTTACCAAGATTGTTGAAATTATGACCCCCGGGTCAAAATTGACCCCACACGGGTGGGCACTTAGTTTTTGCATAGGCATATAGAGGAAAAACTTTAAAAATCTTCTTCTCTGAAACCACAAGGCCTAGAGCTAAGATATTTGGCATGTAGCATTGTCTAGTGGACCTCTAGCAAGATTGCTCAAATTATGACCCCTGGGTCAAAATTGACCTGGCGGGGGGAGTCACTTAGTTTTGCATAGGAGTATATAGGAAAACTTTCAAAATCTTCTTCTCTGAAACCACAAGGCCTAGAGCTTAGATATTTGGCATGTAGCATTGTCTAGTGGACCTCTACCATGATTGTTCAAATTATGACCCCCGGATTAAAATTGACTCTGCACAGGGGGTCACTTAGTTTTACATTGACTTATGTAGGAAAAACTTTAAAAGTCTTCTTCTAGAAAACCACAAGGCCTAGAGCTTAGATATTTAGCATGTGGCATTGTCTAGTGGACCTCTACCACGATTGTTCAAATTATGACCCCCGGATTAAAATTGACTCTGCACAGGGGGTCACTTAGTTTTACATTGACTTATGTAAGAAAAACTTTAAAAGTCTTCTTCTCTGAAACCACAAGGCCTAGAGCTTAGATATTTGGCATGTAGCATTGGCTAGTGGACCTCTAGCAAGATTGTTCAAATTATGCCCCTGGGATCAAAATTGGCCTTTCCCTGGGGGAGTCACTTAGTTTTACATAGGCTTATATTGGAAAATCTTTAAAAATCTTCTTCTCTGAAACCAAAAGGCCTAGAGCTTAGATATTTAGCATTTGGCATTGTCTAGTGGACCTCTACCAAGATTGTTCAAATTATGACCCCTAGATCAAAATTGACCATGCCCGGGGGTCACTTAGTTTTACATAGGCTTATAAACCTGGTCAAAATAAACCCCTCCTGGGGAGGGGAGAAAGCACTTGATTTCACATAGGCTTATATAGGGAAAACTTTAAAAAAAAACACAAGGCTGACAGGCAGATAATAGATAGTTGAAATGATACTTGGCGTTGTGTAGTGGACCTCTACAAATTGTTAGAATCATGACCCCTTTTATTATAGCAAATGGTAGTCAGGTGAGCGATATAGGGCCATCATGGCCCTCTTGTTTATTATACCCCCACAAAACGAAGTTTGGGGGGGGTATATAGGAGTGAGCTTGTCGGTTGGTCGGTTGGTCGGTCGGTCGGTTGGTCGGTTGGTCTGTTGGTTTTATGGTTTCCGGATGATAACTCATGAACGACTTGACCGATTTAAATAATATTTGGTACACAGGTGCAACATAAAAAAATACAGGTCAAGTTTGACTTTGGGGTCAGTAGGTCAAGGTCACAGTGACCCTGAACAGTAAAACAGTTTCCGGATGATACTCATGAACGACTGGACCAATTTAAATAATTTTTGGTACACAGCTGTAACATCATGAAATACAGGTCAAGTTTGACTTTGGGGTCAGTAGGCCAAAGGTCAAGGTCACAGTGACCTTGAACAGTAAAACGGTTTCCAGATGGTAACTCATGAACGACTTGACCAATTTAAATAATTTTTGGTACACAGGTGCATCATCAGAAAATACAGGTCAAGTTCGACTTTGGGGTCAGTAGGTCAAAGGTCAAGGTCACAGTGACCCTGAACAGTAAAATGGTTTCCGGATGATAACTCATGAAAGACTTGACCGATTTAAATAATTTTTGGTACACAGGTGTTACATCATGAAATACAGGTCAAGTTTGACTTTGAGGTCTGTAGGTCAAGGTCACAGTGACTCGGAATAGTAAAACGGTTTCAGATGATAACTCATGAACGACCTGACCTATTTATATTATTTTTGGTACACATCATGAAATACAGGTCAATTTCGACTTTGGGGTCAGTAGGCCAAAGGTCAAGGTCACAGTGATCCTGAACAGTAAAACGGTTTCTGGATGATAACTCATGAAAGGTTTGACCTATTGAAATAATTTTTGGTACACAGGTGTAACGTCATGAAATACAGGTCAGGTTTGACTTTGAGGTCTGTAGGTCAAGGTCACATGACTCGAAACAGTTGAACGGTTTCCGGATGATAACTTAAGAATGCTTGGGGCTAGGATCATGAAATTTGATAGGGAGGTTAGTGATATTAACATGTTTGAAATAAACCTATTAAATTTAATAATAATCCATACTTTCCAACCTTACATATTTTGTGTGCTATTAAAACAATACATTTACACAACTTACTGTATAATAACTGAAATGTATGTCCTTGTGGCCATTCCTTTGCTATGGTTGCCATACTTCTGTGACAAAGCTGTATTGTGGGGGTATAATTCGTCACTCTTGTGACAGTTCTAGTTTAAACTAAGACGTAATTGTTGCTAATTTGGGGGATCCTCGGCACACTTAATAATCATATACAAACTGTCATATGTTTTCATAATTGATTAATCAGCAGATGACACATATTTACGCAATTATCTTCTGAAAGTGTCACCAAAAGTCAATACCTGAATTGACAATACACAGTTTGGTTGATGATACTCCAAAAAAATACTACAAAAAAAAATAGGCGACTAAAAATTTAACTTATTAGCTTAGAAATCATTTGAACTTGAAGGAAATAAAGTAACTGGGTTTCACTTAAAAAATTGCCTCGTCTTATAAACGAGTCTATACAAAAACCACATAATTTCCATGGCAAAGTAGGGGAGTCTTCTTATAAGTGGATCGCCTTAAAGGCGCGGAAATATGGTAGATACAGATAAAAAAGTCTAGAGAAAAACTTCAAAATCTAAATGAGTTAAATGACATCTGGCGAATCAAAAATCCAGAGAAAAAGCAATATACGTGGCATTCAAATAGTAAGAGTGAAATATCTTGTCAATAATTATATCTTGATTGGCTTTGCCAGGGTAAATCAAGTAAGTTTAGAGGATAGTGACTTTTACCCAAATGAATTTTCCATTCCAAAGTTAAATAACAAAGAAACAAATACTTGTGAGAGAATTTTAAATGTAAGCAAGTGTGTGGATGTGTTATTAGATATACAAAATGATAAAAGCCAGGGTTCCGATGGTATTACTGCAGAATTATATGAGATATTTTGGCCAGAATTAAATCAATACTATTTCAGAGCAATTAATTATGCATATGAAACAGGCGGTCTTTCACAATTACAAAAACAAGGAATAATTACTACAAAATTGCTACAAAAGCAGTCGCAAATAGAAGAAAAAAAAGTTTTACCAAAGATTATACATCATTTGCAAACAGGGTTTATGAAAAATAGTTATATAGGTGAAAATAAGGCTAATTTATGACATACTAGATCATTTAAATGAACACAATTTACCAGGGTTGTTATTTTTTGCAGACTTTGAAATGGCATTTGATAGCCTATATCATAGCTTTCTGTATAAAACTCTAAGGTATTTCATTTCAGAGAATGACTTATCAAGTGGATTGAAACCTTTTACAATGATATGCAAAGTGCTGTGTCTAATAATGGTTTTATATCAGATTTCTTTCAAGTTGAAAAGGGTGTATATCAAGGATGTCTACTTGAGCCTTACCTGTTCATTATTGTGATTGAAGTTTTACCATCTATAGTTCGAAATAAAAAAATAGTTGGTGTCAAATTTTATAATACAGAAGTTAAAGAATAACTTTTTGCTGACGATGCAACATTCGTATTAAGTACAAAATCTTCTTTTGAAAATCTTATTAATACAATTGAAAAGTATGGAAGCATTTCAGGTCTCAAATTGAATGTAAACAAATCAGTGGTACTGCAAGTTGGGTCTCTTAAAATTTATTGTAAATACAAAAAGTTTAACTGGACATCAGAAAAAGCTTTAACACTTGGTGTTGTCGTGTTGTCTTTGAAAATGATAAAAAGAAAGTTCTTACTTCAAATTTAAATTCAAGAATATTAGAAGCTACATCAGCTCTGAAAAGCTGGCAAAAACATAATTTATCATTGTTGGAAAAATAACAGTTTTAAAAGCCTTTATTTTTCCAAAACTACTGTTTCCACTGGCATTTCTTCATGGTCCTCCTTATAAATGAAATAAATAGACTATTTTATCAATTTCTCTGGGATAATAAACGAGATAAAATATCTTGGACAATTATTAGACTGGAAATTGATAAAGGGGGGTTAAATATGATTGATTTTAAAGCAAAATTAAATACAATTAAATGCAGCTGGTTGTACAGAATATTTAATGAAACTAACAAAGGCTACTTGAAAAACTGTTATAGACATGAACTTAAAAAATGGGGTGGTAGACGGTTGTTTGAGTCTAACTTTCAAGAAAAAGACGTTGATAAAATGTTCAGAAATAAATTTCTTAAAACCTAGTTACCAGCTGGACAAGAATTAATTTTAGCACAAAAATAGATAACATACCAAAAGAAATACTTTGGATTAACTCTAACATTAAATTGAGTAATAAAACAATCTTTCATAGAGAGCTATATCAAATTTGTAGAACATACACTTTTATAATTTTTTTGAATTAAAACAATTATTTGATGTGTCCTTGCATCAGCAGGGTTAGATAATTATGACATAGCACAAATGGTGCAGCCACTAGTGCAGTAGTAGGAAATGCCAATAGACACTATACTTAAAACAGCAGGATTGAAATGTGACTGTGTGTTCAGGAAGTTTTACAAAAGATAGATCACTAACAGTGCTCACAATTAGTAATGAAATCTTGAATTTACACAAAAACACATAAAATAGAACAATATTATTATACCCCCGAAATGAATTTGGGGGGGGTATATAGGAGTCACCCGGTGGTTGGTCAGTCGGGCGGTCGGGCGGGCGGTTGGTTAGTCGGTCGGTCAGGCGGTTTGTAGCATTTTCCTTGTCCGGAGCATAACTTGAAAACTACTTGTTGGAATTCAATACAACTTCATACAATGGTCAAGCACAGTAAGAGGAAGTGCAGTGTACAAGAACCATAAGTCTATCTTGAGTAAAATGGTCAAGTACATTGAGAGGAAGTGCAGTGCACAGGAATCATAACTCTTTCTTGACTCATTTCAGAGTTATTGCCCTTAGTTACTTTTCCGTGTCTGGAGCATAACTTGAAAACTACTGGTGGGAATTCAATACAACTTCATACAATGGTCAAGCATAGTAAGAGGAAGTGCAGTGTACAAGAACCATAAGTCTATCTTGAGTAAAATGGTCAAGTACATTGAGAGGAAGTGCAGTGCACAGGAATCATAACTCTTTCTTGACTCATTTCAGAGTTATTGCCCTTTGTTACTTTTCCTTGTCCGGAGCATTACTTGAAAACTACTGGTTGGAATTCAATACAACTTCATACAATGGTCTAGCACAATGAGAGGAAGTGCAGTGTACAAGAACCATTACTCTATCTTGAGTAATTACAGTTATTGCCCTTTGTTACTTTTCCTTGTCCAGAGCATAACTTGAAAACTACTGGGTGGAATTCAATACAACTTCATACAATGGTCAAGCACATTGAGAGGAAGTGCAGTGAACAGGGACCATTACTCTATCTTGATTAATTACAGAGTTATTGCCCTTTGTTATTTTTCCTTGTCCGGAGCATCACTTGAAAACTACTGGTTGGAATGCAATACAACTTCATACAATGGTCCAGCACAATGAGAGGAAGTGCAGTGTACAAGAACCGTAACTCTATCTTGACTAATTACAGAGTTATTGCCAAGAACAATATCTCTATTTTAGTTTTGTTTTGCAAGGTATTCTGTTACTATGAACTTCCTCAGTTTATAAAGCAGTCTTTCGGAGGTATTAATCACATTTAGTGATAGGTCTAGTTATGATAGGTAAAGGATCATATTAAGTAGTGAGTTAGAAATGAATGTGGGAAGCTGCCATATAATAAGTCATGTTTTATGCATAATATTGATAATAAATTGTTTAAAACATTGTCAAACTAAAGGCATCAAGATAATGTTGTATTAATTGTGCCTACAATTGTTATTTACATGTTTTATTCATGATTACATGTACATTGAATCTATGTTATATTAGATAATTATGTATGTCACTTGTATATTTGTGTAATTGTCACTTTTACTAGATTTTGTCTCAAATATGGGCGATACTAGTCAGTTAAAAAATCTCCGTTATCACAATTTTACATGATCAATACAGTACCAGTCTTCAAAGTTTATAATATGTATTAGACATTACGGTATTCAAGTCGAATCATTATCACTTTTGAATTACTTTTTTCATGTAACCTGCTTTTCTACTGTAAAAAAATCTTTATTGGAAACAATTGGAATGGTTTTATTGACCAAACAATGTCACCATGAACATGGACTCTAAAAACTCCAGTGATTCATTTGGTGGATTAGGATAACAAAATTGACAAATTAAACGAAACTTAAGTTTTATGTTAATTTTGTTAGTCCTAATCTACTAAGAATCACAGGCCCTCCCTAAAAACCCACCCTTAGTGCAACTTACACATCCATAGTCCATGGTGATCTATCCTCTGAAGTCTTATTTGCGTGTCACGTAACCACGTTCACTCCTGTGATTCTTGGTAGATTAAGACTAACAAAATTAACATCAAACTTCAACTTTAGGTAAGTTTCGTTTTAATTTGTCAGTTTCTTTCTGACAGGATTTAGGTATAGGTTAGTGTTCATTTTGATGCATTTACGAAAATAAATTGGTGGTTGAAATTATTTTTTGTAAATCAGCATCGGTCCCCTATTTTACTGACTCTGTATATAATTATTGATTTACCCAAGTTAAAGTGCAGCAAATGAGATTGGACAAAAAATAATTTCAAACACTAAAACCTGTTTTAGTTTGTTTTGCAAATATATTTTGCAGACTTGGTTAGCTATCATTAATAAGACTTTGTAATATTTCATAATGCACCATAATAGAGCTCATGTGTAATCCATGTATTGCTACAGAAGTAGTTTAGTAAGAATTTGGTTGGATTTTAAATCCATTTATCATTTACCAATTTTTGTAAGGGGGGAACAGGGATGGGATGGGGGGAGCATTGTGTAGTGGACCACTATGTAGATTGTTCCAATCAGGACCCCAGGTCAATTTTTACCCTTTCTGCAGTACCCTGATAACAGGTGGTAGCCAGGTGAGCGATAAAGGGCCATCTTGGCCCTCTTGTTTCATATTTCTTTTTCAGATTTGCTTCTTGGTCAACATACCAAAGTTGAAGAAATTATTTAATTAGGAAAATCAAAACGTAGAGATGTTTGATTCTTATTTCATTTTTAGCTCATCTTTTCGTCAGCGTAAGTGTCCACATCGGCATCCGCGTTGGTGTCACTCCTTAGTTAAGTTTTTCGTACCGCCCCACTTTATTTCAAAACTATTAGAAGTATGGCTTTGAAACTTACCATACTTGTTAACCATCATAACTTCCATCTACAGACAAGAGTACATAACTCTGTCAAGGTTTTTGACAGAATTATGGCCCTTTTTTTACTTAGAAAGTGTATTGAGCTTGGTTAAGTTTTTCGTAACACCCCATTTTATTTCAAAACCATTAGAGGTATTGCTTTGAAACTTATCATACTTATTTATCATCATTACCTCCATCAACAGACGATAGTGCATAACTCTGTCAAGGTTAGATTATTCACATATAAGCACATTTGTGAAATGAACAGGTAGACGTTACCAATGTTCCAAGTTTTTGAGTGAGTAGGCCATCTTTTTGGTAGTATTTTTAACATCAACCAGTATCTAAGCACCAACAAATACATACAAAATAATGAGCAACATGGTGAAAATCAGACTGTAACTACCTCCGTTGCTAAATTTTTGTCGGAAACTGATTACCTGTGCTCAATTTCAAGCCAATATCCGGTGGTCGTTCATTCACAGTGATAAAGATAACACAAAAATAGCCACACAACTTTTAGTACGTTCATGTGGCCGTCCTTATATTTTTTCATATCCAGGCTGTTACTTTGTCATGCATTGAAGGATTTTAAAATAATGTGGCACAAATGTTCAGCACGTCAACACAACATGTCAGGTGCATGACCCACATCCCTGTCTCAAAGGTCAAGGTGACACTTAGAGGTTAAAGATAATGGAAAAATGTGTATGTGCACACAATCATGTGTGTATGGACTGTAACTTTGTCATGCATTAATGGATTTTAAAATAACTTGGCACCAATGTTCAGCATATCAAGACCACCTCAAAGGTCAAGGTCACACTTAACAGTTTAAAGGTAATGGAATACTGTTTACATGGTAATTCTATCAAGCATGGAAGGATTTTAAAATAACATGGCACCATTGTTAAGCACATGGAGATGACATGTCACATGGCAGTCCTGCATTCTTACCTTGAAGGTCAAGGTCTCACTGAGGGGTCAGTCGGTTTATAATCCTGTATATATGCATATGTTTATGTTTGGATTGTAACTCTGATGCACATTCAAAGATTTTAAAATGAATTGTAACAAATGTTCAGCACATTGAGATAAAGTGTCATGCACAAGTACTGGGTCCACACTTTGAAGGTCAGGACCACAGACTGAGACACCTATTTGGGGGCATTCATCACTTGTGAGGGACAGATCTAGTTTTTTTTTTTCTTCATACTGTCTTGGTGTAAGTTAGCAAAAAAAAACACAAATCTCTAAACTTTGCTTGATTAGTAACAGTGTCTTTATTGCAGAATATGATGTTTTTGCTTGGCACGATACTGGGTTTGATTTCGAAGCTTCCCCGACAAAAACTGTTGACATCTCTTGTGCTGACCAAAACAGTACTGTGAGGTTTCCACTGACCATCGAAATCCTCAATTCTGTAAGTAATTGTTATCAGAGTCATTTTAAGCTCCACTTTTCGAAAAGTGGTTAAGTTTTTCGTACCATCCCACTTTATTTCAAAACCATAACAGATATTGCTTTGAAATTTACTTATTTACCATCATTACCTTCATTCACAGACAAGAGTACATAGCCCTGTGAAGGTTTTTGTGTCGCCCTTTGGGAGAAAAGGCGATACATAGGGATCGCTTTGTCCATCAGTCTGTCGGTCCATCCGTCTGTCACAAAAACTTTGTTGGCTATAACTTTGCCATTTCTTAAGATTTCTTCATCAAACTTTGGAATTGTATTGTTTATGACAAAGGTACGTGATGCTGTAAAATTTTGTAGGTCAAGGTCATGTTTGACAGAAAAGGGGAACTATCCTACTCGCCTCGGCGTCACCTTTGGTGTCACACCTTGGTTAAGTTTTTTGTACCACCCTACTTTATTTCAAAACCATTAGAGGTATTACTTTGAAACTTACTATACTTGTTTACCATCATAACCTCTATCTACATTTAAGAGTACATAACTCTGTCAAGGTTTTTGTCAGAATTATGGCCCTTTTTAGCTCACCTGGCTTTGCCAGGGTCAACTTTTCTAATGGATTTTTGTCCGTCGTCCGTCCATCTGTCAACAGTTTGATTCAACATCTCCTCTGAAACCACTGGGCCAATATTTATAAAACTATGCAGGGATGTTCCTTGCATGAAGCTCTACCAAAATTGTTCATAGAATTCCATTCCATGCAACTCTGGTTGCTATGGCAATAAATAGGAAAAACTTTAAAAATCTTCTTCTCTGAAACCACAAGGCCTAGAGCTAAGATATTTGGCATGTAGCATTGTCTAATGGACCTCTACCAAGATTGTACAAATTATGACCCCCAGGTCAAAATTGACCCCGCGCAGGTGGTCACTTGGTTTTACATAGGCTATATAGGAAAAACTTCTTCTCTGAAACCACAGGGCCTAGAGCGTAGATATTTGGCATGTAGCATTGTTTAGTAGACCTCTACCAAGATTGTTCAAATTATGCCCCTGGGGTCAAAATTGACCCCGCCCGTGGGGTCACTTGGTTTTACATAGGCTTATATAGGAAAAACTTTAAAAATCTTCTCTGAAACCACAGAGCCTAGAGCTGAGATATTAGGCATGTAGCATTGCCTAGCGGACCTCTACCAAGTTTGTTCAAATCATGACCCCTGGGTCAAACTTGACCCAGCTCAGGATTGGGGGATCTCTTGATTTTACATAGAAAAAACTTTAAAGTCTTCCTCTCTGAAATCACAAGGCCTAGAACTTAGATATTTAGCATGTAGCATTGCCTTGTGGACCTTTACCAAGATTGTTCAAATCATGATCCCTGGTTGAAAATTAACCCTTCCCGGGAGGGGGGCAGCAGGGGCACGGGTCACTTGATTTCGCATAGGCTTATGTGGTGGACCTCTACGAATTATGTTCAAATCATGACCCCTTGTATTATTGGCAATTGATATACAGTTGAGCGATATAGGGCCATCTTGGCCCTCTTGTTTGACTTAAAAAGTGTATTGAGCTTGGTTAACTTTTTCGTACCACCCCACTTTATTTCAAAACCGTTACAGATATTACTTTGAAACTTACCATACTTATTTACCATCATTACCTCTATATACAGACAAGAGTACATAACTCTGTCAAGGTTTTTGTCAGAATTATGCCCTTTTTTGACTTGGAAAATACATTGAATATGGGTAAAATCCACTTATTGACTTTACCCTTTCAGATATTGCTTTGAAACTCTGAATGCTTGTTTGCATCATTACCCCCATCTGTAGACAAGAGAAGGTACCTCTGTCAAGAGTTTAAAAAAAAAATAAGGCTCAGTCCACATTTTAGCTCGACTTTTTGAAGAAAAGGGGAGATATCCTACTCGCCTTGGCGTTGGTGCCACACCTTGGTTTAGTTTTTCGTACCACCCCACTTTATTTCAAAACCATAAGGGTTATTACTTTGAAACTTACCATATTTGTTTACCATCATAACCTCCATCAACAGACAAGAGAACATAACTCTGTCAAGGTTTTTGTCAGAATTATGGCCCTTTTTCGACTTGGAAAGTGCATTGAGCTTGGTTAAGTTTTTCGTACTACCCCACTTTATTTCAAGACCATTACAGATTACTTGTTTACCATCATGATTTCCATACACATGCAGGAGAAGGTAACTCTGCCAAGGATTTCATTTGAATTATGGCCCTTTTCAACTTAAAAACTTAGTTAGAATTTTCATTCTTGTCCACTTGTTGACTTTGAAAGTTGGAGTACTTATGTACCATCATGATACCTATCTGTAAGCAAGAGAAGATAACTCTGTGAAAATGTTTCTTGATTTGTACTTAGAAATTCCTAGTTAAAGTATTGTGTGCAACTGGTACTGTCATGCACATATATCAACCACTTGAAGTATTAATCTACAACTTTTCTGTAGTATTCAGGGATATCAAACAATATAGTTTGATAACTTTTGACTTAATATCTTGCTACTTGTGGCCCTTGTTTATACAGATCCTTGTTTTGCCTTAAACTGTCAAAGTTTTGTTTTATTGGCAAGCACTAAAAAAGTCAAGCGTGCTGTCCTACTGACAGCTCTTGTTTAGTAAACCATTTGAGATGTTACTTTGAAAGTTGGAATACTGGTTTACCATCATGATTTCCATACACAGGCAGGAGAAGGTAACTCTGCCAAGGATTTCATTTTAATTATGGCCCTTTTTATGTCTCCCCCACCTCGGGGGGAGACATATTGTTTTTGCCCTGTCCGTCAGTCCGTCCGTCCGTCAGTCCGTCCAGTCCGTCCGTCCATTCTCGTTTCCGGACGATAACTAGAGTTCCTTTTGACCTACAGCTCTCAAACTTCATAGGATGAATGGTCTTATTGAGCAGATGATCCCTATTGTTTTTGGGGTCAGTAGTTCAAAGGTCAAGGTCACAGTGACCGTTGGTCAATTTCCGTTTCCGGATGATAACTAGAGTTCCTTTTGACCTACAGCCCTCAAACTTCATAGGATGATTGGTCTTATAGAGCTGATGATCCCTATTGTTTTTGGGGTCAGTAGGTCAAAGGTCAAGGTCACACTGACCGTTGGTCAATTTCTCGTTTCCGGATGATAACTAGAGTTCCTTTAGACCTACAGACCTCAAACTTCATAGGATGATTGGTCTTATAGAGCAGATGATCCCTATTGTTTTTGGGGTCAGTAGGTCAAAGGTCAAGGTCACAGTGACCGTTGGTCAATTTCTCATTTCCGGATGATAACTAGAGTTCCTTTTGACCTACAACCCTCAAACTGGGGAGTCCGTCAGTCCGTCCGTCCATTCTTCGTTTCCGGACGATAACTAGAGTTCCTTTTGACCTACAGCTCTCAAACTTCATAGGATGAATGGTCTTATTGAGCAGATGATCCCTATTGTTTTTGGGGTCAGTAGTTCAAAGGTCAAGGTCACAGTGACCGTTGGTCAATTTCTCGTTTCCGGATGATAACTAGAGTTCCTTTTGACCTACAGCCCTCAAACTTCATAGGATGATTGGTCTTATAGAGCTGATGATCCCTATTGTTTTTGGGGTCAGTAGGTCAAAGGTCAAGGTCATACTGACCGTTTGTCAATTTCTCGTTTCCGGATGATAACTAGAGTTCCTTTAGACCTACAGACCTCAAACTTCATAGGATGATTGGTCTTATTGAGCAGATGATCCCTATTGTTTTTGGGGTCAGTAGTTCAAAGGTCAAGGTCACAGTGACCGTTGGTCAATTTCTCGTTATAATTTGGGGTCACTAACTCAAAGGTCAAGGTCATAAGGGGGGAGACAAGTTTTTTTGTGAAAAACAATCTCTAGTTTTATTAGAAACCCAGTTAAAATTTTCATGCTTGTCCACTCGTTGACTTTTCCATTTGAGATATTTCTTTGAAAGTTGGAATATTTATGTACCATTAACACACCTATCTGTAAGCAAGAGAAGATAACCCTGCGAAATGTTTCTTGATTTGTACTTACAAGTTTCTAGTTAAAGTTGGTACTGTCATGCACATATATCATTAACCACTTCAAGTATTAATTTAAAACTTTGCTCTAGTATTCAGGGATTTTAAACCATTAAGTTTGATAACTCTTGACTTAATATCTTGCTACTTGTGGCTCTTATTTATACAGATCCTTGGGGGTTTTTTTTACTGACAAAGTTTTGTTTTATTGGCAAGCACTGAAAAAAGTCAAGCACACTGTCCTACTGACAGCTCTTGTTTGTACTTATTTTTTGTCACGAAAAAATAAACGTTGGCTACAACTTTGCCATTTCTTAAGATTTCTTCATCAAAGTTTCAAATTGCATTGCTTATGAAAAAAGGGTTGTGATGCTGCCAAAGTTTGTAGGTCAAGGTCATATTTGGCAAGAGTTATGCCCCTTATTTATCCCCCCACCTTGGCGGAGGGGATATAATAATGGGCTCCGTCCGTGTATCCGTCCGTCCGTCTGTCACACTTTTGTCCGGAGCATAACTCCAAACTTTAACTGTACTGAAGGGAATTAGTTGAAACTTTACACACAGATAGAGGACATTGAGAGGTAGTGCAGTGCCCAAGAACCATAACTCTACCCTGCTTAATTTTTGAATTATTCCCCTTTGTTACGTTTTCTTTATTTTTTTTATCCAGAGCATAACTTCAAAAGTACTGAAGGGAATTACTTGAAACTTACTACAGTGATAGAGTACAATGAGGGGAAGTGCAGTGCCCAAGAACCATAACTCTATCTTGCCTAATTTTTTAGTTACTCCCCTTTGTTATATTTTCTTGATTTTTCTTGTCCCGATCATAACTCATAAAGTTATGAAGGGAATTACTTGAAATGTAATACAGTGATAGAGCACAATGATGGGAAGTACATGCCCAAGAACCAGAACTCTACCTTGTCTAATAATACACTGCCAAATACTAATATTTTATTAAATTAGAAACTATACCATATCCATTCCTCTCACCTCAAATTTCTTGGTCATAGAAAGAGCACTTGGCGGGGGGATGACCATGTCCAACATGGCTCTTGTTTTATTTAGATTTTGGCTAGAACTTTGCGATTTCTTAAGATTTCTTAAGATTTCTTCATCAGACTTTCAAATTGCTTTGCTTATGACAGAAGGGTCATGATGCCGCCAAATTTTGTAGGTCAAGGTCATATTTGACAGAGTTATACCCCTTTTTGTACTTAGATTTTGTCATGAAAACTTTACGTTTTACCCTTACCCTTTTTAGCTCACCTGGCTATGCCAGGGTGAGCTTTTCTGATCGATGATTGTCCGTCGTCCGTCAACATTTTGATTCAAATGACATCTCCTCTGAAACCTCTAGGCCAATGTTGATAAAACTATGCAGGAATGTTCCTTGCATGAAGCTCTACCAAAATTGTTCAAAGAATTCCATTCCATGCAGAACTCTGGTTGCTATGGCAACAAATAGGAAAAACTTTAAAAATCTTCTTCTCTGAAACCACAAGGCCTACAGTTTAGATATTTGGCATGTAGCATTGTCTAGTGGACCTCTATCAAGATTGTTCAAATTATGACCCCCGGGTCAAAATTGACCCGCCGGGTGGGCCCTTAGTTTTTGCATAGGAATATATAGGGAAAACTTAAAAAATCTTCTTCTCTGAAACCACAAGGCCTAGAGCTAAGATATTTGGCATGTAGCATTGTCTAGTAGACCTCTACCAAGATTGTTCAAATTATGACCCCCGGGTCAAAATTGACCCCGCACCGGGGGTCACTTAGTTTTGCATAGGAATATATAGGAAAAACTTAAAAAATCTTCTTCTCTGAAACCACAAGGCCTAGAGCTTAGATATTTGGCATGTAGCATTGGCTAGTGGACCTCTACCAATATTGTTCAAATTATGAGCCCCGGGTCAAAATTGACCCCGCCCCGGGGGTCACTTAGTTTTGCATAGGAATATATAGGAAAAACTTAAAAGATCTTCTTCTCTGAAACCACAAGGCCTGGAGCTTAGATATTTGGCGTGTAGCATTGGCTAGTGGACCTCTACCGAGATTGTTCAAATTATGAGCCCCGGATCAAAATTGACCCCACACCGGGGGTCACTTAGTTTTACATAGGCTTATATAGTAAAAACTTTAAAAGTCTTCTTCTCTGAAACCACAAAGCCTAGAGCTTAGATATTTGGCATGTAGCATTGGCTAGTGGACCTCTACCAATATTGTTCAAATTGTGACCCCCGGGTCAAAATTGACCCCGCACCGGGGGTCACTTAGTTTTGCATAGGAATATATAGTAAAAACTTTAAAAATCTTCTTCTCTGAAACCACAAGGCCTAGAGCTTAGATATTTGGCATGTAGCATTGCCTAGTAGACCTCTTTAAAATTTGTTCAAATTATGCCCCTGGGGTCAAAATTGACCTTGCCGAGGGGGGGGGGGATCATTTGTTTTACAAAGGCGTATATAGGAAAACTTATTTGGTATATAACATTATCTAGTGATCTTCCACCAGGCAAGTGAACTTGTACCAAGGTGAGCGATATAGGGCCATCTTGGCCCTCTTGTTGTACTTAATTTATTAAGTTGAAGTTTGGTCACATATTGTCATAAGTTGCAGGTGAGCAATATAGGGGCATCTTGGCCCTCTTGTTACAAAAACAAGGCCCTTAAGGGGATGTAGTGCTTTTCTTATATAATCATTATAGAACCTTAAGAATTTGATCTTGTTGAAGTTTTTCAGTAGAAGTACTGATTTAATTTAGTTACATTTACTAAGTTCTTTATGATTGTAACTTGAAGAAATAAGATATCACCTTGGAGATGAAGCCTCAATGGGATGGTGAAATTTAAAAAAATGCTTTTTTTTCTGAAACAGACAGACCAATACACTATCCTGTTGTTCTTTTTCAGCTATTTGCTTCATTTGGCGGGAGATATAAATTCACTGAATTTGCTTGTTAATATTATTATAATACCCCCGAACACGAAGTGTAAGGGGGGTGTATGTCTGTCTGTCCATAGACGGAATCTTGTGGATACTAAATCTCAAAACCCCTGGTCAAAATTTAATGATACTTCACATAAGTGATAAGTACAATGCCTAGCTGTGCATGGTCTATGATCAGGTCACTAGGTCAAAGGTCAAGGTCACGGGCTGGAGATAGTAAAATCTTGTAGACGCTAAATCTCCAAAACCCCTGGTCAGAATTGAATGATACTTCACAGAAGTAATAAGTACAATGCCTAGCTGTGCATGGTCTATGATCAGGTCACTAGGTCAAAGGTCAAGGTCCCAGGGGCTCAAGATAATCAAATCTCAAAAAAAAAACAGTCAATGTTTAATGATACTTCACAGAAGTGATAAGTACAATGCTTAGTTGTGCATGGTCCATTTTTCAGGTCACTAGGTCAAAGGCAAAGGTCATAGAGGCTCGACATAGTAAAATCTTGTGCGCTTTTAATGGCCAAAACCCCTGTTCAGAATTTAATGATATTTTACAGAAGTGATAAGTACAATGCCTGTATGGTCCATGTTTCAGGTCACTAGGTCAAAGGTCACAGGAACTCAAGATAGTAAAATCTTGTGGACGCTAAGTATTCAAAACCCCTGGTCAGAATTTAATAACACTTCACAGAAGTGATAAGTACAATGCTTAGTTGTGCATGGCCCATGTTTTGGGTCACTAGGTCAAAGGTCAAGATCACAGGGACTCAAGATAGTAAAATCTTGTGTGCGATAGTAAAGTCTTATGCGCTTTTTATCGCCTAAACCCCTGGTCACAATTTAATGATATTTTACAGAAGTGATAAATACAATACCTAGTTGTTAATGGTTCATGTTTCAGGCCGATAGGTCAAAGGTCAAGGTCACAGGGCCACGAGATAGTAAATTTGTATGCGCTCTTAATCTCCAAAACCCCTGATTTCAGTTTGATGATATTTGACAGAAGTGTTGAGTACCATGCCTAGTTGTGCATGGTCCATGTTTCAGGTCACTAGGTCAAGGTCACAGGAGCTCAACATAATAAAATCTTGTGTGCTCTTAATCTCCAAAACCCCTGGTCAGAATTTAATGATACTTCACAGAAGTGATAAGTACCATGCCTTTAGTTGTGCTGATTCAATGTTAAAAGCATCAAATGTAACATAAATTTGATATACTGTGTCAGTGGGGTGTTTGAGGGGGTATTCATCACATTCAGTGATAGTTCTAGTTCTGTATAGAAATTAAAGAGTTTTTGTTGTCTGAAACTAGTACAGTAAACTCTACTTGTAACGATATCGCTTGTAGCAATATACCGCTTGTAAAGATGCTGTGGTTGAAGTCCCGACTCAGAACTTCTACATTTCATTTACTTTCACTCCTGATGTTGTGATATCGCATGTAGCTATATTTCGGATGTTATGATGTTATAAGTTGTGCACCTTTTTAATCAAGCACGCTATACCTACTTTCGGTTTTGGCTGACGCCAGAAATCAACTTTGGATGTCAGGATATTCGGATGTAACAATGTAAATTATATGGTCCCCGGAATATCATTATATGGGAAGTTTACTGTAGTACTGATTTAATTCAACTTACAACAACTAAGTTCTTTGTGACTGTAACTTGAAGAAATAAATTATGCTCTGGGAGATGAGGCCCGAGTTGGGTGGAAAAATTAAAAAAATAAAAATATTCTGAAACAGACCAATATTCTTTCCAGTCATTCAATGAAAATCACTTTCTAGTATTTTAATGATTTACATATACCTCACAGACACATCTGAATTAGTACTAAGTACTTGACAGTTTAGTAATATATCTGTGACAGCAACAGTTATTGACTTCTATGATTTATCGTTAATGTTGGTGTAAATCACTAATGCATGTTTTGTTACACTTTTACAGGCTCCAGTGATCACAAATTCTGGTGGGAACACCACGATTCCTGAAGATGAAACAGGAACTAAAACAATAAAACAAATTGATATTGAGGAGTTTGATTCGGCAGATACTACATGCAGCATGACAAATGATAACGGGTGTCCATTCAGTGTTGTCGGTAAGTAGTCGCAAAGTTCCCTCTGATCAGTTATTGTACATAATTTAAATAATTTTGGTGAAAGTTGAATACATAATCATGTTAATCAACTGCTGTACACCTTGTAAATCACTTTTATATTTCATTGCAGATAATATTATTGTAAAGCTTGCTGGAACCATAGACTCTGACGTATGTAATCTTGTAATAACATGTACAGATGGTGACCAGTCTGCTATTGATACCTATACAGTCTATAAGGAGAATAAGGTAAGGCATATTCTATCAGTGTGAACATAACATTCATGTCTCTTAGCGTCTGGTATATCCAAAAATCATCAAAGGTTTTTTTTACCTCACCTGGCACAAAGTCTTTTCAATCTCTTATTAAACAAAATAAAACAAATAATTCTAATACTCATTGCTATAGAAAGAAATAGTTCTTTGCCACAGCTTGTGATAAATTTCTTGACTTCAGTTTTTATCAAGGCAACAGCAAAGGGATATTCTTCTCGTCCCTGTTATTGTACTTTATACATTATTCCTTGCTTGAGTGAACCAAGTCATACACATTTGAAAACACTGTCTGTGTTAATTTTAACACAGGTATTAAAAATCTGTGACACAATTCCCTCAGTCAGTAAATACGGTGCAAACTCTCAGGAAAGAACTCCCTTGGGAACACAGAAATTCCTGAGAGGTCGATTCCTTATATCACTGACACAACTGAAAAGAAAAAGTCTGTATTTTTAGGGAGGTTGTTTTGCCACATACCAAATACGTACGTGCTGTCCGGGAAAGTTAGACTGTAGTATATAAAATGCAATGAAATATTTAGTTAAAGGGGCCTATTCTAGCTAAAAGACTTGATAAAAATAATGATTGGTAAGACATTTTAGCTCAACTGAGCTATTGTGACCGCCGTATGTCTGTTGTGTGTCTGTCCACATTTAACTTGTAAACCCATAAATGCCACATTTCATGAATAGACATCATGAAAGCTAACAGCATATATGTCTGGGTAGATGAGCTCTAGGCCGAGTTTGAAAATAGGTTGTGTGGAGACAAAAAAGCTAGTTCAGCAGGTCAAAACCTTGTTAAACACTCTAGAGGCTACATTTAGTTAATGATCATCATGAATTCGAAACTGGGTTGTGTTGACTCAAAAACTATTCACTCAATCAAATCATAAAAATATTTGTGGACACTTTAAAAGGTACATTTTGATCCCAATCATTATTAAGATCATCAGAGTGTTTGTCGTAGTGAAGTCCAGATTTATTTAAAACCTGGTCTCCTGGAGCCTGGTACTGCTACATAGTCTTGTATTCACACCAATGTGACACATGTTGTGTCTCAGCAGGTTGGGTCACTACAATTAAGTAACGGTCTGAACTTTTTGTTTGCTGTCATGCCAGTGATGGGTATTGCGTACTGCTGTTGCAGCTCTGTTGTGTTGGCGCACACTTGAAGTTCAGGCATTTGAAGCCCTGTAGGGCTTTTGAACAAGCTGTGAAAATTTTGTCCAGTAGTTGTATTTGCGGGCTTTTTGTGATCAGTGTATTCCATGCTGTATTGACCACTGTCCACTTTATAAGGAGAAAACAGCTAGTATACATGCCACTCGAGCTTACCCGGTAATTGGCACATTTTAAACTCTAAACTACTGCCCTTTACATCCAGCTGATGGAGTTCATTTTTAGCTCACATGAACACGAAGTGCCAAGGTGAGATATTATGATCACCTGGTGTCCATCATCTGTCTGTCTGTCATCTGTCCACACTTAACCTTAAACAAGGTCAAAGGGTCAAATCATAGAAAACCTTGTGTATGCAATAGAGGTTGCATTTTTCATTGGATCTTTATGAAACTTGGTCAGTATGATTGCCTTGATAAAATCTAGGTCGAGTTTGAAAATGGGTTATCTAAGGTCAAAAACTAGGTCAGGGGGTCAAATGATAGAAAAACCATGTTTATGCAATAGAGGTTGCATTTTTCATTGGATCTTCATGAAACTTAGTCATTATGATTGCCTTTGTAAAATCTAGGTCAAGTTTGAACATGAGTTATCTAAAGTCAAAAACTAGGTCACAGGGTCAAATCATAGAAAAACCTTGTGTATGCAATAGAGGTTGCATTTTTCATTCTATCATCATGAAACTGGATCAGTATGATTGCCTTGATGAAATCTAGGTCGAGTTTGAACATGAGTCATCTATGGTCAAAAACTAGGTCATGGGGTCAAATCATAGAAAAACCATGTGTATGCAATAGAGGTTGCATTTTTCATTGGATCTTCATGAAACTTGGTCAGTATGATTGCCTTGATGAATCTAGGTTGAGTTCGAACATGGGTATCTAGGGTCAAAAACTAGGTCAGGGTGGTCAAATTATAGAAAAACCTTGTGTATGCTATAGAGGTTGCATTTTTCATTGGATCTTCATGAAACATGGTCAGTATGATTGCCTTGATGAAATCTAGGTCGAATTCGAACATGGGTCATCTAGGGTCAAAAACTAGGTCATTGGGTCACATATTGTCCCAGGTGAGCGATATAGGGCCATCTTGGCCCTCTTGTTACAACTTCAGGTTAGGATAAGTCTTGTCCGTTAAATGGAGGCAGTTGCTTAACGGAGTGATCATTAATGCAGATTCTTCTATACTTATATAGGTACAGGGAGAGAGAATTCAACAGATAACTGCATACATGTTACTATTAATTTTCAAAGTTCAATTCAATATGTATGCAAATTGTATTTAACTGAAAGTTGTTTATTAGTAATTATAGGTATGTAAATATAATCCTATTATGATTTTTAACCACACCATTCTAATTAAGAAACTCCATACGTACGACTTTTCTCTTAACACTTTACAATGGTTTCACCAATCTGCAGAAGTGAATCCTGTGTTTTTCGCCCAATTTATTTTGTACTGTTAAAGCTCAACTTGCAATATTGCCACAATCTTTAAGGCCAAAAATTATTTTCAGGCAACATGTATTTTTAGCTCACTTTGAAAGTTGTATGTCCATTAACATTTTCCTTCAAACAACATCTTCTCTGCAACCACTGGGCCAATGTTGATGAAACTTGGCAGGGATGTTCTTTGAATGAAGCCCTCTCATAGTTGTTCAAATTATTTCATTCCATGTAGAACCCTGGTTGCTATGGCAACAAATAGTAAAACTTTAAAAATCTTGTCTCAAGAACAGGAAGGCCTAGAGCCGAAGGCGAAGGGGATATTAGAAATGGTCTTCGTCCGTCCGTCCGTCCATCCGTCCGTCCGTCCCAATTTTGTCTGGAGCATAACTCCAAAAGTACTTGAGCGATTTTCTTCAAACTTTATACACTGACAGAGCACAGTGGGAGAAGGTGCAGTGTGTAAAAACAATAACTCTACCTTACCTACTTTTAGAGTTATTCCCCTTTATCAGATTTACTTGAAAAACTTTGTCCGGAGCATAACTCCAAAAGTACTTGAGGGATTTCTTCAAACTTAATACACTGACATAGCACATTGGTAGGAAGTGCAGTGTGCAAGAACAATAACTCTACCTTGCCTACTTTTAGAGTTATTCCCCTTTATCAGATTTACTTGTCCGAAGCATAACTCCAAAAGTACTTGAGGGATTTACTTCAAACTTAATACACTGACGTAGCACATTGGTAGGAAGTGCAGTGTGCAAGAACAATAACTCTACCTTGCCTACTTTTAGAGTTATTCCCCTTTATCAGATTTACTTGTCCGAAGCATATCTCCAAAAGTACTTGAGGGATTTTCTTCAAACTTAATACACTGACATAGCACATTGGTAGGAAGTGCAGTGTGTAAGAACAATAACTCTACCTTGCCTACTTTTAGAGTTATTCCCCTTTATCAGATTTACTTGAAAAAAAATTTCCGGAGCATAACTCCAAAAGTACTTGAAGGATTTTCTTCAAACTTAATACACTGACATAGCACATTGGTAGGAAGTGCAGTGTGTAAGAACAATAACTCTACCTTGCCTACTTTTAGTCAAATAGTAAAATATCATACCTATACTGATAATGAACATATATATAATTTTGCAAACCTTCTCTTCATTGCCTTATTCTTTTTCCACTTACTTGAAAACTGTACTCAGCATGACCATAACTATACCGCTTTTTAAGGATTTCCTCTCACCAAGTAAAATGTACGAAAGTACAACCTTCAGGTAACTTCTTCCTGGCGGGGGGATTAACCATGTGTAACATGGCTCTTGTTTTTACATAGGCTTTTATTGGAAAACTTCTTTTTTGAAACCACAAGGCCTAGAGCTTTGCTATTTAGCATTGCCTAGTGGACCTCTACCAAGAAAATTATGACCCACAGCAATCATTTTAATACTTAAAGGTCCATTACTAAGACCAAATAAAATTTTCTTTTAAATCTGGAATTGTAACAGGGAAATACAGTTTGAAACTGGCCTCTAAAACTTTACAATAGCCGTGGAGTGTTTCATTGTTTGAAATACTGCTGCAGAAAAACGAGTGAATGTTTTTGTATTTCCTTAGATTGACCTGGGTGGTTTTTTATACCTCCCGAACACAAATTGTAAGGGGGGGTATACTGGATTCATCTTGTCTGTCCGTCTGTCTGTCTGTCTGTAGACTGAATCTTGTGGACACTAAATCTCCAAAAGCCCTGGTCAGAATTTAATGATACTTCACACAAGTGATAAGTACAATGCCTAATTGTGCATGGTCAATGTTTCGGGTCTCTAGGTTAAAGGTCAAGGTCACAGGGGCTCGAGATAGTAAAATCTTGGGGACACTAAATCTCCAAAACCCCTGGACAGAATTTAATGATACTTCAAACAAGTGATAAGTACAGTGCCTAGCTGTGCATGGTCCATGTTTTAGGTCTCTAGGTCAAAGGTCAAAGTCACAGGGGCTTGAGATAGTAAAATCTTGTGGATGCTAAATCTCCAAAACCCCTTGTCAGAATTTAATGATACTTCACACAAGTGATAAGTACAATGCTTAGTTGTGCATGGTCCATGTTTCTGGTCTCTAGGTCAAAGGTCAAGGTCACAGGGGCTCGAGATAGTAAGATCTTGTGGACGTTAAATCTCCAAAACCCCTGGTCAGAATTTAATGATACTTCACACAAGTGATAAGTACAATACCTAGTTGTGCATGGTCCATGTTTCGGGTCACTAGGTCAAAGGTCACAGGGGATTGAGATAGTAAAATCTTGTGTGCTTTTTATTTCCAAAAACCCTGGTCAGAATTTAATCATACTTCACAGATTGTGCATGTTGAATAATTAAAGCATCAAATATTACATAAATACGGTGTCAGTGGTGTGTTCGGGGGTGTATTCATCACCTTCAGTGATAGTTCTAGTTTGTTCTACTTTCGTTTTAATGCATGTTGTAAACAGTCAGAGATATATGTTGCACATCATTGGAAGTAAAGTTCTTTCAACTATAATTCAAAATATGCATGCATGCTTATTCATGTACAACCTATTTACAGCCTCTTTCTTGGAGACTTCTGGAAAATTACAAAGATATTTGATAACTGGATAACCTACTTTCGTTTTTGAAAAGGCAAAATATAATTTATTAATTCTTATGTTAAACATAAATATTCAGCACAATATGCTCACATTCGATGCAGTATATCATATTTTTGCTTCTGAGAAAACACCAGTTACAATTCAAGAAATAAAAGAAAATACGATTTGGTCTTAGTAATGGACCTTTAAAATGATGTTATAACATAGAAAATCAATTTGTCTAACAATAGCATTGTCACAAGCTCTATTTTATAACAGTAACACAAGACATATTTAGCATGTAGGATTGCTGATTGTGCCCATGGGTTAAAATTTAGGCTGCAGGGGAATCACTTGATTTAACACTCTAGAAATGGGCTTTATGCATTATTTCCATGTTTGGGGTATCCAGGTTGTTTAATTAGGTCAACATTTTAAAAGCACCTTTTTATGTTATTTCCAGTACATTTAAGTTTTTAGATCACCTGGAACAAAGTGCCAGAGTGAGCTATTAGGATTGCATTCCGTACGGCATCCAGCCGTTAACATTTAACTTCAAACGACATCTTCTCTTAAACCACTATAGTAATAATAATAATAATAATAATAATAATAATAATAAATTCTTTATTTTCAGAAGGTATAAACTCATTACGCATATACATCAAAATTAGATTAAATTAAATGTACATACATATTTTCAATGAGGCCTTCTATAAAACAACAACATATCAACATACATTGCATAGGCAAAAAATATAAAAAAGATACATTACACACACAAAAGAAATGAGCAGAACACTAGTGATTATAAAGCATATTAAACATTAAGCAGATACGTTTTGTATTGATTTTTGAAAGCATTTAAGGAAACTGCGTTTCTAATGATTTCTGGTATAGAATTCCAAGTTTGCATAGCAACAACTTTAGATGACTGATTAAGATATTCAGTTCGAGATCTAGGATGTGTTAATATACCAATTGAGCTGGGGTAAGTATCTCGAAGCTGTCATTAGCTTAACGACTATCGTAAGCCTCTCGTTAGGGCATTCACTGTTATCTCGAAGCGTTCGTTATTAACGAATAATCGTTAACTTGCCCCTTATTTAACGAATGCCTGGAGGGTGTCGTATAGCTCTCGTTACCATCATTTTAAAACGAAAGCAATCAAGCTACTCAAAACTTAAACACTGGCAAAAAAATGGTGTGGTCACATAAATATAACCAAAGCTAAATTAATCAACAAAGGAACGCTGCCACTATTTTATATTGTGGTAGAAATTTTATTCCTTGGGGTAAGTTATCAACATTCAACCATTTATAAATGCGAGGCAAAGGCACTTCTACTGTTATGATGATGATGATGATGATGATGATGGATGATGATGATGGATGATGATGATTATTATTATACCTCTGGTTATTTCTGATCATGTCTTTTGCTTTTTCTCCATTGACAATACATCACTGAATTTACCAAAGAGAATATGTTTATGTTTACAATGTATTTACCTCCTGTGCTAACAATTGTAATTCGTCTGTAGAATATCTTGGTTTTCGTTGTTTTGACTCAGCCATTTTCTTGCCTAAACACACAAAAAGCGCGGTAAACGATTACACAACTCAATCGTTAATAACTAACGAGTGAGTAACGAACAAACGCCTAAAGAGCGCTTTTGAGATACCCGCGCAAGTCTCTCATAAACTAACCTTACACCAGTCGTTAACGCATTCGTTAAGGCTTAGCTAACGATAGTGTCGAGATATTAACCCCTGGAACGTAAGTGATACCTTTTATTTTCAGAAATACGGATAAATTCACATATGTACGAAGGTGCCATATTGTGAAGAGCTTTATAAGTCATAGTAGCAATGTGAAACTTGTGACGATCTTGAACAGTTTAATCACTTTAATTCTTTAAACAGCGCAGCCGACGGTGTACGCAAAGGCTTTGTTAAGATCCATCTTATGATACTTTTTAGCTCACCTGAGCTGGCTCAGGGTGAGCTATTAGGATCGATGAATGTCCGTCGTCCGTCGTCCGTCCACACTTAGTTCGTTAACACTCTAGTGGTCACATTTTTGCCTCAATTGTCACGAAACTTGGTCAGGATGTTTGTCCCAGTAATTACTGGGACGAGTTTGAATATGGGTCATCTCGGCTGAAAAACTAGGTCACATTACCCGAAAATAGAAAAATCTTGTTAAGGCTCTAGAGGCTACTGTTTCAGTCCAAATATCCTGGCAATTTGTCAGAAAGGTTGTTTGGTTGATTTCTAGCTCAAGTTTTAATATGGGTCACCTGGGGTCAAAAACTAGGTCACACAGCCCAAATATGGAAAGACCTTGTTAACACTCAAGAGGTAACATTTTCAGCCCAAATATCCTGAAAATTTGTCAGAAAGGTTGTTAAGATGATTTCTAGCTCAAGTTCGAATATGGGTCATCTGGGGTCAAAAACTAGGTCACACAGCCCAAATATGGAAAAACCTTGTTAACACTCTAGAGGTAACATTTTCAGCCCAAATATCCTGGAAATATGTCAGAAAGGTTGTTTCGATGATTTCTAGCCCAAGTTCGAATATTGGTCATCTGGGGTCAAAAACTAGGTCACAGAGCCCAAATATGGAAAAACCTTGTTAACACTCTATTTGTTACATTTTCAGCCCAAATATCCTGAAAATTTGTCAGAAAGGTTGTTAAGATGATTTCTAGCTCAAGTTCGAATATGGGTCATCTTGGTTCAAAAACTAGGTCACAGAGCCCAAATATGGAAAAACCTTGTTAACACTCTAGAGGTAACATTTTCAGCCCAAATATCCTGGAAATTTGTCAGAAAGGTTGTTTCGATGATTTCTAGCAACTTTGTTAAAAGCAGTTGTACTCGGGTGAGCGATAAAGGGCCATCATGGCCCTCTTGTTTGAATACTGGCTGGTTTAAAAAGGAGCTGTTTTGTACAATTACCCCATGTGATTGACCCATAGTCAAGAACAGGAAGAATCTATGCATTATAAAACATCTGTTTCATTTCTAGAGTGAGGTATTTGGATATTCTACGAAGTAGTGTAAATTTACTGGACAGTTTTATGCATAATTTCTCTATCTGTAGATTCCATTTTAAGTGTTGATCAACATAAACACCAAGTATCTTTTGACTTTCTACAAGTTTTATAGGACAATCAAGTATGGTAAGCTCAAGGGGTTGAGATCTTTTCACATTATAGGGCGATCCAATAAGCACGCATGAGTTTTGATTGGGTTTAGTGCCATGTTGTTTATAGAGCACCAGTTATTTATACTTATCAATTCAGTCTGTACTTTCATTTCAATTTGTGAAGAAGTTTTTCCTGCAGCGTATAAAGTTGAATTGTCTGCATACATATCTATTATTGCGTCTTCTGAAACCCAAGGTATATCATTTACATATAAGAGAAATAAGAGGGGCCCTAATATCGAACCCTGGGGAATGCCTGTCTTTATGCTTTGTTCATTGGACTGACAAACGCCAATTTTTACTGTCTGGGTTCTGTTAGATAGATATGAATGAAACAACTCTACAGTATCTGATGTAAAATGATACAATTCTAATTTATGCAGTAAAATATCATGGTCTACAATATCGAAAGCCTTTTTGAAATCAAGAAAAACCGTGCCAATAAGATAACCAGAGTCAATATATTCTAACCATTTATCTACTAGAAGTATTAGAGCGGTCTGACATGAATGTTTTTTTCGAAATCCTGATTGAGCAACATGTAATAATGATGATATAACTTGGCAGGGATGTTCCTTGCATGAAGCCCTTTCATAGTTGTTCAAATAATTCCATTTAATGCAGAACTCTGGTTGCTATGGCAACAGAAAGGAAAAACTTTAAAAATCTTCTCAAGAACAGGAAAGCCTAGAGCTTAGATATTTAGCATGTGGTATAACCAAGTGGACCTCTACCAAGATTGTTCAAATTATGACCCCCGAGTCAAATTTGACTCTGCCTGGGGGGTCACTTGTTTTTCCATAGGCTTATATAGGAAACACTTTAAAAATCCTCTTCTCTGAAACCACAAGGCCTAGAGCTTTGATATTTAGCATGTGGCATTACCTGGTGACCCTCTACCAAGATTGTATAAAATCATGGCCCCCGGGTCAAAAATGACGCTTCCCAGGGGTCTCTTGATTTATCATAGGCTTATACAGATATCACCGATAACCGGTGCACTAACTTTGAGGTCTTCAAAGTTTTAAGCAGGAACAAAATAAATCTTATGTGTTTTATTAATCATTTTCCTTTCACATGTATTGCATGTTATAAACAAATATAATTTCTAAAATCTTCTGGCCTTAACTCTTTGCACGCAAAGTACCCAATTGAATATTATGCATGCATACGCTAAGTAATCATTGTTAAAACAATTTGAAATGTGTGTACATTTGTATTATTACAATTGCATGAGAATAAAACAATTTACAACAGTTTGTGTTATGTTTTTATGAGTGCTTATGTATGTCCAATACAAATTTACATTGGTTACCCTAAAAAAGATGAATTTTTGGGTAAAAACATCGTTTTTCATAAATAATAACCCAAATTTCTGGAATCTTGTCATGTAAGTGACAAAAATGGCCCAACAGTTCACAATTTCTATGTTATAATGCTACATAAGCACAACTTTTACTTGTGCAGCTCAACTGAGCAGCTTATTTTATAGTTAACAAGTGTGTGGTAGCGTTCAAAGCAAGGAAACGCACACATTGGCTTTTCACAGTCACGACAGAAATATTGAGTCTGGTGTCTTCTGACAGATCTGTCCGAACACACTTCACAGTCTGGGTTTGATCTGCGTCCCCCTCCAATCATTTTTGGATTCAAACTTGGGAAGTGTCTAGCAGTGACTCTGTCTGGTGGGTTAGTGGATGGCCTCCGGAATGGCCTCTCGGGTTTGTCGTAACCATCCAAAAGACCCTCTATGATGGAAAGACGGAAATTTTCAGTTTTTACACGTTTATTCATTTGCTGGCAACTCCTTGTAAATCACTTTAGCATTAACAACGCAGACCTCCAGGATATTACACAGAAAAAGCTTTTTCCACCACTTTAACATTCTATGTAGTAACACACACTGCTGTGTATATTGATCAGCAAGGTCTACCCCACCCATAAAGTGTGTATACAACTGAACAGCCTTTGGGTGGTCCACATCACAATGGAAGTTCTGATTGAATCTTGACCTGACTTGCTTTGTGTAAGTTGACCCACTATGTACAGTAGTCATTGCATTGACAAGTCGCTTGTCACTCCAGGTAATATACAGCTTCCGTCCATCACGGAATGTTGTCGGCGGGTCACCTTTTGCCGGCTTGGACTGTTTTACCTGAAAATATAGTAAAATTTAGAATTTTCATGATAAATATAATAAAATCACAATTAAGATTTGTTATATAACTTACCCTGAAGCTGAAATGAAAAAAAACAACAAAAAAAATCATACAAAACAACCAGCCCCGTAACATTTGAAAATTTTAGTGTACATATATTTCGGACAACCAAATTTCGGACAAAACTGAATGACTTTGTTTATTGCTTTGTTTTCCTATACTTTGTGTTAATGTAGAATGTAAAACTGAAGAAAAGATTGTGAAAATAATTTTTGTAGACCAGTACATGTCATAATTAGGCATTCTTATCAATCCTTGAAATAATACAATGGCAAAGAAAACTTTCAGTTCTGGAATGGTGACAGACTCCCACGACCGAGCTCGCGAAAATCTTGGCAAGGTATCAAGTCCACCTTTGGATACCAAATACTGTTCATAGTACAAATTAGTTTGCTGAACTAATAAATCTAGAATTTCATTGTCAAAATATTTGCTGAAAATGTCATAGGGCGAGCTATCTTCATCAATATCTATAGGACCTGTATGAGAATCAAAATTTTTTAGCCATTCAGAGTCGTAAGCTTCATGAAAAACATCCCTGTTCTCTCAATCTATTTCATTCATGATTTCTAACAAATCGTTGTCATCAAGATCGACATCATCTAAATTCACTTCCTCCAAGTCAATATCATCGTTTTCTCCGTTAACTGGGTCAAATCCTTCGAAATCAGAATCATCTGAGTCACACGCAAAGACATCTTGAAAGTTCCCATTCTCCATTCTCAAATCGCGACTTTCTAACCTTCATAAATTACGGAAAAATTTAAGAAAAGTTCACTTTTTTTTGCCATGGGCGCAGCCATTTTACTTGTCAATACGCATGTGCAAAGAAAATCACCGGGCTATTGGTCATTAATCAGGTGTATGATGTCAATAACAGTACCTCTCTGAGGCGGTATTATTCGCCAATAGTGGCTATGGATAAAACCTGTACGGGCAGATCCGTCCGCCGATAGCAGGCTAAGAGTTAAAATGCTATGACCTAATTCTCACGCCCAGTGTGTCCGCCATATTTGTTTTGCTCTATCACATTTTACTGGTGCAAACATAAAATATTACCTTTTCAAATATTACTGGGCAAAACTTCCATATGTTAGATAAGTTAGGTTGGCGTTCCCTATAGGAGATCTGATGCCAGACTCCTAATGTTTTACAAGATTGTGCATGGACTGGTTGCAGTGCCCGTACCCGCTTATGTTCAGCCCTCCCTCCGTCTCACCCGACACTCACATCCTCTTTCTTTCAGGCAGATCCTCACTCCATGTAACTATTACAAATATTCCTTTTTTCCAGCAACTATAGTCCTCTGGAACTCACTGCCATCTGAACTTGTGCAGGTCCCTACCCTGGACCAATTTAGACAGGGAGTGACCACTCTTCCCCACCACGTTTAAAATGAAAATATTGTTAGCTTGTCTGATTTTTGAAAAAAATGACGAGCTATTGTCGTCACTTGATTGTCGTTGTCATTGTCGTCGGCGTTGGTTAAGTTTTGCGTTTAGGTCACTTACATGGAAACTATCAAAGCTATCACTTTGAAACTTGGAAAGCTTGTTCATCTAATATCCTTCTTCACATTGTATGCTAAAGATGCTGAGTCTGACCTGTTTTTTTGGGTAAAAAACATGGATTTTGATTGATTTTGGTTGATTTTGAGAATTGGACATAGCTTCTTCATTTTTTGTTGCATTGATTTCAAATTTTTCACAAACAATAAATGGATAATGTACTTCAACATATCAAACGGGGTTTTGAGTTTTACATTTGGGGGGGATATTTTAATATTTTTGGACTTTGTAGTTTTTAGCTAGTCTGATTTTTTAAGTTTTGCATTTAGGTCAGTTACATGCAAACTATCAAAGCTATCACTTTGAAAGTTGGAATACCTGTTCACTATCAAATGTACAATAGAATGAAGGAAGAGTTTTACAAGTTACATAACCCTGTCATGTATTTTGACTGGGTTATTGCCCCTTCTTAACTTAGAAAGTTTCACACACACAATATTTTTGTAATAGTGAACATAATGCAACCAAACTTAGTGTATAGGAAGTATTTATGAATATTTTTTTAAATTGGATTGTGTTTTGGGGCTGCTGGGGTCAAGGTCACTGTTACTAAAAATAGGAAAACTATAATATATTCAATATCTTTAGTTACAGTTGACATAATGTAACCAACTTTTGTTTGTAGTAAGTATTTCAGAAGATCTTTAATGGGGTTGTGTTTTTTGGGGCTCCTGGGGTCATTGTCAAGGTCACTGTAACTAAAAATAGAAAAACAATAATATGTTCAATATCTTAAGTTACAATTGACATAACGTAACTAAATTATTAAGTGTGTAATATATATAAATGAAGACTTTTATTGGGATTGTGTTTGGGGCTCATGGAGTCAAAGCTCAGGATTTTTTTCTAAAAATAGAAAAATGGGAAAACACAATATCTTTAGTTGCAGTTGAATAATTGTGACCAAACTTATGTCTAGTAATTATTATGAAAACCTTTTGTGGGATTGTGTTTCGGGGTCAAGGACACCGTTACTTGAATAAAATGGTAATAAATAAACCGTAAAAGGATAAAATCAGACGAGCGTCAGGCACCCGTTGGCGGTGCTCTTGTTATGCCCCCACAAAGTGGGGTGCATATAGCGTTGCACTTGTCCGTCCGTCCGTCCGTCAGTCCGTCAGTCCGTCCGTACGTCCCGAAATCTTGTGAACGCAACTCCTCTTAAACCGGATGGCAGATTTTGCTTAAACTTCCAGGGATGAACAACCTTAATGTGTAGATGGTAGTAAAGAAAGGAATTTTTGCTGCGACCAAATTTAACAGAATTATGGCCCTTTGTTGATTTTTTCACTATATACTATGTAGAAATTTTGTGAACGCAACTCCTCTTAAACCGGATGGCAGATTTTGCTTAAACTTCCAGGGATGAACAACCTTAATGTGTAGATGGCAGTAAAGGAAGGAATTTTTGCTGCGGCCAAATTTAACAGAATTATGGCCCTTTGTTGATTTTTTCACTATATACCATATAGAAATTTTGTGAACGCAACTCCTCTTAAACTGGTTGGCAGATTTTGCTTAAACTTCCAGGGATGAACAACCTTAATGTGTAGATGGTAGTAAAGAAAGGAATTTTTGCTGCGACCAAATTTAACAGAATTATGGCCCTTTGTTGATTTTTTCACTATATACTATGTAGAAATTTTGTGAACGCAACTCCTCTTAAACCGGATGGCAGATTTTGCTTAAACTTCCAGGGATGAACAACCTTAATGTGTAGATGGCAGTAAAGGAAGGAATTTTTGCTGTGGCCAAATTTAACAGAATTATGGCCCTTTGTTGATTTTTTCACTATATACCATATAGAAATTTTGTGAACGCAACTCCTCTTAAACTGGTTGGCAGATTTTGCTTAAACTTCCAGGGATGAACAACCTTAATGTGTAGATGGTAGTAAAGGAAGGAATTTTTGTTGCGACCAAATTTAACAGAATTATGGCCCTTTGTTAAGTTTTTCACTATATACCATATAGAAATATTGTGAACGCAACTCCTCTTAAACCGGATGGCAGATTTTGCTTAAACTTCCAGGGATGAACAGCTTTAATGTGTAGATGGTAGTAAAGGAAGAAATTTTTGTTGCGACCAAATTTAACAGAATTATGGCCCTTTGTTGATTTTTTCACTATATACCATATAAATTTGTTGCGACCAAATTTAACAGAATTATGGCCCTTTGTTGATTTTTTCACTATATACCATATAAATAATTGAACATATAAATTTTACATTTGTAATTTAATTTAACATGTACATAAGGTTACCTGTAGATCATTTTAGGTATATGTACAGAAATGAAACAGTGGAATGAAAAAGTTCCACATAAAAATCTTACATACAGATATGCTTGCTCTTGTTTATGAGCACATCTGCACAGTGGGGGCATCCGTGTCCTTTGGACACAATTCTAGTTTTTATCTGTTTTAGCTGTATAATTTCTCTTCTTAACTAACACTATCAACTTTTTATTTCAACTCTCACAAATACATGTATAGTATTACTTTTATTCTCCTTTACATTTCTTCTTTTAAACTCTCGCACAGACACGCACCTGCACATAATACTCGAAAGAGGGTGTTGCAGTATAGATAGATAGATAGATAAAACTTCTTACCAAAAGTTAAATCATATCAAACAACAAACATAATGCTTTGAATCTACTGAACACTGAGTTTAAAACCTGAGAGTTGAGTAAATATTTCATATGATGTAAACTGTATGGAATATTTAAACAAACAAAAAATTTCTGAACTTAATGACGATGTCATGCAAGTCCTATTAAACACAACAACATCATTATCACAGTCAGGAAATAAAAATGTATCTTTGTCTGTAACATCTCTATATGCATTCCAAAGAATATCAAGGTTGTAGAGTTGTAGAGTCTTCTCTTTGGGTGTTTTTTTCCTGACTTATGGGGTTGGAAACTGAAAAATAAATCAAACATAAAAAATATTGGTATGAAGTTTAGCTCAGTACCTGAAAAAAAAATCGGACACCACATGTTCTATGACATCACTATTTCTTTACATGAATGCCGAGCACTTGTTTTCCTTTTTAGTTCTGGATATTTTCAACACAATCAGCAATACTGAGAAAGATTATCAATTACTTTCATTATTATACCCCCAAAACGAAGTTTAGGGGGGTATATAGGAGTCACCCGGTGGTTGGTTGGTCGGTCGGGCGGTCGGGCGGTCGGTCTGTTGCATTTTCCTTGTCCGGAGCATAACTTGAAAACTACTTGTTGGAATTCAATACAACTTCATACAATGATCAAGCACATTGAGAGGAAGTGCAGTGCACAAGAACTATAACTCCATCTTGACTAATTACAGAGTTATTGCCCTTTGTTAGTTTTCCTTGTCCGGAGAATAACTTAAAAACTACTGGTTGGAATTCAATACAACTTCATACAATGATCAAGCACATTGAGAGGAAGTGCAGTGCACAAGAACTATAACTCCATCTTGACTAATTACAGAGTTATTGCCCTTTGTTAGTTTTCCTTGTCCGGAGCATAACTTGAAAACTACTGGTTGGAATTCAATACAACTTCATACAATGGTCAAGCACATTGAGAGGAAGTGCAGTGCAGAAGAACCATAACTCCATCTTGACTAATTACAGAGTTATTGCCCTTTGTTGCTTTTCCTTGTCCGGAGCATAACTTGAAAACTACCTGTTGGAATTCAATACAATTTCATACAATGATGAAGCACAATGAGAGGAAGTGCAGTGTACAAGAACCATAACTCTATCTAGAGTATTTTCAGAGTTATTGCCCTTTGTTATTTTTTCTTCTCCAGAGCATTACTTGAAAACTACCTGTTGGAATTCAATTTAACCTCATACAATGGTCAAGTACATTGAGAGGAAGTGCAGTGCACAAGAACCATAACGCCATCTTGACTCATTACAGAGTTATTGCCCTTTGTTACTTTTCCTTGTCCGGAGCATAACTTGAAAAGTACTAGTTGGAATTCAAAACAACTTCATACAATGGTCAAGCACAATGAGAGGAAGTGCAGTGCACAAGAACTATAACTCCATCTTGACTAATTACAGAGTTATTGCCCTTTGTTACTTTTCCTTGTCCGGAGCATTATTCGAAAACTTCTGGTTGGAATTCAATACAACTTCATACAATGGTTAAGCACAATGACAGGAAGTGCAGTGCGAAAGAACAATAACTCTATCTTGACTCATTTCAGAGTTATTGCCCTTTGTTACTTTTACTTGTCCGGAGCATTATTCAAAAACTATTGGTTAGAATTCAATACAACTTCATACAATGGTCAAGCACAATTAGAGGAAGTGCAGTGTACAAGAACCATAACTCTATCTTGACAAATTACAGAGTTATTGCCAAGAACAATATCTCTTTTTAGTTTGTTTGCAAGGTATTCTGTTACTACGAACTTTCTCAGTTTATAAAGCAGTCTTTTGGGGGTATTAATCACATTTAGTGATAGCTCTAGTTTTAATTAGTCTTGTTTAATGATTGAAGCAGAATAGAATGTAAACTTACCCTCAGAAAGGAGATTGTTTCATATTTTTTATGATGAAAGATGGCGGGAAAAAATTGTCAACAAAATGAACTGGAATAGATACATGCGCGTGAGCATTTCGGATTGCACCGGTGAAACATTACCACCGGTAAAACGTGATCTAGGGATATATAGAGGAAAATCATGAGCCCAAGGTCAAAATTGACCCTTTCTGCTATTGATGATCTTCTATTATAGCCAATGGTAGCCAGGTGAGGGATATAGGGCCATCTTGTTTGTAAAAACCTCTGAAATACCGGAATTAGTTTGAAGGTCACATGGCCTCAAACCTAACGATACTATAGGAGCATTTTACTTTTGGTTTCCTTAACCTTTTGATTAGAAATAAAATAAAATAGCAAGTCCTTCAGTTTCTTTAGCTGTATATAATTGGATTGATTGAATTTTCAATCGGTCCAATGTTAACAGAGTATAACGAGGGGTCAAAGCAAAACTAATCTAAGTGTTTATGAAAATAGAAGCAGATAGGATAGTCCTCGAAACGCTTCCTTACGGCCGAACGCTTTACATACAAACAAGTAGTTCCATATATTCAGTTGTTTCGAATTATACTGTCTTCTATTTTAAAAAATTATATAGTAACAGATCTAAATAATATCAAAACATTTCAGAATAGCATAATATTATATTATTGTTTTTCTTATAATTTGTAACTTAAAATCAACAAAGTATCTGTTCCGTATAGAACTATTTTCCTACGCGGTTTTGATCACAACAGTTTTCTAGTCAGACCGGAAACACTAATTTAGAGTGCGTTTTCTGTGCTTTTGAGTGCTTTTTTGTCAATGACGCAACACAAATAGCAAAGAGCATCTTCTATGAGGCAATTAAAATGTGTATGATCAAATTACTACAAAAACAACATTTCAAAACCTCTCAAAACGCTTCGAATTGGAAGATAAGTTGTTTACAAAATACGTTTCCGGTATGGGATATGTCTAATTTTGACCCTATTCCGTCGTCGTTGTCGTCTGATTTCGGATCGATCCGCATTTTGTACCATTGCGTTTTTGTGTGTATTGGTTCGTGTGATACCGTCATCATAGTATCGTAGACGCATAATAAGAGATGGTCGACGAACCTTAACAGAAGAAACAAAAACGTCTTTCTGAGTGATTTTAATGATCATTTTGTAGTATTTTCGATCAGACTGTCACTGTTGAAAGGGGTTTTAGTGTGCTAAATAATATCAAAGTTTTATGTCTATGGTTGAATGCACTTATGAAAAATTCGCTTTGTGGACAAAGTTGTCTTTTGAGATGCAGTGACAAAATGGAAAGCATCCAAAGAGAAACACGTACCTGTTGTCTTGCCAACCCTTTGATTACCAACCATTTTGTGATGTATCACAAGCAGTTTTACAGAAGTAAACTGAATAAAACTTCTTTAGTATATACGAATTTATTTTAGTTCGATTGCGAAGAAAGCTCCGTAGCTTATTTAAACGCTCTTGAACACTCATTCCAGATGTTATCACATTCGCGAGAGAGAGGCAGCGAGTGTTTCATCACTGCTACCCATTTACAGCTGGGTAGACTGAGGCACGTGTGGTTTCAGTGTCTTTGCCCAAGGACACACCTCATGCTCCGGCTGGGATTCGTACTTCTTTAACATATAGTCATGCCTTTTTTTTTCCATAAAGAGTATGACTCTCTAAATGACCCCCAAATTCTGATACAGGGTGTCACAAATGACCCCTTACAATTCTGATATTCACTCATGTATGTGTACAGTCTGTGTTGTCCTGATATTTACACATGTATGTGTGTAGACTGTGTTGTTCAGAGACAATCGATCCACCAGCACTTTCAGTCCTTTGATTTTTTCCTAAAGGTTTCTTATCTTTTGATGCACATCAGATTACAGCATATGTACTTTTCAACAACTTTGATTTAAATTTTTGGCTATGCTTTTTAACTCCTAAAGGATCAGCTGAACAAATAAACCTAACCAATTTCACAAAACTTTCACTGTATTTTTCCATATGGCTCAACACTTTACAGAAGTAACAATCAGTCTTGAGGCAGGTGGGCTGCTCATAAGATATAGGTGATCAACTCTCAAATGCATCTAAACCTTGAACACATTATAACAATATATATCTGCAACCTAAGCACTATGACTTAGTTTTAGTACACTGTCCAAGAAGCTAGGCTTCTATGGAGATTATACTGTATTGGTAAGTATGGCTTTTGGTCAACTTGCAAACGATATGTTAAACAAAACATACCTGTATCCCTTATCTGGACCAAGGCACTGATGTTTACTATATAAGTCTCTAAGAAGCCAGGGTAGTATTTGGGGGTATTCATCACCTGTAGTGATAGCTCTAGTTTTAAACCTGATAAATTATAATTTTCATTTTCTTTTTTAGGGTCCTGAAATACTTAACCTACCAAAAGGGGTCGACTTACCAGAAGGGCAAGTGGACGAGTACGCAATTACCCCACTTATACTTTCAGAGAACGCAACTAACTGTAGTATTGTAGGTCCAGCTGAGCCAGAGTTTGTGGTCAAGTACGAGCCATCCACAAGCTGTAAGTTAATTTGCATGTGTGGTATATTGGAGCCCAGAGCTCAGGAAAACAGAAAATTTGCTGCTCTGGACCAATTTTCAATTTGTATACTTTAGGAAAAGTGAGTTACATTTCTTCTGCTGAATTGTAATAATTATATTTTCTCTGCACAGATAAACAGTTTCTGGAACAAATGCAATGGCCTATGTAATTGCTATCATACACTTTATTTTAAACAAACTGTGAAAAGTACAACCCAGTTTCATCTTTGATGACTGTTTAGTTAAGATCATACGTGGCATAGAATCATAGCAATACATCATACAATGCATGTCAAACTGTCAACTCGTATATTGCATGTACTTAGCGGATTAACCAATAGAACTTTTGCTAATCACACATGTTTGGATTACGATCCCCACAAGGCTGTTAATTGAAGGAATCAAAAAGCGATGATTCATGACTTTATATGTAGTGATTTTTGCAAATTTTTTTTGAGTACTCTAACATTTTGCTAACACAATACTGGGAAGTTTGATTAAATAACCAGTAAACCGGGCACTTGTTGCCATCCCTAAAATTTTGTTTCCTATATTACAGTGTGGACCCTGTACTACGTCGGCCAAGATGTAGCGAAAAAGTGTCTGAACTATGCAACAAAGTCATATTACCCCATCAAAATTGCATGTGAGGATGCTGATGGAGCACAAGGTCAAACAAAAACAGTTACTGTCAACGTTGTAGATAACAAGGAGCCTGTGTTTACCAATATTGGTGGTAATGAAGGTCTATAGCTCATCCACACTAAATAAGCAATATTTTATACGTGATCCTCAAAGTGGCATCCTCTGTGGCTGCTCAATGACACTAGATGCACAATCATTTATATGTATCCTTAAAGTAGCAGCTTAATAACCCTAAGACATGGCGCAAGCTAACCTGGTACAAAGACGCTATATATAAGTGATAAAAATTAAAAAGTTTCCAGGCAAATTCTACAAGTTTAAGCCTATGCTTTAAAAATAAAAATTATTCATATTTGAAATCTCATACAGTTTGAAATTTGTAGAAGAAAAGGTTACATAGCAACACAATGTTGATGTTTTCAGAACATTAAAGATCTTTCGCAATTTCGAAGAGTGAGATTATAGAAGTGCTCACCATCCTGCATGGTCATACATTGTCCATTCACATTTATCTTCAAATGACATCTCTCAATCCACTAGGCAAGTGATGATGGAACTTGCCAAGGATGTTCTTTGCATGAAGCCTTATTGTACTTGTTCAAATAATTCCTTTCCATGCAGAACTCTGCTTGTCATATCAATAGAAAGGAAAAACTTAAAAAATCTTCTTTTGAAGAACAGGAAGGCCCAGAGCTTTCATATTTGGCATGCGGCATTACCTAGTGGACATCTACCAAGTTTGTTCAAATTATAACCCTTGGATTAAAATTGGCCCCTCCTTGGGGTCACTTGTTTTACATAGGCTTATATAGAAAAAATACTTTAAAAATCTTCTTCTCTGAAGCCACAAGGCCTAGAGCTTAGATATTTAGCATGTGGCATTGCCTAGTGGGCCTCTACCAAGATTGTGCAAATTATTACCCCCAGGTCAAAATTGATCCCACCTAGGGATCAGTTATTTTACAAAGGCTTATATATGATTTTTTTTTCAAATCTTCTCAAACCACAAGACCTTAAGCTGAGATATTTAGCTTGTGGCATTGCCCAGCGGATCTCTACCAAGATTGTTCAAATTAAGACCCAGTTAATCTTTTTACTGATTTATATTATATGATTTATGATATTCTTGACATGAATTATTCTAATTAGGCCATCATTGAAAAATTGTTTGTAGTGCTCCGGCCCTGATTTTTGGTGTAAGAGGGGGTGTACTGGATTCAACTTGTCTGTCTGATTGTCCTTCTTCTGTAGACGGAATCTTGTGAACACTTAATCTCCAAAACCCCTGGCCAGAATTTAATGGTACTTAATTCACATAAGTAGTTGTTTCGGGTCATTACGTCAAAGGTCAAGGTCACAGGGGCTCGGGATAGTAAAATCTTGTGGACGCTAAATCTCCAAAACCCCTAGTCAGAATTTCATGATACTTCACACAAGTGATAAGTACAATGCCTAGTTGTGCATGGTCGATGTTTCGGGTCACTATGTTAAAGGTCAAGGTCACAGAGGCTTGAGATGGTAAAATCTTGTGGACGCTAAATCTCCAAAACCCCTGGTCAGAATTTAATGATACTTCACAAAAGTGATAAGCACCATGCCTAGTTGTGGCTATGTTTCTGGTCACAAGGTCAAAGGTCGCAGGGGCTTGAGATAGTAAAATCTTGTGTGCTTTTAATCTCCAAAACCCCTTGACAGAATTTAATTATACTTCACAGAACCCTTAAGTTGTGCAGGTCCAATAATTAAAGCATCAAATATTACATAAATTATATATACTGTGTCAGTGGGGTGTTCAGGGGTATTCATCACCTTCAGTGATAGTTCTATTTGTATCAGTATATGTATTTTACAGTATCAGTTAATTCAAAAAGATCCTGGGACTTTAAAATTCACAAAAGCTTTCCATTCGGATTGAAAAGGGTAAGCACATTTTTGTTTTCAGTAATATTTCTTTGCTTTTGTATAAGGTGCAGTAGTGAAAGAAGTTGAACTGACAGCCAAAGACTTTAGTGCAACAGAAACAGTATTTACTCTCTTAGCAGAAGATCTGTCCAACCCGGCAGACGATATAACATTCTCATTGCTGTCGTGTGAGCCAGCCTATCCGTGCAATGACACATTTACTGTGCTTCCAAGTAAGATTTATAACATGACTCTGGTATGCTCTTAAAACACTCCAGTACAGGTTTAAAAGTGTTGGTTTGTGTGTCTATGCATGTGTGCTGTCGTCAGGGTGTGTTTGCAGTAGTAAGTCTATGCATGTGTGCTGTCTTCAGGGTGTGTTTGCAGTAGTTAGTCTATGCATATGTTCTGTCTTCAGGATGTGTTTGCAGTACTTAGTCCATGCATGTGTGCTGTCTACAGGGTGTGTTTGCAGTACTTAGTCCATGCATGTGTGCTGTCTTCAGGGTGTGTTTGCAGTAGTTAGTCTATACATGTGTTCTGTCTTCAGGGTGTGTTTGCAGTACTTAGTCCATGCATGTGTGCTGTCTTCAGGGTGTGTTTGCAGTAGTTAGTCTATACATGTATTCTGTCTTCAGGGTGTGTTTGCAGTAGTTAGTCCATGCATGTGTGCTGTCTTCAGGGTATGTTTGCAGTAGTTAGTCTATACATGTGTGCTGTCTTCAGGGTGTGTTTGCATTAGTTAGTCTATGTATGTGTTCTGTCTTCAGGGTGTGTTTGCAGTAGTTAGTCTATACATGTGTTCTGTCTTCAGGGTGTGTTTGCAGAACTTAGTCTATGCATGTGTTCTGTCTTCAGGATGTGTTTGCAGTAGTTAGTCTATACATGTGTTCTGTCTTCAGGATGTGTTTGCAGTACTTAGTCTATGCATGTGTGCTGTCTTCAGGGTTTGTTTGCAGTAGTTAGTCTATACATGTGTGCTGTCTTCAGGGTGTGTTTGCATTAGTTAGTCTATACATGTGTTCTGTCTTCAGGGTGTGTTTGCAGTAGTTAGTCTATGCATGTGTTCTGTCTTCAGGGTGTGTTTGCAGTAGTTAGTCTATGTATGTGTTCTGTCTTCAGGGTGTGTTTGCAGTAGTTAGTCTATGCATGTGTGCTGTCTTCAGGGTGTGTTTGCATTAGTTAGTCTATGTATGTGTTCTGTCTTCAGGGTGTGTTTGCAGTAGTTAGTCTATGTATGTGTTCTGTCTTCAGGATGTGTTTGCAGTAGTTAGTCTATGCATGTGTGCTGTCTTCAGGGTGTGTTTGCATTAGTTAGTCTATGTATGTGTTCTGTCTTCTGGGTGTGTTTGCAGTAGTTAGTCTATGCATGTGTTCTGTCTTCAAGATGTGTTTGCAGTAGTTAGTCTATGTATGTGTGCTGTCTTCAGGGTGTGTTTGCAGTAGTTAGTCTATGCATGTGTGCTGTCTTCAAGGTGTGTTTGCATTAGTTAGTCTATGTATGTGTTCTGTCTTCAGGGTGTGTTTGCAGTAGTTAGTCTATGTATGTGTTCTGTCTTCAGGATGTGTTTGCAGTAGTTAGTCTATGCATGTGTGCTGTCTTCAGGGTGTGTTTGCATTAGTTAGTCTATGTATGTGTTCTGCCTTCAGGGTGCGTTTGCATTAGTTAGTCTATGTATGTGTTCTGTCTTCAGGATGTGTTTGCAGTAGTTTGTCTATGCATGTGTGCTGTCACCAAGATGTGTTCGCAGTTGTATGTCTATGTATGTGTGCTGTCTTCAGAATGTGTTTGCAGTAGTTAGTCTATGTATGTGTTCTGTCTTCAGGATGTGTTTGCAGTAGTTTGTCTTTGCATATGTTCTGTATTTAGAATATGTTTGCAGTAGTTAGTCTATGCATGTGTGCTGTCTTCAGGGTGTGTTTGCAGTAGTTAGTCTATGTATGTGTGCTGTCTTCAGGGTGTGTTTGCAGTAGTTAGTCTATGTATGTGTGCTGTCTTCAGGGTGTGTTTGCATTAGTTAGTCTATGTATGTGTTCTGTCTTCAAGATGTGTTTGCAGTAGTTAGTCTATGTATGTGTGCTGTCTTCAGGGTGTGTTTGCAGTAGTTAGTCTATGTATGTGTGCTGTCTTCAGGGTGTGTTTGCAGTAGTTAGTCTATATATGTGTGCTGTCTTCAGGATGTGTTTGCAGTAGTTAGTCTATGTATGTGTGCTGTCTTCAGGGTGTGTTTGCAGTAGTTAGTCTATGTATGTGTTCTGTCTTCAGGATGTGTTTGCTGCAGTTAGTCTATGCATGTGTGCTGTCTTCAGGGTGTGTTTGCAGTAGTTAGTCTATGTATGTGATCTGTCTTCAGGATGTGTTTGCTGCAGTTAGTCTATGTATGTGTGCAGTCTTCAGGGTGTGTTTGCAGTAGTTAGTCTATGTATGTGTGCTGTCTTCAGGGTGTGTTTGCAGTAGTAAGTCTATGCATGTGTGCTGTCTTCAGGGTGTGTTTGTAGTAGTTAGTCTATGCATGTGTGCTGTCTTTAGAGTGTGTTTGCAGCGGTAAGTCTATGTATGTGTGCTGTCTTCAGGGTGTGTTTGCAGTAGGTAGTCGATGCATGTGTGCTGTCTTCAGAGTGTGTTTGCAGTAGTAAGTCTATGTTTGTGTTCTGTCTTCAGGGTGTGTTTGCTGCAGTTAGTCTATGCATGTGTGCTGTCTTCAGGGTGTGTTTGCAGTAGTTAGTCTATGTATGTGTGCTGTCTTCAGGGTGTGTTTGCAGTAGTAAGTCTATGTATGTGTGCTGTCTTCAGGGTGTGTTTGCAGTAGTTAGTCTATGTATGTGTGCTGTCTTCAGGGTGTGTTTGCAGTAGTAAGTCTATGCATGTGTGCTGTCTTCAGGGTGTGTTTGTAGTAGTTAGTCTATGCATGTGTGCTGTCTTCAGAGTGTGTTTGCAGCGGTAAGTCTATGTATGTGTGCTGTCTTCAGGGTGTGTTTGCAGTAGGTAGTCTATGCATGTGTGCTGTCTTCAGGGTGTGTTTGTAGTAGTTAGTCTATGCATGTGTGATGTCTTCAGAGTGTGTTTGCAGCAGTAAGTCTATGTATGTGTGCTGTCTTCAGGGTGTGTTTGCAGTAGGTAGTCTATGCATGTGTGCTGTCTTCAGAGTGTGTTTGCAGTAGTAAGTCTATGTTTGTGTTCTGTCTTCAGGGTGTGTTTGCTGCAGTTAGTCTATGCATGTGTGCTGTCTTCAGTGTGTGTTTGCAGTAGTTAGTCTATGTATGTGTGCTGTCTTCAGGGTGTGTTTGCAGTAGTAAGTCTATGTATGTGTGCTGTCTTCAGGGTGTGTTTGCAGTAGTTAGTCTATGTATGTGTGCTGTCTTCAGGGTGTGTTTGCAGTAGTAAGTCTATGCATGTGTGCTATCTTCAGGGTATGTGTGCTGTCTTCAGGGTGTGTTTGCAGTAGTAAGTCTATGCATGTGTGCTGTCTTCAGGATGTGTTTGCTGCAGTTAGTCTATGCATGTGTGCTGTCTTCAAGATGTGTTTGCAATAATTAGTCAAGGCATGTGTGCTGTTTTCAAAGTGTGTTTGCTATAGATAGTCTTTGCATGTGTGCTGTCTTCAAGATGTGTTTGCAGTAGTTATTCTTTGCATGTGTGCTGTCTTCAGGGTGTGTTTGCAGTAGTTAGTCTATGCATGTGTGCTGTCTTCAAGATCTGTTTGCTGTAGTCAAGTCCTGATATAATATGGCATGTTTACTTTTTTGCAACTCAAAAAGGGACTTAATTATTTGAGAACAAAATATATTTTCAGGCGGAGAAATAGTGACAAACGTGGACTTACATTCACATTCCAATGAGATTTACACATTGACAGTCAAAGCTACTGATAAATATAATCCAAGTGCTTCCACGGAACAGCTCATTCTAAAAATAACCGGTATGTTAGCCACATTTAATCTGCTTGCTCTTGGGTTTTGATGAAAAGGCAAGGTTCTTCAAATGGTTTGAAATTTACATATTTTGGAACAAATCATCAAATAGATAGGTTTCAGTATAAATTTCTCTATAGTGTTTCTGTATTTTTAGCTCACCTGTGCCAGAGTGAGCTGTTAGGATCTCTCACCCTCTGTTGTCTGTCCGTCCCTCCATCAGTCCGTGCTTACATTTGGATATGTAGGTGGCTATAGGAACAATAGGTAACAGTAAACACTTTTTTATGTCATTCATTCCAAATGCTCTTACATGGCTATTTTATATTAGGATCACATTCTGTCTGTCGTCTTGTCGTAAGTCCGTTAACATTTTCCCTCAAACAACATCTCCTCTGAAACCACTAGGCCAATGTTAATGAAACTTGGCAGGGGTGTTCCTTGCATGAAGCCCTCTCATAGTTGTTTAAATAAGTCCATTCCATGCAGAACTCTGGTTGCAGTGGCAACAAATAGGTAAAACTTAAAAAATCTTCTTCTCAAGAACAGGAAGACGAAGAGCTGAGATATTTGGCATGTGGCATTGCCTAGTGGAGCTCTACCAAGAGTGTTCAAATTATGACCCACAGAAAGCATGTTAATACTTAAATGATGTTATTACAAAGAAACCAAATTTGATTAAAATAGTAACAGTAGACATATTTAGCATGTAGGATTGCTTATTGCTCTACCAAGATTGTTCAAATCAAGACCCTAATGGGTTAAAATTTAGGCTGCAGAGAAATCACTCTTGGATTTATAAAGAAATCTAAAAATGGGCTTAATGCATTATTTCCATTTCTAAGATATTCAAGTTGTCTAAATAGGTCAACATTTTAAAAGCACTTTTTATGTTATTTCCAGTAAATTAAAGTTTTTAGCTCACCTGGCACAAAGTGCCAGAGTGAGCTATTCAGATCACTCGCCGTCCGGGGTCCGTCATCCATCCATCCGTCCGTTCGTCAACCATTTCCTTCAAACAACATCTCCTCTGAAACCACTGGGCCAATGTTGATGAAACTTTGCAGGGATGTTCCTTGCATGAAGCTCTATCAAAGATGTTCAAAGAATTTCATTCCATGCAGAACTCTGGTTGCTATGGCAACAAACAGGAAAAACTTTAAAAATCTTCTTCTCAAGAACAGGAAGACAAAGAGCTGAGATATTTGGCATGTGGCATTGAGTAGTGGACTTCTACAAAGATTGTTCAAATCATGACTCCCATGTCAAAATTAACCCTTCCCATGTGGGGGATAGGTCGCTTGATTTCACATAGGCTTATATAGGGAAAACTTAAAAAACTACAAGGCCTAGAGGCAGAGCTTAGATATTTAGAATGTTACTTAGCATTGTGTAGTGGACCTCTACAAATCATGACCCCTTGTATTATAGCCAATGGTAGTCAGGTGAGCGATATAGGGCCATCTTGGCCCTCTTGTTTGAATGATGTGTTGAACATCCCATTTACTCATGACTGATTCAGTACACATTTTCATCTCTCTATAGAGGCCTTTCAAAATCAGAGGTCAGTTCCAGGTCATTCATGTATAATTTAGTGGAGGCTGGTCATGCAGTGTTTATATAAGGCTATAAATAGCAACTATTTAATTTAATGACAAAATTGTCAAGGAGATGGTCAGTATAGGCTATTAGCACCTCTGCTGGATATCAGGACTTGACCCCTAGTTCCTTCATGCTGTCAGCCCAGATGGTTCTTACTTGAAGGTAAAACATTTTCCTAGATAAAATTGGAATTTGTAATTTTTACATTGACAACACAAGAGAGTCCATATATAAAATTCAATGAATATTTAATATAATCAAAACATAAGAAGATATCAGATTTATCAATGGCAAATATGTCTATACATGTTTTTCTTTCATAAAAGAATTAACTCTTACCCTGTTTATTTCTAAAATGTACTCTTCCATCTATCAATTTGGACAGTACCATAAATTGTTTATCGAAGCATTCAGTGAAAATGCATTGACCGAGTATAGAACAGTGCAGATCATGATTAGACTATATGGATGTGCAGGCTGATCATGATCTACACTCGTTTCAAAGGCAGGATCATTTGCAGCAAGCAGGGTAAAGATTAAATGCATTCATTGTAACAGAAATAAACATTTAACTTTGAGTAAATACATGAAAATGAAAATTCAGTCGAGATATAACATGTATTAACAATTTGCACAAAAAATGAAAGATTTCTTGTTTCATTTTGTGGGCACATGTTTACTGATAAACATCTTAGGAGAATTCCATATGGGTGATTTTTTGCTCTCGTGCTGTGTGAAGCTGAGGCACCACTTAGCATGTAATTGATAAAATTGATACTGCCCTTTATCTAACAGTGTAGGTTGATCAGTAATGATTCTGTCAATAAAACACATACTGCAATGGTTTTTCTACAATCTAAAAATACTTACCTATAATATCTATGGACATCATTTCTTTCTGACAGGATAAAGAAGCTATTTTGGTTTGTTTTCTGTTCAACATTATATTTTGCAGACTGGGTTAGCTATCATTAATAAGACTTTGTAATATTTCATAATGTACAATAATAAAACTAATTTGTAGTCCTTGAATTGAGTAGTTTAAGTAAGAATTTGGTTGGAATTTAAACTAAAATCCATTCTTCAGTTATCAATTTCTCTGACAGGAGAGGAAGTCACTTGATTCCCAGAGGCTTAATTATAGTGAAAACTTTTAAAATCTTCTTGTCTAAAACCACAAGGCCTGGTATTTGAAATGAAGCATTGTGTAGTGGACAGCTACGTAGATAATTGCAATAATGACCCCAGGTCAATTTTTACCCTTTCTGTAACACCATTGTTGACCTTGTATTATAACAAGTGGAAGCCAGGTGAGCGATAAATGGCCATCTTGGCCCTCTTGTTTCTCTTACGTGGCTAAAAGAAGAATAGAGAGAACAATAGAGTAGCCACATAAGTATCCATATGTGTGGGCGTCTGTCCGTCCCTCCACCTTTTCCTTTAAACGACATCTCTTCACTAGGCGTAGAGCTGATGGATATTTAGCATGAAGCATTTACCAAGATTGTTCAAATCATGACCCCTAGGTCAAAACTGACAGTGGGTCTAGCTAGCTCAGTGGTTAGGGCGTTCTCCTCCAAAACGGGAGGTCCTGGGTTCGAATCCCAGCCCGAGCATGAGGTGTGTCTTTGGGCAAAGACACTAGAGCCACATGTGCCCCAGTCCATCCAGCTGTAAATGGGTAGCAGTGAACTCGCTGCCATTATCTCGTGAGCCTGATGACACTTGAGTGAGTGTTCGAGAGCAATTCAATAAGCTTTTAGCTTTCTTCATAATCAAACTCAAATAAATTTGTATAAACTAAAACTGACAAGGGGTCACTTGATTTTACATAGGAAAAACTTTAAAAACCTTCTTCTCTGAAACCACTAGGCCTAGAGCTTAGATATTTAGCATGTAGCATTGTTCAAAGTTTGTTCAAATTATGCCCCTTGGGTCAATATTGGCCCCGCCCAGGGGGTCAGTTGTTTTACAAAGATGTATATAGGAAAACCTATTTGGTATGTAACATTGTCTAGTGGTCTTTCACCTACTTTGTTCAAAACATGCCTCTTGGGTCAAAATTGACCATATCCACCAGGCAAGTGGACTTGTATCTGGTGAGCCCTCTTTTATTTTTTAGCTAGTAATCACTCGGTCACGAAAAAAATGAAACCAAAAGTTGAACAGCTTCCTGTAACTAGAAGAAAATAAATGCATTTTATCATATTTTTAGCTCATCTCAGCACAAAGTGCTCAAATGTAAGCTATTGTGATCGCCTGGTGTCCGTTGTCTGTCTGTTGTTTGTCTGTCGTCTGTCCACACTTAACCTTGTGTATGCAATTGAGGCTGCATTTTTCACTGGCTCTTCATAAAACTTGGACAAGTCTGATTGCCTTGATGAAATCTAGGTCGAGTTTGAAAATGGGTCATCATGGGTCAAAAACAATTTCACGGGGTCAAATCATAGAAAAACCTTGTGTATGCAATAGATGTTGCGTTTTTCATTGGATATTCATGAAACTTAGTCAGTATAATTGCCTTGATGAAATCTAGATTGAGTTTGAATATGGATCATCTGGGGTCAAGAACTAGAATAAAAAATCCTTGTGTATCAGATATAGGTTGCATTTTGCATTGGATTTTCATGAAACTTTATTAGTATAATTGCCTGAATGAAATCTAGGTCAGCTTTGAATATGGGTCATCTTGGGTCAAAAACTAGGTCACAGGGTCAAATCATAGAAAAACCTTGTAAATACGATAGAGGTTGCATTTTCCATTGGATCTTTATGAAACTTGATCAGTATGATTGCCTTGATCAAATCTAGGTTATTTTGTATGCAATATTGGTTGCATTTTTAATTGTATCTTCATGAAACATTGTCAGTATGAATGTGGGTAATCTGAGATCAAAAGTATGTCACTTGGTTAGAAACCTTTTGTGTGCCATACAGGTGACATTTACATCCCAATCATCATGTAAATTGGTCAAAAGATTTGTCTTGTCAAGGTCATAAACAAGGTTTATGATGTATTATAGTTTAGGGTTGAAGTTTGGTCACATATTGTCATAAGTAGGTCTCAGGTGAGTTATATAGGGCCATCTTGGCCCTCTTCTTATGACATAAATGATCGAATCATATAGCCTTAAAAAGATGTAAAAGTAAGTTCTTGGGATATAATATTCACCCATAGTTAAAAATTTCTAATAGTAATCTAATGTCACAAATATGCGACTTATTGATTAAAAAAAAACATATCAGTTTATATAGCACATACAACAACCGTATATCCGGATATTTGTTTGAAGGGGCGGACCGAATACCAATCTGGGTATTTGTTGACATCCCTGAAAAATAGCATAGCAAGGGAGCAAACGCAATTTGACTATTTCCCTTTGTGACATAGAGTAATAGTTTTCAGCCTTGGCATATAGCATTGTCTTTTATTAGAAAAACTTAAAATTTTTATGCACCCGGAGGGTGGTATATTAAAATCGCACCGTCCATCTGTCTGTGCGACGACCCTTACATTTATTCGTGTCCGGGCTTTAACTTTGTCATGCATTGAAGGATTTTGAAATAACTTGGCACAAACGTTCAGCACATCAAGACCACATGCTGCGTGCAAGACCAATGTCCCTACCTCAAAGGTCAAGGTCACACTTAGAGTTTGAAAGTAATAGAATCCTGTATATATGCACACATTCGTGTCCAGACTGTAACTTTATCATGCATTGAAGGATTTTAAAACTTGGCACAAATGTTCAGCACATCAAGAAGATGTGTCGCTTGCAAGACCCATGTCCATACCTCAAAGGTCAAGGTCACACTAAGAGTTCAAAGTTGTATAATCCTGTATATTTGCACACATTTGTGTCTAGACTGTAACTTTGTCATGAATTGATTGATTTTGAAATAACTTGGTACAAATGTGTAGCACATCAAGACGTGTCATGTGTAAGACCCGGGAATCACTCAAAATCCCCTTAGTCATAATCCCCTTGGTCCAAAAATGGCATAGTAGTCAGAATCCCCTTGATGAATTTTACAAGGCATTCATAATCCCCTTGATGAAATTTACAAGGTGTTCAAAATACCCTTGATCAATTTGACAGAGTACTCATAATCCCCTTGATGAATTCAAAATCCGCTTGTAAATATATTTTATGGGAGACATTTATACAACTGCATGGAACCTACCATTCAAATAATTTGAGTCTAAATACTCTATCAGGCACTGTAAGTTATCAGTAGCTTCATCACAGAGTATTGCCATGCCATCTTTCACATCGTTGGGTGGCAGGAATGCCAGGCCATCAAGCTTTGCACACAATGTTTTCACTTATAATCTGTTTTTATATATATACAAATTGTATAAATGTCTCCCATAAAATATATGTACAAGCGGATTTTGAATTCATCAAGGGGATTATGAGTACTCTGTCAAATTGATCAAGGGTATTTTTTGTCAGTGATTGGACGTGTTATAAGAATTAAATAAACTCAATTGTTTCCAGTAAGTAGACTGTGTTTGAAAATGTGCGAAAACAGTATGATATGTACATATTGCGATTTCAACAAACTATGTGCCGCATGTTTTGGAGGGAATATCAACCATTTCCCACTTGCAGTTATATACAATTATTGAAAACAAAGGCAAAATGAAAATATAACTCATTGGTTTCAGCTAAAAAATTGTGAGATTGTCAAATGATAGAATTGTGCTAAAAAGTATGTAATAAAATATTGTGATTTTAACAAATTGTGTGCTGCCTTTTTACTTGTGAAGCCTGTCTTACTTGCATATGTAAACAACTTTTGAAATCATTGTTGCAATTTCTAAGTGGAAAATCTTTATTGTCTCTAGTTTTACTTTACTCATAAAAATGTGCTAATTTCCCAACTCAACACCTTTGCTGTCTTATAATAACAAAGACCACAGTAATCAAAGTGAAGTATTACTTAAATGTTTTATTTGTCTCTACAATAACTTCACAATGGTAAATCATTGAAAATAACTAAAATTATTCACACTTCTTTCTCATAAAAAATGTGTTAATTTCCCTACTCAACACCATTGCTGTCTCATAATAACAAAGACCAAAGTAATCAAAGTGAAGGAAAAAAGAAATTGAGTAAAGGGATTATAGCCACCCAATTGAGGGGATTATGAATACTCTGTCAAATTGATCAAGGGTATTTTGAACACCTTGTAAATTTCATCAAGGGGATTATGAATACCTTGTAAAATTCATCAAGGGGATTCTGACTACTATGCCATTTTTGGACCAAGGGGATTATGACTAAGGGGATTTTGAAGTACACTCGTAAGACCCACCTCCTTACTTCAAAGGTCAAGGTCACATTTATTGTTTATAGGTAGTGGAATCCTGTATGTATACATACATTCGTGTCCGGACTGTAACTTTGTCATACATTAAAAGATTTTAAAATAACTCACAAATAACGCACAAATGTTCAACACATCAAGACGTGTCGCCTGCAAGACCCATGTCCCTACCACAAAGGTCAAGGTTGTACTAAGAGTTTGAAAATTACAGAATCCTGTATATATGCACACATTTGTGTCCGGACTGTAACTTTTACATGTATTTGTCATGTATTGATTGATTTTAAAATAGCTTGGCACAAATGTTAAGCACATCAAGACAATGTGTCGCGTGCAAGACCCATGTCCCAACCTCAAAGGTCACACTTAGAGTTTTATAAGGACAGCTCTGATTATAACCTAGAAGGAACTTAGGTTGGCCTATAGAAATCAACTTGTTCGCCTGTCCATCTGTTTGAGCCCAAAATGTGGGGGTTAAGTGACTACTGCAACAATAGGTAACAGTTAATTCTCTTTGATGTCATTCATTCTGTATGTCTTATGTGGCTGTTTTTGGGCTTATGTGGCTGAAAAGTTCTTAAGGTGAACTATTGTGATTCGCTGGTGTCTATCGTCTATCTGTCTGTCTGTCCACACTTAACTTTGTGTATGCTACAGAGGCTGCATTTTCATTAGATCTTCATGAAACTTGGTCAGAATGACTGCCTTGGTGAAATTCTAGGTTGAGTTCAAATATAGGTCATCTGGGGTTAAAGACCAGGTCATGGAGTCAAATCATATAGTAAACTTGTGTATGCAATAGATTTTGCATTGGATCTTCATGAAACTTTGTCAGAATCATTATCTTGATGAAATCTAGATCAAGTTTGAATATGGCCTATCTGGGGTCAAAAACTAGGCCAAATCATAGAAAATGCTTGTATATGCAATGGAGTCTGCATTTTGCACTGGACCTTCAGGAAGTTTGGTCAGAATGAACAAGGTTGACATCATATATTGGTTATCTGGGGTTTAAAACTAGGTCACCATGTTAAATCATAGAAAAACCTTGAGTATACAATAAAGTTTGCATTTTTATGTGGATCTTCATGGAACTTGTTCAGTATGATTGCCTTGATGAAATCTACGTCGATTTTGAGTATGGATCATCTGGGGTCAAAAAGTAGGTCATCCAATCAAATCATAGCAAAACTTTGGTTAAAATAGGTTGCATTCTTCATTGGAGCTTCATGAAACTTGGTCCATATGATTGTCTTGATGAAATCTAGGTCAAGTTTGAATATGGGTCATCTGAGGTCAAAAACAACATCACCCAGTCAGATCATAGAAAAAGTCTTGTGTATGCAATATAGGTTGCATATTTAATTGGATCTTCATAAAACTTGGTCAGAATGGATGCTTGATGACAGTCATTTTGAAAATTCGTCAGAATGTTCTTTTCAATGATTTTAAGGCAAAGTGTGAATCTTGGTCACTTGAGGTTAAAATTTATGTCACGTGGTCAAATCAAAGAAAAACCTTGTTAACACTCTAGAGGCCACATTTATTACCCCATGGTCAGACTGTGTGTCTCAATGATTTCTAGCTCAATTCAAATCTGAGTCAATAAGGGTCAAAAACTAGGTCACATGGTCAAACAAAGAAAGACCTTGTTAATACTCTAGAAGCCACATTTGATATCCAACCTTCATGAAAATTGGTGAGAATGTTTGTCTTAATGATATCTAGATCAAGTATGAATTTGGGTCATCTGGAGTCAAAAACTTATATAGAGGCTCACAGTAAAATCAATGGAAAACCCTGTTAGCACACTACAATATCCAATCTTCATGAAAATTGGTTTGACTGAATTCAAGTTTGAAACTGGTTTACATGGAGTCAAAAACTAGGTTACAAGAACAAATCAATTGTTAACAGCCTGGAGCTCACATTTAATACCCTGTCATCTTGAACTTTGGTGAAAGTGTTTGTATGGATCACCTGGGATTAGAAACAAGGTCACCAGGTCAATTTCAAGGAAAACCTTGTTGGTACTCTAGAAGTCACATTTGTTGTATTAGTATAGTTAATAATGTTTAGTGAAATTGCTGAAAAATCACTAAATTATCTAGCACACTTAAAATCTTGTCCATAGTGTCATGAACAATTAGAATAATAAAGAATAAATCAAACCATGTGATAAGCTGGCTCAGTATTAAGAAACATACATATATATATATTTGCCTTGCTTTTTAACTTGCATTGACGTGATGATAGCAGCCCATGACAAATTGGTGGTTTGTGATCTGTACTGTTTTAGTCCTTACTCATGCATACATCAAGTAACACTACAGAACCATCTCTGAATTAAATATATTTTAAAATCTAATACAGATATAAACACAGTTCCCACATTTACCAATCTTCCAAAGAGGGACAAGATTGGAATTACTGAAAACCAGCATGCTGTTGGTGACACAGTTTTTACGATGTCATTATATGAACCTGACACAACAGATGATGTAAAAATATTCTGCACATTCTCTGGCAGTGGTGACGAATATTTTTATTGCGACCAAGCAAGTAAGTGCCTTTTTAGCTCTCCTGGTACAAAGTGCCAGAGTGAGCTATTAGGATTGCTCAACGTCTAGCGTCTGTCATACATCGTACATCATATGTTGTACATCCTTTAACATTTTCCCTCAAACAACATCTCTGAAACCACTAGGGCAATGATACTGAAACTTGGCAGGGATGTTGCATAAAGGCCTTTCAAAGTTGTTCAAATAGTTCCATTTCATGCAGAACTCTGGTTGCCATAGCAACAGAAAGCAAAAACTTTAAAAATCTTCTCAAGAACAGGAAGGCCTAGAGCTTAGATATTTAGCATGTTGCATTACCTAGTGGACCTATAATACGGTTGTTCAAATTATTACCCCCCCCCCCCCCCCACTCCCTGAGTCAAAATTGATCCTGCCTGGGGCTCATCCCCCCGCCGAAGGCGAAGGGGATATTAGAAATGGTCTTCGTTCGTCCGTCCGTCCGTCCCAATTTTGTCCAGAGCATAACTCCAAAAGTACATGAGCGATTTTCTTCAAACTTCATACACTGACATAGCAAGAACAATAACTCTACCTTGTCTACTTTTAGAGTTATTCCCCTTTATCAGATTTACTTGTCCGAAGCATAACTCCAAAAGTACTTGAGGGATTTACTTCAAACTTAATACACTGACATAGCACATTGGTAGGAAGTGCAGTGTGCAAGAACAATAACTCTACCTTGCCTACTTTTAGAGTTATTCCCCTTTATCAGATTTACTTGAAAAAAAAATTCCAGAGCATAACTCCAAAAGTACTTGAGGGATTTACTTCAAACTTAATACACTGACATAGCACATTGGTAGAAAGTGCAGTGTGCAAGAACAATAACTCTACCTTGCCTACTTTTAGTCAAATAGAAAAATATCATACCTATACTGATAATGAACATTAATATATATAATTTTGCAAACCTTCTCTTCATTGCCTTATTTTTTTTCCACTTACTTGAAAACTGTACTCAGCATGACCATAACTATTTTTATTACCCGGCCACCAGTGTAACCGTTTTGGGGTTCGGGTGAATTGGGCAATGTATAATCCAAGATTGTTCTGTATAAACTGAACTTATCAAGTTTTGGCAAAAACACTGCCCGTTTTGCTGCCACCATCCAAGTTAGCTTGGAACCTTTTCGTGAAGGAACAATGAAGTTCAAGTTCTTCTACTACAATTTATTTCTCATTCATTCGTCACATCTATTCAAATATATTCTAAATAATTCATAAAGTACTTGTATGTTCTTCAGAAAATTGTCACGAGTAAGTTACTGCAAATTACTGTTAATCACTTTGATTACTTCCAATGAGTATAAATTTTTACTTCCAATGAGTATAAATTACTTCCAATGAGATATACTGGCAACTTCTAATAACATAGAAAACCAACTCTCGAAAAACCCCTCTCACAACCAAGCGCCCCCTTTTATACCAGCCATCATGAGCCCCCTTATTTGGAAATCTCTTTGTCTTGCAGTTTTGTGTGTAAAAATAGAGTAACTAAAAATACCTTAATACTTCACAGTTGGGTCTATTCTTAGATTCTTAACTCAGTCTAAAAATATAGCAGTATACAGTTCCTAAAAATAGGCAGCCTCCCTAGTTACTTAAAATGTGCAGAATGCTTAGTTACTAAAAATATCCAATGCCAGAAATAGCCATTCTGTTGTATAATCAAGGAAGGTGCTTTCCCACAATCTAAAAATACTTGTGATACTAAAAATATCAGCCAATTTATTCCTAGAGGTTGTAGCAATGCTAAGATGATTGGCCTAATGCCAGTCTTTAAAATAATCTTCCATAGTCCAGCATTCACTAATTATAGAACTCAGGTTGTCCATTTTTGGAACAGGTCAAGGTGTTATCTCAACCACTCACACTGTGGAAAATTACTCAAGAGAAACATGAGGTCTTTGGTTGTCTGCCAAAGACACTAATACTTCTAGTAATTCGTATTATTCATATCAAAAATACCATAACTAATGATCAGTAAAAAGAACAACCCTGAACATCCCACAATAAAGAAAATGCAACACTACCCCCTCCCGAGAACATGTTGTCCTCAACATGGCAGCTGGATCATTCACACAAATTATATACATTCATCTTTTGTTTTATTTTTGTATGAATATAGAAATATATAATACAGGATGATATATGTCTACTTGCAATGAAATATGAGTAGTGTACTAACTTAAATCTTATACTTTTAGTTTTCAAACTTGGCAGTGATGCTGAAATTTATTTCAATAAAAGTGAGTAAATTTGTCTTCATTGCAATTAAACAAATATCTAGAGTACATGTTAGGATTTCCCAGTAATGTATTCGTTTTTCAAAACTAATGGCAAAATTCAACTACATGTACGTGTTTTGCACAGAAAATGAATATTAAACCAAATATTCAATAAACATAATTTGATAAATGACAAATAATAATAATAAAAAAAACCCAACTGAGCCGCCATTAAATAATGGCAATATAATTATGTAAAAAGAAACACGTTCCTAGAATTACCATACATAATTATGTGTTTTAAAAAAACAACAACTGGGAAACCCTGTAAAACAGCGATTTAAGTTTGTTTAAATTAATCCAAATGAAATGAATGTTCAGTCCTAATTTCTTTCACACAACTCACTAGTCCTATTTTTTTTCTATCTATTATAAGTCTTATGTAGCCTTAAATCTCAAATTGTCCTTATAAAAATGGTGTAAATTTTCCTTTGTAATACTGTTATCCTAAAGTTCCTGTGGCGAAAAAGTTCATGGATCCCAAAACTCTGGATAGTCAATGTTTCATGGTTTGGTTATTTGTGCGAATTTTATTCATACTGAATTGTTGATCAGTAAAAACATTTAAATCCAACCAAATTGAAGGCATTTAGATATCACTTTGAAAATAGAATGCACAAAATAACTTTAATTGAATCCGAAATCGAATACACAAACTAACTCTAATTCAAAACAGAATTTGACAGCACAACTTTTAATCCAAAACGGAATTAACAAAACACTCAGTTTTTCTATTTTGAATTTTACAAAATAACTTTTTATCCAAAAAGGAATTCACAAAACTCTATCTTGAATTTAACAAAATGACTTTTATCCAAAACAGAATTCACAACACATCCAGAATAGAAATTAACAAAACAACTTTTAATCCAAAAAGGAATTCACAAATTTCTTTTTTTTTTTTGAATTTAACAAAACTTTAAATCCAAAACAGAATTCACAACACAGCTATTCTATCCTGAATCTTAACAAAATAACCTTTAAATCCAAAACCGAATTCACAAAACAGCTTTCTATTTTGAATCAAACAAAATAACTTTTAATCCAAAACCGAATTCACAAAACAGCTTTCTATTTTGAATCTAACAAAATAACTTTTAATCCAAAACCGAATTCACAAAACAGCTTTCTATTTTGAATCTAACAAAATAACTTTTAATCCAAAATGGAATTCACTAAACAGCTTCCTATTTTGAATTTAACAATATAACCTTTAAATCCAAAATGGAATTCACAAAACACTCAGCTTTTCTATTTTGAATTTAACAATTAACCTTTAAATCCAAAACGGAATTCACAAAACACTCAGCTTTTCTATTTTGAATTTAACAAAATAACCTTTAAATCCAAAACGGAATTCACAAAACAGCTTTCCCATTTTGAATTCAACTCCAAAACGGAATTTTCAAAACAGAATTCACAACACAGCTTAAATCCAAAATAGAATGAACAAAATCACAGAATACGGAACAACCTTTCACCCAAAATTAAAGGTTGTTATAGCCTTGTAATTAACACATATTATATTTTAAATCCATTGAATTTTGAACTTCTGCTATTTACACTAACTTAGCAATTTGCTAAACAATATCCTTGTACCAACTGCTGCGCAAGACTTTTAAAATTATCCAAATTCATGATGAAATTGCACTATTTGATTTTGTTATAATAAATTTTTAACAAGTTTGTCACTTTTATCCTTTCTTTTCACTTACTTTTGTAAATTTTTGACTTGTTTTGTCTAAATTTAGTTCAGTCTTTCTACCTTGAAGTCAGAGCATGGAATAATTATAAGTGACCAAAATTTGAACATATGTCAATCAGAATTATGAAATTCCCATGAGAACTTCCCTAAATTTTAAGAACTTATATCATAAGTTTATACAAGTTAAGTGGGTTTATAGAAATCTGTTTGCTTCCTTGGTCTATTACTTCTCCTGGGTGTGGGAACAGATTTTATCTTATGTCCATCTTTATAAACACCAGATGTTGTAGGGTAGTCTGAAGTTTTCCCAGCACCTGCAGGCTTGACCACTGATCTAGTTTCTTCATTCTTTCATATATTTTCTTTTTAATTACATTGGCCCAATCTGGGAAAGCATCTGCAGTGTATTTCTATGATTTATTATGATGAACACTTTGATTTCTTCTGATTTTTTTTTACTTCAAATATAAGGTCACTAAATTTTGTCCATGCATAAATGTGCAGATAGCTGCCTTCTTCAAGGAATTTGACAGCACAAATTGTTCAATTATTTCTCTGTCCTTAGAAAAACACTTTGAGAACAGAACACCATCTTTCTAACATAGAATATCCCAATTAAACCACATTAAACTTTGCACTGCTGGAGACTCACTGGCTATCACATCCCTTGATGGCTTTTGGCCCTTTTCCATCCAAAGGATAATGCAACCCACGTCTGGGTCATCCCGTTGCAGACGGGATATACTTTCCGGTGAATGATCAACAAGAAGCGAAGGCTTGAACATACGGCTACTGACGGTAGTGTCATGGTCTCTCATGAAAAGAGACTTACTAACCAATTCATTCCCTTCTTTCACCCTTTCCAAGGATGCCTCCTGACCATTCTCTGACAGATCCTGGTGCCTTTTATGCACCCATAAACGACGTACATCATTGACATACCCCACTGGCCAGTAGAGCCCTCCAGAATCATTCCACAACTGCGTTAACACAAGTATTAACCAAATAAACAAACACTGTACAACATGGATGATTACATCAAAAGCTTTAAAACTTATATTTCCGCTTGATTTCTTGGAAACGGTAGTGTTCCTAGTAAATAAGGGGACTACATCATCCACTTTCACAAAATCCGACCTCTCTTTCCGACATTTTGTACATGTCTTACATCCCTTACAAGGCAGATTCTCCATGACTGTGTTTCCATTATAACAGTCACAATCAGATGGATAACAGGATATTCTACTCAAACTGTCACTATTCAAGTGCTTACTTCCATTCTGGTGTTCAATCTTAAAGTCAAATTGAGCCATAATTTCTGACCACTGTGTCATCTGGTCTGTTGTTGACTTAAATAACATAATACAATTGAAGCTTCTATGATCCGTTCTCACCAAATATTGTCTCCCTAATATCTTCCAAAATATTTGTTGCCAGTATACTCTCCAAAGCATTTGTTACCAGTATATCCTCTAAAGCATTTGTTACCCAGTATAACCTCAAAAGCATTTGTTACCCAGTATAACCTCAAAAGCATTTGTTACCCAGTATATCCCATTGGAAGAAATCTATTTTAAGTCCGGCTTTTAAGAATCAACTGTTTCTTTGGCTGTGGGTGCCTTGCATAATTTCAGCAAACAACTTCACTTTACTTGTACTTTTAATTAAATCCATGGTAAGTTAAGTTTTTGGCTGCGCCTCTTCAAAGGTGTGTTAAAGTCCGTGAATCTAGAATAATATTTTCACACAAATAATATAACTATAGAAATCCCGCTGCCTGCCACCAGTGTTGTATTTTTCGAAGATTTGGGTTGAATGATAAATCACTTTAATTACTTCCAATGAGATATACTGGCAACTTCTATTAACATAGAAAACCAACTCTCGAAGACCCCCCTCACACACCCAAGCGCCCCCTTTTATACCAGCCATCATGAGCCCCCTTATTTGGAAATCTCTTTGTCTTGCAGTTTTGTGTGTAAAAATAGAGTAACTAAAAATACCTTAATACTTCACAGTTGGGTCTATTCTTAGATTCTTAACTCAGTCTAAAAATATAGCAGTATACAGTTCCTAAAAATAGGCAGCCTCCCTAGTTACTTAAAATGTGCAGAATGCTTAGTTACTAAAAATATCCAAGCCAGAAATAGCCATTCTGTTGTATAATCAAGGAAGGTGCTTTCCCACAATCTAAAAATACTTGTGATACTAAAAATATCAGCCAATTTATTCCTAGAGGTTGTAGCAATGCTAAGATGATTGGCCTAATGCCAGTCTTTAAAATAATCTTCCATAGTCCAGCATTCACTAATTATAGAACTCAGGTTGTCCATTTTTGGAACAGGTCAAGGTGTTATCTCAACCACTCACACTGTGGAAAATTACTCAAGAGAAACATGAGGTCTTTGGTTGTCTGCCAAAGACACTAATACTTCTAGTAATTCGTATTATTCATATCAAAAATACCATAACTAATGATCAGTAAAAAGAACAACCTGAACATCCCACAATAAATGAAAATTGCAACACTATACTGCTTTTTAAGGATTTCCTCTCACCAAGTAAAATGTACGAAAGTACAACCTTCAGGTAACTTCTTCCTGGCGGGGGGATTAACCATGTGTAACATGGCTCTTGTTCTATCATCATGAAACTTGGCCAGTATGGTTGCCTTGATATAATCTAGGTCGAGTTAGAACATGGGTCATCTAGGGTCAAAAACTAGGTCAGGGGGTCAAATCATAGAAAAACCTTGTGTATGCTATCGAGGTTGCTTTTTTCATTGGATCTTCATGAAACTTGGTCAGTATGATTGCCTTAATGAAATCAAGGTCGAGTTCGAATATGAGTCATCTAAGGTAAAAAAAACAAACAAGGTCACCCGGTCAAATCATAGAAAAACCTTGTGTATGCAATAGAGGTTGCATTTTTCATTGGATCTTCATGAAACTTGGTCAGTATTATTGCTTCCATAAAATCTAGGTCGAGTCCGAACATGGGTCGTCTTGGGTCAAAAACTATGTCACAGAGTAAAATCAAAAACCTTGTGTATGCCATACAGGTGACATTTACAACCCAATCATCATGTAAATTGGTCAAAAGGTTTTTCTTGTCAAGGTCAAACAGAATGTTTGTGTTTATGATATATTGTTTAGGGTTGAAGTTTGGTCACATATTGTCATAAGTCGCAGGTGAGCAACATTGGGCCATCTTGGCCCTCTTGTTTAAACATTTTTTTTGTCCATCTGTCTGTTTGTCTATTATCTCCCTTAATTATATTTTAAGATTCTTCTCATTAGCACAACTCAAAAATTATTTAAGGGTTTGACTTCAAAATTGACCAAATGCCAAAATGAGTTGGATGAGAAAGTGAGAAGTGCAGTGCCAAAGAACAATAACTCCAGCTTGCCCTTTTGTTGAAATACATTCCTTTATTATACCCCCAAAACGAAGTTTAGGGGGGTATATAGGAGTCACCCGGTGGTTGGTTGGTCGGTTGTTCGGTCGGTCGGGCGGGCGGTCTGTTGCATTTTCCTTTTCCGAAGCATAACTTGAAAACTACTGGTTGGAATTCAATACAACCTCATACAATGGTCAAGTACATTGAGAGGAAGTGCAGTGCACAGGAACCATAACTCTATCTTGACTCATTACAGAGTTATTGCCCTTTGTTACTTTTCCTTGTCCAGAGCATAATTTGGAATTCAATACAACTTCATACAATTGTGAAGCACAATGAGAGGAAGTGCAGTGCAAAACAACCATAACTCCATCTTGACTAATTACAGAGTTATTACCCTTTGTTACTTTTCCTTGTCCGAAGCATAACGTGAAAACTACTGGTTGGAATTCAATACAACTTCATACAATGGTCAAGTACATTGAGAGGAAGTGCAGTGCACAGGAACCATAACTCTATCTTGACTCATTACAGAGTTATTGCCCTTTGTTACTTTTCCTTGTCCAGAGCATAACTTGAAAACTACTGGTTGGAATTCAATACAACCTCATACAATGGTCAAGTACATTGAGAGGAAGTGCAGTGCACAGGAACCATAACTCAATCTTGACTCATTACAGAGTTATTGCGGTCTGTTGCATTTTCCTTGTCCGGAGCATAACTTGAAAGCTACCAGTTGGAATTTAATACAACTTCGTACAATGGTCAAGCACATTGAGAGAAAGTGCAGTGCAAAACAACCATAACTCCATCTTGACTAATTACAGAGTTATTGCCCTTTGTTACTTTTCCTTGTCCGAAGCATAACGTGAAAACTACTGGTTGGAATTCAATACAACTTCATACAATGGTCAAGCACAATGAGAGAAGGTGCAGTGCACAAGAACAATAACTCTATCTTGACTCATTTCAGAGTTATTGCCCTTTGTTACTTTTACTTGTCCGGAGCATAATTCGAAAACTATTAGTTGGAATTCAATACGACTTCATACAATGGTCAAGCACATTGAGAGGAAGTGCAGTGTACAAGAACCATAACTCCTTCTTGACAAATTACAGAGTTATTGCCAACAATATCAATATCTCTTTTTAGTTTGTTTGCAAGGTATTCTGTTACTCCGAACTTCCTCAGTTTATAAAGCAGTCTTTCGGGGCGTATTAATCACATTTAGTGATAGCTCTAATTATTATTGAAAATGCTTCTCCGGAGCATTAATCAATAATGGGAGAAGGGATTGACTTCAAATTTAACTTGTAGATAGATGCCAATGAGATGAAGTGCATTGTTAAAGAACCATAACTCCAGCTTGCCCCTTTGTTGAATTACCTCCCTTTATTATAATTAAAAATGCTTCTCAAGAGCTTAACTCAACAATGGTAGAAGGGATTTACAGTCTAACCTGCCCTAACGGTCACCTTGATTAGGTGGTCACCTCCAGTAAACAGTCACTCTGGGACGCCCCCGATAAAAATCTTTCTATATTACAACTTGATTAAATGGTCACCTGTCGTCTGTGGCCAGCTCTCAGTCTTAGTGCCTCCTGATCGCTAAAAGACAGCTAAAATCGGACCCATTTGAATGGCCACATGTCATCCTAATCAAGTGTGAAATTTTCAAAACAATTGACGGAAATCGCGAAATACACCCCCGAGGGCAAACTCTTTAACAGCCAAGCTGCTTGACCAAACTGCTATGTTTCATGAAGTCACACACAAGTGTGTATTTACATAATTACCAATATTGTGATTTTCATAAAAGGGCTGCGAATCAAAGCGGATTGGTATTGTTGATAAATCAAAATCAAAGGAACATTATTTAAATCAGCTTAAACTGCTACAGGATATTTAATCGTATTGTCATTTCTGCACCTTAGAAATACACAATAAAAGTGTCAACTAATCCGACTGTCACCATGGTAATAGGTATAAAATTATCACAGGTATTGCGCCCCGAGGGTAGTAGCTAATAAATTGTAGGATTAAACCAGACTTCCTGACAAAGGAGGGAAGTTGAAGTTTGATCCAGATTTTGTCGACTGTAAACTCCTGCACGGCTCACATAGAGATGACGTAGCTCATTTAATATGTGCATTCAGTCTTTAGAGTAATCAGCTTATCATATCTGATAAGTTGATGGCAAGTAATGAATGAAGATTCAAAGTCAATTTTCTTGGGTTTGGGACGGAGGGTATGTGAGCCCTGCAGGAGTTTGCGGTCGACAAAATCTGGATCAAACTTCAACTTCCCTCCTTTGTCGGTAAGTCTCGTTTAATCCTACAATTTTGTCTCCCGTATAACTCCTGGCAGGGCCTCACATAGAGATTTTTAGAGTTGAATCTTCATGAATTTTACAATGAGTTAACAATCAACCTATTAAACATAAACATTTATTTTCAAATATTCACAAGTGCAAGTTCATGGTAAAATTGTATCCTGTACAGATACTGCAACATTTTTATCATAATAACGTTTGAAAACATTAGCACTAGCCCACCCTGCAGTTTTAATAATTGTCTCTAACTTTACACCTTGTTTCTTTGCAGCAGAGACTGAAGCTGCTCTTATACTGTGGGCCTTAAACTTTTCCCCCACCCCAGACTTTTGCAAAAATTTCTTTATCCATCTAGAAACAGTATCACGCGATACATTGTTGTGAGGCTTTTGTGTTGAAATAAGAAAAGCTTGTGCATTCCCTCTAAATGATTGTGTACGTTTTATGTATTCCTTGAAGGTATGTACAATACATAGTTTCTCATTTGGAAGATATTCTGGCAATTCTATAGCAGGTAAATGAAAATTTGGTCTTGACTGCTTTAACACGTGATTTGTTTAAAAATGACCATTGAGCCAGAATAAAACTTAACATCATCCAAACAAATTAAATGAAGTGTCTGGCAGCGTTGCGCTGTCACCAGTAAAAATAATACACTCAGTTTACCCGAAAGTACCGAAATTGGTAAGTTTGATGGTAACTGTTTCATGTAAGTCAGTACTATATTTACATCCCATATGTTGTTATACGCTGGTAGTGGTGGTCTAAGTTCATACACCCCTTTCATAACTCTATTTACAACAGGTGACACACTAAAGTTTTTCCATGTACAGTTGTATAACAGTTGATTTACAGCTGATCTAGCTGTACTTATTGTTTATCATTGTTTTTCTTTGGTCGAAAAAATATGTTACTTACGAACTCGCCATCCGTATCTGATGATTGGGCTGCCTCAGTAATTTCACATTTTATGAACCTGTCAATTTCTTTATTCATTTTTTCTTTTTCTAAATCTTTAAATCGAATCTGATGTGGGTACTGAGTTTGAACTGGTTTATAAGCTAATTCCACCTTGTAACTGCACACTGTTTGCAAAATCCATCTATCATTTGTTATCTTTTTCCATTCATTTACATTAAGTTGAGTTTTTCCGCCTTTAAAGTTTACAGCAGTGTTAATTAGAGAATAAACCTGACACCCTGTACTTACATCATGCTTCAATATTGTCTTTTCCCCCGGTGGTTGTTGACATATTTCTTGGTGTAATTGTTCGATGTTGTGGTGTGACGATTTGAGTTTTTGTAGCCATTTTGTTGGTTTGGTGATTGTAGGTTGTTTCTCTTTTGAGGGTAGTTCTGGTAGTTCCTTTTGTTTTTGAAACTTTTCCCGAACTCCCACTGAGCTGTGCCTAAAAAAGGGGTCTGGTGTTGTTTGCTTGTTAGTCGCACTGCCTTACCATGGTCAAGTTGTTTCAGTTTTTCCGCAAAATTGTCTCCAAACAAGTTTGTGGCTGACATTTTGTGTTCTTCAGTGCAAACTGTTTTGAATTGCGGGACAAATTCTTGTTTAATTGTCTCTCGCCGTCGAAGATTTAAATTTGTTATTTGAGATGCAAGTATTTTGAAAGCATCTCAAATGTGTAAGCCCAAAATTTTTGGGTCGGGATTTGTATAAACACTGATGTGGTTCATGGCCTTAACAATCGGGACTAATGTTTGGTTAGCATTTTTAATCATTCGTTGCCGCGCGGCATCCTGAGTTTTGGTTGTATTCTTTAATTGGTCCCACAGAAAATGGTCGATTTTGGGGATATGTAGTGTGTCTGCATTTACTGGCCTCTTGTTCCTTTCTGGCTTGATTTTATCCTTTCCAAAGGTACCCATATTAATGGTAGTAGCAACCGGGTCTTTCAACGCTTCCCCACAGTTATCCTTGGCCTCAAAAAACGACTCGACTTCGGCCAGAAAATCACACTCATTTGTGGTAGTCCTCACTTAGTTCAGATTCCGAATGTGAATCACTAGAGTTCCGTCAAACTCGTTTTAAATTATCATCTGTTGGGTAGTCTTTTTTCTTTTTCTGTTGTTGGCTTGTAATTCTTTAACCGTACTTTCCAGTTTTTTAAATTGAAGCGTCTGTGCTTCGAACCCTTGGATTGACGCCGAAAATGTCGACAGAATCTCTTCCCCTTTCTTGAGGAACTTCGCCATTTCCGAATTTCTGTTTACCTTGGAAGTGTCGGTATCTGCATTTGTATTTGAACCCGCACTTCCGCCCTGGCATGCAGCCAAACTATCGGCGTGTTCCGCCATTGTTCTAGAAATAAAGAAAGAACAATTTTACTAAAGTTAAATCTGCTTAATAATCACAAAACGACGTAATCGCAGTTACTCACTCTCCCAAAATAAATTGTTCATTAAAGTCAAGACTCACATGTGCAAAAATACGAGAGAATCGTACATATGATCAATCGTAAATTACATAAGCAATATCGTCAAGTTTCCGACATTCAGACAGAAACAAACCGTTCAGGCTGACGAATAAGTCATTTAGACTAAATTCATGTCATTCAGACTTTAGAAATTGTCATTCAACGATTCCAATTTATGTTCGAAACATCCTTTAATAAAAAATCCATTTTCGAGAATCGTCTATCGGACCATGAAGCGGCTGCTAGCGTCGGTGGAAAAAGGGGAATTACGGTTCAATACTCACCCAAAAAAACTTGTATAGACTATCAAAAGTCAAAGTTAATTTAAGATCCTTCGTTAAGTGGTCACCTTGCTTGACAGTCAATATGGCCGTTTCCCTTGACTGACCGCTTAGGTCAGGTTAGACTGTACTTCAAATTTGTTGAATTATCTCCCTTTATCGTAAATGAAACTACTTCTCCAGGGCATAACTCAACAATGGTAGAAAGGGTTTATTTCAAATTTGTTGAATTATCTCTCTTATCATAAATGAAAATACTTCTCCAAGGCATAACTCAACAATGGTAGAAAGGATTGACTTCAAATATGCTAATGAGATGAATTGCAATTCCAAGAACCATAACTCTAGCTTGCTATTGATAGAGGGGACAGACTTCAAATTTAAAATATAGCTAGATGCCAATGATTTGAAGTGCAGTGTCATTGACATTCACCTCTGACCTAGTGACCTACTTCTTGTTCTTGAAGATACAGCACATACTGACAAGGTGGTTGACTGGTAGGGGACGTCTGTAATGTCACTGCAATACTTGATTACTTGTATGAAAATAGTGCTTATTACTTAAAATTTGATACACATGCTTATTAGCTGGAGGCATAATGCAGAAAAGAAAAATAAATCCTCTTTCAAACTCTGCAGTCACCCTTGTATTATTTGCTGAGATAGCATTGACCATGCACAACAGGAAAAACAGATTGGTGAAAAACCACGATGGTGAAAGTCGAAACCACGATTCTGAAAGTCAAAACCACAATGAGGAAAGTCGATTCCACTATGATGAAAGTCGAAACTACGATGGAGAAAGTTGAAACTACGATGGTGAAAGTTGAAACTACAAAGGTGAAAGTTGAAACTACAAAGGTGAAAGTCGAAACCACAATGATGAACATTGAAACCACAATGGTGAAAATCGAAACCACGATGATGAAAGTCTAAGCCACGATGATGAAAGTCTAAGCCACGATGATGAAAGTCTAAACCACGATGATGAAAGTCGAAACCACGATGATGAAAGTGGAAACTATGATGATGAAAGTCTAAACTTTGATGCTGAAAGTTCAAGCCACGGTGATGAAAGTCAAAACTACGATGATGAAAGTCCAAGCTATGATGGTGAAAGTAGAAACTACGATGGTGAAAGTCGTAACTACCATGCTGAAAGTCGAAACCACGATGGTGAAAGTCTTAACTACGATGCTAAAAGTCGAAACCAGGATAATGAAAGTCGATAACATGATGACGAAAGTTGAAACCATGATGATGAAAGTTGGAACTACTATGGTGAAAACCAGAAATCAAAGCCACGATGGTGAAAGTCAAAACGACGTTGTTTCATAATTTCGTGTTTTCATCATCGTAGTTTTGTATTTTCACCATCACGATTTTGACTTTCACCATCATAGTGCACTAGCTTTAAAAACTAGATCACCAAGTCAAATTATAAAATAATTTTGTAAGAACTGTGACCGCGGGTCGCCGGCCGGGCTTGCGCTTCTAGGGGGAACTCACTTAGCAGTGAGCTATAGTTAAAGCCCAACTCGCACAACCCACAGTGTACTGGTCACGGAGTGAGGTCCCTTTGGACCCAGTTGTTTTATTAAAGCACAAAGTCCATTTGTACAGTTCTATTCCATTTATTTTCTTGTTCTTTATTTTCTAAGTTAGCTTACAACACATCAGCATAGGCTAGCACCAGTATATATTAAAAGTTATTTCAATTTTCCATATTTCTTAGATGTTAACTATTCGAAATCTTTGATACGACTGTCTTCAAAAGTTACGAAATTTCCCAGTTTCAGAATAAAGAGAATTACTACAAAAACAACATATGGCAGAAATGACTTAAGAATTTGACAGTTTATACTAGACAATCAGTATGGCTTGGACTTAAGAATTTTAAGAGGAAATATCTATCTTAGATAATCATATTAATCAAGCCATACAATAATGTGATAAAACATTTACATTATCAGGTTTTAAGACTATGTGTCAAATGACTTGAGAAATCCTTTGACAACTAAAAGTAACAGAAGTCAAAATGTATTATTTAATCTGAATTTTGAATTAACCTTTTAAATTATTAATCAACAAAATACAATTATGAAATTTACTAAAATATTCTTATTATGTAATATAAAGAATTTGATGAAGGTAATACTCTGTCGCACTTCACCGGTCCTTGTAAAATGATTGTCCTCAATCAAAGAATATCATTACAGTTAAAACAAAAATATTTATTAAACCTGAAATGATTTCATACATTAATATGTTTGCATTATATACATAAAAATAATTGTCACACATACAATATCCCGCGGTTCAAGTACTCACAGAAACATTTAAATCTTCAACCATACAAAATACGCAATTTATTACATAAAAAAAAAAAAATTTTGTTTTTTTTTGTTGGAAATAAGTATCTGACTTTGTTCCTTAATTCTAATAGCACTATTTTCAAGTCAGAATTTCCTTTTTTTATATATATGCATGCAAGTATTAATTCAATTATGTTTACACAGAAATTAATTTTATGACATCAAATACGAATTTACTATGATATGAAGAAATAGCATCTTTAACTTGATAGATTTCCATGAGGATGATTAGAACAGCTTTTTGTGTTATTAAAAGTCATCACTCAATAGAAAGAATCGCATTAGACATGTTACAATGTCTATTATACAATGCAAAATGCAATATAATGAGTTATTAATTGCAAAATCAAGTTTTTAGCTCGACTATTCGAAGAATAAGGAGACTATTGCACTAGCCCCGGCGTCGGCCCACTAACATGCTCCTCCGTTTATGAATAAATTATGCAAATGAACCGCCATATTAGAATTACGGTAAGCTCACTATTGTGCGCTGGAAATCGACACATGTCTGTTTACAAAGCTCGCCACGTTTAACAGTTTTCTTCCATGTAAGAAAACTTGATGGTTTTTGATTTCATATTAAATGATAAATAAAATAAAAGAAATATGATAAAAATTGACCGATGATTGATAGTTTACGAGCGTTATAAAGTTCAGGAATTCATCAGAATGACCGAGATTCTGTCGCCGGGTAGCGGATGAAGATAGCTTTTTAAACCAACTTTGAAATTTTTTTGAACATGCAGACAATTTTTTCCCAATAGATATTTGAATATACTTTACGAAACTACCAAGTTTATAATGTGTCCACTTCTTATTAAAAGTTAAATTCGTTTGTTTACATAAATTTGTACCGCCATTCCGAAACAAACGTCTGTATTGGTGATAAACGAAGTTATACGCTCTATCAAGCAAAGCCTTGGTAGCGCAGTGCCATGTATTCCCGCTTGACACGCGGGAGATCAGAGATCGAAACTCGGCCGGAGTAGGAAAAATTTATTATTTACTCTGAACATATTCATTTATACTCACACTTCTATTATGTATAGTGAGAACGGGATTAAAAAGTATGTGTCTACCATCAACCTCTTCACCTGAGGAAACAATCCCCACAACTCTGTTTTGATTTTTGACAGATTTATGCCCCTTTTTAACTAAGAATTTTTGGTTAAAGATTTTTATAAAGTCAAATATCTTGAATACTATCAAAGGTATTGACTTGAAATTCAAAGCATGTGTCCACCATCAACATCTTCACCTGAGGAAACAATCCCCATAACTCTGTTTTGATTTTTGACAGATTTATGCCCCTTTTTAACTAAGAATTTTTAGTTAAAGATTTTTATGAAGTCAAATATCTAAATATCTTGAATACTATCAAACCTATTGACTTGAAACTTAAAATGACACTGACATATTTATGCCCCTTTTTAACTTAGAATTTTGTCACAGTTTTTACCAGACTATTATTTAAAATACTGGCTTACTTTTGAAATGTCATAGAATAATTATGCAGCATGCAGCGGTCATGCTTTTTAGCTCGACTATTCGAAGAATAAGGAGAGCTATCCTAGTCACCTGAGCGTCGGCGTAACCACTTATGTTAAAGTTTGCGTACCACCTCAAATATTTTCCAATTCAATTGTCATCTGGCTTTGAAACTTTGCACACTTGTTCACCATCATGCCCCCAACCTGTACACAGGAGGAGGTAACTCTATCAAGCCTTTTGACAGAATTATGCCCCTTTTTCTACTTAGAATTTAAGTTAAAGTTTGCGTACCACCTCAGATAATTTCAAAGTCCATCGACATATGGCTTTGAAACTTTGCACACTTGTTCACCATCATGATCTCAACCTGTGTACAGGAGGAGGTCACTGTATCAAGCTTTTTTACAATATTATGCCCCATTTTTTACTTAGAACTTACGTTAAAGTTTGCGTACTACCTCAGATATTTTATTTACACTCTTTTCTATTTACAAGTTCCTGTTATTAACTACACTTTAACAATATCCTCCAGGATGGATATTATTTTATATTGTCAATCACTGAGAATAGTTGAGCGCTCTTGTTTAATTTTATACATATCAATTTTGAAACGTTACAAAGTTATTCATGATCAAATATACAAGGTCATGTATTTCTTTGAAATTATCCTCCCCTCCTCCCCCAGTTGGCTTACAGAATCCAGAGTTAGGCTTTGCACGTAATGTACATTTACATAGGTCTTTGGACAAGTTTCATATCTTTGACCTTAATTCTTAAAGACAATTACACAATACCCCTGTTCTTAGACAAAAAAAAACATTTTACCGACAAGCTTTCAAATAGTCGAGCGTGCTGTCATGAGACAGCTCTTGTTAATGCAGCAACAATTTGAATTCGAATTGAAGCCTCATATACAGTATTTGACTGCTTTGTGGTCAGACTTTAGTATAATAATTGAACATTTAAAATAATTTGCCACACAAGTATGAAAACAATACAACACTTATTGGCGCCGCCGATGACGGCGGCGGCCTATTATGGAATAGTTTTTCCGGAAGTACATGCTAGGAGCGGTTATTAGAATGCGAAGAAAAATGGTTTTAACTGTATGCTAAAATAATACGAAATAGACATTAAAATATTGATTATACACATTTCCTTCATTAAAACGTAATTGTTTAATTGTAATGTTCCTTTTCATATCTTTTAGAAAAAATACGAAAACGTAAAACAACTTCTCCCTTATCGGTTTTGCAAAATTATAATATGAGCTTACTTTTTACCACGTGCTTTAAAGCGACTGCACTCCAAATTCTTAGTAAATTTTAATTTTTTGGTAAAATCAATATATATTCAATTTGTCAGCATCAAGATTATTTTCTTTGTGTAAGAGCTAAAAATAAAGGTAGAAAAAAATATTTACCCGAGCCAGGTTTTGAACTCGGATCTTTGCGCTTACAAAAAATTTACAGCGGCTTAACCTACAACACTACGGAGTCAACTGATTCTATGCGAGTTAAAAATATTGATATACCAAAGAGCCCACCCCATTAGTCACGGGGTGATTTATTCTACAATAAAAGTAAGCAAAACAACACATTTTAATTAATTCTTTTGTTAGAAAACTTGTCACGTAATCATAATACATTGCCCCTGATACAGTAATGACAATTGTTTTCTTGAAATTGAAAATTTTCTTTTTTTAGCGTAACTTGTCCATCTGGAGTGCAGTCGCTTTAAAGTCAGTTTCCGTGGTGTAGTGGGTAAGCTGTTGACGCCTATTTTTATGAGTGGAGTTCGAATCCCGGTCAAAACCAATTTTTTAAAATAATTTTTCTTCCGTTTTTTTTTCAGCTTTAAAACCACCATGATTTTAAATGTTTTCTGCAAATATTCATAAATTTTTTCATTCAAATCAAACTAATAATGATTGCTTATCAAAAAGCTAAAGCGGCCACACATGTACAAATCTATTTTCGGCGCCCTTTGATGCTTTGCATCAATGGTATTCTTGTCTTTTCTTGTATTTATACAACTTGCCCTAGTGGTAATTAACTTAGTATGATATAATTCAACTGTATATTCGACTGTCAATGTGGTTTATGAATTTTAGTAATGTTTTTGACTGTCTACAACTCACCACACAAGTATGATATTTAATAACAATTTCTTTCCCTTTTTTTTTCACAAGTTCTTGGAGCAATTATTTAGTATAAATATACAACATGATTTTTATAATCCTCCTGTGCAATGTCTGTTCCAAGTGACCACATAACTTCTGATACTGTTTATCTGCATTGTTCTTTAATATAACACTTCTTTTTACTATCTAAGTTTCTGTATAGCTCAGGAGTGATTATTTAGTATAAAATGGAACACATGTTATAATCCTCCTTTGTACGAAGTTGGAGCTTTTCTGCTCACACAAATATTTGTCTCTTTTACAATTTTAGTGTCAATAGAATTTGTACTTGTGTTTGTAACAGAATATATTTTATGCATTATAACATATTTGATTTTGTGAAATTTTCAACATTCAATGATACATTCCCACAATGCACTGTAACAGTTGCTTTGGTGTTTAGTTACACAATTTAAAACATCATGAGTATACCTTATTACACTATAATATACTCTTATACTCTATTATGTATCTTATTAAAATCAGAATTATTGATGTTTTTAGAACACTTATGAAATACAAAAATATGCAGTGAATTTTTAATTCTAAAACATGACCAAAATAAGAAAATTATGCATGTACTACAGTTCTTGCAAATACTGTCTAAGTTAAACATCTTGCATTAAACAATTCCAGTTATTAAAAATTTATGTTGTTCAAAAATCTATATTGTTCCGTAACTGGACCTTTTGAAGACTTGAAAAGTTGACCTGTACATTTAATTTTGTCAGCTATTCTAAAAAGAAGTTGGCGAACTAATCTGACAGGAGCTTGAGAAAAATGTAGCCAAACAGGGTGGTGGGAGTCAGTGTGAAACACCTTGAAATAGGTAGTTTCTAGAGGATGAGACAGGTCATAAGAAATAACACCTCTGATCGTTCTGCCTTCAATTTGTTCACCATTGTCTAGGATGCCAATATTGCTGTGCCAGTGGTCAAAGTCAACATGCTCCAACAACTTAAACAGGGTGTTAAGATATGGCTGCAATTCTTGTTTTCTGTCAGAAATTTTGAATGATACACCAGTGGGTGTTAAGGTATCAGATTTATCTACTAAAATTTGGTGTTGATTTGACAAATCATATGTTTCTGTGTAACCTGTGACATAAGTGCGTTTGTCAGGTTTACTATATTTAGAGTCATATGAAAGAAGTTGTATTCCAGGTAAGGTTTCAAAGAATTTGTGATGTTGAAGGGGTCTCTTTCTTCTTTTTCCAGACATAGTTCTGTTTACATGATAGTGCCTGATAACAGTTTCAGGAATTGTGTCTGCATACTCCCATGCGCTTTGTTTTTGTGGGTTTTTCCAATTGATTTTGTAATAGAGAGTGTTTTTAGAGCATTTAGATGAAAGAATTTTGTCAGTGTCATCTGATGAGAATATTTTAGATGTGCTCTCAAAATTTTGACTATTTTCAATGTTTTGTGTATTAGAAGTTGAAGGAATAGCATTAGGTTCAATGATTGGATCCTTGAATCGTACTGTTTTCTGTGGTTTTGGTGTGTTTTGACATTTTGTTGTAGTGACAGTGTCATTTTGTGTGTCTGGAGAATCGGTCTGGTTTTGTTTGTTTGTTTGCTTAATCGTGTCTGTCTTTGGTGTCTGATTTGTGTTTTTTGATCTGTTTGAGCTACTTTAGCCTTTGATTTACCTTTGATTGGCTGTTTGCCTTTTGATGATGTGGTACTTGTGTTTGTAGTTGGCGCAATTTGTGTTTCTTCTTGTGGTATTTCTTCAGCATTAAGTGGTTCTGTGAGGTGTTCATATTCTGGTGGTGGATTTGTTGGTCTGTCTGCAGGATCAAAGTAGTGCTTCAGTCTGGTTGCATTTACCATGGATTTCACTTCACGGTTGTCACTACAACGTCTTAATTTGTATGTGCTATGTGGACCTATCATTGCGATATAATATGGTCCGATCCATTTTCTGTGAAGTTTTGGTGCCATGCCTGTTGGCACTTTTGTACAGAACAACCATACTCTGTCTGCAGGTTTGAAGTTTGCTGGTTTGCTGTGCTTGTCATATTGCTTTTTATATTTTTCTTGAGCATTTTTGATGTTTTCAGCAGCTAATTTTCTTGTAATTTCTAGGTTTTGCAAAACTTAACCAAGATGAGTTTTAAATTCTGTAGAAAGTGTAGATTTTGGAGTGAGTGCAGTGTCAATTGGGAGTCGCATCTCACGCCCAAAGAGTAAATAGAAAGGTGAGAACTGTGTTGACTGTGTAGCTGGAGTGCTACGATAAGCCATCATGATAGAAGGTAATAGATCTGGCCAATCATCTTGTCTTCCTTTACAATATAGTCTCAAAGATTGAAGAATTACAGAATTCATTCTTTCAACAGATCCATTTAGAGAGGGCTATAGCTGCTGGTATAATACCTAGTTATTTGAAATAATTCACATAGAGCTTTGACAAGTTTAGAGAGAAAGTTTTGACCTCTGTCAGATACAAGTACATTTGGTGCACCGTATCGACATATACATTCACGAAAGAGAACAGAAGCAACTTCTGTAGCCTCTTGAGTGTGAAGTGGAAAAGCTTCTGACCATTTAGAAAAGCTGTCAACAACAAGAAGTACATATTGTACTTGTCTTGAGATGTTGGCAATCCACCAAGAATATCTATATGCCATCTTTGAAAAAGATCAGCTACTGGCATTGGCTGAAGTGGTGGAGGTTTCCCATGTGCATCTCTTTTCACTCGTTGGCAGACTTCACAAGACTGAATGTATTTTCTGCAGTCTTCAAACATAGAAGGCCAATAATATTTTTGTCTCAAAGCTGCATAGGTTCTCTCAAGACCTTGGTGCATACCTCCTGCTAAACTGTCATGAAATGATTTTAAAATTTCATCTCTCAGAATTGCTGGAACGCAAACCTGTAAAATGAGTTTTTCATCTTTTGGAACACCTTTGGTTCTGGGTGTATACAAATGAATAAGCAAACCTGAAGAAAAGAGTTCAAATTGCTCAGATTTTTCCCTTATCATCAGGAAGTACCTTTTTAAGTTTAAACTTTACAATATCCTTGTAAAAATCGCATTCACGTTGGAACCTTACTAATTCTTCATGTTTTTCTGGAGTGTTCCAAGCTTCAAGTGTATCTGGTGTTTGAACCGTATCATCTTGTTCTTGCTGTTGTTCTGGTGCTGTCTCAGTGCTAGTAGTGGCTGGTGCAACTAATGGAGCATTTGCCTGTTCATGACCGTAGATGAGAGTTACAGCTGTCAGTTCAGTGGACTTATCAGTCGCGATCTGACTAACTGTTACATCATCGGTAATAGGCTCAGCACTGGTACTCTGGTTGTCATCCTCCTGCTTTTCGTAGGTGCGACGAGAGAGTCCATCAGCATTACCATTAGCAGATGATGCCTTGTGTTTGATCTGGAAATTGTAGTCTTGTAGTGATAAAGCCCATCTTCCAAGATGTCCTTGGCAATTTTTTATCTGCTTGAGCCACTTTACAGAAGCATTAAAACATTTACATTAGCAGGTTTTAAGACTATGTGTCAAATGACTTGAGAAATCCTTTGACAACTAAAAGTAACAGAAGTCAAAATGTATTATTTAAACTGAATTTTGAATTAACCTTTTAAATTATTAATCAACAAAATACAATTATGAAATTTACTAAAATATTCTTATTATGTAATATAAAGAATTTGATGAAAGCAATACTCTGTCACAGAACTCTAAAGGTCATATCTTCTGATCTACATGACATTTGATCAGAATATTTGTTTTTATAAAATCTAGATCAAGTTTAGAACTAGGTCAGCAGGGTCAAAAACTAGGTCTCCATGTCAAATTGTAGAAAAACCTTGTAAGCACCAGAGACCACATTTATTACCCATGTAATATAAAGTAACGTATTCCAATGAAACTTACAATCAGGTATTTGGTTGTTATGAATCAACCTATATGTATGATAGTCATATAAGTAATTGTGTAAAAGGCACAAAATGGGTGTAAATTATCTAATTTGAATCTAGATGCATGAAGTATAGTTTTGTTTACTACTTTCTATGATAGCAGCGTTTTTCCTAAAAAATGATAAAACGACACCTAGCCTCAAGGACTGGACATACATTTAAGTTCTAAATCAGGTAAAGTTTCTTCCATGCTAAACTACATCTTGTTCCTGATGTTTTTTGTAGCTGGTGAAATCAAAACAAAAAAGTCGATCAACTTTGAAGAAATGAGTCAGATAGAATATGAAGTAGAAGGGTATGCTTATGATGGGTATGCTGAGTCTGAACGGTATGATCTTACAATACGAATAAATGATGAAAATGAAGATCCAGCATTTACCACAACTACCTGGACTATATCAATGGATAATGAGGGTGGGGTATGTTTTACTACTTTAATCTATTTTCTTGTTTCAAAAAGGCATGTCTATCTACTCGAGTATCGTGTATGATGAACATATAAGTAAAAACGTTGTGCTATAGGATGTAGTTGTAGCCCTCGTATACCAATCAAAATGTGGCAACTTCAAAGTTCCCGCTGAAGTGCCAGTGGCATGGACACGGACGGACATTGAATCTGTCTCTGAAAACTACTAACCTGTCTCTTGGGTGTAAAAAGCAAAACTCAATTTCAATGAAGTTCAGGTAAAATAAACATGAAAAAAACTAGGTCACTTGGTAAAATCATGTACAACTTACATACATGCACCTCGGTTTTAAACCACTTAATGACAATTACAAATTGGCAAATCAAATAAAAGTCTTGTGAACAGGATAGAGGCCACATTTTCCATTTAGTCATAATGAAAATTGATGAGGCTGCATTTTTCATGGATCTTCAATCAGTATGATTGTTTTGATGAAATTTAGGTTGAGTTCGAATATGGGTCATCTGGGGTCAAAACCTAGGTCACAGGGTCAGATCATAGATTTTATTATTATTATTATAGAAAATCCTTGTGTATGCAATAGAGACTGCATTTTTCATTGATTATTCATAAAACTTGGTCAGAATGATTATCTTGATGCAATCTAGATCTTGTTTGAATATGGATCATCTGGGATCAAAAACTAGGTCAGGGGTCAAATCATACAAAAACCTTATGTATGCTATATAGGATGCATTTTTAGCTTGTCTGATTTTTGAAATAAATGACAAGCTATTGTTGTCACTTGATTGTGGTCATCGTTGTTGGCTTTGATTAAGTTTTGTGTTTATGTCACTTACATGGAAACTATTAAAGCTGTCACTTTGAAACTTGGAAAACTTATTCATCTAATACCCTTCTTCACATTGTATGCTAAAGATGCTGAGTGTGACCTGTTTTTTGGGGTAAAAAACATGGATATTGATGGATTTTGGTCGGTTTTGAGAATTGGACATAGCTTTTTCATTTATGTTAGATTTAATTCAAATTTTTACAAACTATGAATGGATAATGTACTTCAACATAATCAAATGGATTTTTTGAGTTATACATTGGTGGGGGGAGGGGGGCAGTGAAGGGGGCTGGGGGGGGGAAGATACTTTAGGTTTTTTTTGGACTTTGGCTAGTCTGATTTTTAGCTCACCTGAGCAAGAAGTGCTCAAAGGTGAGCTATTGTTATCGCCTGGTGTCTATCGTCTGTCTGTCATCTGTCTGTCTGTTGTCTGTCCCTCCACACTTAATCTTTTGTATGCAATAGGGCTGCATTTTTCACTAGATCTTGATGAAACTTGTTCAGTATGACTTCTAGGTCGAGTTTGAATATGGGTAATCTGGGGTCAAAATCTAGGTCACGGGATCAAATCATAGAAAAACCTTGTATATGCAATAGAGGTTGCATTTTTAGCTGACCTGAGCACGAAGTGCTAAGGTGAGATATTGTGATCGCCTAATGTCTGTCATCTGTCATCTGTCTGTCCACACTTAACCTTGTGTATGCAATAGAGGTTGCATTTTTCATTGGATCTTCATGAAACTTGGTCAGTATAATTACCTTGATGGAAACTAAGTTGAGTTTGAATATATGTCATCTGGGGTCGAAAACTACGTCACCCAGTCAAATCATTGAAAAACCTTGTCTATGCAATAGAGGTTGCATTTTTAGCTCGACTTTTCGAAGAAAATGGGAGCTATCCTACTCGCCTCGGCGTTGGCGTTGGTGTCACACCTTGGTTAAGTTTTTCGTACCACCCCACTTTATTTCAAAAGTATTAGAGGTATGGCTTTGAAACTTACCATACTTGTTGACCATCATAACCTCCATCTACAGACAAGAGTACATAACTCTGTCAAGGTTTTTGACAGAATTATGGTCCTTTTCTGACTTAGAAAGTGTATTGAGCTTGGTTAAGTTTTTCGTACCACCTCACTTTATTTAAAAACCATTGGAGGTATTGCACTTACTGCCTTAACCCTTTGAGATATTGCTTTGAAACTTTGAATGCTTGTTTACATCATTACCCCCATCTGTAGGCAAGAGAAGGTAACTCTGTCAGGGATTTGTTTTAAAAATTAAGGCCCTTTATCGACTTAGAATCTTGGTTAAGTTTTTCGTACCAGTCCACTTTTTGACTAAACTGTTTGAGATATTAATTTGAAAGTTGGAATACTTTCATCATCCCAAAACATGGGCAGGAGAAGGTAACTCTGTCAAGGATTTTGTTTGAATTATTGCCCTTTTTGACTTAGAAACTCAGTTAAAATTTTCATTCTTGTCCACTTGTTGACTTAACCATTTGAGATATTACTTTGAAAGTTGGAGTACTTATGTACCATCATGAGACCTATCTGTAAGCAAGAGAAGATAACTCTGTGAAAATGTTTCTTGATTTGTACTTAGAAATTCCAAGCTAAAGTCTTGTGTGCAACTGGCACTGTCATGCTCATATATCATTAACCACTTGAAGTATTAATCTACAACTTTGCTGTAGTATTCAGGGATATCAAACATTTAAGTTTGATAACTCTTGACTTAATATCTTGCTACTTGTGGCCCTTGTTTATACAGATCCTTGTTTTGCCTTTAACTGTCAAAGTTTTGTTTTATTGGCAAGCATTAAAAAAGTCGAGCACGCTGTCCTACTGACAGCTCTTGTTCATTGTATTTTAATGAAACTTGGTCAGTATGATTTACCTTGATGATATCTAGGTCGAGTTCGAACATGGGTCATCTAGGGTCAAAAACTAGGTCATGGTTTCAAATCATCAAAAAACCTTGTGTATGCTATAGAGGTTGCATTTATCAAACTTGGTCAGTTTGATTGCCTTGATGAAATCTAGGTCGAGTTCAAACATGGGTCATCTAGGGTCAAATACAAGGCCACTGGGTCAAATCATAGAAAAACCTTGTGTATGCAATAGAGGTTCAGTTTTTCATTGCATTTTCATGAAACTTAGTCAGTATGATTTCCTTGATATCTAGGTAGAGTTTAAACATGGGTCATCTAGGGTCAAAAAGTAGGTCATGGGTCAAATCATAGAAAAGCCTTGTTTATGCAATAGAGGTTGCATTTTTCATTGGATCTTCATAAAACTTGGTCAGTATGAGTGCCTTGATAAAATCTAGGTCAAGTTTGAACATGAGTCATCTAGGGTCAAAAACTAGGTAAAGGGGTCAAATCATAGAAAAACATTATGTATGCTACAGAGGTTGCATTTTTCATTGGATCTGTATGAAACTTGGTCAGTATGATTGCCTCAATGAAATCAAGGTCAGGTATGAACAAGGGTCATTTAGAGTCAAAAACTAGGTCACGGGGTTAAGTCAAAGAAAATCCTTGTTTATGCAATAGAGGTTGCGCTTTTCATTGGATCTTCATGAAACTTGGTCAGTGTGATTGCCTTGATGAAATCTAGGTCAAGTTCCAACATGGTTGATCAAGGGTCAAAAACAAGGTAAACCAGTCAAATCATAGAAAAACCTTGTGTATGCAATAGAGGATGCATTTTTCATTTAATTTTTATGAAACTTGGTCAGTATGATTGCCTTAACAAAATCTAGGTTGAGTTCGAACATGGGTCATCTAGGGTAAAAAACCAGGTCATGGTGTCAAATCATAGAAAAACCATGTGTATGCAATAGAGGTTGCATTTTTCATTGGACCTTCATGAAACGTGGTCAGTATAATTGGCTTGATGAAATCTAGGTCGACTAAGAACATGGGTCATCTAGGGTCAAAAACTAGGTCACAGGGTCAAATCATAGAAATACCTTGTGTATGCCATAAAGGTTGCATTTTTCATTGGACCTTCATGAAACTTGGTCAGTATGCAGTATTGCCTTGATTAAATCTAGGTCAAGTTCGAACATAGGTCATCTAGTGTCAAAAACTGGGTAATGGGGTAAAATTATAGAAAAACCATGTGTATGCAATAGAGGTTGCACTTTTCTTTATATCTTCATGAAACTTTGTCAGTATGATTGTCTTGATGAAATTTAGGTCGAGTATGAAAATGGGTAATCTGAGGTCAAAAACTAGGTCACCTGCTTAAAAACCTTGTGTATGCCATACAGGTGACATTTACAACCCAATCATCATGTAAATTGGTCAAAAGTTTTCCCTTGTCAAGGTCAAACAGAATATTTGTGTTTAAGATATATAGTTTAGAGTTGAAGTTTGGTCACATATTATCATAAGTCATTGGTCCGTCTGTCGACCATTACCTTCAAACAACATCTCTGAAACCACTGGGCCAATGATGATGAAACTTTGCAGGGATGTTCCTTGCATGAAGCTCTATCAACGGTGTTCAAAGAATTCCATTCCATGCAGAACTCTGGTTGCTATGGCAACAAATAGGAAAATCTTTAAAAATCTTCTGCTTTTAAACCAGTCGGCCTAGAGCATAGATATTTAGCATGTTGCATTGTCTAGTGGACCTCTACAAAGATTGTTCATATTATGACCCCCGGGTCAAAACTGACCCCACCCAGGGTGTCACTTGGTTTTACATTGGCTTATACAGGAAAAACTTCTGGGGCGTAGCTTGAAAAAAATGAAAGTGTAGGCACTTATTTTGTAGGGGGTTCGGGATGCTCCCCCGAAAAAATTAAAATCCCGTATTGCCGCAGCTGCATTCTGACGTATCCTGGGGTATGATTTAGTGAAAAATAAAGAGACTAAGTTTATGAATTTGGCCACACTGAAAATCAGTAATCTTTAAACTCATGCCCTCATAAAACACAAGCACTTATCAAAATAAAAACAATTAGATTTAAAAAGTTTCGTACTTTATTTGGAACACTTGTTGGGGAATGCATAAAAAGTCCATTGCCTTGCACACTTTTACATTTCCACAGGCTAAAAGTTTTAAGTCACTATCATTACTGTGTACATGTGCGACAGTTTGGGGAGGGGGGGGGGGGTCTGCATATGAAAGAAGTCTCACCAAAGGAAATCCATGAAGGCGTGAACTATGCTAATATTCAGCTGTAAAGAAATAGGCTGGTGAATTCATATAGCAATGAATGATAAAATAGCATATTGCTAATACTATAGTCCCTCCAGCTCAGTTTTTCTGATGTCTTTCACATGAACAGACTTTTGGCAAGATAGGTTCTGTTAATGATAATGCCAGACAAACAACTGAGTAGGCTGAATCTTTCCAAAGAGCTTTTGAGACGTTTTCAGCGAAACCCAGAAAATGTCTCGTGAGAATTGTGATGCAGGATGTGAAATTGGTCCAACGTTCAAAGTGGAAACATCTAAGGGGCCCTAAGATTCTTACACGTGTATTTAAAAGTCTGGTTGAACTATACACTTCCGCATGCGTGCATCAATGAATTTCAAAGCCAACTTTGAGTCGACCTTAAATAAATGAATTGAATTGAATGTTTGCCTTCAAGTTGATTAAATCTTGACTGACTGTTCAAAAGCCACTCATTAAGCTACGGATGATATTTTCGTTATCACACTAAAATTAACCAAAAAACATGCATGAAGTCACGATTTAACCTAATTGAAAATGTTTGGCAATACATGTACAGTTATTCATTTGACAAAGAACCTCGGTGAGTCATGCAAGTATGATGTTCTCTATACATTTCACAAACTATAAGTTGGCGAGAAACTTTTGACTTAAAGGAATTAATCGTGCGAATATAATTCAAATTTGCGTACAAGGATATCTTATTGATACAATATCATGATTGTATTTGCATATAGAAAGATTTGCCAAATTAAAGACGAATGTGGTTGTTATGATAATTAATCTGGATATTATGAAATTTGCATTTACAGCGTACTTTCACCTACAACACCGTCCTAAAGTAGCACAATATGCACAGTTTCATCTCTGCCCTGGAATGACCGATCCATAATTACTCAAGACATTTGACAGGACCAAAGTGGCTAAAATTTACATATCTTACGCAGATGAACGGCAAAAAATAAAAAAGTTTCAAGTTACAGAGAATTAATAAAGTATCATCACGCCTTGAATTCCAGATCTTTACACCCAAGTCCTAAAAATAGTGTCAAGTATATAAACATTTTATTTCATAATAAAGCATAACTTCCTGTTATTGCATAAAATGGAAAATTAATTCGAAAGCGGACCACTTGAAGTATATAAAGCCTCAAACTGAAATTGCAATGCAACTTTTAACTGTTGACACGCATTTTTTTTTATTATGTATGGTAAAGAAAATGCGTAGATAACATATTCGTAGTAGAGACTTCAATACATCCCATAAGCCATCCACCTTGCACAGTATACCTCTGTTGCTTTAATAGCTTCAGAACTATCTGAAACATATCATATGGATTTGGTTTAACTTACGATATCCTTTATCAGGCATTTTTGCTATAAGTATTCTAAAGAACGGAAACAGAAATTAGTATTTTGCAATAAAGTAAGATATAGTTATTTTGCTATAAACAAATTCCTGATATTTTAACAGAAATGGAAACTATATCATAACAAGACAAATGTCCATAAATTTTGATACAGTAGTGATAGTAAGCAACATTTAAATACATTCACAAATAGAAAATGCGATACTTGTAAGCACTTGTGTGTGACAGTTTTTTTTCCAGTACGGCGGCCATCTTAGCAGCCATCTTGGATTGTAGAGTTTCCCAGACAGGAACTTTTGGGAAGTTTTGTGTTATGTATACTACAGACATTGAACTTTCAGAAAACAAAAGTTTCATTTCTATATGAATTTCCGTTTTAGCATATTTTAAGGCTCATAAGTCTTTACTATTAAGAGTTTAAAGGTAATGGAATCCTATATAATGTTATGCACATATTCGTTTCCAGACTGTAACTTTGTTATGCATTGAAGGCTTTAGAAATAACGACGTGCTGCGTACAACTCTTGTTTGAAACGTGCATTGCATTTTTCTCGCAGTCTATAACTATAGATCTAACAAGAAATAAAATTTGAACATGCAAACAATGTTAATTAAGAGTAGTAAGATGATTGTATGTTTTATAGATCGTGAAAATCAGTGAAATTTCAATCCGACTATGTTTCAGTTGAAACACATTGCGTCACGAATTTTGTCAAAAGCAGAGCAAAAACTAGAACTGCCAATTCCAGGGTATCATGAATGGTCGTATCTTATACCGGGTATTAACAAATTGAATTCGAGATCTCAATAAACTTGTATTGAACGAAGTCCTGCTTCCGGTTGCTTTTGCAACTGTATCTCATCGAACTATTTCTTAAAACCATTGATTTTGTAAATAAAGTATTATTAACTCAGTATACCAATTCCCGGTATGTAACAATTACTGGGAAAGGCCGCTAAATACTTCCCTGTAGTTTCCATTCTCATTTGTTCTGTTTTAATTATTTTCCTTTGTCTTTGTTGTTAGTAAGCATGAGGAAATATATATATTTTCCCTATGTTTAAACACTGAATGAAAATTTGATGACAGTTTGTCTGGAAATGACCTCCGTAACAAACATGTAACAGATGTATTTTTCTTGCATACCAGATGGGGATATCTGCAGTTTTTACCAGTGCTGGAAAATCTCATCTTACACCCTACCGTGTAAGACGACTTACGTGCTTACTTGTGACGTAACGTTATAAACAATGTGACGTCACGTTATAAAAAATGTGACGTCACTTTCCCATACATAACATCTAAAGAATGTTTGTTTTTATATCAAAATGCATCATTTCGGTATTAAAGTTTGTTTTTAAATATCTATTTCAAAGTGCAAGACGGTATGCAAGAAAAAGTTTCTTCCATGAGATACTTGGTTCAGATGGAAATATCTGTCACTTCGGGTAACTGTTTCGCAGGAACTCGGCAGAGCCTCGTTCCCGCCAAAACAGTTACCCTCAGTGACGGATATTTCCATCTGAACCTCGTGCTCATATAAGAAACTAATAATACAAATTTTATATCAAAATGTTCAGAATAAAACTAGCTGTTTAAAATATTAAACTCCAAATTCACAGTACTGTAAATTGGGTAATATTAGCGATGATTTAATTTTCGCCATTTCGCAAAGTATCCACTTTGCTAATTTAAAAATCTCGCTAAAGATTAATTTCACATAGATTTACTATTGACAATTCTCCCAGTCTGTCTGCTGATAAATCGCAAAATTTTCGTCGCGTGACAAAAAAACTAAAAATTTAACTAGAATTTCTTTTACACAGAAACAACAAAGTATAATGAAACTGCCTTTAAAGTAACAATAATGCTGTCTTGGTTGAAAATGTCTTACAGTACAGTTTACAGGTTATACCCGGTACTACACATTGTATATGGGCAAAATGAATTTGATAGACATCATGCACATACAGTACTGATTTTAATATTAAGTTTCTGTGAAGTTTCTACAATTTATGGTGCAAATTTCTTCATCCGCTGCAAAAAATATTTTGAAAAATACATTCTATGCACTTATATTACATGTACATGTAATACTTTTGTTAGGATTTCCCAGGAGTAGAAGTTGATTGTCTCTTTCTCCTTGCACCTTGTGGTGTATTTATGAGATAGTTAAATATTATTGCAATATTCAAAAACAGACAACTGGCATCATGTAATTCCAATATATTTGCAAGATTTTGAAATTAATATATATAACATTTAGGTTTTATCAGCAATCAAACAATAAACGAAACTTGCAAACTCTGGGTGTCAGTGTTTATGTAATTTATGGCTCCCTTGCTGTGCCTATGTGGCCACTGACATCTAGCAATTACTTGATAATTTAATAGATATCATATACATAACTGTAACAACATTTTCAATGTTGAGAGATTTTCCTGGAGTAATTAAAAGGGTACATTGTACGGTTAATTGAAATTGAATTGCTATCAAAATTAGCCGATGTTTGATTGTAGCGACGAGCTTCTTTTTCAGGGTGAAAATTATTATTAGTGGTTTATTTGTAAATAAACTTTGAAACTTTGAAGAAAAAAAACTTTGAAGTTCTCAGCTACCTACAACCCTATGTCCGCCGTTTACACCTGGCCGTATTATTACAATAACGAAATACATGTAGTTCGCTTTGGTACAGGTTCACAATATTGGTAAGACCCATATAATCCCTACTGCCCAATCATTATCATTGCATATTTGGCATTTTAATATTTTTCTTCTTTTTGGAAAAGTGTAGGCACGTGCCTACAGTGCCTATAGGAAGCTACGCCCCTGAACTTTAAAAATTTTCTTGTCTGGAACCACAGGGCCTAGAGCTTAGATATTTAGCATGTAGCATTGCCTAGTAGATCTCTTCAAAGTTTGATCAAATTGTGCCCCTGGGGTATATATTGGCCCAGCCCAGGTGGTCCTTTGTTTTACAAATATGTATATAGGAAAACCTTTAAAAATGATCTCCTACAAAACCACAAAGTTTAGAGCCTAGATATTTAGTGTGTAACAGTGTCTAGGGGACCTCTTTAAAGTGTATTCAAATCATGCCACCAGGGTCAAAATTTACTTTACCCAGGGGGTCGTTTTGTATAGAAAAAACTTTGTATAGAAAAAAGCTGCTTTTCTAAAACAACAAGGCCTAGAGCTTAGATATTTGGTATGTAACATTGTCTAGTGGTCTTCTACCTACTTGTTCAAATCATGCCTCCGGGGTCAAATTGACCACACCCATCAAGCAAGTGCACTTGTCTCAGGTGAGGGCCCTCTTGTTTTGTGGGGGGTGCGTTTGAATTTTTATATATAGATACATACTTGAGTTTGAATATGGTTTATCTAGGGTAAAAAACTAGGTCACCCAGTTAAAAAGGTTGTGTATGCCATACAGGTGATATTTACAACCCAATCATCAATTTGAATTGCTCTGGTCTTTGCTGTATACGGGATAGTACTTTTATATGAATCACGGGGTTCCTTTGCAAACATGATCGTCTTTATCAAAATTCATATTAAACTTTTAAATTCACGTCAAAGTCTGTAAAACATAAAAGAACATTCACATCATTAATAATATAATGCCGTGAAGTCTAAAACCCAGGTAAATATTTGTTTAAAGTAAAGTTGATGTCCTTCTGTTTATATATAGCACTACACATTAAAACTGATATTTCACTTTTTGTAAATGTTGTCCTGTGCTTTCTGTTTCATTTTCCCATCTTCTCTTTTTACTAATTCCAAATTATCTTTTCAATATCTATTGATTTAATAAGTCTAACAATCAGGAGATGAAAGCAAATTCCCAGTGCATTTGTTATACAGTGCGTTGTTAAGATTGTTATGCTAATTATCACTAATCCTTTGAGACAGACTGTGAAAATTAGATAATTGCCGACAAATATTTCATGCCCTTGGCACATCAGACAGCACACCAGACAGCGACCAAATTATTGAGGGTCATATTAACACACAGTGTCATATTTTGGCCAAAAATATTGGCTGGAGTTTCGAATATTGAGGGACTGGATTTTTGGGATATTTTAACATGAATATTAATGGGGGAAAAAGGGCAGAGAAAAAATGGCCGGATTTTTAAGGTGCCCGGATTTTTAGGGGTCCGGAATTTTGGGAGTCTACTGTACAAATTATTCTACTGCAGACTTCAATAGTTATGTTGATACGCATCTTTGATGCTTTGAATCGAAATTTGTCTTGTCCATACAGTCATGCAGTGGGCATTTGTTCACTCAGCTCGGCATCTCCTAAACTCTTTGAAGGATGTGTAACATGGATCAAGATTTCTATACAGTAAAAACCCGCTTTATGACCACTCCGAAATTAAGACCACCCCATAATACAGGCATTTTTTGAAAGAATGGATGTTTTTTCTATATAGTTTATTGGTAGGGAACTCCGAAAATATGACCACCCCGCTATTCGGTATAACGACCACTTTCTTCAGTCCCAAATCTCTAAATTCTTCTTATCTTGACTCCTAAATTACAACCACATACCAACTGATTTCTGACATAAACAGCCTAGTGTCATAATCATTGGCAAATTAGAGAGTTCACAGTTTTATGACCGTCAGCTGTAAACAAAAGACCACTTTGTGGCAGACCTTACAATTTACGATAGGTGTAAAAATTAATGACAAATGTTTTGAAAAGGGATTAAATCATTGTTTTTCGTGGGGCATGATGAGATAATTTACATTAAGGTAGGTGACTGTTAGATAATGATGATTGTCCGTCATCCATCAGTTCATTGTCGGTCAACATTTTGATTTATTAATAAACAAGATCTCCTCTGAAACCACTGGGCCAATACTGATGAAACTATGCAGGGATGTTCCTTGCATGAAGCTGTACACAATTTTTTCAAACACTTGTTGCTAGGGTAAAAAATAGGATAAACTTTAAAAATCTTCTGCTTATATAGGAAAAACTTTAAAAACCTTCTCTGAAACCACAGGGCCTAGAGCTTAGATATTTAGCATGTAGCATTGCCTAGTAGACCTCTTCAAAGTTTGTTAAAATTATGCCCATGGGGTCAATATTGGCCCCGCCCAGGGGGTCACTTGTTTTACAAAGACGTATATAGGAAAACCTTTAAAAAATCTTCTCCTCCAAAACCACAAGGTTTAGTGCCTAGATATTTAGTGTTTAACAGTGTCTAGTGGACCTCTTCAAAGTGTGTTCAAGTCATGCACCCAGTGTCAAAATTTACCCTGCCCAGGGGGCCGTTTAGTATAGAAAAATCTTTGAAAATCTGCTTTTATAAAACTACATGGCCTAGAGCTTAGATATTTGGTATGTAACATTGTCTAGTGGTCTCCCACCTACTATGTTTAAATCATGCCTCTTTGGTCAAAATTGACCACACCCACCAGGCAAGGCACTTGTACTCAGGTGAGCAATATAGGCCATCATGGCCCTCTTGTTTCAAGTTTTAACGTAATTATTGATGTTTGTCATGTATTTTCGCAAGCCCACTTGATTTTCGGAAATATTTGCTGATATTTTTTGGCGATTTTAGCGATGAAACAAAATGGCCCTGCATTAATAAGTGCAAATTTTGGAGAACTTCAACCCAATAGGGGTCTGAAACAATTTTTTTTTATGCCCCCCACAAAGTGGGGTGCATATAGCGTTGCACTTGTCCGTCCGTCCGTCCGTCAGTCCGTCAGTCCGTCAGTCCGTCCGTACGTCCCGAAATCTTGTGAACGCAACTCCTCTTAAACCGGATGGCAGATTTTGCTTAAACTTCCAGGGATGAACAACCTTAATGGTAGATGGTAGTAAAGGAAAGGAATTTTCGCGGCGACCAAATTAACAGAATTATGGCCCTTTGTTGATTTTTTCACTATATATCTTGTGAACGCAACTCCTCTTAAACCGGATGGCAGATTTTGCTTAAACTTCCAGGGATGAACAACCTTAAGTGTAGATGGTAGTAAAGAAAGGAATTTTTGCTGCGACCAAATTTAACAGAATTATGGCCCTTTGTTGATTTTTCACTATATACATGTAGAAATTTTGTGAACGCAACTCCTCTTAAACCGGATGGCAGATTTTGCTTAAACTTCCAGGGATGAACAACCTTAAGTGTAGATGGCAGAAAAGGAAGGAATTTTGCGCGGCCAAATTTAACAGAATTATGGCCCTTTGTTGATTTTTTCACTATATACCATATAGAAATTTTGTGAAGCAACTCCTCTTAAACGGTTGGCAGATTTTGCTTAAACTTCCAGGGATGAACAACCTTAAGTGTAGATGGTAGTAAAGGAAGGAATTTTTGTTGCGACCAAATTTAACAGAATTATGGCCCTTTGTTAAGTTTTTCACTATATACCATATAGAAATATTGTGAACGCAACTCCTCTTAAACTGGATGGCAGATTTTGCTTAAACTTCCAGGGATGAACAGCTTTAATGTGTAGATGGTAGTAAAGGAAGAAATTTTGTTGCGACCAAATTTAACAGAATTATGGCCCTTGTTGATTTTTTCACTATATACCATATAAATTTGTTGCGACCAAATTTAACAGAATTATGGCCCTTTGTTGATTTTTTCACTATATACCATATAAATAATTGAACATATAAATTTTACATTTGTAATTTAATTTAACATGTACATAAGGTTACCTGTAGATCATTTTAGGTATATGTACAGAAATGAAACAGTGGAATGAAAAAGTTCCACATAAAAATCTTACATACAGATATGCTTGCTCTTGTTTATGAGCACATCTGCACAGGGGGGGCATCGGTGTCCTTTGGACACAATTCTAGTTTCTATTAGGATCGCATTCCATCCGGCAAAAAGCAAACAAAGTTTTGTTGAATTGCTGTTACAATAATTCAGAAGTGACATACAAAAAAAACTTGTTTCATTAATAAGACCACCCCACAAAAAAGACTACTTTTCAAAAGTCCCATAGGTGTTCTTAATAGCGGAGTTTTACTGTATTATATTAAATCACACAGGTCAAGGTCACACTCGGGAGTCAAATGTCATATCCATATAAAGGTGTTTATGCATTATGGGTTAAATACTTAGCTTATAAATACATTTTGCAGAGTTTGCCTGCTTAAAGTCATGAAGTTTGTGGCTAATCTTCACCATATCATATGATGAACATTGGGTGTATTTCAACCATTGTGGTTCCATGTCAGTGTCACACTTTAGAATTAAGTCATTTTATGTGCACTTCGCTACTTCTGAGACCAATATCCAATTGCAAATTCACATTTCACATAATAAACATGATAATTATGTAACAGAAGAAGCAATTTTTGTGTCAAGGGGTGTAGTTCATCATGCTTAGTGATAATTCTAGTTTGCCACAAAATAAAAAAGACACCCATATCTGAACAAATCAGATTTTGTCTTTTCTTGACCCTTATTTTATACCAGGTCTTTCCTATGTAAGACTACAAAGATTGCCAATTTAGCAGAATTTAATTTAGCACTGTAGTAACCAAACCATGATGATTAATCTCTCCATTTTATTGTATAGCCAGGAGTTGAAATAGCCTGTCCAGATTTTGATGAGGACATCATTGATGAAGACACCAATGATTTTCACAGATACTCTATGGACTGCCCAAATGGTGATGGGGTATTTGTTATGAATCAAAATACTGGATGTATAATGGTAAACATAGACTATATTTTAAAAGTATTCTTGAAACACCGAATATTCTTGCTGAACAAAATGTCTTTGTTCTTTGTGAAGATTCTCTTTTGTTATCACTGAGTGATATTTAAGTTAACTCAGTAAGGAGCCATATCATATTGGATCATGGGTGTATGGAGATCATACACAATTGAATTGTAACATAAACACTATCAGTAGAAGGGTAGAATGTACAGTTGTTGTAATTTAAAGTACAATGAATACGCCCATTCAACCATATTTGATTTTACATTACAGATGCTGAAAGAGTGGGATCTTGACGATGCATCTAAGAGACTAGCTGTGGATACAATAACATGTACAGTAACTGCCAGAGACAAGAGAGGACGTACAACAACAACCGCTGTAAGCAATCTCTCCCTGCAAATATCATTCCCCAATAATATCTAAACACCATTACAGTAAAGATTGAACAACATCAAAACTTTTCATTCTTAAACTGTTTATATTTAAACTATGGAAATTTGATATTTTGCATGTCATCTCACTCGCAGTAATGATGTCTTGTAACAAAGTATTCAGGCTATTTTTTCAGGGAGACACTCAAAAACCCCTCAGTCAAAATCCCCTCGGTCCAAAAATGGCATAGTAGTCATAATCCCTTTGATAAATTTTACAAGATATTCATAGTCCCCTCAATGGATTTTACATTTTTGATGAGAAAGAAGTGTAAAATGTGTAGTTCAAATAATTTTATTTTTTTTCAATCATTTGCTATAGTAAAGTAAGACTAGAGACAAATAAAACATTTAGTAGATTTAAATCATTAAAAAAAAATTCATTCAATACATGCTTTTCCACTTGTAATTTTTTAACCTAGTGGATTTCGACTGAGGGGATTTTGAAGTACACTCATTATGCCCCCGAAGGGCGGCATATTAAAATCGCACCGTCTGTCCGTCTGTCTGTCCGTCCGTCCGTCCGTCCGTCCGTCCGTCCGTCCCCACTTACAAATTTGTGTCCGGACCGTAACTCTGTCATGCATTGAAGGATTTTAAAATAACTTGGCACACATGTCTAGCACATCAAGACGACGTGTCGCGTGCAAGACCCACATCCCTACCTCAAAGGACAAGGTCACACTTGGAGTATGAAGTTTATGGAATCCTCTATATATGCACACTTCGTGTCCGGACTGTAACTTTGTTATGCATTGAAGGATTTTAAAATAACTTGGCACAAATGTCTAGCACATTAAAACGACGTGTCGCGTGCAAGACCCACATCCCTAGCTCAAAGGTCAAGGTCATACTTAGAGTTTGAAGGTAATGGATTCCTCTATATATGCATATATGCACACATTCGTGTCCGGACTGTAACTCTGTTATGCATTGAAGGATTTTAAAATAACTTGGCACAAATGTCTAGCACATCAAGACGACGTGTCATGTGCAAGACCCACGTCCCTAGCTCAAAGGTCAAGGTCATACTTAGAGTTTGAAGGTAATGGATTCCTCTATATATGCATATTATGCACACATTCGTGTCCGGACTGTAACTTTGTCATGCATTGAAGGAATTTAAAATAACTTTGCACAAATGTCTAGCACATCAAGATGACGTGTGGCGTGCAAGACCCACGTCCCTAGCTCAAAGGTCAAGGTCATACTTAGAGTTTGAAGGTAATGGATTCCTCTATATATGCATATATGTACACATCCGTGTACGGACTGTAACTTTGTCATGCATTGAAGGGTTTTAAAATAATTTGGCACAAATGTCAAGCACATGAAGACGACGTGTCGCATGCAAGACCAACATCCCTACCACAAAAGTCAAGGTCACACTTAGAGTTTATAGGTAATGGAATCCTGTATATATGCATACATTTGTGTCCGGACTATAACTTGATCATGCTTCGAAGGATTTTAAAATAACTTTGCACAAATGTCTAGCACATCAAGCGGATGTGTTGCGTGCAAGACCCAAGTGTCTACCTCAAAGGTCAAGGTCTCACTTAGTGTTTAAAGTAATGGAATACTGTATGCGTGGTTACTCTGTCATGCATGGAAGGATTTTAAAATGACATAGCACATTTATTGAGCACATGGAGAGGACACAGACTGAGGCACCTCTTTCGGGGGCATTCGTCACTTGTGAGGGACAGCTCTTGTTTTTTCAAGTTTCAAGATAAATTGTGTACCTAATTGTTATGCATCTAATGATTATTATATTTTACATACATACAGCATGTACTGTAAACACAGAAAATTCTAAGAGTGTCTGCAATAGTATCAAAACACGAAAGAACATAGTTGACAATGTTCAATATAGTATTTACAATGGCAAATACTTGTTTACTGACAAATCATTCAAAAGACAACGTTCTCTCAAAAGGGACTGTCATTTATGAATTTAAGTATACAGCACTTTATGCCGAAATTTGACAAAATAAATATTATGTTAACCGAAACAAGTACATGTTCTGTGTTAGGATTATGTGAAACCTTCATATCGGATAGGGTATTTAACAATGATTTGAGAATAAATTGCCACTCATTTGAAAGGAAAGACAGGGACAAAATACTAGGGTGTGGAATTTTGGTGTATATTAAAGATTCTAACACGACCAGCGAATAACCTACATACATGTAGAACAAAATCTATTTGGGTTATTCTGCAATAAACCGACCTTGAACGACGCTGCACGCACATCGTGTTTTGGCTGTTCAATTTACCCGAAGTATAGAGGATCGTACATGGAATACTGTGGATGACTTGGGGGCAAAACGGGGGGATCCGATGGGTGACACAAGTCCAGTTAACTTAATTAATGTTACGATATCTACACTGACTTTATTTACTGTTTTGTTGTTATTGTTTTTGTTAACACAGTGACGTCATGAGTCAAGAGAAACTGTGACATCATTTATCTATACCCGTAACTAATATTTTTCGTAACTTGAATCGTTATTGCGTACCCTGAAAATTTGAACCACTTCTATAAATGAAATTCCTGTTACATTTACATGAAAAATTAGATTATTAAAGTTTTTGATGAAAAACTGAAGCACCGCATATACATCTTTCATGAATGAAAGTCACATTGAAATAGTATCTTTACAGTGTTCACGGGAGGTAACTTCAACGGCAAAATCTAGGTGCATAGCACGCAAGTGTAAATACTAGTGATAAAAATCGGTTGAATTTTTCACAATCGATTATCGGTTCAATCGGATGGGGTATAATCGATAACCTTCCGATTAATAATCGGTTGAACCAAAAGTAACATGCAAGCAAGGCGCTGTGTAAAATCAAGAGACCCCAAGGCCTGAGGTCATGTTTTCAACAATATTGGCCTTCCGGTAAGGGCCAGAAACTGGTAGAAGACTAGAAGATGTTTTTGAAATAAATTGTTAACACAGAACTGATGGCCGAGTATGCTTTTATCTCCCTTGGGTATGGTATAAAACTTTTACCGCGACGTCGCGGACCGGATATGTGTAATCGATTATTATCGCCCTTCATTTTACTAACCGATCGTCGGCGACTAGCGACAATCAGAACATCACTAGTAAATACGTTCGATGAAAAAAGTTCTCTCTTCAGATTTTGTTTCAAATAAGTCGTGTTAGAATCGAAATAATAAATATCCAAGTTTGGTTTATGGTAGAATAACCCTTGTTTGTCGTTTTTATGTGTAATAATATATCGCTCAGGCCTGCGACTTTCGTGATATGTTCTTGCGCATAAAAACTCCAAACACTTTACAGTGTTCACGGGAGGTAACTTCAACGGCAAAATCTAGGTGCGTAGCACGCAAGTGTAAATACGTTCGATGAAAAAAGCTCTCTCTTTTTCTTCAAATTTTGTTTCAAATAAGTCGTGTTAGAATCTAAATAATAAATATCCAAGTTTGGTTTATGGTAGAATAACCCTTGTTTGTCGTTTTTATGTGTAATAATATATCACTCAGGCCTGCGGCCTTCGTGATATGTTCTTGCGCATAAAAACTCCAAACTTGGGTTATTCTACAATAAACCAAACATGGATAATATATTATTTCTTAAATATTTACAGTATGCGGGTTGAACTAGAATCAGTTTGGTTAGATATTAAGTTAAAAAATAGTAAATTGATTACTTAAACTTTATCTATAGACCAAAGATACAAGAAATATTATTTTATGTCGGATATGATATAACAATACAACATTAGCTTAAAGCTATATTCCTGACAAACAATTGTATAATATATAACATGGGTAAGAAAGATGTATACAGAGTGGCAAGACATATTTTTAGGTATTGAAAGTAAATAGATAAATATCATTTATGACCTATAATAGCACATTTAATACATGAGATTCTATAACATTTAGCACATTAAATGTCTCCCTCTAAAATAATAAAGATATTATTAAAATAAAATTGTGGGAAAGTCGCTGATCTTGATCTACTGGTAGATATAAAAAACTGCCATAAAAAAGGAGAATAAAACTCTGAATTTCAAAAGAAAACATAAGTGCGACCAGTAAAGAAGAGTGAAAGACACTTATCCCCCCAAATCAGATTTGAGGAGAACTGATCAGCACTTTCCTTATGTTATGATAACATTTCAAGTACAAAGTCAAGCATAAGCAAAAGAAGATAAAAGCAAGAAGCTGATACAAAAAAATGCAGGGGTTTAAGATGAGAAAATTAACCTGATAGGATTCTATGAATAAAAAAGCTATAAAAATTACTTGATACATGATACCTTATCAAAATTGCACAATATGTTAAGATTACCTCTACTGATTTAACAGTCAATAGAGATCAAAGGTCAAGGTCATGGTGACTCAGATTTGTAGAATGGTTTCCCCTCAATAACTCAAGTTAGGAGTGACCAATTGCAATGAAATTTGGTGTGTAGGTAGTTTGCAGGTAAAGGAAGCTTGGGATTGCATTTGGGGTCACTATGGTCAAGGTCACTGTTACAAAGAATGGAAAAATGGTTTCCCCTCAATAACTTGAGCTAGGAGTGGCCAGTTGCAATGAAACTTGGTGTGTAGGTAACTTGCATGAAGAGGAAGTTTGGTATTGCATTTGGGGTCACTATGGTCAAGGTCACTGTTACAAAAAATAGAAAAATGGTTTCCCCTCTATAACTTGAGCTAGGAGTGACCGATGAAACTTGTTGTGTAGGTAACTTGCGTGGAGAGGAAGCTAGCATTGCAGATCACTAGGGTCGAGGTCAAAGTCACTGTTACTAAAAATACATTTTAATTTGTTTTTAGCTCACCTGAGCATGAAGTGCTAAGGTGAGATATTGTGATCGCCTGTCTGCCGTCGTCTGTCCACACTTAACCGTTTGTATGCAATAGAGACTGCATTTTTTACTGGATCTTCATGAAACTTAGTCAGAATGACTACCTTGATATCATCTAGGTTGACTTTGAACATGGGTCATCTGGGGTAAAAAACTAAGTTGCAGGGTCAAATCATAGAAAAACCTGTGTATGCAATAGAGGTTGCATTTTTCATTGGATTTTCATGAAACTTGGTCAGTATGATTGCCTTGATGAAATCTAAGTCAAGTTCGAATGTGGGTTATCTAGTGTCAAAAACTAGGTCACGCGGTCAAATCAGAGAAAAGCCTTGCGTATGCAATAGAGGTTGCATTTTTCATTGTATTTTCATGAAACTTGATAAGTATAATTGCCTTGATAAAATATAGGTCAGATTCGAATATGGGTCATCTAGGATCAAAAACAAGGTCACGGGGTCAAATCATAGAAAAACCTTGTGTATGCTATAGATGTTGCATTTTTCATTGGACCTTCATGAAACTTTGTCAGTATGATTGCCTTGATGAAATATAGGTCGAGTTTAAACATGGGTTAGCTAGGGTCAAAAACTAGGTCATGGGGTCAGATCATAGAAAAACCTTGTGTATGCAGTAGAGGTTGCATTTTTCATTGGATTTTCATGAAACTTGGTCAGTATGATTGCTTTGATGAAATCAAGGTCGATTTCGAACATAGCTTATCTAGTGTCAAAAACTATGTCATGGGTGAAATCATAGAAAAACCTTGTATATGCAATAGAGGTTGCATTTTTCATTGGACCTTCATGAAACTTGGTCAGTATAATTGCCTTGATCAAATCTAGGTTGAGTTCGAACATGGGTCATCTAGGGTCAAAAACTAGGTCATGGGGTAAAAATTCTAGAAAACCATGTTATGCAATAGATGTTGCATTTTTTATTCTATCTTCATGAAACTTTGTTGGTATGATTGTCTTGATCAGATCTAGGTTGAGTATGAATATGGGTAATCTGAGGTCAAAAACTAGGTCAACCACTTAAAAACCTTGTTTATGCCATACAGGTGACATTTACAACCCAATCATCATGTAAATTGGTCAAAAGATTTGCCTTGTCAAGGTCAAACAGAATGTTTGTGTTTATGATATTAGTTTAGAGTTGAAGTTTGGTAACATATTGTCATAAGTCACAGTTGAGCAATATAGGGCCATCTTGGCCCTCTTGTTATTTATTTTTATTAGCTCACCTAGCACAAAGTGCCAAAATGAGCTATTAGGATCACATTCCGTACGGCGTACGTCATAAGTCCGTTACCATTTTCCTTCATAGGACATCGCCTCTGAAACCACTAGACCAATGATGATATTACTTGGCAGGGATGTTCCTTGCATGAAGCCCTTTCATAGTTGTTCACATAATTCCATTCCAAGAGAACTCTGGTTGCCATGGCAACATAAAGAAAAAAAATTTAAAAATCTTCTCAAGAACAGGAAGGCCTAGAGCTTAGATATTTGGCATGTGGCAATACCTAGTGGACCTCTACCAAGATTGTTCAAATTATGACCCTCCCGGGTCAAAATAGAATCTGTCACTTGTTTTCCCATAGGCTTGTATAGGAAAAACTTTATTAAATCTTCTTCTCTGAAACCACAAGGCCTAGAGTTTAGATTTTTAGCTCGACTTTTCGAAGAAAAGGGGAGCTATCCTACTCGCCTTGGCGTCATCTTGGTGTCACACCTTGGTTAAGTTTTTCGTACCACCCCACTTTATTTCAAAACCATTCGAGGTATGGCTTTGAAACTTACCATACTTGTTTACCATCATAACCTCCATCTACAGACAAGAGTACATAACTCTGTCAAGGTTTTTGTCAGAATTATGGCCCTTTTTTGAGATACAAAGTGTAGTGAGCTTGGCTAAGTTTTTTGTACCACCCCATTTTATTTCAAAAACATTAGAGGTATTGCTTTGAAACTTACCATAATTATTTATCATCATTACCTCCATCAGTAGACAAGAGTACATAACTCAGTCAAGGTTTTTGACAGAATTATGCCCCTTTTTTACTTAGAAAATACATTGAATATGGGTAAAATCCACTTATTCACTCAACCCTTTGAGATATTGCTTTGAGACTTTTAATGCTTCTTAACATCATTACCCCCATCTGTGGGCAAGAGAAGGTAACTCAGTCAAGGATTTTTAAAAACAATTAAGGCCCTTTATCGACTTAGAATCTCCGTAAAGTTTTTCGTACCAGTCAACTTTTTGACTGAACTGTTAGAGATATTACTTTGAAAGTTGGATAACTTGTTTACCATCATGATTCCCAGGCAGGAGAAGGTAGCTCTGTCAAGGAGTTCATTTGAATTATGGCTCTTTTTGACTTTTCATTCAAATTTCAAATTGTTCATTCTTATCCACTTGTTGACTTTTCCATTTGAGATATTACTTTGAAAGTTGGAATACTTACATACTATTATGATACCTGTCAGTAAGCAAGAGAAGATAACCCTGTGAAAATATTTCTTTATTTGTTCTTAGAAATTCTTAGTAAAAGTCTTGTGTGCAACTGGCATTGTCATGCACATATATTATTAACCACTTGAAGTCTTAATTTAAAACTTTGCTGTAGTATTCATGGATATCAAACAATTACGTTTGATAACTATTGACTTCATATCTTGCTGCTTGTGGCCCTTGTTTATACACATCCTTGGGTCACAATGTTTTTACTGACAAAATTTTGTTTTATTGGCAAGCACTGAAAAAAGTCGAGAGGACAGTCCTACTGACAGCTCTTGTTAGCATGTGGCATAACCTTGTGGACCTCTACCAAGATTGTTCAAATTATGACCACTGATTCAAAAATGACCCCGTTCAGGAATCACTTGTTTTTACATAGGCTTAATGTATAACTTGATATAACTTAAAAAATCTTCTCTGAAACCACAAGGCCTAGAGCTTAGGTATTTAGCATGTGGCATTACAAAGTGTACCTCTACCAAGATTGTCCAAATTATGACCCCAGGGTTAAAATTGACCCCACCCTGGGGTCACTTGCTAGCTCACCTGGCACAAAGTGCCGGCTGAGCTATTAGGATCACTCACCGTCCGGGGTCCATTGTACGTTGTCCGTCTGTCCACCATTTCCTTCAAATGACATCTCTTTTGAAACCACTGGGCCAATGCTGATGAAACTTTGCAAGGATGTTCCTTGCATGAAGCCCTCTCATAGTTGTTCAAATTATTTTATTCCATGCAGAAGCTCTATCAAAGTTGTTCAAAGAATTCCATTCCATGCAGAACTCTGGTTGCAATGGCAACGAAAAGGAAAAACTTAAAAAAACTTCTTCTCTGAAACCACAAGGCCTAGAGCTTAGATATTTAGCATGTGGCATTGTCTAGTGGAATCTACCAAGATTGTTCAAATTATGACCCCCAGGGGGGTCAGTTTGTTAGCTCACCTGGCAAGAAGTGCCATAGTGAGCTATTAGGCATTATATAGGACAAACTAAAAAATCTGTTTCTCTGAAACCACCAGGCCTAGAGATTAGATATTGGCATGTATAAATGCCAAGTGGACCTCTACCAAGATTGTTAAAATCATGACCCCCCCTTGTCAAATTTAACCCTTCCCGGGAGGGGGAGGTCACTTGATTTCACATAGGCTTTCATAGGGAAAACTTAAAAAACGACACGCAGAGAATAGATATTTGGAATGTTACTTAGCATTGTGTAGTAGACCTCTACAAATAATGTTAGAATCATGACCCCTTGTATTATAGCCAATGATAGTCAGGTGAGCGATATAGGGCCATGATGGCCCTCTTGGGTTAATCTTTTAGCGGCAACATGCCCTTTCGAAAAATTCATCACTCATTAAATATTATATCCATTTTCCAGAAAAAATACTTCAATTTATGCCAATTCACTGCTTTTTTTTATTAACATTGTAAAGAAATGCAGTTTACTTTACCTAGGTGCTAAAAACATTCACGTTCAACAATGCTTGTCAATTAAATGTCTGATCAAATGTGGAATTGTTTGCCCGATAATTGAAACTGACACATTTTACTGTTCCAGCGAAAGGATGTAATTGATAATGAAATAGATCTTAAGGGACAGCCTGACAGGTTCGAGAGATTGAGGTTCAAGGTTTCGGAGGTGGAACAAATGATTATGATTTATATAGAGATTTTGCCAGGACCGTAGACTGAGTTCGAGCAGTCCTGTATTTGAGAGTATGAAGTTTGAGTGAACTAAATTTAGCTGTATTAGTTTATGGGTACCGATAGCAGTAATTGTGTGGTAATGAGATCATGCAAAACTTTTGGTGTTTTAAAGTATTGTTTTTTCACTGTTTTCACATAGGGTTAATAGATATGTTTGAAATGTTAAATTCAGCTCAGCATCGAAATAAATGAGAGCGACGACAATAAGCCTCAGCTTGACCAAACATCTTATGTATTGTGTGCTACTGTTGGAACTACATCTGGGACTCTCGCACAGGTTTATGCAGATGATGATGATGTGTTGGCAACACATAGAGCACACACATACGACTTCGTAGGTAAACACATTTAACACACTAAAAAGTGTTACAACTTATATTCAGTGAGATTAACGCACATATTTCATGATAAAAATTTCTTTGAATGTTTAATGTTTATACTGTTAAACGATAACTAGAGAATTGCCTGATTATTTTGAACATTGTTTTAATATGGCGCATTTTAAGGGCGTTTACGTCAAGGATATTTTGCGCAATGGTAAATGGCAAAAGATTTGTGTGACCTGTCTAAGTTTTTGTCATAACTAGTAGGTGGTTTAACAAGTATATCTGCTAACTACTGAAATAACTCCAAAGTGTACTAAAGGGGCTTGGCTTGAAAAATCACAACCATCAAAATTGTCAGCAAAATCGTGTTAATTATCACATGATGAGAAAACTTGTATGTACTGTAGTTCTGCTGAGAAGTAAAGAGCTCAGTAGTACGGCAAGCTGACAAGTTTTTTTCTGGAAAAGCAAGTTTCGGTATTATCAAAAATGTTGAAACATAGATGTAGTCCATGCGGAGGGACATACACATGGACAAATGCTTGCTTACATGGTTGAAACTGTGCAAATATAGATGTCCCTAGTTATAATGGCTATATATATATTGTATATATTTCAGGAAGTAGCCTGTTTGCTGCTGATGGTAACGGAGAATTAACTTACGGTGATGTCAGTAATTATGCCACTGGAACAACCTTTGATACAACATTGAGAGTTACAGGTATTTGGTCAAAAAAAAATTGTAATTTCTAACTTGTGATTTCAAGGGCAGTATTGACTTTGTCCAGTAATGTTGTACATGTACATCACATTTGTACCAGTAATGTTGTACATCACATTTGTACCAGTAATGTTGTACATCACACTTGTTCCAGTGATATTGTTCTTTACACTTGTACCAGTAATGTTGTCCACCACACTTGTACCAGTAATGTTGTCCATTACATTTGTACCAGTACCAGTAATGTTGTACTTTACACTTGTAACAGTAATGTTGTCCACTACACTTGTCCTGTAATGTTGTCCATTACATTTGTACCAGTACCAGTAATGTTGTACATCACATTTGTACCAGTAATGTTGTCCATCACGTTTGTACCAATACCAGTAATGTTATACATCACATTTGTACCAGTAATGTTGTCCATCACATTTGTACCAGTACCAGTAATGTTGTACATCACATTTGTACCAGTAATGTTGTCCATCACGTTTGTACCGGTACCAGTAATGTTGTCCATCACATTTGTACCAGTACCAGTAATGTTGTACTTTACACTTGTACCAGTAATGTTGTCCACCACACTTAAAGTAATGTTGTCATTCACATTTGTACCAGTTATGTTGTTCTTTACACTTGTCCAGTAATGTTGTACATCACATTTGTATGAGTAATGTAACTTTTAACTTTACACGTGTATCAGTAATGTTGTACACCACATTTGTACCAGTAATGTTGTACATCACATTTGTATCAGTAATGTTGTACATCACATTTGTACCAGTAATGTTGTACATCACATTTGTACCAGTAATGTTGTACATCACATTTGTACCAGTAATGTTGTACATCACATTTGTATGAGTAATTTAATTTTTAACTTTACACGTGTATCAGTAATGTTGTACACCACATTTCTACCAGACATGTTGTAGTTCACACTCGCACCAGTAACGTTGTACACCACATTTGTTCCAGTAATATTGTACTAGTAATGTTGTACATGACATTTGTACCAGGAGTGTTGTTCATCACATTTGAATGTTTTTGTTAGCTCACCTGGCACAAAGTGCCAGAGTGAGCTGTTAGGATCGCATTCCGTCCATCGTACGTCCATTAACATTTTCCTTCAAATGACATCTTCTCTGAAAACACTGGGCCAATGTTGATGAAACTTGGCAGGGATGTTCCTTGCATAAAGCCCTCTCATAGTTGTTCAAATTATTTTATTCCATGCAGAACTCTGGTTGCTATGGCAATAAATGGGAAAAACTTTAGAAATCTTCTGAAGAAGAGGAAGGCCTAGAGCTTAGATATTTGGCATGTGGCATTGTGGACTTCTACCAAGGTTGTTCATATTATGAGCTGTGTCGGGGGGGGGGGGGCACTTGTTTTTACATAAGTTTTTATAGGAAAACTTCTTCTCTAAAACCACAAGACCTATAGAGCTTAAATATTTAGCATGTAGCATTGTCTAGTGGAACTCTACCTAGATTGTTCAAATTTAGAAATTATGTAAAAACATAGAAAACCCATTTGTCTTGAAATAGCATTGACATGGGCTATTTCATTACAGTACTCAATCTAAAAATATATTGCATGTATGTATATTAGGGCTTTATCATTGGTACCGGTTTCCCACATGACCAACACCCCCAGAAGAGATTAGTTATTTAGGTTTTGGAGGATAGTGCAAGATACAGAGAGCGTCCTAATTCCAGAGACAGCCCTGGTTCTTATACATGCCAGGTGTATAGCCCATACATGGGACCTCGGTTTTATCAGAAAGACTGTTAGTAATTATACTAATATAGGAGTCACCCAGTGGTTGGTCGGTTGGTCAGGCTGTCTGTTGCATTTTCCTTGAAAACTACTAGTTGGAATTCAATACAACTTAATACAATGGTCAAACACATTGAGAGAAAAGTGCAGTGCACAAGAACCATAACTCCATCTAGACTAATTACAGAGTTATTGCCCTTTGTTACTTTTCCTTGTCCGGAGCATAACTTGAAAACTACTGGTTGGAATTCAATACAACTTCATACAATGGTCAAGCACATTGAGAGGAAGTGCAGTGCACAAGAACCATAACTCCATCTTGACTAATTACAGAGTTATTGCCCTTTGTTACTTTTCCTTGTCCGGAGCATAACTTGAAAACTACTAGTTGGAATTCAATACAATTTCATACAATGATCAAGCACAATGAGAAGAAGTGCAATGTACAAGAACCATAACTCTATCTTGAGTATTTACAGAGTTATTGCCCTTTGTTACTTTTCCTTGTCCAGAGCATAACTTGAAAACTACTAGATGGAATTCAATACAACTTCATACAATGGTCAAGCACATTGAGAGAAAGTGCAGTGCTTAAGAACCATAACTATATCTTGAGTATTTACAGAGTTATTGCCCTTTGTTACTTTTCCTTGTCCGGAGCATAACTTGAAAACTACTGGTTGGAATTCAATACAACTTCATACAATGGTCAAGCACATTGAGAGGAAGTGCAGTGCACATGAACCATAACTATATCTTGACTAATTACAGAGTTATTGCCCTTTGTTACTTTTCCTTCTCCAGAGCATAATTCAAAAACTACTAGTTGGAATTCAATACAACTTCATACAATGGTCAAGCACAATGAGAGGAAGTGCAGTGCACAGGAACCATAACTCCATTCTGACTAATTACAGAGTTATTACCCTTTGTTACTTTTTCTTGTTAGGAGCATTATTCGAAAACTACTGGTTGGAATTCAATACAACTTCATACAATGGTCAAGCACAATGAGAGGAAGTGCAGTGCAAAAGAACAATAACTCTATCTTGACTCATTTCAGAGTTATTGCCCTTTGTTACTTTTCCTTGTCCAGATCATAATACGAAAACTATTGGTTGGAATTCAATACGACTTCATACAATGGTCAAGCACATTGAGAGGAAGTGCAGTGTACAATAACCATAACTCTATCTTGACAAATTACAGAGTTATTGCCAAGAACAATATCTCTTTTTAGTTTATTTGCAAGGTATTCTGTTACTACGAACTTCCTCAGTTTATAAAGCAGTTTTTCGGGGGTATTAATCACATTTAGTGATAGCTCTAGTTTTAGTTGGTCAGCCTCTGGAATTGAACCTGCAACCCCGAGATTGCAAGTCTCATGCTCTACGGATTGAGCTAACCAGGCTGACTAAAAAAAATATATTTCCTTACAGAATGATGCTTATATAATGCTATAAATAGTAACATGGTTTTCCACAATCTGAATCTGTTTAAGAGATTAGAACAGACATCATACAGTGGAATTTCTTTCTGACAGGTTTAAGAATTTTGTATTTAGTTTTTTTAGCTCACCTGGCACAAAGTGCCAGAGTGAGCTATTAGGATTGCATTCCGTCCGGCGTCCATACGCCTGTCCGTCCACCATTTCCTTCAAACGACATCTCCTCTGAAACCACTGGGCCAATGTTGATGAAACTTTTCAGGGGTGTTCCTTACATGAACCTCTATCAAAGTTGTTCAAAGAATTCCATTCCATGCAGAACTCCGGTTGCTATGCCAAAAAATAGGAAAAACTTTAAAAATCTTCTCTGAAACCAAAAGACCTAAAGCTTAGATATTTGGCATGTAGCATTGTCTAGTGGACCTCTACCAAGATTGTTCAAATTATGACCCCTGGGTCAAAATTGACCGCGCGCGGGTGGTCACTTAGTTTTGCATAGGCTTATATAGGAAAAACTTAAAAAATCTATTTCTCTGAAACCACAAGGCCTAGAGCTTAGATATTTGGCAAGTAGCATTGGCTAGTGGACCTCTACCAAGATTGTTCAAATTATGCCCCGTGGATCGAAATTGACCCCCGCACGGGGGGTCACTTAGTTTTACATAGGCTTATATAGAAAAATCTTTAAAAATCTTTTTCTCTGAAACCACAAGGCCTAGAGCTTAGATATTTAGGATGTAGCATTGCCTAGTAGACGTCTTTAAAGTTTGTTAAAATCATACCCCTGTGATCAATATTGGCCCCGCCAAGGAGGTCACTTGTTTTACAAAGATGTATATAGGAAAACCTGTTTGCTATGTAACATTGTCTTGTGGTCTTCCACCTACTTTGTTCAAATCATGCCTTTTGGGTCAAAACTGACCACACCCATTAGGCAAGTGGACTGGAATTCAGGTGAGTGATATAGGGCCATCATGGCCCTCTTGTTTGCAGCTGTTTTTATTCAACATTATATTTTGCAGACTTGGTTAATTATCATTAATAATGACTTTGTAATATTCATAATGCACCATAATAGAACTCTTATGTAATCTTTGAATTGCTACAGAAGATATGAAGAAACAATTTAGTTGGATTTTAAAGTAATCCATTCTTTCCATTATCAATTTCTCTGAGGAGGAGGGGGATCATCTTGGTTCCCATAGACTTAATTACAGTCGACTCTCGTTATCTCGACTTTGGTTATCTCGATTTTTCGATATCTCGACTGGATTTTCTCGGTCCCGATTTTTTCCCTTCTTGTTCTATATAAATCAACTACGGATATCTCGATTCGTTTATCTCGATTTTTTCGTTATCTCGACTAAATTTGTGATCCCCAACTATGAAATTTCCTCTATTTTGACATCCGATATCTCGATTTGACATTTATCACCTGCCAAACAAGGTGCGAAAAGCTGCACGCGATTGTATTCGCTCAATTGTCGTCTGTTGTCAGAGGTGCGAAAAACACCACGCGCCGCTATTCACTCAGTGATTCGGTTAGCGACCCAAAATTAATTAATTGTTTGTTTGCAATGTAAGCTGTGGCCCGGTAACCAACAAGGGAGGATATTTGGATCGGCAAACGCTGAGAGTTTTGGAGAAGGACCCGGGGGGGGATCCAATCTTTCGGCACCGGGTGCAAGGCAACATGAATCATATGAATTGAACATTTAGTTGATTTAAACCTACTTTCGTTTCACAACCTGTGTATTACACAGATCATAAGATGGACGTCTTTCTATCAACAATAATCTTCCTTATCCCCCTATCATCCCCTATCGAACATATTTTATCCCACTTCGGTTATCTCGATTTTTCGTTATCTCGACTTATTTTCTTTGGTCCCAAAAAATTCGAGATAACGAGAGTCGACTGTATAGGGAAAACTTTAAAAATCTTCTTGTCTAAAACCACAAGGCCTGGTATTTGAAAAGAAGCATTGTGTAGTGGACAGCTACATAGATTGTTCAAATCAGGACCCCAGTTTTGTCAAGATTATTTAATTCTATATTATATTGTTTGTTTGTCTTAAACATGATAAATTGGATCAAACAAACCAATAACCAACGTAATTGTAGGGCAAATCGGAGTATTATATACCAAATTTTTCATCCAAATTAAATAATTTGTTCAGTTTTGAAAATGTTTATATATATGTTAAGGACATTAATTATCAGTTTATTAACATATGAAAGCATTATTGTGCCTAACGAGCACATTGATTTATTTTGATACCAGATTCTATAAATTCGTAAATTTTTACCGTTTCTGCAACACCATTGCTGACCTTGTATTATAGCCAATGGTAGCCAGGTGAACAATAAAGGGCCATGTTGGCCCTCTTGTTTACTTTACAACAGTGTGATTCCTGTTCTAAGAAATTTGTTGAAAGAATGTAAAACTGTGGATACAAATGCCATAAACATTGTTCATGCCTGTGTTTTACTGAAGAAAATATATTAACGTTTGCAAGAAAAATACTGCTATAAAATGCTAAACCATCCCTTTTACAGCATGCAAGATATCATTCTCTAAAATGCAACTGGAACAAGTCAGTGAAATAATTCTAACTAAATATACATGGCTTTCTCAATTCCTTCCATATTGCCTGAAAAATCCAAGGTCTGGGAGTTCAAAGTTCAATTAAATAACATGGATGACTTCTTATTTGGAAAGTTACACTTTTCAGTAATTATTTGACAATTTAAGGCCAGTGATGATTGTTGCTGTGCTTTTAGCCAAATCAGCTTGCTCATAAGTACAGTCTGGTTAGATCCATGTAAATAAGACTGTTACATTTTGTCACAAAATTACCAATAACAGACAATGGTTCACATCACATTGGTCAAAAAGTAGATCAACAGGCAAAATTAAATGACAATAATTATTCTATGAGCTACCATGCGAAGGTCAACATACTTCAACATAAATGCAAAATTATCAAATAATTTTCTTTATCTGTTTATTCATTGTTATTAAAATTATGATACTGTTCAAAATAATATGACCTTAAGGTCATGAATGATTCTTGCTTTGAAAACATTTAAGAAATAAATGATACTGAGTTACTTCTCTTTGAGAAAGAAAAGTAAATGTACCTAACAAATTGGATGGATTTGTAATTTTTAGCTAGAATAGTGAAAAGCGCTGTACATGGTGTTACACTATATTCAACAAGAGTAAAATGCTTATTAGCTCACCTGGCTTTGGCAGGGTGAGCTTTTAGGATGGATGATTGTCCATTGTCTGTCAACATTTTGATTCAAACAACATCTCCTCTGAAACCACTGGGCCAATGTTGATGAAACTGTGAAGGGATGTAATCCTTGCATGAAGCTTTACCAAATCTGTTCAAAGAATTCCATTCCATGCAGAACTCTGGTTGCTATGGCAAAAAATAGGAAAAACTTTAAAAATCATCTGCTCTGAAACCACAAGGCCTAGAGCTTAGATATTTGGCATGTAGCATTGTCTAGTAGACCTCTTCAAAGTCTGTTCAAATTATGCTCCTTGGGTCAATATTAACCCCGCCCAAGGGGTCACTTGTTTTACAAAGACGTATATAGGAAAACCTATTTGCTATGTAACATTGTCTAGTGGTCTTTCACTTATTTTGTTCAAATCATGCCTCTTGGATCAAAATTGACCACACCCACCAGGCATGTGGACTTGTACTCAGGTGAGCGATATAGGGCCATCATGGCCCTCTCGTATAGATTTAAACATTTCATTTGTAACTTTAGTAAATTCTTTTTTCTGATAGTCAAAATCTAATGTTCTGTGTTAAGCTCTTATACTAGTCATTGTTAATAAAATAATGTCTATAAACTCTTGAAAAAACATGGATTACATAAATTAAAAACATCAGTGTGACAGTGTTGGGAATCTTTGAATATTTTGTTGCAATGGATAGTATTTATGTAAAATCGTTCGCTTCTTTTTTTAGATGAAGCCGGGAACTATGATGATTCACCTGTTACGGTTATGATTTGTGAGCCACCAACTACTACTTCGTCCAGTTCAAGTTCAAGTTCTAGCTCAAGTAGCAGTAGTTCTTCATCATCAACAGACTTTCTTTGGTGGTTGATTCCAACAATACTGTTATCTCTCCTTTTGCTGGGATTAGGTGCATTCTTATTACGAAAATTTTGTTGCGCAGGTAGTCAGTGTGGAAGATGGTAAGCTTTAGTAAAATGTCTTTAGAGCCAGTGTCCTGTACTTATTTACTAGTCCCCAACCCGTCAAGGATGGGTTGGGGAAAATAGGGTTGCTTGTTTCCGTTTGTCTGTCAGTCCATCGGTCAACCTGTCCGTCCATCAGTCTGTCAGTCAGCCCACACTTTGTGTTCAGGCTATAACATCTTGTACTTACAGTACACGCAAGGTGTTTTTTCCAATTGTCACCCATCACCGCGATCTCCAATCATCGTGACCACGCAAATTTGGTCACCCAAATGCCCCCCTGAGTCACCCGTCACCGCGAATTAGCGTGTCCGGTCGCGGTGACCATCGTCACCGCGAATCGCGGTGACTGGTCACGGTGTTTCGCGGTGTCCACATTTGGGTCGAGACATGAATATTTGTTATGTTTTTTTACTGATTAACTTTAAATTGTCAATAAAAAATAGAAAAAATAATTGTAATTTGATGTTTTTCGAAACTTTCCGACGCCCAAATCGTTTTAATTACGATGCCGCTATCAACAAACTAACATACTTTAGGATCAAGTAAAACAACCCCGGCAACACAATAAATCTAAAAAACAAACTTACTTTAACTATTCCAAACTTATGATCTAATAATCCAAAATATCAATCTATTGTCAATGTCTCAAACTTTTTCTTTTTAATACCACGTGCTCACTAAGATCAAAGAAACCGGCCATCGCGGCGGCATTCTTTGATCTCATAACACCTGCTGCTTTACGTTTGATATAGAAAACACTTTGCAGTAAAAATAACTTTATTTGGCAAAATGAAAAAAAAAATAACTGGGAAAGCATGGACGTTGGCTGAAACTGAAAAATTAGAGGCAGTCGTAAATGACAAAACAGAAAGTACGCTGCGAACAGGAACGTAGAATATACAGATTCTATGTTCCTGCTGCGAACAAGCAACTCGTTTTGATATCCAAGATTTCGTCATTAATAATGTGCATTTCCGTAATATTCCGGTTGTTTGTGTTATCCATACAAAATATTAAAATTAAATATAAAAGAAAGCATAATACGCAACAAAGAGAGGTCTCACAACTGAACCTTGTGGTACAGCAAATATAGCAGACGGCAATTGTGTTTCGGTACACAACATTCGGAACTTTTTGATATAAATCTAGATCATTTTTTTGCATTTGAGAAATTCGAACATTGGACAATATAATTATTACAATAATTTAAATATTTACGCACTTTCGATGCATTGTCTGTCGACTTTCGTAAGACAGAGATACTCAATATCTCCGCAGACAAATATGCGTATTCACTCAACATTGACAGTTATCTTTCAGAAGTAATTGTGTCAAATAGCTTGGGTTTGCAAACAATTTTTTGAGTTAAATATGTCATCCTTTATTACAGGCGATATTTTTCACACCCACCATGATTGACAAAAGGCAAGATTGACCAATTACGGCACATTGTTTACGTGAATTATTATTTTAAATCTACATAAACGTGATAAATATAAGTTCAGGAAGGAAAGAAAACGTTTTGAAACAATTACACATGTATCTAAAAATGATGATTTTTTATGCAGTAATACTCGAGCGGCAATTCGGATCAGAAATACTGCGGCGACGATGTGCTAATAATAGAGACTGTAGATGAAAAATAAAAAGTATTTACAGAAATTGATGTATTCTACATTTTGTATACCAATAAATATAATAAAATAATTGTAAAATACTTTATTTCAGTCGAGTTGGTCACCGCGATTCACCGCGACCGGCCACCGTGAATCACCGCGACCGAATATCTCAGCGCATCGTAAATGGTCGCGGTGGCCGTTTGGGTGACCAAAACTTTTTTAGGGTGACCTCGTCACCGTGACTGGTCACCTAGAATGAATTTCTGTCGCGGTGACTGGGTGACATTTGGAAAAAACACCTTGCGTGTACTGTAAACCAAATAACTTCACCAATTTGTAATACCCCTGAAACGAAGTTTAAGGGGGTATACTGGAGTCACCCTGTGCTCGGTTGGTTGGTTGGTTGGTCAGGCTGTCGGTCCGTTGCATTTTCCTTGTCTGGAGCATAACTTAAAAACTACTAGTTGGAATCCAGTACAACTTCATACAATGGTCAAGCACATTAAGAGGAAGTGCAGTGTACAAGAACCATAACTTTATCTTTAGTTGTTACAGAGTTATTGCCGTTTGTTACTTTTCTTTTCCTTGTCCGGAGCATAACTTAAAAACTACTGGTTGGATTTCAGTACAACTTCATACAATGGTCAAGCACATTGAGAGGAAATGCAGTGTCCAAGAACCATAACTTTATCTTAGTTTTTACAGAGTTATTGCCCTTTTCCTTGTCCAGAGCATAACTTGAAAACTTCTGTTTGGAATTCAATACAAATTCATACAATGGTCAAGCACATTGAGAGGAAGTGCAGTGTGCAAGAAGCATAGCTCTATATTTAATAATTACATAGTTATTGCTCTTTGCCAGGGTGAGCTTTTAGGATGGCTGATTGTCCGTCGTCCGTCGTTCGTCGTCCCTCAACATTTTGCTTCAAACCACATCTCCTCCTGTTGTACATCATATTTGTACCGGTAATGATGTAGAGTAATTTAACTTCTAGCTTTACACTCGCACCAGTAATGTTGTACATCACATTTGTACCAGGAGTGTTGTTCATCACGTTTGAATGTTTTTGTTAGCTCACCTGGCACAAAGTGCCAGAGTGAGCTATTAGGATCGCATTCCGTCTAGGATCGCACTCCGAGCTTAAATATTTGGCATGTAGCATTGCCTAGTGGACCTTTACCAAGATTGTTCAAATTTTGATCCCCGGGTTAAAATTGACACCTCAAGGGGGTCACTTGATTTTACATAAGGTTATACAGGAAAAACTTTAGTTTTACATAGGCTTTTATAGGAAAAACTTTAAAAATCTTCTTTTCTGAAACCACAAGGCCTAGAGCTGAGATATTTAGTATGTAGCATTGCCTGGTCATTTTGGTTTTACATAGGAAAAACTTTAAAAAATTTTCTTCTCTGAAACCACAAGGCCTAGAACTTAGATATTTAGAATGTAGCTTTGTGGACCTCTCCCAGGATTGTTTAGATCAAGATCCTCCGGGTGAAAATTAATCCAGTAGGGGGATGGGGAGGGGTTCACTTAACTTAAAAAAAACATAAGGCCCACAGGCAGAGCTTAGAAAGGGCTTGGTTCTCTTACTATGCAAATTTGGCCTAAAATTTACAAAATATAAAAATGTTTGGATGCATGATGTCACAGGTGGAACAGGTAATTGATCATAAGAGGAACACGTACTGGTGGAATTTGTCATCAAATGTGATTTATATGACGTCATTGATGACGTCAAAACTGGCACGTAACGGCAAAATAGGCGAATTTATGTTAATAAGCACTAGTATTCATTAAATAATGAGATATCCGCATGGATTAAACTTAAGATTTTTTCCATGGCATAGAAATTCAATATCTTAGCTATGTATAGAAACCAAGAATACGAAGTTTAACGTTTGCGCATACTCAGTATTTTTGACTAGAAATAAACAGCTGTCTGCTGTTTACGTTGATTTCACAATGCATCAAGTCTAATACGGACAAAATTCTTGAAACTAGAAGAACTATCTTTTACGCTATGTACCGTTTCAATATTAATTCCCTCGTATCTCTGAGAGTAATTATCGAATGTATCTGGACTTATTCGATATAACTAGGTCTACTCAACAACAAAACATGCAAGCCATGTACCCAGGAATATGCACATGCGCCAATGCGTACAGTTTGGCCGAAAAGTTTTAAAAATTTCAAATAGACAATATAAACTGTTGTCTGGGTGATGGACTATTTTGTTCCGAATACATCCATTTAAAAGAGAATTTAGTACCTATTTCTTCAAAAGTAGGTAGCTCTATCCGAATGACGTTTAGAATGAGTTAGTTTTACGACCACGTCGAAAATGCAACCACGCCACTATTACGATCATTATGTTAAAGAATCAAAACTGTTTTTATATGTACATGTATGTCATGGCGTCATCGCCCGTCATATGATGACATTTTTGGTGAAAAATAGACAAAAAAATAAGATTGACGCCTGCATCTACTTTTAAGTGTTTAGAAAACTGTTAGCTTTCACACAGTTGTGATGAATTCACATTGATTAGCACGTGTCCTGTTGGTCAGAGTGAGCTAGTGAAAAAAATACAGTGACCATTATATTGCTTGACCTTACTTTCTGTCTTATCATGTTATTAAAGTATGTTGAAACAACGTAAAATGTATTATTTCATTATTATTAATACACTATAAATTAGCGCTTGAAAATATTGCAAAAACGCACCATGGGGAGACCCTCAAACCACAGCTTTGCGGCTTAGCTTTGGTGTAAACTTCAACTTCATCCAGGTACGCCCCTGTATGCCTATATCTCTCCTCGGCACTGCCCAAATTAATATGTCAAGCCGACGCACTGAAATAATACACTTGTTGTATCTTGCTTACAATGTTGAAGGGGCCTGCCAAGGAACTGTAGAAGCTGGCGGTCCACATCTTACCTTTTCATGCTATGTTTTCTCATGTTCGTGAACATGTATAATATGCAAACTGCGACAATAAGTCAATACTTGCCAATGTCCGCATGATTATTTCCTTTTAGCCATTAAATTGCTATTGATTTATCTATTTTCTAAAAGTACTTTCCAATACCAATCCACCAGTACCACTTCTTGCATAATCTGTTACTATGTTTTCTTTCAAACATCTTTTGACACTTTTTAATTCTTGCATAATCTGTTACTATGTTTTCTTTCAAACATCTTTTGACACTATTTAATTGGACTTCAAAGCGTTGCAAAATTGTACGACGTTTTGATGATTGTAAAGTTTGAAAACATCCCGTAAATGAATACTTCGTAGCGATTTTCCCATGAATTACCAATTTAACTCAGACTGATTAATAATACAGTCCATGCAATTGAACAGAAACCTCTGATATAATCGCTTAACCAATACCGACCATTCATGTGCCATAGGACATTTTCAAACAGTAATTGATATCTTTTTAGGCTATTTTGATGTTTTGAACTGTGTGAATAAGTCATTAAAATGGAGCAAGTTCTTTTTCTGGCGCAGTCATATTAAGCTCGCCTTTGACCGGAAGTTTGGAACTCTTCCACCACCAATGAAATGACAAGTAGAATGTATAACATTTTTTGAAATGAGAAAATTACACTATAAGGCACCTTCTAATCGAATGAGAATAGACAATAAAATAGTATTGCGTTTTTAGTCTTTCTTGAATGGATTAATAATTAAAGTACATAAATAATTTATACCTATCAACATAATATTTTGTTACTGCCAAATTAATGTTAAACATAAATATAAAGTACAAAGGCAAGTCAATAACGCTCAATATTTCTAGTACAATGGAGCATGTTTGATAGGGATAAAATTGACAAGTGCCCGGAGAGAAATCAGTATAAAAACTTTGCGACCGAAGGTACATGTGTTCGAATCCTGGTCAAGGTTCCTTTTTTTCTCACAATGTGCATCTGGTGCTTTCCGACTTGTAAAATTATTTTTTCATTTAAAATACAAAATACAAAGATGGGACCAGTAGTTTGCCCAATATAATCTAAAATATAAGTGTTTGCATTTTCTTTTCTTTTTGCCGGGTTTGGCTTGATATCCATTTCAAACAAGTATGCCGCTTTGCACATATCGTTGTTGGTACCTTGAGCTCCGTCGGTTTTAGACAAAAATTGGAGATAATTAAGTTTTTTTCTATTTGCAAGTAGAAAAAACAGTCCATAATCAGCCGTTTCTTCCTTAGTAAATAAACACAAACTTGAGAGTGATGTTTTCGTTACAGCAAAATATTGTTTCGGAAGATTTTATCTAATACTTCATTCTCGGTTGCGACACAAGTTATCACAACTTAAAAGACTCACTCTAGATGAAATCGCAAAGAAAAAGAGGGAATGTCGAATTATTGTGTCTTGCATCAGGACACTATCACTAGGGCAATGATAGGATCATCCGATCCTGAGGTGAACATGCTACACTGCGCCACTGCGTCTGGCTCGAAAGATGCAAGTTATACTGGTATTATTTTGCACTTCTATTATGTAACTATGCAGTGTGTATTCTTGAGTTGTAGAAATGAAGAAGAACCGTGAAAAATAAGAATATAATGAACATTATATTTTGTTTATATTTATTAAACAATTTTGAAATACAATGGTTATAGCATCCTCGGTAACCCAGGCTATTCATTACCTAATTGAATACCCTGGGCAAATTGACTGAAGAAATCTCGTACTCATGAATAATTAATGAGGTAAATTCAAGCCTTTCGATTGGTTTCTTGATATTTTTCTCAAGATTAACTGTCCAATGAAATCGCGGCTCTCAAACCGCGCTGGGGAAACATTAAAAATGGCAGCCTCCATCTTGTCAGCGATGTAGTTTTAAACAGATTTTGTGCATCACTCGTCTCGGATTGCAGATTTCTATATGATCGTCCCTTAATCGGGACAAAACAAATCAATCATTTTTTTCAACATTCTGCATGGCGGTCATTATTGGAGGATACTCTTCATTGTGGAGGTGCTGTTATTTTTGTAAACATTGATTTCATTGGATGAAAAATAGTCATGAATATTCATGTATTACGAAGTTTTGCCAGTCTATTTTCCCACGGTATATGACGGAGAGAAGCGGCAGGAATTAACCGTGGGTTCCGACGATGTGGTTATAGACGCGAGTATTTAACAGAAGATGAAGGTGAAAAGGGATGTATAATACAGACAATTCGGGCCTCTTCATCTTGTAGTGTAAAAATAACGATAACGACTGCGAAATGTTTCGTGCGCAGAATTGATTCAGCTGATCACTTTGGCAGGAAAAGCTTGGATGATAAAATGTGTAGCAAAGATTCCACCAACTAAACTATTTCTATGATGTTGCCGTCCCGCTGTTGGATTGGCTAATTGTTTGCCTATATGAAAGCAACATGAACTACTTGGAGAAAAAGACTTGATTTATTTGGTCAACATCTGATAACTTTGTATGATTTAGGGTCTATCTTTCAGTAAATATAAATTTACATGTACGTTTGCGATAAAAACAATAGTATCTGACCTGGAATATGGAACGTGTGTCCTTTTGGTAATTAGTTTTCGCAAGCCTTGCGAATAATGTTCTAAGCAGACTGCTAACAAGTTAATTTCACTGGCAGACTGGTAACAAGTTAATTTCAACAATCAATTTGTGCCTCTTCCAAATGCGCTTACAACTATAACCGAAATAAAAACTGTTATACAGGTAGCTGGACTTACACAAACTTTTACAAGAAGTATTCTTTTTCTTTAGATTTACGAAATCGGGGGAAAATATTTTCTATATGACGATGCGCCGTGATCTGCCGGTAAAATACCGGGTGTGAAATTTTTAATTTGCACCAACCAAATATTTTAAGCATATAGAAACTAATTTTTTACCATTAATTCATCAAACAGTTATTTTTCTACCTGCGGACAGTGGCACGAATACCTGCGATTTTAATAATGCTTTGCGAAGCAATGTTAATTGTGATTACTCACACTTGGTTTCCCACCAAAATGTCAAAACAGTAAAAAGATTAACTTCATAAAAAAGCGTATGTACCGACACTAAAAAAAGTTGATGCAAATTTATAGTAATTGTTGATGTTGACTTACACAAGATAAATTAACACCTGCTGTCTTTTGATAAAGTATTTGTGTTGTGTTCTTCACAACGCAGTAAACAATGTCCACCGTCTAAGAACTGCAATGACGTCAATGACGTTAAAAATGCGGATTCGTCATTTTTATGTCCCGTTTCCTAATTCTCATATCTTTTTTATTGTTAAAGATAACCGTATGATTTTTTCGATACGATTCGTGAAAAAGATTACGCTCCAACATAATATCAATAAATAAGGTTTTTGGAATGGGCCATGATCCTAATGAACAATCCTAAGTGAACCAAGCCCTTTGGAATGTTACTAAGCATTGTATAGTGGACCTCTACGAATTATGTTAAAATCATGACCCTTGTACCGTATTTCCCCGTGTATAATACGCACCCGTGTATAATACGCACCCTCGATCTGGGCTTTAAAAATGGGGAAAATGCCTACACTGGTGTATAATACGCACCTCAAATATCCGAAAAATATGCCATTTTCGATACGAAAATTATTCAATAATCGGAGCACCGTAACGATTTATACACATAAAGAAAACAATACGGCAGTTATCGACTATATTTTGACAATCTGATTAGCATAGATGATATGAAATACTCAAAAATGTCATGCTTATTTAACGGTACTTTGAGAACATAATTATTGTCTCAAGATTTCAACACCTTCTCAACAAACTTCTCATACTGGTAATTACGGCGCCATCAAAGAGAGACATGTGAAAATCAATGCAATTATATAAGCGTGTTTGTTTACCAATAAACGGAATGTTGCATTGATCAGCAATAATTGTTTGATAACAAACTTTGTTCTAACAATGTTAAACTTTCATTGAAACCTGAAAGAAAACTATCAAATTTACCGGCAATGTTTTATCGTACATGCCGTACCGGGTATCGGCTTTTAGGAAACCTCCGTGCTCTTCATAAAAAAAGTTAGTAAAAAAAGGGTAAACATCCGCTTTCAGTGAAAATCCCAATATTACGTCTAATTTATACAATTTCAACATTTTCAATGCTGGAAAAAATTGTCGGAGATCCTATATTGGTGTATAATACACACCCCTTCCTGGAAGCCCCAAAATCTGAATTAAAAGTGCGTATTAAACATGGGGAAAAACGGTATTATTGGCAGTTGATATACAGGTGAGCGATATAGGGCCATCTTGGCCCTATTGTTACTTTTCCTTGTCCGGAGAATAACTTGAAAACTTCTGGTTGGAATTCAATACAACTTCATACAAACATCAAGCACATTGAGAGGAAGTGCATTGTACAAGAACCATAACTCTATAGGAGAACTACCTTGAAGGTTAAGGTCACACTTTGAGTTCAATCATTTAATATAGAATATAATTCTGGGCTATAACTCTTGCATAAATTAACTGATTTTGAAGATATTCATACAGTTCTTGCTCAGACCCCAAGGATGTGTCATACACTACACCCAGAGAGTCCCCTTGAAGGTGAAGGGCACACTTAGGGATCAGAATTCTAATACATATGGTTATATACCAGTGTTCGGGCTGAAACTTAGATATGCATTGAATAACTTCATATCTAAAAGGATGTGTAATGCACAACATCTAGGGGGCTACATTAAAGGTAAGTGTCACACTAACGGCTCCGACTTGTAGTGATGTTTAGTGTTTCTATTTTGTGACTAGGCTATAACCATGCATGAATTTGGAAAGAACTTCTCAGAGTTGTTTCCCTGATCTTAGGATCTTATTTCAGGGTCAAAGGTCATAAAACTATATATCTCCTCAACCTATGTAAGGCTTTTTGTGTCGCCCTTTCGGAGAAAAGGCGATACATAGGGATCTCTTTGTCCATCTGGCCTCCCTTATTTTTCGTGTCTGGGCTGTAACTTTGTCGTGCATTGAAGGATTTTAAATTAACTTGGCACAAACATTCAACACATCAAGACACTGTGTCGCGTGCAATACCGATGTCCCTACCTCAAAGCTCAAGGTCACACTTAGAGTTTGAAAGTAATAAAATCCTGTTTATATGCGCACAGTTGTGTCCAGACTGTAACTTTGTCATGCATTGAAGGATTTTAAAATGACTTGGCACAAATGTTCGGAAAATCAAGACAAGGTGTCGTGTGCAAGTCCCATGTCCAAAGAATTCGAAAGTAATAGAATCCTGTATGTATTTACATACATTCATGTCCGGCCTGTAACTTTGTCATGCATTGAAGGATTTTAAAATAACTTCGCACAAATATTCAGCACATCAAGACAACATGTCGCGTGAAAAACCCACGTCCCTGCCTCAAAGGTCATACTAAGAGTTTGAAAGTAATAGAGGTAATAGTAATAATCCTGTATATATGCACACATTCGTGTCTGGACTGTAACTTTGTCATGTATGGTTTGAATATAAAATAACTTGGCACAAATGTTAAGCATATCAAGCAATGTGTCGCGTGCAAGACCCACGTCCCTACCTCAAAGGTCAAGGTCACACTAAGAGTTTAAAGGTAAATGGAATACTGCATACATGGTAACTCTGTCATGCATGGAAGGATTTTAGAATTACATGGCACAATTGTTGAGCATATGGGGAGGACACAGACTGTGAGACACCTCTTTCGGAGGCATTCGTCACTTATGAAGGACAGCTCTTGTTTTTTCCATAGGCTTATATAGGAAAAACTTTAAAAAATCTTTTTCCCTGAAATACACCTCTACCAAGATTGTTCAAATTATGATCCCAGAGTCAAAATGCACACCGTGCGGGGTTCACTTGTTTTTACATAGGCTTAATGTAGGGGGGGGAAAAAAATCTCTGAAACCACAAGGCTTAGATATTTAGCATGTGGCATAACCAAGAGGTCTCTATTAAGATTGTTTAAATTATGACCCCTGGGTTAAGATTGACCCCACCCTGGGGTCACTTTGTTAGCTCACATTGCAAGAAGTGCCATAATGAGCTATTAGGATTGCATTCCATCAACCGTCCGTCATACATCGTCAGTGACTTTTTTCAGGCTGATTTGGGGACGTAATTCTGCCCCATTCACAAAGCCAAAAAGTACCTTTTTTTCACACAATTTTGTTGAAAATCCACAATTGACAGTTCTTAAAAAATGGACTTCATTGGGCTGTTTGTTAAGAGTTTAATTGTTTATTTAGCAGTGTTATTGGAAACACTTAAATCCACGTATTTGTTTTGAAATCGCCAAAAATTCTGATGACGATTCCGACGGGGATGGAGAAAATAGGTGTTAAACATTAAATCAGCACTTTTCGGCCTACTATTACACATGTAAGGTATCAGATAATTGTAAGAATTGATTCTCAAGCATCTTATGTTTTTACAACAATTTGCCCAACACTTTAGCTGAAATTCGGCCATAAAATCACCAAATTCTCATTGAAACTACAGTAAACTCCCAAAATTCTGGACCCCTAAAATCCGGTCACCTCAAAAATCCAGCTGTTTTTTCTCCACCCTTTTTCTCTCCATTAACATTAAGGTTGAAATATCCCCAAAAATCTGGTCCTCAATATTCCGAATTTAGTCCAGTATTTTTGGGTCATTTTTATGACATTGTGTGATAATATGACTCGAAATAATCCGGTTGCTGTCTTGTGTGCCATGTGATGTGCAGAAGGCGTGAACATATTTGTCGGCGATTATCTAATTTTCACAGTCTGTGACAAAGGATTAGTGATAATTAGCATACTGTATAACAAATGCGTTGGAATTTTGCTTTCATCTCTTGATTGTTACACTTTTTTTGATCAATATTAAAAAGATAATTAGGAACTTAGTAAAAAGAAAAGACGAGAAAAGGAAACAGAAAGCATGGGACGACGTTTATAAAGTGACATATCAGTTTTAATGTGTAGTGCTAAACGGAAGGACATCAGTCGTACTTTAAACAAATATTACTTGAGTTTTAGACTTCAAGACATTTAATTATTACGCTCCAAATCATGCCGATGCCGACATTTGATGTGAATGTTCTTTTATATTTTACGGACTTTGACATGAATTTGAATGTTTAATATTAATTTTAATAAAGACTATCATATTTGGAAAGGAAACCCCGTGATTCATATAAATGTATATCCCATATACATGTAAGACCATAGTAATGAAAATTACAAAGTCTGGTCACCCAAAAATCCGATCACCTAAAAAATCTGGTTGATTTTCTCCTGCCAAAGGCCGACCAAAATTTAGAGGTTGTACTGTACTATTTCTTTGTTTTTGTCAAATTTTATATGTGCCTTTTGAAATGCTAAAAACATTACAATGAGATTTAATTTAATATTAGTATACAGGGATCAGGAAAACCGAAAATTTGGCGGTCTGGACCGATTTTCAACTTGCTGGACCGATTCACGTCACCAAAAGTTGCTTAAAAATCGGTCTGAGATTTTTTTTAAAAAGTCATAAAATCGCTCAAATATGACAAAAGGAGTTGCTTGTGTAATTACACATAGCATCTGTGTTATTAGCACCTATCCAATACCCCAATAAACGTGTCATGTTAATAACCCGTGGCGGTCTTTACCTAATTGGTCCTCGGGCGTCGCTAACACGTTATTGATTAAAGGATTTTATTAATGTGTTTGCAGCTTTGATTGACTCTATGCCGGACCGATTGTCTTTAGGCCGCTAATCATTACCTTCACTTTGCAAATATTACTGGTCATTATGGTTTAATTAAAAACGATTCGGTCCACGTGTACTTTTGACCGGTAAGAAACAGTTGAAAGAAATTATTAAAAATAAAACCCAAGAGTTAACTTTTATAACTCAAATAGTGCCGGCTATATAATGTTTCATGTTCGGGCATTCAATGTCTTTCGATTTATTGTTGAAATGGCACAACGCAACATATTTGCGATGTTCAAAAAATCAAATGACCGAAATGGCAAACCGGCTTATGATAATCGGGAGAATAATAACGAAACAAATAACCGGACCGGCAACCGATAGTAAATGCTTCCGAAAGTAATAGCAAGCCGAAAGATAATGTTATTGGTCTGGCAAACCGAGAGGCATAAAAACATAATTCAAAACGAAACCAGACGACAAAAATTTAATAGCCTATACCTGACACATGGATTATTACAAAACTTTGTGGGGGTGACTTTGAACGTAACCAGTTCTAATCGAAATTGAACACACTTTCAATGATAAAATCGCATGGAAATTATTATATTTATTTATTAAAACTGGCTCGATATTTTTCTTATTACTTAGAAATTCCGTTTCTTATTCCTTTATGGCGAAAATTATGTAAAGTTTATCCCTTAGAAAATGGAACGCTCCACGTGAACGGCGCATTTATTTTATCGACTCGTGAGATTTACTAATCAATAATGAAAGAAGATAAACATTTTCGTTTTTGGAAACATTTTGGAATCCAAAGGAGGCAACTAAATACTTTTACCGTTCCATTACCATGCACAATAATGGAAAGATGGGGGGGAAGGTGGGTTGATGATGTACCCTCGACTTGTCCGGACCGATTGAGATTTCAAAATTTCCTGATCCCTGTTAGTATATTTTCTTAAAGAAATATATTGCAAAAAAAATGGACCCCCCATCCAAACACTTGTGACGGATGGGGGACATTATTGGAGTAAGGCCGGAGGCCGAAATATCCAAGCATATCACTTTAGTGACAGATCCGGACCATCGCTTATTTTATAGTAAATTTTTTACACCTAGCCACTGACCACCAGGTGTGACCACACCTATATAAACCTCAAGAAAGCACGAGGATCTCATAGTTTTAAAGACCAGTTTATGTTGGCTCAAAAAACAGAAGTACTTATCAGACATAAGACTGATCACAAGTCAATATCATATTGATACCAATGTGATATTTCATACATGTATACAGAAAAACAAGGGGGGGTAACCTTTCAAGTCTTTATTTTTGTATTTAGGGTGGGTGCTTGGATATTTCGGCCTCCGGCCTTACTCAAATAATGTCCTCCATCCGTCACAACAAGTGTTTTGATGGGGGGTCCATTATTTTCATAAGGCCTTCTGCCTTCATATCCAATCATCTTTAAAGGAGACAACATAACTCAAAGTAAATCTGTCTCTTTATTATTTTATTTGGAGACATTTCACAATCCATTTATACTATATCATGGATAATAATATACCCCACAAAATAGTTTCTTATGTTATGTAACACACAATTAAATTTTATTCTGACACTGATCATGCTACACAACAAAATTATAATTCAATATCTTTATCATCAGATCACTTAGACCCTAAAACAAAGTCACTGTATTTATTCTGATTACTGTCTGTATTAATCTCTCTCAGATAAAACCGTTTGAAATTTTTAACCGAACTCCAATCTGCCATTTTTAGAATGTCTGACATTTTACATCCAGCCTTTACAGCTGCTGAAGAGGATGCCCCTCTGTATGAATGAGCTTTGAAAGTCTTTGTATCTATTACAGCAAGAAATAACACTGATTTAAGCCATCTAGCTAATGTACTTGTAGAGACAGCCTTAAAGTTAACATAAGATATAAGAAGTTGCATGTCCTTTCTAAGACTTTTTGTCTTTTTTATGTAATGCCTCAAAGTCCTAACCGGACACAATTCTATTTTTTCATAAAAATTCAAATGTAGGAAAAAATCATTTCCTGGTTTGGAACACTTCAACTTATCACCACAGTTAAATATGACACCCTGACTGTTAAAAGAACAATTGTCAACCCTGAGAGCTTTCAAAGTTTGTGCACGAGCTGCAGTAGACAACGCTAAAAGGGACACTAATTTAAAAGTCAAATCTTTTAAAGGCAGAGAATCAAGTGGCATCCATCCCGCAAGTAAATTAAGCACTGCGGAAACATTCCATGTGGATGTGTATCGTGGTTTTGAAGGCAAACTATTGTGAAGTCCTCTCATAAAACGACTTATTAAAGTAAACACTCTGTTGTATTTGTCATCTAAAAGTTTCCAAAATAACTGCTTTATGAGTATTAATGACACTATAGGATTTACTAATGTTCTTCAAAAACAGTAAATAAGGAACAATTATTTCTTCAGTTGGCTGAATGGGATTACAGTTCCGAATACGACACCAAAATGTCCACTTCTTCCAAGCTCCTGTGTATTGTTTTCTAGTACCAGTTCGCCAGCTGTTGATAACTGTTTCTGCAGCATGTGTTGAAAGTCCTCGATCCTCGAGGGATTTCCTGATACAACTGCCCCAAATAGTTGTAGATTCTTGCCCATTGGATGGTGTGCCCCGTTGTGTGGTAATGTCAATATGTCTTTGTGTCTCGGCAACCTGATGGGTACAGAAATCAAACAATGTAACAGCAAAGGAAACCATGTTTGGTTAGTCCAAAATGGACAAACAATAAGAACTTTGTCAACATGGTCTTCTCTCATTTTGTTTAAAACTTTGCCAAGCAATCGAAATGGTGGAAACACATATGGTTTAAAGATCGACCAATCAAGACTAAATGCATTTGACCACAAGGCACTTGGATCTGGTGTCCAAGATACAAACTTTTCTACTTGAGCGTTCAGTCTAGACGCGAATAAATCTATATCAGGCATGAACAACTGTGAAGTGAGTCTCACATATATTTGCCTTTTTAACATCCACTCTGTGGTGTCTGAGAAATTTCTAGATAAGAAGTCTGCTTCAACATTTTCACGCCCTGGCAAATGATAAGCAGTAACAAATAAATTTCTTGCTATGCACCATTGCCAAATTTCCTTTGCTAACATATCCATAGCTTTATTTTGCATGCAGTCTAAATTATTGATATATGCAATTGCAGTTGTGGAATCCGACTGCACTTCAATATGAACATGGTTCTCATCTGCAGCCCAGGATTTCAAAGCAAAGAAAATTGCAAGCAATTCAAGAAAGTTAATGTGATTCTGTGCCTCATAGGTGGTCCACCTTCCACCTGTTTTACCCTCTTTTTGTATGCATGAGGAACCGAAACCCAAGTTAGACGCATCGGACAGAATCCAAAGTGAAATTGATTCTTGTCTAATTTTCTTCCCATTCTTAACATGAATATTCTGTTTCCACCACAGAATTTCCTGCCTCTCGTCTTCACCAAGCTCTGCCAGAGAGTCAAAATCAGGTGAAAGCTTCAAGGCTCTTACCTTAAACCTTTCTAACGTTCTATAATGTAAAGGAGCCGCTAACACAGCATGGAAAGCATTGATCAACAAACCAATGAAAGCAGATAACTCCCGGATTCTTATCTGTGTCTTGCTAAGCAAACAATCTGCAGTTTTTAAAATTTTTGAAATCTTATCTTCTGGAAGGAAAACCATGAAGAGTATAGAATCGAGTATATAGCCAAAATACGTAATTCACTGAGTAGGTTCTAAAACTGATTTTTGTTTATTAACTACAAAACCTAGAGTGTCTAATTGATCATACACTGTCAGAACATTTTTGGCGCAAGCTTGTCTATCAGCGTCCATTTCAATGGAATCATCAATATAAAAGGAGCATCTTATGCCAATTTGCCGGAAAAAAGAGTATATAGGCTTTAGAGTCTTGGTGAAACAATATGGCGCTGAGGAAAGTCCAAACGGTAAAACAATATGAGCGTATAGCTTGTTTTGCCATGAAAATTTAAGAAACTTCACACAATCCTTGTGTATAGGTATAGACCAGTAGGCTGACTTTAAATCAAGAGAAGTAAACCAGTCATTAGCTTGCACTAATTCTAAAACAAATGGGAAAGTTTCCTGCTTGAACTTTTCGTAGTGTACAAATTCATTTAATTGTCTTAAATTGATAACTGGTCTATAATTCCCGTTTGGTTTAGGAACAGGGAAAATGTTTGAAATAAATTCTCCCGTTTCATGTTTAGACGCAATAATTGCTCCTTCCTCTAACATATTTTGAACTTCTTGATCAACCAAAATTTTTTCACTCTCAGAAAAGGTAATTGGGTTTGGTAATTTATTCTGAACAGGATTTTCATCAAAAGGAATAATGTATCCCTGCACTGTTTTCAAAACCCATTGATCAGATGTCAAAGCTTTCCATGCATCAAAACTATTTATAACCCTCTGAGCATTGCTTACCTTTGCTTTGGAAACCTGGGGTTCTAGTTTGGGTGAACTGCTGCATTTGAACTTGTGGCTGTTGCCATCACATTCTTCTTGTTTGTTCTCGGAATAATGTGCTGATAACCGAATTGGCCATACGGCTTCTGCCTTTCCATGTAAGGTGGCCTGCCATAAGGATGACCTCTGCCACTGTATGCTCTGCCACGACTACCCCTGTAAGGGCCATAATTGCTCTGTCTTGACCTAGAATACCCAGGATTGTAACTATTGTAACTATATTTTCCAATTTTAACACTTGTTTCGCATTTTTTCAATTCTTTCGAAATATCATCACCAAAAAGGTTCGAGGTAATTGGTGTTCTAACACTACAAATGTTTGAATATCTAGACTTCAAAGCTGGTCTCAAGAGGTAGCGTCTTCTCACACTAAGCAAAAACTGAACTTGACCTAGGATTGTAATTGAATCGGCAATTAGATTTTTAACCTGTGGGAGAGTAGAAATATGTGTTTTCAACACCTTAGCAAGATCCAAAATGGGTAACATGCCAGTTACAACTAGGCTTTGTATGTCTCGAAGAGACTTATCAGTGGACTGTACCCTTTGCATTTTTGCCAGATCGTCCCAAATTTCGTTAATCCGAGGGGCCCCCATATACTGGCAATTAGATGGGACTTTATATTTTTCTGTAATAGTATCTACCTGACATTGTTGCGTACATGCAGTGTTTATTAATTCTGCCAAAGAATTACTAATAGGCTCACCCTTGTCAGGGGTTTTTAACTTAGGGAGTGTCCAACATAACTCGTTAGCTTCTCCCTCGGGGTCATCCCCGTCATTATTATCATCCCTAAACAAACTATCACCGATGTTATTCGTCAAATTGTCCCTGTGAAAGGCTCTGTACCCCGAGTCTGACGACTCTTCGTCATAATTACTGTTTTCTGAGAAGGGGGGATTTTGGCAAGACATTTGAATGCCTAAGATAGACCTTAACCTTTCAACGAAATCAGATGTCAAGTTATTAAGATCGATAACATTATCTGACGTTTTATTAGGTTCTTTTTCCTTGCCTCGTGAGATTTCTTTATCACCGGAAGAAGACTTATCAAGCTGATTAGAGTTACTTCCCTTCGTAACTTTAGTTACAACTGAGGCTAAAGTCTTATTTGCGGTGCCTCGCGGGGCCCGTTTTTCAATCTCGGGCTCAAAGCCAGAAAACTCGTCCTCACTAGAGGAACCAAAAAGAGATAGGACATCGTCCTTCTTTTTCCTGGGCATATTGCGCAAGCAACAATTGACAAAAGACAGTAGTTGACAAAGCAAAAGGCCGGGGCGTGGCTGGCAGAAAAAACGACGAAGTCGTCTGGTATAAACTGAAAATAAAATAAATTTTGTATAGTAACAACGTTACTATATACCCAAGCCACTTCAACAAAATATTACAAACTCGTCATAAACATTTCAAAAATCATTTCAATTCATTTCAACACGTGGTTCTTACCAAAAGCAACGTGAAAACTTCACTGGTTGAACATAGTAGAAGTGTACATGTTCTGCGATGACCGGTCGCTAAAGTAACTATGAGATCCTCGTGCTTTCTTGAGGTTTATATAGGTGTGGTCACACCTGGTGGTCAGTGGCTAGGTGTAAAAAATTTACTATAAAATAAGCGATGGTCCGGATCGGTCACTAAAGTGATATGCTTGGATATGAAGGCAGAAGGCCTTATGAAAATAATGTGTTTTGTTCAGATTGTGGAACTTAAAACATGGGGCTTCCATGTTGCAGTTTTTGAAACAACATAAAGTAGGCCTTACTAAAGTAACATTACAATGAAAAAAGTATTGACTACATTGTTTAAAACATTGTTTTATCACCATTATTTAACAACTTCTTATTTATTTTGGTCAAGATGCTTTTTAGCTCACCTGGCACAAAGTGCCAGAGTGAGCTATTAGGATCGCTTTCCGTCTATCTTCCGTCTGTCCGTCCATCCGTCCACCATTTCCTTCAAACGACATCTCCTCTGAAACCACAGGGTCAATGTTGATAAAACTATGCAGGAATGTTCCTTGCATGAAGCTCTACCAAAATTGTTCAAAGAATTCCATTCCATGCAGAACTCTGGTTGCTATGGCAACAAATAGGAAAAACTTAAAAAATCTTCTCTAAAACCGCAAGGACAAGAGCTTAAATATTTAGCATGTGGCATTGCCTAGTAGACCTCTACCAAGATTGTTCAAATTATGACCCCCGGGTCAAAATTTACCTAGCCCGGGGGTCACTTGGTTTTACATAGGCTAATAGAGGAAAAACTTTACAAATCTTCTTCTCTGAAGCCAAAAGACCTAAAGATTAGATATTTGGCATGTAGAAATGTCTAGTGAACCTCTACTAAGATTGTTCAAATTATGACCCCCAGGTCAAAATTGACCCCTCCAGGGGGTCACTTGATTTTACATAAGCTTATACAGGAAAAACGGTAAAAACTTCTTCTCTGAAACCACAGGGCCTAGAGCTTAGATATTTAGCATGTAGCATTGCGGAGTAGACTTTTCAAACTGTGTTAAAATCATACCCCTGGGGTCAATATTGGCCCTGTTAAGGAGGTCACTTGTTTTACAAAGATGTATATAGGAAGACCTATTTTGTATGTAACATTATCTTCTGGTCTTCCACCTACTTTGTTCTAATCATGCCTCTTGGTTCAAAATTGACCATACCCATTAGGCAAGTGGACTTGTATTCAGGTGAGTGATATAGGGCCATCATGGCCCTCTTGTTTCACAAATTTGAGTATTACACCGCTAATTTTAACAATTCCCAGGGCCCCAGCCCCATTCACAAAGGACTGTAGTACAGCATACGTTGTATGTCCGTTAACATTTTCCTTCAAACGACATCTCTGAAACCAATAGGCCAATGATGATATAACTTGGTAGGGATGTTCCTTGTATGAAGCCCTTTCATAATTGTTCAAATAATTCCATTCCATGCAGAACTATGGTTGCAACAGAAATGAAAATTGTTAGAAATCTTCCTCTCAAGAACAGGAAGGCTTAGAGCTTACATATTTGGCATCTACAAATCTACCAAGATTATTCAAATTATGATTCATGGGTCAAAATTGACTCTGCCCGGGGATGGGGGGGGGTCACTTGTTTTTCCATAGGCTTTTATATATAGGAAAAAAATTTAAAATATTTTTCTCTGAAACCCCAAGGCCTTTAGCTTAGATATTTAGCATGTGGCATAAGCAAGTGAACCTCTACCAAGATTGTTCAAATTATGACCCCCAGTTAAAATGGACCCCACCCCGGGGGTCACTTGTTTTTGTATAGGGTTATTTAGAAATTAAAAAAAAAATTAAAACATAAGGCCTAGAGCTTAGATATTTAGCATGTGGCATTGCCTGTTGTCCCTGTACCAAGACTGTTCAAATCATGACCCCTGTGCCAAAATTGTTCTTGCCCAGGGGTCTCTTGATTTTGCATAGGCTTATATAGAGGAAAATCCTGAGCTCAAGGTCAAAATTGACCGTTTCTGCTATTGATGATCTTCTATTAGCCAATGGTAGCCAGGTGAGCCATCAGGGCCATCTTGGCCCTCTTGTTTTACTTAGTTTTTGTCACAAAAACTTAACTTTGCCATTTCTTAAGATTTCTTCATCAAACTTTCAAATTGCTTTGCCAGGGTGAGCTTTTCTGATGGATGACTCTCCGTCGTCTGTCAGCATTTTGATTCAAATGCCATCTCCTCTGAAACCACTAGGCCAATGATGATGAAACTATGCAGGGATGTTCCTTGCATGAAGCTCTACCAAAAAGTTCAAAGAATTCTATTCCATGCAGAACTCTGGTTGCTATAGCAACAAATAGGAAAAACTTTAAAAATCTTCTTCTCTGAAACCACAAGGCCTAGAGCTTAGATATTTGGCATGTAGCATTGTCTAGTGGACCTCTACCAAGATTGTTCAAATTATGACCCCCGGATCAAAATTGACCCCGCACAGAGGTCACTTAGTTTTACATAGGCTAATATAGGAAAAACTTTTAAAATCTTTTTCTCTGAAACCACAGGGCCTAGAGCTTAGATATTTGGCATGTAGCATTGTCTAGTGGACCAAGATTGTTCAAATTATGCTCCTGGAATCAAAATTGACCTTGCCCAGGGGGTCACTTACTTTTACATAGGCTTATATAGGAAAAACTTTTAAAAATATAGCATTGCCTAGCAGACCTCTTCAAAGTTTGTTCAAATTATGCCCCTGGGGTAAATATTGGCCTTTCCCAGGGGGGGTCATTTGTTTTACAAAGATGTATAATAGGAAAATCTATTTGGTATATAACATTGTCTAGTGATCTTCCACCAGGCAAGTGGACTTGTACCAAGGTGAGCGATATAAGGCCATCTTGACCATCTTGTTGTACTTAGATTTTGTTATGATTATTGGTTATTCTGACAAAGTGTTAGAGGGCGACACAAGTGTCCTGCTGTACTCCCATCTAGTTTTTAAACTTGAGCCAAATGTTCCTCTGATGGAGAAAACATTTATTTTCACAGTTTCAAACAAGCCTGCTTAAGGTCAATTAAAAAAAATTCTTGGAAATTTTGGATAAATGTTTATCTCTAAGAGAGGATGTTAAGAATCTGTTGTTCAACTTCTCATCATGATAACAATGGTCAAGGTCACCTTTGGTGTCAGAGTTCCTATGGCTATATCTCCCTAGCCTTTGATGGATGAAACTTTGGTGATATGATTATGTTCATTTCATCCAGACATATTCGGCTGGGGACTTTGTATTGCATGGCAATAGTCCATTAATGTGTTTTCTATAGACTACAAAATTAATTTTATACCCCTAGGTACAACTGTTCTATAATATTATGTAATGTATAGATTATATAAATTGTAGACAACATTTGTATTGGCTATTTCTCAGTAACTAATTTAATCTCAAAGAAATGTTTGGCACATGTACTATTATTGCATATTCTGTGCATGTTGTGCTCGGGTGAATTTTTTACAGGAGTTACAAAATTATCAGGGGCAACTTTGGAACTGTTGCTGCAAGGCTGATAGGCCCAGTGGCAGCAGTTCATAATGTCTTCCCTGATAGTACTGAGGGACAATGGTTTTGACTGCTGCCAAATAACTGTTTTATTACCTAATTCCTGCCTAATGTAGTAATAAATTATGAACAAACATACCATACCTTGGAGACAATCTTTTGATGCCCATTAATTTGATTTTAGTAATACTAAATTGTATTTCAGCATATCTCGTCTTTGATTTTCTGCACATCTCAGTCTGCGCATGAAACTTTTTGTCAGGGCAGTCAAAATTGTTTGCGCTCCTTCCTGTGAAATGTTCCCTGCCTGACTCAGGAATGGCAGAAAAGCGAAAAAGAAATATTTTAAAAAACAACAACAGCAAAACAATGAATAATTACTAGTTATATAGAGAATTAGCTAATAAAACAGGTTGTTCAACATCTACATATTTTTAGGGAATAAAATTTAATGGTGAACTGATTGACAGGAGGTGTAATGAATGTAATTAAGTCCTGGATGTTTTGCTATGTCTAAGTTATTGCGCCAGATTGCTACGAGATATAAAATGTTTATTTTATCTCTTATCTTCAGTCGCCCGTGTGTAAGGAGGTCAGGAGCTCGTGCGCTGAGACCTGTCCGGGCTGTGCGTCTTGTCCGAGCTAAACGTAAGTATTATTGCAGGGAAATACTGAATGAAAAAAATCTAAAACACTGGGTTGTCTACATTATCAACAAAGGTGAGTAATATGGTCTGTGTAAATCGACTACGGTGCCATGTACTCTAACTCAAAGAGAAGCTTTGTGTTATAAATATGAATCTTTCTAGTTATGTTTGTCCTTTTATGTCTGTCCGCATTACCTAAATTGTTCTTTCTCCATAATCAAACCCCTTGTTCGATTTTCAAACTTGGTGGGAAGCATTAGTATGAAGTCTAATTGTGATACTGTTATTTATGGTCATACGGTGGAAATCTATCCACTTTTCATCTCCCAAACCTATTGCTGGATTTTCATCAAACCTGGGGGGAAGCATCAGTATGAAATCTAGTTCTGCATATTTTTGGTATAGATTTTTTTTTTAAAAATCTGCTTTTCTAAAACTACAAGTCCTAGAGCTTAGATATTTGTCTACCATCATGACTCCCAAATGTAGACAGGAGAAGGTAACTCTGTCAAGGATTTCATTTGAATTATGACCCTTTACTTAGTTAAATTTTTCAGTCTTGTCCACTTGTTGACTTAACCATTTGAGATATTACTTTGAAAATTTTGATACTTATGTACCAACATGAAGCCCATCTGTAAACAAGAGAAGATAACTCTGTGAAAATGTACCATCATGACGCCCATCTGTAAACAAGAGAAGATAACTCTGTGAAAATGTTTCTCGATTTGTACATGGGAATTCCTAGCTAAAAACTTTTGTGCAACTGGCACTGGCATATATATCATTAACCACTTAAAGTATTAATTTAAATCTTTGCTTTGTATTCGGGGATATCAAACAATTAAGTTTGATAACTCTTGGCTTAATATCATGCTACTTGTTGCCCTTGTTCATACAGATCCTTGTTTTGCCTTTTACTAACAAACTTTTGAAAAAAGTCAAGCTTGCTGTCCTACTGACAGCTCTTGTTATCAAACTTGCTGGGAAGCATCAGTATGAGGTCCAGTGCATATAGTAATTTCGTCTCCCACATAACTCCCCTAAGGGGCCCCATAGAGATGACGCAGCATCGACCAGGCTCATCAGAACGAGGCTTAGGCTAAGGCTTATCAGTCACAACAAAATAATTAAAATAAAATCGTATTTAATCAGCATTATTCGGCAAAAAACGGGAAAATTTCGACAAAGTGTAGGAAAGGATACCAATAAGATCAGGAATAACATTTACGTACACTTTTCAACGATAAATTGGTTATAATTCCCAGGTATCTTTTAAAACATTCAAGACCTGGTCATCATACAGAGAATATTATTCTGTAAGCTTACAAAAACAAACAATTGTGTATAAGTTTTAAGGACAGGCAACAAAGTGCTTATAAGCACAATAAAACCACATGAGGCAGTATCCAGAAGCACCATCTCTAGATGGATAAAATTGATCATGCTAAAAGCTGGGGTGAATTGTAATTTTGCTGCACATAGTGTAAGATCAGCTTGCACATCTAAGGCAAAGCTACAGGGTATTCCTGTAGAGACAATTATGAAAACTGCCGGATGGACAAATGCGAGAACATTTGCAACTTATTATAATAAACCAATAGTCAAACAGACACCTTTTCAATTGAGTGTTTTACAATAGTAGAAATTTATGTTGTTTTCTGATTGATACAGTTACAAATCATTAATAAGAAGATATAAGTACAAATTTTGTTAATTCATACTTCATCCTTTTCAAAGGATCAACTCTAAAATCATTATGGGGCCCCATAGGGAGTTATGTGGGAGACGAAATTATAAAATTAAATGAGACTTACCTGTAAAGTGAAGTTTAGTTGTAATTTCGTCGACCACAAACTCCCCAGGGGTCACATACCACAGTCCCTACCCATGTCTTGATCCTTCTCAAAATCCTCAGTTGAATTTTTACCAAACTTGATAAAAAAAATCAATATGAAGTCTATTTATCATTATATAATTTGGGGTCATGGGATCAAGGTTACAGGGGCCTGAAATGTGAAAAATATATTGTCCGCTCTTCATCTCCAAAACTTCTTGATGGATATTCATCAAACTTGGTGGTAAGTGTTAGTATGAAATGTAGTTGTGCATATTGTAGTTTTGGGGTAATCATTGGAGGAATCATATGGTCAATGGTTAAAATCACTGAGGCTTGTAGATATGAAATCTTGTCTGCTCATCTCTAAAGCCCCTTATTAGGTTTGTACATTTTCTAGAAACATGGTGTGAGGCACTAGTAGGAAGTGCAGTTGTGCATATTATAATTCTGGGTCACTTTGGGGTTTCTTACCCCAGTGAGTTGAATTTATTGGAAGGGATGTTCTGTCCTACTGAGGTTTTCCTTTGGTGGACATGGGGGAGACATGATTGTGTTGGGTTTCTTTTGGTTGTTTGGGGGTTCTTTTTTTAGCTCACCTGGCTATGCCAGGGTGAGCTTTTCTGATCGATGATTGTCCGTCGTCCATCAACATTTTGATTCAAATGACATCTCCTCTGAAACCTCTAGGCCAAGTGATAAAACTATGCAGGAATGTTCCTTGCATGAAGCTTTACCAAAATTGTTCAAAGAATTCCATTCCATGCAGAACTCTGGTTGCTATGGCAACAAATAGGAAAACTTTAAAAATCTTCTTCTCTGAAACCACAAGGCCTAGAGCTTAGATATTTGGCATGTAGCATTGTCTAGTGGACCTCTACCAAGATTGTTCAAATTATGACCCCCGGTCAAAATTGACCCTGGGGTGGGCACTTAGTTTTTGCATAGGAATATATAGGAAAAACTTTAAAAACTTCTTCTCTGAAACCATAAGGCCTAGAGCTAAGATATTTTGCATGTAGCATTGTCTAGTGGACCTCTACCAAGATTGTTCAAATTAGACCCCGGGTCAAAATTGACCCCGCACTGGGGGTCACTTAGTTTTGCATAGGAATATATAGGAAAAACTTTAAAAATCTTCTTCTCTGAAACCACAAGGCCTAGAGCTTAGATATTTGGCAGTAGCATTGGCTGTGGACCTCTACCAAGATTGTTCAAATTATGACCCCGGGTTAAAATTGACCCCGCACCGGGGTCACTTAGTTTTGCATAGGAATATATAGGAAAAACTTTAAAAATCTTCTTCTCTGAAACCACAAGGCCTAGAGCTTAGATATTTGGCATGTTGCATTGACTAGTGGACCTCTACCAAGATTGTTCAAATTGTGACCCCCGGGTCAAAATTGACCCAGCACCAGGGGTCACTTAGTTTTACATAGGCTTATATAGGGAAAACTTTAAAAATCTTTTTCTCTGAAACCACAAGGCCTAGAGCTTAGATATTTAGCATGTAGCATTGCCTGTAGACCTCTTCAAAGTTTGTTCGATTTATGCCCCTGGGGTCAAAATTGACTGTGCCCGGGGGGGGGGGATCATTTGTTTTACAAAGGCGTATATAGGAAAACTTATTTGGTATATAACATTATCTAGTGATCTTCCACCAGGCAAGTGGACTTGTACCAAGGTGAGCGATATAGGGCCATCTTGGCCCTCTTGTTTTAAACTATCCCTGTTAAAAGCTGTTCTTTATCAAAAAATTGTGTGAAATAAGCTGATGCATGGCTAAAACAATGACATTTGAGGACATATCCATAGACAGTATAGATGTTGCTTTATTGTACATATTGCATGCCTCCAATAGGTTTTGGTATTGCTCTGCCAAGCATTGGTATTGCAGATGTAAGATAAATGATACTGATCCAGAGAGGTATCAGTGTGTATGGGTAGAGCATCGGACTTCTAACCTGGAGGTTCAAGTTGCAAGAATGAAAATTAATCTGTGTATTCACAGTGCATTCTGTTGGTGCAAGTACTGGTCAGAATCACAGGAAGAAGTTGATGAGAGGAGTTGATATATGTTACATGAACTTGTGTAACCTGTATAAAATAAATGGTCTGGGTAACACCAGACAATACATCTACTTGCATAGAATTAGTTCTGTCCAATTGGTGTTTATCCGACGATTTACTGTTTACACAATTAAAAAGGAACAAGTACAGTAGCTGTGCTTTTGAGCTTTTAGGATGGATGATTGTCGGTCCATCGGTCTGTCTGTTGTTCATCAACATTTTGCTTCAAAAGACATCTCCTCTGAAATCACTGGGCCTGTGTTCACGAAACATGGCAAGGATGTTCCTTGCATGAAGCTCTTCCAAAATTGTTCAAATAATTCCATTCCACACAGAACTGTTCTTGCTATGGCAACAAATAGGAAAACTTTCAAAATCTTCTTTTCTGAAACTACAAGGCCTACATATAGTTTCCAAACTGAAATCGCACATTTTCGCCCATAACATGCGAATGAAATAATAAACGTGAAATTTTCTCAGAATAAAGCTAGGATCTTCGTTGACATCCTACTGTTTTCAATGTTACACTTCCGCCCATAATATGTCTATGAAAGAGGCTTAAAAGGGGGCACTTAATTCAATTTGTATCCCAGTCAGTCCAAGTGGTTTTCTGGACCTTTTCTTTATGTGTATCAATCCACATAGAGGGGCTTTTTAATTCAAGTTTTACAAATTTAAACTAAATTACAGCATCACACAATTAATTTCAGTACAACTTACCCATATAAATTTGATAGCAACTCTCACCACAGGCAGTTTATGACGGACAAAGATAAATGCTACAAGCAAATTTATTGCGTGATTATGAAAGCAAAAAAAAAAAGTAGCAAAAAAATCCTACATTGGATTTGATCCTGAATCACCAGTTTCTGTGTTCTGACATTAACATTTTAAAAGCACTTTCTCATGTTATTTTCAGAGTATTTAAGTTTTCTATTAGGATCACATTCCGTCCGGCATCCATCCGTCTGTCTGTCCGTACATGCCCAGTAGACATTTGGGGGTTAGGGTTTGAGTACAACTTAGCATTGTGAGGTTGTTTCAGTTCATTCTGTCATTATGGGGTTAAAAATGGTATTGTGGGGTTGAATAATTCTATTATTGTGTTAAAAAAGATCAAAGAAAGATCAAAGGGATAACCTCACAAAGTCCACCTGGTGAGTACATCCGTCCATCCTCCATTTCATTCAAACGACATCTCTGAAACCACTGGGCCAATGAGGACAAGGCCGAGAGCTTAGATATTAAGCATGTGGCATTGTCTGGTGCATTTCTATCAAGATTGTTCAAATTATGACCCCCGGGTCAAAATTGACCCTGCCCGGGGGGTCACATGGTTTTACATAGACTTATATAGGAAAAACTTTAAAAACTTCTCTGAAACCAATAGACCTAGAGATTACATACTTGGCATGTAGAAATGCCAAGTGGACCTCTACTAAGATTGTTCAAATTATGACCCCAGGCCAAAATTGAAACCAAAAGACCTAGAGATTACATACTTGATTTTACATAAGCTTATACAGGAAAAACTTTAAAAATCTTCTTCTTTGAAACCACAGGGCCTAGAGCTGAGATATTCAGCATGTAGCATTGCCTAGTAGACTTCTTCGAAGTTTGTTCAAATCATACCCCAGGGATCAATATTGGCCCCGCCAAGGAGGTCACTTGTTTTACAAAGACGTATATAGGAGAACCTATTTGGTATGTAACATTGTCTTGTGGTCTTCCACCTACTTTGTTCAAATCATGCCTCTTGGATCAAAATTGACCACACCCATGAGGCAAGTGGACTTGTATTCAGGCAATTGATATATTTTTAGCTCACCTGGCACAAAGTGCCAGAGTGAGCTATTAGGATCGCATTCCATCCAGGGTCTGTCATACGTCGTCCGTCATCCGTCCACCATTTCCTTCAAACGACATCTCCTCTGAAACCACTGGGCTAATGTTGATGAAACTTTGCAGGGTTGTACCTTGCATGAAGCTCTATCAAAGTTGTTCAAAGAATTCCATTCAATGCAGAATTCTGGTTGCTATGGCAACAAAAGGAAAAACTTTTAAATCTTCTCTGAAACCACAAGGCTTGGAGCTTAGATATTTGGCATGTAGCATTGTCTAGTGGTCCTCTACCAAGATTGTTAGCTCACCTGGCTATGCCAGGTTGAGCTTTTCTGATCGATGATTGTCCGTCGTCCGTCAAAATTTTGATTCAAATGACATCTCCTCTGAAACCTCTAGGCCAATGTTGATAAAACTATGCAGGAATGTTCCTTGCATGAAGCTCTACCAAAATTGTTCAAAGAATTCCATTCCATGCAGAACTCTGGTTGCTATGGCAACAAATAGGAAAAACTTTAAAAATCTTCTTCTCTGAAACCACAAGGCCTAGAGCTTAGATATTTGGCATGTAGCATTGTCTAGTGGACCTCTACCAAGATTGTTCAAATTATGACCCCCGGGTCAAAATTGACCCCGTGCGGGTGGGCACTTAGTTTTTGCATAGGCATATATAGGAAAAACTTTAAAAATCTTCTTCTCTGAAACCACAAGGCCTAGAGCTAAGATATTTGGCATGTAGCATTGTCTAGTGGACCTCTACCAAGATTGTTCAAATTATGACCCCTGGGTCAAAATTGACCCCGTGGGGGTGGTCACTTAGTTTTGCATAGGAATATATAGGAAAAACTTTAAAAATCTTCTTCTCTAAAACCACAAGGCCTAGAGCTTAGATATTTGGCATGTAGCATTGGCTAGTGGACCTCTACCAAGATTGTTCAAATTATGAGCCCTGGATCAAAATTGACCCCGCACGGGGGGTCACTTAGTTTTACATAGGCTTATGTAGGAAAAACTTTTAAAATCTTCTTCTCTGAAACCACAGGGCCTAGAGCTTAGATATTTGGCATGTAGCATTGCCTAGTGGACCTCTACTAAGATTGTTCAAATTACGACCCTCGGATCAAAATTGACCCCGCACGGGGGTTACATACACTTATATAGTAAAAACTTTCAAAATCTTCTTCTTTGAATCCACAAGGCCTAGAGCTTAGATATTTGGCATGTAGCATTGGCTAGTGGACCTCTACCAAGATTGTTCAAATTATGACCCCCGGGTCAAAATTGACCCCGCACCGGAGGTCACTTAGTTTAACATAGGCTTATATAGGGAAAACTTTAAAAATCTTTTTCTCTGAAACCACAAGGCCTAGAGTATAGATATTTGGCATGTAGCATTGCCTAGTAGACCTCTTCAAAGTTTGTTCAAATTATGCCCCTGGGGTCAAAATTGACCTTGCCCGTGGGGGATCATTTGTTTTACAAAGGCGTATATAGGAAAACTTATTTGGTATATAACATTATCTAGTGATCTTCCACCAGGCAAGTGGACTTGTACCAAGGTGAGAGATATAGGGCCATCTTGGCCCTCTTGTTCAAATTATGACACCCGGGTCAAAATTGACCCCGCACGGATGGTCACTTAGTTTTGCATAGGCTTATATAGGAAAAACTTTAAAAATCTTGTTCTCTGAAACCACAAGGCCTAGAGCTTAGATGTTTGGCATGTAGCATTGTCTAGCCAACATTGACCAAGATTGTACACATTCTACTCCTGGGATCAAAATAGATCTTGCCCAGGGTGTCACTTAGTTTTACATAGGCTTATATTGGAAATTTTTTTAAAATCTTCTTCTCTGAAAGCACAAGGCCAACAGCTTAGATATTTGGCATTTAGCATTGGCTAGTGGACCTCTATCAAGATTGTTCAAATTATGACCCCCAGGTCAAAATTGACCCCGCAGGGGGAGTCACTTAGGTGAGCGATATAGGGGCATCTTGGCCCTCTTGTTTAAACTGTTGTGTAGAAGTTCATACCATTCATACGGTAAATGTCAAGGTCACTTAAGTGGTCAAAAACTCGAAAACTATTAAGCAGTTTTAGCTCAACTGGCCAGGGTGAGCTTTTCTGCTGGATGATTGTCCGTCAACATTTTGCTTCAAATGACATCTCCTCTAAAATCACTAGGTCAATATTGATGAAACCACAAGGCCTAGAGTTTAGATATTTGGCATGTAGCATTGTCTAGTGGACCTCTACAAAGATTGTTCAAATTATGACAATAAAGTGCCAGAGCGAGCTATTAGGATCACTCACCGTTCGGGCTCCGTCGTACGTTGTCTGTCCGTCCACCATTTCCTTCAAACGACATCTCCTCTAAAACCACTAGGCCAATGCTGATGAAACTTTGCAGGGATGTTCCTTGCATGAGGCTCTATCAAAGTTGTTCAAAGAATTCCATTTCATGCAGAACTCTGGTTACTATGGCAACAAATAGGAAAAACTTAAAAAATCTTCTTCTCTGAAACCACAAGACCTAGAGCTTAGATATTTAGCATGTGGCATTGTCTAGTGGACCTTTACCATGAGTGTTAAAATCATGGCCCCCTGGTCAAAATTAAGCCTTCCCGGGAGGGGGAGGTCACTTGATTTATCATAGGCTTATATAGGGGAAACTTAAAAAACCCAAAAGGACAACATGCAGAGAATAGATATTTGGAATGTTACTCTTGTCTTATATATTGATTAGATTTATACCAGTTCATGCAAATTAATGGTTAATCAGCCTTTTGATCAAGCACCTAACAGATCAAAGAGAAATCATTTTGACCTATAGGAGGTTTAAGTGTGATGTCACACTCCTGGATTTTCCATTACTAAAAATAGTGTGGCTGTCAACTATATTGAAATTGGCCATAATGCCAAGTGTTTTTTGATACAGTATAGACATTATTTATCACCTAAATAAATGAATGTTTAGTTTGACTTTTCGAAGAAAAGGGAAGCATCCTACTTGCCTCTGCATTGGCATCTGCGTTGGTGTCACACCTTGGTTAAGTTTTTGTACCACCCCACTTTATTTCAAAACCATTAGAGTTATTGCTTTGAAACTTTTTGTACTTGTTAACCATCATAACCTCCATCAACAGACAAGAGTACATAACTCTGTCAAGGTTTTTGTTAAAATTATGGCACTTTTTTGACTTAGAAAGTGCATGGAGCTTAGTTAAGTTTTTCGTACCACCCCACGTTATTTCAAAAACCATTACAGATATTGCTTTGAAACTTACCATACTTATTATCCATCATTACCGCCATCCACAGACAAGAGTACATAACTCTGTGAATGTTTTTGTCAGAATTATGCTCCTTTTTGGACTTGGGAAATATATTGAGTATGGGTAAAATCTACTTATTGTCTTAACCCCCTTGAGATATTACTTTGAAACTTTGAATACTTGTGTGCATCATTACCCCCATCCGTAGGCAAGAGAATGTAACTCTGTCAAGGATTTAAAAATGAATTAATGCCCTTTATTGACTTAGAATCTCGGTTAAGATTTTTATACCAGTCCTCTTTTTGACTGAACTGTTTGAGATATTACCTTGAAAGTACCATTATGTTCCCAAAATGTAGACTAGAGAAGGTAAGTCTGTCAAGGATTTCATTTGAATTATGGCCCTTTTTCAACTAAAAAACTCAGTTAAACTTTTAATTCATTCTTGCCCAGTTGTTGACTTTACCATTTGAGATATTATGTGTACAAAAGTTGGAATACTTATGTACACATAATGATTCTATCTGTATGCAAGAGAAGATAACTCTGTAAAAATGTTTCTTGATTTATACTTTACTTATATAATTCCTAGTTAAAGTCTTATGTGCAACTGGCACTGTTATGCACATATATCATTTACCACTTAAAGTACATTTGTATTAATTTAAAACTTTACTGTAGTATTTCGTCGGTGAAATTCAAAACAGTGTAAGCATATTTCAATGACTTTTCAGTAAAGCGAAAAAACTATTTAAATGTTTTTGTTTTTTTCCTATTAAAACGACATTTAGGACTGGAACACAAATGATCTTTCTTTCTCATCTGAAGTAAACTTTCTAAGGAAATGAGCACCAATCGCGCCGTTATGAGACTTACGAGAATTTCTATCATAATTTTTGTAACATAATATGCTATACATGATATACAAGAAATTCTAACCGAGTTGGTCTGTCCAAAGCATATTGTACGCGTTAATCAAATTTAAAACCGTTAACAAAGCTGAATATACATTTTTTTTAAACAAGCGACGGCATGCACAAAGATTATATAGCTCTTCAGGTATATAGAAGTTGCAAATCTTGTGATTCTGTGAGTTTTTAGCTCACCTGAGCTGTAGGCTCAGGGTGAGCTATTAGGATTGATGAATGTCCGTCGTCCGTCCACACTTAGTTCGTTAACACTCTAGTGGTCACATTTTTGCCTCAATTGTCACGAAACTTGGTCAGGATGTTTGTCCCAGTAATTACTCGGACGAGTTCGAATATGGGTCATCTCGGATGAAAAACTAGGTCACATGACCCAAAAATGACCGAATAAACAGTTCAATAACAGAATAACTAAACTAAAACGAGGTGTTCAAAGGTGAGCTATTGTGATCGCCTGGTGTCAGACGATTTTACCTTGTGTATGCAATAGAGGCTGCATTTTTCACTGGATGTTCATGAAACTTGATCAGTATGACTGCCTTGATGAAACTAGGTCGAGTTCGAATATGGGTCATCTGGGGTCAAAAACTAGGTCACCGGGTCAAATCATATAAAAACCTTGTGTATGCAATAGAGGTTGCATTTTTCATTGAATTTTCATGAAACTTGGTCAGTATGATTGCCTTGATGAAATCTAGGTCAAGTTTGAACATGGGTCAACTGGAGTCGAAAACTAGGTCACCTGGTCAAATCATAGAAAAACCTGTATGCAATAGAGATTGCATTTTTTATTGGATCTTCATGAAACTTGGTCAGTATGGTTGCCTTGATGAAATTTAAGTCTAGTTGGAACATGGTTCACTAGGCCAAGGGGTCAAATCATAGAAAAAACCTTGTGTATGCTATAGAGGTTGCATTTTTCATTGGATCTTCATGAAACTTGGTCAGTTTGATTGCCTTGATGAAATTTAGGTCGAGTATGAATATGGGTAATCTGAGGTCAAAAACTTGGTCACCCGCTTAAAAACCTTGTGTATTCCATACAGGTGACATTTACAACCCAAACATCATGTAAATTGGTCAAAAGGTTTGCCTTGTCAAAGTCAAACAGAATGTTTGTGTTTATGATGAAACCGTATATCGGGTTTTTTCGCGTGTGTCTAATTTTTGCTTTATTCTCGAGCAGAGAAATTCACGAACTTTACAATCAGCGAAAATTTAGTACAACATTTCGCGAAATTTTAGGTTCTGCATTGCTGATATTCCTACAATCAGCTTGCATACTGGTGTAACCATATAATTGATATGTGGTAATGTTTGATATCATAATTAATATCGAGAGTTGCAATAATTACATGTATATGTGGATATGATACTTGACTTAATCCCTATTTGTTTACACATTATAACACGATAAGCACATTATCTTACATGAACTGTATAATTATATTATTAAATAAGGTGTCTGTTGTTTACCTGAAAGCAATAATAGGACAAGTGTTAAATACTAACCTCTAAAGATAATTGAGCATTTAAACAGTTGAAACCTGTAAAAACTATCTCCTGCGAAAGTGCAAAAGTCATTATTATCGATGCGCCATAAATACCATTCATTCAATGTGCATACATGATGTTTTTATACCCCCGAAACGAAGTTTGGGGGGTTGTTACTTTTCCTTGTCTGGAGCATAACTTGAAAACTGTTGGTTGGAATTCAATACAACTTTATACAATGGTCAAGTTCATTGAGTGGAAGTGCAGTGCACAGAAACCATAACTCTACCTTGACTCATTACAGAGTTATTGCCCTTTGTAACTTTTCCTTGTCCGGAGCATAACTTAAAAACTACTGGTTGGAATTCAATACAACTTCCTACAATGGTCAAGCACAATGGGAGGAAGTGCAGTGCACAAGAACCATAGCTCTATCTTGACTAATTACAGAGTTATTGCCAAGGACAATATCTTTATTTTAATTTTTTCTGCAAGATATCATGTTACTGCGAACTTCCTCAGTTTATAAAGCAGTCTTTCAGGGGTATTAATCACATTTAGTGATAGCTCTAGTTCTATTTATTGTTTTTTTAGCAAACAAATGAAACAACCAGAGCAGTTCAGGATACCGGTTTATAGCACGCCTGTATGAAATTTTACAGCAGTAAAGTAGACAGAATTTTTTTTATTTACGCACATACAAAATAAAATACGCCCTACACTGAATTCTAACCTGATAGTGCAGATTACGCCTGGAATACTGTTTTACGCGCGGAAACCAACCGTAAATAGCACGGATTATGGGCATACAAATGGCACATTATATGTAAATGAGCAGGAATTTATAGATAAAAATTACGCCAATAAATCCATTTTACAGGCGTACAAAATCCAGATTTTACGTCTATGCTAAATTTACGCCTGTAAATATAGTAGGGCCGGAAATTACGCCTCTAAAATGTTTTGCATCCAAAGAATAAACTGACATTTAACTCCTATTCTAAGATTTAAAAATTGTATTTATTACTATGAAAGTTACTAATATAGAAGAAACATGCACATTACATATTAAAGGTATATAATCAGATTTTGGCCATATAACAGATTTGTTTGAAACTTTAACATCTGATCATTTACACTCATTTATGTTCACTTAGTGCTTAATTCAAGTAAGATTTCACTGGAGGTATTTTTAAAATTTGATTTCCCTATCCTGGTTGCCTAACCAAGATAGAGGTATTTTATCATAAATAAAAATTTGATGCACATACTTTGCCTAAGGAAAGCTATAAATATAAGACTTATTGTATTACATTTGTGAAATATTTGCATTAAAAATTATATATTTAGTTGGAATTCATTAGAAATTCAAGTTTGAAAAATTATTATTACCTCCCTTTATTATCTTGGGTGCTCACCCAAGATAGATTGGAAATAAATGAATTCAGCTACACGTAGTTTTAAAACTTGCATTTTGGTTCAGAATGTTAAAACATTACTGTCCAATTCAAATGTAAAAGTAGAAATTATATTGAAATAAAAAAGAAATACTCAACGTTTTAAATACTTTCATATTAAAGGGGAGTAATAACAAAATTTTATAAAAGTTAATAAAATGTAAATTTCTTGAAGGGATATAACTCTATGTAATGGGTCTTTTTGTTCATTAAATAAATCTCTAACAGAATATACAAAAAGTAAAAATTGTCATAAAATGTTGCTTAAAAGTAATTAACCACCTTTGATTCTAAAGAAAAAGAGATAGTTGTGTAAGAAGTATATACAAGCATGACTATTGGCTATCACAGGAAGTTAAACTATCCAAGGAATAATATTCTTCAAACTCACAAGTCACAAACATCTCCACCTACTGTTTTAAAACACAGGCAATATCAACTCATTATTTACACCATTAAATTCAAGATAAACTGTCATTTCTGTTTCCTTGCGTAGGATGACTGACTGATTCTTCAAAATTGAAGCCCTGACTTTTAACTGATATATTCTTTCAATTATAATAACAATCATATCATAATTTATTTTTAACTGTTCTCTGTTTAACAATTGACCTTACGCCAGGAGAGGTGTAGCCACGCCCACCGAAATCAAGGGGCACTACTCCTGCGAAGTCCGACAAACACAGGAAACGCTCAAACAGATCTCTATTGAACTAAGTCTAAAAGCATTAGTTTTATTTCTATATTCGATAATATTTAACTGTACTATGATCCTTTTGATGATTTCAAAAATAAAACTTTAAAAGAAAACTTAAAGTGTGAATTTAGTTTTACAGGGGGCGTGCGGATTATGATTATTTGCATATGCGTTGCAATCATTTGCATATTTATGAAATGTTATTTTAATTAGCATCATTGAATCTACGGTAGCATTATTATGTCCGCTGCGCATTAATGATCAAATACACTTCAAAGAGGCGTTAACAGTATACAGTTAATTGAAAATCTCTTAAAGATTAGATATCAACAAGCATTTTTATTAACATGTGTCATCAATAAAAGTAATTGTGTGACCATGGTTTTTAATTTTGTATTTCATGGAAGACTTTATTTTTGTATGCGGTTCTGTGAGCTGGGTCGTGCTATTAAAGGAATCTTATGTTTTAGGCAATGTGACACTTCTATAAGTAAAACAAAACCTATAATATACAGTAGAGCATTTCTAAGCATATAATTTTATATTTATATTATTTTGATACGACTTCTGACAGATGTTTTTAAACAAGTGTATGTGCAGCTAGAAAAATCATTTATTCATCTAAATTACTTTTTCAATCAAATGTAACAGATTCATCGGACTGACTGACTAATTGGAGTCATTTACCCTCGCTACGAGCCGTAGTCATATTATGAATTTATAATAAGCAAGTCCACTAAAACCTTTCTAATATATGTAAGCACACACACACACACATGATGACACGTTTGATAAGACACACTTTACAAAACTATTAAGTCACTCTAAAATGTATAAAGAGTCACAAAACCACGGACCTAAAAAAAATAATAGGGCCGTGACAAAACTCTTAAAATTTAGAAACTAAACCCGTTAACAATATAATATATGACTTTCATGATAAAAAAAGATTTATTTCAAGAAATACTCTTCCTTACATAGAAAATACCTAAAATTGCATGTCCGTCAACGGATGCATTTTGAACGTTTGTCGGACAAAATGGCGGCTAGTAACCATATTCGTCACGTGTTGTAGCAGTAAGCTGTTTGATTGGTCTAATAAGAGATTATTATCTGTCAATCAAGAACCTGGCATTAGGTCAATTTACGTTTATACTGCACTCTCCTGTCCACAAGATAATAATTAATATCCATGCTATGAAGCTAAATAACCAAAAATGTTCCTTACATGTAAACATTACTACAAAATGCTTTCAAATATGTCTGCCAAATTGTTCTTTGAATCAACCAATCAGAAAGCCAGTAAATGATAACTTCCTGTTCCATTTTACAACCGTATTTCTTTTTTTTACAGGCGTAAAATAGAACTCAGTCATTTTGTGATTCATACTGCAACAGCAAAAAATTGAAGTCCATATTTATGCTCATAGAAAAATTTGCAGATGTAAAGTTATAAAATGACGCCCGTAATTTTCATGTTTTTCCTGCTTTAAACAAGTTCCGGCTGAGTTATGCTTGTAAAACAGATGTTACTGCCCAGTTACGTGAAATAAACCTGATATACGGTATAGTTTAGAGATGAAGTTTGGTCACATATTGTCATAAGTCACAGGTGAGTGATACAGGGCTGTCTTGGCCCCCTTGTTTGCTGTTACTCTGTGAGAATTGCAATTGCAGTGTGATTTTTCATATTGTTACCTACAAATATTCAATTAATTTGTAAAAGTTAATAAAAAATGAAAGTGCTGAAGGCACAGAATTTGTGTGTGTCTCAAATCAAAGTGGGTTTGATGAGCTCTCACCTACTTAAAGTGGAAATGAAAACAAGTATGGCATGTTGTAGACTGAATTTGAAACTGTTTTGCAAAGTTAATGTCACTGTCAACAAAATTATTATTAGAATTCAGATTTATTATTTATTGCAAAAGAAACTTGAAAAGCAAATTATTTTGTTACAACTTTTTTCGATTTAGAACTTAGATTAACCGCTCTTGATACTCACTCCAGTTGGATTCAACCTCAAAGAGAGAAAGAGTGATTTAATGTGAACATACCTGTGTATTGCCTAAGGACACTTCCACAGTGGCATGGGTGGAGATCGAACCTGGAACACTCCAATCCCGAGTCAAACACGCTACCCAACCATGCTATAATTGGTATATATGTGATATTGAACTTTAATTGTAACCTTAAAATAAAAAAGACATCTTATCATCTTGGCATCCAAGATATAAATGTCAGTTACTGATTTTAGTTGGGACTATCATGGTGACAATAATCTATACCTAATTAGTAACAAGAGGGCAATGATGAGGTTGCAACAGAGGTTGCTTTAGAAACTCTCTAGAAGCTAGGTTTTTCCTGTAAGGTTTTTCCTATTATGAAGACAAGGCCCCCTGCGGATGTGGTCAATTTTGACTGCAAGGGCCTGATTTGAACACAGTTGGTAGAGGACCTCTAAACAATGTTACATACCAACTGTCTAAGCTCTAGGCCTTGTGGTTTTGGAAAAGAAGATTTTTTAAAGTTTTTCCTATCCCAAGTGACCCTCTGGGCAATGATGAGAGGGAGATGATTTGTAGATTCTTGGCAGAGTTCCACTAGGCAATGCTACATGCCAAATATCTTAGCTCTAGACCTTGTGGCTTCAGAGGAGAAGATTTTTAAAATGTTTCATAGTTGTTGCCATAGCAACCAGAGTTCTGCATGGAATGAAATTCTTTGAACAACTTTGATAGAGATTCATGCAAGATACATCCCTGCCAAGCTTCATCAACATTGGCCCAGTGGTTTTAGATGATCTGTCGTTTGAAGCAAAATGTTGATGGACGACAGACTGCGGGCGATTGGATAAGCTCTCCCTGACACAAAATGCCAGGTCAGCTAAAAGAATAAATAAAGGTCAACTACTGAATATAAGTAACTGCGTGAATGCCCAATGGTTTACCCAAATATTTTCTAGTCACGGTCATCATGACTTCTAACCCATAGGAGCTCGATGTCGGGATTATGCCTTTTCCGACTTTGTTTTGTCTTTTTACATTTATCTAAGAACCAAGCTAACAAAATATGATCTTATTTTCCCCGGATCTTAACTTTCATATTTTACCACTGAAGTACCAGGTAGACTGAAAAAAAGAAAAGGAGTTATCCAACACAAACTGCTAAGAGTGACGGGACTTTTTTTAATTATTTTTATTTCATTTTTTTTTGCAGCACTCTTGGACAGTGTGCTCAATTTGTTCAAATGGTATGACAATATAATAGTCCATGCTTGCTTCATTAAAAAAAATTAAACTGTTCCGCCAGTTTTTGAAATTGCCACCACACTATGTTTACATGTATAGGTTCTGGTTCCATGTTGCATCACATTGGTAGACGGAGAACCAGCTTTAGAGGGACGTCACTCTTAGCAGTTTGTGTTGGATAACATGGTGTATGTCACTCCTTTTCTTTTTTCAGTCTACCTGGTACTTCAGTGGTAAAATATGAAAGTTAAGATCCGGGGAAAATAAGATCATATTTTGTTAGCTTGGTTCTTAGATAAATGTAAAAAGACAAAACAAAGCAGGAAAAGGCATAATCCCGACATCGAGCTCCTATGTTCTAACCCAAATATAATTACATTACTGTCATTCAATTGTCATGGTCAGCACCCCCTTCCAAGATTGTACTTCCTAAGCCTAAGCTTTGTTTTGCTGACCTAAGGTCGACCTTGACTTTTGACCTTAATATATGTACAGTCTAGGAGTGGTACCAGACTCTCTACCATGCTGTATTAAATATTCATAACCTGTCTTAAACAACAACTGAATGTTTTAAGGTAGTGGGACCCTAATTGGCACCAATTCAAATCATGATAGGCTTTATATTTTCTTAATCTGTATCATTTCCAGGATTTAAAAACAAATTTTAAAAGAAATTTACCATGAAATAACTTGAGTAATAGGAAACCCCCATTTTGGAATTATTTATAAAAATGAGATCAGGTGAGAGATAAGAAAATGCATGTATTTCATTTATTATTTAATAATTTGGTACAAATTTGGTATCAGAGTAACAAGAACTATATTTTCTTTCAGAAATGATACATGATGTACCATATTTATATATAAACAAGTTTTATAAAACTTTTATGAAATAATCAGATAGTATTACAATTTTCATGTAATTTTTGGACAATGTTCAATTTTGAGCATCAAAGTTTTTAAGAAAAATCAACATTTTCTAGAAATGGAGCATTACTTTTTGTATATTCATATTTATCTATAACATTTTGGGAACAGCATGCCAAAAATTCATAATGTTTTACCATCTCTATTTAAAATAATTAGAGTTTGAAATTTCCTGTCAGCAATTTTAGACGTGTCTACAAGTAATAAAATCTTCCAATAAGCTAATGCTTATGTGTAATAAATATTTAATTTCTTTTTAGTGTAAAAACAATATAAACATATGTAGAAAAATGCAAAATAATGTAGAAAAATGCAAAATAATGATAACAAAGAAGAAAAAGTTTTAAAAAAGTTGTGGTTCCGGCTGGATTTGAACCTACACCCAGAAAACCTCAAAAGATCTATAGTCCTGTGCTTAACAACCTGGGCTAGTACATTAAAATTGAGGAGTTTCAAGTGGAGGTTTTTATTAGGAATCCACTACCTTAATAGCAGGCTATTATCTTTCTTATTTAACATAATAGACTCTAGCAGGGATCAGGAAAACCGAAAATTTGCTGGTCTGGACTGATTTTCAACTTGCTGGACCGATTCATGTCACCAAAAGTTGCTTAAAAATCGGTCTGAGATTTTTTTTTAAAGTCATAAAATCGCTCAAATATGACAAAAGGAGCTGCTTGTGTAATTACACATAGCATCTGTGTTATTAGCACCTATCCAATACCCCAATAAACGTGTCATGTTAATAACCTGCGGCGGTCTTTGCCTAATTGGTCCTCGGGCGTCGCTAACACGTTATTGATTAAAGGATTTTATTAATGTGTTTGCAGCTCCGATTGACTCTATGCCGAACCGATTGTCTTTAGGCCACTAATCATTACCTACACTTTGCCAACATTACTGGTCATTATGGTTTAATTAAAAATGATTCGGTCCACGTGTACTTTTGACCGGTAAGAAAACAGTTGAAAGAAATTATTAAAAAATAAAACCCAAGAGTTAATTTTTATTACTCAAATAGTGCCACCTATATAATGTATCATGTTCGGGCATTCAATGCCTTTCGATTTATCGTTGAAATGGCACAACGCAACATATTTGCGATGTTCAAAAATTAAAATTACCGAAATGGCAAACCGGCTTATGATAATCGGGAGAATAATAACGAAACAAATAACCGGACCGGCAACCGGTAGTACATGCTTCCGAAAGTCAGAAGGGCAAGCTGAAAGATAATGTTAATCGGTCTAGCAACCCGAGAGGCATAAAAAAATTATTCAAAACGAAACCAGACGACAAAAATTTAATAGCCTATACCTGACACATGGATTATTACAAAACTTTGTGGGGGTGACTTTGAACGTAATCAGTTCTAATTGAAATTGAACACACTTTCAATGATAAAATCGCATGGAAATTATTATATTTATTTATGAAAACTGGCTTGATATTTTTCTTATTACTTAGAAATTCTGTTTCTTATTCCTTTATGGCGAAAATTATGTAAAGTTTATCCCTTAGAAAATGGAACGCTCCACGTGAACGGCGCATTTATTTTATCGACTCGTGAGATTTACTAATCAATAATGAAAGAAGATAAACATTTTCGTTTTTGGAAACATTTTGGAATCCAAAGGAGGCAACTAAATACTTTAACCGTTCCATGATCATGCACAACAATGGAAAGATGGTTGAAAAATATATAAATCACGTACAAATTTTTCATTTTTTTCTATCATTTTTTTTTTTTTTTTTTACGTTTTTGTAATTTTTTTTTCGGGGAGGTGGGTTGACGATGTACCCTCGACTTGTCCAGACCGATTGAGATTTCAAAATTTCCTGATCCCTGGACTCTAGTAGTATCTAGTAACAAATAATAGTAATAATAATGATAATAACAATGATAATAATAATAATCATCAGCATAATAACAATATCATTATTGTATGTATGAATGTACCCACCAAATATCATAAGTGTATCGAAAGAACATGGTAAAGTTTGAAGGTTTTAGTTAATATGTTATATAATTTTCCCCCTAGATTATTGCATTTCTGTCTATATAGTCTTTTAAAATCATATCCAAAACATATAGATTTATGTGATTTCTTAGGTTCACGCACGGACACCCCGGTTTTCCAAGACAAGCATCCTCTACTTTTAAAACTGATACCTCTCAAAATAATCCTGCAATTTATTTACATTTATAAAATACATTACACGGGGGGGAAAACAGCAAACTTCGCTGTTGACATGATTTGAAAAATTGATTTTGTGTCAAAAATATTTTTTTTAGAATACAACATAAATAAAAGAAAAGAACTATTTTCCGATGAAGACGAAAACAGTTTGTTTTGATCCCGCGCTGAGTCCCAGTTGCGTGAATTGTACAGAGAAATTAAAGTCTTAAAACTCTGAATTCAACCTTAAAACAATGAATTTCTGAATTTGTCAACGCTTTAATTATCAAAAGTGTACATACCTTTAAATAGCCTATAGTCCGTTTTATGATATGCATCACTATAGTCTGATATATATTCCACGCAGTAGTGATTTCTCGTTTTCATGTATAGAAATAAAAACTATCAGGAAATTAATTTTACAGAGGCACTGATAGATCTCTTTTTAAAACATGACAACGCATATTTACGCTTTAAACACATTTTTGTTGTTGTATTTTATGTAAATGCGTGGTTCGGAAAGGGTATGAAAAGTTCCGCATTTTACCTTTAGTCAGTTCATACCTGGGTACAATTACTGTTATTACTTGACGTCACACACAAATACAAACACCACTGCATACAACAATATTTAACTACTATATTAACTTTTATTTATACTGCTGGTACTAATACTTCTTATACTTGTAGATTTTTAACTGACACAATTGAATTTCTTGTACAATATACATGATGTACATTTAAAAAACATGGTTGCCACAGACACAGCTATTTTCCACATAGATTCATACAGAATTAAATAAAACCTGTAGCTGTTAGTGCTAAACCTAGCACTGGTATATTTATTATTGTGGGCGTCTATGAAATTTGTTCAAAGGTAAAAAAAATCACCCTGACCTAACAGTTTATTGTTTCCTCCAACTTGTTTAAAAAACTTGACAATGCAACACCCTGTGCATTCATTTTTATTGTGTTGCATTAACTAGTTCTCCTAGTCAGGTGAGCCATATAGGGCCATCATATATATGTTATGCAGCACCACTTTGGGTATTTTGGCTATATGACCTCTAACCCAAATGCTATGCCTCTATGGCGACTTATATATCGGAGAGCTGAAATAATCACGAAGACACTTTTCATAGTCATCCGGTGGTCGGTCGGGCGGGTGGATGGTCGGTTGGTCAGGCGGTCTGTTGCATTTTCCTTGTCCGGAGCATAACTTGAAAACTATTACTTGGAATTCAGTACAACTTCATACAATGGTCAAGCACATTAAGAGGAAGTGCAGTGCACAAGAACCATAACTCCATCTTTACTCATTACAGAGTTATTGCCCTTTGTTTCTGTTCCTTGTCCCGAGCATAACTTGAAAACTACTGGTGGGAATTCAATACAACTTCATACAATGGTCAAGTACATTGAGAGGAAGTGCAGTGCACAAGAACCATAACTCTATCTTGACTCATTACAGAGTTATTGCCCTTTGTTAATTTTCCTTGTCTGGAGCATTACTTGAAAACTACTTGTTGGAATTCAATACAACTTCATACAATTGTCTAGCACAATGAGCGGAAGTGCAGTGTACAAGAACCATAACTCTGTTTTGACTCATTACAGAGTTATTGCCCTTTGTTAGTTTTCCTTGTCCGGAGCATTACTTGAAAACTGCTGGTTTGAATTCAATACAACTTCATACAATGGTCAAGTTCATTGAGAGGAAGTGCAGTGCACAGAAACCATAACTCTACCTTGACTCATTACAGAGTTATTGCCCTTTGTTACTTCACCTTGTCCGGAGCATAACTTGAAAACTACTGGTTTGAATTCAATTTAACTTCATACAATGGTCAAGTACATTGAGACGAAGTGCAGTGTACAAGAACCATAACTCTATCTTGACTAATTACAGAGTTTTTGCCAAGAACAATATCTCTATTTTAGTTTTTTTTTTGCAAGGTATTCTGTTACTACGAACTTCATCAGTTTATAAAGCAGTCTTTCGGGGGTATTAATCACATTTAGTGTTAGCTCCAGTTAATTTAGAAAATACTTGTTGTTTATTGAATCCAATGCATGAATGATCTAACATGTACAATTCAAGAATATCATACTTATACATTTCATGACATGTTTATTATTTTTTTAACAATATGTACAGTTGAACCTGTTTTGTGGTCACAGCCAATATAGGTATTTTCAAATAGCTTTTACACATAATACAGGTGTTTTCTAATAGCTAAGTGTTTTAAGTAGCCAGCTTTATTAACTAATATGGTTGGTTATTAAATACAGGTTCATCTGTATTTTATAAAACTAAATGGTGAAATTTAGCTTGCTGTGAGAGGTACAATGTATAATTTTAGTGAGCATTAAACGGCTCGTATACACTTACTTTAGTTACCTTTATGATCCTAAGATATCAATAAGACAAATGTACTTGAAATGTAATATGTTTCAAGTAATTATTTTACAATTGAAATACATGAAGATAAAAGTACAACATAAATCAACTTTTAAACATAAAGTTAAAAGTTAAAACATAGATTAAATATTACAAATAAGATGAAGTTAAGCATAACTCAAATACAAAAATGAAGATGCACATACCTGAAATAATCACGAAGACACTTTTTAATTTAGAAAATACTTGTTGTTTATTGAGTCCAATGCATGAATGATGCTTGGACCCTAGAAACAAGTATTTTTAAAGGTCTTCGTAATTTTTTGGCAAAGAAACTTCTGATTGGTCAGATACATATTTTGGCTTTGCCTGACAGCCATCTGATTGGTTCACCAATTCAGTCGCTCAGCCAATTACTCAACAGATGCCAAAAAGATGCCAAGGTTCCAAAGCTTGGAAGGTGTTAATTCATATCCTGCCTAATAAGGATTTACCTATATCCTGTAGCTTTGATCATGATTAACATTAATTAGCTTTAAAAATGGTAAATGGCTTTTTGGTGATAAAATGTCTGGACTAGACAAAAGATGAAAAAGGGAGGCCATCAGGCAAAAACAACTGTGATAATAATAAAATTCCAGAAATTCTAAACTTCAGAATATTAAAGTTTTTATTATTTTTATGAATATTAAAAGAGAAAAAGATCCAAAATCATTATTCAAAATTATGAAATTAAAAATCCTCATCAAATTACAAATCTTTTGATACTAGACATGATTATAAAATATCAAGTTTTTTGTGAAATATGCATTTTATGAAGTTAGTAGGTTTAAACTACAAGTTCCTTTATTATGCTGCATTATGTAATAAAAATGTATGAAAAAAATATGCATCAAAATATATATATTATGTTTTATGAGTTTATTTTATTTATGTGAGAATGTTCTTCCATATCGTCTGCAAAAAGCTATCCTCATTTAACTGCTTAGATATTTAGCATGTAGCATTATCTGGTGGTCCTCTATCAAGTTTGTTCAAATCAGAGTCAGAATTGACCACGCCTTGTCTTGATATAGAGTTATAGGAGAAACCTTGCTTCCAATGTGTTCCTGTAGCAACCACTGACTTACCTAAGAACCACTGACTTCCTTAACAACTGGTTACTCCTAAGCAACCAGTGACTTCCCCTAGCATCCAAGTGACTTCCAAAGCAACTACCAACTCCCTTTTGCAACAAGTGACTTTCTTAGGTAAGTGCACTGGTACTCAGTCGAGCAATATAGGGCCATCATGGCCCTCTTGCTTGAAAATTCCATAGAAAAATTATGCATTGCTGAATTTTTTTCAACATTTTGAATTCTGTGTTTTGTGTTTCAGCTTTACAAACTGTCAGAGTTGTACATTCTCAACCAACTAGGGTTGTATCCAAGATTGTAACCCCTGTCAAGACTGTAACCCAAGCCAAAGTTGCAACCCCAGTTATTGCAAGCCCAGTAAAGCAAACACTAGGACAGCTTCCGAGGGAGCAAGACCTACCAATGGCAAAGTATGTATACGTTATTTCTTATGATGTGTTTTTGCTGTGTATATCTGGATAATACCTCTTTTCACAAAATGAATCTATAATCGCCGATTTATCCATTCATCCGTCCGTCTCGAATTTTTTTCCGGCTATTTCTCAGTAACTACTTGCTGGAATTCAACTAAACTTCATGTTTATGTTCAGTACCAACAGCAGATGTGCATATTATCCGTGCGTTCCTGATTGACTGCCAGAGTGAGCTATTAGGATTGCATTCCATCTGGCATACGGCGTACATCATATGTCCGTTAACATTTTCCTTCAAACAACAATTCCTCTGAAACCACTATGCCAGTGATGATATAACTTGGTAGGGATGTTCCTTGCATGAAGCCCTTTCATAGTTTTTCAAATTATTCCATTCTATGCAGAACTCTGGTTGCTATGGCAACAGAAAGGAAAAACTTTAAAAATCTTCTTCTCAAGAACAGGAAGGCCTAGAGCTTAGATATTTGGCATGTGACATTACCTAGTGGACCTCTACAAGGATTGTTCAAATTATGACCCCTGGGTCAAAATTGACCCTGCACAGGAGTCACTTGTTTTTATATAGGCTTATGTAGGAAAACTTTAAAAAATCTTCTCTGAAACCCCAAGCTTTCAACTCCCAAGTCATTTATGTGTAGTTCTTGCTCACTGGCTAACCATTGAGGAATTACCGAATACAACACCACTTTTGGAGAGCCATGAGACACTGCTTTGAAACATTTTTGCAGTTCAGTTATCCACCAGTTCAACACTGACTGACAATTTAATGGAACATTCATAAAGCTGTCAAAATCACCACCATGTTTCCCGTGTTTTCACAAGCAAGCTTATAGTATAAAGGTGCATCTTCAACACCTGGTTCTGATGCAACCAGCTTCCCAATCAATTTGGAGAAAAACTGTATTGGTACCCTTGCCTTTGCCAAAATTATCTTACACAACTAAATGATATCTGTACATCTGCTTAATGTAAATCAGTTAATCCTAACAAATCAAATAGTTGTACAGTTGCATGAGCATTTTCAAAACACTAACTTAAAGATTCCGCCTTTAAACAGCTGTCATCAATAAAGATTGTGCTTGTCCTTGACCTCTTAACTCTGCAAATACTGGTTTCAAAATTTTTGTAAATACTCACTTCGAGGTGGCTAGACCCATTACTAAAGAAGTGAACTGATATTTCTTATTACTGACTAGATGGTAAAATCAAAAATATTTCCTGTCCTCAACACTAACTGGAATTGAATAGTAAGCGTCAGCCAAAATCAACTGATGCAAAATAACAATTTGGTCTCATAGTTGTTATCATGGTCATAATGTCTCCATTTTAAATGTGTGTTGCATAATTATTTTCATTGAATCTTTTAAGATTTAATATCACCCGGATCCACCCATCCTTTTTAGCTCATCTGGCTTCTCCAGGGTGATCTTTTCTAATTCATGATTGTCTGTCGTCCGTCGTCTGTCGTCTGTCAACATTTTGATTCAAATAATATCTCCTCTGAAACCAATAGGCCAATGATGATAAAACTATGCAGGAATGTTCCTTGCATGAAGCTCTACCAAAATTGTTCAAAGAATTCCATTCCATGCAGAACTCTGGTTGCTATGGCAACAAATAGGAAAAACTTTAAAAATCTTCTTCTCTGAAACCACAAGGCTTAGAGCTTAGATATTTGGCATGTAGCATTGTCTAGTGGACCTCTACCAAGATTGTTCAAATTATGACCCCGGGTCAAAATTGACCCTGCACGGGTGGTCACTTAGTTTTGCATAGACTTTATATAGTAAAAAGTAAAAAAATTTCTTCTCTGAAACCACAAGACCTAGAGCTTAGATATTTGGCATGTAGCATTGTCTAGTGGACATCTACCAATATTGTTCAAATTATGACCCCGGGTCAAAACTGACCTTGTGCGGGTGGTCACTTAGTTTTGCATATGCTTATATAGGAAAAACGTAAAAAATGTTCTTCTCTGAAACCACAAGGCCTAGAGCTTAGATATTTGGCATGTAGCATTGTCTAGTGGACCTCTACCAAGATTGTTCAAATTATGACCCTGGGTCAAAATTGACCCCGTGCGGGTGGTCACTTATTTTTGCATATGCTTATATAGGAAAAACTTAAAAAATGTTCTTCTCTGAAACCACAAGGCCTAGAGCTTAGATATTTGGCATGTAGCATTGTCTAGTGGACCTCTTCTAAGATTGTTCAAATTATGACCCTGGGTCAAAACTGACCCCGTGCGGGTGGTCACTTAGTTTTGCATATGCTTATATAGGAAAAAGTTAAAAAATGTTCTTCTCTGAAACCACAAGGCCTAGAGCTTAGATATTTGGCATATAGCATTGCTTAGCAGACCTTTTCAAAGTTTGTTCAAATAATGCCCCCCAGGGGACAAAATTAACCTTGCCCGGGGGCGGGGGGTTCACTTGTTTTACAAAGACGTATATAGGAAAACCTATTTGGTATATAACATTGTCTAGTGATCTTCCACCAGACAAGTGGACTTGTACCAAGGTGAGCGATATAGGGCCATCTTGGCCCTCTTGTTTGGTCTAGTGAAAATGTTAGATATAAACTCAGTATTCTTCTTCAATAATGCCTTTCTTGATCAAATCTCTTGACTCTTCATCAGCTTTTATCAATTCTGAATCTGAGAATTTAAACTTGTTTTGAAATGAAAGTTTGAGTCCGAATTGATTCTAATTCAACTTTATAACCAGCCACAGTCTCTAAAATCCATTGATCATTTGTGATTTTTGCCCAGTTATAGATTTTTAGTTTTGTTTTTCCCATGTAAAAATTTTCTGGTGTATTATCTATGTTATTGTTTTTTAGGAGATAATAACTATAGCACTACTGCACAGCTGTAGTGGGCAGCTTCACCAAGTGTCTTGGGCAACGAGAAAAGATACAATATACGCGCTACTTCTTTCACTTTTATTCCTGACTACCATTGAATAGCGTAGAATAACATACAATAGCGGTTATCTGAAAGTCAAACATTCACACTCTCAGTAAAACATAAAATACAAAAAAGGTACGCATACAACTGCATACGTACATACAAGTATTAACACAAACAACATAATAAATCTTAACAAGGAATTGCGGGAATCCTGCAGCTAGTTATGTAAAATATTTCATTACTTAATAAAAATACAGATGTATTTACCTTAACAGTAAAAGGTGTAATTGTTTCAGAACAAAATTATTTGAACAAAAATAATTCCTCCGAACAAGGCAATAAAACAAAAATGAACTTACTGAACAATGCTATCTGTGCCCAAAACGTATTGAAATTGAAAGATACAAAAATCGTGCTTTACTTGACGAATTCTCAAAATCAACTGCGCTCTGGCAAGGCGGCAAATGTAATTATTATTTCTAGGGACAGTTTTGACCAACCAAAATGCAGAAAGCGCTCTCTAACGGATAAATTCAAAGTTTCATTTTCTAAATATGGGAGGCACTCATCTCTTGTGACCCTAAAGCTTTGGCATGAAACAGACCACTGAACTAACACTGCGCCGGACAGGTGGACATGATATATGGCCATCAAAAAGTAGTGAACCCCGTTAATTAGAACCTGCACAAACATTCGGAGTCTGTAACAGTTATTTAAAAGTGGAAGTGTACCCACATTTATCGGCTCTGATTGTAGTGGTATTGTTTCCATTGTGGAGTTTGAAAGTTTTCTTTTGTTGTTGTTGCTTCTGCTGATGAAATGGTTGTTTTGGCTTTTCAAATTTGTTGTACTGTGGGAATCTGCTGCTGTTGCTGCTGGCAGCCTTCTTTTGCCCGAAAAAAGGCTGTGTCAGATTTAAGTTGATTTTAGGTCCTTCCATTTTTGTTGAGCCACTCGCGAAAGCTCGATATAGATGTCCAAATGGCTGTTTGGTGTATGTGCGTGCGTCCATGTGTGCATCCGTCCCAGTTTAGCTTGTCCGGGCTGTAACTTATCCATGGATCAAGGGATTCTTAAATAACTTGGCACAAATGTTCACCATCATGAGACGGAGTGTCATGCGCAGGAACCAAGTCCCTAGGTCCAAGGTCAAAGTCAAGAATGACTTTGTCCGGCGTACATCTTCTTAACGCATGGAGGGATTTGATGTAAATTGGTACAAAATTAATGTTCACCATCATGAGGTAGAGTGTCATGCGCAAGAACCAGGTCTCTAGTTACAAGGTCGAGGTCACACTTAGAGGCTGAAGTTCAGGTACAAGAATAATTCAAGAATGACTTTGTTCGCAGCATTTCTTCTTCATGCATGGAGGGATTTTGATGTTACTCGGCACAAATGTTCACCATTATGAGACTGAGTGTCATGAGCAAGAACCAGGTCCCTAGGTCTAAGGTCAAGGTCACACTTAGAGGTTAAAGGTCAAATTCAAGAATATCTTTGTCTGGAGCATTTCTTCATGCATGGAGGGATTTTGATGTAACTTGGCACAAATGTTCACCACCATGAATTACCCTTGTTTTTAGAATTACTTCCCTTTGTTGTTACTATAAGTAGCTTTTATTGTAACTTTTGTATTACTGGCCATAGAAAAAAATTGAGACCACTTTTCTGTGGTACAACATGCATGATACATCCAATACAGTCCAAATCCGTTATCTCGACTATGTTTATTTCAATTTTTCAATATCTCGAGTGGATTTTCTCGGTCCTAATTTTTTCCCTTCTTATTCTATATAAATCAATTACGGATATCTCAATTTGTTAATTTTGATTTTTTCGGTACCTCGACTAAATTTTTGATCCCCAACTGTGAAATTTCCTCTATGTTGACATCCGATATCTTTAGTTGACATTTATCACCTGCCAAACAAAGTGCGAAAAGCTGCACTCGATTGTATTCGCTCAATTGTAGTCTGCTGTCAGAGGTGCGAAAACAGCATGTGCGGCTATTCACTCAGTGATTCGGTTAACCACCCCAAATTAATTAACTGGCGCACATATTATGTTATTTTTTTGAATTGTGTCAAAACTGTGTAAATTTATTTGCATTTATAAACAGCAAGAAATGAAGATTCTGTCAATTATACATCGTGTCTTCAATACGTAAACATTAGACAGATTACATCTCAATACTGAAAAAAATGGAAGAGTCATGTCGGAGGGCGGATGTCATGAAATTGTCCGAGCGCCAGCTAAAAATAACGCAAAGCAAACATCAGAAGGCTTTATTGACCATTTATTTTAGCAGGTCAATATGTACAACATAGTATGTTTGTACAAAGATACATATTAACTCACACAAACGTCTTTCTATCAACAATAAACTTCCTTACCCCATCTATCAAGCATATTTGATCCAACTTCGGTTATCTCGATTTTTCGATATCTCGACTTATTTTCTTTGGTCCCAAAGAAGTTGAGATAACGAGAGTCGACTGTATTTGGGTGTATTTTGACCTATCTCTACTTGGTAAGGAGTTAGCCCTTTTGACAGCTGGTGGGTTCGACATGTTGCACGTGGGCATCTAGTCTTTATTTTGTCTTTGTACACACATTCTGGACCTGCCAATCTGTATCTCGGTAAATACATTCTGGCACTACGAATCTGCATCTTTGTACACACATTCTGGACCTGCCAATCTGTATCTCGGTAAACACATTCTGGCCCTACGAATCTGTATCTTTGTACACACATTCTTGACCTATGAATCTGTTTCTCTGTACACACATTCTGGCCCTACGAATCTGTATCTTTGTACACACATTCTGGCCCTGCGAATCTGTATCTCAGTACACACATTCTTGACCTATGAATCTGTTTCTCTGTACACACTTTCTGGCCCTACGAATCTGTATCTCAGTACACACATTCTGGCCCTACGAATCTGCATCTTTGTACACACATTCTGGACCTGCGAATCTGTATCTCTGTACACACATTCTGGCCCTACAAATCTGCATCTTTGTGCACACATTCTAGACCTGCCAATCTGTTTCTCTGTACACACATTCTGGCCCTATGAATCTGTATCTTTGTACACACATTCTGGACCTGCCAATCTGTATCTCGGTAAACACATTCTGGCACTACGAATCTGCATCTTTGTACACACATTCTGGACCTGCCAATCTGTATCTCGGTAAACACATTCTGGCCCTATGAATCTGTATCTTTGTACACACATTCTTGACCTATGAATCTGTTTCTCTGTACACACATTCTGGCCCTACGAATCTGTATCTTTGTACACACATTCTGGACCTGCGAATCTGTATCTCAGTACACACATTCTTGACCTATGAATCTGTTTCTCTGTACACACATTCTGGCCCTACGAATCTGTATCTTTGTACACATTCTGGCCCTACGAACCTGCATCTTTGTACACACATTCTGGACCTGCCAATATGTATCTCTGTACACACATTCTGGCACTACGAATCTGTATCTCTGTACACACATTCTGGCCCTACGAATCTGCATCTTTGTACACACATTCTGGCCCTACGAATCTGTATCTTTGTACACACATTCTGGCCCTACGAATCTGCATCTTTGTACACACATTCTGGACCTGCGAATCTGTATCTCTGTACACACATTCTGGCACTACGAATCTGTATCTCTGTACACACATTCTGGCCCTACGAATCTGTATCTTTGTACACACATTCTGGCCCTACGAATCTGCATCTTTGTACACACATTCTGGCCCTACGAATCTGTATCTTTGTACACACATTCTGGCCCTACGAATCTGCATCTTTGTACACACATTCTGGACCTGCGAATCTGTATCTCTGTACACACATTCTGGCACTACGAATCTGTATCTCTGTACACACATTCTGGACCTGCCAATCTGTATCTCGGTTAACACATTCTGGACCTAAGAATATGCATCTCAGTACGCATAATTTGGGCCAATGAATCTATATTTTCATGTTTGTATTCTACGACAGAAATAAATAGTTAATTTAAATGATATGATCAAGTCTTCTACATTGCAGCCTTCTTCGATATCAGAATGAGTTATGGTACTAGCAATTCCAAGAAAAACTATAGCATACTAGAATGGTATAATTAATTCTGTTTTTATTCCATTTCAGTAACTATGCCAGAGACATAGGCAATCGTGGATTCTATTACCCAAGTAATTCATAAAGATGAGTGCAGAAGTGTTAATTGAAGTACACCTGAAACTTGAATATGACATTTCTTTTAACAGTATTTGGATTTCTGCTGGTTTACTTTAGCATAACTTTGATTCCTTCTTTATCACTTTGATTTTAGACGTTCAATATGTGGACAGTTAGTTGAAATGTAACATCATTTTTTTCAAACTCCCTTTAAGATGTATTTGTTACCACTATCATGACAATGTTGATAAGGAAAAGAAGATAATATTAATGTAGGTGCCAGTATGTTCGCATCTGCTTTTTAGCTCACCAGGCACACAGTGTCAGAATGAGCTATTAGGATCACATTCCGTTCGGCATCCATCCGTCAACATTTTTCTTCTAACAACATCTCATCTGAAACCACTATGCCAATGATGATATAACTTTAAAAGCAAGGAAAACTTTCAAAAATTTTCTTCTCTAAAACCACAAAGTGTAGAGCTTACATATTAAACATGTGGGATTACCTAATGGACCTCAACCAAAAGTGTTAAAATTATGAACCAAGGGTCAAATTTGACCACGCCTAGGAGTTACTTGTTTTTATATATGCTTATGAAGGAAAAACTTTAAAAACCTTTTCTGAAACCACAAGGATAGAGCTTACATATTTAGCATGTGGCAATGCCTACTAGATCTCTATTGAGATTGTTCAAATTATGACCGCCAAGCTCAAAATTGACCCCACATGGGGGTCTGGAGTTTTAAATAAGTTTATATAAGAAAAACTTAAAAAATCTTTTTGAAGCCACAACGCCTAGAGCTTAGATATTTGGCATGTATCGATCATTGCCGGACCTGTAGCAAGAATGCTGAAATCGTGTTTGACCCTTTCTGCTGTTGATGACCTTGTATTATAGCCAATTGTAGCAAGGTGAGTGATATAGAGCCATTTTGGCCCTCTTGTTTAGTAACAACCATCATGAAAATTGTGTCATGTGTGCGAGTGCCTCATTCTGTGTTAAACAAAGGCTTTTCCTCAATTTTTTCTTTTGATATTGCTGGCCACAGCAGCGGCTCGCTATATTTAATATGGGGTATAAATAGATGCATGGTGACTTAAGCACTAGATTGAATATATGCGTCTCTCTTCATTTAAAAATTGAGGTACTTCTGAGATGAAAACTGAAGACACAGTCTATTTTTTTGGAAATGCAAGAGGTGTTGTTCCTTATTGAGTTGTTGTTCCTTTCATAGAGAAAAGGATGTTTCACATTTCAGGCACCATGTTCGCTAAGAAAAGTGGAAATATGATTTCTTTTTACCCTTATGCAGCTTTTGACATTTTACTGAATAATATTTGATTGCCTTTTTAATTGTATACAATAATATATTAGCTTATTTTTTCCATCATCCTTGTAGTTGGTCTCCATTGTGTAATTGATAAAGGCGTCTGTATCTGTATAGGTGTACTTTTACAAATGAGTTTGAATCCCATCCAAACCCAACTTTTTTTGTACTTTTTATACCACGAAACGTAGTTCAGAGGGGTATATAGGAGTCTAGGTGGTTGGTTATAGGTGGTTGGTTGGGCGGTCAGTTGGTCGGGCGGGCGGTCGGTCTGTTGCATTTTCCTTGTCCAGAGCATAACTTGAAAACTACTAGTTGAAATTCAATACAACTTCATACAATGATCAAGTACATTGAGAGGAAGTGCAGTGTACAAGAACCATAACTCCATCCTGACTAATTACAGAGTTATTGCCCTTTGTTACTTTTCCTTGTCTGGAGCATAACTTGAAAACTACTGGTTGGAATTCAAAACAACTTCATACAATGGCCAAGTACATTGAGAGGAAGTGCAGTGTACAAGAACCCTAACTCTATCTTGAGTAATAACAGTGTTATTGCCCTTTGTTACTTTTCCTTGTCCGGAGCATAACTTGAAAACTACTGGTTGGAATTCAATACAACTTCATACAATGGTCAAATGGTCAAGTACATTGAGAAGAAGTACAGTGCACAGGAACCATAACTCTATCTTGACTCATTACAGAGTTATTGCCCTTTGTTACTTTTCCTTGTCCGGAGCATAACTTGAAAACTACTGGTGGGAATTCAATACAACTTCATACAATGGTCAAATGGTCAAGTACATTGAGAGAAAGTGCAGTGTTCAAGAACCATAACTCTATCTTGACAAATTACAGAGTTATTGCCAAGGACAATATCTCTATTTTAGTTTTTTTTGCAAGGTTTCTGTTACTACACACTTCCTCAGTTTACAAAGCAGTCTTTCGGGGGTATTAATCACATTTAGTGGTAGGTCTAGTTTCTTCTGTTTTGCTCATCATTTTCAGCTTTTAAACGTTGTACAGTAAATAATCGTAAAAATCTTCATTCATTCAAACTAATAAGGATACTGGCGATAATGTATACATATCATTCGATAACAGTAAAGTGTCAATACTAGAGGTCAGTCAGTAGATGTGGTGTCGTGTCAGGTTTTGCTTGTTCAACCAGAATTCGTTTCCTCGAGTTCTTTTGGGGCCATGCTATCACCAATTCCAAAATATTTACATGTCAGTTTTGTTTGTGGGCCTGCTGTGATATTTTGTATCACAGTTTTTCTTGATTCTTAATGTGAAAGAGCAATTTTGTAAAATAGAGTTAGAAAAACATAATATATATAATATTCTTCAAATGTTTACATGACTGTTCTGTTTGAAAGTAAAGGCATGATGCATATTTTCTTCTGTTTTAAGTTCATCTGGCACAGCTACATGTATTAGGATCACTCACTGTCTGGCGATCTAAGCAAACGCCTTCCATTCACATTTTTCAAATGTCATCTCCTCTGGAATCACTGGTCCAATGATGATGAAACTTTTGCATGAAGCTCTTTCATAGTTGTTACAATAATTCAAATCCATACAGAAAGAAAACAAAAACTTAAAGGTCCACTACTTAGCGAAATTAAGTGACAGTTATTTCAATGGCAAGTACATTACCTTATGCAAGACACTAAATAATGAAGATTGGCAGGTTAAAATTTACAGAAAGTGTTTGGAACACAAAGAAAAGTATGTGTATTATGTTGAAATCTCAGTGAATCGACAAAATGACTACCCAGGTCTTTTTAACTTTTTTCATAATGCATAGAAAAATAATTGTACATGTACTGTGATTTATTTAGAATTTCTACATACCAACTTTCATTTTTTACTAAAAATAACATATTTCTGTGCTTTTTAAAGTATATTTGAATTTTCACTTTCCTTAGTATTGGACCTTTAAAGGATCTTTTTCTCAAAAACAGGAAGGCCAAGAGCTTAGATATTTGGCATGAAGCATTTCGGAGAAAAAGCGATACAGACTAAGGGATCGCTTTGTCCGTCTGTCACACAAACTTACTGTTGGCTATAACTTTGCCATTTCGTAACATTTCTTCATCAAACTTTACAATTGTATTGCTTATAACAAAAGGGTCATGATGCTACCAAATTTTGTAGGTCAATGTTATATTTGACAGAGTTATGCCATTTTTTATACTTAAATTTTTGCTGTAACTTTGCCATTTTCTTTAATTTCTTTATCAGACTTTCAAATTGTATTGCTTATGTCAGAAGGGTTTTGATACCGCTAAATTTTGTTGGTCAAAGTCATATTTGACAGAGTTATGCCCCTTCTTGTACTTAGATTTTGTCACAAAATTATTGGTTATTCTGACAAAGCGTAAGAGGGCGACACAAGTGTTCCATTGAACACCCATCTAGTTAAAGTTTGACCTAGATTTTGAGCCCCTATGACCTATATTCGAACTCGACCTAGATTTTATCAAGATAATCAATCTGACCAAGTTTCATGAAGATCATGAGGAATCTCTATTGCATTTGTAAGTGTGAACAGATGACAGACAAACGACCACAATAACTCCTCTTGTTATGAACACTTCGTGCTCAGGTGAGCAAAGAAATACATATTCCTTAAATGCAAACAACATTTAACCTGATAAAGAAATCCAATTTTCTGTTAATATTAAGGTTTATCCAAAGGCTAGTGTAGTATAAAGGCTAGTATAGTGTATAATAAGGCACTTGTATTTCCTTGCCATTGAGCTAGCTTTTATGGCGACATGGTAGTGTGTCCGCCAAGGGTACTGGAGGACCCAAGTTCGAATCCAGCTCTGGGCGATGTATTTTTCAAGGTTACATTTGGCGCCCAACATAACCCACGACTGTAGAAGTGATTGCACCCTAGAACGTCCCACAGACATTCATACTCCAAGAATTCAAGGACGAATTCTGGTAAGGAGGGGGTGTATGTAGTAGAGGTATAATACGGCACTTGTTCTTCCTTGCCATTGAGCTAGCTTTTATGGCGACATGGTAGAGTGTCCGCCTAGGGTACTGGAGGGGCGAAGTATTTTTCAGGGTTACACTAGAATAATCTTTGTCATTGAGCCCAAATGCAGTGAGCACTGTATCGGCTGGCACAACGAAGGTATTTCATATGACTTCAGCATTTATTGTAAGCTCTCCTAATAGCTCACAAAGTGCCAGAATGAGCTATTAGGATCGGTCACCATCCTTTATACGTTCGTTAACATTTTCCTTCTGTTGACATCTCTTAAACCACTGCCAGTTTTGATGAAACTTGGCAGGGATGTTCCTTGCATGAATCTCTCTCACAGTTAGATTGTTCAAATTATGACCCCTTAGTCAAAATTGACACCACCATGTGGTCACTTGTTTTTACAGAGGCGTATGAAGGAAAAACTTAAAAAATCTCCTTCTCTGAAAACGTAAGGCCTAGAGCTTAGTTATTTAGCATGTGGCAATTGCCAAGTGGACCTCAACTTATATAGTTCAAATTTAACCCCAGGGAATTGACCCTGCTCGGGGGGTGGGGTCACTTGTTTTTACATAGACTTGTAGATGGGAAAACTTTAACAAGATGGCCCTATATCGCTCACCTGGGAAAGGCCAATTTTGACCCCAGGGGCATAATTTCAACAAACTTTGAAGAGGTCTACTAGGCAATGCTACATGCCAAATATCTAAGCTCTAGGCCTTGTGGTTTCAGAGAAGAAGATTTTTCCTATATAAGCCTATGTAAAACTAATATTTTGATCCAAGGGGCATAATTTGAACAATCTTGGTGGAGGTCCACTAGACAATGCTACATGCCAAATATCTAAGCTCAAGGCCTTGTGGTTTCACAGAAGAGGATTTTTAAAGTTTTTCCTATATATAAGCCTATATAAAACTAAGTGACCCTCCGTGCTGGGTCAATTTTGATCCAGGGTCATAATTTGAACAATCTTGGTAGAGGTCCACTAGCCAATGCTACATGCCAAATATCTAAGCTCTAGGCCTTGTGGTTTCAGAGAAGAAGATTTTTAAAGTTTTTCCTATATAAGCCTATGCAAAACTAATTGGCCACCCAGGCGGGGTCAGTTTTGACCTTGGGTCATAATTTGAACAATCTTGGTAGAGGTCCACTAGACAATGCTATTTGCCAAATAATTAGGCCTTGTGGTTTCAGAGAAGATTTTTAAAATTTTCCAATTTGTTGCCATAGTAACAATACTTCTGCATGGAATGGAATTCTTTGAACAATTTTGGTAGAGCTTCATGCAAGGAACATCCCTGCATAGTTTCATCAACACTGGCCTAGTGGTTTCAGAGGAGTTGTCATTTGAATCAAAATGTTGATGGACGACGGACAATCATCCATCACAAAAGCACACCCTGGCAAAGCCAGGTGAGCTAAAAATCTTCTCCGAGACCTTAGAAATTTAATATGTTGCATTGCTTATAGCCAACCTCTACTAGGATTGTTCAAATCATGACCCCTGGGCTTATATATATAGGAAAACCTCAAAAACCACAAGGCCTAGAGCTTAGATATTTGGCATGTTTGAGTAAAACATCATGTTAGATTTTGTTTTATAGGGTATGCTTTATTTCCTACAATAAAATATATAGTTGTTTATGTTCTTTGTATCAATTGAAAGAGTCAGTCAAGAAGTCCGATTCTGAGCAAATAATAATCTGTTGATAAGTTTCCTGAAAATCGGAACTCTCAGAATACCGGACTTTTTCCCTTGTCCTCACAGGGTCCGGTTTTTAGGGAGTTTACTGTATTACAATTGTTCAAATTATGACCTCTAGGTTAAAATTGACCCTATCTGCTATTGATGACTTTGTATTATAGCCAATTGTGTGTAGCAAGATGAGGGTTATCTTGACCCTCTTGTTTTTAGTAAACAATTACAGATTGGGACTATGTTTTAGCTCATCTGGCACTTTGTGCCAGGGTGAGCTTTTAGGAAGGATGATTGTCAGTTGTCCATCCACATTTTGCTTCAAAAGAATGCTCTGAAACCACTGGGCCAGTGTTGATGAAACTTGGCAGAGATGCCTCCTATGGCAACAACAGGTAAAACTTAAAAAATCAATGCCTAGAGCTTTAAAATTTACAGTAAAACTTTGTAACAAGAGCAAAAATAACTCAAGGACCCGGGATAACTCAAGTTCTCTTAACAGTCCAAGCCATACTTCCTTTACGTTAACTACACATTACCATGGATAACTCGAGCATGGGTAACTGGACAACTCGAGGAACACCTGCGGTCCCATTGGGAAGTTTTCTTACTAATTTACCTGTGGCAACTTGAAGTAGCTGATTTAGACGTTCGCGCGCACATCTACAAAATGTATATGTTTTGACATGTTGCATGAAAAACTTCTATTTTTAATTATCAATGAATGTTTGTTCAATGCTGATCAATTGTTGTAGTTTGTAGTTGACATCTACCAAACTTGTTCAAATCATGACCCCTGGGTAAACATTGACCCTGCTCAGGGGGTCACTTAGATTTTACAAAGATTTCTATAGAAAAACTTTTTAAAATCTTCCTTCTCCAAAACCACACGGCCTAGAGGTCAGATATTTAGTGCACAGCATTGTCTAATGGATCTCTAAGGTAGACTTCCAAGTTTGTTCAAATCAGCCCTGGGGTCAATATTTGCCCGACCCAGGGGGTCCTCTTGTTTTCAGTTATGTGGACAGCCACAATGGAAATACGAATATGTAAAGCAATTATTATTATTATTACAAATATTCTGACCAATTTTTATGAAAATTGGATAGTAAATGCCACCTCTTGACTGTTAACGAAGTTTGTGTTTGAATTGACCATGTGACCTAGTTTTTTATCCCAGGTGACTCAGATTCAAGGTTGACCTTAAAATCAATGACAAAATTTCATAAAGATTGATAGTAAATATGACATCTCGACTGTGTTATTGTGTGACAATATTTACCTGGTGCTCATTAATCTTCGCCAATATATTCGGGTACGTTCGGTGTGTTTTCGTTGTTTCAATTGATTATTATATCGAACAAATACATTTCACCGACTGATGATCACATCGCAGAGACAGTGGCGTAGTGGCAAGGTGCCTAACTTGCATGTAAGATTCCATGGGTTCGAATCCTGCACAGATCATTTTAATTTTTATTTGAGTATGGCGATTTTTTTTTTAATTTGTGACACTGTCTTATGCACCGTTTTCACTTTTATCAATTCTATGATTGTTGGTTGACTTTCCTTTGTTTTCTGTGTTTTTATTAGCTCACCTGGCACAAAGTGCCAGAGTGAGCTATTACGATCGCATTCCGTCTGTCAGTCCGTCCACCATTTCCTTCAAACGACATCACCTCTGAAACCACTGGGCAAATGTTATTGAAACTTTGCAGAGATGTTCTTTGCATGAAGCTCTATTTAAGTTGTTCAAAGAATTCCATTCCATGCAGAACTCTGGTTGCTATGGCAACAAATAGGAAAAACTTTAAACATCTTCTCTGAAACCACAAGGCCTAGAGCTAAGATATTTGGCATGTAGCATTGTCTAGTAGACCTCTACCAAGATTGTTCAAATTATCCCCCTGGGATCAAAATTGACCTTGCCCAGGGGGTCACTTAGTTTTGCATAGGCTTATATAGGAAAAACTTTAAAAATCTTCTTCTCTGAAACCACAAGACCTATAGAGATTAGATATTTGGCATGTAGAAATACCTAGTGGACCTCTACTAAGATTATTCAAATTATGACCCCCGGGTCAAAATTGACCTCCAGGGGTCATTTGATTAACATAAGCTTATACAGGAAAAACTTTAGAAATCTTCTTCTCTGAAACCACAGGGCCTAGAGCTTAGATATTTAGCATGCAGCATTGCCTAGTAGATGTCTTTAAAGTATGTTCAAATCATGGCCCCGCCAAGGAGGTCACTTGTTTTACAAAGATGTATATAGGAATACCTATTTGGTATGTATCATTGTCTCACTGTCTTCCACCTACTTTGTTCAAATCATGCCTCTTGGGTCAAAATTGACCACACCCATTAGGCAAGTGGACTGGTATTCAGGTGAGCGATATAGGGCCATCATGGCCCTCTTGTTAGCTCACCTGGCTCAAAGTGCCAGAGTGAGCTATTAGGATCGCATTCAGTCCGCCGTACGTCCGTCCACCATTTCCTTCAAACGACATCTCCTCTGAAACCAATGGGCCAGTGTTGATGAGACTTTCCAGGGATGTTCCTTGCATGAAGCTCCATGCAGAACTCTGGTTGCTATGGCAACAAATAGGAAAAACTTTAAAAATCTTCTTTTCTGAAACCATAAGGCCTAGAGCTGAGATATTTTGCATGTAGCATTGTCTAGTGGACCTCTACCAAGGTTGTTCAAATTATGACCCCTGGGTCAAAATTGACCCCGCGCGGGTGGTCACTTAGTTTTGCATAGGCTTTATATAGGAAAAACTTAAAAAATCTATTTCTCTGAAACCACAAGGCCTAGAGCTTAGATATTTGGCAAGTAGCATTGGCTAGTGGACCTCTACCAAGATTGTTCAAATTATGCCCCATGGATCGAAATTGACCCCCCGCACGGGGGGTCACTTAGTTTTACATAGGCTTATATAGAAAAATCTTTAAAAATCTTTTTCTCTGAAACCACAAGGCCTAGAGCTTAGATATTTAGGATGTAGCATTGCCTAGTAGACGTCTTTAAAGTTTGTTAAAATCATACCCCTGAGATCAATATTGGCCCCGCCAAGGAGGTCACTTGTCTAAATCTAGGTCAAATCTACTTCTCTGAAACCACAAGGCCTAGAGCTTAGATATTTAGTATGTAGCATTGTCTAGTGGACGGACCTCTACCATGATTGTTCAAATTATGACCCTGGGGTCAAAATTGACCCTGTAGGGGGAGTCACTTAGTTTTACATATATTAATATAGGAAAAACTTTAAAAATCTTCTTCTCTGAAACCACAAGGCCTAGAGCTTAGATATTTGGCATGTAGCATTGGCTAGTGGACCTCTAGCAAGATTGTTCAATTTATGACCTTCAGGTCAAAATTGACCCTGCATGGGGGGGGTCACTAAGTTTTACATAGGCTTATATAGGGAAAACTTTAAAAAATCTTCTTCTCTGAAACCACAAAGCCTAGAGCTTAGATATTTGGCATGTAGCATTTGCTAGTGGACCTCTACCAAGATTGTTCAAATTATGACCCCGAGGTCAAAATTAACCCTTCCCGGGAGGGGGGTGGATGGGAGGAAGGTAACTTGATTTCACATAGGCTTATAAAGGGAAAACTTAAAAAAGCAAGAAGGCCGACGGGCAGAGAATAGTTATTTGGAATGTTACTTAGCATTGTGTAGTGGACCTCTACAAATTATGTTAGAATCTTAACCTCTTGTATTATAGCCAATGGTAGTCAGGTGAGCGATACAGGGCCATCATGGCCCTCTTGTTTTTTATGTGTAAATACTTACTATTGATATTCATGACATTTCAGGAATAACATAAAATTACATCAACTATTGAATGAATGTTATTCTGCCTATCCCTGGGTTATCTTCGAAATCCTTCAATATATTAACCGAGCCAATCTTATCTTTAGAGCGTAACTTTTTTTCATGATGATTTGTTCGTCAACATTTTCAGTTCTATATACAAATGTATGCAGGAGGACAGAGAAAGAAATTGCTAAAATAGTCATTAAAAAATATTGAAACCCCCTGCTGAACAAAGACAGTAGTGAATACATTTAATGCAACGAAACGATTAAAAAAAGTAAAACAAAAATCAAGCAAGACTCGAACCTGCATACGCTGGATCGGTAGTCAAATGCCTGATCCACTACACCATTGCGGAATGCGGTATCTGGTACAGTACGAAATTGATATTTTATATCAATCGGTTTTTTTTTCTGAAGATTACAAACCATATACAAAATATTCATGAGTACCTGTTCAATATTGTCGCATAATAACAAGGTTTTTCTTTGATATTACTGTTTGACCTAGTTTTTGACCCCAGGTTACCATGATTCGAACTTGACCCAAGAAATCATTTTGACAAAAGTCCTATCCAATTTACATGATTGGTTAATAAATGTGGCCTCTAGAGTTTTAACAAGGGTTTTCTTTGATTCGACTGTGTTACCTAGCTATTGACCCCAGCTGACTCAGATTCAAACTTAACTTTGAAATCATTGAGACATTCAAATTCAAATTTTCATGATGATTGTTAGTAAATGAAGATTGGATTGTGGGTTGTGTGAGTTGGGCTTTGACCATAGCTCACTGCTAAGCGAATTCCCCCTAGAAGCGCAAGCCTGGCCAACGACACGCAGTCACAAATAGTGTAAAAGCAAATATTGTGTGCCTAAAGGGCATCATATTAGGACACTTGGTACAGGGCCAGTACATCAACACATCAACTATCTGAAGCTTTATGGTTTGCAATTGCTAACAAGAAGGCTTTTAAAGTGTATTTATTTTTTTATGTAAAACAAACGACCACCCTGGGCGGCAGGGCCGTAGCAACAAAACTTTTATAATATAAATGGCATAATCCGCCCTTCAGTTGAAATTGCCCCAAAGTCGAACAATTTTGACCCGATGTTTTGCAACAATCCATATTGTGTTCCATGCAAACACTTCGCATTTTTCAACTTTCTGCTCTTTTGAAGGAACCAGTCTCTTTATTTTTGTTGTTGGCGCTCTTTTTCAATTGGACGCTTTCAGCAGTCACCTTCGAAGGAGTTCTCACGGCAGGAAATTTGAATTTTTTGACGCCTGCAAAACGTTACAAAGCCTTGTCAGTCGAGGGAGTTGTATAGCTGTTGTCCGTAAATGATTTCTATGGCAGAAAATTTCTCTCTCTCTGTTTTGCAAAGATTTCTTATTTATATTCAAATGTAAATGTAAAGTGAAGCAAAATTTGTGTCACAAAAATATTTGCCCATGACCCGAACAGGATTTGCCTTTGATGCGGACAGCTGTTCCACCTAAGGGCAACTGGCTCTATTGATCTTACTAAGAGTTTACGATACAAACTTCTGAAAAATATTTTCAACTAGAGCTATCACTAAATGTGATTAATACCCCCAAAAGGATTGCTTTATAAACTGAAGAAGTTCGTAGTAACATAATACCTTGCAAACAAACTAAAAAGAGATATTGTTCTTAGCAGTTCCTCTCATTGTGCTTGACCATTGTATGAAGTTGTATTGAATTCCAACTTGTAGCTTTCGAAAAATGCTCCTTACAGGGAAAAGTAACAAAGGGCAATAACCCTGTAATTAGTCAAGATGGAGTTATGGTTACTGTGCACTGCACTCCCTCTCACTGTGCTTGACCATTGTATGAAGTTGTATTGAATTCCAACCAGAAGTTTTCAAGTTATGCTCCGGACAAGGAAAAGTAACAAAGGGTAATAACTCTGTAATGAGTCAAGATGGAGTTATGGTTCCTGTGCACTGCACTTCCTCTGAGTGTGCTTGATCATTGTATGAAGTTGTATTGAATTCCAACTACTAGTTTTCAAGTTATGCTCCGGACAAGGAAAAGTAACAAAGGGCAATAACTCTGTAATTAGTCAAGATGGAGTTATAGTTCTTGTGCACTGCACTTCCTCTCAATGTGCTTGACCATTGTATGAAGTTGTATTGAATTCCAACCAGTAGTTTTCAAGTTATGCTCCGGACAAGGAAAAGTAACAAAGGGCAATAACTCAGTAATTAGTCAAGATGGAGTTATGGTTCTTGTGCACTGCACTTCCTCTCAATGTGCTTGACCATTGTATGAAGTTGTATTGAATTCCAACTAGTAGTTTTCAAGTTATGCTCCGGACAAGGAAAAGTAACAAAGGGCAATAACTCTGTAATTAGTCAAGATGGAGTTATAGTTCTTGTGCACTGCACTTCCTCTCAATGTGCTTGACCATTGTATGAAGTTGTATTGAATTCCAACTAGTAGTTTTCAAGTTATGCTCCGGACACGGAAAATGCAACAGACCGCCCGACCGACCGACCAACCACCGGGTGACTCCTATATACCCCCCTTAACTTCGTTTTGGGGGTATAACGAGTAAAACAATTATAAATCTGTTTAACTTCAGTGCAAAAAAAGAATAAACTGTTTGAATTAAATGATATCATGAATCTTGGGTATTAAAATTAGAGGATAAGTCGTCTGGCTTAGCTGTACCTGCCTTCTATACTTCTTGTCAATTCTCAATGCTGTTCAGGATCAGTCTTAAGATTTCACATATTAATTTAGATCTGAATGTGTCAATTAAATAACATCCTGAGAAATTCCGAACGTGTAAACAATTTGAAATTAGAACTATTTTGCTCAGTTGAAATTCAGAATATCGGTCCGTCAGGGCTACTAATTTTTAAAAATTGGCTTTGAAATCGAGTATCTATCGTATAAGACGTGAATACTGTTTCCCCTGTTTCATTTTTCCTTCACCCCATAGACAGATATTACAATAAAACATTCAGTGTTGTATTTTTTCTTCTTTCTTGCTTTCGAAAGATACCCTTCTTTCAAAATTATAATATCCTTATTGCGTTCCATGACATCAAGACCGTGTTTAACATTTCAGATGTCAAAGACATATACAGAGGAGGCACTTAGCAGCGCACTAGAAGTTAAAAATGGCCATTCGAGCGGCTGCAAAAAATACAGTGTTCCTGTGACTACCCTTCATGATAGGAAATCAGGGAAAGTCCAGGAAGGGGCAAAATTGGGCAAGGCATCATTGCTTCTGCCTAAGAAGGAAGAAGAATTGTTAAGCTATTAGGAATTGCCTTTTCTAAACAATTTTTCCTGAGATTTGCAGGAAAATTTGCAGCTTCTGAGGGAGTGTATTTCCCAAACAATATTGCATCTGAGAAATGGTGGAGATGTCTGAAGCAAAGACATCCCCAGTTCTCGCTGCGGACACCAGAAGCCATGGCAGCTGGACAACATATGTCCATGACCAGAATACGGATATTTTGATTCTTCTCGGCATTGAAATCTGTAATCACTGATAACAACATTTTTGATAAAGGTCAATTTATATGGAACATGGATGAAACGAGAGTGTCTCCTGCACCTAAATGCCCTAAGGTCATTGCTATGAAAGGCAGCAAAGTAGTACATGGAAAATCCTCAAACTCTAAAAAGATGATCACAATAATTGCATGTGGGAATGCGGCAGGGAAAGTATTACCGCCCTATGTCATTATTTCCAACAAGACGATGACTACATTAAAGAGTTATGACACTGCTAATGCTCCTTGGGGTAATATCTGTTTTAGCGAAATACTAGTTTTTTAGAGCGATGACGTCATCATCGCTCTTTAGTTAACAGTATACCAGAAAATCGAAAAATTTACCTTTGACCAAAGTACAACATGATTCTCATACCTCCGCACATGTAGTAAAAGGTTTTGTAAGTTTATACAAGCCATTCGATAAAAGCATGCAGGAGATGAAACAATACACAGTCATGTATATATGTACCTATCTCAATTTGAAACCTTGTTATGATTAGGGTGGTGGCGGTGACATACGTTTTTGTTTTTAGTTGGAAGGATGAAATTATTACGCCAGACATGTTTGTGGACGATGCGCTTAAGTCCAAGCAAAAAAAAAAATACTTCTTTAAAGTTCAATTTAATTATTTACAGATCTATGTCTTTTCAATCAATAATTTTCTCAAGCCAATTTCGAAACTTTGTAATGATTAGGGTGGTGGCGGTGACATAAGTTTTTGTTTTTATTTGGAAGGATGAACATGTTTGCAGATGTTGCGGTCGCTTAAGTCCCTCTAAAAATATAAACGGAAAAGTATTTAAAGTTCTATTTGATTATTATATATATCTTTCAATCAATAATTTTATCAGACCGGTACTCGAAAACGAAAGTAGTTTAAAAAACTATGCTTGGTCAGGAACGTAGAATCAACGTATATTCTACGTTCCTGGATTGGTCATTCAACAACCAGTGATCGACATACAATAAGAAAATAGAATTAAGGAATACCCAAAGTATTAATATTACAATATCTAATTATCAACAGTAACTGTTGACCATTGATAATATAACACAGATGAGCAGTCAGTACACATGACTTTAACCCTGTAGTAGTCATCTCACCTCTTCATTAGCTTTGTGTGCAGTGTGGTATGGTTTAGATTGCTTAGAGTCCCATTCACCTTAGGTGAAACAGGCTGAAGAAACAGATGCATACAAGGGAATACGGGTACCAGACTCTGGTAGTGCTTTTCTGCACCCAGTGTACAGCACAGGTATGTGTACGCAAGACTATATTTTTTCTTAGATTGTTTAATAGTCCTTGCCTACCCTGAACTTTTCCCTATGAACTTACCAAGACCCCTGACAGGTGCAGGTTGAAGAGAGACAGATGCTGATACAATGGAATCCGGGTACTAAACCCTAGCTCTTTTACAAATAAACCCTTTGGTTCTTTTACATGCCCAGTGTATATAGCACTGGAAAGCGTTTATGAAATTCCCAGTGCCCCTTCTGGGATTCAAACTGGGGACCTCCGGATTGGTAGTCCAGACCGTTAACCATTCGACCATCTCACCTAGACTACATAACCTCTACATTTTAAACCAGTTCATCTGTAGATAGGTGGGAAAAGGGCAGATCAGTGGTTCAGTAGTAACGCACTTGATGAATGTAATCCAGGGATCACGGGCTCAATCCCCAGCTCCTCCACTAACATAACTAATGGTTTTACGGATAAGACCTACAAACTGAGGTCCAATGTATCTGTGCTGTACACCAGACATGTGAAAGAACCAGGGGTGTCTCTAGAATGGGACATGTTTTATATCTTGCACTATCCACTGAAAGCTAAATTAACTACTGGGGTGTTGGTCATATGGATACCAATGGTAAGGTTAGAATTCGAGCCAGAGACCTCCGGATTGGTAGTCCGTGCAGCGTAAATCACTAGACCACAGAGTTGTATTTTAACTTGTTTATTATGATTGAAAATGGGTATCAAGAATTAGGAGAAATAGCTTTATAGCAAACATATTAAATGAAATGTGATGGATTAAGTTGAAATACTTAAATAATTTAATGAAAAATGTCAAACTGATGAAACTATTAATGTCATTAAGATCATTTTTTTTTCCTGGAAAAACTTAAAATTCTTATTAAAGATATAATTGATATTTTCTTATTCTTCTATTTTGAAATGCAAGCATCATACTCAGATATCCTTTGGACACCGGCATATTTTGTTACACACTCGACAGACATGCATGCGTTTTTGTAAACACTGTACATCACGTTTTGGCTACTTTCGGTTTACTGCGCGTGTTGTATACGTCAGCAAATAGATTGAGCTGTAACATGAAAGTAAAATTTCCATTGGCCCACCTACAGAGGTCACGCGCAGGGGTCACCCTGCCTGCTAACCTGCGCATGGACTTCTTTTTTTTTTTTTTTTTTTTTTTTGCTAACGGGAGGTCAATTTCAAGCGTTCTCATAAGATGTCAATATACCTAGGTTTGAGTACGGCATGTCTGCTTTATGTCTGTGAAAAAATATTTGCACGCGCTCAAAACACTATCCCACAGGGGCCTGTACGCGAACGTTGGTAAAATGAAAATTTTCAAAGCTGGTAAAATTGTGTCCAAGGTCATTTTCAAGGTCGTCTAAAAGTGTCAGCATTTGCCTCGGACGTCTGAGTTTTCAACTGTCAGGAGCTGTCGGCATAGCCTTTAAATTCATACAGACAAAACGTGTTCCGTACGGTTACTGTCACTTCTATGGAAGGCCAAACCTGTCTTAACCCGCATATACGTTTTATTACGTTACAGGTGTTCAAAGGATATGGAGACTGAACCATCTATGATTTTAGGAGATGAAATGTTCAGTATTTGGATGGATGACCCAATAAAGAGAAGAGTCAATTAAGTTGGGTTAAAATGGCCTTATTAAAAGTCGGATACAAACAATAAATATAAACATAAGATTATGCAAACCTTTTGAATTGACTGCACAGGTGTTGGCATATATAGTGACATACCTTACTGCTGGAAGAACCGAGAAAACCCACAGCTACCTACCATCTCAAATATACTGCCCAAGACGGGCCTTCTTAAATGATGCCAATACTAATTCAGCCTTGTTTACATTACTATCTTCATTTATTTGTTAAGTATTTATTCTGTGACTAACATGCCACGGTAATTGACTCCTGACTGGAAATAAAGTTTATTCTGATCTGTACTAGGACTCTGTCCTGCATAAAGAACCATGATTTGTAGCAGGACTTGAACCCATGGCCCTCTGTCAATGAGAGATTGTAGTGATTTCAAGTCGGCTTGACCACTGAGAGAGTAGCAATAGGTTTCCCAGATATGCAACAAAAGCATGCAGTTCATAATTTGTTAGGAAATTTAGGGTTCAGTAAAACTTGTCTTAGTTATCAAAGCACTTTAATGCTTACATATAGAGCTATAAATAGTATTATCTGTTTAACTTCAGAAAGAAACATTCTTGACAACTGTATTCATGTACACAAAGAAGGGCTCTTACATTTTTAGCTTACCTGGCACAGAGTGCCAGAGTGAGCTATAAGGATCGCATTCCGTCCGTCCACCATTTCCTTCAAACGACATCTCCTCTGAAACCACTGGGCCAATGTTGATGAAACTTTGCAGGGATGTTTCTTGCATGTTCCTCTGTCAAAAATATTCAATGAATTTCATTCCATTCAGAACTCTGGTTGCTATGGCAACAAATAGGAAAAACTTTAAGAATCTTCTTTTCTGAAACCACAAGGCCTACAGCTTAGATATTTGGCATGTAGCATCCTCTAGTGGACCTCTACCAAGATTGTTCAAAATATGCCCCGGTGATCAAAATTGACCTTGCCCAGAGGTCACTTAGTTTTACATAGGCTTATATAGGAAAAACTTAAAAAATCTTCTTCTCTAAAACTGCAAGGCTGAGAGCTTAGATATTTGGCATGTGGCATTGTCTAGTGGACCTCTACCAAGATTGTTCAAATTATGTGGCCCGGGACAAAATTGACCCTGCGCAGGTGGTCACTTAGTTTTACATAGGCTTATATAGGAAAAACTTTAAAAATTTTCTTCTGTGAAACCACAAGACCTAGAGATAACATAATTGGCATGTTGAAATGCCTAGTGGACCTCTACTAAGATTGTTCAAGTTATGACCCCCAGGTCAAAATTGACCCCTCCAGGGGATCACTTGATTTTACATGAGCTTATACAGGAAAAACTTTAAAAATCTTCTTTCTCTGAAACCACCCTGGCCTAGAGCTTAGATATTTAGCATGTAGCATTGCCTAGTAGACGTCTTCAAAGTTTGTTCAAATCGTGACCCCTGGGGTCAATATTGGCCCCGCTAAGGAGGTCACTTGTTTTACAAAGATCTATATAGGAAAACCTATTTGGGATGTAACACTGTCTTGTGGTGTTCCACCTACTTTGTTCAAATCATGCCTCTTGGGTCAAAATTGACCACACCCATAGGCAAGTGGACTGGTATTCAGGTGAGCGATATAGGGTCATCATGGCCCTCTTGTTTTAGTTTTGTGAAAGTCTTTTCAAATTAATAACCGATTCCTACAATAAGCATACCTGTGAACCCAACTGTTTCTTGCGGTATACTATCGGAATTCAAAGATAAAAATAATCTCCCGGTGGGAGATGCCATTCTACCGTAAATATAAACTTCACAGATATAATCAAATTGACCTTTAACACAGACTGTAAACAAATTATTGACTGATTTATCAATATCTCCAATAAATCATATACCAGTCTGCTTCCATGTCTGCCACCTGTTATCAGTGAATTTCATAGGTGTCAGATTTTCACACATTTTATGATGGGGATTATAGCTGTTAATTGGTGTCTGTACCCATCAAGGGGTCATTTTCTTTTGGATTGTGGCTAAGTAGGCAAAGTTGTAAATCAAAGCCAATCAAATTAATTAATCACAGGATGTAAACATACTGGCTCTTGGACTCAAACAAAACACAGGTACAAGGCTGGAAAATTGGATAATCATTACCTGGTCATTTCTAAATTGATTTTCATTTTCTATACACAATATGAGAAATTATGACTACCAAGCCAATATTTTTAATTTATAATTGTTATTTTCCATGATAATATATTGTGAATATTTTTACATCCTACTTTCTCTTTCCTGAGTTACATTATATTGTGAAGGGAAAGTGAAAGTAGATTTAAAAATGCTATAATTTAGAACAGATGTTTAAAGCAGCTTTTCAATGCCATTAGTGGCTTTATTAGCTTGAACTCAGGCATGCGTTAAAAATCTCCCGCAAAAATAATCAATCTCCCTCATTTTTAGGACAAATCTCCGTCATTTCTGTCAAAAATGGTTCACAGGTATGCAATAAGTAAATACTACATACAATTCAAGACACTGACTTTTAGCATAATAATGATACCTTGAGTATGAATTTTCCATTTCTCATGAAGCTAATTGGCAGTGTTAGTTTACATGTTCAGTTGTTCTTTAAATTTGGTAATGTTTATAAACACCTTAATAGTTGAATATCTGTCAGAAGTAAAGTCTGAACTTGGTATTTCCACTTTAAAACTAGAGCTATCACTAAATGTGATTAATACCCCCGAAAGACTGCTTTATAAACTGAGGAAGTTTGTAGTAACATGATACCTTGCAGAAAATCAAAGGACTGAAAGTGCTGGAGGGTCGATTGTCTCTGAACAACACAGACTGTACACATACATGTGTAAATATCAGGGCAACCCATGCATGAGTAAAGTTATCAACAAACTGGAGACACAAATGTCCACAGAGTTTGACCTTTAACCATATGTGTAAACTTTACTTTTGATAGGAACCCATGTGCTTACCTTTTGCATTCAGTGACTACATTATGTTCAACTACCCGCTGTGAATGGTAACTGAGAAGTGGAATTTTACAAACCTGAACTGAAAATTCAAAGTTTGCACAACTTTTAATGTCATTCAAAAGTTATTGATAGAAACATTGTGTTACAAAACTGGAACTTTTGAATATTACTTATGTACTGTTATTTGTTATATATTTCTACCTGTGAATAAATAAACGATAATGAGGCAGACAGTATTCGGTTCCTTACTCGCCACACTTCCCAGAGGTGTTAAACTTTTGACATAAAAATACAATTTCTTTTATTTTATTTGAGCATAATACTGATATTATTGTCTTGAAAGTATTCGGGGCATTTGCTGCACAAGCTCAATACTTAAAATTGTTAGATGCTCCTTTACAGTTGGCAGGTGCCAAAAAGGCAAAAACAGTTATACGTAGTGTTTTTAGTGCTTTGATTCAACAAGTCCAAGATAATGTGAAATAACATAATGAAAGGGTCTTGGGTAGTAGTGAAAGCTTTCCAGATGAATTTAACCGGAGTCAGGTAAGAATGGTGTTTGTATGACCGTATATTTAATTAGCTAACCTGTTTGACTTTAGGGCGGATTACCCTACCTTTGAGAAAAGTTACTGTTATTAGTTTACTTGAGACTAGCTTATTAAGTGGTTTAGGTGATAATTGAAGCTATTGAAGATGATCCATGGACATACATCCACCTATCTTAAGGTCATGTGTTATCTGTCTATCAATGTAGATAGATTGTATATATAACTTATTTAGTAATTTTTAAGTCCACAGAAAACGCACAAATATTTATAGTTATCCACTCCCTGTCAAGATTTTGCCTACTTTGAATACTTTGAACCTTTGGCTCTACCTCAATGAAGTGCATACACCTGAACCTGCTGATGATATCAAATTACCAGTATGCAATAAGTTACACATGGTATAACATTCTGTATCCATGCATATATTAGAATAGTATAAGAAGGGTACAATCAAACATAAATCAATTTACATAATATATATTTATAATACATATTTGATTTAGAACAAAAGTTTGGCACATACATTCATATCAATTATCCTGTTCGTCATTAATCAACAAAATTTCAAGATATATTCAGAAGTCTATAATATCTATCTACTAATTCAACTAGAATTATCACTATATAAAGGTGATGAATACCCCCCACCCCCTCCCAAACACAGTATATATCATTTATGTGACATTTGATGCTTTTGGCATGGTACATGGAAGTGGGGTTTTGGAGATTAAGAGCAAACAAGATTTTATTATCTTGAGCCCCTATGACCTTGACCTAGTAACCCAAAACATTGACCATGCACAACTAGACATGATAGTTATCACTTCTGTGAAAAATCATTAAATTGTGACCCGGGGTTTTGAAGATTTAGCGTCCACAAGATTCCGTCTACAGACTGACTCCAGTATACCCCACCCCATACACTGTGTGTGGGGGGGAGGGGGGGAGGCGTTGGGGGTATAATTAACTGGATAAAGTGCATGATATTTCATAGCTGAACTAGAACTATCACTGAAGGTGATGACAAACCCCTTCAACACACAGTAAATAAAATATAATTTTTGGACCACACACAATTGGGCATGGTACAAGTTCATATCATTAAATTCTGACAAGGGGTTTTGGAGATTAACAGGGCACAAGATTTTATAATGTTGAGCCCCTGTGACCTTGACCTAGTAACCCAAAACATGGACCATGCATTATTAGGCTTCTGTGAAATATCATTAATATCATACCAGGGCTTTTGGAGATTTAGCATCCACAAGATTTTTCAATCTCAAGCCTATATGACCTTGACCTTTCACCTGAAACATGTACCGTGTTCAGCTAGCCATGGTACTTCACTTCACTTCTGTGAAGTAGTATTAAATAGTGACTCCGGGGTTTTGAAGATTAAGTGTCCACAAGATTGCATCTGCATATGGACAAGCTGAATCCAATATACCCTCACCCCATACACTTTGTGTGTGATGGTGTGTGGGGGGTGGTGGTGGTATAATTAACTGTTTGTTAAGCACATATTTATCACCAGTCATCTCATCTTGCTCAGTTTTACACTTTAATTACTTACAATGTATATTTCCAGAGACATTCATACATATTGTAGTACATTAATTAAATATCCAAACAAGAGGGCCAAGATGGCCCTATATTGCTCACCTGCGACTTATGACAATATGTGACCAAACTCAACTCTAAACTACCTTGACAAGGCAAACCTTTTGACCAATTTACATGATGATTGGGTTGTAAATGTCACCTGTATGGCATACAGAAGGTTTTTAACCTGGTGATCTAGTTTTCTTACCTAAGATTACCCATATTCATACTCGACCTTAATTTCATCAAGACAATCATACTGACCAAGTTTCATGAAGATAGAATGAAAAATGCAACCTCTATTGCATACACATGGTTCTACTACAATTTCATCCTGTGACCTAGTTTTTAACCCTAGATGACCAATGTTCGATTTCGACCTAGATTTCATCAAGGCAATCATACTGACCAAGTTTCATGAAGGTCTAATAAAAAATGCAACCTCTATAGCAAGCACAAGGTTTTTCTATGATTTTACCCCGTGAACTAGTTTTTTACCCAAGGGCTGTTCCAGGAAAAAAAGGCTAGGGGGGCAGGGGGAACTACAAGCTATTTTTATTTGGTGGGTGGGGGACGTATGCCCGGACAAAGTAATAGACATTGTGCTACCTACTTGGTGACACATGGTGTTATGTTATTGATACGGATTAATAGTTTATCTTTCCTTAAAGAATCATCAAGCTGTCAAACTAACTACTGCTTTCATAATCGCCAATCAACGGCACAGTACCGCCTCGTGTGGGTGGAGCAAAGATGTAGACATTACGGTAATTGATCAATATATTATTGTGAAAAGCGTGCATTAATTGTTTAATTCTCCGCGATTTTGAACAGTCGGACGTAATTGCCTTGGCATAAACAAATCAAATGTTGTAAATGAATGTATTATAGTTTTGTTTGTTGAATTCTTGGCCGTTTTTCGCAGTCAGATTGAAGAACAATAGCTGAATACTTAATAACAAGCACCGACGTCGAGGACAGGACTCATCTTTGTAAAAAAACAAAACAAACAAATTTCTCCAATAACTCAAAGGTTTTCATCGTTTAAGTAGATCGTCACTTTTTCAACCAATTTTCGGGCCGAATCAAAAATATTTGTCCACTATTATGACAAAAAATCCCTTTAAAATATTGACAAAAATTAACTTACGGATTTGACGAGGGAAATGTTGCTCCAATTTTTTTTAAAAGCAAGTTTCTATCAATGAATCAGAGTTTCTAGCAATAATTTGATATGTTACATGTGAAATAGTCAGTCAAAAATCGGCGATGTTTTCGTTTGTCATATATTTTTGTGACCTCGGCTTTTGTTAAGAAGACTCAACAAAAGATTATTATAATTAATATGATGCTTTCAGTTGTCAATTGCGTACTCATTGTTCACATGAGTTTTAATACCAATATTTGATTGACTGGGTGACACAAAAAGCTGAAGTATAAACAAACATGAATAAAATTGTTAATGTGATAATTTAAATTTTTTTGGTGGGGGATAAAATTGAAATCAAATTTTATAGGGGGGTGCCCAAAAACTGATTAAAATTTGATAGGTGGTACCCTTAAAATTGCTGGTCGTTCCCCCCCCCCGACATTTTTTCCTGGAACAGCCCTAAGACTACCCATATTCATACTCAACCTAAATTTCATCAAGACAATCATACTGACAAAGCTTCATGAAGACAGTATGAACAAGACGCGGCAATGCCACCAAAGCAGGTTTAAACGGCGCCTGTAGAAATTGTAGAATTAAAAAAAATAGTCACCTCGACTCCCCCCTCTGCAAAGAAATATTTTTTTTGCTTAAACAATTCAACAAAAATTGAAGAATAGCATACACAAGGTTTTTCTATGATTTGACCCGTGACCTAGTTTTTGACCCCCAGATGACTTCAAACTTGACCTAGATTTCATCAAGGCAGTCATACTGACCAGTGAAAAATGCAGCCTCTATTGCACACACAAGGTAAAGTGTGGACAGACGGGCATCAGGCGATCACAATAGCTCACCTTTGAGCACTCGTGCTCAGGTGAGCTAAAAAGTACAATACAATACCTATCTAAATATGATGGTAATGTAAGATAGATGTATCTTACTTGTTTGCATAATACAATTATAGTGCTGACCTTATTAATTATACTCACCTGAGTTGTAAACATTCAGAACATTAAACCTGTATATCTAGTAAACTTTGATATTTGACCCCTGGAATATTAAGATGCTAGCAAAAATATTAAATTACTAAGTGTTGCTTACTTTAGTCACAACTAGAAATGTGTCTACAGGACACTGATGCCCTCGATGCATATCTTAAACTACACAGGTTTCAATAACTGCACACTCAAAAATAAATAGTCTTCAGCACAACTGGAAGGTGACTATAACAAAATGATTGCTGTTCTTGAACATGACACATGGTCTTGTTGTAGTTAACATTTAATGTGCCAAACTATTTTGAAATACCATTATGTATAACAAAATGACAAACTGGAAATTATTTTTAAACAATCATGCTGTGACCTTTACCTAAAGCATGACATATCAACACTTCTGCCAAATTATTTTGAAATGCCCCAATGTCTAACAAAGTTACTTTCAAACACACTGACATACTAAAATTGGCAGTTGTATGGCTGTTCTTTTGTTCTCTCTATTGTTCTTTTTAGCCACATAAGCCAAAAAATAGCCACATAACCAAAACGGAATGAATGACATCAAAGAATACCTATGTTGACATAGCCACTTAACGGACCTTTTTAAATGACTCACATCTTGTGCAACAATTCTTTTGTAATTTTGTTTAAAATTGCAGCACAAGACAAGAAATAGTCACTCAAAATTAAGCAAAAAGAATAGACTAGATGGGTGTTCAGTAGAACACTTGTGTGTCTCCCTCTTAGGCTTTGTCAGTACAAAATGGGGCATAACTCTGTCTGGCAGCATCACCACCCTTTTGTCATATAAGCAATGCAATTTGAAAGTTTGATCAAGAAATCTTAAGAAATAACAAAGTTATAGCCACCATTATGTTTATGTGACTGACGGTCGGACAAAGCGATCCCTGTGTATCGCTTTTTCTCCAAAAAGGCGACACAAAAACCATTGTTCTCTAACCCTATCCTAGTCCCAAAAGTAGGCAGTTTTCCACAAACGGACAGGTAAAACTATGTGCCCTTTTCATGATCGAGGCATAAAAAAAGAGACCAAAGTGATTGTCTTTAAATCCCCTGAAATTTTCCATTCACTTCACAAGTTTACTACATACACTGTGTAAAGATTTATATCTTGTATATTATAAGGCTGTTTAGTGAAAAACTTGAAATTTTAATGGTGATAAAATTATGCCGGACAATGAGGTTGGGACTCCATACTCCAAGTGTCTGTGAAGTTTACCAGTGAGCCTGCTTTTGAAATGAAAATGCTTGACTGAGTAAGGAACATGACTGTTTACATACACATATCTGGGGAAATACTGTGCTTCAGACAGTTCTAGAGAAACACAACCTTCATAGATTACAATATACAGTCTTCTTTGCTTGAGTAATTTCGACCTAAAACACACCAGAAAGAGAGCATTGTTAACTGAACTGGGGTGGGAAAACAGTTCACATACTGGATGAAATGTCAACATAGAGACAGATGGATCATTGTCAGAATAGCTCAAAGCTCATATGAACACTTACAATCTATAATCACTTCTGAAAACAAGAGGGCTAAGATGGACCTATATCACTCACCTGGCTACTATTGGCAATAACACAAGGTAGACAACTGCATCTAAGGAAGGGTCAATTTTAACCTGGGAATCATGATTTGTTCCATATGCTTTAAGGTTCACTAACCAAGGTGGTTTTTGAAGTTTTCCCTATGCAAGCCTATGTGATATCAAGTGATAACCCCAAGTGGGGCCAGTTTTGACCTTGAGGTCATGATTTGATCAATGTTGGTACAATGCTACAAGCCAAGTATCTAAGCTAGGCCTTGTGGTTTAAAGATTTCCTATAAAATTTTTGTAAAGTCAAGTGACATCCAGGCAGAGTCAATTTTGACCCAGGGATCACAATTTGAACAAAGCAATGCTAGATGCCAAATATTTATGTTCCAAGCCGTGTGGTTTCAGATAAGATTTTTAAAGATTTTCTTATATAAGCTTATGTAAGATCAAGTGACTCCCACAGGCATGGTCAATTTTGACCAAGGGCTCATTAATTTTACATGCTTCCTATATAAACCTATGTAAAATCAAGTGACCCAAAGGACAGGATCAATTTTGATCTCAGGGTCATGATTTTAACAAAACTTGTAAAGATCCACTAGGCAATGCTACATGATAATACCAGGATAATTATTATGTAGGTGTTGTGGTTTCAGAGAAGTTTTTCCTTTGTAAGCCTATCACTGGAACGTTCTTGGTAGAGGTCCACTTGGTTTTTACAGGTTTTTCCTTTCCATTGCCATGTCAACCAGAGTTATGCATGGATTGGAATTCTTTGAACAACTTTGATAGAGCTTTAACCAAGGAACAGCCCTGCTAAGTTTCTTCAACACTGGCCCAGTGGTTTCAGATATGTCCTTTGAAGAAATTTTAGACCTGTGTAGACAGATAATGTATGGTCCAAATAGCTCACCCTGGAACTTTGCGCCAGGTGAGCTAAAAGAAGAGGCCCAAAAGGGCCAGTATTGCTCTACTAGTCTGACTGGACTGATCTGAGTAAGTGTTGTGAAAATCTTTTGCAATGTTATCAAGGAAAAGGCAACAGAGTTCACTGCCACCTTGACCCACCAACTCCAAAAAACAGTAGGGATCATCTACTCAGTAAGACCAATCATCCTATGACATTATTAGACTGATTGTGATGAAGATCTTCAAAGATTTTCAAATTTTGGATCACTGTGACCTTTAACCCACTGACCCCTAAAACAAAAGGGATCATCTACTGTATAAGACCAACCATCCTATGAAGTTAAAAGACTGTGGGTCAAACAGATCTCAAGATAAATTTTTAAAGTTCAGGTCACTATGACTTTGATCTAAAAATTGATAGGATCATCAACATATTACACTTCCTAAGCAAGTTTGATTAAGTTGAATGAAAACTGAGACCAGTAGAGCATTATCAAGGTAAATCTAACAGAGGTGACTGTGACCTTGATTAATTGACCCCAAAACAAACAGGGATCATCTACAATATGCAGGGATCCTTCTGAGCATGTTTGATGAAAGTTATATGAAAACTGTGACCTGTAGAACATTATCAAAGAAAATGTAACGGAGGTCACTGTGACCTTGATCCACTGACCCCAAAATCAATGGTTTAAAAAAAGTTGGAAGAAAACTGTGACCTTTAGACCATAATCAAGGAAATGCTATCAGAGGTCACTGTAACCTTGACCTTTGACCCACTAACTCCAAAAACGATAAGGATCCATCTACATGTTGCAGGGAACCTTCTGAGCAAGACTGATGAAAGTTGAATGAAAATTGTGACCTGAAGTGCGTTATCAAGGAATTGCTATCAGAGGTCACTGTGATCTTGACCTTTGACCCACTGACCCAAAAAACAATAGGGAACATTGAGATTTACAAGTTGCAATGATCATTATCAGGTCAAATGAAAGTTCCAACTTGTAGAGTGCTATCATGGAAAAGTTTATGGATAGAGGACAGACAAACTACCATGGCAAACAAATTAAGAGAGGAAAAACAGATGTCTTCCAAAAAGATTAAAATACAAGAGGGCCAAGATGGCCCTATATCGCTCACCTTGGTACAAGTCCACTTGCCTGGTGGAAGATCACTAGATAATGTTATATACCAAATAAGTTTTCCTATATACGCCTTTGTAAAACAAATGATCCCCCCCGGGCAAGGTCAATTTTGACCCCAGGGGCATAATTTGAACAAACTTTGAAGAGGTCTACTAGGCAATGCTACATGCCAAATATCTAAGCTCTAGGCCTTGTGGTTTCAGAGAAGAAGATTTTTAAAGTTTTTACTATATATTCCTATGCAAAACTAAGTGACCCCTGGTGCGGGGTCAATTTTGACCCGGGGGTCATAATTTGAACAATATTGGTAGAGGTCCACTAGCCAATGCTACATGCCAAATATCTAAGCTCTAGGCCTTGTGGTTTCAGAGAAGAAGATTTTTTAAGTTTTTACTATATAAGCCTATGTAAAACTAAGTGACCCCCGGTGCCGGGTCAATTTTGACCTGGGGGTCATAATTTGAACAATCTTGGTAGAGGTCCACTAGCCAATGCTACATGCCAAATATCTAAGCTCTAGGCCTTGTGGTTTCAGAGAAGAAGATTTTTAAAGTTTTTCCTATATATTCCTATGCAAAACTAAGTGACCCCCGGGGCGGGGTCAATTTTGACCCGGGGCTCATAATTTGAACAATATTGGTAGAGGTCCACTAGCCAATGCTACATGCCAAATATCTAAGCTCTAGGCCTTGTGGTTTCAGAGAAGAAGATTTTTTAAGTTTTTACAATATATTCCTATGCAAAACTAAGTGACCCCCGGTGCGGGGTCAATTTTGACCCGGGGGTCATAATTTGAACAATCTTGGTAGAGGTCTACTAGACAATGCTACATGCCAAATATCTTAGCTCTAGGCCTTGTGGTTTCAGAGAAGAAGATTTTTAAAGTTTTCCCTATATATTCCTATGCAAAAACTAAGGGCCCACCATGCGGGGTCAATTTTGACCCGGGGCTCATAATTTGAACAATCTTGGTAGAGGTCCACTAGACAATGCTACATGCCAAATATCTAAGCTCTAGGCCTTGTGGTTTCAGAGAAGAAGATTTTTAAAGTTTTTCCTATTTTTTGCCATAGCAACCAGAGTTCTGCATGGAATGGAATTCTTTGAACAATTTTGGTAGAGCTTCATGCAAGGAACATTCCTGCATAGTTTTATCAACATTGGCCTAGAGGTTTCAGAGGAGATGTCATTTGAATCAAAATGTTGACGGACGACGGACAATCATCGATCAGAAAAGCTTACCCTGGCGTAGCCAGGTGAGCTAAAAAAAGAGTAGAGTATTGCACATTTATGAAAGAAACAAAAATTAAGAGAGGAAGCACACATAAGACTTTCTATAAACAGGCATGCCAAGTGATCTCAAATTATAATACATTTAAATGCACAATTACACTTTATACTTCTGCTATCTATCAAGTTTGATTAAAATCGAAGTAGGGAGGAGATTTGAGAATGGACAAAATGTTCCATTAACCTTTGACCTAGTGACTTCAAACTATAATATTCACATCTATCCAATATGCACAAAAAGTTTTATACTGATGCTTCCTGCGAAGTTTTATCAAAATCCAGTAATGGTTTGGGAGATGTGCGGACAAGGTAAGTCACAAATACACATGAAACAGACTTTGAGATTACACTTTGGTCTTATTTTGATCTTTTTAACACCAAAATACAACCTTAACCCTGCACTGACAAAATGAACTCAGAAACCTCAGAATGTTAACTTACACACAAACTCTAACCCCCTAATGTCTACTGGGTATATGCCAACAGACCAACAGAAAGCAAGTTGAAAATAATATGTTAGACATTATAACAGGTATGTTACATAATAATGTTGTCAATAATATACTTTACATGTAACAATCTATTTTAGTTTTTCCGCATCGCTATATTTTATGCTCCTATTACACAGCATGTCTCTGTGCTCCTGTTACACAGCATGTCTCTGTCCTCTCTTTGACACTGGCTAGAGGTCATCATCTCCTATTGCATCTTCAAAGGCAGTATTTGTGACAGACTCGCCATTCTGGGCACCCTTTCCCTTGCTTAACTTAAGATCCTGAAAACATAGGCAAGAAACTCAAAGATACTTTAGCTGAAGACTAGTCTATTTCCAATTAACTCAACAATCTCTACATTATGATGGTAAATTGAAAGGTTTCTTTTAAACAAGAAGGCCATCATCCCTCACCAGAGTGGATAGAGAATATCTGCAATGCATAATCAGTTCTGCATAATTCCTGTAAATGAAATAAAATTATTTTGCTCTGGAGAAAAACTGTGAGCAATTTTGGAAGATGACCATCCATGCAACAAGTTGACCCAGTGGATAGAAAGGGTTTTAACTCTGGGTGCCATTTTCTGTAGTGGACCTAAATTGTTTCAGCAATTGTGGTAGAGAACCATCTAAGAAACAATCTTGTTTTGACCAGAGGGTCATGATATGAACAATCTTGGTAGAGACACGCTAAGGATCTAAGCCTTTTGGTTTAAGAGAAGAAGATTTACTTTTTTCCCCATTGTCACCATAGCAACAAGAGTTCTGTATAGAATGAATTCTTTTAACAACTTTCACTCATGCCAGGACAGACTGATGGTGGAACTGGTCCAAATAGCTTAACTTGGCACTTTGTGGCCAATAACTTAATGATTCAACAAGAGCTGTCCTTAAGACGGCATGTTTGACTATGCCCAATGCTTGCCTTCGTCAGTAAATAGTAAAACAAAATTCTGTTAACTATCTAAGTATATACTATAAACTGTAATCATAAACAAGAGGCCCAAGATGACCCTATATTGTTGACCTGGCTACCATTGGCTACTGTCACCACTAAATCTTGTTGCTTCAGCAGCTGTTTGGGAGTTTGCTGCCACCATCCAAGTTAGCCCAGAACCATTTCTTGAAGATTCAATGAAATCTAAGTTTTTCTTCTTCAATTTATTTCTCATTAATTTATTCATAAGATTTATTCAAAACTGTTCCAAATAATTCATCAAGGTACTTGAAAATTATCATGAAAAATAGAAATTATTTTAATTAAATTACTTCCAGTGAGATATTTTAACTTATTCAACTTTTAATAATATTGAGAATTAACATTTGCAGAACCCTACCACAAAAAGAACGTAAAAACACTCAAAATCTAACATAATTACAAAAAACAGAAACTATCACTGCAGGTTATGATGAATACCTTACATCGCACAGGATATAGTATATAAAATTTATGTAAAATTTTATGCTTTTATTTTTTTTTATTTTCTGTTTTACGGGAAATTTTTCAAAAAGTCTTGGGAGGGGGAATAAAAATAAAACCGGATAAATTGAAATTAAAAATTGAACTTCAATTTTATTTTTATTTGGTTTTATCAAAAACTGAAGTCAGCGCTCTCATAAAACAGAAAATAAAAAACTGCTGGCCTAATATTAAATTTTTCCAGGGGATTTGGAGATTAAGAGTGAACAAGATTCTATTATGTTGTACCCCTGTGACCTTGACCTAGTGACCTGAAACATGGACCATGCACAAAAAGGCATGGTACTTATCACTTCTGTTAAATATCATTAAATTCTGTCCAGGGGTTTTGGACATTAAAAGCACTCACAAATTTACTTTCTTGAGCCCTTGGCCTTTGACCTAGTGATGCAAAAGATGGACCATGCACAACTAAGCTTGGTGCTTATCACTTTTGTGAAGTATAATTAAATTCTGACCATGGGTTTTGGAGAAGTAGCGTGTAGAAGAAGATTTTTAAGACCCGCGCTTTAGGTAAGGTTCAGCGTAAATCACGAAGGTCAAAAGTTGTTTTTAGGGGAGTTAATCCATAGCTCCCAGGCCTTTAGCCCTCACAGCGCTTTGATTCCTATTTGTTAACATAGAGAACTAGAGAACTGCATGGAATGTAACTCTTGAACAACTTTGGTAAGAGCTTCATGCAAGGAACATATATGCCAAGTTTCATTGGCATGATTTTTTAAGAGGAGATGTCATTTGAAGGAAATGGTGGATGTACTAGGTAAGCCGGACGGTAAGTGATCCTAAACAGGAGTTTCCTGGTAAAATCAGGAGACTTGGCTTGTATGAGCAAGACATAACAAAACACCTTGAAATAAATGAAATAAACTTAATTACCAACTCTTTAATAGCAAGTTTCCTTAAACTACTGAAAATGAAAATGCTGCTGTCAATATTGCCAATTAGATTATTTAAATGTAGTGATATGAAAGGAAGAATAGAAGTTAAGTTTTTAAAATCTTGCATACTATAGCTATTATTATAAAAGTTGTCCTAAAGTGAACTAAAATGTGAAGGAACTACAACTAACCATTACCCTATACATTCAGCAGAGGTTAATAAAATACTTACATGTAATTTAGATACAGTTTTATTCACATGGCTCTCTGTTAAATGAGGATAGGTCTTGTCATCTTTCTGTAACATGATATTGGGTTCAAGCATACAAAAGAGGTCTATACATGTAATATAATAACAGGTACAGGTAAGCAATACTATGGCAGCTATATATAAGGAAAAAGTGCATGATATTTCAAAGCTTAACTACAACTATCACAGAAGGTGATGAAAACCCCATTGAACAATGCACTGACACAGTATATAAAATTGAAGTATCATAGTACCATAGTGACCCTAAACATGAATCATGAACAACTAGGCATGGTACTTATAACTTCTGTGAAATATCATTTAATTGTGACATGGCTTTGCCAGGATGAGCCTTTAGGATATATGATTGTCAGTCCTTCCTCAACATTTTGCTTCTAACCGCATCTACTTTGAAATCACTGGGCCAATGTTGATGAAACTTGGCAGGGATGATCCTTGCATGAAGCTCTATCAAAATTGTTCAAAGAATTCAATTCCATGCAGAACTCTGGTTGCTATGGCAACAAATAGGCAAAACTTTAACAAGAGGGCCAATATGGCCCTACATCACTCACCTGCTACCATTGGCTATAATAGAAGATCATCAATACCATAAAGGGTCAAGTTTGACTTAGGGCTCAAGATTTTCCTCTACATAAGCCTATGTAAAATCAAGGCAGGGTCAATTTTGATCCAATTCATGATTTGAACAATCTTGGTAGAGGGTCACCACGTAATGCCACATGCTAAATATCTAAGCTCTAGGCCTTGAGGTTTCAGAGAAGAAGATTTTTAAAAGATTTCCTACATAAGCCTATGTGAAAACAAGAGGGCCTAGATGGCTTTTTATCTGGGGTCCTGATTTTAACAATCAACATAGCGGTCTGCTACACAATGTTTCAATTCAAATACCAGGCCTTCAGGTTTTAGACAAGAAGATTTTTAAAGTTTCAGTATAATTAAGCCTATATAAAAACAAGAGGGCCAAGAGGGCCCTTTATCGCTCACCTGGTTACCATTGTAGCTATAATAGAAGATTATCCAAGCAGAAAGGCAGTTTTGTGTATGTGCGTGCGTGCGACTTTAGTTTGTCCGGGCTGTAACTTATCCATGGATCAAGGGATTCTTAAATAACTTGGCACAAATCTTCACCATCATGAGACGGAGTGTCATGTGCAAGAACCATTTAAATATTCAAAAAGATTAACCTTACTGCGAAACCAGTACAAACACCTAATGCTTAAATTCAAATTTATACTTTTTAAAATTTTAACAAAATCTTGTTAATTTAGTTTCTAATGGCAAATGACTACTGTATACTGTAAGGGAAAGTAACTGCTGCGGGGAGTTTGATACAATATACAACACACACCAGACTGTGAGCTTTCCTAATAGCTCACTCTAGACCTATCACTAATGTGATTAATACCCCCTGTATGACTGCTATGTCAACTGAAGAAGTTATGAGTGATAGAAAACCTTGTAAAACAAGAGGGCCAAACTCATCTGGCTACCATTGGCTATAATACAATGTATCCAATAGCAGAACAGGGACAATTTTGACCTGGGGGACATAATTTGGCCATTCTTGGAAGGTGTCAACTAGGCAATGATACATGCTAAATATCTAAGCTCTAGGCCTTCTGGTTTCAGAAATAACAATTTTTAAAGATTTCCTAAATAAGCCTATGTTAATTCAAATACCAGGTCTTGAGGTTTTAGAAAAGAAGCTTTTAAAGTTTCCAAGTGAACCCCCCTACCAACCCCAACAGAAAAATGGATTCGTTTTTAAAATCCAACCAAATTTTACTTAACTACTTCTTCACTTTTTCTGTACAATTCAAATATTACAAATGAGTTGTATTAATAATAATAAAAATAATTATGGTGCATTATGAAATATTACAGAGTCATTATTAAGATAAGTAACGAGTCTACAAAATACGATGTTGAATAGAACAAGAGCTGTCCCTCACAAGTGACCAATGCCCCTGAAAGAGGTGTCTCACAGTCTTTGTTTGTGCTCAATAATTGTGGTATGTACTTTTGAAATCCATGCGACACATCAGCTTGATGTGTTTGACATTTGTGCCAAGCTATTTTTAAATCAATCAATGCATGACAAAGTTACAGTCCGGACACGAATGTGTGCACATATACAGGATTCCATTACCTTCAAGCTCTAAGTGTGACCTTGGCCTTTGAGGTAGGAACGTGGGTCTTGCACGCAACACATCGTCTTGATGTGCTTGACATTTGTGCCACGTTATTTTAAAATCATTCAATGCATGATGGTCTGGACACAACTACAGGATTCCATTACCTTCAAACTCTAAGCGTGACCTTGACCTTTGAGATAGGCACATGGGTCTTGCACGCTACACGTCGTCTTGATGTGCTAGACATTTGTGCCAAGTTATTTTAAAATCCTTCAATGCATGACAAAGTTACAGTCCGAACACGAATGTGTGCATAAATAGAGGATTCCAGTGTAACCTTCACCTTTGAAGTAGGGATGTGGGTCTTGCCCGCAACATGTCGTCTTGATGTGCTTGGCATTTGTGCCAAGTTATTTTAAAATCCTTAAATGCATGACAAAGTTACAGTCCGGACACGAATGTGTGCATATATAGAGGATTTCATTACTTTCAAACTCGTAAGAGTGACCTTGACCTTTGAGGTAGGGATGTGGATCTTGCACACGATACGTCGTCTTGATGTGCTAGACATTTGTGCCAAGTTATTTTAAAATCCTTCAATGCATGACAAAGTTACAGTCCGGACACGAATGTGTGCATATATAGAGGATTCCATTACCTTCAAACTCTTAAGAGTGACCTTGACCTTTGAGGTAGGGATGTGGGTCTTGCACTCGATATGTCGTCTTGATGTGCTAGACATTTGTGACAAGTTATTTTAAAATCCTTCAATGCATGACAGAGTTACAGTATAGACACGAATTTGTAAGTGGGGACGCACAGATGGACGGACGGATGGACAGACAGACGGTGCGATTTCAATATGCCACCCTTTTGGGGGCATAAAAAGTTGCAAAACAAACAACATACAAAATTCTTAAACCTGTCAGAAAGAAATGTGTGTTCTAATATCTATGAAAGATTGTGGAAAACCATGTTACTATTTATAGCATTATAGTACAGTCTAACCTGCCCTAACGGTCACCTTGATTCGGCGGTCATCTCCAGTAAACGGTCACTTTGTGACGCCCCGACGAATATCCTTGTATATTACCCCTTGATTAGACGGACACCTACCGTCTGCGGCCAGCAGCCAGTCTAAGTGCTTCCCGATTATCATATTCCCTCATAATCGGACCGATTTAAGCGGTCACATGCAAATCAACTCGGTAAAATTATTTCGAAACTTTTCCAGTGCACAATACACGCCCGAAGGCTGACACGTTGCAGCAGACGAAACTAATTGTGTCTGTGTATTCGATTGACCAATCAGAGTCGACCGTTAAGAATTATGGGAACTGCCACTTGCATTTCAATATTGGCTTGTGACATCAATATTTAACAGCAATTATTACTAATTGATCCTTTGTATGAAAACTTATAAAATTAACAGATGTAATTTTACGTAATCTTACAAAAATTTGTTTGCAAAGGGTGCAAAAGCGGCCGTCATTAATCTATCCAGGTGTTGAGAAGTTTGTTTTTGAAAATGAAGATCAAAGGTTCTTTAATAAAAATACGTTCGCAGATTTCATTGTTGACATGCAAACATTGATGAAGCATACATGCTCATTTGTTTGATTATTAACCCTTCGAAACATCATCATTCTTTGATAGTCTGTTGTTCTAATAAAATCGTAAAAAAATTGTGTCAAATTGTGTCAAAAAAGTAAGAAAAATGACAAGTAAACGAAAGTGTTTGACTTTAGAGGAGCGTGTTAAATGTATCAGATTACTTGAGTCTGGGAAAAGTTCTCGTGTGGTAGCAAATGAAATTGGTGTAGGACGTACGCAGATTCAAAATGTGTTGAAACGAAAACGTGAAATTTTGGATGATTAGGAGTCAAATAGTAACTTAAATTTGAAACGTCCTAGAAAAGAGTCAACTGCTGAGTACAGTGAACTGAACAGTTTAGTGTATCGTTGGTTTTTGGATGCTACTGCACGCTTGGTGAATGTGTCTGGGCCAAAGATCCAGGAAAAGGTCACAAGTGTTAGTCTGTTAGTGAAAGTGTAAATGTTGAATTTGAACAGGAGGATGACTATCCTCTTGCAGTCTTGAAAATGTCAAAGGAACTGTTTGACTGTGATTTTGAGGATCTTATAGGAATTGATGAGAAATTCTCAACATGTGACAACAACATGATGGACTGGGATAGATCTGCAGATGAAATTCTTAAGGACTGGAATAATGATGAGCAAGAAAGTGATGATGAATGCGAAACTGAACAGAAATCGCCAGTCTTGGTTAGTGAAATTGCTGAGTTCATTGAAAAGATGAGACACTATGCTGTCTGCAAGAACCAACAATCAATGCTTGATAAAGTCATGGACTTTGAGGACTTTTTTATTCAACTAAGGGTTGAGACCAATGAGAAGCAAACCAAAATCAGTGATTTTTTCAAAAAGTGAATTTATAAACAGTGTAAAGAGTGTAAGAATTATGACATGATGACGAAAGATGGCCACTGATATGACATACAGTGTTGTGTACATGTACATGTTTATTAAACTTTTGTTCTGTATTTGTGCTGACTGATACATGTATGATGAATCTGCTATTCAAGTTATAAAACTTTTGTTCATTTTACATGTATATTATTTACTTAGTGATGATGATGATGGTTCAACACCAAATGAAATGAATGCTCTCAATAAATAACAGTAAAACATTTGTATACATGTAGTCACAAATGTACAAGTCATTTTAGCTCCAGTATGCAATCACTTTTCCCAAAACTTGACATCCCATCAACCCTCCCTAAAGTGGTCACTTGGCTTAAGCAGCCAATTTGGCTGCTTCCCCTTGCTGGCTGCTTAAGGCAGGTTAGACTGTATAAGCATCATTCTGCAAGGCAATATATTTTTAGATTGAGTGCCTTTTGTACTGTTATGAAATAGCTTGTGTCAATGCTATTTGAAGACAAATTGGTTTTCTATGTTTTTACACTATTTTAAGTATAAGAATGGTTTCTGTGGGTTTAAGTTTGAACAATCTTGGTAGATGTCCACTAGGTAATGCTACAGGCCAAATATCTTAGCTCTAGGTCTTCTTGTTCTTGAGAAGATTTTTACAGTTTTTCCTTTCTGTTGCCATGGCAACTACAGTTCTGTACCAAAATATTTTAAAATCCTTCAATGCATGACAAAGTAACACTCCAGACACGAATGTTAGCATATATACAGGATTCCATTAGCTTTAAACTCTAAATGATACATAACCTTTGAGGTAGGGATGTGGGTCTTGCACAGGACAGGTCGTCTTGATGTGCTGAACATTTGTGCCAAGTTATTTCAAAATCACTGCATGACAAAGTTACAGCCCGGACACACGAAAAATGTAAGGACTGACGCATGCACGGACACCAGTGCGATTTTAATACGCTTTTTGGGGCATGAAACACAACTCCAATTAGTTTAACATAATCTACATCTTTCAGCCATGCATCTAGTGCAGTGTTGCAAGAATGATTTTTCCAGACACCCGACTGGGTTTTATAAATTAGGCCACACCAAATTGATAAGTTGGTCATCGGGATTTCTTGAAAAAAAACTTGGAGGCAGCAAGCGAAAATATAATTTTAATATTTTTTTTGTTTTGAAGAAATTTTGGAGCGAGCGAAGAGCGAAGAAATATATATATCCTTTCTGTTCACATTTAATAGCAAATGTCAAACTTTATTGCTTCATATTAGCTTGTAAGACAACATTTTTTCAAATGTTCTTATATGGGATAAATGATACAGGTAAATTTATTATTTCAGCTAAGATAAATGATTTTTTTGGCACACACATAGTGTATTCCATTAACTGTCAAAGCCGGTTTTTTCCATTAGTAATTTTCTTTTATTTATTGTAATGAATAAATCTTGTCCAATGGGTCGAGCTAGGGCCAAATTTTAGCGAGAAGTCATTTCTCCCCAAACTGGAATAGGGAGAAGTTTGGCCTGAGCCTACATGGTGAAGTGACAGAGTACTGAGATATCTGTCTTTAGTTTGTTTCAAAATGAAGCAGATCTAATATTACATAATGAATCTGTGATAAGTCAGGAGATTGACCATTATTATGAGACTTCATCCAGATACTGTATATTTTTATAGACTGATTTCCATGCATTTTTATTGCTTGAACACAAAATGTACAACATACATGTAATTTGGTAGTAATCATGCACAGTTACAGCCAAACCCCACTTTCCGTAACATAATCATTTCCATAGTTGGCCCAGTTTGAGCCAACAAACAATATGATAGGTGTTCTACAAAAAGTAAGATGACAACAATATGTACCGTTAGTCAGCTTTGTATTAAACGCCTAAAAACAACGGTAAATTTCATTCTATTGGCAAAATATGTTGGTAACATTAACAGAATGGTATTAAAATCCACTCTTCAACAAGTTAAACTGGAGAGTCTAAGGTATGAAACTCATTTTTGTTAGCTAAAAATACAGCCGATACAAAAAGTGAACCTATTTTCGGACAGACGCTTACGCGGATACGCCGATTTCAAGCATTTTTCCAACACAAAAGCAATGATAGCTCCAAACTCTTCTTTTATCATAGAGGTAAAGCCGCAGGTGTCACGAGATCAAAGAATGCCGCCGATACTGTCATGTTTGTTTGATCTTAGTGAAGCACGTGTCATTAAAAAGAGAGAAATATTTTGACAGTTTGAAACATGTACACGTAGCTTTTGACAATAAACTGATAATTTCGGATTATAAAACTCTTACAATGAAGTTTGGAATAGATAATGTTTTGAGTAAGTGTAGGATTCTTTTCCTTTTGATGATAAAATATATTTGTCTCTATTAATAGATTGAATGTGTGTTGCCGGCGTTGTTTATTTCGATCCAACAGCATGCTAAGTTGTTGATGGTGGAGTCTTTGAAGTCAGGAATTTTCTAAATGAATCAACATATTTCTTATTTGTATCGATAAATAAAAGTTAATCAGTAAAAGAATATAACCAAAATTCAAGACATGACCCAAATGCGGACATCTTGAAACACCGTGTGCAGTCACCACAATTCAAGGTGACCGGACATCCTAAGTACGGATGTTCCGAGGTGTTCTTTGGGTGACTATATTGTTTCCGGACGGAGTAAAAACCGTTATCTTACCGTTAAAATGCGCATCTTTGCTCTTCGTCAATAGCGACCCTAAAAATAATAACCGATTATTTTTTTATGGTGCGGGCGGGAGCTAATAATAAGTCAAAGGACTGAAAGTTCTGGAGGATCGATTGCCCCTGAACAACACAGTCTGCACACATACATGAGTAAATATCAGGACAACATAGACTGTACACATACATGTGTGAAAATCAGGGCAACCCTTGCACGAGTTAAGGTATAAACTGGAGACACAACTGTCCACAAATTTTGACCTTTCACCATTTCTGTAAACTTAACTTTTGAGATAGGAACCCATGTGATTACTTTATGTCAATGACAATGTGACAATGTTCAATTACCCTATGAAGTATTAAGCTGTGAATCGTAACTGAGAAATGGATTTTCACAAAACTGAACTGAAAATTTATTGTCATTTTAATGTCATTCACAAGTTATGGGATATGCCCATAAGGTTGATTGTATTGTGCCAATTAATTCGGATTTAACGTCGCATCCAACAGCTAAGGTCATTTTGCAACTTCCGGCTTTCAAGGAGGAGGAAGACCCTGGGTGCCAACTCCCTGTACCAGAATTTGGGGGTCATTTAGAAATTCCGAGGGTCATGCCCTTTATTGTAAAAAAAGGCACGACTATATGTTAAAGAAGTTTTATTCAGTTTACTCTTGTAAAACTGCATGTGATACATCACAAAATGGTGGGTAATCAAAGGGTTGGCAAGACTATAGGTGTTTCTCTTTGGATGCTTTCCATTTTGTCACTGTATCTCAAAAGTCAAATTTGTCCACATAGCAAATTTTGCATAAGTGCATTCAACCATAGACATTAAACTTGGATATTATTTGGCACATTTAAACCCATTTAATAGTGACAGTCTGATCGAAATGACTACACAATGATCATTAAAATCACTCAGAAAGACGTTTTTGTTTCCCCTATTAAGGTTCGTCGACCATCTGTTGTTGTGCGTCTATGATCTATGATGACGGTATCAACACACACAAAAACGCAATGGTACAAAATGCGGGTCGATCCGAAATCAGACGACAACGACGACGGAATAGGGTCAAAATTAGACATATCCCATACCGGAAATGTATGTTATCAACAATTTATCTTGCATTTCAAAGCGTTTTGAGAGGTTTTGAAATGCTGTTTTTGTAGTAATTTGATCATACACATTTTAATTGCGTCATAAAAGACGCTCTTTGCTATTTCTGTTGCGTCATTGACAAAATGAGTGCGTCAAAACTGCAGAAAACGTGCTCTCGTGGAAACACTGAATTTAGTGTATCCGGTGTAGCGATACGTATTTCACGGGTCTTACATTTCTCATGTCACACCGGTCTGACGATATAAACCGCGTAAGAAAATAGTTCTATACAGAACAGATACCTCGTTGATTTAAGTTACAAATTATAAGAAAAACAACAATGTATTATTATGCTATTCTGAAATGTTGTGATATTATTTAGATCTGTTACTATATAATTTTTAAAACAGAGGACAGCATAATTCGTAACAACGGAATATATGGAACTACTTGTTTGTATGTAAAGAGTTCGGCCGTAAGGAAGCTATACTCTGTTAACTTTGGATCCGATTGAATAAATCAATCGATCCAAAAAATAATATTTTTTTTTGTGTTTTAGAAAACAAGAGGGCCATGATGGCCCTGTATCGCTCACCTGTCTACCATTGGCAAAAATAAAAAGGTTATTAATAGCAGAAAGGATCAATTTTTACCTTTGGCTCATGATATCCTCTTAATAAGCTTATGTAAAATCAAAAGACCCCCCCCCCAGGCAGGGTTAATTTTGACCCTGAGGTCAGGATTTGAACAATCTTGGTAGAGAGTCAATTATTGCCACATGCTGAATATCTAAGCTTTAGGCCTCATTATTTTGCTGTCTGATCATGATCTGCACTGTTGGCTATTCATTTTTTTGCTGTCTGATCATGATCTGCACTGTAAGCTATTCATTGTATGTTGGCTGGTCATGATCTGCACTGTCAGCTTTTTATTTTTTGCTGTCTGATCATGATCTGCACTGTTTGCTATGCATAATTTAGCTGTCTGATCATGATCTGCACTTTCATTATTTTGCTGTCTGATCATGATCTGCACTTTCTGACAAATTTCAAGGATATCTGGGCTGAAAATGTAACATCTAGAGTGTTAACAAGGTTTTTCCATATTTGGGCTGTGACCTAGTTTTTGACCCCAGATATTCAAACTAGAAATCAACTTAACAACCTTTCTGACAAATTTCCAAGATATTTGGGCTGAAAATGTTACCTCTAGAGTGTTAACAAGGTTTTTCCATATTTGGGCTGTGTGACCTAGTTTTTGACCCCAGGTGACCCATATTAAAACTTGAGCTAGAAATCATAGAAACAACCTTTCTGACAAATTGCCAGGATATTTGGACTGAAACAGTAGCCTCTAGAGCCTTAACAAGATTTTTCTATTTTTGGGCTCTGTGACCTAGTTTTTGACCCCAGATGACCCATATTCGAACTCATCCAAGTAATTACTGGGACAAACATCCTGACCAAGTTTCGTGACAATTGAGGAAAAAATGTGACCACTAGAGCGTTAACGAACTAAATGTGGACGGACGACGGACAACGTCCGACGGACGACGGACATTCATCGATCCTAATAGCTCACCCTGAGCCAGCTCAGGTGAGCTAAAAAATTGTGCGGCAATCCCGATGACCAACTTATTAATTTGGTGTGGCCTCACATTCTTTCTTAGTTTTAGCTCAAGATGGATGGATTGACGGACAACGCTCTGCATTTAGCAAAAAATTCCGAACATAATCAAATAAAGACAAGCCTTTTCAGAAACAAAAGGGCCAAGACGACCCTATATTGCTCACCTGGCTACTACTTCCTATAATACAAGGTCATCAACAGCAGAACAGGTAGAGTCAATTTTTTACCTGGGGATAATTATTTGAACAATATTGACAGTTTACCACTACACAATTCAACATTCCAAATATCTAAGCCTTCGGCCTTGTGGTTTAGGCAAAAACATATTTAAAGTTTACTAAGAATATGTAAATCAAGTGACTAACAGGGCAGGGTCGCTCATCATTTGAACAATCTTGGTTCTCTAGGCAATGCTACATGCTAAATATATACACTCTAGGCAATGTGGTTTCAAGATGAAGATTTTGAGGTGTTTGCTATAAAAGCCTCTGTAAAATAGTGACCCCTAACAGGGTCAATTTTGATTTGTAGGTCATGATTTAAACAATCTTGGTCGAGGTCAACTAGGCAATGCTACATGCTACATACCTTAGCTCTAGGTCTTGTGGTTTCAGAGATGAAGATTTTTTATTTTTTCCTATAATAAGCCTTATGGCCCCCAAGGGCATAATTTGAAAAATCTTGATAGCGGCACACTAGACGGTGTCCCACGCTGATTATCTAAGCTAGCCTTGCTGTTTTGGAGAAGACTTTAAAAGTTTTTCCAATTTGTTGTCATAGCAACCATAGTTCTGCAAAGGGCAAAAGTCATGAATCATGGATATGGCCCCATGTTTTAACAAAATTTCAAAATAAAAATTCTGACATTTTGGTATCATTTATATTGACAAGCAACCTTTACTCGTTTACTAGCAAATGAAAGTAAAAAATTTGGACTATTTTCTGAGTAGCAATTGTACCTCTAAGAACCTAATGTTTACTGAAAATTTGGTATTTTGACCCAAATTTGTGCAATCGGTATTTTGATATGGTCTGCATGTTCTGACCAAAACGAAAATTTGTTGATATAATAAAGAATGAAAATGGCAAGTAAACAGTGTAAATTCATCGTGGTCAGAGAATGCGGATCTAGTGAATTCTTTGTTTCAATGTGAACTCTCCCATACTTTTTAGGTCTAGATTTGGACTATTTTTCATCAATACTTCCTTAATAAACACATTTTATAGGCTCTTTTATCCTTTTTTCAAAACGTCTTTCAAATCTGTAGATTCTTTCACTCAATCAACTACTCTTTTCGATCTCTGGCCAGCATCTTTAGCTTCGTCTCTCCACCATTTTTGTGAAAACATGAAGAGTTTGTGGAGTGTGTCAACAAATCCACACTTTTTCAGTAAAATGTAGCTTCCTATCCATGGAGATTGTAGCAGATTGCAGGGTAAATATTTCACTATTTCTACTTCATATTCTTTGCATGATTATAGAGATATAGAACCTACATTTCATCTCCCACATATTCCCCCAAGGAGCCCCACATAGAGATGACGCAGCTATCTGCTGGAACTTATCAGAACGAGGCTAAAACGCTGGGCTTATCAGCAATAAAGAAAATTTCGGAATTTATATCTTAAAAAATCGTTATATTATACGAGAATTCACTACCAAATCTTCACTTGATCAGGAAAAGAAATATTTAGAATAATATTCCGGATAATTTCGAATGGTAAGTGCCTAAATTTAACCTAGATTTTTCCGATACTTATGTTGCGTGCTTTATTGCAGATAACAGGAAACGCATGTATCAACAACATCGAACACAAATCACAATGGTTCAGACCATTTACAAAGACATAAAATGTTCTTTACTTCTTTTTATTTGTATAGATCATTCGGGTTTTTCCCGATTTAATAGTATTTTTAATTTGCTAGGAGAACGATTCAGTCTCCCTGTCATAAAATGACGAATTCGCAAATATCTCGTAAGATGGGTGGTAAAATTATTACCGATTATCCATAACACTTATTTCCATAAAATGGATGAAGCTCCTATCATAAAATGAATTATTGTCGCCGTAAAACGGCAAGATATCCAAAATAAAAATTTTTTGTAAACAATGGCGGAGCTAAAAATAGATTTTGCATAAAACTAGGTCATTTAGAATGTCTAAAATTCACCTTACATCATTGTCGTCTTCAATGATAAAAGGTGTTAAAGTTGACCTTAGTTTAAACATGCTATTTTACGATATAAAATATCATCAGCACTCTCTTGTTTACAATTTGACAAACACGTGGGTTTGGTTTTTCAGAATGATGGAAGCACATGGCTTCGGCGGAAATGACGCCGAACGGGATAGTGCGCATGCGCACGCACCTGACGACAAATTAGAGATCGTTGTAAACAAACTTGAGACACAATTGTCACGCTTTGGTGAGGCAACAAAGAACATTAAAACTCTGGCATCAGCGGTAGCAGAAATGCGGAAAGACATAACTGCATGAATTAAAGAAAAGACCTTCATCAATAGAAATTTGCCCAACACCAGCCAAAAAACGCATTATTTCTCTTGGAGAGGATTTTGAGAAATCCAATAATGTCGACCCTCCAGCAACAGTATCTGTTGCAACAGATTCAGAATCAGAAGAGGATGATGATGCTGATGGGGAAATAAATTCCAACGATCCTTTAATGGACTATTTCAATGCAAATCAAAATGGAAATTCAACTGACGAAGACGATTTTGACCAGTTGGAGCAATTTCTTCAGACTGCTGAAGAAACTGACGGCCCTCTGGAAAATCAACTGGCAAAAATAGCAGGTCTAGCATTGAGGGGGCGAACTAACAAATTGTCGAAACAAGACAAAGATGCCATCGATGCATACAAGAAACAAGAGGGCCAAGATGGCCCTATATCGCTCACCTTGGTACAAGTCCACTTGCCTGGTGGAAGATCACTAGATAATGTTATATACCAAATAAGTTTTCCTATATACGCCTTTGTAAAACAAATGATCCCCCCCGGGCAAGGTCAATTTTGACCCCAGGGGCATAATTTGAACAAACTTTGAAGAGGTCTACTAGGCAATGCTACATGCCAATTATCTATGCTCTAGGCCTAGTGGTTTCAGAGAAAAAGATTTTTAAAGTTTTCCCTATATAAGCCTATGTAAAACAAAGTGACCCCCGGTGCGGGGTCAATTTTGACCAGGGGGTCATAATTTGAACAAACTTGGTGGAGGTACACTAGCCAATACTACATGCCAAATATCTAAGCTCTAGGCCTTGTGGTTTCAAAGAAGAAGATTTTTAAAGTTTTTACTATATAAGTCTATGTAAAACTAAGTGACCCCCCCATGCGGGGTCAATTTTGATCCGAGGGTCATAATTTGAACAATCTTGGTAGAGGTCCACTAGCCAATGCTACATGGCAAACTTGGTGGAGGTACACTAGCCAATACTACATGCCAAATATCTAAGCTCTAGGCCTTGTGGTTTCAAAGAAGAAGATTTTAAAAGTTTTTACTATATAAGTCTATGTAAAACTAAGTGACCCCCCCATGCGGGGTCAATTTTGATCCGAGGGTCATAATTTGAACAATCTTGGTAGAGGTCCACTAGCCAATGCTACATGCCAAATATCTAAGCTCTAGGCCTTGTGGTTTCAGAGAAGAAGATTTTTAAAGTTTTTCCTACATAAGCCTATGTAAAACTAAGTGATCCCCCGTGCGGGGTCAATTTTGATCCGGGTGTCATAATTTGAACAATCTTGGTAGAGGTCCACTAGACAATGCTACATGCCAAATATCTAAGCTCTAAGCCTTGTGGTTTCAGAGAAGAAGATTTTTAAAGTTTTTCCTATATATGCCTATGCAAAAACTAAGTGCCCTGCTGTGCGGGGTCAATTTTGATCCGGGGGTCATAATTTGAACAATCTTGGTAGAGGTCCACTAGACAATGCTACATGCCAAATATCTAAGCTCTAGGCCTTGTGGTTTCAGAGAAGAAGATTTTTAAAGTTTTTCCTATTTGTTGCCATAGCAACCAGAGTTCTGCATGGAATGGAATTCTTTGAACAATTTTGGTAGAGCTTCATGCAAGGAACATTCCTGCATAGTTTTATCAACATTGGCCTAGAGGTTTCAGAGGAGATGTCATTTGAATCAAAATGTTGACGGACGACGTACGACGGACAATCATCGATCAGAAAAACTCACCCTGGCATAGCCAGGTGAGCTAAAAATATAAAAGACCTGAAAACATAGAAACCTTGCAAGTGCCAAGACTGGATAATGCAATCTGGAGAGACGCCAAAAGTGGCCTAAAATCTTATGATTTTATGCTACAGAAGACTACTTCCGCCCTAAACTTAGCTTTAATCCCTACAATTAGAGCATTAGAAAACATGAAGAAAAATGGTGAAATGCATCGCACACAAGAACTTGTAATGGACACATTTAAAATCTTATGTCTTCTAGTCAGAGAAACTACAGCAACAAGAGCAGCCCGTATCAAAAAATGGGTTCCGCCACAATACAAATCGGTTTGTGACTTACCAGCAAGCTCCAAAAGTCTGTTTGGGGACAATCTTGAGGAATCACTCAAGAAATTAGATGGACCAAAAATCAAGATGACAACTTCTAGACTTCCTTTTTTAGGGAAAAGAGGGGGGAGGAGTTACAACTACAACAACAACAACAACAGACCATCCAACTACTACCCCGGATACAACAACAACCCCAACTACCAACAACAACGACGCGGATACAACCAAACACAAACACACCAGCAATCACAACCAAAACAACATCAGAGGGGCGGGAGAAGAAGCAATCAGCAGCAGAAGCATTGAATGATGTAGGTTGTTTAAGTCTAAAAAATACACTCTCTATTCCGATAGATGGATTCTGCAGACTGTTTACGGTTACCGTATTGAACTTGGCAAAAAACCAAAACAACACTTTGTTCCAAAACCTTTAAAATTTGCTCCAGAGGAAAGTCTAAAAATTCAGAAAGAATTAGATCGGTTTCTAGCTTGTAACGTTATTGAGAAAGTACACACACATAATAATAATGAATACATTTCAAATATTTTCTATAGGCCAAAGAAAGATGGTAAAATTCGAGTAACTCTCAATTTAAAAGGGTTTAATGAGAGATTCATGGACAAAAAGCATTTTAAAATGGAGACATTACATTCAGCAATTAATGCAATGAGACTTAATTGTTTCTTTGGTTCAGTCCACTTGTCTGAACTACATTCCTGTTTATCAGTAGAATCTACAACATTTATACATGTAGGTCTACAGTACTGTAGTACTTGATCTAGGCTATATTCTTCGCTCAATTGATTATGTATACTAAACAATCACGACTCCACCGTGTTTTTCAGTAAAAACGCTTTAAACATTTCTGAGCAATTAAATTTAGATCTAGATAAAATATATTGAAAGAAACAGTACAGACGCTACATTCGGACTGATTTAAAAAAAGAATGAGTATATAAACAAGAGCCATGTTACACATGGTTAATCCCCCCCGCCTGGAAGAAGTTACCTGAATGTTGTACTTTCGTACATTTTACTTGGTGAGAGGATATCCTTAAAAAGCGGTATAGTTATGGTCATGCTGAGTACAGTTTTCAAGTAAGTGGAAAAAGAATAAGGCAATGAAGAGAAGGTTTGCAAAATTATATTAATGTTCATTATCAGTATAGGTATGATATTTTTCTATTTGACTAAAAGTAGGCAAGGTAGAGTTATTGTTCTTGCACACTGCACTTCCTACCAATGTGCTATGTCAGTGTATTAAGTTTGAAGAAAATCCCTCAAGTACTTTTGGAGTTATGCTCTGAACAAAACTTTTAAAGTAAATCTGATAAAGGGGAATAACTCTAAAAGCAGGCAAGGTAGAGTTATTGTTCTTGCACACTGCACTTCCTACCAATGTGCTATGTCAGTGTATTAAGTTTGAAGAAAATCCCTCAAGTACTTTTGGAGTTATGCTTCGGACAAGTAAATCTGATAAAGGGGAATAACTCTAAAAGTAGGCAAGGTAGAGTTATTGTTCTTGCACACTGCACTTCCAACCAATGTGCTATGTCAGTGTATTAAGTTTGAAGTAAATCCCTCAAGTACTTTTGGAGTTATGCTCTGGACAAAACTTTTAAAGTAAATCTGATAAAGGGGAATAACTCTAAAAGTAGGCAAGGTAGAGTTATTGTTCTTGCACACTGCACTTTCTACCAATGTACTATGTCAGTGTATCAAGTTTGAAGAAAATCCCTCAAGAACTTTTGGAGTTATGCTTTTGACAAAACTTTTAAAGTAAATCTGATAAAGGGGAATAACTCTAAAAGTAGGCAAGGGAGAGTTATTGTTCTTACACACTGCACTTCCTCCCAATGTGCTCTGTCAGTGTATGAAGTTTGAAGAAAATCGCTCAAGTACTTTTGGAGTTATGCTCCAGACAAAATTGGGACGGACGGACGGACGGACGTACAGACGGAGACCATGTCTAATATCCCCTTCGCCTTCAACGGGGGGATAAATAAGCTATGACACTGCATATGTGATCGTTCGCAGTGGTGCAAAGGTAACGTCACCGCTTCACAGTCTGTCGGATTTCGGGTTCGAAAAACCCGACATTTTCCTCTGATTGTTTTCTTTTCAACATTTTTAAATCGGTTGAACAATCACTGGATTTTGTTTTCTTAATGTTATTCAACCTTTTATTTTCAATAAAACTTTTTTTGGGTAGAAAATTCTGTACATTAGAAAATCATGAATTTAAAATCTTGTGAAAATACTATGGTAGTTTCGTGTTTTAATACCTCATCAACATTACTAAGATCTCTATTTTATTTCTTTCCAGAATGCCTGGTGCAGGGCAGCAGCCGTTTAACTACATTTTATGTAAGAAGAGAACAAAACCAACGGAAAGAAGACCAGTAAACAAATGTATACGGAAATATATTTTTAAGTACTTTCTTACTTCAGCAACAGAAAATGATGTGATTTGTCAAAAGTGTAGACATTCGTACTATCTTCAAGACACTAAACATAAATCACGTGACGATGTCAACACAGGTTGTTTATCTAGTGTATCAAGAGATCGTCAGGAATTGTGCATTTGCAGTCCTCCATCTGTACATCTGAATATACCATGTACTGCTAGTTCTCACGCTAGATGTTTCGTGTGTAAAAAGCCAGGTTGATTGTTGTTCCTTATTGTGCACAAATGTCAGCCTTCATTCAACATAATGTTTTGATTCCATCTGGTTCAAGATGTTGTCCATCACACATTCACAGCACTGACTCTTTCTCCGATGATATTAAGAATGTAAATACCATAGAACAATCATTCCTTAACAGAACATCAATATTGGAACTGTTGTCGTCATTGAGAAGTATATGTGCTTCAACAAAAGAAAGCATTTGTTTTGAAAACTTTAAAGAGAGGGATTACTTAAGCCTCACTGAACTAAAGAAGGCTGACTTTGATGATCTTTACCAGTGTATACAAGGACATCTTCGGAACACGCCTACCGGTACAGTCCGCACCACTCTTGGTTTGTTTTTATTGAAACTCAAAGCTGGTTTATCGAGTAAGATACTTGCAACTCGTGTTTTCGATATCTGTCTCCAGTCTGAGGAGAGGAATAACGTTGGTTAGGAAAGCCCTTATGTCGTTTTTTGTTCCAAAACATCTTGGACTCGGACATATCACCAGGGAAGAAATAATATCAAAACATACAAGACCCTTGGCCCAATGTCTGTTTGGTACGAACCAAGAAGGCGATTCTTAACAACTAATACTTGTTCTAGATGGCACCTACATTTACGTGCACAAGTCCAACAAAATCAAATTTCAACGGCGTTCAAAAATTTCTACTCCGTCCAAAAAGGAAGGACCCTTGTTAAACCCATGGTCTTGTATCAACAACAGGATATTTTATCACCATCGTCGGACCATACCTTGCAGACAGTCGTAATTCAGCCGCACGAATTCTGAATAATATGCTTCAGACAAACATCGAAGACATACGGTCGTTTGTAGGAAAGAATGATATCTTTGTTGTAGACAGAGGGTTCCGGGATTCACTTTCACTTCTAGAGGATATGGGAATAAAGCTTTTATGGTAAAAGGTCAAAGGCAGATGTCAACAGACGATGCAAATGCCAGCAGACTTGTTACAAAGGTTTGTATTCTTCATCTACTGTTATAAAATATATTTAAAGAAATTCATCTAAACAGATACATAGTTCCTTACACATATTTTACAATGACAGAAAAGTTGCTATTTATTCAAAAGAATTTTGAACATCTAGCATATTCGGTACACGCGTTAGTATCTTGAAAGTAGCTTTAATTACTCAAATGAAGGGTATTTTACAACAATCATTGTTATACATGTATCAATAAATAGTGCATTCAGTTTATAATTTGTTTGATCTTGACTACAAAGGAAGTTCTGCTATGTCATAGTAATCACATTCGAGTCGCGATGCAATCATTATAGAACAAGTTTGTAAAGTTATGTTCAAATGGTATTCATCTTTCACAAAATATGTTCCACATGCAAATGTAAAAATAATTGAAAGACAGTATCACGGTGGGGAATCACGTAATCAAAATAATCTCTGAACAAAAGTAGATCTCTGAACAATATTAGAAAATAATGAAAGCCGTTTAGCTGTAAATGTAAAATGTAGTCTATCTTTTGGTAACATAAAAGTATTATAGAACTACACAGGTCTCAGTCACAGTCACCTTCTGGTTGTGCTGAAGGCTTCAAAAATACATTGTGTCATTTTTTTTTAAGTGTTCAGCACAATCGGAAGATGATTTTCTAACATTGTTCAGAGATCTACTTTTGTTCAGAGATTATTTTGATCACATGGTTCCCCACCGTGGTATCTCGTCGATAAATGAAATGATTAGTTTACCAGCATTTCATCTGCATTACTGAACTTGAACTGTATGATATATGTATATTTGAATGTATTTTTCATTTAAGATACAATGGGTGGTTGAGAGCGCAAATGCAAGGATCAAACGGTGGAAGTTCCTTGACAAAGTATTACCCACAAACCAGATACCAAATATTGGGGACTTTGTTCGTATTGTATGTGCTGTGTCAAACAAGTACCTTGCTCTTAGTTCTGCTGAAGATGATTCCCGCGTAGCCCAGGTTATGTTAAAACAAGTTAATCAAGTAAACAGTTAAAATCTTTCATAGAGAGCAGTAACATTGAACGAAGATCAAGTATGTGGAAAAATGTTGACTGTGTAGATCTAGAACATTTCCCCAGATTGTCCGAAGAATATCTGCGGGCTTTAACATGCGGTGTTTGTCAGTTAAAACTAAGTCTGTGTTATATTCAGGAACATTTAGAAGGAAGCTGTGACATTAAAGTTCATGTTGAAGACAGTAATTTAATTCGTGTCAGAATACAAAGCCGGCATGTGTCTTCAAAAAAGTACAATCTCTGGGTACAGTTCAACAAGGTTGAGGCTTTAGCTTGGTATTGCAAGTGTCGGGCAGGTGCATGTGTTGTTGGTGTATGTTCACATATTGCGGCAGTTATATGGTTTCTTGGATAGGCCCGGTTTCGTTATACGCACCAAGAAAATCTCGGTGTCCATGATTGGACAGTGCACCTGTCTGACGCTGCCAATATACCGGAACCTATAGATGAATCCGACAGTGAATCACTGTGTAGCGATTCTGATTAGTCTTTCTAAGGCATTTCCATTGTAACCTTGCTTCTTTTGTATTTGCAACTGACAGTTTTTTCAGTTATTGCATTCAAAACAGTGTGTGTGAGTATACAGTTGCATATTTTTTCTCAATTGTAACATGTGCGACAGTAAAAGGCAGTTTTCAAAGGTTGCATATTCCATAAGTTCCTCTGGAACAGGAATGTTAACATGTTGTTCCCGAAAACATTCTAATATTCTACATGTCAAAAGCTGTTTGAAGCAAGATTGTTTTTGTCTGCATAAGTTCATTCAGTAATTGTTTTTTTTAGATACACAAGGCTTATTGTTGTTATTTGTTGATGTTGTAAGTAAAAGTTCATGACTTAGTTGGATCAGCAGCTTTGTTAGCATCATATTGAATTTAGTCGAGTTCCGACTAAGATGGAAATCGAACCCTAGACCTCTGGGTCTTGTGCTATAAATGCATAGATCTATTTAACTGTGACCACAGGCACACCACCCACCAATTGTATTCACAATGTTATTGTTATATTTATTACTTCTTGTTACTAAATGTTTTCCAAATCTGATTAATTGGTAAATGAAAATCAGTTTGATTGCGATTTAAATGCATAATTGTGTATACCGTATTATGCCTATACAATTTGTTTGCTATATTTACGAAATAAGGTGTGGTTGATTGTGACATGTTAGCGCCACAAATTGTTTCAATATTAGGCCACACCAAATTAATAAGTTGGTCATCGGGATTGCCGCACGTTTTTTTTTTCTAAAACACAAAAAAATATTATTTTTTTATTATTGGCTCCCGCCCGCACCTTAAGAAAATAATCGGTTATATTTTTTTGGGTGGCTATTGACAAAGAGCAAAGTCGCGCATTTTCATGGCAAGATAACGGTTTTTACTCCGTCCGGAAACAATATAGCTGTCCAAAGTATACCTCGGAACACCTGTTCTTGGGATGTCCGGTCACGGTGATGTTTTGTCACCGTGAATTGTTGTGACTGAACACGGTGTTTCGCTATGTCCGCATTTGGATCGTGACTTGACCTTTGGTTATTTCTTTTTACTGAACAAATTTTATTTATCAATACTAAGATAGAAATATGTTGAAAATTTTCGAAAATTCCCGACTTCAAAGACTCCACAATCAACAACTTAGCATGCTGTCTGATCGATTTAAACAACCCAGCAACACACAATCAATCTATTAATAGAAACAAATATATTTTATCATCAAAAATAAAAGAATCTTACACTTACTCAAAACATTATCTTTTAAAAAAAAATTATAATCCGAAGTCAAAAGTTTCGTGTACATGTTTCAAACTGTCAAAATAGTTCTCTCTTTTTAATGACACGTGCTTCACTAAGATCAAACAAACATGATAGTTTCGGCGGCATTCTTTTATCTCGTGACACCTGCGGCTTTACCGAACAGAACAGAACATCTCTTTTATTCTCTCAATACATGTACACACATGCAAATATGAGGCATTTACAACAGACAAGGATTAAAAAAAAGTTTGGAGCTGTTGGAAAATGCTTTGAAAATTGGCGTATCCGCGTAAGCGTCTGTCTGAAAATAGGTTCACTTTTTGTTTCAGCTGTAATTTTAGCTTACAAAAATGCGCTTCATACCTTAGACTTTCCAGTTTAACTTGTTGAATAATGGACTGTAATACCCTTCAGCTAGTTTTCACAAAGTATTTTGCCAATAAAATGGAAGTTACTTTTGTTTTACTTCCTTTAATACCGTGTTGACTACCGGTACATATTGTGTTGACATCTTACTTGATTGTACAACACCTATCATATTATTTGTTACCTATCAATATGGCATTCAAACAGGGCGAACTATGAAAATGATTGTGTTGCGGAAAGTGGTTTTGGGTTGTAACTGTGCGTGATTACTATCAAATAACATGTATGTTGTAAATATAATGTTCAAGCTATAAAAATGCATGAAAATTGATGAAAATCAGTCTATAAAAAAAACCTCTTTTATCTGGATGAAGTCTCATAATAATGGTCAATCTCCTGACTTATCACACAACCATTTATGATTAAGTAATATTAGAACTAATTCACTTTGAAACAAACTAAGACAAATATATCAGTATCCGTCACTTCTCCTGGTAGACTCCAAACTTCTTCCTATTTTCAGCTCAGGGAGAAATGATTTCTCCCTAAAATTTGGCTCTAATTAATTAAATTTGCTATTAAATGTGAACAAAAAGGCTATATATATTTATTCGCTCTTCGCTCGCTCCAAAATTTCTTCAAAACAAAAACAAATATTAAAATTATATTTTCGCTCGCCGCCTCACAGTTTTTTTGAAAAAATCCCGATGACCAACTTATTAATTTGGTGTGGCCTTACATATATAATTTTATATATGTAAAGTATAAAAAATTTAAGAAGTAGATCTAGCAAAATTTAGAGAAACTCATTTTAATTAAGTCAAGAGTAACTGGTTTTTAAAATACATGTATCATTAAAATGGATTGTCAGATAGACACCACAATAGTGTGAGCTATTTCATTATTACCCGAATTTAATGCAGTTCGTGTTGACAGTATGATGCATCACACCTGAAATATAACTCATTGATATGCATTTGGCCGGCACAAGCAGAGTATGTAAAATTATACTCGGCAGACACGCTTGTGTTTTTTGCACATGACGTCGCTACTTTCGGTTTCATCGGACAGAGGTCAGGCGCATAGGTCACTGTGTCTCTCAACATCCCGGCATTTGTTTTTGCTGATGAGAAGGTTGATTTTAAATCTTCTCTTCCGTTGTCAATATATCTGATTTGAGCACGACGAATTTTGCTTTTTATCTATAACTGTTTTTGCACGAGATCAAAACGCAAATCCCACAGCGGCCTGTATACGAAAGGGAGCACATTGAATATTTTCAACAAGAGCTGTCAGTAGACAGCGGGCTCGACTATTCTCAGTGATTGACAATATAAAATAATATCCATCCTGGAGGATATTGTTAAAGTGTAGTTAATAACAGGAACTTGTAAATAGAAAAGAGTGTAAATAAAAAAGGCTTGTTGAATTTGGTTTTATTTCATAACAAGAGCTGTCAGTAGACAGCGTGCTCGACTATTCTCAGTGATTGACAATATAAAATAATATCCATCCTGACTGTAAATGAGTCTCTAAAGGGGATAATTATGTCAAAATGCTTGATACAGTTACCTCCTCCTGTACACAGGTTCGGATCATGATGGTGAACAAGTGTGCAAAGTTTGAAAGGCATATCTCAATCGACTTTAAAAATATCTGAGGTAGTACGCAAACTTTAACGTAAGTTCTAAGTAAAACAAGTGGCATAATATTGTAAAAAAGCTTGATACAGTGACCTCCTCCTGTACACAGGTTGAGATCATGATGGTGAACAAGTGTGCAAAGTTTCAAAACCATATGTCGATGGACTTTGAAATTATCTGAGGTGGTACGCAAACTTTAACGTAAATTCTAAGTCAAAAAGGGGCATAATTCTGTCAAAAGGCTTGATAGAGTTACCTCCTCCTGTGTACAGGTTGGGGGCATGATGGTGAACAAGTGTGCAAAGTTTCAAAGCCAGATGACAATTGAATTGGAAAATATTTGAGGTGGTACGCAAACTTTAACGTAAATTCTAAGTAGAAAAAGGGACATAATTTTGTCAAAATGCTTGATAGAATTACCTCCTCCTGTGTACAGGTTGGGGGCATGATGGTGAACAAGTGTGCAAAGTTTCAAAGCCATATGTCAATGGACTTTGAAAATATTTGAGGTGGTACGCAAACTTTAACATAAGTGGTTACGCCGACGCTCAGGTGACTAGGATAGCTCTCCTTATTCTTCGAATAGTCGAGCTAAAAATGGTAAAATCGTGTCCAATAGTTTTCACTGTTGTCTAAAAGTGTCAGCATTTGTGTAAGATGTAGTCTTTTTTAGTATTTACGAGCTGTCGTAACTGTCTCTTAATTCATTTTAGACAAAACGATTTCCGCAAGTTAACTGATGATTCTATGGTCAAACATGTATTAACCCCCAAATGCATTTTTACGTAACAGGTGCCGTAAGGATATACATGTATTGCCCTTATTTTGAAAAAAAGTTCTTTGCCTTTACATTCTATCATAAAAGAAATTATCGCCTTTGCAATATTCAATTTGGTGAATTTATTGAAGTTTTATTTTCTACAAGTAAAAATGCAACCTGCATTTATCATTTTGTAACGCTCTACATGTGAAGACATATAGCGGTCTTTATTATGAATTTATTACTCCTAAGAGTATCCACTGATATATTATATATTTCAAAATATAAAGACTTTGGGTAAGTTTTCTGAATCAAAATAGGCGAAAGACATTAAATGTATGGTTTGTTGTTCTAAAGTCGTGCATAGTCCTAAAGTCGTGCATGTACAATATCCCGTATTTTTCATAAAAAGAATACTTTTTGGATTTCACATTCGTTCCTTCAATGAAGTAAAATAAGAACAAAGCATTTTACTCATTCCAAAACTGTGAAGAAAAAAGCACATGATAAGACTAAGGATGGTATGGAACTATAAGAAAACAAATAAAAGAAATGCAGTTTTACCTACTACAGTCATTCATTTATATATCAAACAAGAAAACGCGGCAATGCCGCCAAAGCAGGTTTAAACGGCGCCTGCAGAATTTGTAGAATTAAAAAAAAACAGTCATCTTGACTCCCCCCTATTTTAGTAACAGTGCCCTTGACCTTGACCCTTGTGACCTTGACCCTCAAATTTTTTTTTGCTACAATTTAAAAACTAAAAAAAACACATTTTAGTAACAGTGACCTTGACCTTGACCCTAGTGACCTTGACCCCCCCAATATTTTTTTTGCTTAAAACAATCTAAAAACTAAAAATAAATAAAAATCTATTTTTAGTAACAGTGACCTTGACCCTAGTGACCTTGACCCTGAAAAAAAATTTTTTGCTTAAAAGACTTAAAAACTAAAAATAAATAAAAATCTATTTTTAGTAACACTGACCTTGACCCTGGTGACCTTGACCCCGGAACATTTTTTTTTTTTGCTTAAAACAATCTAAAAACTAAAATTAAATAAAAATCTATTTTAAGTAACAGTGACCTTGACCTTGACCCTAGTGACCTTGACCCAAAAAATTTTTTTTTGCTTAAAACAATCTAAAAACGAAAATTAAATAAAAATCTATTTTTAGTAACAGTGACTTTGACCTTGACCCTAGTGACCTTGACCCCCAAAATTTTTTTTTTGCTTAAAACAATCTAAAAACTAAAAATAAATAAAAATCTATTTTTAGTAACAGTGACCTTGACCCTAGTGACCGACCCTAGTGACCCAAAGCTTCCTCTCCACGCAAGCTACCTACACACCAAGTTTCATTACAATTGGTCACTCCTAACTCAAGTTATTGAGCGGAAACCATTTTTCTATTTTTAGTAACAGTGCCCTTGACCTTGAACCTAGTGACCCCTAATGCAATCCCAAGCTTCCTCTCTACACAAGCTACCTACACACTGAGTTTGATTGCAATTAGTCACTCCTAACTTGAGTTATTGAGCGGAAACCATTTTTCTATTTTCAGTAACAGTGACCTTGACCCTAGTGACCCCAAATGCAATCCCAAGCGTGTCTCCATGCAAGCTACCTACAGACCAAGTTTCATTGTAATTGGTCACTCCTAACTTGAGTTATTGAGCGGAAACCATTTTTCTATTTTTAGTAACTGTGACCTTGACCTTGACCCTAGTGACCCCAAATGCAATCCCAAGCGACGTCTCCATGCAAGCTACCTACACACCAAGTTTCATTGTAATTGGTCACTCCTGGCTCGAGTTATTGAGCGGAAACTGTTTTTCTATTTTTAGTAACAGTGACCTTGACCTTGACCCTAGTGACCCCAGATGCATTCCCAAGCGGCGTCTCCACGCAAGCTACCTACACACCAAGTTTCATTGCAATTGGTCACTCCTGACTAAAGTTATCCAACGGAAACCAATGTTTGCCTCCCGCCCGCCCACCCGGCCTCCCGCCCGCCCACCCGGCCTCCCGCCTGCCCGACATACAACATCGCCATTCTAATAAGTAGGTTTTTTTAAAAAAACCTGCTTAATAATCAAAAATAATGCGCACTGCAATGTGTCAATACTTTTTAAACACCTCTCAATATAAAATGGGTTTATTTTTAGAACATTTACCGCAGGTGCTTGTGACATCAAAACGTCCCGTGAAAGAACCAATGAAAATGCACGACTTTTGGAGGACAGTTCAAAGCAAAAATGGCTGACCTTTAAAATGATAACACACCATTCTCTCATATATAAATCGATTTCATATGTCAAATTACCCCCACATTTTAACAAACAATAACCACAGCCATTATAACTGGCTGAACAATATAGAAAAATTGTTCAATTTTCTTTGTGGTATGACTTAATTCATTTTCATGCACGACTTTCAGCATGTGAAGCATAATTAATGTCAGTAGTTATTTACTGAGGTTGAACATATACTACGTATCATCTATTAACGGCGATATTTATATTTTCATAACACATTAATTGATATGTTTATTTATATATCAAAACCTAGTTTGTGTGTTGTTATTTTTACGAATATATCCATCAACGCTTTAGTAACAGTAATTGGCGTAAAATTGACGTGACGTAACATTGACATCCTAAAATTGGGTTAACACCCTCTTCAGTTGAGCATCGAAACTAAAGAAACTATTCTTTTATGGGATAATCAAACACCATACAGCAGTATAGGATATATTTAACATTGTACAAAGTTTAGTGAATTTCTGGAATGGGGTCGATTTTGGTCATTCGTGGCTCAAGCCCAAAATTTGGTAGTACTTCATGCAAGGAACATCCCTGCCATGTTTCATCAACAACCACCACATGGTTTCAGAGGAGATGGCATTTTAAGGAAATGGTGGACAGACAACAGATGACATACGCTGGATGATTAGTGGACACAATAGCTCACCCAGCACTTTGTGCCAGCTGAGCTAAAAACAAGAAAACATACAAAACTAAACTTTATGAAAAATATTTAGGTTGTGGTTGACCAACAAGGGATGACGAGGGTATTTGGAATGACAGGTGACAAGAGCAGTCCCTCATAAATGACAAATGCCCCCAAAGATGTGTCTCACAGTCTGTGTCCTTGACCAGCAGGGTGTAGAACCAGCACTTGCACATGACACTTTATCTCCATTTGCTGAACATTTGTCCCAATATATTTTTAAATCTTTCAATGTATAAAAATCAAGACATGAACAATGAACATGTGTACATATACAGCTCTATGAACTTGACTAAGTGTGAGCTTGACCTTCAAGATGTCTCGATGTGCTCAACAAGTGTGCCATATAATTTTAAAATCCTTCCATGTATGACAGAGTTACCATGTAAACAAAATTCTGTTACCTTTAAACTCAGGGTTGTGGGTTTTGCATGCAACATGTTGTCTTGATGTGCTTAACTTTTGTGCCAAGTTATTTCAAAACCATCAATGCATGACAAAGTTCCAGCCCAGGCAAGAAAAAATGTAAGGACAGACACAATGACAGATGGATGGACGTTCTAACTAATGGATACTTATGTGTTCTTTTATATAGCCAACTAAGAGCTTTCAGAATGAATGACAACAAAGAATATTTACTGTTTCCTTTTGTTCCTATAGCCACCTAAGTAAAGAAATGTATGCTGGGACAGACGGAGAAACGGTGCGATTTTAATATTCCTTCCTTTGGGGATATAAAAAGGAGAGTGAATAACTCTCTAGCTGCTACAATTTTCACTATTATTGTGGTGGTAAACAAACTTACCTCTGAACTTGAGGTATGCCCAAGACCAGATGGAATACTGTTTTCTCTGGAGAAGTTTTTCCTATTTCTTTTTATGCGATCTGAAGGCTGAAAAAAACATTGAAGAAGACTACAAAATCTGCCTGTCATGTTGGAGAGTACCTTGTTTTCCAAACCAAAGGTACAGCATGCAGATTTTAGGAAGATTTTCTGTGCCTTGTGGTTTCAGAGAAGATAATTTTTAAACTTTTTTCTATATCCCTATGTAAAATCAAGTGACACCCCGGGCGGAATCAATTTTGACCTTGTTGTCATAATTTGAACAATCGTGATGGTGGTCCACTAAGCAATGCCACATGGTAAATATCTAAGCTCAAGACCTTGTGGTTTCATAGAAAAAGATTTTTTCTTTTTGTTGCCATAGCAACAAGAATTCTGCATGGAATGGAATTCTTTGAACAATTTTGGTTAAAGCTCAATGCAAGGATTATCCCTGCCAGTTTCATCAACATTGGCCTAGTGGTTTCAGAGATGTTGTTTGAAGCAAAATGTTGACGGAAGACAGATGGAAGGACGGACAGACAGCAGACAGTGGGTGCTTGAAAAAGCTCACCCTGACACAAAATGCCAGGTGAGCTAAAACAAGAGAACCAAGATGGCCCTATATCGCTCAACTGAGACCTACTATATTTGACCAAACTTCAACCCTAAACTATATATCAGAAACACAAACATTCTGTTTGATCTTGACAAGACAAATCTGCTGACCAATTTACATGATGATTGAGGTGTAAATGTCACCTGTATGGCATACACAAAGGTGACCGAGTTTTGACCTCAGATTACCCATATTCAAACTTGCCCTAAATTTCATCAAGACAATCATACTGACATACATGAAAAATTCAACCTATATTGTGTACACTGGTTTTTGTATGATAAGGCAAATGCCACATGCTAAATTTTTAAGCTCTAGGCCTTGTGGTTTCAGAAGAAAGATTTTCCTATATAAGCCTATGTTCAATTTTGGCCCAGGGGTCATAATTGTAATAATCTTGGTAGAAGTCCACTAAACAATGCCACATGCCAAATATCTACACTCTGAGTCTTCCTGCTCTTGAGAAGAAGATTTTTAAACTTTTTCCTTTCCACTGCTTTGGCACCAAGGGTTCAGAGATGTTGTTCCAAGAAAATGTAAATGGAAGATGTACAACACACTAAGTAAGATGTACACCAGACGTTAGGGCTTCGATAAACTTCGGTTTTTCAATTCTGGAACAAATTTTGACTTCAAAAACCGATTCACAAGTCTGAAAAGCCATTTTAAATCAGTAAGAGAATTTTTACATTTTCGGTCCATAAATGTGTTGAAAATCACAATACATAGGCTCCTGTCAACACCTACAGGTCTGTTTTTTGCCCCCAGGAAGAGCAATAAACGTGTCAGATAATCCAACTGTCACTTTGTTAATCGGTCGGTAATTAGCAATCAGAGGACAAAGTCAAATGCCTCTGGCAATACTTTGATGTTTGCAGCTAGCCTACTCACTTCGAAAAGACCAATCCTTGATTGCTTTGTCTGTTATTGCAACGGTTATGTTTCATTAACTCGGGACTTCCCTAATAAACGAAGAATCTGTCTTCAATCATTTTGAATGAATTGGAAGTAGATGTTCAGTTTTAGAAAATAAATTTAATAACACAATTTGTAAATGTACATAATTTAAATTCTACATAAATATATGTGGTAGAGAATACGATTGTAATTCGTAAATCATCGACCAGTACATATTTTTGCAGGCTTATTTTGAAAGTCATGAATGGTCATGTATTTGAAAATAAATGAATATTATGCAAAAGTATTTTCATGGCTAATTATTACACAGATCATTTCCAAGACCTTTGAAGACCGGAGCCGGAGACCGACTTTAATTACCTCCCATCGCACGGTGCAACTGTTAACATTTTCTCAATAAAATTGGCTGAACTCTGCAGACATTAGTTGCTTGTCTTTCCTTTCGAAATATACGTAAATCAATATCAAACATGATAAAATATTGATCAATTTCAACAGGAAATGAATTTTGAAATGTAAGATTGTGTATTTTGAGCATGACATCACTGTAAAACTGTATAATAAAACAAGTGAGTAACTTCCGCTGTATTGCCGAAGTGGGTGGGATAACATGATTTGCAACATCAATAGCCCTGACCGATTCAGCTGACCAAATTATCGAAGCCCTGCTAGACGGTGAGCAATTTTTATAGCTCACTCTGGCATTTTGCACTGCACTTACCCAAGGAAGTCAACTGTTGCTAAAGGGAGTCAGTAGTTGCTATGGGAAGTCACTGGTAGTTAGGGTAAATAGAGGACCACTAGACTATGTTACATACAAAATATCTAAGCTGTAGATCTTGCCTAATTGCAGAAAAAAGATTATCAAAATTCTATACCAAGTGACCCACAAGGGTAGGATCAATTTTGACCTATGGGCATGATTTGGACAAACTTTGAGAAAAGAAGTTCCCTAGACACTGTAACTACCCACATCATGATTGGCCGCTGATTTTCCACCTTTCCCTCAGCCAATCACTGCCGATCCACCCAGGGTATCACTGCTGATTTCCTGGCTAATCACCACCAAAACATCCCATTAATTACTGTTAATTTTTGGACCCCTCCCCTCTGCCAATTCCCTTCCTTTTTAAGGCTTGTCGAGTATTATGGATCCCCTAGTACAGGTCGTACTGTGTATACATTGAACAAGAACAGCGGACCATAAGCACATATACAAACAAACAAACAGATTCCCTAGCCCCTTCTCCTTCAGTATGCATCTGTCATTCATGAATTATAACTAAGTTAACATAATTTTTATATCCTTTACTTTTTTTGTAATATCCCATTTCCCCACGGACTATAATTAAATAAATTTTACGTTTCCGCTCAGCTTTCAATATTTTGATTTTCCTTGCACTTTTTATTTGAGCATTTTCATCCCTGCAAAAACATTCAAGTCTAAACCATAATGACACTTGATGACAAAAATAAATGTAACAGTTTACTCAAATATCATTACTCTGAGACTAAAGATATAATTTTATATAGCATTTTGTTTACACTTTCAAACAAAATCTCTTAATTATCGATTATAACAGCCTTTTTTATTGGTCACTTATCCCTTTTGTCCATTGGTCAGCTGATATATCCTTCCACGGTCAGTATATAAGTGAATTTCGCGGTTTTTCTAGCACAGTATTTGATTTGACACGTCTGTCTTTGTTTGAATTGTAGAAAAATAGTTTGTTTTTTTTTTACTTCTTAAAGGAGATATTTTACTCCTTTGAAGGGTGGTTTCTTGTGGTAATGGTATGTGACGTTACCCTTGATTCATTTTCGGGGAGAGTACTTTGCATTGAGTCTGGTGTTTCAAATGTGAATTATTTGTTGATTCTTCATGTTAAGAATTATTTCATAATATTCAATGTATTTATATATTTACAGCAGCGGATCTTCAGCATTTCAAGATTCGTAAGTTTATGTGTAAAGTGTTCGTGTGCTATAATTTTTGAACATGATTTATTTATTTTTTTTTTTTTTTTTTGCTTTGCTTGCTTTTTTATTTTGGCCGGGGGTTGGCGGATTTTGATTATATTCAACATGTTCTGAATCAGTACATTAATTGAAATGTAATATTGCACTTGATTCTGTATTAAGAGAGTGCTTAGGCTACAAGTTGCTGTCAAAGTGAATCCAGTATATTTGTATTGACATGTCTAAGTTTCTTTCTGTCGCTGAATTTTGATGAATTTACAGTGCATAATTTGAACGGTTTTATATGACGTGTCTATTCTGACACAATAAACTACTATGAATACTCTCCCTATTCTTCTGTTCACTGAGATAATTTGTTATGATCGGTCACATATTGCAATTCGGCTGTTATTTCAATTGTTATTCTAAACTAGAGCTATCACTAAATGTGATTAATACCCCCAAAAGACTGCTTTATAAACTGAGGAAGTTCATAGAAACAGAATACCTTGCAATAAAAAACTAAAATAGAGACATTGTTCTTGGCAATAACTCTGTAATTAGTCAAGATAGAGGGATGGTTCTTGTACACTGCACTTCCTCTCATTGTGCTGGACCATTATATGAAGTTGTATTGCATTCCAACCAGTAGTTTTCAAGTTATGCTCTGCTACAGGGAAAAGTAAAAATGGGCAATAACTCTGTAAATACTCAAGATAGAGTTATGGTTCTTGTACACTGCACTTCCTCTCATTGTGCTAGACCATTGTATGAAGTTGTATTGAATTCCCACCGGTAGTTTTCTAGTAATGCTCCGGACAAGGAAAAGTAACAAAGGCCAATAACTCTGTAATGAGTCAAGAAAGAGTTACGGTTCCTGTGCACTGCACTTCCTCTCAATGTACTTGACCATTGTATGAAGTTGTACTGAATTGTAACCTTAGTTTTCAAGTTATGCTCCGGACAAGGAAAAGTAACAAAGGGCAATAACTCTGTAAATACTCAAGATATAGTTATAGTTCATAATATTTCGTCTTGGTGTTGTATAAATAATATGTCTCTTCATCCTGTTAAAACAAAATGTATGCTCTTAGTAACAAACATAAATTGAAGAATGCTGGTGAGTTAATGATTAATATAAATGGAACGCAAGTGGAAAACGTTGCCACACAAAAAAGTCTTGGTATGTATGTGGACAAAACACTAAAATGAAATACGCAAGTAGATAAGATGTGCTCAAAGTTAAACACAAAGTTATATCTGCTAAAAAGAATGGTATATTTTTTGACTTTTGAAATGAAGAAAATGTTTTATAACGCTTATATTATGTCAACTTTTGATTATTGTTGTACTATATGGGGGAAGAGAACCCAATCCACCATAAGTAAGATAACAAAATTCCAGAAACGGGCAGCAAGACTTATACTCAATAAACCGGCTAAAACGCCATCTAAAGCTTTATTTATTGAATTGAAATGGTTGTCTTTTCAAGACAGGTGTAAATATCACACTGCTGTATTAGTTTTTAAATACTTTAAAAACATGGCCCCAGATTATTTATCTGAATCACTGACATTCTCAAAAAATGAAAGTTACAGACCGAGATCATCGTCATGTAATAACCTGGTTATATCACAGTTTAAGACAAACTATTATAAAGATTCTTTTACGTACTACAGTGCGCAAATCTGGAATAATATTCCTACTGATGTCCGCTCAGCTCAAACATTAAATTCCTTTAAATGCAGATATAAACAATACTTGTTGCATCACATATTATTTGATTAATTTATAAAGAAATTTTATTAAGAATTATTAGAATGCTACAGATGAACATTCAATCCGTATGAAAATGAAATTAACTTGTGAATAATGGTCTTTATTCAACTGTCATTTATTACATGTATTATTGTTTTTGTTGTATTACAAATTAATCAATTATAATACGCTTTAATTATACAATACTTATGACAAGTTTATTTTGAGTGTCTGTCAATGAGTGAATGTTTGTGTGTAACTGGACGGTTTCAGTGTTTTGTCTTTTAATTTGTTTATAGAAGGCCATGTTGTAAATAAGGTGTATACTTTTGTTTCTTCTTGTATAACCTTAATATGTCACCTTCTTGAAATAAAGAATTTATTATTATTATGGTTCTTGTACACTGCACTTCCTCTCATTGTGCTAGACCATAGTATGAAGTTGTATTGAATTCCAACCAGTGGTTTTCAAGTAATGCTCTGGACAAGGAAAAGTAACAAAGGGCAATAACTCTGTCATGAGTCAAGGAAGAATTATGGTTCCTGTAAACTGCACTTCCTCTCATTGTGCTAGACCACAGTATAAAGTTGTATTGAATTCCAACCAGTGGTTTTCAAGTTATGCTCTGGACAAGGAAAACTAAGAAAGGGCAATAACTCTGTAATCAGTCCAGATTGAGTTATGGTTCCTGAGCACTGCAGTTCCTCTCAATGTGCTTGACCACTGTATGAAGTTATATTGGGGGGGGGGGGGGGCATAATTTGAACATTTAAAAACTCTTGATAGAGGTCTACTAGGTAATGCCACATGCCAAATATCTAAGCTCTAGGCCTTCTTGTTCTTGAGAAGAAGATTTTCAAAGTTTTTCCTTTCCGTTGCCATGGCAACCAGAGTTCTACATGGAATAGAACAAAATTGAAAGGTATTCATGAAGGGAACATCATCATTAGCCTAGTGGTTTCAGAGGAGATGTCATTTGAAGGAAAATGTTAACGGACATATGACAGACACCTGATGGAATGCGATCCTAATAGCTAACGCTGGCACTTTGTGGCCTTGACCTTTGACCTACTGACATCAAAATCAATAGGGGTCATCTGCTGATCACGACTAACCTTCACATTAAGTTATAAGATGCTAGGCCAAACATTTCTCGAGTGTTCAGAAGTTATTGTCCGGAAATCATTCTACAACTCCAGGTTACTGTGACCTTGACCTTTGACCTACTGATCTCAAAATCAATAGGGGTTATTTGCTGGTCATGACCAACCTCCACATCAAGTTTCAAGATGCTAGGCCCAATCTTTCTCGAGTTATGTTCTGGAAACCATTTCACTATTCTCAGTCAATGTGACTTTGACCTACTGACCTTAAAATCAATTGGGGTCATCTACTGGTGATGACCAACTTGCATACAAAGTTTGAGGATCGTAGGCTAAAGCGTTCTTAAGTTATCGTCCAGAAACCGTTGCTCTACCTACCGACCAACCAACATGTGCAAAGCAATATAGGGGGCATAATTATCTATCTATTTCTACAGTTCATTTTTAACGCAATTAAAAGTGTAAAGTTTATGTACCTTTTTAATTCTCTTGCCTTTCTTCTTCATTATCAGTTCTTCAACCATTCCTTGTAAACACATACTCATCAAGATTGCCTGTCAATCAACAAGTTCTGTAACTCACTTATCACTAATTGATTGCGGTTTTAAAAAGATGTGTACATAACAGTTGTTGTTGTGTAGGAGTTAAAGTGCCTGTTCCAAACAAATGTTTGGTCATTTAAACAGGCAGGCAGTTTACCTAACAATAGTTCCTAGGAAGAACCAGTATTAGACTCATATCCTCCATAAGAAACTGCAAACATTTTTCACATAAGGAGACAAGGTAGCAGGGCTCAATCCCATGACCCTAAATCTACGAGAGGTTACAGTGATTTCAAGTCATCAACTCTAACCACTAGACCACTGAGGCGGAAATATACATTCCCCTCAATCCTAATATATCACATATTATAATTAGCACTATTAACTAAATGCAAAAAGATATTATGACAAAAATAAAATAATTATGTTTGTTCTGGGCTTGACTGATGTTAACCTTTTACTGGCTACCTCAAAGTTTTTTTTATAAGAAAATGATCAAAAAGACAAATTTTCAAAAGAGGCAAAAGAAGAGAGCCAAAACGGCCCTACATCACTCACCTTGATATGATTGGCTATAGTAAAAGGTCAACAATAGTGTCGCAAAAACGGTCAATTTTTACCCTTAGGGCATGAATTTTTGGGGATAATTTCAAAGAAATACAGGACCTTGTATATTTGATCATGAATAACTTTGTAACATTTCAAAATTGATATGCATAAAATTAAAAATGCTAACCGCTGCATGCCGCATAATTATTTTATGACATTTCGAAAGTAAGGCATTTCGAGTATTTCCATATAATAGTCTGGTAAAAACTGTGAAAAAGTTCTTAGTTAAAAAGTGGCATAAATATGTAAAAAAATCAAAAACAGTGGTGAAGATGTTGATAGTAAACATCCATTTTAAGGTTCAAGTCAATACATTCCACAGTATTCAAGATATTAGACTTAATAAAAATCTTTAACAAAAATTCTAAGTTGAAAAGGGACATAAATCTGTAAAAAATCAAAACAGAGTTATTGGTATTGTTTCCTCACGTGTAGATGATGATGGTAAAGATATATTTTGAGTTTCAAGTCAATACCTTTGATAGAATTCAAGATATTAGACTTAATAAAAATCTTTACCAAAAAATTTTAAGTTAAAAAGAGGCATAAATCTGTCAAAATTCAAAACAGAGTTATGGGGATAGTTTCCTCAGGTGTAGATGTTGATGGTTAACATATATTTCGAGTTTCAAGTCAATACCTTTTGATATTATTCAAAATATTTGACTTTATAAAATCATTTACCAAAAATTCTAAGTTAAAAAGGGGCATAAATCTGTCAAAAATCAAAACAGAGTTATGGGGATTGTTTCCTCAGGTGTAGATGTTGATGGTAAAGATATATTTTGAGTTTCAAGCCAATACGTTTGATGATATTCAAGATATTTGACTTTATAAAAAAATTTAACCAAACATTCTAAGTTAAAAAGAGGCATAAATCTGTCAAAATTCAAAACGTAGTTATGGGGATAGTTTCCTCAGGTGAAGATGTTGATGGTTAACATATATTTCGAGTTTCAAATCAAAACCTTTTGATAGTTTTCAAAATATTTGACTTTATAAAATCATTTACCAAAATGTTGGGGCTAGTGCAATAGCCTCCTTATTCTTTGAATAGTCTAGCTAAAAACATTTTCACAGAGTTATCTTCTCTTGCTTACAGATAGGTGTTATGATGGTACGTAAATATTCCAACTTTCAAAGTAATGTCTCAAATGGTTAAGTTAACAAGAGGACAAGAATGAACAAGAGCTGTCCATAAGACAGCAAGCTCAACTATTGTGGGTGCTTGCTAATAAAACAAAACTTTTATCAGTATAATAGCAAAATAAAATTCTGCTGACTCTTTCAGTATAAACTAGGAAAGTTGAATCATAAAAAAAGTCAAAATCTATCACTATATATTTAATTTTTGGTAAATTAATTGTTTGATACAAAATGTACCCCTAAACACTATTGCTAAGTTTGATATAACTACTGTAATTGGTTACTGAGATATGTGCATGATAGTACCTTACATGCAAAACTTTAACAAAATTTTCAAAGTCAAACAAGGGCCATAATTTGCACTAAATTTATACAAGAGTTATCTGTTTTTACTGTGTGACACCCTTAAAGACATAAACAAAGTTTCAAGTCAATATCATAAGTGGTTACTGAGATATGTGCATGATAGTACCTAGCAGGCAAAACTTTAACAAAATTTTCAAAGTCAAACATGGGCCATAATTTGTATTAAATTAATACAAGAGTTATCGGTCTTGACTGTGTGACACCCCTAAAGACATAAAGAAAGTTTCAAGTCAATATTGTAAGTGGTTACTGAGATATGTGCATGAGCAGGCAAAACTTTAACCAAAGCTGCAACGCCAACGAACAAGTGACTGTAATAGCTCTCCATATTCTCCGCACTCGAGCCAAAAATTTAACTGAGTTTCTAAGTCGGAAAGGGACATATTTAAAATGAAATCCTTGACAGATATACCTTCTCCTGCGTACATTTGGGGATCATGATGGTAAACATGTATTCCAACTTTCAAAGTAATATCTCTAACAGTTCAGTAAAAAAGTGGACTGGTACGAAAAACTTTACCGAGATTCGAAGTCAATAAAGGGCCTTAATTTTCTTTTAAATCCTTAAATGAGTTACAGTTTCTTGCCTGCAGAATGGATGTAATGATGCAAACAAGTATTCCAAATTTCACAGCAATATCTGAAATAGTTACTTAAGTCAATAAGTGGATTTTACCCATATTCAGTGTACTTTCTAAGTAAAAAAAGTAGCATAATTCTGACAAAAATCTTGACAAAGATATGTACTTTTGTCTATTGATGGCGGTTATGATAGTAAACAAGTATGGTAAGTTTCAAAGCAATACCTTTAATGGTTTTGAAATAAAGTGAGATGGTACGAAAAACTTGACCAAGGTGTGACACCAACGCTGACACAGACGTGGACACCGAGGTGAGTAGGATAGCAAAGCAATACCTTTAATGGTTTTGAAATAAAGTGAGATGGTACGAAAAACTTGACCAAGGTGTGACACCAACGCTGACACAGACGTGGACACCGAGGTGAGTAGGATAGCTCCCCCTTTTCTTTGAAAAGTCAAGCTAAAATCTGTTCCTATTCAAATACTTAATTATTGTTCAGAAAATTGTCATCAAAAATTGAAATTATTTTAATTAAATTACTTCCAGTGAGATACACTGGCATTTTTGATAATGTGGAGAATTAACTTTCGTAGAACTCTCTCACAAAATGAATGTAAAAACAGAGCAATACTCAAAATTTAACGTTATTACAGTATACAGAATAAGGCAGACTGCTATGTAGAATGCTAAAATAATACTATTAATTGCCAAAGGGTTTTCCACTACAACCTTAAAATACTTAAAATATCTATTCTTAAGGATTACACTTGGCCTAGTGCCAGTATGTACAAATAATCTTCCATAAGTCCAGAAATTTTTGAAACTGGTCAAGGTGCTTACTCAACCATGCAGAACACATAGAGAGGAAAACAATTCAGAGAAAAACATGAGGTCTTCTGATGCCAAAAACACCAATGCCTCTAGAAATTTACAAGAATTCATATCAAGAATATTATAAATTAATAATCAGTAAAATGAATAAACCTCCTGGTTAGGTCAATTTTGACCCAGGGGTCATGATTTGAACAATCTTGGTAGAGGCTCACAATGCAATGCCACATGCTAAATATCTAAGGTCTAGGTGGTTTCAGAGAAGATTTTTAACATAGATGTATTCAAACCAGGAAATCGAATTATTCTACGGTAGCCATCTTGAGGTTATATACCACTAATAGATTTCGACTGTGTAACTTCCCTTGTCATTCAGACATTGGGACAGTCACGCAAAATTCACTCTTGTAATGAAATTATTATAAATTTGCGCCTAACGATCCTGATGAAGAAAATGCCACCACATTGGTAAGGTAGGAGAGCTCTCAATTGACGGGATGGTCTAAATTTCAATACTTTTCCTGTACCTTCACCGTATATCGCCAAATTCATGGACTTTCCAAGGCTGGGAGCCCCGATTATGGGAACCTGCATGAGACTGATGACAAACACCCAATGGTCTTAAAAGCTCTTAATAACTAGGACCTTTTTCAAACAATGCACACAAAAACATGTTTAGCTTACTTGTTCAGACTGTATAGTAATCCATTGCAGTGTATCTTTGGCTATGAGGTATTCAAATGACAATTCTAGAAGAGATGAATCTGGTTGATCAATGTTGTCTGCAACCTGTGAAAGGAATCTTATGAAGTCAGTAATGTTGCTGTAGATCTTGTATACTCTGGACTGATAGGAATTAATTCGCCAAAACCCATTTCACTGAGTCACTGAACTCTTAACCCTCGGAGGAGCATTTAAATATGCAATTCAGAGCACTACAAACTAGACCTATCACTAAATGTGATTAATTCCCCTGAAAGACCGCTATATAAACTGAGGAAGTTCATAGTAACAGAATACCTTGCAAAACAAGAGCTGTGTCTCACAAGTGACAAATGGCCCCGAAAGAGGTGCCTCACAGTCTGTGTCCTCTCCATCTGCTCAATAAATGTGCCATGTAATTTTAAAATCCTTCCATGCATGACAGAGAAACCATGCAAACAGTATCCATTACTTTTAAACACTAAGTGTGACCTTGACTTTTGAGGTAGGGGCATGGTTCATGCAGACAACACATTGTCTTGATGTGCTGAACATTTGTGCCAAGTTATTTTAAATCAATTAATGCATTAAAAAGTTACAATCCTGACACAAATGTATGCATATATACAGGATTCCAGTACCTATAAACTCTAAGTGTGACCTTGACCTTTGAGGTAGATACTTGGGACTTGCATGCGACACATCGGCTTGATGTGCTAGACATTTGTGCCAAGTTATTTTAAAATCCTTCAATGCATGACAAAGTTACAGTCCGGACACGAATGTGTGCATTTATGCATATACACTGCAACCCCGTTATAACGCGGTAGTCGGGGTCCAACTGGTCAGACCGCGTTATAAGTGAGACTCTTTTTATAACGCGGTCTGATCATCGGCCGCTGGTTTCTTGCATAACGCGTACATAACACGAGTACCCCACCCACCTAACTAAATTAAAGCATAATTATTGATGTTTAGCACGCATCATGTTTTTATGAAATCGAGAGGTTAAATTGTAGAAAATAATGATTCTATGTAAAATAAATTAGTTAATTAAGCACGAAATTAAATGTATAAAAGAGAAATTCTTACGTAAATATTTGCTATTGAAAACGAAAGTACATCCATTTTCCGAAAATGATGGCTAAAGTGAAAGTACTTTTTTGTTAAAACAAACAATAACAGTTTTGTAATTGATTTATTTAAGTTCAGGTAAGCCTGCAATCAAAGATGCGCAAACAAATATTAATTCACACGATTTAGAAGTTATTGTTTAACAAACAAAGAGGTCAGCTTGTGAATAACGGAGCCGTGAAAAAATACCAGTAAGCCGTAATTGTTTTAACACTTCTTTGTTTATAGACGCTTGATACCGCGCAAGTGACAAAGATAAATTTACTACCTGCCATGTTGTTTATTTACGTTTTCGAACATTTGTTTTGTATAGGGACAATGCTTTTTTTGACAGATATGATTTTGGTCGATCCCGAAATTTTTGGGAGCCAAGACCCAACCGCGTTATACCGGGATCCGCGTTATAACGATCCGCGTTATAACGAGGTCGCAGTGTATAGAGTAATCCATTACCTTCAAACTCTAAGTATGACCTTGACCTTTGAGCTAGGGACGTGGGTCTTGCACGCAACACATTGTCTTGATGTGCTGGACATTTGTGCCAAATTATTTTAAAATCCTTCAATGCATGACAAAGTTACAGTCTGGACACGAATGTGTGCATATATAGAGGATTCCATAACCTTCAAACTCCAAGTGTGACCTTGACCTTTGAGGTAGGGACCTGGGTCTTGCACGCTAAATGTCGTCCTAATGTGCTAGACATTTGTGCCAAGTTATTTTAAAATCCTTCAATGCATGACAGAGTTACAGTCCGAACACAAATTTGTAAGCGGGACCGACAGACAGATGGTGTGATTTTAATATGCCACCCTTTGGGGGCATTAAAAACTAAAAACGAGATATTGTTCTTGGCAATAACTCTGCCAAGATAGAGTTATGGATCTTGTACACTGCACTTCCTCTCATTGTGCTTCACCATTGTATGAAGTTGTATTGAATTCCAACCAGTAGTTTTCAAGTTATGCTCTGGAAAAGGAAAGTAACAACGGGCAATAACTCTGTAATAAGTCAAGATACAGTTATGGTTCTTGCGCACTGCACTTCCTCCATTGTGCTTGACCATTGTATGAGGTTGTATTGAATTCCAACCAGTAGTTTTCAAGTTATGCTCCGGACAAGGAAAAGTAACAAAGGGCAATAATTCTGTAATTACTCAAGAAAGAGTTATGGTTCTTGTGCACTGCACTTCCTCTCATTGTGCTAGGCAATTGTATGAAGTTGTATTGAATTCCAACTAGTAGTTTTCAAGTTATGCTCCGGACAAGGAAAAGTAACAAAGGGTGATTACTCTGTAATTAGTCAAGATGGAGTTATGGTTCTTGTGCACTGCACTTCCTCTCGATGTACTTGACCATTGTATGAATTTGTATTGAATTCGAACCAGTAGTTTTCAAGTTATGCTCCGGACAAGGAAAAGTAACAAAGGGTGATTACTCTGTAATTAGTCAAGATGGAGTTATAGTTCTTGTGCACTGCACTTCCTCTCAATGTACTTGACCATTGTATGAAGTTGTATTGAATTCCAACCAGTAGTTTTCAAGTTATGCTCCGGACAAGGAAAAGTAACAAAGGGCAATAACTCTGTAATTACTCAAGATAGAGTTATGGTTCTTGTACACTGCACTTCCTCTCATTGTGCTAGACCATTGTATGAAGTTGTATTGAATTGCCGAATTGAATTGTACTGAAAAGCAGTAGTTCTTGAGTTATGCTCCGGACAAGGAAAAGTAACAAAGGGCAATAACTCTGTAATGAGTCAAGATGGAGTTATAGTTCTTGTGCACTGCACTTCCTCTCAATGTGCTTGACCATTGTATGAAGTTGTATTGAATTCCAACTAGTTTTCAAGTTATGCTCCGGACAAGGAAAATGCAACAGACCACCTGACCGATCGCTCGCCCGCCCAACTGACCAACCACTGGGGTATAAAGATGTCAACTAGGCAATGATACATGCCAAATATCTAAACTCTATGTCTTGTGGTTTCAGAAATAAAGATTTTTAAAGTTTTCCTAAATAAGTAAAATCAAGAGACCCCTGGGCAGGGTCAATTTTGAGCCAGGGGTCATAATTTGAACAATCTTAGTAGAGGTCCACTAGGCAATGCCGTAAGCTAGATAAGCTAGATATCTAAGCTCAAGGCCTTATCACCAGGCTTTTTTAAGTTGACCTAGAAATTATTAAGACAAACATTCTGACCAACTTACATGATCACAATAGCTAACCATTTAGTTTTATGATTCCTTCTAAAATGTGTTAATTTCAGATAGTTTGAATTAACAAGAGGGCCAAGATGGCCCTATATCGCTCACCTTGGTACAAGTCACTTGCCTGGTGGAAGATCACTAGATAATGTTATATACCAAATAAGTTTTCCTATATACGCCTTTGTAAAACTAAGTGACCCCCCGTGCGGGGTCAATTTTGATCCGCGGGTCATAATTTGAACAATCTTGGTAGAGGTCCACTAGCCAATGCTACATGCCAAATATCTAAGCTCTAGGCCTTGTGGTTTCAGAGAAGAAGATTTTTAAAGTTTTTCCTATATATTCCTATGCAAAACTAAGTGACCACCCGCGCGGGGTCAATTTTGACCCGGGAGTCATAATTTGAACAATCTTGGTAGAGGTCCACTAGACAATGCTACATGCCAAATATCTTAGCTCTAGGCCTTGTGGTTTCAGAGAAGAAGATTTTTAAAGTTTTCCCTATATATTCCTATGCAAAAACTAAGTGCCCACCCGCGCGGGGTCAATTTTGACCCGGGGGTCATAATTTGAACAATCTTGGTAGAGGTCCACTAGACAATGCTACATGCCAAATATCTAAGCTCTAGGCCTTGTGGTTTCAGAGAAGATTTTTAAAGTTTTTTCTATTTGTTGCCATAGCAACCAGAGTTCTGCATGGAATGGAATTCTTTGAACAATTTTGGTAGAGCTTCATGCAAGGAACATTCCTGCATAGTTTTATCAACATTGGCCTAGAGGTTTCAGAGGAGATGTCATTTGAATCAAAATGTTGACGGACGACGGACAATCATCGATCAGAAAATCTGAGGGCAAGCAGCTTTAAAACACAGAAAGTAGGTCATAAGGTCAAAGTCATCCCAGGTAAGGGCTGAAATCTGTTTGCAAAACTTGACACATGGTCTCAACTTTATAGCTCTTCGTAAGGAGATTAAAGAAAGCATATATACATACTGTGGTTGTTATTCTCCAACATCTGATTCTTGTGATTTTGAACACACCTTCTTTTACTATGTCCTACAATTAAACACACCAATCAAATACAGACTTTGTTAAAAGTAAAGATGACTTTATTCAAACGTACCATCACAATTTCAAATAAGACATTAATCATTGATTTATACTCCTGAAATAATGAACACTGTCATAGTTATAACCAAAATATATGAATCTGTATAACAGTTCTATTCCCATTAAATATAGAGAAAATCTGTAAAAAATATAAGATGGGTATATTTTCCTTTATATCTATCAATAAGATAAATAATTCCAAGTAACTAATTCCTTGCATATGTTCAAAGCATCTGATGATTTTAAAGAATAATTCTTGACCATCATTTGATACAGCATTAAGGAATATTGTGAAGCAGCCCAGTATCAGCTGCAAGGATTAATTCTGCTTTATTAGTCCCTTTTCAAAGAAAAGTTTGTCTGTAAGCAATGTTTACTAGAATTTCTTCTTATCCACAAAAATGTTTGAGCCTACATTTTTGATGTATAAGTTATTTTCACTGTTTTAGTGACTGAATGTAAGCATCCTATGACTTTGTTTTATAATCACTATACAACACAAGCACTACTATGAAGATGTACTGTGTTAAGCAACTTGCTTACTAGAACATGCCATAGTCTTGCAAATATCTGAAACAGAACTGAATATATTTAAATGCTATAATAACTGATTTTCTATCACCATCTGATGCCTCCGAGTAATTATGTAATTGTTCGAGCAAACAGTTCTCTCTCTGATTTATATCATGGTTAATTTGCTATTACTCGACGCCGCCTCCTGGCGAGTATTTGGAATGCAAAATAAATTTGATCCATGTACGCGGGTCTATGAATAGCTTTGTCAAAAATTAAAATTAAACACGTAATTTTTCTACATTCGAGGCCTCTGGGGCATGAACCTTGATTTGTACACAAACTTTAAGAAAAGATACGTAAATTAAAACCATGTCTGCAAACTAAACTCCTTAATACATACAATAACATAAGAAAAATTAACTGACAAGATGAAAATCACACTGAATAGATTTTTCAAAGAGTGGAAATGTAGATATTAAGAGCTTACAGCTGTATAAATTCAACAAGAGGGCCATGATGGCCCTATATCGCTCACCTGACTACCATTGACTACAATAAAAGGGTCATGATTCTAACATAATTCGTACAGGTCCACTATGCAAAGTAACATTTCAAATATCTATAATCTGCCTGTCGGCCTTGTGTTTTTTTTAAAAGTTTTCACTATATAAGCCTATGTGAAATCAAGAGCTTTCCCCCCATCCCAGGAAGGGTTAATTTTGACCAGTGGGTCATGATTTGAACAATCTTGTTAAAGGTCCACTAGACAATGCTACATGCTAAATATCTCAGCTCTAGGCCTTGTGGTTTCAGAGAAGAAGATTTTTTAAGTTTTTCCTATATAAGCCTATGTAAAACCAAGTGACCCAAACTAGAACTATCACTGAAGGTTATGAATACCCCATCCCCATCCCGAACACCGCACTGACACAGTATATAAAATCTATGTAACATTTGATGTTCTTATTATTGGACCTGCACAACTTAAGACATGGTACTTATCATTTCTGTGAAGTATAATTAAATTATAACCAGGGCTTTTGGAGAATAAAAGCACACAAGATTTTATTATGTCAAGCCCCTATGACCTTGACCTAGTGACAAGAAACATCAACCATGCACAACTAGGCATGGTACTTATCACTTCTGTCAAATATCATTAAATTGTGACCAGGGGTTTTGGAGATTAAGAGCACACAAGATTTTACTATCTCAAGCCCCTGTGACCTTGACCATTGACAAAGTGACCCGGAACATGGACCATGCACAACTAGGCATGGTACTTATCACTGCTGTGAAGAATTATTACATTTTAGTCAGGGGTTTCGGAGATTAAGTATCCACAAAATTTTACTATCTCAAGCCCTTGCAACCTTGACCTTGGACTTCGTGACCTGAAGCATGGACTATGCACAACAAGGCATAGTACTGATATGCTGTTCTCCACCCACGTTATAGTGTTTTCATTCAAAAATAATACATATTCGGTTTAACATATTACGATTACTTATGTATAAGAATATAATCAATTACCTTTAAGTAATGTCCATAATAACTATTTAATATAATCACTGTTAACTTTGTATTCATTGTTTAAATATTGCTCCTGCAACAGAGAATTTATTCCGCCATTTTGTTAGCGTATGACGTCACATCGACCCAGTTTTGCGGGAAATCCTACTTTCACTTTTACGTCATGTAAACAATAACGGTCACTATAAATAGGTCCGAATTTTAGAACAAGAGAGTTTGCGTTTGGAGAATGATATAGATAGATGAAAAGATAAAGATAAAGATTTATAATGAATAGATCAGTTCAGAAAACAAAGTTACAGGTACTAAGTTTATTTTGAGAAATTGTTTATGTAGATTATGTTATATAACGTTACACACGGTTGATTGAAAAATAAATATTGTGTAGATCTACATGTATTGAATCTTTCTTTGATATTTAAAGGTCTCGGTCCATCCTAACATTTTGGTGTCAGAAGTGGGATAGACTATTTTTTTTTAATAAAAGAAAAGATTTAAAGGAGAAATTTGATTGTAAAATATTGTGAAAATTTCAAGAGAGTCTTGTTTAGCAAGAACATGAAAATTTTCACATTGAAATAAAGAACAAAAATCATAAATAAAGAAAGAAAGTTTTTCAATGTTTTAATTTGCACATATTCATTTGAAAAGATTTACAGAAATTGCAATCAGCCTTGTGTGACAGCTTCATTCTGCCTGAAAATAGAAAATATTGATAAGAAAATTAGATTTGATTGAACATCTTATGTTATTGTAGAAATATAATATTATAATGGATACTGCTGAAAATTTGGAGGCTAGCATGGAAAATGGTAGTGTTGCAAGTGGTGATAGAACTAGCAGTCCTATTAGAGAACTGCCCGAGAATATTTCATTACTAGAAAATAGACTGAGTTTTAAGTCCAAAGAAATGAATTCCATTTCCAGTACATTGCAGCAGTTACATGATCAAATGCAAAAGAGAATGGATTCTCTAGAAACAGATATATACACGGTAAACGGTAAATTTTCAGATAGGATACATCCCGACCCGGAAGTTAATTTTAACTTCAGGGATTGTGAACCAAGGTTATATGGTAGAAATAGTGATACTAGGCCAAGGCAAAATTTTTCAATGCCAGATATGCATTCAAACAGAGATACAAACACAAGTCAAATAGTTATTTTGTTCATTCTACAAATAATCTGAAAATGAAACCTCAGACATATGATGGATCTACTGACATCTCAGAATATCTGAATCAGTTTGACATAGTTTCAGAAATAAATAACTGGAATTATCAAGCAAAATCCTTGTATTTGGCAAGTAGTCTTACAGGAATTGCTAGGTCACTTTTGAGTGAACTTTCAGAGTTACAGAAAAGAGATTATGGTAGTTTGGTTGAGGTACTGAAGGCAAGATTTGGTACTAGAAATAAAGCTGAAATTTTTAGGTCACAGTTAAAATCAATTTCTAGGGGAAAAGATCAATCTATTTCTGAATTAGCTCAACATGTTAAAAAGCTGACTAGACAGGCATATCCAGATGCAAATTCTGAACTTGTTGAAATTTTGGCATTAGATCATTTTATTGATAGTCTGGATGATTCAGACACTAGGTTACGTCTTAGGGAATGTTGTCCAAAGTCTATGTCAGATGCTGAAACAATTGCAGTCAGGTTAGAAACACATAAATTGGCTGATAAGCAACGGGTTCAACCTGTAAATGCTTACACTGGGTATGATCATTCCAAAACAAAGTCTGGGTTAGAAAATGTTCTTGAAAAGATAGATAAGTTATCAGAGAGGGTAGAGAAGCTAGACTCACAGTCAAAAGGTACAAGGCCACAGTATGATCAAACATATAGGCCACATAATAACATACAAAATTATCGATATACGCAAAATAATCAACCAGGGCAATATAGATTGGGCAGTAGTCAAAATTACAGGAAAGGGTTCAATAATAACTGGTCTTACCAAAACAAAAATAGGTATAATGGTAACGGAAATCAAAATAGAAATTTCAGCTTTGCTAATGCTCAGAATAACCAATTCAACAGGAATGCGGGAAACGGGCAAAGGTCGAGTTGGGGGACCACAACCAGACCAAACAGAATGTAAGGTCCGAACGTATTCAGATTGATAGTTTAGGAAAACAGAATGGATATTTTTGTGATAGTTTGATAAATGAAAACATAGTTTCTTGTTTGTGTGATTCTGGTGCGAATGTTTCTATAATAAGTAGCAAAATCATAGATAAATGGTTAAATGATACAAAACCAGAAATTCTGCCAGTCACAACAATGCTTTGTACAGTTACCGGAGAGAGCAAACCTTTTCTGGGTAAAGCGATTATGGAAATTTGTTTAGGTGGTCATAAGTTTCAACATGAGATGTTAATTGCAGACATAGTTCAGGAAGCTATCCTTGGTATTGATTTTATGAGGGCTCATGGATGTGATTTGATAATTAGTAAGCAATACATGATGGTAAAAGGTGATAAAATTCCTTGTTACATGAAAAATGCACATGTATCAAACTGTTGCAGAATTGCTGTTTCTGAAAATGTTGTAATTGAACCAAATTCTGAGGTTATAGTACAAGGTAAACTTCTAGATCATGTTGACAAGTCTGGTAGTTGTTTGGTGGAAGGGTCATCCGATTTTGTTGAGAAAACAGGTGTTTTAGTTGCAAAGGTGCTAGTTGATCCAAAATCAGGTCAGGTTCCAATTAGGTTGGCCAATTTTTCAGACAAATCAATAAAAATTTACAAGGATACCATGACAGCAAAATTAGAACCGGTTAAGCTAGTTGAAAGTCAAACTGTTAGTCATCTGCAGTCAGAAAATTTAAAAGAAAATGATGTATTGCCTGAGCATTTGACAGATTTATTTGAAAAATCTTGTAAAAATCTTGATATTACACAAAGAGAAAAGCTAAAATCAATTTTGATCAAACATCAAAATGTATTTTGTAAAAGTTCCAGTGACACTGGTCATTCAAAGGTTATTACACACTCAATCGACACTGGTAATGCAAAACCTGTCAAAAAGTATCCATATCGTATTCTCTTGGCTAAGCGTAAGGTTGCGGAGGAGGAAATTAATAAAATGGAGCGCGAGGGTATTATTGAAAAATGTCCTCAAAGTCCTTGGAATAGCCCTATTGTTTTAGTTACTAAAGCTGACAAGAGTATAAGATTTTGTTGTGATTTTCGTGGTTTAAATGAGGTAACTATCAAGGATTCACAAGCATTACCTAGAATTGATGATAGCATTGAAGCATTGTCTGGTTCAAAGTGGTGGTCTTGTTTAGACATGAAGTCAGGTTATTGGCAGCTTGATATAGATGATAAAGATAGACATAAGACAGCATTTTCAATTCCTGGTGGAGAGCAGTGGCAATGGAAACGCCTTGCTTTTGGTCTTTGTAATGCACCAGCAACATTTACTCGTCTTATGCAGTCAGTTTTCTCTGGTTTACTGTGGAATACAGTCATCATTTACCTCGATGACATCATTTGTCACTCTAAAACTTTTTCACAACAACTTGAGAATCTTGAATTAGTATTTCAAAGGTTGAAAGATGCAAATCTGAAACTGAATTCTAAGAAATGTGTTCTATTTCAAAAAGAGGTGACTTTCCTTGGTCATACAATAAGTGAAAATGGTGTTGGCACTGATCCGAGAAAGATTGATTCCATAAAAACCTGGCCAACACCTAGAAATGCTAAAGAGGCTAGAAGTTTTATTTCTCTAGCTAGTTACTACAGAAACTATGTATACCAGTTTGCTACTATTGCAAAACCTATACATGAGTTATCAGAAAATGGTCGTAAATTCATTTGGACTGATGATTGTGATATTGCTTTTCAAAAAGTAAAGAAAGCATTAATTAATTCTCCAATTTTGGCATTTCCTACTGAAAATGATCAGTTTATACTGGATACAGATGCATCCCTAGTAGGTCAAGGTGCAGTCTTATCGCAAAGAGTTAATGGTCAAGAAAAGGTCATAGGGTACTTTAGCAAATGTTTCACAAAGACAGAACGACAATACTGTGTAACAAGAAGAGAGCTTCTAGCAATTATCAATGCGATAAAGCATTTTCATCATTACATCTATGGTCGGCATGTTATAGTCAGGACTGATCATTCAAGTCTTACTTGGTTACTAAATTTCAAAAATGTTGAAGGGCAATTAGCCAGGTGGCTTAGTTTTTTAAGCGCATATGATTTTACTATAGAACACAGATCTGGCAGATTACATTCTAATGCAGATGCATTATCAAGACGGCCATGTATTGACAGTAATTGTAAATATTGTAAGAAAGTTGAGTTAAATGAGAGCGAGAAAATTTCTGTGGCTAGTGTCACTGAAGTGCAATCCAAGGGAGACAACTGCAATAATACTGAGGAGGGTTTTCAACTATTTGTTTCCCTTGCTTGCCTGTTAATTTTAAATTTGTTCAGTGTAAATACTCCAATGATGGTAGGAATGTTAATGGTATTTTTAGGGTGGTACTTTAATTCATTACTTAGATTGTTCCCAGATTTGACAATATCCCGAAAAGATAAACATTGCTGGAAAAATGATATTGGAAGTGAAAATCAGGTTACAATGAGGGTCAATGCAAGTACATGTACTGTTGGCCGTAATCTAGATTGTAGTCCAATTGACATTCCAAATATTGTGAACAATGTTGCACAAGCAGAAAAGATTTCTTGTCAAACAGAGGTTAAAGATGCTGCTTTGATAAGTTCTGTAGTTGCACCAAGTACAGGTCATAATAAAAATTTAGAGATTTCACTTAGTACAGATTGTGATAATAGTTCTGTGAATGTGCCTAGTACAAGTTCTGATGATAATACATCATCAATAAGTTCAGAGGATATTGGTTTACTAGGTGAGGATATTAATGTTACAGAAATTCAGGATAAAGATATAAATCTTAAACGAATTAAAGATATGGTTGAAAATGGTGTGAAACCTGATTGGCAGGAGGTTTCCAAATTTGATACAGAACTTAAGTATTATTGGGCGCGTTTAGATTCCTTGGTCTTAAAAAACAATATTTTGTACAGAAAATGGGAAAGCGAGGATGGTAGCTCTTTCAGGTTGTTACTACTTGTCCCAAAGTCTCATAGAAGTCTTGTGTTACAGCAGTTGCATGATGGGAAAAGTGGTGCACATTTAGGTGTTAAGAAAACCTTAGGAAAAGTTAAAGAGAGGTTCTTTTGGTTTGCACTGAGAAAAGATGTTGAGCACTGGAGTCGTAAATGTGATGTATGTAATAGTCGTAGAGGTACACTCAGAAAATCCAAAGCACCACTACAAACTTACAATGTAGGAGCCCCAAATGAGAGGATTGCAATTGATTTTATGGGTCCATTTGTGTTGAGCAATAAGGGAAATAGATATCTGATGGTTGTAGGAGATTTGTTCAGTAAATGGACTGAATGTTATAGTTTGCCAAATTTAGAAGCATCCACAGTAGCTAAGGTTTTAGTTGATCAATACATTAGTAAATGGGGTTGCCCTCTTATTTGTCACACAGATCAAGGAAAAACAGTTGAATCAAAATTATTTTCAAGTATGTGTAAATTACTAGGAATAGAAAAGACTCGCTCGTCAAGTTTTCACCCCCAGGGGAATGGTTTTATAGAAAAACACAATTCAACCATAATTAAAATGCTTACCCCTTATGTGTCTGTGAATCAGAAAGACTGGGATGAGCATGTAGATCTTGTAATGTTAGCTTACAGGTCTTCGGTTCAAGCATCCACTGGGTTCACGCCATCTATGTTACAAATAGGTAGAGAATTGAGGTTACCAATTGACTTGATTTTTGGTAGTCCTGAAATAGATGAAGGGAATAATGTTGTAAACAAAGGGAGTTATGTTTATGAATTAGAAAACAGGTTACAAAATGTCCAAGAGTTGGCTAGGAAAAACATGGACAGTGCCAGAAAAAGTATGAAAACAAACTATGATGTAAACCTAAAGTATAAAACTTACAAGGAGGGTGATGCAGTATGGTATTACTGTCCGATAAGAAAACGAGGTCCGAGTCCTAAGTTTCAAAGGCCTTGGATTGGGCCATGTAAAGTGATAACAAAAGTTAACGATGTATTATACAGAATTCAAACAAATGCTCGTTCAAAACAGAAAATTGTTCATCATGATAAACTGAAAAACTACACTGGGGAAAACAGACCCAGTTGGTTTTAATGCATACAGAATTGGTTATAACAGTACTTGATGATTGTTGTTTTTAATTTATAAATTTAAAAAAGTTACATACTCCATAGTATAAGATAAAACAAAACAAACAAACAAACAAACAAAAAACTGAATATGATGTCTTTGTTTATTTACAGTATCAGTGTGGTCTATGTGAAGATTTATATTTTCCGGCAAGAAAGCCCTGCATGGCACATTTGCGTGAACAACATAGTGGAATAAGTTTTAAATGCAGAAAATGTAAAAAGATTTTTAGGAGAAATGATAACCCTCATCAATGTAGGTCGAACAAGGTCGATTATTACATGTTTAATCAGATAACTGGGGTAAAAGGAGAGGCAGCAGAAAAACAACTAGATGATTTCATGACAAAAGCAGAAAAAAAGTATTGTATACATATGGAACAGGTAGCAAAAAGAAAACAGACAAGACCCATACTACCAGGAAGAAGGAGAGAGAAGAGTTTGAGTAGTGAAAGCAGTGACAGTAGTAGTGAAAGTGAGAGCAGTAGTGAGGATGAGAAAGATATGGAAAGAGATTTATGTTTGACAGATAGTGATTTTGAGAATTTTCAGGAGGATAGTTTCTTAAAGGAGGTGAAGATGTACGAGATAGATGAGTTTGAGAAAAAGAAAGATGAACAGAAAAGAAGAGATATGGAAGATGAAAGAAGAAAGAAAGAAGAAGGAAAGGAAAAAGAGGAGGAAAGACTGAAAAAATTGAAAGAAGAAAAAGAGAGAAAGGAAAAAGAGGAGAAAGAGAACAGACAAAATGAGGAAAAACAGAAAAAGTTGAAAGAAGAAAAAGAGAGAAAGGAAAAAGAGGAGGAAAGACTGAAAAAATTGAAAGAAGAAAAAGAGAGAAAGGAAAAAGAGGAGAAAGAGAAAAGACAAAATGAGGAAAAACAGAAAAATTTGAAAGAAGAAAAAGAAAATAAGGAAAAAGACAAGAAAGAAAAGAAGCAGAAGGATGATGAAAACAAAAGACAGAAGGAAGAGGAAGAAAAACAAAAGGAGGCTAAACAAAAGAAAGACGAAAAACAGAGGAAGGAAAAAGAGGAGAAGGAGAAAAAACAAAAGGAGGAAGAGAAACAAAAGAAAGAAGACAAACATACAAAAGATAAAGAAGAAAAAGAAAAGGAAGATAAACAAAAAGTTTAGGTGAAGAGAAATAAAGAGGAGAGTAAAAAGAATGAAGGAAAAACTGAAAAAGAAAACAAATCGAGAATAGAGAAAAAGAAACAAGAAATTACAAAGAAAGTAAATAAAGATATTGAAATGAAACTTGATAGTAGCAAAGAACAAGAAGAATTGATAAATTTAGAAAAAATAGAGACATTGAAGGAAAACAGGAGAAATAGAAAAAGAAAACTGGTGTGTGAAAAAATTGAAAAAGAATTTTTGGAGAGTGAAAATTATGAATATGAAATAATAACCATTGTGAAAAAATATAGAATGGAATAAAACTGAAATATTAATCTAACTAGAATTGTGTCCAAAGGACACCGATGCCCCCACTGTGCAGATGTGCTCATAAACAAGAGCAAGCATATCTGTATGTAAGATTTTTATGTATGTAAGATTTTTATGTGGAACTTTTTCATTCCACTGTTTCATTTCTGTACATATACCTAAAATGATCTACAGGTAACCTTATGTACATGTTAAATTAAATTACAAATGTAAAATTTATATGTTCAATTATTTATATGGTATATAGTGAAAAAATCAACAAAGGGCCATAATTCTGTTAAATTTGGTCGCAACAAATTTATATGGTATATAGTGAAAAAATCAACAAAGGGCCATAATTCTGTTAAATTTGGTCGCAACAAAAATTTCTTCCTTTACTACCATCTACACATTAAAGCTGTTCATCCCTGGAAGTTTAAGCAAAATCTGCCATCCGGTTTAAGAGGAGTTGCGTTCACAATATTTCTATATGGTATATAGTGAAAAACTTAACAAAGGGCCATAATTCTGTTAAATTTGGTCGCAACAAAAATTCCTTCCTTTACTACCATCTACACATTAAGGTTGTTCATCCCTGGAAGTTTAAGCAAAATCTGCCAACCAGTTTAAGAGGAGTTGCGTTCACAAAATTTCTATATGGTATATAGTGAAAAAATCAACAAAGGGCCATAATTCTGTTAAATTTGGCCGCAGCAAAAATTCCTTCCTTTACTGCCATCTACACATTAAGGTTGTTCATCCCTGGAAGTTTAAGCAAAATCTGCCATCCGGTTTAAGAGGAGTTGCGTTCACAAAATTTCTACATAGTATATAGTGAAAAAATCAACAAAGGGCCATAATTCTGTTAAATTTGGTCACAGCAAAAATTCCTTTCTTTACTACCATCTACACATTAAGGTTGTTCATCCCTGGAAGTTTAAGCAAAATCTGCCATCCGGTTTAAGAGGAGTTGCGTTCACAAGATATATAGTGAAAAAATCAACAAAGGGCCATAATTCTGTTAAATTTGGTCGCCGCGAAAATTCCTTCCTTTACTACCATCTACACATTAAGGTTGTTCATCCCTGGAAGTTTAAGCAAAATCTGCCATCCGGTTTAAGAGGAGTTGCGTTCACAAGATTTCGGGACGTACGGACGGACGGACGGACTCACGGACTCACGGACGGACGGACGGACGGACAAGTGCAACGCTATATGCACCCCACTTTGTGGGGGGCATAAAAATGGAAAACAGATAAATTATGAATTGATACCTTTTTGTAGAAAACTGTTACATCCTTGAAAACTGATCAACAACAACACCTTTACACGGAGACCCATACAGACCATCATTATTCATTCTAAAAAAAAAAAAAAAAAAAAATGATAAATATAAATAAATAACTGAAAACAGTAGAATTTAAAAATAAGTTTTGTGACATATTTAAAGTCAGGTACTGTACTGTTATCAGTGTATCTGTCTTCAATGTTTTAAAGTTATTTCACTGACATAAACTTTATAATGCATTTTGTCATTTAACATTGATGTGTATGACTTAAAAAAAAAAGAAGAAGACACTTTAAGTAGTGCCAATATATATACATGAATTACATGACACTTTAAGTAGTGCAATATATGTATGATGAATAACAGAACACTTTAATTAGTGCTAATGAATATTTTGACACTTGTTCCAGTAGTGCCAAATATTTATGTTGCAATGTTGTTATAATATGTATTTTAAATTGTTTTCATTTTAATGTTAAATAGTAATGTTCTAAGTATATCTTACCTGTTTTAAGAATTGGGACAATTCTTGAAGGGTGGGGGTAGTGATATGCTGTTCTCCACCCACGTTATAGTGTTTTCATTCAAAAATAATACATATTCGGTTTAACATATTACGATTACTTATGTATAAGAATATAATCAATTACCTTTAAGTAATGTCCATAATAATATTTAATATAATCACTGTTAACTTTGTATTTATTGTTTAAATATTGCTCCTGCAACAGAGAATTTATTCCGCCATTTTGTTAGCGTATGACGTCACATCGACCAAGTTTTGCGGGAAATCCTACTTTCACTTTTACGTCATGTAAACAATAACGGTCACTATAAATAGGTCCGAATTTTAAAACAAGAGAGTTTGCGTTTGGAGAATGATATAGATAGATGAAAAGATAAAGATAAAGATTTATAATGAATAGATCAGTTCAGAAAACAAATTTACAGGTACTAAGTTTATTTTGAGAAATTGTTTATGTAGATTATGTTATATAACGTTACACACGGTTGATTGAAAAATAAATATTGTGTAGATCTACATGTATTGAATCTTTCTTTGATATTTAAAGGTCTCGGTCCATCCTAACAGTACTTATCACTTCTGTGAAGTATCATTAAATTCTAACCAGGGGTTTATGAGATTTATTGTCCACCAGATTTTACAATCTTGAGCCCCTGTGACCTTGACCTTTTGACCTAGTGACCTGGAACATGGACCATGCACAACAAGGCATAGTACTTATCACTTCTGTGAAGTATCATTAAATTCTGACCAGGGGTTTATGAGATTTAGCATCCACCAGATTTCACTATCTTGAGCCCATAATCTTGACCTTTTAACCTAGTGACCTGAAACATGGACCATGCACAACTAGACATTGTACCTATCATTTCTGTTAAGTATCATTAAATTCTGGCCAAGGGTTTTGGAGATTTAGTGTCCACAAGATTTTACTATCTCAGCCCCTGTGACCTTGACCTTTGACCTAGTGACCCGGAAAATGGACCATACACAACTAGGCATAGTACTTATCATTTCTGTGAAGTACCATTAAATTCTAACCAGGGGTTTATGAGATTTACTGTCCACCACATTTTACAATCTCGAGCCCATGTGACCTTGACCTTTTGACCTAGTGACCTGGACCATGGACCATGCACAAGGCATAGTACTTATCACTTCTGTGAAGTACAGTACACGCAAGGTGTTTTTTCCAAATGACACCCAGTCACCGCGACAAATTCATTCTGGGTGACCAGTCACCTCTAAAAAAGTTTTGGTCACCTAAACGGCCACCGCGACCATTCACGATGCGCTGAAATATGCGGTCGCGGTGATTCACGGTGGCCAGTCGCGGTGAATCGCGGTGACCAACTCGACTGTATTTTACAATTATTTTATTATATTTATTGATGTACAAAATGTAGAATACATCCATTTCTGTAAATACTTTTTTCTTCATATACAGTCTCTATTATTAGCACATCGTCGCCGCGGTATTTCTGTTCCGAATTGCCGCTCGAGTATCACTGCGTAAAAAATCATCATTTTAAGATATAATTGTTTCAAAACGTTTTCTTTCCTACCTGAACTTATATTTATCACGTTTATGTAGATTTAAAATAATAATTCACGTAAACAATGTGCCGTAATTGGATAATCTTTTTATTCCCAACTTGCCTTTTGTCAATCACGGTGGGTGTGAAAAATATTGCCTGTAATAAAGGATGACATATTTAACTCAAAAAATTGTTTGCAAACCCAAGCTATTTGACACAATTACTTCTGAAAGATAACTGTCAATATTGAGTGAATATGCGTATTTGTCTATGGAGATTTTGAGTATCTCTTGTCTTACAAAAGTCAACAGACAATGCATCTAAAGCGCGTAAATATTTAAATTATTGTAATAATTATTGTCCAATGTTCGTTTATTTTCAAATGCAAAAAATGATCTAGATTTATATTTAAAAGTTCCGAATGTTGTGTTTCCAAAACAAAACTAGAGCTATCACTAAATGTGATTAATACCCCCAAAAGACTGCTTTATAAACTGAGAAAGTTCGTAGTAACAGAATACCTTGCAAACAAACTAAAAAGAGATATTGTTCTTGGCAATAACTCTGTAATTTGTCAAGATAGAGTTATGGTTCTTGTACATTGCACTTCCTCTCATTGTGCTTGACCATTTTATGAAGTTGTATTGAATTCCAACCAGAAGTTTTCGAATAATGCTTCGGACAAGGAAAAGTAACAAAGGGCAATAACTCTGTAATGAGTCAAGATTGGGTTATGGTTCCTGTGCACTGCACTTCCTCTCATTGTGCTTGACCATTGTATGAAGTTGTATTGAATTCCAACTAGTAATTTTCGAATTATGCTCCGGACAAGGAAAAGTAACAAAGGGCAATAACTCTGTAATGAGTCAAGATGGAGTTATGGTTCTTGTGCACTGCACTTCCTCTCAATGTACTTGACCATTGTATGAGGTTATATAGAATTCCAAACAGTAGTTTTCAAGTAATGCTCTGGAGAAGAAAAAATAACAAAGGGCAATAACTCTGAAAATACTCTATATAGAGTTATGGTTCTTGTACACTGCACTTCCTCTCATTGTGCTTCATCATTGTATGAAATTGTATTGAATTCCAACCAGTAGTTTTCAAGTTATGCTCCGGACAAGGAAAAGCAACAAAGGGCAATAACTCTGTAATTTGTCAAGATGGAGTTATGGTTCTTCTGCACTGTACTTCCTCTCAATGTGCTTGACCATTGTATGAAGTTGTATTGAATTCCAACCAGTACTTTTCAAGTTATGCTCCGGACAAGGAAAAGTAACAATGGGCAACAACTCTGTAATTAGTCAAGATGGAGTTACAGTTCTTGTGCACTGCACTTCCTCTCAATGTGCTTGACCATTGTATGAAGTTGTATTGAATTCCAACCAGAAGTTTTCAAGTTATGCTCCGGACAAGGAAAAGCAACAAAGGGCAATAACTCTGTAATTAGTCAAGATGGAGTTATAGTTCTTGTGCACTGCACTTCCTCTCAATGTGCTTGATCATTGTATGAAGTTGTATTGAATTCCAACAAGTAGTTTTCAAGTTATGCTCCGGACAAGGAAAATGCAACAGACCGCCCGACCTACCGACCGACCAACCACGGGGTGACTCCTATATACCCCCCTTAACTTCGTTTTGGGGGTATAATTACCGTCTGCTATATTTGGTGTACCGCAAGGTTCAGTTGTGAGACCTCTCTTTGTTGCGAAATATGCTTTCTTTTATATTTAATTCTATAATTTCGTACAGATCACACAAACAACCGGAATATTACGGAAATGCACATTATTAATAAAGAAATCTTGAATATCAAAACGAGTTGCTTGTTCGCAGCGTACTTTTTGTTTTGTCATTTACGATTGCCTCTATTTTTCAGTAACTGCCAACGTCCATGCTTTCCCAGGTACATTTTTTTTAAAGTTATTTTTACTGCAAAGTGTTTTCTATATCAAAGATAAAGCAGCAGGTGTCATGAGATCAAAGAATGCCGCCGCGATGCCCAGTTTCTTTGATCTTAGTGAGCACGTGGTATTAAAAAGAAACAGTTTGAGACATTGACAAAAGATTGATATTTTGGATTATTAAATCATAAGTTTGGAATAGTTAAAGTAAGTTTGATTTTTTAGATTGATTGTGTTGCCGGGGTTGTTTTACTTGATCCTTCAGTATGTTAGTTTGTTGATAGCGGCATCGTAATTTGGGCATCGGGAAGTTTCGAAAAACAATAATTTTTCTATTTTTTTATTGATAATTTAAAGTTAATCAGTAAAAAAACATAACAAATATTCAAGTCTCGACCCAAATGTGGACACCGCGAAACACCGTGACCAGTCACCGCGACCGGACACGTTAATTCGCGGTGACGGGTGACTCAGGGGGGCATCTGGGTGACCAAATTCGCGTGGTCACAATGGCTGGACATCGCAGTGATGGGTGACAATTGAAAAAAACACCTTGCATGTACTGTATCATTAAATTCTGACCAGGGGTTTATGAGATTTAGCATCCACCAGATTTTACTATCTTGAGCCCAAAAATTACCTTTTAACCGAGTGACCCGAAACATGGACCATGCACTAGTGACCAGAAACATGGACCATGCACAACTAGACATTGTACCTATCATTTCTGTTAAGTATCATTAAATTCTGGCCAGGGCTTTTGGAGATTTAGTGTCCACAAGATTTCACCTACAGACGGACAGAAAGAAAGGACTAAATGGTACTTAAGTGGCTATGTTACGTATTTTAAGTATTTATGTGTCTAATTTTAGCCACGTAACAGAATTTTTTAGCCACATAACAGCCAATTATCCTACAGCATGAAAGGAATTTACAATTACATATATGGACAGTTCAGCCACATAACTACTGATTCATGAAAGAGGACAGACAGACGGATGGACGGTGTGATTTTAATATGCCCTTCTTTCGGAGGCATAAAAAGTCAAGGATATAAAAATAATGTAAACTTCCTTATAAGTCATGAACAACAGGCGCGTACTGAAGGAGGCGGGGCTAGGCTAGGGGATCCGTGACACTTGACAAGCTTTAAAAGGAGTGGAATCAGCGCTGGGGGGGTGTATTGGTGGTGATTACTGATTAGCCATGCCAAAAAAGGCAATTGGCCAAGAAATCGGCGATGATTTGCGAGGTGGATCGGCAATCATTGGCCGAGGGAAAGGCAGAAAATCTGCAACCAATCACGAAGGGAGGAGGGGGAAGAAACTATGATGGAAATCGGAGATGATTCACGGGTTGGATCGGCAGTTATTGGCCAAGCGAAAGGCAGAATATCAGGGGCCAATCACAAAGGGTGGAGGGGGAAGAAACTGTCATGGAAATTGGCACTGATTCACAGGCGGGATCTGCAGTGATTAGCAGAGGAAAAGATGGAAAATCAGCACTGGAACGGACCAATTGAGATTTCAAAATTTCCTGAGCCGTGCTCTAATTTTTGTGTTTTTGGAGAGGAAGATTTTCAAAGTTTTTCCTATACCAAGACACACCACAGCGGCATGATTTGAACGAACTTTGAAGAGGTCCATGAGACACTGTTACATGCTAAGTATCTAAGCTCCCTAAGGCAGGGTCAATAATTTAAATAATCTTGATACATGTCCACTAGACAATGCTACATGCTAAATATCTAAGCTCTAGGCCTTGTGGTTTCAGAGAACAAAGATTTTAAAGTTTCTCCTATTTGTTGCCATAGCCACAAGAGTTCTGCATGGAACAATTTTTATAGAGCTTCATGCATCCCTGCCAAGTATATAAAAATTGGCCAAGCGGATTCAGAGGATTATGCTGTTTGAAGCAAAATGTCGACAGTGAACGGACAATTACTCATCCTGAAGGCCTATGGAAAAATAAGTAACCCCCCTGGGCAGAGTCAATTTTGACCCTGGGGTAATATTTTGAACATTGTTGGTAGAGTTGCACTTGGTAATACCACATGCTAAATATCTAAGCTCTAGGCCTTGTGGTTTCAGTGAAGAAGATTTTTAAAGTTCTTCCTATATGATTTGACCCAGTGACCTAGTTTTTGACCTCAGATGACCCATATTTGAACTCGACCTAGACTTCATCAAGGCAGTCACACTGCCCAAGTTTCATGGAGATCCAATGAAAAATGCAACATCTATTGCATACACAAGGTTTTCTATGATCTGACCCAGTGACCTAGTTTTTGCCCCCAGATTACCCATATTCAACTTGATCTACATTTCATCAATGCCACCTCTATTGCATACACAAGATTTTTCTATGATGACAGACAGACCACAGACAGACAGAATGACGGACACCAGGCGATCACAATAGCTCACCTTTGAGGAGTTCTCAGGTGAGCAAAACTAGAGGACAACTATTTTCACAAAAAAACTTGTCTCCCCCTTATGACCTTGACCTTTGAGTTAGGACCCCAAATTATAACGAGAAATTGACCAACGGTCACTGTGACCTTGACCTTTGAACTACTGACCCCAAAAACAATAGGGATCATCTGCTCAATAAGACCAATCATCCTATGAAGTTTGAGGTCTGTAGGTCTAAAGGAACTCTAGTTATCATCCGGAAACGAGAAATTGACAAACGGTCAGTAGACCTTGACCTTTGACCTACTGACCCCAAAAACAATAGGGATCATCAGCTCTATAAGACCAATCATCCTATGAAGTTTGAGGGCTGTAGGTCAAAAAGGAACTCTAGTTATCATCCGGAAACGAGAAATTGACCAACGGTCACGTGACCTTGACCTTTGAACTACTGACCCCAAAAACAATAGGGATCATCTGCTCAATAAGACCATTCATCCTATGAAGTTTGAGAGCTGTAGGTCAAAAGGAACTCTAGTTATCGTCCGGAAACGAAGAATGGACGGACGGACTGGGGGGGGGCCCCCCCGGTTGTGGGTTGTGGGGCAAAAGGAACTCTGTTATCATCCGAAATGAGAAATGACCAACGGTCACTGTGACCTTGACCTTTGACCTACTGACCCCAAAAACAATAGGGATCATCTGCTCTATAAGACCAATCATCCTATGAAGTTTGAGGTCTGTAGGTCTAAAGGAACTCTAGTTATCATCCGAAACGAGAAATTGACCAACGGTCAGTGTGACCTTGACCTTTGACCTACTGACCCCAAAAACAATAGGGATCATCAGCTCTATAAGACCAATCATCCTATGAAGTTTGAGGGCTGTAGGTCAAAAGGAACTCTAGTATCATCCGGAAACGAGAATTGACCAACGGTCACGTGACCTTGACCTTTGAACTACTGACCCCAAAAACAATAGGGATCATCTGCTCAATAAGACCATTCATCCTATGAAGTTTGAGAGCTGTAGGTGAAAAGGAACTCTAGTTATCGTCCGGAAAGCGGAAGAATGGACGGACGGACTGACGGACGGACGGACGGACGGACTGACGGACAGGGCAAAAACAATATGTCTCCCCCCGAGGTGGGGGAGACATAATAATGGCCCTATGACTACCATTGGCTATAATAAAAGGGGTCATGATTCTAACATAATTCGTACAGGTCCACAACACAATGCTAAGTAACATTTCAAATACCTATTATCTGCCTGTCAGCCTTGTGGTTTTTTTTGTGTTTTCCCTATATAAGCCTATGTGAAATCAAGTGGTAGAGGTCCACTAGATAATGCTACATGCTAAATATCTAAGCTCTAGGTCTTGTGGTTACTGAGAAGAAGATTTTTAAAGTTTTTCCTATATAAGCTTATGCAAAACTAAGTGACCACCCGCGAGGGGTCAATTTTGATCCGCGGGTCATAATTTGAACAATTTTGGTAGAAGTCCACTAGGCAATGCTACATGCCAAATATCTAAGCTCTAGGCCTTGTAGTTTCAGAGAAGAAGATTTTTAAAGTTTTTCCTATATTAACCTATGTAAAACTAAATGACCCGCTGTGCAGGGTCAGTTTTGATCCGGGGGCCATAATTTGAACAATCTTGGTAGAGGTCCACTAGGCAATGCCACATGCCAAATATCTAAGCTCTAGGCCTTGTGGTTTCAGAGAAGAAGATTTTTAAAGTTTTTACTATATAAGCCTATGTAAAAACTAAGTGACCCCCCATGCGGGGTCAATTTTGATCCGGGATCATAATTTGAACAATCTTGGTAGAGGTCCACTAGGCAATGCTACATGCCAAATATCTAAGCTCTAGGCCTTGTGGTTTCAGAGAAGAAGATTTTTAAAGTTTTTACTATATAAGCCTATGTAAAAACTAAGTGACCACCCGCGCGAGGTCAATTTTGATCCGGGGGTCATAATTTGAACAATCTTGGTAGAGGTCACTAGGCAATGCTACATGCCAAATATCTAAGCTCTAGGCCTTGTGGTTTCAGAGAAGAAGATTTTTAAAGTTTTTCCTATACTTGTACTTATATTAGCGCAGTTAAATTTTAGCACAAACGCCATGAATTGAGTGGTTTCAACTTATTAGCGCGTACTTGAATTAGTGCAACATCAACAGCGCTAAAATAAGCAATAAGCGGTTTTTAGCCACCAATTTCAGACGAAATACGGAAAGACTCGAAGATTGATGTGAAAGACGTCGCAGTTGACTTGAAACTTTCGACAGTGAAGCCTATTCATGCAAACTGGCTTACTATCGCCCATGAGAGCATGAAAAACTCTACAATAAAAAATGGCTGGCAGCTGACTGATCGACCAGACACGCAAATAAACAGATCTAGGTTTAAAATAGGACATACAATCTAAATTTGTTCATTCACATTCATCTGTATAATAATTGTATATACAGTAGAATCTACAGATGGTGATAATTGTTTGTTTTGACAGCAGTGAAATGCCTTTGTTGTGATGACATTGTAATGAGCGAGACCAGACAAACTGGCTATCTACTCCGAAGGTTTTATATACAATGTTTTACAGACAATGGCAAAGATAAAGAAATGCATATTAATTTACACAGACATATGACTTTTGCATTTAAGTTTGAAACATAGTTGATTTTTCTATTCAAAACTTTCTGAAAAATATTAGTGAATATGAATGCAATAATTGTCACAGTCACAATAAAATGTATTTATCTCTGTTCTGTCTAATAGTAATTATGGTATTTTCAATACGATGAAAAATATTTTATCATTGGGAAAGCCTTCCATTTCAGTCAAACATTAGCACTGGACATGAATGAGCGCACACTCGATCCCGCTAATAGCGCGAAAATTAGTACTCCGCTAATATTAATACACTTACAGTATAGGCCTATGGAAAAACAAGAGGGCCATGATGGCGCTATATCGCTCACCTGACTACCATTTGCTTTAATAAAAGGGGTCAAGATTCTGGCATAATTCGTAGAGGTTCACTACACAATGCTAAGTAACATTTCAAATATCTATTATTTGCCTGTCGGCCTTGTGGTTTTTTTTTAAAAGTTTTCCCTATATAAGCCTATGTGAAATCAAGTGCCTTCCCCCCTCCGGGAAGGGTTAATTTTGACTAGGGGGTCATGATTTGAACAATCTTGGCAAAGGTCCACTAGACAATGCTACATGCTAAATACAGTTGATTCTCGTTATCTCGAATTTCAAGGGACCAGACCTTTTACTTCGAGATAAACAAAGTTCGAGGTAAGAGGAGGGGCTTTTAGTTGTTGCTTTTTTGCGACATATATGGACGTATATGGACGAATAGTGCACAAAATTCCCTGTTTTCAAGACAGACAACTATTTGTATTTATTTTTATTTTTTTATAAAACCCAATCACTATTATCATTTAACCTCTCAAATAAATTAAGTCTTTAAAGTAATTACCGCATTTTTCATCATTAATTACACGTAGTCACCGGCAATTAAAGTAAATCCATGAAAAACAAACAACAATCATTACTACACGTGTGAATTGACGCACCTTTGATCCGTCAGCGACTTTCGCACTTCGATTTAAGGAGTTGACAATACACTGGAATTTGATTGACCGGACCAAAAATCCCTTCGACACATCCAGAGTCTCCATATGTCAAATTTTGTCTTAAAAGGAGTTAAAGTACATAGATAAAGAAGGAAGTTTGACGGGTCTTTAGAATTTCTTCGACTTAAACGGAAATTCGAGGTAAGCGAGTTTGAGATACTGAGAGTCAACTGTATCTCAGCTCTAGTCCTTGTGGTTTCAGATAAGAAGAATTTATAAGTTTTTCATCAAAATTAAGTGACCACCCGTGCCGGTCAATTTTGACCCGGGGATTATAATTTGAACAATCTTGGTTGAGGTCCACTAGACAATGCTACATGCTAAATATCTAAGCTCTAGGCCTTGTGGTAGGAAAACTTATTTGGTATATAACATTATCTAGTGATCTTCCACCAGGCAAGTGGACTTGTACCAAGGTGAGCGATATAGGGCCATCTTGGCCCTCTTGTTAAATGGGTAACTTTTGCCTATAAAAATAGCAGATCGGTAAAGTGTTGGTACCTGCTTAGGACATTTGACCCAAAGTTACATGCCAATGCCACTCTTTTATGCTAAACACCTTAACTTCGATAATTTTGAGCAAAATCCATGCATTTTGGGTGTGTTTTGCACTTTTTACCGTTGAATCCTCTGCATTCAACTTGCATTACTTTCACAAGCATCGATGTCTGAAACAGCCGAATAGCTACGGCCATGCAGGAAAGAAGTGAGCATTCCATAAGAGTATTCGTTTCTTCAGAAGTTGCGATTTACCATATAAAATACACGAATCTGTTATACTGACTTGGGTTTTGTTTACTAAATCAGCCATTTTTTATCGGAGCCCGTTCATTACGTTACTCGGAGCATTATCGTTAAATTGGAGCCAGTGTGTTTTGCCGATACAGTGTGGTCATAATTTGAACAATCTTGGTTGAGGTCCACTAGACAATGCTACATGCTAAATATCTAAGCTCTAGGCCTTGTGGTTTCAGCGAAGATTTTTAAAGTTTTTCCTATATGTTGCCATAGCAAACAGAGTTCTGCATGGAATGGGGTTTTTTGAACAATGTTGGTAGAGCTTCATGCAAGCAAGGTCTTTCAAATAGTATGGTCCGGAAACGAGTGTAATACGATAAATAACTTGCCTCGGATCACATGACAAACATCCGGGTACCCGCGATTTTGGAAAAAGAAAGAAAATATAGATACTTTATATTTACGTATATCTCGATATTTTACCAATCAATTTGACCAACAAAGTGATCCTTAATACAATATATGCATTCCCTTATCATTACATCATATCATATTTTACCGATGTTTCGTTATAGGTGGATTTACGCATTGGAAAGTTGACCTCATACGAACGGGTTTTTTCACAAATGACCTAAAGCCGAAAACAGACCTAATTTTAGCACTTCTTTCCTACTTGCATGGTGTTCATGGGTTTAATGTAACATCTTTTTCTCATAGATTTAAGTCTAATGTACGTCTGTTATGTCTTAGATTTTCGTATTTCACCCGTATTTTAATTTTCTGGGACGGTTAGATCCGTTCAAAATCTAAAAATGGCGTCAATGGTGATTTTTTTTCGCGATACGGTGATATTTTGTGCACAGGTTTTCACTATATATTTAGGGTCAAATGATGGAAAATTGCTAATTAAAATGTAAATTAAGAGTTATTTTTCAACGGATATGAATTAGATTTTTGTTTTTTTATTTGATAACATAATAACATACAGTTTTGTAAGACCAGTTTCGCGAGTCAAATTACCATCCATCGCTAAAACGCGCAAGACGGAATAGCATGGACCGTGTTTAACTCGCGTTAAAGATAAAAGTTAATTATATATAGAGGTTTTAATTTCACAGTTTTACAGAAAATTTAATCAGCTTTCCAATTATGCCATTTTTTTTATTAAATGTGATATTTAAATGACACAATGACGGGCAGTTTTGCATACAACTATCGGACAAATACCAGTTTACTTGCTCGGTGTAATAAATGCACAGTGTAATAAACGCTTGCAGGTAAAAATCAGTAACCGAGACAAGATTATCAGTACATCTACATCTACGGGGATACTCCCAACAATCAATTTCTGATCATAACTGGGAGGTCGGGGCAGTTGTTAAAAGAAAACGCTAAATTACATGATACATGATATGCATGTGTTAAGAGAGTAAAAGTAGTACTATATACAACTTGGTTAAAAATAAAAACAGGACGATGACATTAGTCCATATATGAGTCTAGGCCAGATGTGAAGCACTGAAGATTCACTGTCCTTGATGTTATAAGGCAAGGCGTTCCAGTATCTGATCGTGCGAGCGGAAAAGGAGTTCATATGATACTGTGTTCTTGAAAATGGTATGTTATAGTTAAGATTTCTAGCGACTGTCAGATGGTTATGATCTACAATGACGAGGTTGTGTGATATTTTATACAACATTATTAAGGATGCATGTATTCTTCTCTGTTCTAATGTCTGCCATTTAAGAGTTTCAAGCATTGATGTTACGCTGCTTTGGTAAGAGTAATCATTCAAAACATATCTGGCTGCAGCCCTTTGTACCTTTTCTATCTCATATGATAAGTTTTTCTGCCATGGGTGCCATATGGTGCTGCAGTATTCTAACTGTGGACAGACATATGTTTTGTAGGCAGTTTCTTTGATATTACGGTTGTTACATTGTACATTTCTTTTTATGAATCTAAGAGTGTTACTAACTTTTGAAGAAGTAGATTCAATATGTTTTTATACCCCCACAAAACGAAGTTTGGGGGGCGTATATAGGAGTGAGCTTGTCGGTTTGTCGGTTTGTCGGTTTGTCAGTCGGTCGGTCGGTCGGCCTGTTGGTTTTGGTTTCCAGATGATAACTCATGAACGACGTTACCCTTTTGAATAATTTTTGGTACACACGTGCAACTTCATGAAATACAGGTCAAGTTTAACTTTGGGGTCACTAGGGTCAAGGTCAAGGTCACTGTTACTAAAAATAGAAAAATGGTTTCCACTCAATAACTCAAGTTAGGAGTGACCAATTACAATGAAACTTGGTGTGTAGGTAGCTTGTGTGGAGAGGAAGCTTGGGATTGCATTTGGGGTCACTAGGGTCAAGGTCAAGGTCACTGTTACTAAAAATAGAAAAATGGTTTCCGCTCAATAATTCAAATTAGGAGTGACTAATTGCAATCAAACTCTGTGTGTAGGTAGCTTGTGTAGAGAGGAAGCTTGGGATTGCATTTGGGGTCACTAGGTTCAAGGTCAAGGGCACTGTTACTAAAAATAGAAAAATGGTTTTTGCTCAATAACTTTAGTTAGGAGTGACCAATTGTAATGAAACTTGGTGTGTAGGTAGCTTGGGTGGAGAGGAAGCTTTGGGTCACTAGGGTCAAGGTCACTAGGGTCAAGGTCACTGTTACTAAAAATAGATTTTTATTTATTTTTAGTTTTTAGATTGTTTTAAGCAAAAAAAAAAATTTCAGGGTCAAGGTCACTAGGGTCAAGGTCACTGTTACTATAAATAGATTTTTATTTAATTTTAGTTTTTAGATTGTTTTAAGCAAAAAAAAATTTCGGGGACAAGGTCACTAGGGTCAAGGTCAAGGTCACTGTTACTAATAATAGATTTTTATTTATTTTTGTTTTTTAGATTGTTTTAAGCAAAAAAAAATTTTGGGGGTCAAGGTCACTAGGGTCATGGTCAAGCTCACTGTTACTAAAAATATAAAAAAAAAATTGTTAATTAATTGTAGCAAAAAAAAATTGGGGGTCAAGGTCACAAGGGTCAAGGTCAACCTTACACATTTTGTATGCTATTACAACAATACATTTACACAAGTTATTGTATGTTCTATGTCCTTGTGGCCATTCCTTTCTTATGGTTGCCATACTTCTGTGACAAAGCTGTATTGTGGGGGTATAATTCGTCACTCTTGTGACAGTTCTAGTTTCCAACTAAAGTCATCACTGATGGTAATCCCAAGGTATATAGCATTTTCTGTGGTTTTTAGTTCTTGATTGTGTAATTTATATGGAAAGATGATGTTTTTTCTTTTTTCTGAGATTTTTATGATTTCGCATTTATCAGGATTGAATTCCATAGACCATTTACGCTCCCATTCTTCTAATTTTGTTAAATCATCTTGAAGTTTGTTAGAGTCTACTGATGAGTCGATGGTGAGATATATGATTGTGTCATCAGCAAATAAGCGTATCCTACTTTTAACAGAGTCGGGAAGGTCATTGATGTAACAAAAGAAGAGACATGGGCCCAAGACAGAACCCTGGGGTACCCCTGACAGAACTGGTAAAGAATCAGAATGTGAGCCTTCAACTACTACTGATTGAGAACGATTACTAAGGAAACTTTGAATCCAAGATAGAGATGTTTTGTTGATACTAAGTTTCATGAGTTTATAGAGAAGAAGTTGATGATCGACCTTGTCAAAAGCTTTCGAGAAATCCATTACAATGAGATCTGTTTGTTTTCCAGATTGGTGATTGTCAAAAATTTCTTGTGTAAAGAATAATAGTTGAGTCTCACAGCTGTGTTTGGATCGAAAGCCATGTTGAAAAGGTGTGAGAAGATTGTTGCTATCAAGATGGCGCATGATGTTTGAGACCATGATATGCTCCATTAGTTTGGAGGCTATACAAGTCAAAGAGATCGGTCGATAGTTGCTGGCTTTATGTTTGGGGCCCTTTTTGTATACAGGTGCAACAATAGCAGTTTTCCAGTCATCTGGAACTATACCAGTTTGCAGTGAGTTCTGAAAGACTTTAGTAAGAAAAGGAGCTGTTTCGAAAGAAAGTTCTTTAAGTAGTCTTGGCGACATCTGATCCAGTCCAGACGCCTTGTTAGGATTTAGATCCCTGAGCATTTTCAAAACACCTTCTACAGTTATGTCTATGTCATTCATTTGATTTTCTTGCTGAATTTTGTTATTTTTGAAGAGATTTAATTCACAAAGTTGTTTAAGACTGACTGGTTTAGGTTTTGAGAAGACGGATTCAAATTGTTTGTTTAAGATTGTTGCTTTATCAGATGGTTTGGTATAAGTTTTACCTTCAGATTTTAAGGGTGCAACACCATGATTGTCTGTTTTTTTATGTTTTACAAAAGAATAGAACTTTTTGTTTTTACCAGTCTCCACAGTGTCCTAGCGTACAGTAAGCCGAAACGGAAGTTGCTGATCTGTACGCTGATGATCAGTTAGTTATTGGCACAAATTGAAGCCACCACGGTCTAGATTTTGTATTGAAAGTTTATCTAAATCGTCTTTTTTGAAGGAGATATTTTTGGGGTAAGTGTACCAGTTATTTATACTTTTATTGTGATCATCTTTGCTTCAAGTAAGGTGTAGTATAGTTGCAATCGGCCTTCGTTCCCAGTTTGATCACTGTCAAATTGACAAACGGCCAAAGAAAATTTGACTTTGTGTTCGCATATTTCATTGTATATATAGTTTCTGGTCTATAATTGTACCGGCATGGAAGAAAAAAATATTTTTCTGACTCGTAGACTTCCTTGAATCAAGACTGAATGACTTGATACAGAAAAAATAACTGTTTTGTTCCTTCACTGAAAGTGACTCGACTGTACGCCTAATTGCAACTGTACACAATCGTTAGTTGTGCAGAAGTATAAAAAAAAAACTGTACGCTTAGTTGTCGAAATAGTAAAATTTTTCTGATAAATTTTGTGTTTGATTATATCATTAATGAACGATAACAAGTAGAAATTAATGTTATTTCTGTCATGGTTTCCACGTTTCAAAAAGCCGCTACTAGTTGCATTTTTCCCACTCCAAGTAATTTTTCGTGTATATCGGGCCTGTTCAAGACGATTTAATGTATGTCCGGGTCCGTATTTGCATCCTTACTACAGATGAAGCATGAAATACTAGTTTTGAACTTGGTCCCAATATAAGGTTACATTAGGACCCAGTTTTGAACAATAAAAGCCGATTTGAAAATCAATCAATCACGCTGATATTTGTGTCAAAAAAAGAGCTCAAACATTTTAGTGGCACTGGAATAATTAAACTATACTGTGTCGAATCATTAGATACGTCTTTACTTTGAACCTATTGTGAATCAATGACGGGCGCCATATTGGCAGGAACCCAAAACTGATCAGCCAATATTTTCTCCGAGTTTTATTATTATTAACAGCAAAAAATAGATAGATTTTATGTAATTGCTTACAATTTCATTTGTGTCTTTTTAGGTTTGCCTCCAGAAGATGTTATATTGGTAAAGAATGACCGTTGGTTGAATTGACATATTAGGACCATGTGGACTACCTCATCAATTGGTCGAAAATAACATATCCTGGCATTCAGAGTTATGTATGGTTACAATTATGTTGAAACGGATGAATAGGTGACCTTTTCCTTCGTTGTATGATTGGCATACATTATGCAAGCCAACCAGGTATTCGAAGAACAGACTACTTAGCACTGATTGGCGCTTAAGCAATAATGAAAGTAAAACAGGACATTGTACAAGTCCATCATGAAACGGACGAAGCTGCAATCATATATCCGTCATCATATAACCTGCAAGCATACATGGTGTTGGACGAGCAATATGTATCGGCAAAGAAGTGACTTGCGGGAAGGAACTGCGAAGTTGTTGAACCATGATAAGGATATAGAGATAAAATTCCAGGGACAAAGTTAATGATTACGATTCATCAATATTGAGTGACAAGTTAATGCAAAACTGTGACAAAGTCCCATGCACATACTAAACAGTATCCTGAAAAATATTGTAACTAATTCATGTAAGACATATCAAATTCGATGTGCTATAAAAGCAGAAGGGTAGCTAGGGTAACTTATAATGTATTATTATAAATATGTTGTCAGCAAATGTATTCCCCCGCTACAAATATAGAGGTTGGATCTTGAAACTACCCAATACATTCTAGAAAAGTTACAGTCATATTGTTACCAAACAAGGAACACAATGAGAATATAAGAATTTATTGTTCTAAATTTTCTATACTGTTTAATATTTCTTTTGTAATTTTAGCAAAGTTGCATGCATCCTGTTTAATACATATATGTTATAATCATTGCAAGTGCAGACTATGTGTTCAGCATTGAATCAGAAATCAACAGAAACACTCAAATTGTAGAAAAAAGTAAAATTGGCCATGCCACTGCATATTTGCTTCATCATACTTTATTGAATTTTTAATGGATTTTCTTTTAGGAGTCATTCATTTATTTTTTACATGTACAGAGGAATTTTGAATCAGTGAAGAATGAGTGGTGGTTAATAAAGAGGATAATAAAATAATATCAAGTTTTATATCGTCAGGTGGTTGCATTCTTCTTATCCTATCCAGCAGTGCTTATGAATACTGTACACTGCCTTAACAATTTAACATGGCCATAATCATAATTGCAACACATTGACAGTATGTACATGTACACAAAAGTCCAATGGTTTTGAAACGGAAAACCGCTCTCCCATATCCATAAATGACGTCTGGTTAATACCAACAGAATCTGGTCTTTCACATTTAGTTTATATGGCAAAACTTAGAGAAAGAGTAGAAATCAGTCATTAAGACAAAAAAGCTAAGTCCTGTATAACCGTCCAGTAAAAAGTCAGTATCGTTTGTAATGCTGTCTGCACTGAATTCTTTGACAGAAAGCTGAGTTTTGGTGTATCTTGTCCACTTAGATCTACTATAGAAATAACAGTGATCAAGTGCAACTCAGTCAATTTTATGTGTACACTTATCGACCATTACTGCCTCAATTTGATTATTTCTCAATTCTGTAAAACAGTGTGCATCAACCTGCATTACACTGGTCATTTTGGCAGTGGTGTAGCAATAAATGTTTTATCATTCTCCCATTGCAATGGGGAAAAGTCACAATTTTCAGTCTGCATTGGCGTTAAATTGGATCCTTTGTAGAGTAAACCATATGTAATGATGGCATTCAGGTGCCCTTAGTTGGTTGCCCATCCACAGAATGTATGGAACACACCTGTAAAATTTAAACAAACACATTTCAGGAAACCATTATCTATATACCGGGAAAACAGTGCAAATCTAATTAAAATAAAAATGTATTTAATCTACATATAGCTCATTTTTCTCTTGGAATTCTTACTGACTGACGGTATGAGATTGCATTGTTGTTTTCTAACACTCCAATAGTAAGTATGCATTACAAACCCGGACATATATCAATCGTCTTGAACAGGCCCAATATACATGAACAATTACTTGAAGTGGATAACAACTGCAATAGCGGCTTTTCGAAACGTGAAAATCATGTCAGAACATTAATTAAATCTATAAATATTTTGACCAGACACAGATCTTCAAAGATATTTATAACACTAATAATGGCATAATATGGCCAATCAATGTGACCAATGAATGCGTAATTTGGCTTGTAAACTTGATCCTAGTAAATCGAACATATGATTTGGTTTTATTCATAAGAATTCTGAATATTATTTTGTTGAAACTAATCGTACAGTCTTATATTGAAATGTTGCAACTAAGCATACATTCGTGTCACTTTCAGTGATGGAACAAAACAGTTATTTTTTCTGCATCAAGTCATTCAATCTCGATTCAAGGAAGTCTACGAGTCAGAAAAATATTTTTTTTCTTCCACGCCGGTACAATTATAGACCAGAAACTATATATACAATGAAATATGCGAACACAAAGTCAAATTTTCTCTGGCCGTTTGTCAATTTGACAGTGATCAAACTGGGAACAAAGGCCAATTGCAACTATACTACACCTTACTTAAAGCAAAGATGATCACAATAAAAGTATAAATAACTGGTACACTTACCCCAAAAATATCTCCTTCAAAAAAGACGATTTAGATAAACTTTCAATACAAAATCTAGACAGTGGTGGCCTCAATTTGTGCCAATAACTAACTGATCATCAGCGTACAGATCAGCAACTTCCGTTTCGGCTTACTGTACGCTAGGACACTGTGGTCTCTGAGTCATTAGAAAAGATTACTGATTCTAAATACTCCAAGTATGATTTGCGTATTTCTTTTCGGATGGTGGCTTTAAGAATAGTAAGTCGTTGTCTCATTTTACTATAGTGTTCTTTTCCTTTAGCCTTTTTACATTTAGTGTGTAATTTATCTCTTTTATGTATTATTTTAGTGATCTTTTTTGTTACCCAGGGAAGATCACTTCTGGGTTTAGTCAGTTTAGTTGGTATGTGGTTTTTAGATAGCTCATTCATTTTATTTTTAAATTTTTCCCATAGCATGTTTGGGTCGTTAGATGAGAGTTTATCAAAAACCTCTTCAAAGTATTCATAGAGATCAGATTTGAATGAATTCCAGTTGGCTTTTTTAAATTGTTTGATTTCACGTTTTACTTGCAGAGGTCTACCAATTTTGATGTTCATTTCATGAAAGACAATATTATGATCTGACGATCCAAGACTAGGTAATATTTTGGTAGAATGAACTTGTGAAGGCTGGTTTGTCAAGAATAAGTCAAGAACATTGTTTTCTCTTGTGGGTTCTTTTACTACTTGATCTAGGTTGTAATTTGTGAGATTTTCCAAGAATTGCTCATATAATAATTTAAATTTACAAGAATCCCTAACTGTACCAGATGTCCAATCTATATCAGGCATGTTTAAATCGCCCAGTATCCAAACTATACTGTTTCTAGGTATATTCTGTAGAGAGTTCCACAAGGACGACAGGCTATTTTGATCATTCTCATGAGGTTTATAAAATGCTGATAAGTAAATAGTTTTGACCCCCGGGATGCTTAATTTTGTCCATACTATATTAAAATCTGAATCAGCCTTTAAGTCAGGTTATTCTTCACAAACAAATCTATTAGAAACAGCTAACATTACACCGCCGCCTTTACCACTGGTTCTATCATCTCTGAAAACTTGAAATTGGTTATTTTCGGGATATATTTCAGATGAACAAATATTTGGTTTCAACCATGTTTCAGTGAACGCTATTATATCAGGTTTTATTTGGTCCAATAGTAGGTGAAATTCTGGAATTTTATTTCTTATTGATCTGCAATTTATATTCAAGATGGTTACACGTTCATCATTGAATTTTCTTGTGGATGCTTTATATGGGATAGTGTTTACATTTTTTGGAACTTTTTCAGGAGATTCTGCTGTGATTTTAGTATTTTTAGGTGTTGATGTAAAATTAGGTTTCAGATGATGGTATGATCTGTTTGGTGAGTTAGTTTGTTCCGAGTTGCTATTGAGGTCTGATATGTGATGGTCAGGTGTGATATTAGAGGAATACTGTTCTATGGTAGAGAAGCTGTTGGTATCTGCTAAGGTATTCAGTGAATCCATCAGGCGACCGGAATAGTTAGGGAGGCCACATCGCAGGCACAACCAGACGAGCCGAGAATCTGAGAGTTTCTCATATGTGCTGTCACCCATCCCACAGTACGATAAGACATTTATAGAGGGCGTTTGCGGACCATACTATTTGAAAGACCTTGATGCAAGGAACATCCCTGCATAGTTTCATCACCATTGGCCTAGTGGTTTCAGAGGAGATGTCATTTGAATCAATATGTTGATGGATGACGGACAATCATCCATCAGAAAGAAAAGCTCACCCTGGCAAAGCCAGATGAGCCAACAAGACCCCCCCCACCACCCCCCAAATGCCAAATATCTAAGCTTTAGGCCTTCCTGTTCTTGAGAAGAAGACTTTTGGCCTGGGGACTGAAAGTCCCCTAGGCCTAAGTTAGCATACCACATTTCAAACACTGCTGACAATTTAACTGTGCTATGTGCGAATAACAACTGTAAACATGTGCTATGCGAAAGTATTGCAAGACAGACCAGATCAATCTTCTGTTTGAATGTCGCATATGATAAGAACATATTACAAATAAAAAGAGTACATACAACTTCAAACGATTGCAGAAAGGTATAATATAGCTTACGGGCTGCATTACACATTTTTTCTGTTTTAGAAATTAATGCGCTGTTAGCTGATTACGGAAGATAATCATATGCATATCACGGAAAAGTACGGATATTTACGGAAATTTACGGAAACGTACGGAGCTCGATATAAGAGTTTGTAGTTTGATTTTTAAATTTCCGATGTTATTTCATTGACAACTTTGTTATTTATGAACGATTACATATATATTTACCTAAAAATAAATTTCTCTAAAAAAAAAGATATAATTTACGTACATTCCTGAGAAGGAACTCACGTGATCAAAATCACCCGCCATTTATCGAGGACGCTGCATGTCAAGGCCCAGTGAACGGTTTCACGGATTACAACTACAAGGTAACCCAGAATCATTTTTGGTTTTCTCTGTTATACACATTGTACAGTACTGTATTTATATTTCATTGCTGGTATTGCTTTGTTTATTTCTGTTTCAAGGTCTTGTCCTTGGTACACAATAATTTCCGATCCACATCATCAGATCATATCGCTTGAAGTTGTACAAAGTGCAGATCGAATGAATTATTTTTATTGGCTTAAACAATTTATAATGTTGACTATGTGATTATTTTTCATTCAACGTACGTTTTATAATAAAACAAACTTCCCTGCCACCCATATATTTGTGAATCATTCATTCTGTGTCATATATTTAATTTCGTCCTCTGCACATTTCGACCCGCGCTTTAGGTAAGGTTCAGCGCAAAACACGTAGGTCAAAAGTTGTTTTTCGGGGAGTTAACCTATAGCCCCCAGGCCTTCAGCGCTCACAGCGCTTTGATTGTCTTTCTGTTGCCATAGCAACCAGAGTTCTGCATGAAATGGAATTATTTGAACAACTATGAAAGGACTTCATGCAAGCAACATCCTTGCCAAGTTATATCATCATTGGCCTATTGGTTTTAGAGGAGATGTTTGAATGAAAATGTTAACGGATGTACCATGTACGACGGATGGAATGCGATCCTAATAGCTCAGTGCCAGGTGAGCTAAAAAAGGGGCATAACTCTGTCAAAAACTACCTTGACCTACAAAATATGGCGGCAATACAACTCTTTTGTCATTAGGAATACAATTGTAAAGTTTGATGAAGAAATCTGAAGAAATGGCAAAGTTATAGCCAACATTAAGTTTATTTTGATTTTAAATACATTTCACCTCTTGAAGTTAAAACTATAATAGATAAATTAGATATTTCTAAGGCAACAGGAGAGGACGGTATTTGCCCGAGAGTTTTAAAAATGTGTGCAGACTACATAACCACACCGATTGCAAGTGTAATCAATAATAGCGTTGACTTAGGAATATTTCCAAACACATTAAAGTATGCCACAGTCATACCTATATATAAATCTGGACCAAAAGATCCTCCAAACAATTATAGACCCATTTCAATTCTTAATACAATATCAAAGATATTTGAAAGACATGTTGCAAACCAACTAAACGATTTTCTTGACGATACAAATATTCTGCATGCAACTCAGTCTGGTTTCCGCAGGAAACATTCATGTCAAACTTCTTTGACGTCCATGGTTGAACAATGGCTGAAATCTTTAGATAATGGAAAACTTGTAGGCAGTATATTTCTTGATTTTAGAAAGGCTTTTGATTTGGTCGATCACGAAATTTACTTCTGCATAAATTGAAGCTTTACCACTTTTCTGATAAATCAGTATGCTGGTTTAAATCATATCTGTGGAACAGACAACAAGCCGTCAAAATCGGTGATAAAAAATCTCATAATTCAACTGTAATAACCTGAGTTCCCCAGGGTTCGATGTTAGGACCTTTGCTTTTTCTCATTTATGTTAATGATCTTCCATTACATGTTTTGAACTCTGAAGCTGATATGTATGCCGATGACTCGACAATTTACTACTGTTCAGAAAACATTCAAGATATTGAATCAAACTTACAAAAAGACCTAAAAAGTATTGAAAAATGGTGTTCCTTGAATAATATGGCTTTAAGTCCAAATAAAACAACATCTATGCTTCTTTGTTTTTAAAATTTTTCTTATATAAGCCTATGTAAAACTAAATGACCTGCTGTGCGGGGTCAATTTTGATCCGGGGGTCATAATTTGAACAATCTTGGTAGAGGTCCACTAGACAATGCTACATGCCAAATATCTAAGCTCTAGGCCGTGTGGTTTCAGAGAAGAAAATTTTTAAAGTTTTTCCTATTTGTTGCCATAGCAACCAGAGTTCTGCATGGAATGGAATTCTTTGAACAACGTTGGTAGAGCTTCATGCAAGGAACATCCCTGCAAAGAGGAGATGTCGTTTGAAGGAAATGGTGGATGGACGGACGGACGGGCGATGGACGCCGGACGGAATGTGATCCTAATAGCTCACTCTGGCACTTTGTGCCAGGTGAGCTAAAAAGGTGTAAAATTTAAGTATCAACTACAGAGTATATTAACCATCGAAGGATCAATCTAAAGTGACATCTGCATCATAAAGCAACAAAGCTAGCAATTTATTTTAACTAGAAACATCAGAAAATGTCAGCAATGGCTCGTTACATCACGCAAATCTTGTATTTTATGCCAACATTTCTCATGTTTTCCCACTTTAAAAAATGTTTTGGTGGCACAAAAAGTAAGACAGTGACCCTTGTTTCTATTTGATAAAAATGCTTTAAATTGGTTTAAGATTCAATAGCACTTTTTTTAAAAACATCGTTTGTTTTTTTCCATGTTTTTTTTTCAAGGCGATCACTCCTATATAATTATTTCTATACTTATTGGTTTAATGAGTATCCTACACTAGAGGGTTTCATATATTTCTATATTGACTGGTTCAACATACTTCTACACTAACTGGTTTAACATGTATCCAACACTTGACAGATCACATATTCCTACATTGACTAGTTCAAAATATTTTTATACTTACTGGTTTAACATGTATTCTAAAGTTCAGTTCTTTATTACCAGCAGCAATGACTACCCTAGAACCAGCTTGTGGATAATCAGCTGTACACGGATGAAACTGTACAAATCCATAATGCTTTAACGTTCTTGCCAACCGAAGAAACTGAAAGAGAGTCAAGTGATAAAAGTGTATGCATACATTCAAATTGATGAAGCTTAAACAAAGTTATAACAAACTCGTTTATAACGTAGTCTTCATAATACAGAACTTTGAACATTGACACTATGAGCAAGTACAGCAAGTACAGCAAGTTTCAGTTGAATATCTTAAGTAATGAAGAAGATGTTTAAAGGATTACTTTTTAAAAACCTTTACCAATGCGAAAGCTGAAGTCGGGGCTAATGCAATAGCCTCCCTATTCTTCAAAAAATTGCGCTAAAAATTAGATTCTGACCATTAGTTTCAAATAAATTTTTAATGATTTTCCATACATTATACAGAGAAAACAGCCCCATCTGACAGGGCACCTCATTTTTTAAGGGATCAACTTCAGTGTAGCAATTTTGGTAGAGAATCATATTTGTCAAATGAAAATTAAATTCTGACATGTGCCTTCAGAGAAGATTTTTAAGTTTCTGTAAAGATTATATGGCGGAAACAGTACCATCTCCCTGGGGGCTTCATTTTTTAATGGATTAACTTAGGGAGTCGTCAGGTTATCATTTGTGATGCGCGACAAATGCAGTAAAGATCATTGTGAGAAAAACACTTGCAAAGATACTATTTGGCAGGTAAATTATCAAGTGTATACCTTTACTATATAACAATACATCACTGAGATTTAAACATCCAGATTTAGGTTTGCTACATAATTATATTTAAATACCATACAATAGAAATACTATTTACAAATTATGCATAATGTCACAAAAGTTTGCAGTATATTCTCTTTATTTTTATTTTTTCATTTTTTGTAAAGCCCTTTAAGCAGCTTCGCACACAGGTCGCGGCGAGTCACACTTTGTAGGCCGTGTTTGTTCACCATTCGTTTTGCGTTGTTCCGACATTTCAATTGGAAACAGGAATTTCACAGGTAGTCTTATTACACGACCTGATGCCAGCTGCACTTCCGCGGACTGTACATTCCCGTCACTGCTTATTCCTAATTTGTTTATTCTACCAATTTTCTAACAACTCCGCGTAAGATCGTCTTTCACAAGATTTATGTCCCCTTCATACGGCTGCGCCAAGGACTGAATCCTAACAGTTTTTAATTTTGTTTGTGTCCTTTCCCTCAAGGTCAACAAATAGGATAGTCATCTCTCCAGATTTTCCAAAATTTGTGAAGTAATAATTGGCCTTTATGCCACATGACTAGTAATTTATCGGCGAAACTTGTCCAGGGTAAGTAACTATTGTCATCGTCATCATTGTCGATATAAGGTACGCTAACTCTTGGATTTAAGGTAAAGAAATGGTTTGGAGTCAATGTGATATTTAAATTGATGTCGTCACTAACATAGGCTAACGGTCTTGAGTTAAGTATGGCTTCAACTTCTTTCAAAACTGTGGTCATTTGAAGTAATTTTCGACCCAGCGTTTTACTAAGTGGTCTTTTGACAAAGCCAACTAGCCTTTCATAACATCCACTGAACCACAGTGCTCGTTCAACAATGAAATGCCATTTGATTTTCCTTTCAGACATGTAACTAAGAACATGCTCATTTTTCAACATTCGAGTCCAAAGCAAATCAATTGTGGCACTAGCTGTTTTGAATTGTAATGCATTGTCCTAATTACTTCATTCAGAACACCTCTCTGGGAAATGAACCTTCTAAAGACAAGGAGAAACTTGTCAGTGGACATGTCTTGTACAAGTTCCAAATGAATGGCGCGGATGAGCGGAACTAGAGAGAACTCCGGTGTTTTTGTTTCCATGTTTCTTCAGATTGTATATGAATCTCTGCACATAGGCCGTTACGCATATAAGCTTTGTGATAGAAGTGTATGACCCATAGTCAATCTCAAACGGAACAATCGTTTCTAAGTTCAATATAAGTACACCTGTTGCACTTTTCATTTCTTCACTTTGCATCTGTTGGATTTCAGTACATGCACATGTACTTGGCATACACATTTCTGAGGCTATGTCGCTTGGATAGTTTGAACACAATACCCTTAACCAAGATGGACCTTGCCACCACAATGCATTTTCAGAGAGTTTTTGCAGTGTGGTTCCGCGTGTAGCAACATCAGCTGGATTTTCTTTCGTCTTAACATATGAGAATGTAATATCTCTGTGTGTCTTCATCTCATTTACTCTATTTCTCACAAATACTTGAAGATCCTTTTCTGACGAAATCCACTTAAAGACACACTGTGAGTCTGTATAAAGATGTTAATGATGTAATGTCAGTTTAAGTTGACACTGAACAAACTTAATGCACCTAACACCAATCACAACTGCCATTATTTCTAGCTTAGGTATGGTCAAAGTTTTCACTGGAGCAAGCCTTGATTTAGAAAATACTAGCTCAACCTTTGTTTCAATGGTTGAACTTTGGCGCAGATTAGCTGCTGAATATGCCTTTTCAGAGGCGTCACAAAAACATATTAAACTATAATTCACACAACTATCTCCGTCACTTGTAACACATCTCTGTAATCTGTAACTTGATAGTTCTTCAAGATCACCTTTAATTGTGTTCCACTGTAATACAATTTCCTCTGGTATTTCATCATCACAATCAAGCCCTAATTGCCAAAGCCATTGTATAAGTAACTTTCCGCTGAGAATCACCGGTGAAAATAACCCAATAGGGTCAAACCTCCAAGCTACGTTCTTTAGTATAGAACATTTGGTTGGAATTGTAAACTTCGAAGCTATGGTCTTTAATATAGAACATTTGGTTGGAATTGTAATGTCACTGGCTTCAGTCGATTTCAGTGACATCGTATCATCCTTAGGATTGCAACACAAACCTAGTACTGATATTGACCCAGCATCAGCTCTGTCATCACGTGGTATGTAGTTATTCACAATATCACTATTGGATATCCATTCTCGTAAATTCAAAGAAGCTTCTTTGAACATAAACTTTACTTCCTTTTAGAAATGAATCACAAAATCTTTACTCTTGTATATTACTCGAATCCACTGTAGGTGTATCAATGTCCAGTTGAATGTGTACAAATTTTGGTACTTTAACAGAGCATTTTTGTTAAAGTTCTTTATGTTCTTGGCATTCCATTAGCTCCCTTTGCTGCTGCATTGTCTAAACACTAACTGTTGCATTTGTTCCTGCAGATCTATAAGCCTACTACTTTCGGTCTTGACTTCAAGGTTATTTCCGTCCAAACTTTCATATTTTCAGTGAACTGTTCTAGCTCAATCAGGCAGTTTTCCACATGTTGTATTAGTTCACAGTCTTCGTCAACTATTTTCTCTACACTGGATCACTATCTTCTAACACGTCGGTCAGTTTCCACATTTCAACCTCCAATATTTTGCTGTAACATTTCAGCAACTCCGCACATTTATTTTCGAAAGCAATAGGATCACTTTCTGCCTTTCACCATATATTAAACCTTTAGCAATATCAATCTCCATGTTCAGACAGTACCTTGTTCGCACTGCTTTTATTCTTGACACGTTCGCCATTTTACCTTGAATTTCCAAACACTTTGAATATACAGCACAACACAGTAAACAAAATCAGTGCGACACTATTCTTATTTTCTTTACTTATTAAATGTTATTCAATTTCCATCATTTGTCGTTTTTTATCTTCCTTTTACACTCTAGATATTCCCGATCTTTCCAGGGTTCTGGCACCAAACAATGCGGCGACGTTTTTGTTGTGACCACATCGGAATTAAACTTACTTCAGATCTTATAGAGAGCACAAATAAATAGTTCATTCAAAGTTTTATACTTTATTCCAAAACTCCTTAACAGATTTAATTTAAACTGTTAATTCAGTCTAATATAACCAAACGTTTATTTACTCAATTCTAAATGATCTACATGCTCTAAATGTTCTGAATGTTCTGAATGCTCTAAACTATAAAGGAAAATTGCACATTATATATAGTTTCACTAACACATAACCCATGAAAAACACGTGAAAAAGGGAATGATTTAACATCAGAAAGAACGTGAAACATGAAGACACCGACAGAACCATCACCGTCAGTAACACACTTTATGTCGTTAGTAATATACTTTAAACTGTAAATAGTCGGCAATAGGGATGTAATTGATTAAAATTTTTGTATCGATATATCGATTTAGAAATATCGACGATACAGCGATATATCGATACATGGGCGTAAAAAGTCACTGACTACATATTCTACCAAATCTCTTGACTTTATTTGTACTAAACATATGGTTCTGGTCTATGATATATATCAACCCTTGCTGAATATTTTTGCCAATGAGACCACATTTCATTAAATTAAATCATTCGTTAGAAAAACACGGAACTCTGGGTAGAGTGATTGTTTATATTCTGGTTGAGTTTTGATGGAATTTTCGAACGTGAAACTGTAGATCATTGCACGGTAAAACATTATTCGATATACGATTTTTCAAAATGGCAATCGATATCGAATTGAAAGTGTTTAATCGTTGATATATCGATATCGTTTGAATCGATTACATCCCTAGTCCGCTATACACTGTCGAGAATACAATAACTTTAACATATTTTAGCTTAAATCATGATGTTCACGACAAAAATCTTGGTAGAGGTTAACTAGGTTTTGCCACACGCCAAATATCTAACCTCTAAGCTTCCTGTTCTTGAGAAGTTTATTCCTTTCTGTTGCCATGGGAACTTAAGTTCTTGAAGGAATGGAATTATTTGAACAACTATGAAAGGGCTTCATGCAAGGAACATCCCTGCCAAGTTATATCATCATTGGCCTAGTGATTTAAAACATGTCTTTTGAAGGAAAATGTTAATGGACGTACAACGTATGCCTGTTCCAGGTGGGCTAAAAATACCTTCAGATGAATGTGTAACATGGGAATCTACTGACGTTAAAATTACGGTTTTGATGTTACAAACGTCATTAAGAAGAATGGCAATTGGTGTTATCTGAAAACTATCATGATTTTAAAAGTAGTGGGTAGATTCACTTGAAAATTTCAATCCATAGTCAACAGACATTTTAGAAAACATCTAAAACAAAATGTGTGATTTTTACTCATCTGCATACATACTCCAAGTCACAATTCTGTTTAATTTAATGCTTAACACTGTGAACACTGCTAAGATTACCTATCACAAGCAATACCTCTCGTTTTGATCCTTTCTGCTGTAAAGACTTCAGATGTTCTTTCTGGTCATTAGAAGCCCAAACCCATTGCCTGTCTGTATCACTCACAGCCTAAATAAAGAGATTATTTAACACATGTATGCCCTGCTAATGGCAATAAAGGTCACAATAAAAAAGAAGGAAGTTTCTCCTTTTTGTTTCTATGACAACCAGAGTTCAGCATGGAAATGAAATTCTTTGAACAACTTCGGTATAGATCTATGCAAGCAACATCCCTTCCAGGTTTCATCAACATTGGCTTCAAAATCAATAGGGATCATGACCTATGAACTTACTAATTTTGAGGACATTAGGCCAATGCATTCTCTAGATATTAACTGGACAAGTTTTTTATTGTTGAAGGTCATGGTGGCCTTGACCTTTGACCTCAAAAATCAAAAGGGTCATCTTCTTGTCATAACAAACCTACCAACAAAGTTTGAGGACACTAGGCAAAGCCTTCTATAGTTATTGATCAGAAAAATGTCTCAATGACCTTGACCTTTGACCTGCTGACTAGAGGTGAAACGATTCATCACAGTTCATGATACACCGCAGCTTCTTTTACTTTCACAGTTTACGGCATGCCATTACCAAAATTCAGTTCGGTACGGTACGGCTCAGTATTTACTGTTGGTATTTAGTGTACAGGAAAGTAACCCCTTTGAAGAGCTCAAATAAACCTTTTTTTATGTCGATTTTCATTGGTTTAGAAATATTGATTAACCAATGGTGGCGCATGATTTAATTATAGTTCGGCAAGCTTACTAAAATATCTGCCCATTCATATTCCCACAGAACTGAAAAATGGGTTAGAAATGTTTTGGTAGCCAGTTTAGCAATATTTTGGTTTTGAATTGGTACGTGGGAATGAAAATATAGTATGCAAACCTTATGCAAATTGCAGCCAACTACTTTTATCTTAATAAATATTTCCATCCACTTGTTTATTCAGACTTTATATCCATTCAACTTCTTGGAACAGTATATGTATAGTATCGAACCGTTACCTATCATATCGTAACTGTATATCGTGATATGTATCTTATCGTGAGAAAAGTGTAGCATTACACCTCTACTGCTGACCACAAAATCAATAGGGGTCACCTACCGGTCATGACCAACAAAGGACACGTGGTCAGTGCATTCTCTACATATAGATCAGACAAGATTTTTCTGTTTAAGGTCATTGTAACCTTGACCCTTGACCTGTACATCTCAAAATCAATAGGTGTTATATACTTCTCATGGCCAACCAACCTACCAAGTTTGAAAAACCTAGCCCAAATCATTCTCTAGTTATTGATCAGACAAGGTTTAGTCTACCTACATACTAACAGACTGACCAACATGTGTAAACCAATATCACCTCCATCTTCAATGGGGCTTAGGGGATATAATAATTAGATTCTTTCTTTCCGACAGTTCACAGAGTGAAACTGTGGACTGTAGGTAGTATACATGTATATGAAAATACAACAAGATACAAGAGGGCCAAGATGGCCATAAAACATTCACCTGGTAACCACTGACCATTACAGGGTTGTAAAAAACAAAGAACAATATTTTTTAAAGTACTACCTAATATAAGTCTTTAAAAGTCTGTACAAGAGGGCCAACATAGCCCTATATCGCTCACCTGGCTATTATTGGCTATAATGCAAGGTCAACAATAGCAAAAGGGGTCAATTTTGACCCAGGGTTCATGATTTGAACAATCTTGATAGACATTCACTTGGCAATGCTACATGCTAAATATCTAAGCACTAGACCTTGTGGTTTCAGAGAAGATTTTAAAAGATTTTCCTATTTGTTGCCAAAGCAACCAGAATTCTGCATGGAAAGGAATTCTTTGAACAATTTGAGTAGAGTTTCATGCATGGAACATCCCTGCCAAGTTTCAGATTCAGAGAAGATGTCTTTTGAAGCAAAATGTTGATGGACAGACGACAGACAATCATCCATCTTAAAAGCTCACTCTGGCACAAAGTGAGCTAAAAGTCACAGTTTTTCAACAAACATTTCAAAATCATTACTTACACACAAAGGTTACCCATTACAGTAAGTATGCTATTAAATTCAGAATTTAATAACATTGTATTAATGATATTTCTGACTTCAATATAATTTAAGACTTGGTAGATATCAGATCACTATTCATATAACACTACTTACCAGGCCAAAATGCAGACACTGAAATCAATAAAGTGGTGGAACCTATGTTCGTGGTATTTAAGGCTATTTACAGAAGAAAAGAGTAAGACATTTTTCAGGGTATATTCAGCATGGACAGTCAATGATATGCTTTTACGTCAAACGTACCCATAGCTGCTCGTGCAGCTCTATGACGTCACAGCAGCCGATACAATAAAACTGTTGTACTCTTTATCTATTTTGCTAGAAAAATTTTAAAACATAAACATCAAAGTCTCCCAGTTTAAGTTAGTATTTTGATAAAACTTATTTCTATTGTGTAAACAAAAAATATTTTCTATGGAAACTGTTACAAATTCATCATTAGAAAAGCTAATTTCAAGATTTATCACACTTTTTCATGGCTGTCAAATTTATGAAATAATGCGCGAAAGTGATGCAACTTTATCTTTATAACACTTTTAAGTCTTCTAATCAGGATCAGTTTTATAACAATATGTCTGTTTTATATAATGCATTTTTAATGAAAATATAAAAATTATGAAACTCTAAAGCGAAAGGTTACGCATGATATTAATTTTACTGGCTGTCATCATGAACAACGGACACTTTTCCCTAGGGTGTGTGGCTGTACCTGTACAGTGTACCAAGACTTAGGAAATTTTGAAGTCTCAATCGGTCTGGGCTGGCCAATCAAGGTCGATTCCACGTCTCTATCTCCACCCTCGATCACAAACCATCACTGGTTCCTACCCTTCTGCCTTCCTGATTGGCCACAAATTTCCCGCCTTTTCCATGGCCAATTACTGCTGATCCACCCCGTGAATCATCGCTGCTTTCCATCACAGTTACTCCCCCCTTCATGATTGGCCGCCGATTCTCTCCATTTCCCTCTGCCAATCACGACCGATTCCCCCCCCTCCCCAATCATTGCCGATTTCCTAGCCCATCACTTTTTCTGGCATGCCTATTCACCACTAATACACTCCGTTATTTACTGGCGATTTTTGGGCCCCTCCCCGCTGCGGATTCCCCACCTTTTTAAGGCTTTTCGAAGATCCCCTAGTGCCGCCTCCTCAGTTCAGTATGCGTCTGTAGTTCATGTATTATTATGAGGAAGTTTACATACTTTTTCATTCTTGACTATTTTATTATATCCCATTTCCCAACGGGCTATAATTCAAGTAAATTTTATGTTTGCACTCGACTTACAATATTTTTATTTTACTCACATTTTTTGTTTGTTTGAGCATTTTTATTTCTGCTCAAAAACATTCTAGTCTAAACCATAATGACACTCCACAGAGTCCGTAATATATGGAATTTGCACTCAATGACGAAAATAAATGGAACATAATACTCAATTATCATTACTCCATGACTAAAGATATAATTTTGTATTATGATATGCCGCATATTACAGTTTGGCTGCTAATTCAATTATTATTTAAATTACACTGGTATCTATTAATTCCTTTCATCTGCCTCGTGTTTGGAAGATTTCAAGCAGCACCTGAGGCAATAATCTTGATCACGTGGACGACTAACAAATGCCCGCATCAGGCAATTATCTTGACACGTTAATTGGGGATACTTGGGAGGTGCGAATACAAACAGAATTGTGGTCAATATTACTTACATTATGACATTCAGACGGTTTTATGAAATTTTAAGAAAATCTTTGGACCTATTTTTTATTAATTTTTATGCACGGACATCGGTCTGACAAGTTAAAAATCGGTCCAGACCAGCACATTTTCGGTTTTCCTGAGCCCTGCAGAGTACTACTCCATTATACAAAGCAGTGGATGCGATTAAATGTGACAACTGAATACGCTATGAGTGTTTGCCTGTTTGCCAAACAGTTAAAAGATCAATGTCGATCTTAGTATTGTCACTAAGATAAAGTGGCTATGTCTAAGGTGCAGGGAAGAGCAACATTGCCAGAATAATAAATTATAAACCGTTGGAGTACTTGTAGAAATACAACAATAGTGTATTATTTTCGAGTACTCATACAGTTTGGTTTGTAAATCCTTATTCTGGACCCATTTTCCAAGTCACAGTCACATATAGTCTTTTGTGTGCACAATTAAAATTATTATATTGTAAACGTTTATCTCTTGTTAGTTAATATTTAGGCTCTAAAAACTTTTTCCCACCTATAGGTTGTCAACTATCACACACCGCAAGCATTGGTTCCCTTCGGAGTGATCAACATCTTCTTTTGATTTAACAGGGATAACATTATGTTTTCACAGAGGCAAATCAATATGGTTAGGTTTCCCTACTTTCTGAACAGCTGATACACACTCAAAATACTGTGAGCATAGGTTCCCCCACTCTAATCAATATTCAGCCCGCTATTTTTACGGTCAGATTCCTTAAACCTCAATTAAAGTGAAAAAGACTCCACTTTATGTCCCTACCCCTGTAAGCTATTATGTGCTCATGTAAGCTAACAATAATTTAAATTAGAAAGCATGTGTGACTTTACCTGAACATAAAGCAAATTCATGGCAACTTTACTGGCAAGAAGTTCATCATCAAAGGAAGAATCCCAGTAGCTAGAAAAGACAAAGAGAGAAATAAAACAGATAGAAAACAAGAGCCATGTTCGACATGGCCATCCCCCCCGCCAAGTGCTCAATAAAATTGAGGCGAGAGGAATGGATACGGTATAGGTTCTAAAATAAAATATTTGTAATTATAACATGTTTGCATATGCTCTGTGTTAACGTCGCACTTTTATTCTAAAAATCTGAAATTGTATGCGTCATGTTTTATGCAAAAAATCAAAAAAGGGAAATAACTCAAAACCAGGCTTCTACTCAATGTCCTCTGTGTGTAAAGTTTAAACAAATTTCCATGAATACTTTCAATTTATGCGCCGGAAAAAAGTGCTATATGAACAAGAGCTGTCAGTAGGACAGCGTGCTTGACTTTTTTAGTGCTTGCCTATAAAACAAAACTTTGACAGTTAAGGGCACACAAAACTTTAACTAGGAATTTCTAAGTACAAATCAAGAAAATTTTTCACAGAGTTATCTTCTTTTGCTTACAGATAGGTCTTACGATGGTACATAAGTACTCCAACTTTCAAAGTAATATCTCAAATGTTAACAAGTGGACAAGAATGAAAATTTTAACTGAGTTTCTAAGTCAAAAAGGGCCATAATTCAAATAAAATCCTTGACAGAATTACCTTCTCCTGCCCATGTTTGGGAATCATGATGGTAAACAAGTATTCCAACTTTCAAATTAATATCTCAAACAGTTCAGTCAAAAAGTGGACTGGTACGAAAAACTTAACCAAGATTCTAAGTCGATAAAAGGCCTTAATTTTTAAAACAAATTCCTGACAGAGTTACCTTCTCTTGCGTACAGATGGGGGTAATGATGTGAAATAGCATTAAAAGTTTCAAAGCAATATCTGAAAGGGTTAAGGCAATAAGTGGATTTTACCCATATTCAATGTATTTTCTAAGTAAAAAAGGGGCATAATTCTGTCAAAAACCTTGACAGAGTTATGTCCTCTTGTCTGTTGATGAAGGTCGTGATGGTAAACAAGTATGGTTAGTTTCAAAGCAATACCTCCAATGGTTTTGAAATAAAGTGAGGTGGTACGAAAAACTTAACCAAGCTCAATACACTTTCTAAGTCAAAAAAGGGCCATAATTCTGTCAAAAAGCTTGACAGAGTTATGTACTCTTGTCTGTAGATGGAGGTTATGATGGTAAACAAGTATGGTAAGTTTCAAAGCCATACCTCTAATACTTCTGAAATAAAGTGGGGTGGTACGAAAAACTTAACCAAGGTGTGACGCCAACACCGACACCGACGCCGATGCCGGGGCGAGTAGGATAGCTCCCCTTTTCATAGAAAAGTCGAGCCAAAAATCAATAGGGGGAGATAACTCAACAAGAGCTGTCCCTCACAAGTGATGAATGCCCCCGAAAGAGGTGTCTCACATTCTTTGTCCTCTCCATGTGCTCAATAATTGTGGTATGTAATTTTAAAATCCAGGCGACGCATCGGCTTGATGTGCTAGACATTTGTGCCAAGTTATTTTTAAATCAATGCATGACAAAGTTATAGTCCGGACACGAATGTGTGCATATATACAGGATTCAATTAGCTCCAAGCTTTCTAAGTGTGACCTTGACCTTTGAGGTAGGGATGTGGGTCTTGCGTTGTCTTGATGTGCAAACAAGAGCTGTCGGTAGACAGCGCGCTCGACTATTCTCAGTGATTAACAATATAAAATAATATCCATCCTGGAGGATATTGTTAAAGTGTAGTTAATAACAGGAACTTGTAAATAGAAAAGAGTGTAAATAAAATATCTGAGGTACCGTATTTCCTCGCCTATAAGGCGATCCGCTTATAAGACGACCCCCCCACTTTGCCATGGAAATTGTGTGGTTTTGAATAGACTCATTTATAAGACGAGGCAATTTTTTAATGACCCAGTTACTTTATTTTCTTCAAGTTCGTATGATTTCTAAGCTAATAAGTTAATTTTTTAATCGCCGAGTTTTTTTTAGTATTATAAACCAATCTGTGTATTTTCAATTCGGATATTGATTTTTTTTTTGACACTTTGAAAAGATAATTGCGTAAATATGTGCCATTGGCTAATTAATCAATTATGAAAACATATGACAGCTTGTATATAATTATTAAGAGTGCCGAGGATCCCCCAAAGTAGCGACAATTACGTCGTAGTTTAAAGACAAAAAAGGATCGAGATGGCAATAAAGTCAATAAAAATTTTTTTTTTCATTCCCATTGTTACAATTTCTTGGGAGTTATCACAAAATGTTTGCAAAAAATAAGCAAACTTTCGTATTTATAAAAAGTTGACAAAACAACCGCGTAACGAATTTTACAAATAAAACTTTCGGCCTTTTGTCTAAGCCTCTCGCTCCTTAACAACGACGTAATTGCCGCTAATTTGGGGTATCCTGGGCACTCTTACTAATTATACACAAGCCGCCAGATGTTTTCATAAATTGATTAATCAGCCGATGACACGTATTTACCGGACGCAATTATCGTCTCAAAGTGTCAACAAAAATCAATATCCGAATTAACAATACACAGGCTAGACTGATTATCGGGTTTCTTTGCAATAAACGCTGTGTAAACGCTTGATTCTGATATCAATTTTAGGCCGCTTATACCAAACCGGAAAAAAACAAATATGACTGCACCACTTATTTTCGCAAAGTTTACCTTCAGATTCTTTAAATAATTGCAAATGGCGACATTTGCGATCGACAGCGGAGGTGAGTTAACACAATAACATAATATGCCAATGTACGGTACCGGTAATTGTTCGACTGTCGTCTGCACATAGACACTCGCGGGACGACATTCGGTATTGCCGATTTCATCACAAATGTATGTAGGATTGATTTTTATTTTTGGTTGATTCTTGTGGCCTCGCTTATAAGACGAGGACCCAACTTTGAGGCAAAAATCGGGACTTTATTTCCTCGTCTTATAAGCGGGGAAATACAGTAGTACGCAAAGTTTAACGTAAGTTCTAAGTAAAAAAGGGGGCATAATATTGTAAAAAAGCTTGATACAGTGACCTCCTCCTGTACACAGGTTGAGATCATGATGGTGAACAAGTGTGCAAAGTTTCAAAGCCATATGTCGATGGACTTTGAAATTATCTGAGGTGGTACGCAAACTTTAACATAAATTCTAAGTCGAAAAAGGGGCATAATTCTGTCAAAATGCTTGATAGAGTTACCTCCTCCTGTGTACAGGTTGGGGGCATGATGGTGAACAAGCATGCGAAGTTCCAAAGCTAGATGTCAATGGACTTTGAAAATATTTGAGGTGCTACGCAAACTTTAACGTAAAGTTTAAGTTGAAAAAGGGGCATAATTTTGTCAAAATGCTTGATAGAGTTACCTCCTCCTGTGTACAGGTTGGGGGCATGATGGTGAACAAGTGTGCAAAGTTTCAAAGCCATATGTCAATGGACTTTGAAAATATTTGAGGTGGTACGCAAACTTTAACATAAGTGGTTACGCCGACGCCAACGCTCAGGTGACTAGGATAGCTCTCCTTATTCTTCGAATAGTTGAGCTAAAAATTTGTGCCAAGTTATTTTAAAATCCTTCAATGCATGACAAACTTACAGTCCGGACACGAATGTGTGCATATATAGAGGATTCCATAAACCTTCAAACTCCAAGTGTGACCTTGACCTTTGAGGTAGGGACGTGGGTCTTGCACGTATCAGGCAATTATCTTGTTTATGTTCAGATAAACAAGAGGGCCATGATGGCCCTATATCGCTCACCTGACTATCATTGGCTATAATAAAAGGGGTCATACTTCTAACATAATTCATAGAGGTCTACTACACAATCCTAAGTAACATTTCAAATATCTATTATCTGCCTGTTGGCCTTGTGTTTTTTTTAAGTTTTCCCTATATAAGCCTACGTGAAATCAAGTGACTTCCCCCCCTCCCAAGGAAGGGTAATTTTGACTAGGGATCATGATCTGAACAATCCTGGTAGAGGTCCACTAGACAATGCTACATGCTAAATATCTAAGCTCTAGGCCTTGTGGTTTCGGAGAAGAAGATTTTTAAAGTTCTTCCTATATAAGCCTATGTAAAACCAAGTGACCCCCCCCCCACCCCCTGGCGAGGTCAACTTTGACCTGGGGGTCATAATTTGAACACTCTTGGTTGAGGTCCACTAGACAATGCTACATGGCAAAGCCAGGTGAGCTAACAAGAGGGCCAAGATGGCCCTTTATTGCTTAGCTGGCTTCCACTAGAATACAAGAGGGTCAAGATGTCCCTATATCGCTCACCTTGGTACAAGTCCAATTGCCGGGTAGAAGATCGCTAGACAATGTTATATACCAAATAGGTTTTCCTATATACTTCTTTGTAAAACAAATGACCCAGATGGGTCCCCAGGAAAGGCCAATTTTGACCCCAAGGGCATAATTTGAACAAACTTTGAAGAGGTCTACTAGGCAATGCTACATGCCAAATATCTAAGCTCTAGGCCTTGTGGTTTCAGAGAAGAAGCTTTTTAAAGTTTTTCCTATATAAGCCTATGTAAAACTAAGTGACCCCCGGTCAAGGTAAATTTTGATCCCAGGGGCATGATTTGAACAATCTTGGTAGAGGTCCACTAGACAATGCCACATGCCAAATATCTAAGCTCTAGGACTTGTGGTTTCAGAGAAGAAGATTTTTAAAGTTTTTCCTAAATTACCCATGTAAAACTAAGTGACCCCCATGCGGGGTCAATTTTGACCCGTGGGTCATAAGTTGAACAATCCTGGTAGAGGTCCACTAGCCAATGCTACATGTCAAATATCTAACCTCTAGGCCACAGGCTTCAGAGAAGAAGATTTTTAAAGTTTTTCCTATACAAGTCTATGCAAAACTAAGTGACCACTTGCGCAGGGTCAATTTTGATCCGGAGGTCATAATTTGAACAATCTTGGTAGAGGTCCACTAGACAATGCTACATGCCAATTATCTAAGCTTTAGGCTTTGTTGTTTCAGAGAAGGTTTTTAAAGTTTTTCCTATTTGTTGCCATAGCAACCAGAGTTCTGCATGGAATGGAATTCTTTGAACAACTTTGGTAGAGCTTCATACAAGGAACATTCACGCATAGTTTTAGCAACATTGGCCAAGTGGTTTCAGAGGAGATGTCATTTGAATCAAAATGTTGATGAACGATGGACGATGGACGACCGACAATCATCAATTAGGAAAGCTCACCCTGGCATAGCCAGGTGAGCTAAAAATAAAATGTCAGTTTATAATTCCATTTTCTAAAAATAGGACCGGCAGTTATGTAAACCAAGAGATATTATAACTCTGGCCTTACCATAGAGAGATCAAGATGTGTACTGAAACAGGACAAATGTCATTAATCAGTCTTTTGGTGTTAAATACTGCAATAAAATGAGCAAATGGGGTGTTCAATAGACAACACATTATTCAAACAAGAGGGCCAAGATGGCCCTATATCACTCACCTTCGACTTAATGACAATATGTGACCAAACTTCAACTCTAAACTATATCTCATAAACACAAACATTATATGACCTTGTCAAGGCAAACCTTTTGACCAATTTGCATGGATTGGGTTGTCAATGTCACCTGTATGGCATACACAAGATTTTTAACCAGGTGACCTAGTTTTTGACCCTAGATGACCCATGTTCGAACTCGACCTAGATTTTATCAAGGCAATCATACTGACCAAGTTTCATGAAGGTCCAATGAAAAATGCAACCTCTATTGCATATACAAGGTTTTCCTATGACTTGGCAATCATACTGACCAAGTTTCATTTAGATCCAGTGTAAAATGCAGCTTCTATTGCATACGAAAGGTAAAGTGTGGACAGACAGACAAACAGACGACAGACAGGCAGATGACGGACACCAGGCGATCACAATAGCTCACCTTTGAGCACTTTGTGCTCAGGTAAGCTAAAAATTTAAATGTACTGGAAATAAAATAAAAAGCTTTTAAAATGTTGATCTAATTAGACAACCTGAATACCTTAACAAGAGGGCCATGATGGCCCTATATTGCTCACCTGACTACCATTTGCTATAATAAAAGGGGTCATGATTCTAACATAATTCATAGAGGTCCACTACACAATGCTAAGTAACATTTCAAATATCTATTATCTGGATGTCGGCCTTGTGTTTTTTTCTTAAGTTTTCCCTATATAAGCCTATGTGAAAAGTGCTTGCCCCCTATCAGGAAGGGTAAATTTTGACCAGGGGGTCATGATTTGAACAATCTTGGTAGTGGTCCACTAGACAATGCTACATGCCAAATATCTAAACTCTAGGCCTTATGGTTTTAAAGAAGAAGATTTTTAAAGTTTTCCCTATATAAGCCTATGCAAAACTAAGTGACCACCCGCAGGGGGTCAATTTTGACCAGGGTCATAATTTGAACAATCTTAGTGGAGGTCCACTAGACAATGCTACATGCCAAATATCTAAGCTCTAGGCCTTGTGGTTTCAGAGAAGAAGATTTTTAAAGTTTTTCCTATTTGTTGCCATAGCAACTAGAATTCTACATAAAATGGAATTCTTTGAACAAGTCTGATAGAGCTTCATGCAAGGAACATCCCTGCAAAGTTTCATCAACATTGCCCAGTGGTTTCAGAGGAGATGTCGTTTGAAGGAAATGGTGGATGGACGGACAGACGTACGACCTACGACAGATCCCGGACGGAAAGCGATCCTAATAGCTCACTCTGGCACTTTGTGCCAGGTGAGCTAAAAATGAAAATAATGTATTTAACCCATTAAGTGATTTCTCTGCAGCCTAAATTTCAACCCATGTGCCTTGATTTGAACAATCTTGGTAGAACAATAAGCAATCCTTCATGCTAAATATGTCTTTATAGTGTTACTGTTATGAAACAACTTGTGACACCACTATTTTAAACAAATTGGGTTACTTTGTTATAACATCATTCTAAGTATTAACATGCTCTCTGTGGGTCATAATTTGAACAATCTTGGTAGAAGTCCACTAGGCAATGCTAAATATTTAAGCTCTAAGCCTTGAGGTTTTTGAAATAAAAAAATCCTGTAAAAGCCTATGTAAAAATAAGTGACCCCCCCTGGGCAGGGTCAATTTTGACCCGGGGGTCATAATTTGAACAATCTTGGTAGAGGTCCAACAGGCAATGCAACATGCAAAATATCTAAGCTCTAGGTCTTCCTGTTCTTATGAAGAATTCTTATTTGTTGCCATAGCAACCACAGTTCTGCATGGAATGCAATTATTTGAACAACTATGAGAGGGCTTCATGCAAGGAACACCCCTGTCAAGTTTCATCAACATTGGCCCAGTGGTTTCAGAGGAATGCGATCCTAATAGCTCATTCTGGCACTTCTTGCCAGGTGAGCTAATAAAAACAGAACAAAACATTTCGGGACCGGCGATGACGTACGATTAAGGAAGAATTCTGAATTATATGGGTACTGATTAGGAAGGTTACACTGTATTAGAAGCATTCAATTGTAATATCTAAGATATTTATATTGTAAGAGCCTCAACTGTGACTGGGAAAATGGGTCCAGATGAGCATTAATTATTATTGCACAAATGTAAAAAGACAAATGAACTTTGTGCCAGGCGAGCTAAAAAGTCGCCAAATGGTATTGACTTATATAGTGAAAACGTTTAGGAGGAACTTAAAATGGTTGTTCAATAGAAAAGTTGCTTAATACAGGTGGTCGCATGTCCAATGTCAATTGTATAAGCCTATATGAGATCAAGTGAACCTATATGCAAGCAACAAGCTAATAAAAGATAAAAATTCATATATTACCTTTTTCTTAGCACTATTCTGTGAACACCTTGTTTATCTGCTGACTTCAGTGATATATATGGGGACTCAAAATCTTGTAACTTTCTTACAACTGAAAATGAAAAATATTAAAATGTAGTCTAGAAATAAAGAACTTTTTGTACTTTTACAGGCTCACCAAAATCTCGGTTTTTAAATTTTTGGGAAAATGGACATTAAAGATTCAACAGGCATTAAAATTCAGCGTTTATTACAAGCTTAATGATGTTACATATGTGAACTATGCTATGTATCTTCAATTTATACAAGAAGGATCTAAGTTGAATCTTTACATACAAGGCTATATTTGGCGATTTTTGTTCATGGGACATTTTTGCTGCCCATTTTCACAACACAATTTGCAGTATACCAGACTGCCAAAAGGTCTCAACAACAATAAAGTACTTAAAACTACGTCTGAGAACACCAAAAGTTGAAGCTGAAAACATATTCAAAGGATGTTTTTAGTATATGTAGATATTTCTGTGTAATACAACCACAGTTTAATGCATTTTCTTTCTTATCAGCTTTCTTTAGTTGAGCATCCGTTTCCTCTTCTTCTTACATGTCTGGGCCCAACAATCAATTTGTATTTTATTTTCAAACTAGGTGGAAGATTCTAATTGAAAAGACCAGCATATTTCTGGAATAATGTTACTTTTCAATAAATCCAATATAGCACTCTTTGCAGAAGGGATTGCTAGTTTTTCCTTGATTTTCTTTGGCATTACATCAGTTACTACAAAGCTTTTGAACATTTGTAACATTGATACAGTGAAAACAAAGGTATACTTAAAAAAATATCGGATTTGGGTGACTTTATGCTAATTTTAAGACTCTAACCTGGGCCAGTTTACATTATTTCATTCCGAATTATTTTTTTTTGAAATTTTGTTCGTGTTTTTGGCAACTCATTTTAAGTCATAGAAGTTATTAAACCTAAATGATACAAATACATACAGAATGTTCCTTCTCGTCATTATAAAACAAGTGACAGGAAATTGTCACAAAACCAAATTTTCATTTTCCAGTCTGCTGGCCGAGCGCAAATGTGTTTTTAAAGTCAGTAGATATACATAATGTGAAAAAGAAACAAAGGTCTTCTTCTATATATTACATGTGTAAAAAAAGCAAAGGGCCATAATTCAGGCAAAATTGATCCAAACACAAAACCCAGACAATATGCACAAGGGCACTTGATGACAACAGTTCTGTGAGAGTTTGGTTTAAATATCTTGAGAAATGTAGGAGGAAGTGGGCACGTGACAGTATTCTTCTATATATAACATATGTGGAAAAAAAGCAAAGGGCCATAATTCAGGCAAAAATTAGCAAAAATTATAAAAAAAAAAAACAAAAAAAAAAAAAAAAAAAAAAAAATTTGCTCTGTGTGGGGTTTGAACCGCTGGTCTCATGAGAAATTTTGTCCATCTTACTGTAACAGAATACTCCAAAGTATACAGGACTGGTAATCTATTCTAAAAATAGACAGTAATAACAGAGTATTCTCCCTTTTATAATAACAGAGTATTCTCCCTTTTATACATACTTAAATAAGGAGACACAAAATTGCTAACGGACGGACGGACAACCAGGGGCAGAACATTATATATTCAAAATTCTTTAGTTCACAATTATAGTTCTGTGAAAGTTTGGTTGAAATCCCTTGAGAAATGTAGGAGTTGCACACAGAAGAGTATTTCTCTATATATATTACATTATGTGGAAAAAAACAAAGGCCCATAATTCTGTCAAAAATGATCAAATCACAAAACCCCGACAATATGCGCCAGGGCACTTGGTGACAATAATTCTGTGAAAGTTTGGTTGAAATCCCTTGAGAAGTGTAGAAGGAGTTGTGCACAGAAGAATTACATATGTGAAAAAAAACAAAGGGCCATAATTCTGTCAAAAATGACCAAATCACAAAACCCCGACAATATGCGCCAGGGCACTTCATGACAATACTTCTGTGAAAGTTTGGTTGAAATCCGTTTCTGGTAAAAAAGTCAATTGTTCCTACAGGAAGTCAAAAGTTGCTAAGGAAATCACTGGTTGCTAGGAAAGTCACTCATTGGAAGCTAGGCTTTTCCTATAAATTTAGGGCTAGGTCAATTTTCACCCCTGGGGCATAATTTGAAAAACCTTTGCAGAGGTCCACTAGGCAATACTATATTCAAATACCTAAGCTCTAAACCTTGTGGTTACAGAGTAGATTTTAAAATTTTCTTATATAGGTCTATGTAAAATAATAACACCCCCCGTGGGCACAATATTTACCCCAGGGGCAAGATTAGAACATCTTCATAAACATCCATTAGGCAATGCTTCACACTAACTATCTAAGCTCTAGACCCTGTGGTTTTGCAGAAAAATATTTCTAAAGTTTCTCCTTTACAAGCATGATTTAAACACACTAGGTAGAGGTCTACTAGACTATGTTACATATTAGCTATTAGTTCTAGACCTGGTTTTGGAGAAGATTTGTAAAGGTTTTACTAAAATAAGTGACCCCCCCCCCCCCTTGTGGTTTTAGAGAAGAAGAATTTTCCTTTATAAATCTATGTAAAATAAGTGATCCCCAGGCAGAATCAATTTTGGACCTCAGGTCATGATTTTAACTTGGTAGTGGTCCATTTCATAATGCTACATACTAAATATCTAAGCTCTAGACCTTGCACTTTTGCAGATTTTTGAAGTTTTACCTATGGACCAATATCTCTCAACAGCGTGCAATTGGCTATAAAGAAAACTATTGCATCAAAGGAAGGATCAATTTTGCCCCTGGGGTAATCATTTCAACACTATTAATAAAGGTCCACTACATAATGCTGCATTCCAAAAATCTAAGCTATGGGCCTTGTGGTTTTAATCATTGAATCATTTGAACAATTTTAGTAGAGGTCAACAATCAATCCTACAAGCTATATATGTAAGTTCTATGCCTTGTGGTTTCTGAGAAAAAGATTTTTAAAGTTGTTTCTATATAAGACTATATAAAGACGAAGGCCACAATGGCCCTACATAGCTCACCTGAGTACCAGTGCATTTGCCTTAGGAAGTCACTTGTTGCTAAAGGAGTAAATAGTTGCTAAGGAAGTCACTGGTTGCTAGGAGACTAAGTTGTTGCTAAGGAACAAACTTGGTAGGGGTTCAGCAGACAATGCTGTATACTAAATATCTAATCTGGTTGGGTTTTTTGGTCTGCCTTATACCCTTTCTCCACCCTCTCACTTTCCCTCCCACTTTCTGCAACCTCTGCCTGCCCTAGTCATCTGCTATCTGTTTTCATGTAGTCTTTGCTGAACATTGCTGTATATTCTATTTCTACTGTGATTTTTACTTTTCAACTGCTTTTGACCTGCATTTGAATTATTACTTTCTTGTTTTTCCCTTTGTACTCAATATCTCTGTGACATAACTAACTCACTTGGCTTAATTCATGCGATTATTGGCATGGGACAGTTTTCCCAAAGGTACTCTACATTTATTTTTGCCTCAAGTGCACTAACTGCTGAGCTATAGTGGCCCCACTTGTGGTTTTTGAGAAGATTTTTTAAGATTTTCCTAGAGAAACCTATTTTGACCAGATGGTCATGATTTGAATAATCTTTGCAGAGAATCTCTAGGCAATGCCTCATGCCAAATATCTAAGCCTTGGACCTTGTGGTTTAAGCCAAGAAGAGTTTTAATGTTTTTCCTATGTACACAGTCATGTACAAGCTTTTGTAAAATCCAGGGACACCCTGGGGTCAATTTTGGCCTTTATTAAGTTTATTAATCTTGATAGAGGTCCACTAAGCAATGCTACTTGCCAAATACGTAAGCTATAGGACTTGATATTTCAGGAAAGAAGATTTTCATAATACTTCCTATTTATTGCCATAGCATAGAGTTCTACATGGACTGGAATTCTTTGAACAATTTGGTAGAGCTTCGTGCAAGGAACATTCCAGCCAGGTTTCATAAACACTGGCCAGATGCTTTCAGAGTAGATGTCGTTTAAAGCAGAATGTTTGACAGACATCGAATAGACAGACGATGGACTATGGGCGATGGGAAAAGCTCACCCTGCCAGTTGAGCTAAAAACAGTAACCCCTGGGTGTTGTCAACTTGGGGGTATGATTTGAACAATCTTGGAAGAGTTTTTTCAATGTAAGCTTATGTTAATTCAAGTGACCCCTGGACAGGGTCAATTTTTTTAACCAGAGATAGAGATCCACTAGAAAATGCTACATGTTAACTATCTAAGCTTTATGCCTTGAAGTTTCAGAGAAGATTTTAAAAATATTTCCTATTTATTTTCTGCCATAGCAACAAGAGTTCTGCATGGAATGGAATTCTTTGAACAAGTTTGATAGAACTTCATGCAAGGAACATCCCTGCAAAGTTTCATCAACATTTGCCCAGATGTTGTTTGAAGGAAAATGTGAATGGACAACACGAAGGATAGTGAGCGATTTCAATACATTACCCTGGCCCAGCGGTTCCAGAGGATGATGGTGGAGGGTTGGACAACATAGAACTGGAGCTAGACTGTCAGTGGTACAAATACAAATAGCTCACCCTCACCCAGATGACCTAAAAACCAGTGACCCCCTGGATGTTGTCAATTTTGACACCAGGGGCATGATTTGAACAATCTCAGTAGAGGTCCACTAGACCAATGCTACACACCAACTATCTAAGCTCTAGAAACTGTGGTTTTGGAGAAGAAGACCTTTTAAATTTTCCTAACTATGAGTATGTTGACTTTTGGTTGGGATCAATTTGACCAGGGGGTCATGACTAGAACAATCTTAAGCCATGTCATGCTATGCTACATGCCAAATATCTCAGCTCTAGGCCTTGTGGTTTCAGAGAAGATTTTAAAACTTTTACCTATAGAATTCTATGTTAAATCAGGTAACCACTTTTGGGGTGGGGGGGGGGGGGGGCAGCTCTAGGCCTTCCAATTTTTGAAGAAAAAACAATTTTAAAGTTTTTCCTATTTGTTGCACTAGCAACCAGAGTTATTATTGAAACTCTTTCATTTGAACAATCCATGATGCTGGTCATCCAAGGAAAATTCATGAAAAGTTTGGTTGAGACTGGTCCAGTAGTTTTTCACAAGATTTGAATGGATGTCGAACAGTAGGTGGTCACAATAGCTCAGCCTGAAAATATGTGCTCAGGTGAGCTTAAAATCATTCACATGTGCTGGAAATGTGTTATCTTTGTTTATCAGCTGTCAACTGTAGACAAGAGGGCCAACATGACCCTATATTGCTCACCTGGCTACCATTAGCTAAAATACAATGTCAACAATAGCATCGATTTGCCCAGATGTTGTTTGAAGGAAAATGTGAATGGACAACACAAAGGATAGTGAGCGATTTCCAATACATTACCCTGGCCCAGCGGTTCCAGAGGATGATGGTGGAGGGTTGGACAACATAGAACTGGAGCTAGACTGTCAGTGGTACAAATACAAATAGCTCACCCTCACCCAGATGACCTAAAAACCAGTGACCCCCTGGATGTTGTCAATTTTGACACCAGGGGCATGATTTGAACAATCTCAGTAGAGGTCCACTAGACCAATGCTACACACCAACTATCTAAGCTCTAGAAACTGTGGTTTTGGAGAAGAAGACTTTTTAAATTTTCCTAACTATGAGTATGTTGACTTTCGGTTGGGATCAATTTGACCAGGGGGTCATGACTAGAACAATCTTAAGCCATGTCATGCTATGCTACATGCCAAATATCTTAGCTCTAGGCCTTGTGGTTTCAGAGAAGATTTTAAAACTTTTACCTATAGAATTCTATGTTAAATCAGGTGACCACTTTGGGGGGGTACCAGCTCTAGGCCTTCCAATTTTTGAAGAAACAAGAGCTGTCCCTCACAAGTGACGAATGCCCCCGAAAGAGGTGCCTCACAGTCTGTGTCCTCTCCATGTGCTCAATAAATGTGCTATGTAATTTTAAAATCCTTCCATGCATGACAGAGTAATCATGCATACAGTATTCCATTACTTTAAACACTAAGTGTGACCTTGACCTTTGAGGTAGGGACTTGGGTCTTGCCTGGACACATCCGCTTGATGTGCTAGACATTTTTGCCAAGTTATTTTAAAATCCTTCAAAGCATAATGAAGTTATAGTCCGGACACAAATGTATGCATATATACAGGATTCCATTACCTATAAATTCTAAGTGTGACCTTGACCTTTGTGGTAGGGATGTGGGTCTTGCACGCGACACGTCGTCTTGATGTGCTAGACATTTGTGCCAAATTATTTTAAAATCCTTCAAAGCATGACAAAATTACAGTCCGGACACGAATGCGTGCATATATGCATATATAGAGGAATCCATTACCTTCAAACTCTAAGTGTGACCTTGACCTTTGAGGTAGGGACGTGGGTCTTGCGCGCGACACGTCGTCTTGATGTGCTAGACATTTGTGCCAAGTTATTTTAAAATCCTTCAATGCATGACAAAGTTACAGTCCGGACACGAACGTGTGCATATATAGAGGATTCCATAACCTTCATACTCCAAGTGTGACCTTCACCTTTGAGGTAGGGATGTGGGTCTTGCACGCGACACGTCGTCTTGATGTGGTAGACATGTGTGCCAAGTTATTTTAAAATCCTTCAATGCATGACAGAGTTACAGTCCGGACACGAATTTGTAAGTGGGGACGCACGGACGGACGGACAGACGGACGGACGGACAGACGGACAGACGGTGCGATTTTAATATGCCTCCCTTCGGGGGCATAAAAACAATTTTAAAGTTTTTCCTATTTGTTGCACTAGCAACCAGAGTTATTATTGAAACTCCTTCATTTGAACAATCCATTATGCTGGTCATCCAAGGAAAATTCATGAAAAGTTTGGTTGAGACTGGTCCAGTAGTTTTTCACAAGAAGATTTGAATGGATGTCGAACAGTAGGTGGTCACAATAGCTCAGCCTGAAAATATGTGCTCAGGTGAGCTTAAAATCATTCACATGTGCTGGAAATGTGTTATCTTTGTTTATCAGCTGTCAACTGTAGACAAGAAGGCCAACATGACCCTATATTGCTCAACTGGCTACCATTAGCTAAAATACAATGTCAACAATAGCATCGATTTTGACAGGGGACATGATTTGAACATTCTTGGAAAATGTCAACTAGGCCATGATACATGCAAAATCTAAGTTCTAGGCCTTGTGGTTTCATCAAGATTTAAAAAAATTTTGCTATATAAGCCTATGTAAAATCAACAGACACCCGTGCGTCATAATTTGAACAATCTTAGTAAAGGTCCACTAGGCAATGCTACATGCTAAATACCTAAGGTCAAGGCTTTATGGTTTCAGAGAAAATTTTTAAGTTTTTCCTACAAAAGCCTTTTTAAAAACCAGTGACATCCAGGGTGGGGTCAATTTTGACCCGGGGGTATTCACTGGCATAAAACATTGCCGTATTACTGATGAAAACCCTGAATTAGTTGTGTCTTGTGAAACAAGACAGTCTAAAAGCTATATCCCTTGCCGCAAATAGGAACATTGAAGGAATTACTGTAAACCAAGAAATCATTTCACGAAATTTAAGTTAGCGATTTTCACAGTCAGTTCATTTCCGTGAAATTAAATAGTTGTGAAAAATCCATTTCAACTGATGCGAAACTAGTTGTAAGAGAATGGTATCCAGGCCAGCAAACTGTCGTTAATTGTTTTAATTCCAATGTAGATAAAGCAGCATATAAGTTTCTTCCTGCCTGCCTGGTTTCTCTGAGTTTTCCCTATATAAGCCTATGTAAAATTAAGTGACCTCCCCCCTCCCTGGGAAGGGTTAATTTTGACCCTGGGGTCATGATTTGAACAATCTTGGTAGAGGTCCACAACACATTTTTACATGCCGAATATTTAATCTCTAGGACTTGCGGTTTCAGCAGAGAACAAGATTTTTAAAGATTTTCCTATATAAGCCTATGTAAAATTAAGTGACTCCCTGGGCAGGTACAATTTTGACCCAGGCGTCAAAATTTGAACAATCTTAATAGAGGTCCAGTAGACAATGCTACATCCAAAATATCTAAGCACTAGACCTTGTGATTTCGGAGAAGAAGATTTTTAAAGTTTTTCCTTAATAAGCCTATGTAAAACCAAGTGACCCCCCGGGCAGGGTCAATTTTGACCCGGGCGTCATAATTTGAACAATGTTGGTACAGGTCCACTAGACAATGCCACATGATAGATATCTAAGTTTTATCTTGCAGTTTTAGAGAAGATTTTTTAAGTTTTTCCTATTTGTTGCCGTAGCAACCAGAGTTCTGGAGTTCATTGTCATGATTAGTGCAGGTTCATTGGACTGACATCATGGAAGTCAGTACAGGTTCACTGGACTGACATCATGACAGTAAGTGCAGGTTCACTGGACTGACATCATGACAGTAAGTGCAGGTTCATTGGACTGACATCATGACAATAAGTGCAGGTTCACTGGACTGACATCATGGAAGTCAGTACAGGTTCACTGGACTGACATCATGACAGTAAATGCAGGTTCACTGGACTGACATCATGACAATAAGTGCAGGTTCACTGGACTGACATCATGAAAGTTAGAACAGGTTCACTGGACTGACGTCATGACAGTAGGTGTAGGTTCATTGGACTGACATCATGACAATAAGTGCAGGTTCATTGGAGTGACATCATGACAGTAAGTGCAGGTTCATTGGACTGACGTCATTACAATAAGTGCAGGTTCATTGGAGTGAAGTCAGGACAGTAAGTGCAGGTTCATTGGACTGACGTCATGACACTAAGTGCCGGTTCATTGGACTGACATCATGACAGTAAGTGCAGCTTCAGTGGACTATCATCATGACAGTAAGTGCAGGTCCATTGGACTGACATCATGATTGTAAGTGCAGGTTCATTGGACTGACGTCATGACAGTAAGTGCAGGTCCATTGGACTGACGTCATGACAGTAAGTGCAGGTCCATTGGACTGACATCATGACAGTTAGTGCAGGTTCACTGGACTGACATCATGACAGTAAGTGCAGGTCCATTGGACTGACATCATGACAGTTAGTGCAGGTTCACTGGACTGACATCATGACAGTAAGTGCAGGTTCACTGGACTGACATCATGACGGTAAGTGCAGGTTCATTGGACCGACGTCATGACGGTAAGTGCAGGTTCATTGGACTGACGTCATGACAGTAAGTGCAGGTCCATTGGACTGACATCATGACAGTAAGTGCAGGTCCATTGGACTGACGTCATGAGAGTAAGTGCAGGTTCATTGGACTGACATCATGACAGTTAGTGCAGGTTCACTGGACTGACATCATGACCGGAAGTGCAGGTTCACTGGACTGACATCATGACAGTAAGTGCAGGTTCAGTGGACTGACATCATGACAGTAAGTGCAGGTTCAGTGGACTGACATCATGACAGTAAGTGCAGGTTCAGTGGACTGACATCATGACAGTAAGTGCAGGTTCATTGGACTGACATCATGACAGTAAGTGCAGGTTCATTGGAGTGACATCATGACATTAAGTGCAGGTTCACTGGACTGACATCATGACAGTAAATGCAGGTTCATTGGACTAACATCATGACAATAATTGCAGGTTCATTGGACTGACATAACAGTATTTACAAGTTCATTGTACTGACATCATGACAATAAGTCCAGGTTCATTGGTCTGACATCATGAAAGTTAGTACAGGTTTACTGGACTGATATCATGACAGTAAGAGCAGGTCCATTGGCCTGACATAACAGTATTTACAAGTTTATTGGACTGACATCATTACAATTAGTGCACTTTCATTGGCTCTAAAACAGCATTTGCAGATTCAATGGACTGACATCATGACAATAAGTGAAGGTTCATTGGACTGATATAACAGTATTTTCAAGTTCACTGGACTGACATCATGACAGTAAGTACACGTTCATTTAACTGACATCTTGAAAGTAAGTACAAACTCATTGGACTGACATCACATCATGACAGTTAGTACAAATTCATTGGACTGACATCTCAACACAAGCATCTGTTGTTATTCAAATCTTTTGATTATTTTAAATTATAGTTTAAATTATGATCAGATAAATTTTCATTGTATGAATGATGCATGTTCAAATATGTTTTAATTTGAACATTTGTTTATACAGATCTACTAAGCATGATAAGCTATAGCTGTCAATTCAATTTTATAAATGCCTTCATTTCAACACCTTAAAACTAGATGGTTGTTTTCGTCACAAAAACATATGTCTCCCCCATGGCAGTTTGTCAATAATCATACTGAAACAGGATATTAAAAAAAACACAAAAATCTATTTTAAGTAACAGTGACCTTGACCTTAAATTTCTTATTTTTGCTTAAAACACTTAAAAAAGTTTTAAAAATCTATTTATAGTAACAGTGACCTTGAAAACAAATTATTTTTGCTTAAAACACTTTAAAGACCAACAAGAGCTGTCCCTCACAAGTGATGAATGCCCCCGAAAGAGGTGTCTCACAGTCTTTGTCCTCTCCATTTGCTCAATAATTGTGGTTTGTAATTTTAAAATCCATGTGACACATCGGCTTGATGTGCTAGACATTTATGCCACGTTATTTTCAAATCAATCAATGCATGACAAAGTTATAGTCCAGACGCGAATGTGTGCATATATACAGGATTCCATTACCATAGCAATTTTTTCTAGTTTTCTCTGTTTGTATCTCTGTGCATATATACAGGATTCCATTACCTTCAAACTCTAAGTGTGACCTTGACCTTTGAGGTAGGGGCGTGGGTTTTGCACACCACATGTTGTCTTGATGTGCTAGACATTTGTGCCAAGTTATTTTAAAATCCTTCAATGCATGACAAAGTTATAGTCCGGACACGAATGTTAGCATATATACAGGATTCCAGTGGGACCTTGACCTTTGAGGTAGGGATGAGGGTCTTGCATGTGACACCTCCTCTTGATGTGCTGAACATTTGTGCCAAGTTATCTTAAAATCAATCAATGCATGATAAAGTTACAGTCCGGACACGAATGTGTACATATATACAGGATTCCATTACCTTCAAACTCTTAAGTGTGACTTTGACCTTTTAGCAGGGCTGTGAACAGGTTTTTGTAAAAAAAAGAGGAAATTTATGCCGGGGGTCAAGGGGGCCGCAAGGTCCCTTGTGGGTCAAGGGCAAAGCCCTTGTGGGGGGCTCCTGTGTTTTATGAAATCTAAAGGCTTAGATTCATCTTTCAAAGACATCTTCTTTGCTTTTATGTAAACCATACATGTAATATATATTAAGAAAATCAATAACAAAGAGTGTGATTTTGACTTTACATTTTTTAATATATACAAACAAGTGCATTCATATAGCATGAATATGTATGACAACATCTTTTTTTCATATCTTAAGGCTTTGTGATCCTATTTAGCCAAGTCAACCATAAATGAGATCTAAATAGTTATTCATATTCTCAAAACATATGACTAGAGTTAGGCAAAAATGTAGGTGCTAGAGTGTAAGGTAAGCTAAATAATATTTATATATAGCACTAAAAAAGCAAGATCACATAATTTAAGACTAACAGGTCTGATTAAGACACTTGCCTGGTTGCCATAATCAACCTTACATGTACATGTATGACATGGCATTTTACAATATTTTCAGATTTGGGTTATATTATTTGGTAAATGCTAAACATTGTTGATCTGTAGACAATTCAATTGTGGAAGTTGACCTTCAGATAATCATCAATTTCTAAAGTTTAGTTCACCACATGTGGTCAGGTGAGCTAAAAATACCCTTTATGTATGCATCATTTTATAATGATATATTTACAGCAAATCACCTTATAGAGTACAGCAGGGACTATTTTAAATGTTAATTTAACAACAGAATGCTCAGTATGAAGTATTCCTGAAACATAAATGTAATATCAAAATATTATCAGATTGCTTTGTACATGGGTCAACACTTCAAAAACAATACAAATGTTGGCTTATCATCTCTTTCTAAGAGTAAAGACTATCTTCAAACACATTATCTCTACATGTATCTTCACACACTATGTTGACAATCATCACACTGTTTATTATCTCATACACTATGTTGACAATCATCACACTGTTTATTATCTCATACACTTTGTTTACAAACAATCATCACTTTGATAACAGTTTATCAATTCTGATTCACATCTTCTATTTGATAATTTTCCTTTTTTTTGACAGAGAAACAAGCTCTTCTTTGATTTCTCGCTTTCGGGCTTTTAGCTTCTGAGTGTCATCATGATTTAAAGCTGAGCATTACTGTCTGCTTTCATGGTTTCCTTTATCTTCCTCTTACTTAGAAGGTTCTGTTTACTGACAACTTTCAATTTCTTAAGTTTGTCATTCTGAATAGCAATTTTTTCTAGTTTTCTCTGTTTGTATCTCTGTGCAGCCATTCTCATTTGAATACAAATATGGCAATCAACAGGACTAAACTTCGGATCTTTCCTTTCAAACAATTTCAGTGCTGAAGTTTTTATGAAGTGTCGGTAGCCATATTGGAAATTTTATGCGGTACTGCAGAAATAACCGAGGACAACCAAATATACGGTATGGATAAAGTAAGTTTCTGTAACATGGAACGGGAGACAAATTTGTAAGTGGGGACGCAGACGGACAGATGGATGGACAGTGCGATTTTCAAAAAATAATTGGTTTTAATCTATTTTTAGTAACAGTGACCTTGACCTTAAAATTTCTTTCTTGCTTAAAACCCTTTAAGAGCCCCAAAAAATTATTTTTTAAATCTATTTTTAGTAACAGTGACCTTGACCCTACTGACCCCCAATGCAACCACAAGCTTCCTCTCCATGTAAGGTACATACACATCAAGTTTCATTACAATTGGTCACTCCTGAATAGAGTTATGGAGCAGAAACCATTTTTCTTTTTTTGTAACAGTGACTTTGACCTTGAACCAAGGTGGTTGTTACATGGGCTCTGCACATCGTGTCACTATGGTGAACATTTCTGTTGAGCTATTCTTAAATCCTACAAGGGGTTCAAGAGATATGGAGCGGACCTAAAATATAGTCATATGACCTTTGATCTCTTACTGTGACCTTGACCTTGAGCCGGCATGGGTGGTTCACAGGTTCTGCACATCGCTTACTTCAGGTGAACATCTGACCCAAGTTTAATGAAAATCCTTAGAGGGGTTTAGGAGATATGGAGCAGACACCAAATGCATGGCTCAAACCTCTGACATCGAGCTGTGACTTTGACATCGAGTCAGCACGGTTTGTTCATGGGTTCTGCACATCATCTAGTCGAGGTGAACATTTGACCAAAGTTTCATGAAAATCCTTCGAGGGGTTTAGGAGATATGGAGCAGACATGATTTTGCCGGACAGACAAAAGACGGAAAGACATCCAAGGCAAAAACAATTTATCTCCCCCATACTTTTGGGGGGAGACATAATGCCAGCAGAAGGGGAAAAGTAAAAGATGACCCAAGCTACAGTTACAGTTCTTGCACATTTCACTTGCCTTGAATTTCCTTTGTTTTTATCCATGTATAAAGTTTGAGCAAATTTTATAACTTACTTGATGTATCTCCCTCATCCTCTTTTTTGACGAGGTAAAGACCAAAATAGTAAACAAAGTCATCTGGTAGATCTATCTGAGTCGCCACAGTCTACAATAAGAGTAATTCATTGTTAATTCAAGGTAGCAATGGTTAGAATAATAATAATAACAAGACAAAGAAAAATCAGGTTCAAAAGCACCTGTAGAACTTACAGAATTAAAAAAAAAATTACCCAGTGACCTTGACCAAAAGAAAAATAGCCAGAAATCTTGACCCTGACAAAAAAATGAGAATTTAAAAAAAATTAAGAGCTGTCTCATGACAGCACGGTCAACTCCGGGATCGGCCTAGACTCAGATTTTAGGGAAAAGTGACTTCTTCCTCTTGAAAAAATAGGGAGAAGTTTTCAGGAACAGAGAGAAGTGAGACACATCTGCATTAATTTTACAGATTAACTTTCATGATGGATTGTTGAAATTTACCAAAGATTTTTTTGTTGTTTTAGCATTTATTCATTTTATTAAATTTTCTTTATATGAATATGTCCAAAAATTCTTTTATCCGGAAAACAGTATAGATCCAAATTTTGTGGTTGTAATTTGTTAACAATAAAGTCGATGTTTCAATATTTCATATTAAAACAATTTTTAAAATGTATAATCAATTTTAATTAAATCTTTTTTCATAATTGATAACGTCCGAAATTTTGACTATCCGAAAATCGGTACAGATTCGTAATTTCGTAGTTGTTTTCTTTCGTTAAATAATAAAAATTTGCCAAATGTTTTAGTAATTTCTTCACTCAACATCATCTAAATGTTTACTGCTAACGGTGTACAAAAACTGAAGTGGTAAGTTCATGTGTATTTTAAATACACGGAGACGTGTCAAAAATTTGACAGACGTCTGGGGCAATAAATGAAAGGGACAACAAATATCATGTATTTAGGGCAGAATTATTATTGATTCGTTGGAAGTGTTGTTTATTCAAGTTCGTATAATTTTCTATGCTGACTACTCAAAAGACAGTAAATTGAGTCAAAGGTCAAAATACGTCATCAGAATTTTCGGCGGTGACTTTCATTTCGCTTTGATCAGCAGAATAGGCAAGTGAGACATGCGAGAGCGACTTCTTCGCCCTAGTCGCCCCCTCGGCCGATCCCTGCAACTATTCCAGGACTTGTCAGTAAAATGTGTTTTTGTCAAAAACTAGGTAAACTGTGCAAGCAATAAGGAGAAACTTTAATAAAAACAAGAGGGCCAAAATGGCCCTATATCGCGCACCTGACTACCATTGGCTATAATACAAGGGGTCATGATTTTAACATAATTTGTAGAGGTCCACTACACAATGCTTAATAACAAAATATCTAAGCTCTGCCTGTGGGCTTTGTGGTTTTTTGAAGTTTTCCCTATATAAGCCTATAAGAAACAGGAAAACGTGGCGTAGATTTAAACTGCCCCTGTAGAAATTGTCACCTTGACGCCCCCCACCTCCTAAGAAATTTTTTTGTTTGCTTAAACAATTTAAAACTTAAGAAAAAAAAAATTCTGAGATTTTTTTTTAGTAACAGTGACCTTGACCCAAAAAAAAATTGTTTGCTTAAAACAATTTAAAAGCTAAAACAAATAAAAAATCTATTTTGAGTAAAAGTGACCATGACCCCCTAATTTTTTTTTTTGCTTAAAACAATTTAAAACTAATAAAAAAATTATAATTTTAGTAACAGTGACCTTGACCTTGACCCTAGTGACCTTAATGCAAAAAATAAATATTTTTTTGCTTAAAACAATTTAAAAACTAAAAATCTATTTTAAGTAACAGTGATCTTGACCTTGACCCTAGTGACCTTGACCCTAGTGACCCCAAGCTTCCTCTCCACACAAGCTACCTTCACACCAAGTTTCATTTCAAATGGTAACTCCTAATTCAAGTTATTTTTAGTAACAGTGATCTTGTCCTTGACCCTAGTGACCTTGACCCTAGTGACCCCAAGCTTCCTCTCCACACAAGCTACCTTCACAGTGAGTTTCATTACAAGTGGCAACTCCTAACTCAAGTTATTGAGCGGAAACCATTTTTTATATATTTAGTAGCAGTACCCTTGACCTTGACCCTAGTGACACCAAATGCAATCCCAAGCTTCCTCTATACGCAAGCTACCTACACACAGAGTTTCATTGCAATTAGTCACTCCTAACTTGAGTTATTGAGTGGAAACCATTTTCTATTCTTCGAAACAGTGACCTTGACCATGACCCTAGTGACCCCAAATGCAATCCCAAGCTGCATCTCCATGCAAGCTGCCTACACACTAAGTTTCATTGCAATTGTTCCCGCCTTACTAGAGTTATTGAGCGGAAACCGTTTTTCTATTTTTAGTAACAGTGATCTTGACCCCAAATGCAATCTGAAGCTTTGTCTCCGTGCAAGCTACCTACACACCAAGTTTCATTGCAATTGGTCACTCCTAACTAAAGTTTTTGAACGGAAACCAATGTTTCATGCCCATCCGCCCGCCCAACATACGACATCACCAATCCAATAAGCAGTTTTTTTTCAAAATCCTGCTTAATAAAGTGACTTCGTCCCCCTCTTCCAGGCAGGGTTAATTTTGGCACAGGGGTCTTGATTAGCACACTCTTGGCAAAAGTCCACAAGGCAATGTTACATGCTAAACATCTAAGCTTTAGGCCTTGTGGTTTCAGAGAAGATTTTTAAAGTTCTTCCTATATAAGCCTATGTAAAATTAAGTGACCCCCTGGACAGAGTCAATTTTCACCTGTCAGTCATAATTTGAACAATCTTGGTAGAGGTCCGCTGGGCATTTCTACATGCCAAATATCTTATCTCTAGGCCTTGCGGTTTCAGAGAAGATTTTTACAGTTTTTCCTATATTATAACAATGTAAAAACTGACATGGAAAAAAAAATAATTACACTCATGAAAATATTACTCAGTTAAACTTATTTTTTGCTCCTAACCTCATCATTTAACCAAAACATAAGATGTAACACATCAATTTAATCTGCTAAATGTAAGCAATCTCACTGTGTAGAAATGGTGATGATTTATTGCTTAAGGGCATAAAATTTGGCACATTTTATGCTCCCCCTTGTAGGGGACAGAAAGCAATGATCTGACAGTTGTAAAAACAATGTATCTAGGATTAATTTTTTTCATGTCACTTAGGTCATTATGTCAGTTATGCTATTGTTTATTGTCTCTGACCACAAGTGGTCACTTTGCACTTGTTAATTGTAACTTTTAGCCCCAAGGGGATCTGGAGCAATCCAAGTTTGAAGGTGTTAGTGAAATTTTGAAATCACACTCATAATGTATATTTATATGATTATTATGTTTAAGGAGGTATGAGTGCTTTTAATCTAAAGATCAAATTCTTTCAAAAGTCATATTATTTTAAACATTAGTGTTTAAACGTTAAAATAAAACCAAAAAAATAATAGGTCACCATGCTTTTTTAAGAGTTATACGATTTTTAAACAACCCATCAAATTTGGTTATTTTGAATCTGCTTTTCTAACATAAAAACAACAAACTTTTCAATTTCAGTTTCTTTACATATGATTATTGTGGAAAACAATTCAATATGTATCATGTTTACAGCTACCTTTCATGAATTTAAACAAATAACAAAAAGCTTTCACAAATACATGATAAAAGATTTATCATATCATATGTTATTACCCCACCCACTTTCTTAATAACAGAACAATACATTTTTTAAACATTCATATGAAAAAAACCAAAGATCAAAAGTACTTCATATTTGCCTGTTGGTTAGATGTTATTCAGGCAACCAAAATTATCCAAAAAAAATGGGGGTCACCATGCTTTCGAATGAACTATATCCAATAAAACATTAAAAAATTTGGAAAAATTCATATTTTTGCAAGTTCTGACTGTTAGTTTTAAAACTATCCAATAACTTGGACATTATATTTGAAATTATAACACATAAGTGTTTCTAAAACAAAAATTTATTTAAATTTATACATTATGAAGTCTATAATACTGTTAACACTATTTACAGCATATCAAATTACCCAACCCACTCATAATCTAATGTCAAAATTATCAAAATTAGAAGCAAAAACAAAGTACATTTGAACTAACCATAAGAAATCATCTGAAACTGTTACTGACAGACAGATTGCTATACAGGATGCTTTTCAAATGCTATAAATATCCAAAGGGATTTCTACCAAATAGAAATACTTATACTAAAAATATCTATTCTTATAAATAGGAGCAATGCCAAAACACTTTGTGTAATGCAAATAAGTCCAGAATTTTTTTTAGAATATCTATTTTGAGACTGGTGAAGGTACTAACTGAGAAGAACTCTTGGGGAGGAAAATTACTTAAAGAAAACCAGAGGTATTTTGATGTCTGTCAAAAACACAAATACTTTGCATAAATAAATTTACAAGAATTCATATGAAGTATATTATAAATTAATGATCAGTAAAAATAATAACCATCCTTGCTGGGTCAATTTTGACCAAGGGGTCATGATTTTAAAAATCTTGATATCATAAACTATGCATATGTAATCAATACTATAAATTAACACAGCTGAGCCAACCTTAGTACATTAAAGTGAAAAAGTGATTTCCAAAAAGAAAGGACGAGATATGAATGACCTCAAAAAAATTCATTCATTTATCACTATCAATGATTAAATTCATCTAAAAACTTGGTAACAGCATGAATAATTTTTTGTGACTTAGTCACAAGGACTTTTTCACTGATGAATAACTCTGAAAAAAGATCTTCTATGCCGCTCAGACCACTCCGCTAGAATCAAGTGTGACAAATTGCACTATCATTACTCACTGTCTTTGTATCTATTGAGGGTTGTAAAGATGGAATATTTTGACTAATCTGTCTTGAGTACTTATATGCATCTGAACAAAATTCAACAGCAAATGAACCTTTTACAAATTTCTGAAGAGTTATGACATCATCTAAAGCATTGTGTGCATTGTACTGCTCTTTGAGAAAATGCTCCGCAATATACTGCTGAGTACATGGTTTAAAAGAGTTAAAAACCTTTCTTGTATCAACAAATCCAGTAACATGATTACAAAATTGTGAATACAACCTACATTTGTTAAAATTGGACAGTCAAATGATCTACAGTTATGACCTACTAGCATATTATCTTCAGATTTTGACAAAAATTCAATAAAACAATTCAAGGCTTCATAAACACTTCGAACTGTTGACAGCACTATTTCTGTAAAACATCTGGTTGCCAACAACATCTATTTTTGTGCTTTAGAAATTGGCTTCTTTGGTAGGACATCAGTGTTGAAATTTTTTCTGGCCTCTTCTTGCAGCTATCTGTATTATATGCTCTTTTCTTCCTGAAATTCAGTTTAGTAAGTATGACAATTCATTACATAAGACAGATTTTTCCACCAAAAATGAAATTTGAGCCTTACTGCAAAGTTTGACAACTAGTCAAGTAGATTTTATACTACTGCTAAATATATCAGTAAGTTCATCTTCAAATCATATGTTGATTCAGTAAAACACAGAGAAAAAACAGTCACTGGAATAACTGGACATAAACATTTGATCTATACTTAGCTACAAGATAAAGACAGATTTATTAAATGATTGATTAGTACTTTACTAGTGTAATGTGTTGTGTTACATGATACTGTGTCCAAGGCAGTGGCCAATGTTGACTGACTGACTGATTGGATTTGTTTACCCTCGGCCAATGTTGTCCAATTTTATAGTATTTAATAGCTATTGACATAGCCTTTAAACTCACAAAGACAAAACCTGTTCCATATGACAGCTATTGATTCTATGGAAATTGAACTGCTTATGAAATGATATACATGTAGTAAAACCAACTTGTATAATTGTAATAAGGCTGCTATACCAACATCAATCTTAACCTCTGATGCAAATACAATACCTAGTCATGAAGTCTCAAGATCAAAGAATATCCTGTTGTGAATGGTCTGTAAAGTAGTAAAGTATCTGCAGAGGGTGTGTATATTGCTTCAGGTACTGTTTCAGGTAGAGCTTCACCATTTTCAAAAGCTAAATTACTCTGGTACATGTACATAGGACACTTATGAAGCTCATTTACTGTTCTCTTTTTATTCCTGAAAAATAAAATCACATTTTCAGGCATATATGGCTGTGTCAAATCAATTCATTAAAACATCAATGAAAACATATTTTGATATTATGAATTTGTAAATCATTTAAGATCACATTATGTAACAAGAGTGCTATCATGGTGCTATCTCACTCACCTGATCACAAGACTAAATTGATTGTAAAGCAAGACATTTGCACATAAATAAACAGGAATGAAATGGTTATATGATCTTTCACTACTCGCAGTTCGAACTAGGTAAAACTATAACAAACTAGAACTATAACTGAAGGTGATGAATACCCGGGACCCCCCAAACACACCACTGACACAGTATATAAAATATATGTAATATTTGATGCTTTAATTATTTGACCTGCACAACTTAAGGATTCTGTGAAGTAAGATTAATTTCTGACCATTGGTTTTGGAGATTAAAAGTGCACAAGAATTTATTATCTCAAACCCCTGTGGCCTTTGACCTAGAGACCCAAAACATTGACCATGCACAACTAGGCATTGTAGTTATCACTTCTGTGAAGTATCATTAAATTCTGACCAGGGGTTTTGGAGATTTAGTGTCAACAAGATTTTACTATCACTTGCTCCTTTGACCTTGAGACCCAAAACATGGCCCATGCACAACTAGGCATTGTACTTATCACTTAAGTATCATTAAATTCTAACCAGGGGTTTTGGAGATTTAGTGTCCACAAGATTCTGTCTACAGACATAAGGACAGACAGACAAGTTGAATCCAGTATACCCTCCCTTACACTTTGTGTTCAGGGGGGGGGTATAAAAATTTGAACAATATCCATGAAAGCATTCATTGATAAACTAAGATTATACCTTTCAACTTTCAACTTGTTTCTTTGATGTTTTGCCACTGTAGTCATGGCTAAATTCCCAGCTTTTTATGAACCTATAAAATACATAATGAAAAATTTGCTTTCTTCCATCACTGTTACTATGACTACAAATAAAGATACTGGTGACCATCTTGCTTTATTATACACAATGTAAAAAATATTTATACTTTTTCATAACAGAATAAGCTAACACCTTCAGTAAGCTAAAACCTTTAGTCACACTTCATGATGTCAATTCCATCAAAAAGAAACTTAAAATATCATTTTATTTATCACTGTTATGAAAATGTCAAGAATAAAATGCTTTTATAGTAAATACATTTGATTATATAAGATCTGGAAAAATAATTACCATTGCTAAGTTTTTAAACAAGAGGGCCATGATTGCCCTATATCGCTCACCTGAGTACCATCGCCCTTAACGCTTTGCCTTAGGTCACAACATTTTTAAGCAAGACTTTTTCACATCTCAGACCCTTGTGACATTGAGCTTTAACTGAATTACCTCATATATAACAATATGCACAACTAAACTCCATAAGTAGTACCTGACAAACTGTCATAGGACTTGCCACTCACACGCTTCTGCCAACCAGCATCAACACTAACTTCAATATCTTTTAACCTACAAAAAAAAGAATAAAGTTACAGTTGAATAAAAAAAATAATATTTCATATTAGTGCAGGGAATGTTTTACATCAATCTTACATATACAGTCAAACTTGTATTAAGAGACCGCCCAAGGGAAAGGCCAAAACCGGTCGCTTAATGAAATGGTCTCTTAATACAAAGCAACACCGGGGACGACAACCGTTACCCATAACAATTTTACTTATGTCACGTGGTAATTTTCCAAAAATAGCAAAAAGTTTGAACATGAAAGTACCTAAAGTGGACAAATACAACCTGTGGACATAAGGATGGACACTAATCCTTATGAAATTTGACACCTCCATGTCTAATTGGGACATTAAATGCAACTTTAAAGCAGTCAATTTCCATAGAAATGATCTGTTTGCACATAAATGGTCGCCTAATATGAACAAAAGACCGATTATGGTTCGCTACATACTGGTCGCTGGTTGCGTTAGACAAAAGTCGCTTAATGCATTAACAAAACAGTGTGAAAACTCTCGGGGGGATTCAAAAGCGGTCGCTTAATACACGTGGTCGCATGGGCAAGTTTGACTGTATGTCTTATACTGCCTCACTACTTTCTTTCAGTAGTTTATCTTGTCAGCATATGAAACTAGTAACATAAATCACAGTGCAATGAAATTGGTATCAATACTATTTTCTTAAGATATGCTGATAGTTTCAATACCTTCTGTTGTGTTGTAGAGAAATGTCTGACGATACAGAATTTTACTTTTCTATAACACAACGTATAACTGAAATAAATCTGGTCTACAACTGAAGTAGGACTGCTATAAAACTGAAGTAGGTCTTGTACATAACTGATGTCAATCCGGTCTATAACTGACACAGGTCTGGTCTATAATTGAAGTGGGTATGGTCTATAAGACTATAATTAATTTGAAGTAGATCTGGTGTATAACTGAAATAGATTTGGTCTATAACTGAAGTAGATCTTGTCTGAAACTCTTTAGAGACATGGTTAAGCGTATGTTTAGCATGCGGGACAACTAGATTCAATCCGTGGTAGAGGTTATGTTCGCTTTTCCTTATTGATATACTTTGTTCACTAAGTCTTGTACATGTATTTTCAACTTTTTTGCAATCCCTTTCAAGAAAAACATTTGCATCCTATTGATGTAAAAAAGTATTTCCAAGCGTAACACTTTAAACAGTAGTCTACACCAATAAGATATTGTAGTAAAAAATCATTCAATCAAATAATATATATATAGTTGATATAGTTCACATTTTTTTTTCAGGAGAAGGAAAAAACGTATTTTTCAAAAGCTTAACTACTTAAAGTTTTCTTTTGGATGTGAACTACAAATAAGATATGTTTTCATAATAGATTGGAGTTTTATAGGAACTTTATCCATTTGTGACTTTTAAGGGAAAGTTTGAGTTGACATAGTCTTGCATCTGAAAATGCTTATTTGACTATGGAAGTCTCAGTGCAAGACTATATTAACTTGAGTTAACATAGTCTTGCCAGTATTATTTCATGAGATTATCAACTTGATTCTTAGCAAGACTATATTATCTTAAAAGAAATAAGAATAAAACCTTTTTAGTATTGTTTCTTCTGAATTTTATTTATTATCTGATGATTGAGTTATAGAAGGAATTTCAAGGAACTCAGATTAAAGCAATCATACTGTTTGATTTGTGACATCTATGTATGATAATTATTCCTTCAAGAGCTTTTGGTTGACAGTGACTTTTATGTCAAATTAGCATTACTCATTTTTAACAGATTCAATTATATATTTTGCATGTATGAAAAAGTCATTTTGGGAAATAATTTGATAGGGATACTGTCACTTTTCTTTTAAAAAATAAGTTCAATTCACTGCCAACAGTTATTTTAAATTGTTGTTCAGATTTATATTAATTAACTTATGGAAGTAAGAAAAAAATGGACAAATTAATTTCATGTCATTATCATTAATGCAGGATTTTCCCTGCCAATATCACCAACAGTACACATTCTGCAGAGTTGAAAAATGAATTTGAAATTGGTGACAAAAGTTTCAGCCATATCTGTCCAAATTCTAATATGGCTGAAAAGTGGCATTGTTACAGATTTTCGAAATCCAGGGAAAACCTTGAATGTGCAATAGCTTGCAAGTGTTGCAATGTAGCGTGTTTCAGTATTAGTGATGTAACATGTACTCTGTTTCCTTGATTGAATACTTGAATACACTTTGAAACTGCTAATCAAATTTAAGGATAAGTGATATACATGTACATGCAATGAGAATTCAAATCTTTGTCCTCACAAACTTTTCTATTCACATAATGTAAACTCAGGCATTTCTTCACCCTGCAATATAATTCTCTTCCGATTCAAGTCACAATATGCAATGGTCCAGTCTCATACTGTTAAACCCTAATAAAATTATCATCGAGTATTAATTTTATGCCCATATCATACCATTGAAAAAGAATTTTCTAAGCATATCTTGTAACATATACCAGTTTTCTTTACCAGTATTAGGTAATTTACAAAGTATAGAGATCAAATTTAAATTTTCGCTGCTCTTAACTTTATAAAATGTGTTATACCAGAAAATAAAAGTCTTTCAGTCTCTTGTGGAAAATAGCACTTAATCGAAAAGTTTTCCATCTCAAAAATCAACTATCCTTGAAGATAAGCCACCAAATCTATTGAAAAATCAAAGTGAGTCATAACTTATTTTATATGTATGCTTGTTCTGTCTTAAAGAATGATGTCACTGCAGAAATACTGGCCATAATACAAACCATAATAAAAACAATTATAATTGGAATGAATATACATGAAAAGTAATCATTGACAATATTTATGAGGGCAAAGAATTCTAGCTTCAGTCTGACAGTAGAAGTGTTTTAAGTGGCATTGACAGAATTGAACATAGAAAAATAATACCCTAGTTTTGGTGGTGTTAAAACTGTATTGCACTCTGCAAATAACTATATTATGAAGCAATATTACTACACCTATTATCCTGAAAATATTAATTCCTGTATAAGTTGTTATATTTGTGGCAAAAATTTTAATCCACTGAAAATGGTTATATCTGTGTTCAAACTTTAGTCCAGTACAAGTGGTTATGTTTCCGATTGAAAGTTTGACTCTAGTACAAGTGGTTATATTTGTGGTCAAAAATTTTACTCCAGTACAAGTCGTAACATTTGTGGTCAAACTTTTAACTCCAGTACAAGTGGTTATATTTGCCCTCAAAAGTTTTACTCCAGTACAAGTGGTTATATTTGCCCTCAAAAGTTTTACTCCCGTAAAAATGGTTATATTTGCCCTCAAAAGTTTTACTCACGTACAAGTGGTTATTATTTGCCCTTGCAAATTTAACTCCAGTACAAGTGGTTATAGTTTTGAGCTCAAAAGTTTTACTCTAGTACAAGTGGTTATAATTGGGCTCAAAGTTTTACTCCAGTACAAGTGTTTATATTTGCCCTCAAAAGTTTTACTCCAGCACAAGTGTTTATATTTGCACTTGAAAGTTTTACTCCAGTACAAGTGTTTATATTTGCCCTCAAGAGTTTTACTCCAGCACAAGTGGTTATATTTGCGCTTGACAGTTTTACTCCAGTACAAATGGTTATATTTGCCCTCAAAAGTTTTACTCCATTACAAGTGGTTATTATTTGCCCTTGCAAATTTAACTCCAGTACAATTGGCTATAGTTTTGAGCTCAAAAGTTTTACTCTAGTACAAGTAGTTATATTTGCGCTCAAAAGTTTTACTCCAGTACAAGTGTTTATATTTACGCTTGAAATATTACTACAGTACAAATGGTTATATTTTGAGCTCAAAAGTTTTAGTCCAAGACAAGTGTTTATATGTGGGCTAGAAAGTTTTACTCCTGTATAAGTGGTTATTATTTGCACTTGAAAGTTTTACTCCAGTACAAGTGGTTATATTTGGGTTCAAAGTTTTACTCTAGTACAAGTGGTTATATTTACGCTTGAAATATTACTACAGTACAAATGGTTATATTTTGAGCTCAAAAGTTTTAGTCCAAGACAAGTGTTTATATTGTAACGTGCACCGAGCGGATCTAATAAAACTATTACTCTTATAGTAAATATATATATAACTTTCCGCGAGGCTTCTTTGCCTTATGATTGTTTAATTCTTGACCAATGATTGAATAAAATGATTAATATAAAAGAACTGAAATTATGCTGAATTAGATTAGCTAAACTAAATTATGCTGCCACCACTGATTTTCTTAACAATCAGAATTAACTTATTGGGTCTCCGTCCTACAAACTGTCTTTCTTAAAATACGATCTTTTATAAAGGGATACTTTCACTTTTCCCTTATCCACTATACTATTCTAAAGTTTTACTACGACTGAACCAGTCCCTTCTAAGACGCAATGCACCTTAAGAAGAAGACCGGAACAGACTATACTAATGAGTGTTTCCTACTCAAATGAAGTGGTCTCTGTCCTTTAGACCCTAGTCTCCGTCTCTAGCTATCGCAACTTGTTGAAGCCTGCGTTTCGATCTATTGCTTTACCGACACAACTATTCCACAGCGCAATGCACTCATGGAAGTCAAGGTGAGCCGATGAGCAATAGGTATAACGTCTTAGGTTATTTCAACTGCCTTTTCTCTTGGAGCGAACCACAAGACCAGACTAAATCGAACAACTGCACATCTATTTATACTACCAAATAACAGCGCCCTCTTGCGTCAACATTTCATTGGCCGTTTACCTTAACCTTATCTAATGAGCGTCTAACTTCTCTTACCTCATATTGCGCTAATGATCATGACCCAACTGTACGAAAATACGTGCGTATTTTGTTTATACAAATTAAAAGTAAACTTACCGATCACCTTTTACGATTCTATTTCAACAATTAAATGTATAAAACCCAATTCCTTTATCAAAACAAAAACCATTACTTACACAAAGTCTTGAAAACCTTCGTCTGTGAAGTATTAATAATTGTGCAAATGGCGTTACAAAAACAAAGGGGAATAACTCTGCATCTATCCGTATACGTTCCGTAAATTCCGTCACAATATGTGGGCTTGAAAGTTTTACTCCTGTATAAGTGGTTATTATTTGCACTTGAAAGTTTTACTCCAGTACAAATGGTTATAACTTATATTTGCCCTCAAAAGTTTTACTCCAGTACAAGTGTTTATTATTTGCCCTTGCAAATTTAACTCCAGTACAAGTGGTTATAGTTTTTAGCTCAAAAGTTTGACTCCAGTACAAGCGTTTATATTTGCCCTCAAAAGTTTTACTCCAGCACAAGTGGTTATATTTACGCTTGAAATATTTCTACAGTACAAATGGTTATATTTTGAGCTCAAAAGTTTTAGTCCAAGACAAGTGTTTATATGTGAGCTTGAAAGTTTTACTCCTGTATAAGTGGTTATTATTTGCGCTTGAATGTTTTACTCCAGTACAAGTGGTTATTATTTTTGAGCTCGAAAGTATTACTCTATGACAAATGGTTATATTTGAGCTTGACAGTTTTACTCCAGTACAAGTGGTTATTATTTACGCTTGCAAATTTAACTCCAGTACAAGTGGTTATAGTTTTGAGCTCAAAAGTTTTACTCCAGTACAAGTGGTTATATTTGAGCTCAAAAGTTTTACTCCAGCACAAGTGGTTATTATTAGTGCTTGCAAGTTTTACTTAAGTACAACTTAACAAGTGTTTATATTTTTGTAGCTGGACAGTTTTACTCCAGGACAAGTGGTAATACTGGAGCTCAAAAGTTTAACTCCAGTACAAGTGGTTATATTTGTGGTCAAAAACTTGACTCCTGTATAAATGGTTATTTTTCCGCTATTTTGTGATTGAAAATTTTATAATGACTTATCTTACCATTTTGCATGTGAATATGCAAGTAACATCTCATTTTACTGCAATCAGAGTTTGTGGAATTAAACCTGCAATGTCAAAATTAAACATTCAAATACTTTCCACTTAAACAGGCCGTACCAGAAAAGACCCCAGCAGGGCTTTTGATTTTTGATCCCCAACTCTTAAGGTGAATGACTAAATCACTTAGAATAAACCAAGAGAGTCACTATAGATGACTGTTGACCTATTGGTGTTTTACAACATGTCTTAATCTTACACTGAAGGGATCTCTTTTACAAATAAAGGAAGTAGCCCATTATGCTTTTTGCGAATGGAGAAAAGTACAAGAGTTTTTAGCTTCAGGAAATCTCTGCAAGTTACTTTTCAAATGGTTTTGAGTTCATTACTGTCACTAGACAGTGGTTCAGACACATTATGCTTGTATTTGGTTTTTAGTTAGAAAATGCAAATGGCACAAAAGTATATTATGTAATGTATCATATTGTTTGGCTAATCGTTGTGAGTAAATCCCAAAGACATGTTCCAGTAGTTTTATTTTTTAGAATCATCAAATTCTTAACTCTAGGAAAGCTGTTGATTGTAAAGGTTTTTAAGAAAACAAAGAAATTGCCAACACATTAATACACAAAATAATTAAATGCTATGTAAGAATTGCCAAAATGGCTCATTTTAGGACTTGTAACATTTCAACAGTGACAACATGTTAACCTGTTTATTGTAAATTAATTCTTATTCCTGTAAAAACTATGAACAAGCTGTACCCTTGCCCTAAAAATACTTAGAAGTTAAGCTTATTTTAAATGCAATACTACTTGTAACTTTACTTGTAATAGTCTTGCACCCAAAACTGCTTTCGGTATAATGTTATTTTCTAGTGCAAGACTATAGTAACTCAACTTAGAATAGTCTTGCCACTAAGAAAGCAACCATTTTGAGTTACTATAGTTTTGCAATTTTCTTATATCTAAAAAGAAGTATGGTCTTTTGCTGTAATAATTCTTGAGGATATGGATATACAAAAAATGAACTTAAAAACACAAAAAAGTAAATTTTGACAAAATAGGCAGTTAGTATAGTATTGCGCCGAACCCTCGATATATATATATAAATATACAATTGTGATACTTATTAAATATTTTACAGTAAGGCCTCTTGAATACTCTCATACAGGTACCGGTCTCAAGCTGACAGTCTTCCTAAAAAGTGCCTGTTTGCTTAGTTGGCCAAGCTAATGTTTGCTGCTGTCTGACAGAATTTAAGGAACCTAAGGTTTTTTTACAGACTAGTCTGTGAAATTTCTAATGATTTTGAGCATATTTTTAAGCAAGGCATGTTGGGTTTGATTGAAAGCTGTAGTTTAAACAATGTATAATGTCCAAACGCGATATTTTTTTGTCAAAATTCACAACAAATACGAAATAAAGTATCCGATGACACTGTCGTTTATGGTAGCAAGATCAAGATGTACCAAATAAATAGATCAATAATGTAATGGGGATGAGTCATATACATGTATGTGGACCTAAAGTAAAATAATTTATGAGATAAAAGGGCAATTTGTTTTTAATAATATTGAGGGGAGCCAAGGTGTAGAGGTTATGGTATCTGCCACTCATTCTGGAGGTTGCAGGTTTGAGTCCCACTGGGGTTATGACCATAGTTTCTCATATGATACCAGGAGTGGGCTCGAAAATGACTCGATAAGCTACATGCTGTCTTAGTTTAAAACTGTTTTAGATAAAACAATATGGAGTTTTACTATATTGCCCATTACGGAAGATGATATCGTTATAAATGTCAATTTGAAACAGTACAAATTTAAAGAGGCACTCCCTACATCTAGTAGATTGTATTCTCGAAACATAGATTATGTGTTAAATGAACGTAAAATGAAAAATAAATACAATTTCGAAGAAGAACCTATGGAGAAAAATGCCTCATTCTACCACAATTAATCAATATAGAGGCTTTCTGTAATAAATAGCATCCACCCATTAATTGTACAGTAACAACTGCACATAGATTATTGTATGGTTTAAGGTACTGAAGTATATTTAAATTATCATAGTTACTTACAATCACTGTTAGCACAAATTTTGCTATAACTGACTGACTTACAAATGTACTCGCAAAGTAGACTAGTATAATTATAATATATAGTCTTTATGAATTTTCATCTTAACCTATTTAGCCTTAAGTTCTTCATACTACTGGGTGTTTTTTGTTTATTTCTAAAATTAGATTTAGCTCAGGTCCGACAAAGGAGTCACCAAGTCAGCCCGGTTAGCTCAATACATAGGTAGACCGCGAGACTTGTAATCTCGGGGTTGTGGGTTCGATTCCCAACTAAAATTACAAACAGTTTTTCGAATGAGACTTAAAACCGAAGTCCCATCATGTATGGGTGCTATACACCTGGCATGTAAAACTAAAAGAACCAGGTGTGTCTCTGGAATTGGGACGCTTCATCTTGCACTCTCCTACAAAGATTTTAACTTTAGAAGTTAATCAGCACCTATTCTCTCACCTAACACCTCAAAATATAAGTTACATTGCAGGTTCAACAGCTTCTTAAAGTCAATATCGTTGCTGATGGCCGCTCATCAATGAGGTTGCTGGTTCGAGCCCCACCGGGGTCATGACCGTACTTCTTCATATGACACAAGAACTGGTTTCTCCAGGATGCAGACTCGAAAGTGAATCCACAAGCTACAAGCTTTCTTCACAATCGAGCTAAAATATTTTTTTTTCTATTTATAAACTAATACCGTTGCTCAATGTTGATGAAAGAACGAGAAAGATAAACATAAGGATGTTTTGGTGGACAGATAGTTTACTAAAGACCACTCACCTGTTCAATGTTTTGTGTTCATGTCAAGCGCATTCCCATGTTTTTTTCCAGTTGGTACCGTATTCACCACATTACATAGTACACATCTAATTGATGAAATTGCTGCTAGACCTGTTATACTACAGGAATTTGAAATACAGTTCTCTAAAAATTGATGCTGGCTGCATGAAATACAATTTTTTAAACCATTGGCAAGAACGTCCAACTCAACATCATGTCTACTGGCCTGCCAGTCACTTTTACACTTCTTGGCAAATGTTGTCGTCTCCAATACATGGGGTCTATACATATTCATGATCACATGTTGTTTCAAAATTAACTTTGATGGTTTCGAAGGTTTACCACACTTTCATTTGGCGAACTGGCCGTTTTTTTGTATCGGTGTATTACCGGTTTATTTAATTATTATATGTATATCATCGGTATATTAAATAAAATGCATTAATTAATAAATATGATGAATCAGATAATATTTTTTGCTGTCAAAATAAACCGCCAAAGTAACACGGAAGTTGTAATGCCAAAAACGAAAATAGCATTGTATGTCGTAAAACCACTGCACCTAAGTTATGAAGAAATGAAGAGTATTATTACTGATTTACACCTGAAATGCAAATCTTTAGTACAATATTAACAAAATATCTATATCGAGTTGTAGCCATTTTACGACATTGGCAACACAACTTTTGTTTATCGGCGCATGCGCAGATAAACGCTCATACCTCCTTAAAGTGAATGGATCTTAATTTTTTTTCACCACTGAATTTAGCATTAAAATTGCAACAGATCATACATTTACATTATTATGATAAGATTATTCTTTCTACCTGAAAAATGGAAAAGAATGTTGATTTTTCCAAAGAAAATTTTAAGAAAAACAATTCCTAAGATTTATAACCTGCCTTTATTACATAAAATTTGTCACTTATTTTAAAAGTTCTTGAATGAAAATAACACCAATGCTTAGATAATTTTATATGCTTTAAAAAAAATGTACACTTTTGTTGTGTTATAAGTAAAATAATTATCATTAGGTACAATTTTTTATTGCCATGTATATATTTTTTTCAAAGTCCTAGTCACAGCTGATTAGTGCTTCAGATATTGAGACTATCTTATCTGATTACCTTCCAGAATGAAATGGGTTAATGTCACGTTTCTACTCTAATAATCTGAATTTTATGCTTTGCAAAAATGTTTTATACAAAAAATAAATAAAAGGAGATTACTCAATACCAGTGTAAGCTTGCGTTAAGGTTCTTGGACACTGCACTACGTCTTAATATACTCTACAACTGTATGCAATTTGAATCAATTCAGTTCAGTACTTAAGACTGGGTAATTGCCTTGTGGTTTTTTAAAGTTTTGTCTACATAAGCCTATGCAGGGTCACGATAAGAACAAACTTGGCACAGGTCAACCAGGCAATGCTACATGCCAAATATCTTAGCTCTAGGCTAAATTATTTAAGTTTTTCCTAGGTATATAATTAGAATTTGGCCATGTAACAGATTTGTTTGAAACTTTAACATCTGATCATTTACACTCATTTGTGTTCACTTAGCACTTAATTCAAGTAAGATTTTCACTGGAGGTATTTTTAAAATTTGATTTCCCTATCCTGGTTGCCCAACCAAGATAGAGTTATTTTATCATAAGCAAAAATTTGATACACATACTTTGCCTAAGGAAAGATATAAATATAAGACCTATTGTACTATATTTGTGAAACATTTGCATTAAAAAATATATATTTAGATGGAATTCATTAGATATTCAAGTTCGAAAAGATATTATTACCTCCCTTGGCCCATCTTGGGTGTGCAGCCAAGATAGAATGGAAATAAATGAATTCAGACGCTACACGTAGGTTTAAAACTTGCATTTTGGTTCAGAATGTTAAAATATTTGTATATCTATCCAATTCAAATGTAAAAGTAGAAATTATATTGAAATAAAAAAGAAATACTCAACATTTTAAATACTTTCATATTAAAGGGGAGTAATAACAAAATTTTATAAAATGTAATAAAATGTAAATTTCTGATAAGGATCTAACACTATGTAATGAGTCTTTTTGTTCATTAAATAAATCTCTAACAGAATATACAAAAAGTAAAAATTGTCATAAAAAGTAATTGACCACCTTTAAGCCTATGTAAAACTGAGTGACCCCCCACCCGGGCTGGGTCAATTTTGATCCGGGGGTCATAATTTGAACAATATTTGTAGAGGTTCAGTAGACAATGCTACATGCCAAATATCTAAGCTGTAGGCCTTGTTGTTTCAGAGAAGAAGATTTTAAAAGTTTTTCCTATATAAAGCTATGTAAAACTAAGTGACCACTCATGCAGGGTCAATTTTGACCCTTGGATGAAAATTTGAACAATCTTGGTAGAGGTCCACTAGACAATGCCACATGCTTAATATCTAAGCTCTAGGCCTTGTGGTTTCAGAGAAGATTTTCCTATTTTTTGCCATAGCAACCAGAGTTCTGCATGGAATTCATTGAACAATTTTGGTAGAGCTTCATGCAAGGAACATCCCTGCATAGTTTCATCAACATTGACCCAGTGGTTTCAAAGGAGATGTCGTTTGAATCAAAATGTTTTCGGACAACGGACAAAAATCCATTATAAGATTTTAACATTCTTGGAATATGTCAACTAGGCAATGATACAGGCCAAATATCTAAGCCTTAGGCCTTGTGGTTTCAGAAATAAAGATATTTAAAAGTTTTTCCTCTATAAAATTAAGAGACCCCCGCGCGTGGTCAATTTTGAGCTGGGGTCCACTAGGTAATATCACATGCTAAAAATTTAAGCTCTTGGCCAAGAAGATTGTTAAAGTTTTTCCTTTCTGTTGCCATAGTAACCAGAGTTCTGCATGGAATGAAATTATTTGAACAACTATGAAAGGGCTTTATGCAAGGAACATCAACATTGGCCTAATGGTTTCAGATGAGATGTCGTTTGAAGGAAGATGTCAATGGAAGAATGATGTACTCAGGATGGTGAGCGATCCTAACATCTCACTCTGGCACTTTGTGCAAGTTGATCTAAAAACAACTATAACTCTGTGCAAAATATTCCTAATGAAACTTGCCAACAGCATGCACAACTAGGCTTGGTATCAATCACTTCTGTGCAGTTTCATTCAATTCTGGGATGAAGTGCACACAAAATGTACGGTTTTGGAAACAAGGGCCAAAACTCTGTAAAAATAATCCATCAAACTTGTCCGGAGCACGCACAATTAACCTTGATACCAATCACTCAAGCGAGGTTTCATTCAATTCTGGCAAGGGGTTTTGCAGATGAATCGCACAAAACATTGTGTCTACAGGGCCTATAATAATAGCCTCGTAAAGTGACATTGTCAGTAGCAGGGCCCAAAGAAAGTAAGGATAAACCTGATGACTCAAACAAATCTACCACAAAAGTCAATTATCACTATTGACATAACATCATTATGCATTACTTTGTGTGCTGTTATATATCAGTGAAAGATTTGAATTAAAAGCAAGTTGCTTTTTTCCTGTTGTTACCTCAAGAACATCTTCAGTTTGGTCTATTGAGATGATATTCACAGATATCTTGTGTCCATTCATTAAGTATACATCTAGGGTAACATTTTCTGGCTGCTCTTTTTGAGTTTCCTGAAATATTTGATACAGTTCTGATTAAGAGTAATAGTTATCAAAATTTATTTTGTGAATTTCAGTGAAATATTGAAATATGTCAGACAAATAAAATTGATATTTTTACTGTTTCATCTTCAACCTGGTTTGACGTCAAAAAAAGAGTGTAACAAATGCGGGAAACCAAACAACGATCACTTCATTACAAGATGCCCACGTGCAACATGTCGAGCCCGCCATATGTCAAAAGGCTAACTCCTTACCAAGTAGAGATGGGTCAAAATACACCTAAATATTGGATGTAACATGCATGTTGTACCACAGAAAAGTGGTCTCGATTTTTCTCTATGGCCAGTAATAAACAAGTTACAATATAAGCTATTTATAGTAACAACAAAGGGAAGTAATTCTAAAAACAAGGGTAGACCATGGTGGTGAACATTTGTACAAAGTAACATTAAAATCCCTCCATGCATGAAGAAGAAATGCTCCAGACAAAGATATTCTTGACTTCGAACTTTAACCTCTAAGTGTGACCTTGACCTTAAACCTAGAGACCTGGTTTTTGCGCATGACACTCCGTCTCACGATGGTGAACATTTGTGCCAAGTTAAATTAAAATCCCTCCATGCATGAAAAAGATATGCTCCGGACAAAGTCATTCTTGAATTTAACCTTTAGCCTCCAAGTGTGACCTTGACCTTAGACCTAGGGACCTGGTTCTTGTGCATGATACTCCGTCTCATGATGGTGAACATTTGTGCCAAGTAACATCAAAATCCCTCCATGCATGAAAAAGATATGGTCCGGACAAAATCGGCGGACGGATGCAGGCACATACACCGAACCGCCAAAAGTGACAACTATATTCAGCTCACCGCAGGCGGGCTCGACAAAAATGACATCATTTGTACTATGCTTTCTGATGACATTTCCCATGCTTTCCGACACCGAAACAAACTCAACAAAAGTGGCATTTTAAACAAAATATAAACAGAAAATGGTCAACATCAATGTAATATCACGTTGATTTCACTCATGAACACAAAATTTGGTTACTTTCACTATTGGCTGTGCCACTCATGCAAATATCACTTCTGCTGCCCACTAAGCGAAATTAAAACATGATATTACACCAAAACCAACAATCATCCCATATAATATGTCATGGAATGCGAAAGTCCAGTCTTGTTTATACCATTCCGTTTTAGGCATTGGATATAATGTGACATTCACCAGAATAGATTCAAACATCTCAGGAGTCTTTCATTGTATAATAATTATAGAATTTTCATTTTTTTAATGTCCCTTAGTTTATACTAATTTATTTATTCTCGATTGCGAAACAAGTTCTTACAACTTATATTAATCGCTCCCGAGATTCATTCCAGATGGAATCAACCTCGAAGAGAGAGAGAGGCAATGTGGAACCATTTGTGTCTTGCCTAAGGACACTACCAACATGGCGATGGTAGGGATCGAACCCAGGGCCATTCGATCCTGAGTCAAATGCGCTACCACTGCGCCACGGCGGCTCCACGTCTCCCTTAATGTCCCTTGACTTGCATATGGTCAAAATCATGAATCTTGTTTACCTGCTGTGCTGTTAACAGGAAGCTGTTGAAGACATCACTGTTGGCTATAGCTGCTTCTTGACTAACTGTAGAAGATGACAAACCCTTTAAAACATCTGTTTTACACATTTTTACAGAAGTGTTTTTCTTCCTTTAGTTGAACAAGAGCTGTCCCTCACAAGTGACAAATGCCCCTGAAGGAGGTGTCTCACATTTTTTGTCCTCTCCATGTGCTCAACAATTGGGCCATGTAACTTTAAAATCCTTCCATGCATGACAGAATTACCATACATACAGTATTTCATTACTTTTAAACTCTAAGTATGACCTTGACCTTTGAGGTATGGACATGGTTCTTGCACCAACACATTGTCTCTATGTGCTGAACACTTGTGCCAAGTCATTCTAAAATTAATAAATGCATGACAAACTTACAGTCAGGACACAAATGTATGCATATACACAGGATTCCAGTGTGACCTTGACCTTTGAGGTAGGGAAGTGGGTCTTGCACGCTACACATTGTCTTGATGTGCTTAACACTTGTGCCAATTTATCTTAAAATCAATCAATGCATGACAAAGTTACAGTCCAGACACAAATGTGTGCATATTAGAGGATTCCATTACCTTCAAACTCAAAGTGTGACCTTGACCTTTGAGGTAGGGACATGACTCTTGCATGCGACACATCGTCTTGATGTGCTGAACATTTGTGCCAAGTTATTTTAAAATCCTTCGATGCATGACAAAGTTACAGTCAGGACACAAATGTGTGCATATATAGAGGATTCCATTACCTTCAAACTCTAAGTGTGACCATGACCTTTGAGGTAGGGACGTGGGTTTTGCACGCAACAATTCGCCTTGATGTGCTGAACATTTGTGTCAAGTCATTTCGAAATCCTTTAATGTATGACAAAGTTACAGCCTGAACACGGAAAAATGTAAGGTCAGACGCACAGACGGACAGTGCAATTTTTAATATGCCACCCTTCGCGGGCATAAAAATGGACAATTACTGGACAATATTATTGATAATGGCCAAAACAAGAAAATTCAGTGAATTTATACCCCCTGCCAAATAGCAAATAACTGAAAAATAACAGCTGCAAAGTGTATTGGTTTGTCTGTTTCAGAAAAGAAAGCATATTTAACATTTCACCATCCCATCAGGGTGGGATATTTTTTTCTTTAAGTTACAGTCACAAAGAGATTAACTGTTTAATTTAAATTAAATTAGTACTACTAGTTTCAGACAACAAGAATTCTCAAGTTTCTATATAGAATAATTATGTAAGAAAAGAACTACAACCCATTCAGGGCCTCATTTCTGTAAAGATTGCAGTTTCTAAAAATTCTTTTTAAATTTTGAAGATAAATGCCTACCAATTTGTATGTATCTCTCTAGCATAAGTCGTCTATCATCCAACTTTGGTCCAGAGATTGGAAACAGTTTCTTTGGTGGGAAAGGTGGGAGAGCATTGATACCAAACTCTTTCCTTAACTATAATTAAAATCAAGACAATACAAAATTTCAGTTTACATGTTTTGACTTTATGTCTTCATCATTACACCAAATAGTAACTAGTTTTCAGAATTTATACACAAATTGTTAGATGTTCTTAAAAGGTACAATTTTTTGTAAACGATAATGAAGTAAGCAGATATATATACGGGCCCCAAACCGGAACTCCGAAACCGGACGATTTTCAAAGTCCGGAAACCCCATTTCTATGAAAACGTACTTCCGAAACCGGAACTCCAAATCGAATATCGGACGAACTCGCAATTTTAACTTATCTCAGACAAATTGTCTCTAAAAACCGGACACACAAACACTTGGACTGAATAATGCCTCGTGCCTCCGGCAAAGTGATGCCATGTTGGCCATTAGCGGTTATCGTTTATTTTGACACGCGTTAAATCACAACCTGTCAATCAAAGGTTAAATATTAACATAAGACTGTAGTATTAGATAATGATTGCGAATTGAAGAAAGGATCAGGGATTAAGTTTGAGTTTACATAAACATCTTCAAACACCAATTAATCTAATCAGAATTATTATTGAAAGATGATTTATTTATAAAATTAGACCGAACAAGGTTTGTTTCGTAACATATCACAAACGTCGCGACTTCAAATTCTGAAATAGGTTAGTGAAAATTGAACAAATTTATTTTGACGAGAATATCAATAAAATTATGACATTTTATTAAATGTATCATATTGATAATAAAAAGCCCGAGACAACCCGTACGTCGTAGAGTGATTTGTCGCTAAAGGACAGGATCAAAAAATTCGTGAGTCCAACTGGTTCCAAAACCAACTCTTAATGTGTGTTTTTATTTTGAAATTTATTTGACATGATATTGATTGAAAAATCGTTTTCTTGAAGACAAATGTATCTTATTTTCCCCGAACACGTCCCGATTTGAACTTTATCTGAGAACAGTGTTCTGAATTTACAATTCACAATCACTTCTATGCATTAAAAACTAAGGACTTTTCAGGCCAAGATGGACCTTGGATTATCTCTTCCCTTTTCAGTCTTAATCACCCCAGTCTTCTAAATACCGGAAACTTCCAAAAACCGAACTTTTCTGCAGGTCCCGTCGGTGTTCGGTTTTCGGAAGTTCCACTGTAATAACAAACCTCTATGGCCAAGATGGCACTCACCTGATTCAACAGACCTTACAAATGTTGAAAGTAATTTTACCTGCTCATGAAAACTGTGCAACAAGCTAAATCTAGCTGTACAATGAAACACTCCATTAATATGAATGTTGAAGCTCTGAAAATAAAAATTATACCTGCATACCACTAAACAGTAAAACATTAATCAAACGAAAAAAGGATTTTTGAACCAAATTGTATGACAATTGAAATTTTCCTCCTGCTGTTTTTTTTTGTCAGGGTCATAAGAAAGTTGAGGAGACGGGGGAAAAAGGGAGTGATGTTTGGTTACAGGAAACAATGTTTTTTTAGGCCAAATAATCTTAATTAATAGTTATAAAAGTTTTATAACATGTATAGAAAAATGACTGAGCCATTCTCATTATCTTTTAGGGACTATGCAATCCCTGTATTTCAGCATTAAATTCCCCTGGTATTTAGACACTAACCACCTAATAAAGAATGCAATGACTTGCCTCGTAAAATTATATGCTTTCGTTCAAAAGCTCCCAATATCCAAAGAATTCAGAAATATAAAACTCAATTTACAGAATTTATTGCAAGTAAAAGTATACAAGTGTGCCACAAGTTCAAACTGTTCACAAAATTCTAGTCAAAGTCTTTATAAAATCATCCAAATTGAAACATTACCCAACTATAAATCAATTGCCAATGACAGAAATAAACAAATTAACAGTATTTGTTTCTGTATCATAGTCTCCAATGCTGTATCGATGTAACGTCGTTTCTGATTGGTTAAATCATTTAAATTTGCGACTATTAAATAACATATATATAGTCACAAACATCGAACGGCGTTTCAATTATCGCATTTTAAACATATTATGCTTTAGAATAGGTCAATAGGGTTAACGAGTTAGTGATTTTGACATTTCCGACTGTATTAAATGGCTTAATGTTAATAATATACATTGACACATCTTGACATAATTGATATTTAAAATAAAAAAAAATTTATTTCTAACCGACTTTTATTGGTATTTCACAAACAAAAACAGACAGAACGGCATTTCCATACTTAGAAAAAATTGATCAAAGTGATGTCATAGCAGACAACAAAATGTTCATAAACTTATTCAGAAGTGATTATTCAATGAATAAACAGTACTTCTGGGGATATGTTGTTAAATAATACCTGGAAAGGTGTAAAAGTAAGTAGATTTTGCAAATAAACAAAAACTTTCAGGTAAACGGGACACTTCTAGAAAATATTTGCTATATAACTCGATCAAGGCTTGAAGCTTGAACTTCTGGTCGTAAATTTGTTTATGATATTCACCAATAGAGGGCACGATTACTGGGAAATACCCGGAAGTGTGATTACGCTGAAAATAGGAATGCGCCGATAATATATCGTAGGTAGCCCTGTTTCGGTGACGGCCCTGTTTCAGTGATCCCTTTGAAAGTATGCAGCCATTTTTAATTGCAATATTTTGGATAACTATTTATACCTGGGTTGTGAACTTTCTTCAGATTGGAAGAAAATGTGCTGACAGAGACAGTTTAATCATTGGGTTGATATTTCCAGGGTAACCCCACTTTTGAGGTCTTTTTCTTATTACTTTTTTACTCTTTCAAGTTGAGATGTAGATCTATGGTCAAAAACATTATTTCAACTAATTTTCTTTCCCGAAGTGACTGTTGTATTGTTTTCTTCCTGTTCGTATGGAGATATAGCTGACCTATAAGAACTTCTTGATAAAAGTTATGTTCAAAGCATATGATCTGCTTATAGTTTTTAAATGGAAAAATGGCTGGTCTGAGAAGTGTTGACTAACTTTCAGATCTGAATTTATTGTAGTAAGTTTGCAAATGTCTTCATATTTTAATGAGATATGGTAAACAGATTCTTATTGCATATGACAACTAAATATCATTACATTTTTATGTAAAAAAAAAAAAAATCATTTTTTGCCAACTCTTTGAACCTCACCCCTTGTGCTTCATAGTCTTGTGCTTCATAGTATTTATAATACTGTGTAACCATCAAAATGAATGTGCTCTGTATCTCAATATAAACAAGTCTCACGCTGGTTATTAATTATTTTTTGTTCAGTTTGTGATAGTAAACTTCGAGCAAATGCTATTGTCACTAGTTTACAAATGAAGTAGGGGTCACTGAAATAGGTTCGGCTGAGTATCTGTAGTGCAAAACAGGGGTGTCTATGATAAGGCCACACCAAATAATTTCTTGGTCATCGGAATATATCCTAAAAAAATGGGAGCGAGCGAGCGAAAAAAAAATTGAAATATTTATTTTCCCAATTCAACCATTTTTGGAGCGGGCAAAGAGTGATTTGGTAAAAAAAATAAAAACTCCTCACAAAAACAAATATTTACTGTCCAAACAGATAAAAAAGTTGGAAACAGATAAAAGAGCTACACCCACCTTAAATATAAATTGCAAAAAAGGTACAAAACACAAAGTCACTCCTATATATACCGGTACTAAGTGTGTAGGGGTATAATTAAGTGTTTCTTGCAAGAAAATATTTTTATTCATTTAAAAAGACCATATTTTGTTTTCTTACATACATGTACAGCTAATACAACAAGTTTTTTGAAAGAGAAACAAATTATTATCATTTAAAAAACCATCAGACTAATGCCCAAACACTTTGTAATAAACCCATTTGTTAGTCATCAAAATAACCCACAGAACAACTTCTTTAGTTGAGTCAAGGCATATGCTCTTTTACTGTACGTCTTACTGACCATAAGTGTTTTGACTAGAGATAATTTTTCAATTTCACAATGCTAAAACTTGCTAGTTTCTTGATATTTTCCTTGCCCAAGTTTTAGCCTCACCGCCATTATCATGACACTTTTTACACAGAGGGCGCACTGTTGACAATTTGGTAAACAAGTCTTCCATGTACAGATCACTATCACCAAGAAGTTCAACTTCAGTGCCACATTAAAAACAGTAGATAGAAGTGAATTAGCCTCAACAAAAATGTCTTTAAATGTTTCCGAGTTGTTTGTCTGGACAGCAACTCGTCTTCCACCGACGCTACCCTGATTTATGTTAACAATTAAAATTTTCGGGTGCATAGAAAAACATGGAAAAATGATTTATCTTTATCGAAAACAACTTTGTGTAAAAAGATAATGTACGATTTATAACTTAAGTATTAAATAAATGAAGGAATTTGTATGTAATGAATATTTGTTTGTTTTCATAAGTTCCTGTGCTGCATCAATTACAAAATCTGGAGTGCTAAATTTAGAAAGTTTTCAGTCCGCAATATTTGTTTTTTCGAGCTTTTTACTTGATTTGTAATACAATATTTACAAATTTCTTCATTTAAACTGTAAGTTATATACTCTTTTAAAAATAAGTTGTTTTCGGTCTTCAGAAACTGTTTTTCGGTCTTTTTCGTTTTGTTTTCTTTCGGTCTTTTTCGGACATTCTATGCATTGAAAATTTTCATACTGTACTGGTTTGCTGCCATTTGGACAAGATGGTAGTCATGATTATACAAATAAAGTAGCAGGAACATGTTCTGCAGGCGTTTTTAATTGAATTGTAGGTTTGAAAGTACTAAATTTACGAGTTCGGCACGACAAAAAGGCCTGCTTTGATTTTTTCGTCTTGGTTTATAAAATTGATGCGGGCGGAAGCTCAAATTGAAAAAAAAAATTTTTTCATTTTAAAAAATAATGGAGCGGGAAATCCGTTGACCAAGTAATTAATTTGGTGTGGCCTAAACAGCACTATATAATTTTGTTGGAGTATTTTCCACTTTACTACACATCACACAAGTAAAGGACTAATAACATAATAGTAATTCATAAAGATAATAGGTCTTCCCCAACAGATTTGGTAATTCTGCCTGAAGTATTCTTAGGGTCACTGAAACTGGTCCTTCGAGGATATAGGGTAGCCAGTCAATTCGTTCCTTAGTCAACTCGTACCTTAGTCATCTCGTACCCGAATTGGTCAACTCGTACCTGATTTTTTTTTCTGAAAAGTCAACTCATACCTTAAATTTATTCATTCATTATAGTTGGGAAAATAATATTTTTTGATCATTCATCACTAAATGATTGCATTGAAACACTTTAATTTACTTAAAATTATTTTACAAAATTTTATTAGAAAGTGGTATAGAAATGAAGTGGAAGTTTTGAAAAAAAGTCAACTCGCACTCTGCGTAAATATTCCTTTTCCGTTGAGTTTGTTACAGCATGTAACTTATGGCACAAACTTTATTTCATGATGATTATTTCAAAAAGTCTAATAAGAAATGATGGAAACGAAGTGAACATTTTTGAAAAAAATCAAACTTGTACTTTACGTAAACATTCATAAGTTTTATTTCAACTGTTCAATATCTGAAAGTTATATGCTATAACCCAGATTTCAATAAAAATACGTTGTAACTTGTATTCCATATGGCCCAACCTTTGAATATATACCAGTCCCTTTGTTCCCGATTTAAACAGAAGTTTTGAAATAAAAGGTATGACTTGACTTTTTTAACCATACAAGTTGAACAATTCGGGTACGAGATGACTTTTGTACAAGTTGACCCGTAGAGTATACTCAATATACCAATTACCGGGATATACTTATTACCCTGAATGATCATTAAAAACAAAACGTAGTTTCCTTTTTAATTTGCTGTGCTTCAAATACTTTCATATGTCAAAACCATCTGAAAAACATTTTATTTCAAAGGTTTGTGTTTATTTTTGACAAGCAAGAATAATATTTTAAATTTTGCATTTTTTTTTAGATTGAATGATAATCTGATGACAGTTGGTCTAGAAATGACCTCAATATCAAGCTTTTAACAAAAACACCATTATAAATTTTATATCAAAATGTTGAGAAAAAGACAAGATGTCAGACAAGAGAAAATTTCTTGTGGTAGAAACAAAATTGAAGAAGTTTCAAACAGTTTTCTTTCAAATTCACGGTAATAAGTATATTCGGAAAAATGAAGGTGACTGTCAACATGCATTTAATAAAACTTGTTTTTAACGCTTTATACATAGTTTAGGTTTATGATTTGAATTTTTTCTTGAGGATAAATGGTGAAACTTTATTTTAAAAGCAGATTATGTTTAATGTATTTTGAGTATAAAACTGTGCACCTTCATTAACCAGTTAGACTCCCGGTAATTGGTATGACCTGTATATACCGTGTAAGTAGATCCTGACCCATCCTTTATTTCCTGCGTATCTGGTATTGAAAAATGCATTCTTCAATTTGCCAGACTGATTCAGCTGTGATATGTCATTTGCTATAACCATATCATCAAGCAAATTTAATTCTATCACAGCCTGTAATCAGGTCACAGCCTCCTTTGGCTTTGGGAAACTCCCCTTCCGTCTGCAAAGTTGTTTTCAACGCTAGTAACTTATAGACTGACACGCTTTAGTAAAACTTCTTTCACAGTCCATCGGATATATAAATTCAATCTGATAACAGTCTAAATATTTTTTGAATAGAAATGAATCAGTTTGTCAAATATTTTTACGATTTCAGTGCTAATCTACTAGGGAGCCAGTCGGTGCATCATGTAAATACTAAGGCCGTGACGCTTTAAATTCGGTAGAGACTAGAACAAAGACGAATTTATCGGGCACGGGCCTTTTATATTAATGGCTAACGTTCTATACTAAAGCAAAAGACTGCAAGCTACTCAGTCCACCTGGTACCTCCCGACAGTGTGTGAAACAAGTAGCTGCTGAAATAAGCATCTAATGGGTTATGCCGCATTGGCAGCATCTGGGTCCTAATATAACGTTTCTGGAAGGTGTCGCACCGGTCATTTTATTTTTCCCCTTCTTTATTCTATAGTAAATACATGACTTTTGCACATTTCCTGTGAGCTTCTCATTTTCATCATTATCACAGTCAATCTACACCAGAAAAGTTACATGGTCAACAATCAACTTTTTTGCTATCACTCAAGATATGTAGACGCTGTAGACTCTACAATTTTTTAGTAAACAAACTGTCATGCTTGCTGGGGCGGGGTAATCTTTCAACCCTAACATCATAAAATTTAGTCCTAAAAACACAGAAAAAATAAATGTTTCAACAATAAAAAATGCCAAAATAACACACAACAGCAATAAAAACAGTTACAGTAATCAAGTTCAGCTGGAGACAGCTTTCACATGATGTCATCAAAATTTCATACGACTATTTCCTAGGCTTTTTTTAATTTTGATTTGAAAGGGATTTTATCAAGGACCGTCCAAAAACTACATGTGTAGCTTTTTTCTCGGATGAGTCCCCGGCATGTCTCCCGTCATGCCTAGAAAAATGAATTTGATGCCGAAAAAGGAGAAATTTACCTGACTGCAATTTCCAATCAGTATCAGCTAGCTTTCCTGGCGAGATATCCAATGAGCATTCGACAGTCTGTACTCTGGTGGTAGTGGTTAACTCAGGCCTCGACCACGGCCGCAGCATATACAAGGCCTACTGGTATCTCTCTGCTAGACTGTGCGAACGCCCCGCTACTGGTACATAAGGCACCGGGTGCCATTTCGCACATTCCAGCACAGTGCCGGAGGTGTGTTTCACAAGAGGTCTGAGTCAAAACAGACACCTCTCAATGGTGAACCCTCATCCGGCACTGCTTGAGAGACAGTCAGTATCCAGTCTGAACCAATGTTCACAGCTAAAACTAGTCGTCTGTGCCCATCAGCCCAGCCCTGAAGCCTAGCCTCAAGTGACCCAATCACACAGCAGGTACTCCAGTAGTCTCTCACGACAGAAGTTCGCTGTCTAACAGTGACTGAAAAGGCTTCTCAAGAGACTCCGCATGCACGTCTCCCACATGCTGAGAGCCCTTCCCATCCACTGCCAAGAGACTTGGGTGAGTACAAAGACGACTAAACTCACCCGGGCGGCTAAAAACACAACTAGGCGTAATTTAGCTTCACCCAGCATGTGTGGGCCTACTAACAAAAAAGGTTAGCAAACTCACCACCCACTCCAGAGCTCCCCAGATTGGGTAGGCCGACCTAAGTTAGCACACCACCCATTCCAGGTTTCCTGCTGCATGATGCGACCCCAAGAACCAGAGCTGCCCCACACATGATGCGACTCTGTAGCCTAATCAGGAGAATAGGGGTTCCAGCCCCTGCCCTCAGGCTTCCCAGAGCACATGCTGTCAGTCGCTCATCTTCCTTCTCCCCAGTTCCACTGGCTAAAGAGAAATTTAGTCCCAAAAGTAAGTCACCCACGCGGCCAATTCCGACCTAAATGTGAGTGACCCAGTCCGAAACGTGGCAAGTAAGGATGCCTCCCCCCCAGCACAGACACTATAAGGGAGGTCTTCTGTAGGAGGAACCGTCTGCCGCCATCGTGCTGTTGTTGATGTAGAAGCCCCTTTCACCCGGCACTCGTCACCGGCACACTGGGATTTTGGTAGTGGTGGTCATCTCACACCGGATGTCTTCGGTGCTGCGGTGGTAAACACAAACGGCCCTTGTCAGAGTCACCCCCTCGTCGTTAGCTGAGGCCCCGACAGTTACTAGGTCGATGTACAGAAGTACAAATGGACCGAAGTCCTGTTGTGTGTGTTGACCAAGTTTCTGTCGAGACCCCACGTGCACACCACGAGGGGCAGAGAGCAGTGAGGCTTTTTTATTTTAGTTTTGAATACGGACCTATATACACATGGATTGGCAACTATCGTATTTTCCTACTCAATTCAACTTTTTTGTCTTGAGCTACGAGACTTTGGCGAGATTTTGCAGCCAAGGAATGTATCCGTGGTATCCGAATTTCTGAATCGCGGCCGACTGTTAGCGGCCATATTGAAATGAATCGAGGAAGTTTGACTACTGCATCCAGATGTGTTGAAATTACAACGGGGGAAAGTACATGTTTTTATGAGGCAAATTCTCACACAAATACCATTTTCAACATAATATCTTGAATTTCCAACCTAGTTTCTTGAATGTTTAACTCACCATCTTATCTTGAGTTTTCAACATAGTATCTTGAATTTTCAACTTACTATCTTGAATTTAAACTTAGTATCTTGAATTTTCAACTTAATATCTTGAATTTTCAACTGAGTATCTTGAATTTCAACTTAGCATCTTGAATTTTCAAGTAAGTATCTTGTATTTTCAACTTAGTCTCTTGAATTTTCAACTTAGTATCTTGAAATTTCAATTTTATATCTCAAATTTTCAACATAGTACATGTATGTTGAATTTTCAACTTACTTTCTTGAATTTACAACATAGTTTGTTGAATTTTCAACTTACTATCTTCAATTTTCAACTTACTATCTTCAATTTCCAACTTCTCTACTTGTTGATATAGATATAACGTTTCCAGACCCGTTATATTAGACCTGACCAGCGTAAATGTACACGCACCCGTAAATGTAAAAATTCCACTGCGTATATGTATATTAGTTAATCGAACATATGATGTAACATCGCATTTACTTATGCGCATGTTTAGTTTGTTTCTGTTTTTGTTTTTTTTGTTTTTGCCCTTTCTTCTCTCGATCACCAACTGGTTTAGATGCTGTTAAGGGTGACGTGTGCGGATGTATGTATAATCAAGGTCTTTCAAATACTATTTGAAAATTTGAAAGACCTTGGTATAATATATCACTCAACAATACATGTCCATTTAAACATCTTGAAATGGAAGCTCTTGACTACCCCGCCCCTGCTTACAAATTGTCAAACCTGATTGAACGTTGCTTATCCTGAAGAAATCATCAGTGAGATCTGTCTGTCGGAACGACATAAACCTCCCCCACTCAACACCATAAGTGGTTGATGTTTTAGCACTATTTATCAAATACAGTTTATTATTACCCTTTTGGAGGCATATAGAGTTGCTCTTGTCCGTCCGTGCGTACGTCCCAAAATACACTAGAGTTAAGCCGAAACTCTTGTGGCACGCACTGCGCCTTTACTAATTGACATAGAGTCATTAAAATTCGTACAAATGTTTATTGGGGTGAGAAGTTGTGCAACTTAGTTTAAGTTTTTATATTGGACCAGTAACACCAGAGTTATGGCCCTTGACTTAGTCAAAATAAAGGCATTCTATATATCAAGTTTGTGGCATATTAAAGTATTTGGCAAGAAGCACTATCTTGTAAACCTCTACCAAAATTGTTCAAATCATGATCCCCGGGTCATTTGACCTACTTTCTAGATTTAAGCTCACCTGAGCACATCAAGTCAGTAAGAGCAAAGTTATGGAAACGTATTCCTGTTTTGTGACAAGTGTGGAAAGTGGGGATGTCTGGGTCATATGGACACAATTCTAGTCAACTTAAGATCCTTGCGAATTTGATCTTTGATCTATCCTATTGACTTCAAAATCATAAGTGGCCATCCACTTATCACCACCAAACAATGCGAGGATCTTGAGGATCTTACGCACACACGTTCTTTAATTACATTTACGAAAAGAAAGTCTTTTAGATAAAGTTACGTTGACCTTTGCCCTACTGACCTTTAAACCAAAATGGGTCATCTCCAGTTTTTGACCAATTTAGGCCCAAATGTTATCCAGTTGTATTGTCCAGAAAACGTTTGTTTATTGAAGAACTATAATTATATAGGATTCTTCTAATGGTCGCAAATAACTTGTCCACTGAGAACATTTTGGTGTGTATTAACTTTCTAGTGACGATAAACTTCGTCCAAGAAAAGGAGGCACTGCGGTTACTCGTTGTCTCCTTACTTTGCACATACAGTCAAACCTGCGCTTAAGACCACCTCCGAATAAAGACCACCCTGCGAATACAGACCAACAGGCAGATCACAGTTCACTATAAATATATAAGGGGTACAATAAAGATAAAACAAGAGCTGTCCCTCACAAGTGACGAATGCCCCCCGAAAGAGGTGCCTCACAGTCTGTGTCCTCTCCATGTGCTCAATAAATGTGCTATATAATTTTAAAATCCTTCCATGCATGACAGAGTAATCATGCATACAGTATTCCATTACTTTAAACACTAAGTGTGACCTTGACCTTTGAGGTAGGGACTTGGGTCTTGCACGCGACACATCCGCTTGATGTGCTAGACATTTGTGCCAAGTTATTTTAAAATCCTTCAAAGCATAATAAAGTTATAGTCCGGACACAAATGTATGCATATATACAGGATTCCATTACCTATAAACTCTAAGTGTGACCTTGACCTTTGTGGTAGGGATGTGGGTCTTGCACGCAACACGTCGTCTTGATGTGCTAGACATTTGTGCCAAATTATTTTAAAATCCTTCAAGGCATGACAAAGTTAAAGTCCGGACACGAATGTGTGCATATATGCTTATATAAAGGAATCCATTACCTTCAAACTCTAAGTATGACCTTGACCTTTGAGCAAGGAACGTGGGTCTTGCACGCGACACGTCATCTTGATGTGCTAGACATTTGTGCCAAGTTATTTTAAAATCCTTCAATGCATGACAAAGTTACAGTCCGGACACGAATGTGTGCATATATGCTTATATAGAGGAATCCATTACCTTCAAACTCTAAGTATGACCTTGACCTTTGAGCTAGGGACGTGGGTCTTGCACGCGACACGTCGTCTTGATGTGCTAGACATGTGTGCCTAGTTATTTTTAAATCCTTCAATGCATGACAAAGTTACAGTCCGGACACGAATGCGTGCATATATAGAGGATTCCATTACCTTCATACTCCAAGTGTGACCTTCACCTTTGAGGTAGGGATGTGGGTCTTGCACGCGACACGTCGTCTTGATGTGCTAGACATGTGTGCAAAGTTATTTTAAAATCCTTCAATGCATGACAAAGTTACAGTCCGGACACGAATTTGTAAGTGGGGACGCACGGACGGACGGACAGACGGACAGACGGACAGACGGACGGACGGACAGACGGTCAGACGGACAGACGGACAGACGGTGCGATTTTAATATGCCACCCTTCGGGGGCATAAAAAGACAAATTAAAGTTTTACTCTTGCATACTACAGTCCAATGATAATGATGTTAAAACTCTTTCATGTTTAAAAAGTTTAGTTAAAATAATCAAAGGACTGAAAGTGCTGGAGGATCGATTGTCTCTGAACAACACAGTCTGCACACATACATGTGTAAATATCAGGACAACACAGACTGTACACATATATGTGTGAATATCAGAATTTTAAGGGGTCATTTGTGACCCCCTGTATCAGAATTTGGGGGTCATTTAGAAATTTCGAGGGTCATACACTTTATGGTAAAAAAATAAAAGGCATGACTATATGTTAACGTAGTTTTATTCAGCTTACTTCTGTAAAACTGCATGTGATACATCGCAAAACGTAGCGTAATCAAAGGGTTGACATGACAACAGCTGTTTCTCTTTGGATGCTTTCTATTTTGTCACTGCATCTCAAGAGTCAACTTTGTCCACAAAGCGAATTTTTCATAAGTGCATTCAGCCATAGACATTAAACTTTGATATTATTTGGCACACTGAAACCCCTTTCAACAGTGACAGTCTGATCGAAATTACTACAAAATGATCATTAAAATCACTCAGAAAGACGTTTTTGTTTCTTCTGTTAAGGTTCGTCGACCATCTCTTGTTATGCGTTACCATGATGACGGTATCATACGAACCAATACACACAAAAACGCAATGGTACAAAATGCGGATCGATCCGATATCAGACGACAACGACGACGGAATAGGTTCAAAATTAGACATATCCCATAGTGGAAGTGTATTTTGTAAACAACTTATCTTGCATTTCGATGCATTTTGAGCGGTTTTGAAATGTTTTTGTAGTAATTTGATCACACATACTTGTATTGCCTCAAAGAAGACGCTCTTTGCTATTTCTGTTGCGTCAGTGCGTCAAAAACGCAGAAAATGCGCCCTCGTGGAAACACTCAATTAGTGTCTCCGGTCTGACTAGAAAACTGTTGTGATCAAAACCGCGTAGGAAAATAGTTATATACAGAACATATACCTCGTTGATTTTTAGTTACAAATTATAAGAAAAACAACAATTTAATATTATGCTATTCTGAAATGTTTTGATATGATTTAGATCTGTTATTATATAATTTTTAAAATAGAAGACAGTTTAATTCGAAACAATTGAATATATGGAATTACTTTTTTGTATGTAAAGCGTTCGGCCGTAAGGAAGCTTACACGAAACTATCCTATCTGCTTCTAATTTCATATACACTTTGACTAGTTTTGCTTTGACCCCTCGCTATTCTCTGTTAACATTGGACCGATTGAAAATTAAATCGATCCAAAAATGGGATAATTCAGCAGTTAGGTCTATGCGTAGTTATTCTTGCATTCTGCAGTTCCATTCAATGCCTGCAACATTTTATACTATCATTATAATACTTTCATTAACTAGTTTTAAGTTATGCTGGTGAAAATGAAAGTAACACAGAGAATAATACGAAAATAAAGTATATTAATTAAGTGTTATGGATCTTTGCTTTTGTTAAAAACATGACACTTAATATTTTTGTCATGTGACAGTACACAACGAGACAGAACGTGCGTGATTCAAATATACCCCTCAGTTTAGAAATTTAATATGGGTAAACGGATATCACTTGACCGTCGATTATTTGGAATGCAAACACAATTTGATATGGATCAGATTTGTTTGCATTCCAAACATTGGACGCGAGTCTATGAATAGCTTCTTCAAAAATTAAAAATAAAACGTAATTTTTCTACATTCGAGGCCTCCGGGATGCGAACTTTTTTTTATCTCAAGAAAAGATGCGTAAATCAAAACCATGTCCACAAACTAAACTTCTTTATAAATACAACAAGTAAAATGTTTGAACGCCGCCAAATGGAGTGGGGGTTGCGATAAGTAGTAATGTTGGATTTAATGTATGGTGATTAACCAAACCTAATCTTTTTGCGCTCTAATTTTGTATATGGCTGACCATTTGTTAATGTTTAATGCTAAAAAAAAAATAAAAAATTTAGAATTCTAAACTTAGGAAAAGAAAAAAAAAGGTTATTTCCACTCCGGCGAGGTTTCGATCTCTGATCTCCCGCGTGCCAAGCGGGGATACATAACACTGCGCTATCGAAGAGTTTCAGAGCGTATAACTTCGTTATTGACCAATACAGACGTTTGTTTCGGAATGGCGGTACAAATTTATGTAAACAAACGAATTTAACTTCCCAGACACTTTAAATAAGAAATGGACACATCATAAACTTGGTAGTTTCGTAAAGTATATTCAAATATCTGTTAGTAGTCATTCGTTTAAAATCGGCTATTTCCGTAAAATTTAGACTGGTTCGCGATCTCAAATCAAAAGACCGCTTGTTACAAAAGAACACACTGTGAAATCAGTCTACAGTCTAAAAGTAGTTACGTCACCCCATGGAAATTTTACTTGCTGCATTCCAATATACACGCCACCTCCAGGCGGCGTGTAATAAAATAAGAAAATTTAGATGACAAGACGAAAATCACACTGAATAGATTTTTCAAACAGTCAAACTGTAAATTAGTGCTTACGGCTGAATAAATTCAATAATAATAAGCCCAGGTGTTATATCTTATATATTTTATTTAATTCATATAAGTTATCTTGATAAAGAATATCATTTACCGTTCTTAAAATGAAGTAACTGAAAATAAAGTAACTATAGAATTTTGAAGCAACACCTGTGTCGGACATGTTTAAAATGCAGCCCAACTTACGGTCTTATTGCGGTCCTATAACGGAAAGGGCAGCCCGGCAGAAATGCCCGGTTTAGATTGTTTATTTGGCAAAGGACAAATACATCAAAAAGGCAGATAAATCGGCAAATGTAGTGATAATGAACCGTAGTGATTATCAAAATGAGGTGGTAAGACGCTAAACAATAATAAGTATTATACTAAACTTAGTCATAATATTGCAGAAACAGTGAAACAAAATATCTGCGACTGCATTGGCAATTTATCAAAATTTGAGGACTATATAAGAGGAATAATTTGATACTTTCCCAGATGAAATACGAACCCCACACTTTTATATTTTACCAAAAATACATAAGCATCATGATCATACTTTACCGATTGGCTATCCTGGTAGACCATTGTATCGGCATGTAATTAATTCCCCTACTGACAACATTTCCAAAGATTTGGATCATGTCTTAAAGCCCTACATGCAATCCCTTCCTTCTAATGATTTTCATAATACAATCAAGTTTACTTACGATATTTCGAAAGACCACGTATCTTTCCTTGATGTAGATATATGTAAGGATTCCGGTAATAACATGTCCTCAATGGTTCATGTTAAAAATACTAACATTCATCAGTATCTTGAATATTCTTCCTCCCATCCTAAAACTTGTAAGGATGGGATACCCTACAGTCCTGTCGTCGTATTATATCTGATGATCACCAATTTGCCGAATACTTAGATAAGTTACGTGAATTTTTTAAAGTTATTTTGTTTGTTTGTAATTGTGCTTATTAGGTCCACCAACCTCGTTCGAGGTATAGTCGGTACGACCCGTTTTTTAAAGTTAGAAATTGACAAGGCGTTTAATAGGGCGCGTACTTTGACACAGGATCAAGCACTGGTTTACAATGATAACCATACACATACTAACATTGTGCTGTCTGTTGTAGAATATAACAATTCCCTACCAAATATTGGCCGTATTTTACATAAATTCTGAGATTTGTTCAAGCTATCACCAAATCCCTCGGTCCAACAATTACACTCTAATAAACCATGTAAAAATCTAAAGGACTTTTTAGTTAGTTCAAAATATACGTCTGCACCCCTTACCCAAGTCAAAGCCCGTTCAAGTCGATGCAATAGGCCTAGGTGTACACTCTGCACTAAAGTAGAATTATTCAAACTAATGAATTTCTCAGTTCATGCAATATGCCTAAGTTTAAACTTAAAGTAAATACAGATTGTATATCTACAAATGTAATTTATCTCATAACATGCAAAACATGTAAAATACAATATGTGGGCCAAACACGACAACAAGTTTCGAGACGGATGAACAGTCATAAATTTGATATGAATAATTTCAGCGATCCGGCATTTGCTAGTAATGTTGCTACTCATTTTAATAGCTTTGATCATAATATAGATGACTTTAGCTTTTTACCAATTGATGTTGTTAAGAACGATTTAGACAGACTGATGCGCGAGACTTACTGGATCCATACTTTAAATACAACTTGGCCCAGTGGTATGAACAGTAGCGTATTATTTGATGTGTGAACTTAACATATCTTATATTATAGGAATAACTGTTTTGTAATTTTGATATTTGCGACTGTATATACGGTTTTTAATGGTCGCAAATATTTTTAACGGCGACGGCGTTAGCCGGAGCTGTTAAAACTGTTTGCGACCATTAAAACCGTATATACAGTCGCAAATATCAAAATCACTAAATAGTTATCCCTATTCTAACGCACACTGTGTCTAAATGCGATAATTAAAACGCCGTACGAATTTTGCGACTATATATACGTTATTCTAACGCAGTACCGATGTAACGTCGTTTCTGATTGGTGACGTCGTTTAAATTTGCGACTATTAAATAACGTATATATAGTCGCAAAATTCAAACGGCGTTTTAATTATCGCATTTAGACACATTGTGCGTTAGAAAAGGGATAACTATTTAGTGATTTTGATATTTGCGACCGTATATACGGTTTTAATGGTCGCAAACAGTTTTAACAGCTCCGGCTAACGCCGTCGCCGTTAAAAATATTTGCGACCATTAAAAACCCTTTATACAGTCGCAAATATCAAAATTACAAAACAGTTATTCCTATATTTTATAGTCACAAATTTAAACGACGTCACCAATCAGAAACGACGTTACATCGGCACTGCGTTAGAATTCGTGTTGTCTTGATTTTATTTATACTAGATTGTTTATAGTAATGTATGTAATTGTGATGTAAAGTTAGATTTTATGAATAAATGAACACTATAAAAAATAAGTGTTAGTTATCTCTAAATATAGTGTAAGGTTTACAAAATGGTGTTACTGTGTCAGTTACACCGTTTGCGAGTAGAGAATCCAGGAAATGCAGTTTTACTCCAGAATCAGTGAAGAGATACTCCCGATCTAGCGTTTTGTAAATCCGTACAAGTGTAAGTTGGTCAGATACACCGACTAGGATATAGTAACACGAAAATGTAACTTTGCCCTAAAATGATGTCACACCAACACTTAAGTCGGTGTATTGCTTACCGCGTCGTGTATCGTTACGCAAGTCAACTGACCAAGGACTTTTATGTGCCTTAATTTTTTAGCCGCATTCAACGCACATGGTTATGGTCTCAAATTGTAGCATGACACAGACGGACACATCCATGTATCATACATGAACATTTTGCTATTATTCGCAAAATTATGAACAAAAAGTCTTTTTTTGACGTTTTGCTATGAAACCCGTTAGAATGTAGGAAAGAAATCAAATAAGTAGTTCTTTGAAAAATTATATATAGAATAACATATTTGCTCTTATGGACGGACCTTTATAAAATTTGCTTCAAATCAAATCAAACATATACATAACCACTGGCTAAAACCTTCTTGAGTCTTTCACATACCCATACTTCTGTTTCACGTTCTCGAAGGATTGGACCAATAAGTCCAGCTTTGATGAAGGGGTTATTATGTAATGTAAGAGTACGCTTACGTACACTGATGTGTTACGTTTATCTTGTCAAACAAATGTTAAGTAACACCATGATCGGTGCCCTTCTTCCCCGATAGCGGGTGTATTGTTTCCATAAAAACAATAGGGTAACTTTACACCAAAATGGCTGCTTGTGTGCGTTACAAAGGGACACTATTTTCCTAGCGACATGTCTTATAAATGATTATGAACGAATCCGTCTGTAAAAACATTCGCTCATTTCAAGTAGATAACAGTGTATGAAACACTATCATATCACTTTACGGAGTGCTATTAAAATGGAAAAAAATCTTTGGTCTGCATTACTGTTTCGTCTGTTATGTTTTTGTTCCACCTTTTCATTTGAAATCGCAGGTAAGATAAGCATAACGTTGTACCGACTATGTTTGTGACAAGCCCCGAAATTGAAGAGAAATACGTTGTACAATTTACATTTACAAATGATGGCTCTATGAATTCACATGAGAACCAAAACGTGTTTGGAATTCAAACCAATGGCATTCTTAGTACTTAAAACTGAGTAAATTCTATAACTATAACCCCATGTGTTATATTTTATATAATTTATTTAATTCATATAAGTTATCATTAACCGTTCTTATAAAATAAAAGAAATATTAATTTCGTTATCAAAAATCCATTTCTGTCCGGAAATAAAGTAACTATTAATAGAATTCTATTACGCATTCTATCAATATATGTTTTAATTTTTGGCCTGGGGACTGAAAGTCCCCTAGGCCTAAGTTAGCATACCACATTTCAAACACTGCAAGAGATTTAGCTGTGCTATGTGCGAAAAACAACTGTAAACATGTGCTATGCGAAAGTAGTGCAAGACAGAACAGATCAATCTTCTGTTTGAATGTCGCATATGATAAGAACATATTACAAATAAAAAGAGTACATACAACTTCAAACGATTGCAGGAAGGTATATAGCTTACGGGCTGCATTACACATTTTTTCTGTTTTAGAAATTAATGCGCTGTTAGCTGATTACGGAAGATAATCATATGCATATCACGGAAAAGTACGGATATTTACGGAAATTTACGGAAACGTACGGAGCTCGATATAAGAGTTTGTAGTTTGATTTTCAAATTTCCGATGTTATTTCATTGACAACTTTGTTATTTACGAACGATTACATATATATTTACCTAAAAATAAATTTCTTTCAAAAAAAGATAGAATTTACGTACATTCCCGAGAAGGAACTCACGTGATCAAAATCACCCGCCATTTATCGAGGACGCTGCATGTCAAGGCCCAGTGAACGGTTTCACCGATTACAACTACAAGGTAACCCAGAATCATATTTGGTTTTGTCTGTTATACACATTATACAGTACTTTATTTATATTTCATTGCTGGTATTGCTTTGTTTATTTCTGTTTCAAGGTCTTGTCCTTGGCACACAATTATTTTCGATCCACATCATCAGATCATATCGCTTGAAGTTGTACAAAGCGCACATCGAATTATTTTTATTGGCTTAAACAATTTATAATGTTGACTATGTGATTATTTTTCGTTAAACGTACGTTTTATAATAAAACAAACTTCCCTGCCACCCATATATTTGTAAATCATTCATTCTGTATCATATATTGAATTTCGTCCTCTACACATTTCGACCCGCGCTTTAGGTAAGGTTGAGCGAAAAACACGTAGGTCAAAAGTTGGTTTTCGGGGAGTTAACCTATAGCCCTAAGGCCTTCAGCGCTCACAGCGCTTTGATTTAATAAATTGTTTATATAAGTTGAAATAGCTTCAATAGTTATGTACAGTTCGATTTGTATCGTATATTAGGGCTTTATCGTTGGTACCGGTTTCCCATTTGACCAACAACCCCAGAAGAGGTTAGTTATCTAAGGTTTCGGAGGATAGTGCAAGATACAGAAAGCATCCCAATTCCAGAGACACCCCTGGTTCTTATACATGCCAGGTGTATAGCACCCATACATGGGACCTCGGTTTTAGTCTCATCCGAAAGACTGTTAGTAATTTTAGTTGGTCAGCCCCGGGAATCGAACCCGCTACCCCGAGATTACAAGTCTCGTGCTCTATCGATTGAGCTAACCGGGCTGACCAGTTCGATTTTTAGGCCATACATGCTTTTGTACTTTTAAAATAAACAGCTCCAGTGCCGAGGTAAGTCGGGTCTATACCGGAATCCGGTATATACAGGGATATTAAACAGCTCCAGTGCTTCGGTTGTATGCAGTATAAATACCGCACGATAATGTAACTGTTATCGGAAAATTCTATATTGTTATCAGGTAAAACAGGTACGTTTATCAGTACTATTTAATGTTAATGATAGCTAAATGTGCCTTTATTTGTAGTAAAAGAGCATTAGCTCAGTGGTTTGGGGCTTGGCGTTGGAAGACTTGCATTTTATAGTCACCAAAGGGGGTATGAGTTCGAGTCTTTCCTGAACCTTCAATATTTTTTTCTTTTTAAACTAAGTACAGCTAATAGATGTAAATTTATCATATTTTTACGCAGTATTTTTTTATCGATTGGATTTATTCAATCGTATCCAAAATTAACAGAGTATTTCAGACCATTACGCCGAACTCTTAACACAATTTTTTGTCGAATACGACCGAAAAGTAGTTCTATATATTCAATGAAAATGAAAGAATTGTAATGCATTACCTTGTATTCTAATATGCCTACGGTATATTTCTATAGTCAATTCGAGTGCATTAATATGATTAAAGCACTCGGAAAAGTAGGCGGAGTTTCGGACATGGAAGTAGCTCCTTCCGACTTTTCTAATTTACTCCCGCGCAACAAATAAAATATAGAAATGGAAATAATATCAGTATAAATACATCAGTCGCATGAAAAAGATTTGTTTAAGAACCTAAATATTATTTTTGATTGCGTCAAGTGAGCCTTTAAAATACCCTCACCTTGTTTTCCTTAAAAAAAGGCCAAGAAATTCAGGATTAACAGTCATACAATGTTTTGATTCCGGGAGACAAAACTATGAATGAAAACGTTTACGTCATCACACTGACGTCATAACTCCACGTTAAAACGTTGTACAGTTCAAATTAACGGTACGCATTTAAATCGAGTGGCTGCTTTGTTAGGTTCTGAATCTGACGTATTCTGCATAATGTCAGCCAGGTATTTCTTTTTATATTTTATGTATTAGATGACTAAACGAAAATAAGTTTGTATAATATTGTTATGTTTGATATCTTGAATGTTGCCCGAATAGGGGAGTGAATTCCAACAGCTACTATTTATGCTGTTTTACACATTACCGCCGAACTGAAAAAAGGTCTGGCGTAGTTTAAAAAAATCCGCTTCTAAGAATCGAATAAAATGTAAACATTAAAAATTACTTAAAATCAACGAGGTACCTGTTCTGTATATAGAACTAGTTTCCTACGCGGTTTTGATCAGAACAGTTTTCAAAGTCAGACCGGAGACACTAAAAGACACCTAGTCAGGCCGAATAATGTGTCTTATATCCGATGTTGTGTTTGTGATCATAAACTATCGGAACATCGTAATACGTTATCGAACCACTAGGTACTCTTGAATTTTAAATTACGAAACTCGGAATTCAACATAAAAAACAACGATTTTTTTGTAACTTGCCAACGCCTCTATCATCAAAAGTGCTCGGCCTGACTAGTTGTCATTTAGTGTCTCTAAAGATTTTCCGAAAAACTAGTCTAAAATACGCCTTCATGCGTTAAGGTATAAAACTGAAACTTATCAGCAAATTAACTCTACAGAGGCACTTGAAGATGTTTTTTTGAAATATGACAACATATGTTTATGCTTTAAACACGTTGTTATTGTTGTATTTTATGTAAATGCGTGGTTCGAAAATGGTACGAAAATGTCCGCATTTCGGCGAAGTCGATTCGTACCTGGGTACGAATAACTGTAAGAAATCACATAGATCTACATGTCTTAACTACGATTTTTAAATATAGACAAATGCAATAATCTAAAGGGAAAATCAAATTCATTTCTCTGGATTATGCTGTCATTTACAAAGAACAAATATTAACTCAATATAAATTGTAACAAAAACTTTCAAACTTAACCAAAGTCGGAAAATGAATTAATATAAGTTTTCTTTGAAAGCTTATTTTCAGACTCCAGTTATATTGTTACACCTTTGTACTATGTATGTATATATACTATGTATTTTCGAGAATAAATATTGTTTAAACTAAACTTTACCACGATTCTTTTGCTACACTAAATTTTGGTGTGTACATTCATACATACATTAATTATATAGGAACATAATAATCATCATAATCATCATCATTATTACTTGTTACGAAATACTGCTAGAGTCTAGTATATGTTAAATATGAAAGATAATAGCCTGCTATTAAAACATTCAGTTGTTGTTTTATACAAGTTATGAAAATTTAAAACAGCATGGTAGAAAGGCTAGTAATGACTATATGTGCGCAATAGACCCGGTATATTGCAATTCGCAGTATTTTGGAACCACTCACGGGGATAGTTAATGTAAGCTGCAAGTACTTGTTCTACAATAGGCATATACTGAATCAATTTATAACAAAAGATTGATTTATCAATTCTTAACTTTTCTTTGAAAAATAGAAGAGCCATTGTCATAACCTTCTTGACGTCAGTCGGCACTGTCGTCTTGAATCTGGTTAAGCTTTCTTAAAATTCACTTTCTCGGTAACCATTAAAGCCTTGAAACTTCAGACAATTGCTTGGCATCAAACAATGGCATCTGTTGCCGAGTGGTTGAGGTCATTGACTGATGTTTACTTGTCCCTCACCGCTATAGGTTCGTGCCCTACTTGGGTCGAATTATTTTATGTCTGGGAGCTATCTAGGTTCTACCCAGGTGCCCGCTCGTGACTGAAATAATGCCAGAATTGGCACCTAGGGTCTTCCTCCTCCATGAAAGCTGGACGTTGTAATATGACCTTAGCTGTTGAGTGCGACGTTAAATCCGAATCAATGAATTGGCACAATACAATCAACCCTATGGGCATATCCCATAACTTTTGAATGGCATTAAAAGTTGTTCAAACTATGAATTTTCAGTTCAGTTTTGTCAAAATCCATTTCTCAGTTACCATTCACAGCTTAATACTTCATAGGGTAGTTGAACATAGTCACTGAATGTATTAAGAAGCGTTGTTCTTAATATTAAAGTTTCGGGGAATTTCGAATAAATATCAAGTGGTAGAGTCTTTTTTTAAATTAAGTTCCAAGTAAGACACTATGCAAATTATGACAATCCTTTATTTCATTTAAATAACAGTTCACTTAGAATATCACATAGATTTACACAAAGTCCATATATTTTGAAGAGTCACAAAGAATTAGAAAATGTCCAGTTTTCACTAAGAACACAAAGTTTTAAAACACAGAGTAAGTAAGCTAATTTAAGTATTTCTGAATATTGATCTTAATTAATTAATGTTGAACCTATAAAATTCTGAGGTTTATATACCAATATTTCTGTGATATTTTATCTGTCACTTATGAAATTATTAACTCATTTAACAATAAAAATTTAACAACAAATCAAACAAAATAAAAGATTTAACTTCAAAGTGATTGCATGGCAGCCTGGATAAGCCTTGAGCTAGGAAAGTCATTGTTTGAGAATGGTGGCCAATCAGTGATACAAAGGTTTCACGATTAATACCTGAACAATTAAACTATTTCCTTGAGCAGAAATGGTATTATGGCTTTGAGTTACTTAACAACATCTTAAAAGATTTGACATTTAGCAAAAATTACAAGTTTGAATGAATTAATTTTCTTTAAATATTGATTTAAATTGCATAAAACAAATCCTAAATTGCTACATGGAAAATCTACTGTAAATTCTGAACATTTTGATACCAAAATCAACATATTTGTTAAACAATAACCAAATTTTATTTTTAACAATTTGGCTCCAAAATTCACATCATAATAGTTCCTCCCTTGTCTGTTTGCTTTGGACCCCAAAGTAAAAACAATTTTAAAGATTTTTTCTAAAATCACAGTTAATCGCAGTTTATAGTGGTCTGTCTCAAATAAAGTCCTTGTTGTGGATGCTGGCTGCTCACTGATTGAAATAAACCATCGAGAAGTTATTTTCTTTTGAGTCCAACATTAATCTTGGGAATATCCTATAGGTTTCTGCACATGAAGGTAAAGTGATTTTCTTTGCCACATCTTGCACATTGGTTACCTTGAGCAGCACAGTCCTTTAGTGTATGGAAGTTCTTTGTGCCACATCTGTTACACTCGAACTTCCTTCCAGTGCGTTGTTTGTTCAGCGATGTAGCACTGCAAATATGCTGTAGTAGCTGTTGTTTTTCTTCTTGGATGGTGTTGATCTCCATTTCTGAATTGAACCAAAACATATCAAATTCCATAACAAATTTGAAGAGATCATGAACAGTCTTTTTTAGTGATTCATTTGCTTGACTGGCTTCACTTAATGCAGAAATGTGAACACAGTTTTCATTCACTTTGGATGAAATTTCATTCCTTAGCTCACTTTCAGTTTCTTGAAGTGATGCTATAAGAACCTGTTGGTTGTTACACTTCTGTTTGTAACGGTTTAGCTCTTCATTTTGTAAAGTTTGCATTGGAACTGAGTCGAATAGTTCATAGTTGGAGATTGCAGAAAATGACATGGCTGCACATACCATTTCTGTAGCACACACTGGTTCGAGGCTGGATGACTTTGTTGTGGTATCCTGTTTGAGTGATCCACATTTAGAATTTTGTTGTTCCCTGTTCTTCCGGCATAATGTTGACTGGCTTATATGTCCATATTGACGACAGGCGTAGCAGATGCGTGTTACTAAGGCGCACATGTGAATCCCAGAGTGGATCTCACAACAGCGCAGACACTGATGTGATGCAGGCTGTATCCAGCATTGACGTTTGAAGAATGGTGTCATCCTGATGAAAGGTCTTACTTGGAAATGGTTCATAATGCTTGGCAATGTAGTTTTGAGGTTCCGGAATCTTACCCGGATTCTCCACCAATTTATTAAAAAGCGTTGTTCTTAATATTAAAGTTTCGGGGAATTTCGAATAAATATCAAGTGGCAGAGTCTTTTTTTTAATTAAGTTCCAAGTAAGACACTATGCAAATTATGACAATCTTTTATTTCATTTAAATAACAGTTCACTTAGAATATCACATAGATTTACACAAAGTCCATATATTTTGAAGAGTCACAAAGAATTAGAAAATGTCCAGTTTTTCACTAAGAACACAAAGTTTTAAAACACAGAGTAAGTAAGCTAATTTAAGTATTTCTGAATATTGATCATAATTAATTAATGTTGAACCTATAAAATTCTGAGGTTTATATACCAATATTTCTGTGATATTTTATCTGTCACTTATGAAATTATTAACTCATTTAACAATAAAAATTTAACAACAAATCAAACAAAATAAAAGATTTAACTTCAAAGTGATTTCATGGCAGCCTGGATAAGCCTTGAGCTAGGAAAGTCATTGTTTGAGAATGGTGGCCAATCAGTGATGTAAATACAAAGGTTTCACGATTAATACCTGAACAATTAAACTATTTCCTTGAGCAGAAATGGTATTATGGCTTTGAGTTACTTAACAACATCTTAAAAGATTTGACATTTAGCAAAAATTACAAGTTTGAATGAATTAATTTTCTTTAAATATTGATTTAAATTGCATAAAACAAATCCTAAATTACTACATGGAAAATCTACTGTAAATTCTGAACATTTTGATACCAAAATCAACATATTTGTTAAACAATAACCAAATTTTATTTTTAACAATTTGGCTCCAAAATTCATATCATAATAAATGCAAAATGTAAGCGCATGGATTCCTATCTCACAAGTAAAGTTTAGACAAATGGTTAAAGGTCAAAATTTGTGGACAGTTGTGTCTCCAGTTTATAACTTTACTCGTGCAAGGGTGTCCTGATATTTACACATGCATGTGTGCAGACTGTGTTGTTCAGAGACAATCGATCCTCCAGCACTTTCAGTCCTTTGATTATTTTATATATAGCATTTTATTGAATGAAAACAATAATTATGAATATTCAAATGCGCTGCCTGTGTCAGAATAGTTGCTACAGCTGCTGGCAGTGTCTGTTGCTTCTTCGTCGCTAACATCGACAATAAAAGATTTTTACTATGCTTTCATAAAATCCGAAGATTATTATTGTCACGGTTTATGGTTTTATATCGATTCCCCCATATCCAATAATATTATGGTCACCACAGATGCTTGTGGTATGGACTCGCGACCCAATCTATTCTTGTGCCGTATATAAATACAAGATTTGAAACAACTGAAAACTGCAATGTGTGTAAGTAATGAATAACTAACCGGTTTTTCTAATGCAAAACACTTTTCTGAATAAAATCCCACCCCAAACTAAAAACACTTCTGTCACTTCTGCACAAATCAGATTTAGTATATACATGAAATTATAAAAATAGGTTTCCCGCATCGGAGGTATGCAGATAGAGCAATATTTTATTTATATCCCATTGTATCCATTGTAGCAAATCTTTGCTGGGTACACATTCACTTTCTAATAAATGTGGTGTATTTTCTAAATTCAGCCATTAACATTATGTACATTTGTCATTATTTCAGCATTTTTCACGACGGGCTGTAAACCCTCGGCCGGACTGAAATCTTGATTACTAGTAACACAGGAATACTTTGCATACAACTGAGTAACGGTGTTTGGCAGTTTCACAGACGCCTTTTCACAATCAAATCGTTGTGGGCGAAGTATATTCAGACCGGAAGTGTTCAAGACAGACGACGAACTCCGAAGCGGCGTGTTACAACGCGGGCACAGGATCGATACATCGTGTTGTCCCATCTACGAAACCGGAAGCTTACCGCTGTTGAAACCGCACGACGAATCATTGGAATTTCGTCCAATTGATCCCAAGACAGTTCGTAACAGGGATCCGAGCGGCTGGTATCCGAGCACGATGTCCATGTCGGAATTTGCCTTCACTTTAAGACACCGGGTAGCGAGATTGCGATGGGCAAGACGCTTCAGAAGATTTACTCGTGCTGACTGGGCAAGCGTCTTATTTACATATTAATCAAGATTCAACCTCCATAGAAACGACGGTAGGGCTCGAATTTATCGCCGCAGAGGTGAATGCTTTGCAGAGGCGTGCATTGTTGAGAGGGATCAGTATGGCGGCGGTTCTGTCATGGTTTGGGTGGGATTTCCATGCACACAAAGACACTATTTGTGCAAGTTAACGGCAACTTAAATGCTCAACGGTATCAGAATAAGATAGTGAGACCAGTTCTACTTCCGCATATTGCTGGGAACCGGGGTATGCAGTTGGCACAAGACAACGCTCCATGCCATGTTGCCCGTGCAACAATAATGTACGCTAACAATGTTAGGAGGCTACCTTGGCCAGCTAGGAGCCCGGATTTAAACCCTCTTGAACACCTCTGGGACATCATTGGGCGCCAGATACTCCAGGGACCGGAAATACAGAACTTGCGTGATCTGCACGGGAGACTGGTGGCAGCATGGAACATGATCGACCAGCGCAAAATTCAACGTCTGATTACGTCAATTAGAAGTCGGTGTCTTGCTGTGATGAGAGCTAATGGCAGTCATACTCGTTATTAACTGTAACAAGACGAATTTTGATGCAAGGCATCAAAGACGCCGCGCATGTTTTGAAGCATGGCTGGGAGATGGGCACTGGGGCAGGTTTCTATTATAAAATGTGCGTGGTTAACATCAGCGAACCCTTTTTTCCTACATAAAATGATCATTACTTCTGTCACGGACCTATATACACATTATGTTAATTATGTTATTTGTTTTATTCATCCTTGTAATGATATATGCAAATAAAAAGATTTTAAATGATTTTCTAGTTTCTGTTTTTTATTTTCATTCACTCATGGGAATTTTCGTAACTGGAAATGCAGATAAGTTGTTAAACTGTCAAGGAACTTGAACAAAAAATATCGCTAAAATTTATCGAACTATTTAAATACAAAAAAAGAAAAGTAATACTTTTTTCTAACAGAGAATGATTTTTGGTTTTAATACCGTCTAAGGGAGGTAATCGTTACAACATAAAGTACACACTAAGTTACATCGAACTAATTTGCTTAAAACCTAACCTATCATTCTAAAATTACACATATTCAACAAATACATTAATTTTTATCATTTAGAATAATAAAAAGTGTATTTAACATAAAAAACTATTGAATTAAGACTTGTTTCCGGTAATCTCATTTGTTTTTGGTTGTTTCCGGTAAAAAGTTGTTTTCGGTAATCAGTAATACCGGTCCGTGCCTCTGTGTATTCTATCTATCAATCTATCTATCTATACTGCAACACCCTCTTTCGAGTATTATGTGCAGGTGCGTGTCTGTGCGAGAGTTTAAAAGGAAGAAATGTAAAGGAGAATAAAAGTAATACTATACATGTATTTGTGAGAGTTGAAATAAAAAGTTGATAGTGTTAGTTAAGAAGAGAAAATATACAGCTAAAACAGATAAAAACAATATTTTCATTTTAAACATGGTGGGCAAGAGTGGTCACTCCCTGTCTAAATTGGTCCAGGGTAGGGACCTGCACAAGTTCAGATGGCAGTGAGTTCCAGAGGACTATAGTTGCTGGAAAAAAAGAGTATTTATAATAGTTACATGGAGTAAGGATCTGCCTGAAAGAAAGAGGGTGTGAGTGTCGGGTGAGACGGAGGGAGGGCTGAACATAAGCGGGTATGGGCACTGCAACCAGTCCATGCACAATCTTGTAAAACATTAGGAGTCTGGCATCAGATCTCCTATTTTCCAGGGAACGCCAACCTAACTTATCTAACATATGGGAGACACTGCTGTATGTAGAATAGTCCTTAGTAACCCATCGCGCAGCTCTGCGCTGGACCATTTCAACTTTGTGGATGTTCTGCTGAGTGTAAGGACACCAGACAGAACTGGCATATTCAAGCTGGGGTCTAACCAGGGTTTTGTATGCAAATTCCCTTACGCTTGAATTTTTAGAAGGGATATTTCTTTTAAGAAAGTTTAGGGTCTTACTAGCCTTAGAGGTAACCTGATTAACATGTTTGTTCCAGTTCAGATCAGAGGAGAAGGTGACACCCAGGTACTTTGCATCATTGACATTTTCTAGGACTTGGCCATGGAGTGAATATACTGACTTAAATGGGTGTTTTGACTTGGTGATATTTAGCACCGTACACTTAGAGGGGTTGAACTCCATGTCCCATTTACTTTCCCATAGCTGTAACCTGTCAAGGTCTTGTTGTAAGATCCTTTCTTGGGAATTGTTATTGACGGCGATATAAACAGCAGTGTCATCGGCAAATAACCGGACCTGTGAAACTAAATTTTCAGGCAGGTCATTTATATATAACAGAAAGAGAAGGGGACCTAGGACCGAGCTGTATATCCTTTTTGTTTATGAAACTGATTTATAAAAATAAAGTTTTTATTAGTAATTTGCATAATACTAAACCCTTATGTAACTTCCATATTGTTTGTCTATTGTGATAATTAAATACCTCTTTTCTCACAACATTAATTATTTTCGGATGCTAATTTTACACTGGCTATTTTTAGATACCAAGGAACTGATACACAAAACTATTTATAACCATGGCTGCTCCCAAAATTTCACTGAATCATAGGTCTGTTAATAGGAAGCAGAGGCAAAAATATAATTAACACCGGGTCTAAATATTGTGAAAAAGAACTATCTGTAAAACAGATATACCTGCCCCTCCCTCCCTGTAGCTGGTAATGTGGATTTTTCTTTCTTTCTATTCCCGAAGCATTATACACTCCAGCAATATGGCGGAAAGAGACGAAATCCACATGATTAATTATGCTGTGACGTATACATTTTACAGAACTTCCATTGGCTGATTATTGTTTTTGTTTACAAATGATGGAATGGAATTCCGTTAGGGCCCTACGTATTGCATAGTTGGGTGAACGGTTTTTCTTGACAGTTTCAATATTAAAGTCTAATATGTAGTAATTAAAATGGGTTTTCATTGATTTTTCACGTTGGCGCCATGTATTCTATTATCTGAGTGTTTTAAGATAGCAAAACATCTTCCGAATCTTTTTTTCTGAGCTTTGATGAATCGGGTCGTAAGGTCCGTAAACAAAGCTATAAAAAACCCGTGGTCTACGAGTTTGTGGAAAAGTTATTAAATACTCATTAAATGTGTCCAAAGTTTTGAAATAAAGGAAGGAGACATATGTATTTTGTATTGTATTGTTTTTTAATGACTTAATACAATTTAATGATTCATAAAAGTCATTTTTGATACATAGAACATAGTTAAGATTTACAATAATAATGTTGGCTGCTCCCTATTCGATTATGCAACCCCATGGTCCAAAATTGAAACCTATTCAATACTGACGCCGCGATTCCTCGCGGCGTCAATAAACGCGTTCTGTGATTTTTAAATTTGTACAGTGTGTCTACAAAATGAAATTTTATGTCATGTCTTTTTTATTAATTTTAGTACTTTTTGAGCAGAATGTTACATTATATTTTCTGGATACAATATTAACATCGAGTTTTTAGTACTATGTTTAATGGATCAGAAATATAAAAATATACAGTGATCAATTAGGAAATCCGTTAAGTGCAGTATTGTTTGGTGGTCAGTGAGGCATAAGCACGAAGTTTTCGTACGAAATGTAGGTCCGAACAGGTATCGCTAACACGCAAACTTTTAAATATTGGAGACATCCATCGGCAACGAACAGCTTTCCGTGGCACGTTACACTTCGGAAGATTCTACAGAAAGTATCAGACGTCGTGAGCACTTGCAGGCCGACGAAGGACAACAGTCGTTCTGCAAAACGCCAGAGTTTCTCACCAGGACAAGAGTTTCCGCGTGGCTACACGAGAGGTAAGCCCTCGGGGGATAGTGAGGGGAATGTTTACGAAGCTTTCTGGCTTTTTAGAACTTATTTTGACACTCAGTTGCTTGATTTAAAGAAACAGTTTTCCAGTGGTACAAGTAATAAACTTAAAGACAAATCTCCGAAGTTCAAAAGCGAATCTCACAGACATCCATTTGAATTCAACACTGAAGCTATTGATGATATTAGGCATATTATTTGAATTTCCGATTGCGAAGCTGAAAACTTCCCATGTTAAAAATGTGCAAAATTCTTCTTTTGATTTCATGCGCTCTGCTGCCACTGCTTCAAGACAGTCTATGGTTGGGAATCAGCAGCAGTTACGTCAACCTGGATTTCTTCCGTACCAGAATGGTCTTTTTCAAGGAGACAACAACTTCAATTTTCGTGGCAGACGATGAGCCAAAGCAAGTGACGTCTGCTTTGGATGCGGAAAAACAGGACACTTCCGAAAAGATTGCTTTTGGGCCAACACTAGCTCGAACTACTCCCCAGCAGAAAGCAAGCCAGTCACCAGAGCCTCCTCTACAGTAAACACCAATAAATGATAAGCATTATTTAAATTTATTTCAAACTAATCAATTTTTTGAAGTTTCATTTAGTTTCTACTGAGAATTGCACTAATGTTAAAGGCAGACTTAAACAGCATGTGCAATACTGGAAAGACATTGGAGCAAACGAAAATGTTATAGATGTCTTGAGTCAGGGTTACAAAATTCCCTTTCTCACTACACCTTCGAAATCTTTGTCAGTTAATAATAAGTCTGCAGTTGAAAATATGGATTTTGTAACAGAATCTATTTCTGAAATGCTTAATTGTCAGCATATCCGGGAAACACCATTTGTGCCTGATGTGGTGAATCCTTTAAGTGTTTCTATCAACAAACAGGGAAAGAAGGGACTTATTTTAGACTTGAGAATTGTAAATAAACATATATATGGAAGGAGAAATTGTCTTTCAAAGACTGGAAAGTAGCGTTAGATTATTTTCAAAGAGATAGTTATCGTTTCAAATTTGACCTTTCTAAAGGCTATTACCATCTTGACATATTTCCGGCCCATCAGACACTTTTGGGATTTTGTGTAGACAATAAATATTTTTGTTTCACGGTCGTTCCATTTGGACTTTATATTTACGAAAACACTCCGTGAGTTGGTAAAATTTTGGCGGCTACATGAAGGCCTGTGGGCTATACACCTAAGGCCAAAAGTTCTGCACGGGTTTTATAAGTGCAATTATATTTTCAAATTTTGACCAGTTGTCCTAAAACCGGTTTTATTTTGATTCATACACAAATCTGCAAATTATTGGTTTAAAAATTCAGGTAAGCGACACTGTCTCGGTTGATTGGCTATGGTGAGCACGAATTTCACGTAGAATTTCGAATTTTTATTCTTATCTTGCTTTGATCAAACCTGAAACGTCGTTCGCCAGTGCAATTTTTTATTTTAACTTGACGTTAACGTCAGAATGAAACTCTCCAATACGGAACGTATGCGCGGTATAAGCCAATTGCAAGGTGGGATCACTGTAGCGCAAGTTGCAAGAAACTTCGGAGTTCACGAACATACCATTCGTCGTCTTAGACAACGATACGGCGTTACCGGGAGAGTAAACCGCCGTCAACGTACAGGACGTGCACGTAAAACAACACATCAGCAGGACAGGTGGATAGTTTTAACTCATCAACGAAGACGTTTTGAAGTTCCTGTTCATGCTGCTAGGATCACGCCAGGCAGGACCCGTCGTCATGTGAGCGCGCGTACGATTCGACGTCGTCTACATGAAGTTGGAGTACGTGTAAGACGTCCTTTTTGCGGCGCCCGTTTGACACCTAGGCACCGCCGAATTCGTAATGACTTTGCCAGACGTCATCAAAGATGGCCATTACAACGTTGGCTTCACATCCTCTTTACCGACGAGTTCAGACCGATTTCAATGACCGACGTCAGCACGTTTACCGACGTCGTAATGACAGGTTCGCCGATGCCGGTGTCATGGAAAGAGATCGTTTTGATGGCCCAAGTACAATAGTATGGGCTGGAGTTACGTATCATAGTAAAACGCGTTTGGTTTTTTCTTGGATAACGTTAACGCCGGGGCTAGACGACATGGCCTAACAGCTCAGCGTTTCGTCAATGAAGTTTTGCCGTCCTGTGGTCGTACCTTACATGCGACAGAATCTCGGACTCATGCTACAACAAGATAATGCACCTATCCATTCGGCGAGGCAAACAAGAAAATAACAACGACTTTATTGATCCATGGCCTGCCATGAGCCCAGACTTGAATCCAATAGAGCACGTATGGGCGTACCTGAAGCTTAAACTCCGTGACAACAATCTCCGCAATGTAGCGGAATTAAGGAACTTTCTCCAGCGTGAATGGGCGGCTTTGAATCAGCGATTCTTGCAGACACTTGTTTCCTCAATGAGAAGATGTACAGCCGTGTGTAATGCAGGCGGTGGTCATACCCGTTATTAGCTGTGATTAAGTTAATGTGTACTTGAAATGAAGTGTGAAACTGATTTTGATGTTAGTGTTAACAAAATTTGCATAAAATGTTTTTTAATGAATTAAATTTGTTCAAATTTGTGATTATGAAATGTGAAATTGAATACATTTCTATAATACAGGCAAAACATTTCTATAATACAAACCAAAACCAAAAATACAGGCAAAACTGATACGTTAATCTATTTTATTTCATTTTCAATGCACCGTGCAGAACTTATGGCCTTAAGTGTAGATTAACTCTCCTAAAAACAACTTTTGACCTTCGTGATTTACGCTAAACCTACCTAAAGCGCGAGTCGAAATGTGCATAGGGCGAAATTTAGTATATGACACAGAATGAATCATTCACAAATATATTGGTGGCAGGGAAGTTTGTTTTATTATAAAACGTACGTTAAATGAAAAATAATCACATGGTCAACAATATCAATTGTTTGAGAGAACAATAAAAATAATTCAATCTGCGCTTTGTTCAACTTCAAGCGATATCTAATGATGTGGATCGAAAATTATTGTGTACCGAAACAGAAATAAACAAAGCAATACTAACAATGAAATATAAATGCAGTACTGTACAATGTGTATATCAGGGAAAACCAAAAATGATTCTTGGTTACCTTGTAGTTGTAATCGGTGAAACCGTTCACTGGGCCTTGACATGCAGCGTCCTCGATAAATGGGCGGGTGATTTTGATCACGTGAGTTCCTTCTCGGGAATGTATGTAAATTCTATCTTTTTTTTAAAGAAATTTTTAGGTAAATATATATGTAATCGTTCGTAAATAAGAAAGTTGTCAACGAAATAACATCAGAAATTATAGTAAGACGCGTTCTATTATATTACAAGATCTGTACTGTATCCCCCCCCCCCTGTTTTGATGCCTTTTAAGTCGGTGTTTGGCAGGACATAGATTCAGATATTACGCATCTGGACTTGATATCGTACAACAACGATCTCAAACTATTAGTGAAATGTTCGAAGGCTGAAAATACATACAAACAGTATAATTGTTACTTTAGAAAGTTTTGTAAATGGTGTAATGTTTACAACCTTAGTTCGTTACCAACTTCCGACCATTCAGTTGCATTATTTTTGACCTCTTTAAAAAGCACTTCTCCTTCAGAGTCTCAGCCCTAACGCAGTAATTTATAGTATTTCCTGGGCGCACTGTGTTGCCGGTTTCTGCGATCTTTGTTCGTCAAAACTGGTTCAGTTTGCAAAATCTGGTATTTTAATAGAAACTGGAAAACCGGCGGTGCAGAAACAGGAACTTTCTTCCACAGATTTGCAGAGAATAGTTTCATATTTTGGTTCTTCTCCTTTTTTGATAGATGCCAGATTCACAGTTATGTGTCTGGTTAATTTCGCAGGATTTTTGCGCTTTGACGAATTAGTTTGCATAAGGCGATGTGATTTGACTTTTGATAAGATTCAGGTAAAAATGAACATTGTGTCGGGTAAAACTGACCAATTTAAGAAAGGTCAATATGTTGTCATTGCCAGAACTGGGAATATAATTTGTCCAGTTTTTCATTTAGAACGTTATTTAAAGCTAACACGTATATCTGATAACTCGAGCGAATTCATTTTGCGCAATGTAAGATTTACCAAAAAGGAGGATAGGTATGTGTTATATGGCAACACTCACATGTCTTACACTAGAGCCAGGGAGATCTTATTAGAAAAAATATCCTTGGTGGGTTATGACGCTAAATGCTTCGGTCTTCATTCTTTTAGAGCAGGGGGCGCAACTAGCGCAGCTACTACGTCCGTTCGAAAAACACGGTAGATGGCGTTCAGACAATGCCAAAGATCGTTACGTTCATAAATCTGATAAAGTTTTGAGATCCGAGTTCCTTTTAGGATTGTACATTGCCGTACTCGTGAAAATGTTAAGTGCTGTTTCTATAACTATACTTGTGTCTTAAAATGCGACTATGAATCACCATGGCAATTGCTTTTTGGATCGATCGTATCCAATGTTAACAGAGTATTTCAGACCCTTACGGCCGAACTCTTAACACAAATTTTTGTCGAATACGACCGAAAAGAAGTTCTATATTACTGTCCTCTGTTTTAAAAATGATATAGTAACAGATCTAAATATACTCAAAAAAATAATTAAAGGGTCAAATATTGAGGACAATAGAAAATGCTCCAAACTAAATGTATTTAACAAACTTAATACAAAACAATATCACAGATGTATATTCTTCCAAATTCATTGATTACTTTATCAATACAGAGAAAAATAATGTCATATTTTACTGCTTATTACTGTTAGTCACAAAATTCCACCGTTTCACACATAGTGGGTGGGGTACAGCACTTTTAAATTGTCAATGTAACATCACAAATTCACAGCTTAGTACCGCATATGTCCTCCTCTAGCTTCAATCACTGCTTGGCAACGTCTTCTGAAGCTCGTGATCAGCTTTCTCATGTCCGCACGGGGAATCCTGGTCCACTCCTCCACAAGGGCGTCGGTCAGCTCATTCACTGTTTGTGGTTGATTGTTTCGGCCTGATATTCGGCGTTGCAGGTTGTCCCAGGCATGCTCTATTGGGTTTAAGTCGGGAGATCTGGCTGGCCACTCCATGTGTTCGATTCCCCCACGTTCTAGGAACTCATTCACCACCCTGGCACGGTGGGGTCTATCGTTGTCATCCATTAAGCATGAAGTCCGGTCCAACTGCTCCAGCGGTACGGCCTTACAAAGTCGGCCAGTATCTCGTCTCTGTAGCGTAAACCATTCAATGTACCGTTCCTGATTTCGTAAAGGTCCGTACAACCGTCGTAAGATATGCCGGCCCATACCAGGACCGACCCACCCCCGAACCTGTCATGCTCTGCCACACATTTTTTGTTCTCCACACTCTTCTGCGTCTATCATGAAAATCTAAATTGAACTTTGATTCATCCGTGAAGAGAATGCTGTTTAAACTTTGACGTCCAATATGCACTTGCTGTCTGGCAAACTCCAGTCGATGATCCAGGTGATCAGGGGTCAGTGGGGTCGTGAGCATGCAAACCAGAAGCATTGAGTCTGCTCCTCACAGTTTGAACAGAAATCCGGTAACCATGAGTCTGTTCAAAGTCTCTGACAAGTATAACAGCAGAGTCAAACCGGCGACGTCGCGCCGCTAATGTCAACTGACGGTCCTGAGCAGCGTCAGTAACGCGCGGACGCCCTTGATCTGGTCCCCGAAGAACATCCCCAGTATCAAGGTACAACTGCCACAACCGACCAATCACGCTCTGGCTGACGTTCAACTGCTGGGCCACATTACGTTGGGTGCAGCATCCCCAGCGCCCTCTGTCTCTCATTCTGGCGCATATGGGCGTCGTGAATTTAACTGATAACTTAGAGCAAACGATATTCTCAGTAAAAACCTCTCTATAAAATAATTTGGCAATCTTTATGTAGGGGATTGTTTAACACAAATTGCTCAAATCCTATCAAAAACATGAAATGTTAACCCCTAGTGAAAACAACTCATTATTCTATTGAAATTCATGAATGGATTAACCAATTATCCTTTGTAAAGCTTTGTATAGATACCTAATTCAATGTTGATACAAGATTTTTATACCAACACGTTATTCCCAAGAAAGGAAATACTCTTAATTTTCTGACCCTTTAATCTGTTCTGTATAGAACTATTTTCCTACGCGGTTTTTATCGTCAGACCGGTGTGACATGAGAAATGTAAGACCCGTGAAATACGTATCGCTACTCGGATACACTAAATTCAGTGTATCCACGAGAGCGCATTTTCTGCGGTTTTGACGCACTCATTTTGTCAATGACGCAACAGAAATAGCAAAGACCGTCTTCTATGACGCCATTAAAATGTATATTATCAAATTACTACAAAAACAACATTTCAAAACCTCTCAAAACGCTTCGAAATGCAAGATAAATTGTTGATAAAATACGCTTCGGTATGCGATATGTGGGATATATTTTGACCCTATTGCGTCGTCGTTGTCGTCTGATTTCGGATCGACCCGCATTGTACCATTGCGTTTTTGTGTGTTTTGATTCCTATGATACCGTAGACGCACAACAAGAGATGGTCGACTAACCTTAATACGGGAAACAAAAACGTCTTTCTGAGTGATTTTAATGGTCATTTTGTGATCATTTCGATCAGACTGTCACTATTGAAAGGGGTTTAAGTGTGCCAAGTAATATCCCAGTTTAATGTCTATGGCTGAATGCACTTATGAAAAATTCGCTTTGTGGACAAATTTGACTTTTGAGATGCAGTGACAAAATGGAAAGCATCCAAAGAGAAACACCTGTTGTCTTGCCAACCCTTTGATTACCCACAATTTTTTGATGTATCACATGCAGTTTTACAGAAGTAAACTGAATAAAACCTTCTTTAACACATTGTCATGCCTTTTATTTTTTACAATAAAGGGTATGACCCTCGGAGTTTCTAAATGACCCCCAAATTATGATACAGGGAATTGGCACCCAGGTCTTCCTCCTCCATGAAAGCCGAAAGTTGCAATATGACCTTAGCTGTTGGGTGCGACGTTAAATCCGAAATAATAATTTTGTATAATACATGTATAGTTATGTTTGATATCTTGAATGGTTGCCCGAATAGGGGAGTGAATTCCAACAGCTACTATTTATGCTGTTTTACACATTACCGCCGAACTGAAAAAAGGTCCGTAGTAGTTACGATAGTTTTCAAAAAATCGGCTTCTAAGAATCGAAATAATCTATGTCTTGGAGTGCTTTATCGAAATTGAAGCATTTCCCGTCGGAAATGTGCCTGCGTAATAATTCCGCCAGGCACATCACCTCCGGGGAATGCTTCAATTTCGATAAAGCACTCCAAGCCATAGATTATTTCTTAATTATATAGTAAAATGACGGGTAGAGTTTTTAAGTTAAACAAATAAAGTCTCAGAAAGATAAAAAAATATTCATCAAAAAGGGGAAATGGGGGATAATTTTATTATCCCGTTTGTGATTTTAAAATAACTTAATTACTTAAAATGTTATCGCGAGTTAATGACAGCGCTCCTATATAAACCTATAGTAAATTTGTGACGCTATGACACTTTTTCTGCCACATACTTTAAAGTAATGTAAATATGTAGACTTTAAACATTTAAAATTATTCAATGTTTATTTTTCACTCATTTTATTTTTCTATTTCAAGGAACTATCAGTATTTCCAGTTCTAAGCAGATGAGCCTGGTGTTGCCACTGTGAAGAAAAGTTGCCATGGAGATGAGGAGGATCGATGTGTGAATCCTGATAGACCCAACCTTCCGTTTTCCTAATATCGAACGACCGGCACCTGTTCCACCTCAAGTGCTGAATGTTGAGCGGCAGAAATATTTATACAGACTGAATGTCTTTGAGGCCTGACATCCTAGAGGCCATAATATGGCTTGGGACCGTGTATAATATAATACATTAGGACGTACATGTAGATAGGTTTTATTTACGTCATTGCGTTGTTTCTTATTGAATATTTATGTCATATTAAGCGTCATAGCTCTTTTCATTATTATTATTTTCCGATAGTTTCTTGTTTGTTTCCATAAATCTTCATAAAACTATAATAAAACAAGATTAAAACAGGTTTTATTGATATATGGATAAGTGCCGGTAGCTTTAAGCAATACACAAGATAGTTATCGGATGCTGTTGTTGCTAAGGCAACCGAGTTCACCCATCAGGGACGCGAATCTTGTTGAATATATTCTTCTCTATTCATGTTCACTATGTAATTTGAATCAAGTTGAATCAGAGTATCATTTTTTGTAAGTAAGGTCTAGTCTTCTAAGTAGGTATTATTATACTTGGCCAAATTTAACCAACTTCAGAAAACTCATGTCTACTTCAAGGAAAGCTTCGTAAGTTCGTACATCTTGCAATGAAGATTCGAAATAATAATAGTTAATTTCTTTTTGCTATAAGCAATAATGTAAAAGGTGTATAAAGAAAAATAAACGACATTATATAGGTTTTCAGGGTATTTTTTTGACAACCGGTTTCACTATAAGATCATCAGGGCAAATAAAATATAAATTACTAAGCAACGTCAATTTTTGTGTACACATATGTACACATGTGTACACAACGTCAAAAACGTCATAAAACTGTTTGATATAAGTTTATTTCAGTGATATAACGCTGCTTATATAACCTAGCTGTAACATTATTTCTATGGAATTTGTAAAAATGCCGAAAATGCTTTTTTTGCATAAATGGTAGCATTTAATCATGTCCTTGTTCTCTTAAAATATCAAACCTATACTGTTATAATAATAATTGAAGTAAAAGGAGTCTATCTACATAAACAAAAATAAAGTTAGAGGTATATGGTGTTATCTGCATACCGGTTTGAGGTAAAAGGGGTCATCTGTCAGATCCTCCCTTTTACCACTTAACAATTTCTTATGATGTGAACAAATACAGCGATATTGATAACTCTGCATTGTTTTTATCAAACGCTAATTGGATGAGGACAGATAAAGTGTAAAATTGCAGGCCATTGTATGCCAGCGATGAAATACAGTTACAAAACTGGGAAATATTTGCATGATATGGGTAAATATAATACAGCATAGGTAAGTTTAGTCTCATGCTTTTATTAAAAAAATGAAATAAAATCTTATAAGTAATATAGCAAGTAATAATGCACAACAGTTTTATCATTTATCGTAAATGCATTAATATATGAATTACATCACATGACCAAATCTTGCGTGCCGTTTGAAGGAAACTGATCAAAGTATGGATTGGAGTGATGAGGAACTATATGCCAGAATTGTAAATGACACTTGGGTCGAATGTATTGCTTGTTTGTTTATATAATTGCTTTTTCCACTTACTTTCTGACTAAGTGCAGTCAACTGAATATTCTTCGATGGCCTTTTTAAATATATATGATATTAACTTAGCATATTTTCCCGTTTGTCAAAAGTCTGTCACCATGGTGTACCATGGGTACAAACGTTAGCTCATACACTTTTGTGTAAGTGTACTTTTACGAATCCACGAGTTCGAATCCCATTAACACACAACTATACAGGTCAGTCAGTAGATGTGGTGTCGTGTCAGGTTTTGCTGTTCAACCAGAATTGGTTTCCTCGAGTTCTTTAGGGGCCATGCCTCAATATCAACCATCATCAATTTCCAAAATACATGGGATTATTGTTTGATGGCCCGCTGTGATACTTTGTATCACAGTTTTTCTTGTTTACATTATTTTTGCGAAAGTGTTTACTGGTAAATCTGTAAAATAGCCACGGAAGTTCTTTACTTGAAACAGTTTAGTGTTTGAAGTAATTCCTTCATGCTTATGATTTCGGCTGACGACTGTGTCGTTATAACTTGTGTGTCAACGGTATATTATATAAGTATTAATTATAACTAAAATAAGGATAAGCTATTTACTTTAAATGCCTTAGATAATAAACAGACTTAGATCTACGGTACAAAATTGTTAGGCAGATCTACATATATATACTAATTTATATACTCTCGATTACGGAACAAGTCTTACAACTTAGATATATCGCTCTTGAGACTCATTCCAGATGGAATAAACCTCGAAGAACTTTACCACTAAAACTGACACCCGATTTGTGGAATTTTGTTGGTAGCACACTTATATTAAACCTTTATATGTAGTTCCTCTCCGCCCTCTGTCATCATCTAGATATTTGTTTTTAAACTGTATATCCGCCCATTACATTTTTGTTTTTATTTACATCGCGTCTGATACACCGCTAATTAGAAAAACACGTCTTGTAATAATTAAATATAACGTCATGATTTTGACGTCAGCTTAACGTTGCGTTTTCTCGATTACGTCATTTGACCACTATGTTAGTTTGTCATGTCAGCGGCTCATTTGTTCCAAATAATGCATCCATAATCAAAGGTAGACAGTATATATGTAGACAGAGAGTCTGGACATTTTTGATAGCACTTGCCCTTTATTATCTTTTCTGCTATTAACAAATGATGGCCTTCGAGGGACATTTTAGTTACTTCTTATTACTGCAGTAATAACAAGTAAGTAATAATAAATAAGTAATAAGAAATAACTAAAAACGTCCATCCAGGGCTTCCGTAAGTTTAAAGAAGGACTGGCTTTTTCCAGTTAAATGGCCTTCATTATAATTACATTTCGGATTGTTATAGTTTGTCCATAGATCCAGTAATCCTTTGCGCTTAATAATCAAAGGACTGAAAGTGCTGGAGGATCGATTGTCTCTGAACAACACAGACTGTACACATACATGTGTAAATATCAGGACAACACAGACTGTACACATACATGTGTAAATACATGTATCAGGACAACCTATACCCGAGTAAAGTTATAAACAAACTGTAGACACAGCTGTCCACAAAGTTTGACCTTTAACCATATGTGTAAACTTACTTCTGAGATAAGGAACCCGTATGTGCTTACCTTTTGCATTCAGTGACTACTATGTATGTTCAACTACCCTATAAAGTATCATAGCTGTGAATGATAACTGAGAAGTGGATTTACAAAACTGAACTGAAAATTCAAAGTTTACACAATAGGGTTTGATTGCATTGTGTCAATTGATTGATTCGTATTTAACGCATATTGCAACTTCCAGCTTTCATGGAGGAGGAAGATTCAGGCATTATTTCAGTCACGGGCGGGCACCTGGGTAGAACCTTGATAGCTTCCAGACATAAAAGAATCCGACCAAAGTAGGGCACGAACCTACAGCGCTGAGAGACATGTGATCATCAGTCGGTGACCTTAACCACTCGGTCACAAAGGCTATTGTATGATGCCAAGCCATTGTCTGAAGTTTCAAGGCTTTAAATGTTTACCGAGAAAGTGAACTTTGAGAAAGCTTAACCACATTTAAATCGACACTGCCGACGGACGTCAATAGGATTATGACATTGGCTCTTCTGTTTTTCTCAGAAGAACTTAAAATGGATTAATCATTCTTTTGTTATTGATTCAGTATAATACATATTGTATAACAAGTACTTACCTGCTTACCTTAACTACTCCGATGGTTCTGATAAATACTCGCTCAGAATAAATGGATTTTGAAGGTTGCAGTAAACAATGCCATGGGTAAGCTGTCCGACGCCACAGCGCCTATACAAAACTGGAATCAATAACGTAGTTAAAGTTAAAATATCAGCATTCGATAAGACAGAATCCTATCCGATCGGAAGGAAACTTGTATCGTTGCAGCCCTAGTTACTCTTAGTTTACCCAAATCGATGCAGACAAGGACAAAACAGTTCAGAAACTATAGGTCTTGATTTCATATACAGTGCCACAGATTTCTAGAAGAACCTCCAAATATTGAAATGTAAATATTCTAGAAATTGTTGATGATTGATGTTGAGTCATGGCCTCAAAAGAAACCAATTCTGTTGTACACGCTAAACCTGACATAACTAATGACTAACCTCGAAACTTTACTGTTATCGAATAATATATATACAAAATGTCTTAATTAACAATATCCTTATAAGTTCGACATGAATGAAGCTTTCTATGATTATTTGCCGTTAAACATTTAAAATGGTTTAAAGTCTGAAAACGATAAGTAAAAGAGAAGAAAAATGTAATAAAAAAATATTGGATTAGATTATATATATTGGATTAATAACTGCGCATCAGTACGACAAACCGTTGTTTTATTAAACGGTTGAAAATCCGGCTTTGGCGCGAAATATACGTAAGTGTGCGATGTCATTTTATTGACGTTATCATATAAACAAGTAGTAACGACCCAGTCAAAAGCGATGTTATATACGTCTTGTGTATTTTAGGGCCAATTGAATTGCACTCTCACTGTCAGTGCACGTACATATAATACGGATTTTTTTCTGTCTGGCCATATTTGATGGTTGAATAAAGGCTGTATGGAAGAAAAACTGATTTATTTTAAGGTGATGTTAAACTTTTGTGATGTTATCTTTTATAAAAATGACCCTTTGGACAAAATTTTATTCAGTTCAATATTTCTCAAGAAATGAGAGAAAGTGTCAGGAACAAATACTAAACACTAAAAATCAGTCTGAAAATCAGTAATGTAATATTTTTGCCTTTCTTCTACAAATAGGCACTACTTTAAGTAATTAACAATAATAAATAGGAATTTTTAAGTCATCGTCATGTTATTTATGTTGTATTTTATACGTTTTTGTATTCAGGACATGAAATAGAGGATAATTGTTGGTTTCGGTGTAAGATCACGTTATAATTTCATTTAAACGACGTCATCCACTGTGGTGTAACCGAGACGGTTAACATTTTTTCGGAATTTCCAAGATGGCGGACGAGAGTGGATGTGAAAAGTAGGTGTCTTACTTTTGTCCTTGTAACTAGTTAAAAACGAATTTTAGAAATGAAATTCTTACACGGACCGATAGAAAAATGATTTTGCCATTCTAGGCTTTATCCGTTTCATTAAACAGTGTCTACTTTTCTAAATATCGTTGATAAAAGTGAACCAAATGCCGGTGCTCTGAAATGAAGCGAGAGGTCATGTGTGTTTTTACTCGGCAAAAGTTCATTCTTTGATGAATAAGTCCACGAAAACCACTACTCGGTAGATTCTGTTGTTATCTTAAAGAACAAAATACTTTATGTTGATATATGTACAGGAAATGGACAAAAAAGCCACTTACACGAAATATGCTCTGTACGGTCCATATACATATGTTGAATCACACGTTTCTTTCACTGTACGGTTCGTATATGCATAAAAACTGTACGGTGCGTAGCAAAATTTGAACAAAATTACTGTACGGTCCGTAGATGAAACCGTACTGATGGGTTCTTGTAATATATAGTTTGAAGCTTACATGAACAAAAAGAGCTTACATGAGCGTATTGCGTGAGTTCATCCCGGAAATAATATCGGTAATGAAAATGATCATAATAATTAATATTTTTCAGGGATCACTCTTTCGATACAGAGGAGCGAAGGCGTGGTAAACGGACAAGGAAGTCTGGAAAGGTATCTTAGAACTTTGAACCAGCCAGGAATCCATTTTCAGTGCGAGAAAACCACAAAGCATGTGAAGCAAAAATATTGCCGCATGTCCGTCATGGACTTAAACTTGACAATGTAGAAAGTTGAATACACACATGCAGAATAATCATTGAACGAAACAATTTACGTATGATACGTCGACTCTTCTACTTGTTTGAACAGACTTTTCACTAAGTAGTTCGTATACTAATAGCATTGTCAGTGTGGTTTATTGTCAGTGTGGTGTAAGAATATGAAGTTATCATTGACTGCAAAAAAAAAAACACCTGAAAATATGTGATTGTGGGTACTATGCCATGAGACAAACACAATAATATAATACGTGTTATTTTATTTAACTAGAATGCTTTTTCCATGCATCATTTGAATGTAGTTTTCCCATTTCATATCCCGACTGGTTATTTTTAACTCAGAAATATGTCCGTAAGAAATTGGTACATGTTATGAAACTATATGATAATTATATGTTACTGCTTATGTACACATTGTAGAAATTTCCTTTTTATATGTTTGAACCTTTTCATCATTTTCTTTGATATATGAATAAAAAATCAAGCCCGTCTAGGTACATAAAATTAGAAAATTAAACAAAAAAGAAGGCATAAATATTATAAAAAGATAAAAATATGCCAATCTTTGGCTATTAATTACAACGTAAAATATTCAATCATTGAAGAATACATCTCCAATTCTGTAAATATTCATGTATAAAATAAACAAATCTAGAAAAGCAAACAGTATGTATAAAAGTAAACAATAATCACAAGGAAAGAGAAATATGGCTATATGTATTAAAGTTAGTACATGTTAAACAATATTCATAACATAACAATAAGCAAATGAAAATAAATAATTTTAGAATAGAACGATATTGTTCATTTATGAAATAACGTCCGTTCCAGCGGTGTTTATTGTTTAAAATTCCGGCATTCGTGGCTAATAACTGCGTATCAGTACTCCAAATCATTGTTTATTAGACGATAACAGGATTTATTATATTAACGATCCCTCCCTGACGATAACAACGCTGAAGGGATGTTATTTCGGTTTTAACATGACCAGATATTACAAACGGTGAATAAATGCAAAGGGTTATTTTCTACGCGAACGCTCATTCTAACGCAGTTATCGACGTTTCTAACGCAGTACCGATGTAAGGTGTTACACCGGTCATTTTTGTCCCATTTGATTCTGTCGTAATTAGAGCACTTTTGCACATTTCCTCTGGCTTTCACAACAATCAGCTGTCCATATTTCTCATCTTCATCATTATCACAGTCAATCTACACCAGAAAAGTTACATTGTCAACAATGAACTTTTTTGCTATCACTCAATATCTGGAGACACTGTACAAATTTCCAATACACAGCTGTCATGTATGCCGGCGCGTAGTAATATTTGAACTCTTCCATCACAAAATGTATTCCTGAAGAAGACAAACAAAACAACTGTTAGAGTAATCAGAAATGGCCAAATTTACAGAACAACAATAAATACAACTTATACATTTCATCAAGCCATCCACAGACAGCTCTAAAATGGAGACTTCAAACCTCCAAAGAACCTACAAAGTACCCGGAAGTACTTGTTGACCGGTGTCGTTTCTGATCGGTGACGTCGTTTAAATTTGCGACTATTAAATAACGTATATACAGTCGCAAGAATCCAACGACGTTTTAATTATCGCATTAAAACACATTCAATTTGTGCGTCAGAAAAGGGTTAACTATTTAAAGTGATTTTGACATTTGCGACCGTAAATACGGTTTTAATTGTCGCAAACAGTTTTAACAGCTCCGGCTAAGTACAACTGTATATATTTGTATAGATTAAATGATACTTCCGGGACATGCTTTTAAAATGAAGAAAACGAACATAAAGACAATATATAACGTTAATAAGAGATTTTGAATGATATGAATACTGTCAGAAATAAACTAGCATTCAATGTTCTTCTACATTTTGATGCCATGGCTTGATTTCTAATGATCATGAAAGTTCAATGTGAAACTATATGTCAGTTTGTAGATATTGTATAAAGAATTTTTTACCGTAAATATTAACAACAAATCTACCAACTGATAAAGTAGCCTATGTGATTTAGATTTATTTGCAGTTATTTATCATTACAGTGCAATACGCTCATGTAAGCTCTTTATGTTTATGTTAGCTTCAAACTATATACTACAAAAACCCATCGTACTGTTTCATCTAGGTTTCATCTACGGACCGTACAGTAATTTTGTTTAAATTTTGCTACGCACCGAACAGTTTTATGCATATACGAACCGTACAGTGAAAGAAACGTGTGATTCAACATATGTATATGGACCGTACAGAGCATATTTCGTGTAAGTGGCTTTTTTGTCCATTTCCTGTACATATATCAACATAAAGTATTTTGTTCTTTAAGATAACAACAGAATCTACCGAGTAGTGGTTTTCGTAGACTTATCCATCAAAGAATGAACTTTTGCCGAGTAAAAACACACATGACCTCTCGCTTCATTTCAGAGCACCGGCATTTGGTTCACTTTTATCAACGATATTTAGAAAAGTAGACACTGTTTAATGAAACGGATAAAGCCTAGAATGGCAAAATCATTTTTCTATCGGTCTGTGTAAGAATTTCATTTCTGAAATTCGTTTTTAACTAGTTACAAGGACAAAAGTAAGACACCTACTTTTCACATCCACTCTCGTCCGCCATCTTGGAAATTCCGAAAAAATGTTAACCGTCTCGGTTACACCACAGTGGTCATCGTCGCATGGTCTCCAGCATTAAATAACGCTCGGTATACTTTTTGACGTAAATCCGGGCTAAAGATTGTAAAAACAGTGAAAAATAAAAATGGTAATCCACTGTTTCAAAACTGTTCGTCTGTAAGATTTTCTTGTAGACCGATACCTGATTAAAATGTCATTTTTATAAATGATAGAAATCATTTTTACAAATTAAATTGTTTTCATTTGGATACGAGGAATGTGCTAACCATCACTAAAGCAAAGATATATACTCTACTATGCATACTTTATAGCCCTTCTGGTTCGTAAACCCTTTATATAAGAGAATAGCTACGTCGACCCCGCGGGTGTAATGACTACAACCCTCGAGTTCGGCTCAGAATAATGCAGGGCATATTTACTTTAAGGGTAGCTTCAACCCCGAAGTTCGTACTTTGGTGACTTACGTATCTCTGGGATAAATAAGACTACCAAGCTGAATCTTGAATTTAATTTGGTAAATTTTATCAAGATCCGTCCAAAAGCTAAATTTTTTAGTTTTGGATGAGACCTCGGCAAATTCGCTGTCTAACAGTGACTGCAAAGGCTTTTCAAGAGAAACACGTCTCTCACATGCTGGAAACCCTTCACATTCACTGCCGAGAGATTAGGAGGGGAACATAACCCACCCGGACAGGCCAGAAAACACAACTAGGCGTAATGTGTAGCACACATAAATGAGCAGGCCAACAAACACAACAAGGCTTAAGTTAGCACCTATTCCAGGTATCCTATCAGACCCTATGTCAGAACTATGTCAGGAGCAGGGATACCAGCCCCACTGCCTAACAGCATTCCAAGATCACACACCACTTCACAACTCATCTACGATCTTTCCAGTTCCACTGTAATCAACACGTAATCCGTATTTGGTCCGTTTGTAAGGGGTATTCTTTAAGTCAATATGTAGCAAAATAAATAAAAACAAATTCAGTTTTATTAATCGTGTCTAAAAACATTTATGTGTTTAGATTAAATAAATAACTCCTAACACTTTCAATTACCACTAAAGAAATGATTCGAACTACAAATGATTGATATTGCCTACGATGCCTCCAAACGATATTTGATGCCCGAATACGTGACGGCGACCGTCCGGACGAAAAAGGGTGAACCGGGACTCATCGGTGGAAAACACCCGTCTCCATTGCCTCATTGGAAATCGTCTCGGAGCATGTGTCGCCAACCAAGCCATACGACGCGTACGTCGTGCGCGAATGAGAGGCAGAAGGACGACGTGCTCGCGGACCAACTTCACGCAATACAGGTTTTGGGTGAATGTGGCGATTATTATTGCCTTAGCGTTTCAGTGGCAGTAACGTGACGATTACGCAGGTGGGAAAGACGAATAGCCTGTCTTGACGTTGCGACGTTACGCGGTCGATCGGCAACTCTTCCGGTTTCTCTCAAACGACGGACAAGACGGTCTATGTTACAAACATCCACACCAAACTGCATAGCAACCTGTTGTTGCCTCTGACCTTGAATTAGCAATGCAATAGCCTGACCTCTCTGAACTTACGTCAGCCGTACCATGGTTTTTCATTGTACCCAATGCACTTTAATATATACATCAATGATCTGGCATCCATAATTAATGCCCTTGGAAACGGTGTAGTCATAGAAGGTCAAAATGTATAAATCTTACTGTTTGAAGATGATACTGTTTTGATGGCAGAAAATGTGGAAGATCTACAGTGTATGTTGAATGAACTTAACACTTGGTGTAAAGAAAACAAAATGTCTATTAACGTTAGTAAATCAAATATTGTTCATTTTAGAAATGAGTATGTGGGAAGAAGTATTTTTGATTTTAAATGTTGTGATGAAAGTATGAGGTATGTTTCACAGTATAAGTACCTAGGTATAGTTTTAACAGAACAGTTAAATTATACAGTTAAGCTACAACAGTTGCACAGTCAGCTAATGGGGCCCTAGGACTACTTATTGTATATATATATATAATCAAAAGCAGTTGGAGGTTTCCCATATGAAGCATTCACAAAATTAATGAGAGAACTGTTGTGCCAGTGCCGCAATATGGGGAAATGAAGAATTCAGTTGCATAAATGCAGTTCAACATAGGGTAAGGCAGGTATTTTTTAAACGTAGGAAAGTATACGCCGAATGCAGGTGTTAATGGAGATATATAGGCTGGACACCAGCTGTAAAATAAAGAAATGTATTATTTATCAATGGTGCAGACTTCTTAATATGAATAAATAGGATAAATAGACAAGTGCTTCAGTGGTCATACTCTTGTAAAGGTAGAAATTGTAGAAATTGTAGAAATTGGTGCTTCAAAGTTTGTAATATGTTTTTAGAGTATGAGTTAGATGGTTGTACCAGAACAGATACATTTATTTGTAACAAATTCATCTCAGACAAAGTACTTTCAGAAAGTTTTGAGGAATACAAAAAATCATGGTCCCAAGAAATCAATAGAGTCAACGCTCAAAGAGGTGAAGGCCAGAATAAGCTAAGATTCTATAGAAAATTCAAACAAACTTATGAAGTAGAACCCTATTGTTGTAAAGTGTTAAATAGAAGACACAAGGTGCTTTAGCAAAATTTAGAAGTGGAACTGCACCAATAAATATTGAAATTGGTAGATATACTAATGTACCACTAGAATCAAGAAAGTGTTTACATTGCAATAGCCTAGGAATAAGTGTTTTAGAAAATGAGAAACATGTACTTTTTGACTGTCCTTTGTATGTCGATATTAGGAGTAAACTTTAACACGAAGCCAGTAATCAGTTTGAACATTTTGATGATCTTGACACTGATTTGAAATTGAAAAATCTATTGTCAGACAGTAATCTTGTAAATTTAACTGCCAAAACCTGCTACCATTTGCTAGGAAAACGCAGAGAGAACATTTACAGTAACTAAAAGTATAGTAACGGATGCATTATGAAAAATATAGCTGTCCGTTCCTTATTAAGCGCTGTTCTTTTTTTTTAATTGATTGAATAATCGTGATAAGTAGTAATGGGTAGTTCTAAGCCATTGCCTGTATATTATTACCTGATAAAATGATTAGAACAATCTTAGTTTTATCATGTATATAATGTATGCACTTCTGTGGTCACATGTTTTAAGTGTAAAGTAATTTAAAGTACTCTTGATATAAAAGTGACATTTCCAGCCTGTTATTTATTTTATTTATTACTTCTTATTCATACTTGTGATTATAATTATGTAATAACAGGCTTGTAACAATGTCTTTAGTTATATAGTAATGATTACTGATTTTTATTCCTGATATAGTGTAGTCTGATTCTTGTTAGAATGACAGACATGTACGTTACTGTTTTCATATTGCATGAAATGTACATTATATGTTACATGTATGGTGAGACAGAAATAAATAGATATACATATACACAAAAACGCAAACAAAAAAAAACACAAATTATATGTATTGGTACTATATTATTATCCACTGCATAACCATGATCGAACAGTTGTCACATCACACGTTTATCTTTATTAGAAATGAATTAAATTGCTGCAATTAATCAAACTGCTAAACTCACGTTTTCGATTACTTTCTTTAATATCCATTTGCAATTTCGAAACAATTCTTTTTAACATTTGTCGGCATTTAATTCTTCATTACTAGTTGATTACATTTAATTACTTTTTCGCAATTTTCATATATAAAAACAGCGGATGTCGAAACAAATACCATCGCGGGTTTCTTTGTAGAGTTCACAACCATTACCAAAGAAAGTCTAAATTAAACTGCTAATTAGTTAAATGAAAGTATCACAATATCGTCCTTTTTTTAAAGTGATATTACCGTTCAAAGTGACCATCAACATTATAAATAAACTATTAATCAGTGATGTATACTCCTTGAATAATAAAACACTGTCATAGTTATAAACCAAAAATAACGATCTGTAACAGTTTTATTCACATTGAATATAGAGGAAATCTGTAAAAAATCTTTTTTGACTATCCTGGTCAAAAATAAAAAATCTACCCTTTCAGTTATGTTTATCCTAATTTGTAGTTGTCAATAACATAACTTATTAGGTAAAACTTATTTCATATTTGTTTTTAAAGCTGAGCATCATTCTTAACACGGACCTATATACATATACATATAGGTCCGTGTTCTTAATTATAAACTAATATGATCATTTTGAAGGGTAATATGACTTTAAGATAAAGTAAAAAGATCATCGGCTCAGCATTTTTTATTCAGGTTTAGGCTTTTTTTATCTAGCTGTTGCTTGTACACAAAATGATTTCTTTTTTAAGAAACAGGAAAATAATTCTCATAGCTTTAAAAGTGTTGTCATAGTATCAAATAATAGTATTCATATGAAGATTATAAAAAACGCGACGCGGTCGTTTTCTTTCTTCTGACATGATTAATACTGTATAGATCTGTCTAAATATAAATGAATATCTATTAATTTAAACATTATATCTTTTTTTTTAACGAAAAGTTTAACATCGTCATACTATTTAAAAGATATTTAGACAGGAAACAAAAAAGACCGCTGTGCACGCAGTTTTATTTCAGGGGGTTCTTACATATCATTGTGATCATTTGTATCAGTTCTTCGCTAGCAGTACTTGATTTTAGTTACTATCCGTTTATTTTTATCACAGAGCTGAAATTCATTGATAACACATCATGTTGCATTTTTCTTTTCAAAAACATAGTTTTGCTTGAGACTTTTTGATGAAGTAAAATACAGTGCTTTTAAATTGTATAGATTTTTAACCAGCTTTGTTTATGAGACATCCTTCCTTCAGGAATACGTGACGCGGGTCGTACCGATATGATTTTTGACTATCGAACGAGGTTGGTGGACCTAATAAGCACAATTACAAACAAACGAATACGTGACACAAACAACGAATACTCAGCACTTTAAAGCTGCTCGCTCTCAGATATTTGTAAAAATAAATAATGTTCTTCAAACTCTATACAATAATATACATTCTAGTCAACTATATCTGTACGCTACCAAATGATAAAGCGTTCGAAACGCTTTTAAAATTCCAGTATAAACATATAGTGTAGCCACGGACCTGTATATACACATGGATTGGCAACTCTCGTATTTTCTTATACAAGTTCAACCTATTTGTCGCAGACTGTGAGACTTTAGCATCGATGAACAATATCCGTTAAACATACCAAATACATGTACTTTTATCTCATACAACAACAATATCCTATCAGACATCATAAAAGAAGGCGTAGATCTACATTAACTTAAAAGTTTCAGCGGATTTTTGAAAACATTTCATTAAAAAAACTAGAAGAAAATTTACAGAATTCAAACTAATATTTTTGTTGATTTTTCACTACCGTACCACATCGGCAGTCCGCGCCCCACAGTTTGATTTCATCACATTTTGTGTTGGTAAGGGGAGACAGCAACCCTTGTAAAAAGTCTATTAGCCTTACATTTAAATTTACTTTAAGAAATCCTTTGAAAAGCTAAATGTTAAACCCAGGCTTAATCTTAGAGCCTATACTACTTTGAAACCTAAGTAGGCTACACATTCACCATTCAGATTTCTATGAATGGAAGCGTTGTGAATGAAAACCGATTGTTTTGATCACGTGAACGCAGATCATAAGATAGACTGCATATTGATAACTTGTTTATTTATACATGTTTACGCCGTTCATCTTTTTAAAAAGAGATATTTCTTGGTAGTACTGGCTGATATCGGAGTGAGGGAGACACTTTATAAAGTTTGTATTTCTAGTTGCTGTATTGCAGAATGAGTTTACACAGTCGATGACATGTAAACGCTAACCGTATGCAGTGTCGGATCAGTGTGCCTGATGATGTAGTAATCTAAATATTCTGAATTTTGCCTACATTAGTGTTACAATGATTTAAAGCATTTACACGTATATTTGGAAACGGAAATGGCTTTTAATTAATTTTTAAGTCGAGATCGCAAGCACGATCCCCGCGCGTTTCAGCTAAAGTCGATCTACTTTACAGGCGAAAGGAGAAACATATGGCTGTTCAAATTGTCAGGGTTTGTGGGGGAAATTCGTTTGACGCATGCCGGCGTACGCCGCTCTATTCGTTTTTAACAGCCAGGATGAATTCGGTACAATTTGAGAAATAAGGTTTGGATATACCGGCGTATCCCGGCTTACGCCGCATCCTGCGTCAAACGAATAGACCCTTCGCTGAGTCGTTTTCAAAATTGGCTACTAAAACAAGGAGTCACGTGACTCCTTGTTAAAAAGGGAGACATTAAAAAGGTTTAAGTAAAATATATTTAAAACTGTTACCGTACCATTTTATGAAAGAAAATAACCGTCGAGTAGATGTGTCTGTCGTTAACTTTTTTCATTGATCATTCTAAATAATAACTTTAAATATATTTGAATATTTAAAAGAATAATATTATTAAACATCAGTAAATTACTTTTAACAATCTCGTTAAAGTGTTTTATAAAACAAATATAAATGATAATATCAATATATCAGTATATATCGCTTATGCAGTGGCGTGTAACTCAGTTGCCATACGGTCGATATTCATTGATGTCGCGCATGCGCAGAGGTTTGTGAAAACCCGTATCAACATGTCAGTTGCAATATGAGAAAGTTATAATTGATAATTAATTCATGACGATATTTTGCAATAGTATTTCATGGTCCGAAATGACACATAATACGGGCGAAAGAACGAAGGGCGCGAAGCCCGACCATAGGTAAACGTATGTACGAGTATTTAATTGAATACTGAAAGCAATAAATTATTGTTCCTTCTAAGGAAGGTACAGTTTGCATTGTACAGACACACTTGACTGAACAATGCATCACGTAATCCGTTTTTCGGTGTGTTTCCGTTATAAGTTAAACGCTGTGATATTGAAATTTGATGAAACCAACTAATAACCAATAGCCGTTCTTTTCCGTACACGGTATCTGTTTACGTTACTGGGGTTACTTCATATATCGCGGTAACTTCACTTGGTAAGCTTTTACATGTTAAACTTGCAGAAAGAGTCCTACAATGTGTTTGATTTTGCATTGCTGAAACGAATGTTAATTTAAATATCGTTTGCATTGCGTAGAAATATGCTAATATTGAGCTGGAAGTATTGGGCGCGATCTTATCATGTGATCATATCAAAGCAGATGTCGGAGAGTTACTGTAGCGTAGCGTGACGTAGTAACAGGCGTTGAGTATTAAAGAAAAATAGACGTTATCAATCAAATAAGTCTGTCGTATATTGTACTTCAATAATACGGGCGAAAGCTCGACCATATGTAAATGTATGTACGAGTATTTTATTGAATACTGAATTAATGAAACCCATGGAAGATTTCAATTTGTCCGCACCAATGGACGATACGATAACATACTTATAACGATGCACCGTCTGTACGCAATCGCAACGTCTCGGCAGAATGAAGGAGACTTCTTATTGCGTCTACAGGTACTCTGTTGTTGTTGTCATTAATGTCTGCAATTTTGGTGTTTGAAAACGCAACACTTCAGCTTTGTACTTTGAAATGTAAAGAGATCCTATTTTTATACACATTCCTAAAGTTTGATGCTTTTTCTTGTGACGCCATAAAAAGTTTCATTTCTTTTCGCAATCAACCCTCGATGCATGACTCTATGGATATTCGTGACCAATAATTTTCGGAACTTGAACCGTTTTTGCGTCTCCTGAAAATTCGTACCATTTCTAAACATGGAATTCCTGTTATGCTTTTGCCCGATATAGGTATTGCCTATTTTCATATTATATATAGAAAGATGTGCCATAGAAGGAACTTTAAGAATGCTATAACTTGTGCGATTTGTGATTACCCATGAAAGATTTCAAAGTGTCCGCACCTGGACGATACGAAAACATACTTATAACGATGCACCGTCTGTTCGCAATCGCAACGTCTCGGCACAATGTAGGGTAACGGAATCTGCCGAGGACTTCCAATTTCGTCTACAGGCACTCTTTTGTTTTTTATTCAAAACATGTTTACGGTTTTTTATTTGGTAACGAAATAATCATTTCTAACATCGCTGTTTCTACACATGAAAACGAAAAATATTTGTGAAAAAATGATCAACTAAATGACGTTACATAGAATAATGACATTGAGTTGACGGGTTTTTATCTTTCCATGTCCGGTGTAGCAATGCAAACGAAATTTACTGAGAATCGATAACCAATTGCATTTTTTTTCTGTGCACTGACGTAGATCCTGTTGTCTGTTATTCATGTAGCTATTTATTTGATAAAATTGAAAAGAAAAAATTACTACTAGACCGAGATCTAATTTTTATCGCATGAACAACTACATGCACTTGGTGTCAGAATCGAGAGATACATGCTAAGTGGGTGTTTGATGATGTTGATCAGTAGCCGTTTCTTTGCTCTTGTAGGGAAATGTTGCTATAGTTTTTAAACTTTTTAATGCTTTGAACACGTCTGCATTGGTTTGTGCATGATCGGAATACCCAAGCCTCTGTATGGTATGTTTTCTAGCTGAATGAATTAGAGTTAGGTGCCATGTAACACCCACTTTACTCTAAGTCTTTGCTTTTATTAACATATCAATTTTCTAAATTCTGACTCATTTTGCAGGACCCAATGAGTCGCACTGGTTGTATTCCCAAGATGGTGTTGTTCTAGATGCCAAGAAAAATAGGTCTGAATATTGACTTAATCCACACGGACACTTACATGTATCTGCATACAGAATACTGGACCACGTTCATGAAGGACAACCTCACGGGAACCGGTACATGTTTTTGTTTGACGCTTAATTACAATCAACTTTCAATTTGACATTGCCTTAACTAAAATAACTAGATTTTCAATTTATACAATTGTGCAAACATTACATGTACTGTAAGGATAATCTTATCTAATTAGAAATAATAACTGTCTTTCTGCATTTTATCATTCAATGAAATATATTCAGGAGGTTCGCTGTGTAGTAAATAAATTACGAACGCGTAGCACAAGTGATTTCATTATTCATATCTTAACAAATGACTAATTTTTATTCACGTCAAAAAAATATAGAGAATAATGTATCCTTCGATTCTAATAAATCAGTTACTTTGAAAACTATCGCGAACTTTATCGAACACATAGCAGACATCATGATAATGTTCAAATGCGAAATGTGATTGGACATACTTGTTAACATGGGTTTCGTCATTTACAGCATGTCATCCAGGGTATAAAAGGTGCATTAATTTTCATAAAACAGATTATACCAAACATGTACAGAATTTTCCGTAACTGTTTTTAAAGGTAAAGCAGCTTCTTGTGATTTGTTTTTGCATGTGCAACTCTTGATATAAGTTATGAATTTTACTTATATTTTCAATTTCAGGTTATGGAACTGTGGATCTTACTTGGATAGAATGGATAGTGAAACAACCTGTCAAAGATACTAGTCAGATAAATTGATTTTGAACAACTTTTCATAGATTTTATGACAATTGAGAAATTTCTAAGAAAGTGTACATGTATATTTATAAACTCGTGATCAGTTAAAATAAATAAATTGAATCTGTAAAATATGACAATAAATCTTTGATCTTAATCAAACGCTCTTCCATGAATCTCAGACTGAAATAAATATTGAAGTTCAGCCACATGTTGATACTGGACTGTGGTGTTAATTTGTACGATCTACAGAAGATGTGAAAATTCAGAAATAAATAGAGGAAAAATAGCTTTTTAAATCATTGTTTCTTGTCAACTTTTTGTTTTAAATAATGCTGTGACCAATATAAACATTGTAAAAGTAGTCTGTCAAACAGTTTGAGAACTTGAAAAATTTGATGTCCTCAGACTTTAACGTATGTTAAACAAGGACAAGTGTTTTCATGTCACTGACTGAGAAAGGTTGCTGTTCTCAGCGTCTGACAGGACAATGGCTTAATCAGACAGTTGTCATAGTAATGGAATGATGAATATAATTATGTGTATAGGAAAACACTGAATTGCTGCCAGAAATAGAGGTCAGATAGCACAGCTGATCAGAGATACAAAGGTCCATAATATTGTGCTTGATACATATCTGGCTAGAGGGAAACTCTGGTTCAAATATGTCTGTCTGTCCATAAAATTCCCCCTTAATAACACTCTTCTAATCACAATTTTCATTTGAATTTCATGAAACTTGCTCAGAAGGTCGCCAGCAACATGAGATGATCCCTTTTGTACTGGAGTCAGTGGGTCAAAGGTCAAGGGAGTTTCCTTGACAACATTCTACAGATCAATATTTTCATTCAACTTGCTCAAACGGTTGCCTGCAATATGAAGACGACAAGATACAAGATACAAAATTTTATTTACAGTCGGTGGAGTTAACGAGAGAAAAACATTAGCTATTGACTGACATGCATAATAACAAGAAATAGTGGTTTATTTCAACCTATAATGATAGTAAACCTGTATAAGAATCATAATCACGATCGACAGTAATATCACAAGAGTATGGACGAAAGAACTAGGGTAAATGCATACAGGCATAATTAAGAATAATTGAAATAAATGCCAGAAATAGATTAAATTATGTATGAATTAGATTAAAAACTGTGTGAAAGCTGCTGATCTTGACCCTATTCTTTTGGAGGTAAAAGGTCAAGGTCGCAGTGACCTGATATTGCACCGTCTACAGGCCACGATCTTCATTGAACTTTCATTAATCTTGCTAAGAGGAAAACACTTCAAGTTTGCAACAAACATTTTAGTGAGACGAAACTGCAGTCATAGTGCTGTCTGGCGAAAACACTAACACCCGTTGATAAATCCCCATTATAGACACTGCCTTATTTCATATTATTAGAGCAGAGCCGTTGTGAGAAGTTTTACACCTTATGTTTTCGCCCGATATAGGTATTGCGTATTTTCATATTAGTTTGCTACAACATTTTGATGGTCCGAAGTTGTGACAATATAATTTCGTGGTCCGAAGTGTCTATTATTTATTTATTCTATTAATGTGGTCTGAAGTGTCTATTAATGTGTTCCGAGGTATATATAATAAAATTTCATTCCAGCCTCAACAAGGAATAATAATACATGTACCTCTTTAACCTTATGTGTCTTCACAAGAAACCACGTGATGATGGAAAATGTATTGTAGCATGCTAGTACGACAGGGAACCAGATTTGTTTGTTTGTAATTGTGCTTATTAGGTCAACCATCCTCTAAAGAGGCTATAATCGGTACCACCCGTCAGGGAACCGGGTTTTGGCAGTGGGTACTGTATACATACAGTAAGGGGAAGTAACCGCTGCGGGGAGTTCGGTAGTATCACAGCAGTGCAATTCTTACAACAGACGGAAGTGTATGTAATCCCGGTTAAAAATATCAACAAACAGAAAATGGCAAGTAACTCAATTTCTTTAATCTTATGTGATATTTGTTGCGTTGGTGTCTTCTAATATGAAAATAGGCCATGCCTATATCGGGCAAAAGCATTACAGGAATTTCATTTCTAGAAAAGGTACGAAATTTCAGGTGACGCAAAAACGGTGGTAAACGGACATAATCATGATAATCTCTTGTATAGCTCCATTTTTGCCAGTGTTGGCCGGGATTTTTGTAATATGAAAATAGGCAATACCTATATCGGGCGAAAGCATAACAGGAATTTCATTTTTAGAAATGGTACGAATTTTCAGGGGACGCAAAAATGGTTCAAGTTCCGAAAATTATTGGTCACTAATATTTCATAGAGTCATGCATCGAGGGCTCATTACGAAAAGAAATAGTGCTTTTTATGGTGTCACAAGAAAGAGCGTCAAACTTTAGGAATGTGTATAAATAGGATCTTTTCACATTTCAAAGTTCAAAGCTGAAGTGTTGCGTTTTCAAACACAAAAATTGCAGACATTTAATGACAACAACAGAGTACCTGTAGACGCAATTGGAAGTCTTCGGCAAATTCCCTTACCCTTCATTCTGCCGAGACGTTGCGATTGCGTACAGACGGTGCATCGTTATAAGTATGTTATCGTATCGTGCGTGGGTGCAATCGTGAATTCATTAATTTTATTGCTTTCAGTATTCAACTAAATACTGGTACATACGTTTACCTATGGTCGGGCTTCGCCCGAAGCAGTGTTTTTTTTCAGTCTGAGGGGAAAGGTGGCGGGGCCCGTCAGGAGGGGAATTTTTAGTCATTTTGCCAGAAAAGGGGAATTTATAGGAAATGTATAAAATAAACTGTTTAAAAATGTAACTAAGAACAAAAACTATCAAGCATGTTAATGACATTATTCTTTTGCCAAATATAAAGAGAAGACATAGGAATTTAACATAACAAAATTTTATATTAAAATACTGGTGTCAGGAACATAACTTAGCAGCATTGGTGTTTAAACACATGTGAATAATATGTAATACTGCTATTTTCAATTGAAAACATTGTATTAGTATCTTTTTTAATCTTTGGAACACCGTTTTCATTGAAAAAATAACAAAAATCGGGGTCGCGAAAATAGGTGACAAACGAAAAATCGGCGATTTTCGGCCGACTATTTCACATGTAAGGTATCAAATTATTGCAAGAAATGATTCTGAACTGTTTTAATTTATGAAAACATGTTTTTATAACAAGTTTGGCCATCTCTTGATTAAATAAATCAAAGATTTTTTTTAACATTTTTAGGGGAATTTTTTGTCAAAAAAGGGGAAAAATATATATTAATTTTGGAGGGGAATGGGGCCGAATTTCGGCCCCAAAAAGGCCCCCAAAAAAACACTGCGAAGGGCGCTTTGCGCCCTTCAAGGTTTCGCCCGTATTATTTCAGTCAAATACAAAGCAAAGACTTTTCAGAAAATGTATAAATCACAATCTTATTCTGGCAATCTGCTTCTGAAAGCACAGGAAATTGATATTTTGTCAAAAAATTAAAATGATCAATGTATCTTGCGAAAAATCTCACCCCATTATATATATAAACACCAGGAATGAAATGCCTTCCGTGCCCCACCCACTTCTCCGATACAAGAATATTTTTTGTAACCAAGTGACAACTGGGTTTTCTGGTCTAGACAGTTAAGTGTTTAAAATTATCACAGAATATGTCCTTACCTTTAATTTATCGTTGTTTTAACTACTGAAAAAGCATCTCTTTTGCGAAATTTTCCAACAAGTCAACTCTATGTGCTGACGTCAGAGATTTTCTCCGGAGCGAAGGTAACTAGTGTAAAGCACTTGTTATAAAACCATTTCGAGTACTTTTTCCGACTTTTAACACTACTCGTAGTTGTTTCAGTACTTGTGGATGGTAACTCTTCACTTTGTTGTTGGGCATGATGCCATCATTTATTTCATTCGCCATGAAGCAAAACACAATGGTTTGTCTGCATCCTTTTTGCAGACGAAGCCCGGATCATTAGATTGGTCACACTGCTGAGGGATTCCAGCTGAACCTATTCGTCCTCTGCATTTTCGTACGCGCGTGATCTCGCACGCGGTGAAAATTATTTGCGCGATATTTATTTTTTTTGCGTGACTTACGTAATAATTTACGAGAGTGGGAACACTGACACAGGAAGAAAAAACAATTTCTGCCTTCAGAAGAACACAGTTTTGTTTTGACCAGGTTTTGTGGTACCAGTAAACTTTAAACACTGAAGTAAATAGTCTGAAATGTGTCCAAACCCAAATAAAGACTTCAATTTTATTCGGTTCAGTTCGCACCGTTTGTAAGAGTTACCCCGCTTGATTGGGTTTTCCTATTTTGTTGTAGTAAGTACAAATTCATTAAACCTATAAAATAACAAAAAATTTCCATTTTTTATCATAGAAAAATAATAAGAGAACACAGCAAACATACAACAAATTTTCAATTAAGGGTGATTTCAAAAAAAATGCAGCCAAAGTGTGACATAGGGGTCAAATTTTCAAACAAGTTTTATCCAGTAACTTTTACATTTTTTTGACTATTGGACTTCAGATTTTAAGAAATTGCAACTGGTTAAAGGACAGAACAAAGGACTATTTTATAAATTATTGTTAAAGTCAATCTTTCATTACATTTTCAGAATTGATATAGCAGGTTTTGACTTGATAATAAACACAAGAGGTTATAAGAATCATTTGTTTTTGTTCTATACCCTATGATGGACATATAGATACACATTTGTAAGTATTGTTATTGTAATAGCTCGAGCTAATTTTTTTTTCCAATTTATGTTAAATTTGAGCCCTGAATATTCACTTAATACATGAAAAAGTTTTTGTTGTTGACAAATTAAGTATCTTACAGTGACAAAAAAGTACTCAGATACCATTTAGGGTATTCCAAAAACATATTTCAAAATTCATTAAAGTATGTATAGTAATTACTCTGTTATGCAGTTGTGAAAATGTATATATTTCCTAGAAATTGTTACACTGTGACAACTGCAGAACTTAAGTTATTTCTTTAAAAAAATAAATCTATATGAATTCTCATTATATCAAGTATATGTATGTAATAATAACTTATTAAAATGCACTAAAACACACAACTACTTAACTTTTATGGAACAAAAATTACATTTTAGGCAAAGTCTCATATTACAGTGTATAAACATATGACAGCCCTTAGTGCCTGTAGATAAGGAGAAAAAGTTGAAAGCAAACATTCTGTTATCATATATGCATTACACAAGTAAAATACAACTAAATATGCAGTGCATAAGGTTGAATTATTAGTTGCAGCTGGAAAATGAAATGATACAGATGTTACACTTGTGACAAAAAATAAGGAAATAGCCAGAACAACCTTTAACTTGAAAGTTTGTTTTCTTTTAAATGTGTCATTAAAAATTGTGTCTGTATTAAAGCGAATTTAATTATAAATTCAGTTGAATAAAGCAGTTATAAAATAACGCTATATTTATGGTCATTATTCCTGAATATATCCAGATTAGAAATTTCTGTTATAAACCACTTTGCATCCTATTGATGGAAGAGCATATATTTTACACCATGTCAAACAACAAATTGGACTTTTTCAGATCCAGGAATTCAAAGACAAAGGTTTATACAAAGGAATTCAAAAGGTCATGTTGGGAAGGACTGACTTAACTACCTGATGATAGTGTGTCACAAGTGTAACACATTTTGAGTGTATGTGATAAACACTTGCAAATGGCATATTTTAAGACATACATAACTCCATTAATATTTTTTTGTGTGAGTAAACATGCAGGAACATCAAAATAGATCTAAAGTAGGAAAAGCCAGTTTTTGAGTGAGTACCGGTTAAGATACTGGAGAATTTGTTTCTTGTAGAAATGCACAAGGTAATATTTATCTTTTAAACTGTTTAGTCTAGTGTCTTTAACTTTTAGTGATTGATAATTTGCATGCTCAGAAATAAAGAAAAGTTGCAATAAATATGATTAAAGATTAAATGTATTCAAATTTTGCAATATGCCATGATTGTGACAGTTGTGGCATAAAATTAATCTTTTGACTTTTATGAAAAAATTTATTGATTTGCACAGGTAAACGGTGAAAAATAACTACTAAACATGAGACTGGTGTCAAAGTCCATTTTAAAGGGGAAAACTATAGGAATAAGGATACATCTTGTAAAAACAAGCCCTCTTCAAGGCAAAAAAAAATGGGTAAAAAGGTACAGGGAGAAGCTAAAACAGATCCCAAACTTAAAGAAAAAGTTTAAACATTTGAAACTAAAGAAGCACCAAGACTGAATCGTATTATAGACAAATAGATATAAAACTGTGACAACTCTAAAATAAATGATGCAAAAATAAAAGCTCAAGCCAGATTAAAGCAGCTAAAGCAGATGAAGGCGGCTCCATCTTAAAACAAAAGCTGATTTAAGTTAAAATTCAAGTAAAGAGAATAAGACACCTGTGAAGTTATTAAAGTCAAAACTAGCTGTAACAAGTCAGAAAATCAGGAAGCAAGAACACATTACCAAAAAATCTCAGCATACATCTCATGTAAAGTGAAATATTTAATAAAAAAGCTACCCCTAAAAAGAAATCAATTTTGCTTACTGATGGAATCTGATTTTTAGTTTCCACTGTACAACTTTACCCGTTATTTTGCACTTGAAGATGATTTTTACACTACGTTTATCCTTATTCCTAAAGTTTTTCCCTTTAAAAGGGACTTTGACCACCAGTCTCATGTTTAGTTGTCACTTTTCACTGTTTACAGGTGCAAATCAAAAAGTTTTATTCATAAAAAGTCAAAATATTTAAATTTTATGTCACAAGTGTAACATTTTATAGCAGTTGCAAAACTTGAAAAATTTATATTCTTTGATAATGTTTATGTCATGTTATCTTTATTCCTGAGCATGTAAATTATCAATCACTAAATCAGGTAAAAAACATATGACTTAACAGTTTAAAAAGATAAAATTGCCTTTCCCATTTCTACAAGAAACAAATTTTCCAGAATCTTAACCGGTACTCGCTCAAAAATTGGTTATTCCATATTTCAAATCTATTTTGATGTTCCGCATGTTAACTTGTCATAAAAAAGGGATTAATCAAGTTATGTTTGTCTTAAAATATGCCACTTGCATGTGTTTATCACATATACTCAAAAGTGTTACACTTGTGACATCACATATGATCAGGCAGTGAAGTCATTCACTTCCCACTTGAAAATTTCTTCTATAAATGTTGCCAATGGACTTTCTAGACATGATTAAACCCAAAAATTGAAGTGCTATACAAGGTTTGGAAAAAGCTGATGTTTTAAACACATAGTGTTACACTTGTGACATTCCTATGTTATGTTAATTAGTCGAGACTGGATACAAATTCTCTTTGTTTTTTGTTAATATGTTAGTTATTTCAAAAGCCAAAAGATTGCTTATCACCAAGAAAGCAGTCTCTTTTTATAAGCCTTATGACTTTTCAAGGCAGTTCAAGTACTTTGAGAACTCTGAAATTCTAAATATTGAAAATTCGACAGGTGTGAATTAAAACATACTAGTTATGAATTTAAGTTGTCAGAATTCCTAGTGAAAGTATAAAACTACTTGTAGTGGCTATAGCAAATTTTCAGTTACATTAAGACATTTTTCAATACAAAAATTGTTGTACATACAATTAACAAATCAATCTTATGGTATTTTAAAAATGTCACACAAAAAGCGTTACACTTGTGACGTTTTAGACTACATATTTCAGTGTAACTTTTCAACGGATAAGCTACAGCTCTAAAATTTGGCACAATTATAGGCAAACAAGCACTCCACATAAAATACACACTTTCTGCATATATCTGCTATATATCTCGTTTAAACATTGATTAAAGGAAAGGATGCATTTTTTTTGAAAACACCCTTAAGCATAATATTTAATAAAAAGATTTTACCTTCGCTCCAGAGGAGAAAAGCTCTGACGTCAGCACATGGAGTCGACGTGTTGGAAAATTTCGCAAAAGAGATGCTTTTTCAGTAGTTAAAACAACTTATATTGGGATTATTAGATTTATTTGAGCTTTATTCTTTTTGGATGGATTATACACTTCAGATTACATATCAGAGTACCCCAGGCAATATAAAGTTTATGTAATGGTCAAAAGTTGTGAAAAAGCAAGTCATCTCTGATCATATAGTTAGGTTATAAAGTATGGCTTCAGGTAGACCACATTATTGACACCTATTGTTATGGTATAATTTGGGGCCTACTGTAAAACCAAGATAACTTGGCAGTTGAGAACAATGGTTTCATAAGAGGGATTATATAGCATCTCAACTAACTGAACTCATTATCAAAATTTAATAGCATTTGCCTCTGAAAAATTTATTTTTTGACAACTGGGCAAACAAGCCTTTATTGAAATAAGGAATTACATTGAACGCAGAAATAACAGACATTGCTATTAAACAGGGTTTCCACTGGCCCTAAAAAATGGTTGGCCACAATTATTATATACAGCAGTATGCAAGGGGGAGGGTCCGGGAGGGGTGTCCCCCACTCTTGGCTTTTTTGTTTAATTTACAGATCAAAAAGACACCATTTGAAGTTTGCTGAATACCTGTATAAGCTGAATTACAACTTGTATTAAGGCCAGATACACACATAATTCTTGTGGCCTTGGAAGCTTCAAATGCCCTGTCATATGCATTGAACATGTTTTTTTTCTTCAAAAAATCAGTTTTAGGCCCCATTAAGCGCTTGCAAACAAGCCTTTTAAACACATTTCAAAGCCTTTCCTGGTATGTAGTTTGACAAATCAAGAAGCATAGTCTGTTGTACATGATATAATTCTTAACAGTCATATCAGCATTTAATATTACTACCAACTTTATTTCAAAATCTTTTTTTATATAAACACAATAACTTTATATTAATTGTAATCATTTTATTTAAATATGTAGTAAAATACAGTCGTTAGCTGAAAACATCATATTTATATAAAACATCGTATTTATATCAGTTCTTTGAGTCTTTATAACACCGTTTTCTTTGAAGAAATAAAAAAAACCGGGATCGCGAAAATAGGTAAAAAAGCGATTTTCTTGTCACAATTTCACATGTAACTTACAATATAATTGCAAGAAATCATTCTGAAATGATTTTATTGATAGAGGATTACGTTTTCCAAACAGGCTACCTGTACATTCATCAAATCTTCCAAGTTTTTGTCAACTTTTAAAGGGGAATTTTTTGTCAATGGGGAAATATATTTTTGCTTACAAAAAAGTCTCTTTATAAATCTAACGATTTGTAATGTTCTAAAATTCTCAATATTAAACAATAAAATGCTTTAACTTAATTAATTGACAAAAGTTAATTAGTTTTTTTTTTTTAGGAAGAACATTCCTGTCCTCGAAGTCGGCACTTTGATTCTGGCTTAATTAATGATCAAGTATTGAGCTATTGTTCTTCGATTCGACTGCAAAAAATGGCAGAGAATTTTGCAAAGAATTGTTTTTAACTTTACAACATTATACCAAGCGATCTCCGTTGCGAACGTTCTTTGCTTTTAGTCATAATTTACTATTGATATTGGGACGTCAAAGGTTAATCATTGTTGAGACGATCCGACTGTGAGAGCTGCCGACAATTACATAAATGTTAGCAATAATTTTCAGGGGCCTAGCTAGAGCATAATTTTAGGAAGAAGTCACTTCTCCCTGAGCTGAAAATAGGGAGAAGTTTGGTGTTTACAAGGAGAAGTGAGGGAGTAGCAAGATATTTGTTGTTCGTTTGTTTCAAAGCAAAGTACATCTTAAACAACTAAATGGTCACGCAATTATTAGGTGTGCATTCTTTGTAAGTTAGATGACAACAATATCTACCGGTAGTCAGCATGGTATTAAAAAACGTATACCAAAACAAAACTTAAATTCTTTCTATTGGTTAAATATTTTGTGAAAAATAACAGATGGGTAATCAAATCCACCCTTCAACAAGTTTAAGTGGGAAGTCTGAGGTACGAAACTCATTTTTGTTGGCTGGAAATACGACTGAGATGCAAAAAGTGTACCTAATTTCGGATAGATGTTTACGCGGACATGCCAATAATTTATTGGCTTTAAATCTTCTGCCTTCACCATGATTATCACTCGCGTCATATAGTGAAATCAGCCTTCAGGCAACCTTTTTGTCAGTTGCAAATTGATTGAGGGGGGGTGGGGTGGGGGGCGGTCAGAGAAATGAATGACACTTTGTATATTCGCTTCATTGTTTATTGAGATATTTTCGGGCGAAGTTATTTCGCTTTTGTCAAAGAAATCGGCGAAGTTTAGGTGTGAAAGGCGACTTTGTCGCCCTAGTCGCCCCCTTGCTAGGCCCCTGATTTTAGGTTAATCTTTGCTCCGCCCAGATGAGGGCGGTAGGGCGCCGATGATTGGCGATTATGTTACACGAGGGCGGTACCGCGCCGATGATTGGCGATTATGCAAGCATCAATTATTTTGACAGCTTGAGACGTCTTCAGCCATTGAAAAACTAGGTATCAACTTTTAATCCGTGTCAAATACGTAACGTACCATGGTCACCAATTTGGTTGTATATTGCTATTTCGGGGCGCCCAATTATACGATCAGCCGATGGATAATATGCCTTGATGATATAGGTATTTTATGTTAATGAAAAAATGTTCGCCAGGGTAGGCTTTTTTTTTGCCACTTACGATTTTTTTTTGCCATTGGTGAATTGCAGCTGAAACCCTGGCTAACACTTGCTTCTTTATTCCTCAACACAGATTCTGAAGTTGAGTAGTTCCCACTATTTCCTGGGAATTCCCTTATCTGCATCATAAGTATCTCTATAAGGCCAGTGTTTTTTTATTTGTCGTTGCTCGAACCCGCCGCCCCTATTTTTTCGTATTTTCAAAAAAAAAACAAAAATCCCAAAAAAAAAATTTTTTTTCAAATTTTTTTTTTTTTTCAAAATTTTAAAATCGCGAAATTAGAGGGCCGTTTATATAAGTGATAACGTCAAGAAGCTGCATTTGTCTAGTGATTTTTTTCAGACCGATTTGGGACAATAATTTAGCCCCATTCCCCTCCTAACATGGTGTAAATTTTCCATTTTTGACAAAAAATCCCCTCAAAATGAATGCTGACAAAAGTTTTTGATTAAATTAATCAAATGCTTGCCAAAATTGTTATAAAATGTAAGTTTCCATCAATAAAAACGTTTCATAATCACTTCTTGCAATTATTTGATACCTTACAATTGAAATAGTCAGCCGAAAATCGCCGATTTTTCGTTTGTCGTCTATTTTCGCGACCCTGTTTTTTGTTAATTTTACCAAAGAAAACAGTGTTCAGAAGACTCAAAAAAAGATAAAAATAGATTTTTTTCAACAATAATGCCTGTTGTTAACAGTTTTGTTACTGACACCGGTATTTTTATCTGAAAATTTAGTTTTTTTTGAGTGCGATTTAGGCCAAAATTCGGCCCCATTCCCCTCCTTAAATAATATATTTTATCCCTAAAAAAGTCAACAAATATTCAAGGGCATTTTGCTCGTGGAGGGGGTTGTTCTTATGTTGGATTTTAGAAGAGAAAGCAGGTCCACGATGAAACAAAGTTTGTCATGTATAAAAAAAGTCTTTTTTTTTTTTTTTTTCCCCTCCGTACGGAGCTTTTTAATTTCAAACTTCGAGTAACAAGTAATAAAAAAATAATGGCCTAATCTTTGACAAAATCAATAGATGTAACAAAAAAAAAAATTAAAATTTCAACTTTTATGATTTTAAATCAAATTTTAAACTTTGAAGGGGATAATGTCCGTCTTTACAAAATAATGAAGTGGCTAATGTCCGCCTGTGCAAAATTGAGCCAAGGGGACAATGTCCCAGGGGATAATGTCCTACATTCAAAAACGGTTTAAGTTACAAAATATCCATATAGTCATGAATCGAGGGGTTGATTGCAAAAAGAAATAGTGCTTTTTATGGCGTCACCAGGGGCCTAGCGAGGGGGCGACTAGGGCGACAAAGTCGCCTTTCACACCTCAACTTCGCCCATTTCTGTGACAAAAGCGAAATTAACTTCGCCCGAAAATATCTCAATAAACAATGAAGCGAATAAACAAAGTGTCAGACATTTCTATGACCATTAACTCCACCCCCTCAATCAATTAGCGACTGACAAAAAGGTTGCCTGAAGGCTGAATTCACAATATGACACGAGTGATAATCATGGTGAAGGCTTCAACATCGGATTAAATACGATACATTATTCGTTTGTCCGCGTAAGCGTTCATCCGAAATTATGTACACTTTTTATGCCCCCGAAGGGTGGCATATTAAAATCGCACCGTCTGTCCGTCTGACCGTCTGTCCGTCCGTCCGTCCGTCCGTCTGTCCGTCCGTCCGTGCGTCCCCACTTACAAATTCGTGTCCGGACTGTAACTTTGTCATGCATTGAAGGATTTTAAAATAACTTGGCACACATGTCTAGCACATCAAGACGACGTGTCGCGTGCAAGACCCACATCCCTATCTCAAAGGTGAAGGTCACACTTGGAGTATGAAGGTTATGGAATCCTCTATATATGCACACATTCGTGTCCGGACTGTAACTTTGTCATGCATTGAAGGATTTTAAAATAACTAGGCACACATGTCTAGCACATCAAGACGACGTGTCGCGTGCAAGACCCACGTCCCTAGCTCAAAGGTCAAGGTCATACTTAGAGTTTGAAGGTAATGGATTCCTCCATATAAGCATATATGCACACATTCGTGTCCGGACTGTAACTTTGTCATGCATTGAAGGATTTTAAAATAACTTGGCACAAATGTCTAGCACATCAAGACGACGTGTCGCGTGCAAGACCCACGTCCCTAGCTCAAAGGTCAAGGTCATACTTAGAGTTTGAAGGTAATGGATTCCTCTATATAAGCATATATGCACACATTCGTGTCCGGACTGTAACTTTGTCATGCCTTGAAGGATTTTAAAATAATTTGGCACAAATGTCTAGCACATCAAGACGACGTGTCGCGTGCATGACCCACATCCCTACCACAAAGGTCAAGGTCACACTTAGAGTTTATAGGTAATGGAATCCTGTATATATGCATACATTTGTGTCCGGACTATAACTTTATTATGCTTTGAAGGATTTTAAAATAACTGTGCACAAATGTCTAGCACATCAAGCGGATGTGTCGCGTGCAAGACCCAAGTCCCTACCTCAAAGGTCAAGGTCACACTTAGTGTTTAAAGTAATGGAATACTGTATGCATGATTACTCTGTCATGCATGGAAGGATTTTAAAATTACATAGCACATTTATTGAGCACATGGAGAGGACACAGACTGTGAGGCACCTCTTTCGGGGGCATTCGTCACTTGTGAGGGACAGCTCTTGTTGTATCTCGGTTGTATTTCCAGTCAACAAAATGAGTTTCGTACCTCAGATTCTCCAGTTAAACTTTTTGAAGGCTGGATTTGATTACCCATCTGTTTTTTTTTCCACAAAATATTTAACAATAGAAAGAAATTTAGTTTTGTTTAGGTATACGTTTTTTAATACCATGCTGACTACCGGTAGATATTGTTGTCATCTAACTTACAAAGAATGCACACCTCATAATTACGTTTATATGACTATCAAACTTGACCATTTATGGGAACAAAGACCTATATAACACCAGATTAATAGGTCTTTAATGGGAATGACAGTGGGGGGGGGAGAGACAACAAATATCTTGCTACTCCCTCACTTCTCCTTGTAGATGCCAAACTTCTCCCTATTTTCAGCTCAGGGAGAAGTGACTTCTCCCTAAAATTTTGCTCTAGCTAGGCCCCTGGTCACAAGAAAGACCATCAAACTTAAGGAATGTGTATAACTAGGGTCTCTTTACATTTCAAAGTACAAACCTGCATTCAATGGAAAAGTGTTGCGTTTTTTAAAACAAAAATGGTTGAAATTTAATGAGGTCACAATTTCTTTTGATAAATGACATCACTTTGTAAACAAAAGCAGCGTATGTTTATAGTGCAGCATTATAAGTATGTCATCGTTTCGTCCAGGAGTCGACACTTTTCAATGTTGCATGGGTATAGGGTCAAATCATGTATTTTATTGCTTTCAGTATTCAATTAAATACTTGTACGTACGTTTGTTTGGTTCTAGCTTTCGCCCGTATTATTAGGTTTCAGGAACACACAAGTGTGGGGTATGTGTATGGTCATATCTATAGACATATCGGACCAGTACGCAGACACTACCAGTAAGCGCACACTTCCATTTTCGGCCTTTTCTAAATCTAAATAAAGAATGTATCTGGTCATACTGCCTCACACCTCTCACGAGTATTATGGGCGGGACATAATTTTATTCACTACAGTATCAGTTCTTCTTTGCTTAATAAACGTATTCTTAAATTTCCCGATTTTCAACTGGCAATCAAACATATAGAGAGGACCCCAAATGGTAAATGTGACAAACCATATTTTTCGCAAATAAAGTGATAATAGTAATAATGATTCGGTTAAAAAATAACCCCATTATAAGAAAATTCGAAGTTTTTAATGATGATAACTCTTTTTTAAAGAAATTATATAAAAATTGACATCATGAAGCCTAAAATGTGGCATCAGTTGTGAACTGCATGGTGATCATTAAGTTGCATCTGCATACTTGCACTCCAAAGTTTTTCTTCATCGTTTGATTTGTTGGATGCATAGTTCAATTTCTAGAAAAAAAGCAATAATCCATAAATTAACAGGCTTTTTACTTTCCTGGACATAGAATTAAAATTCATGGGGAAAATGGATGATGGATCATTTTAATTATGCACACATACTACTCAGTGAATAATCTAGCCGTGCGTCCTGCGTCATAGACGCACAAAAAATTCAAAGGACGCAAAGATTTGAAATATGTGCGTCCTTTAGGACGCAAGCACGTGAAAAGCGAGACTTGGGTATATGTTCGCGGCAGTTTGTATAAGAGAATATCGTCCACGAACTTGCGTTTCCTGCGAGTATTTAGAAGAATTTTCACATGAAATCATTAAAAAATCGCGGCACTTCGCGGGTGTAAAATCGCGGTACTTAATGTGGTGTTTTAGCTGTACAGCTAACAGGACATTAAATTAGAATTATTTTCCGTGAAAATTTGTATACACTTATTTTTTTACTTTTGTACATTTATTAAATTCGAAAATATTTGCCGACCGACGTACAATTGATTAGCTTGATACAGTGCATAACCAAAATAAACTTACTCATATTATACATTGTCTATTCAAAACTAGTTTTTATAATCCAAAATAATCTGACTTGTCACTACCTGTCAAAATATTCGGTCTTTTTTAATGCCACGTGCTTCGCTTGGATCAAACGAAACTCACTTAGAGTCGGCATACGTGCTTTAATCTCGTAACACCTGCAGCTTTATGAGTAAAAGAAGTCGCTGTAGAAATTGTTTTATTCGACGAAAGAAAATTGTTACTTAGAAAAAATCGGCTTGAAGCGCCGCCATTTTGTTATAAACATAACGTTTATTTTAAATAAAGAATAGTTGGAACTTATAAATGTTAATTAAGTTAATTGAAAATACTTTTCGCATTCACAATTATCAAACGTGTCACATAGCTCGAAATTTCAAAGTTGTCATCCTTTATGATTGCTCGTATTTTTCACACCTACCGCGACATTCGCGAGCGACAAATGCTAATTGGAGAATAAACCTCGACTAATTACGGCAGATTTTTAACGGAAATAAATATTTTAAATCTACGTAAAAGGTAATTAATATTTTCAGTAACTCAATACTTTTAGAAACAATTTTATTTGAAAAAAAAACAACATTACAGCGGCGATTCGCTACGAAAATAATTCGGCGGGGATGTCCGATTCTATTTTCTGACCTTTTCGGAAAGGGACTCATTGTTTCACAGCTGGGACTCATTGTTTTGAAAAACGTGCGTCCCAGGGACTCATATAAATCAAAACCTAGATTATTCACTGACTACTACGAAATATGCACTCTATTTTCATGGCTTACCTCATGTGACTTTTAAATCAAATGGACAAACTTTCAGTAATTAAACTCTTGAATTCTTAAAAAAGAATCATAAACAAATCTTTTCAAGAATCTATCCCCATGTTTCATTTAGTATTCTTCCCTCAAGCTGGTCAAATTGTTTGATTTCTAAAGGCATTGACCGTACCTAGTGCAGAGCATCCCCCAAGATTTTACTAATTAAGACTTATAAATCCCACAATCTGGTGGGTTTGTGAGCGAAATTCTGTGCTATACATTTATGGCATTTTTTCAACATTCATGAGTGTTAACTTGTACATAAACCTAGTTCCAGTATGGTGTAAGGGGTGTATGCTTCAGCCTTGTAATGAATCTTCGGCTATGAAAAAAATAGCAGCATTTTCTGCAGCAAGTCATAAGGCAATAAATGAACAATGTAAACTGCCATCTACATTAACTTCTCAATCCAAGGTTCAGGCTTAGACACTAACTTTCAAACCAGAAGTCTACTTTTGAAATTAGAAATCCCACCCAAAAATCAGAAATTCCTCCTACTTTTTCTGAAACATGCAGTATAACCTGAATAAGCATGTTTAAAATCAACAAATTCAGATAATTTAGGGTGTGAAATTCCTTCTCTATGAGCAAAATAATCACAGGGCTTTTTTACTCTATATCTTCCCAACTGAAAAAAATGAAGAAATTTCCCAATTGAGGCAAAAATATTTCCCAAACAAATGAATGAAAATTCCCAAAAATTGTTTCTGATAAAGTTAGTATCTATTTAGGTTAATGAAAATACACTATCTCCATTGTAAGCTTTTGAAATATCTAAAATCGCTGAAAAATCGGCCAAAACATATCTCCAAAAATCGGGCACAAGCACGGTCGCGAAAATACGTGACAAACAAAAACAATTGCTTAAAAAACTTTTAAAAAGGTATAATTTATCATCCTTGACCTGGTTTAAGCTTTTTAAGACATCCAGAAACCATTTGTTTCATTTAAAATCTCTAAAATTCCCGAAAAATTGACCAAATATTCCCAAAAATCGCACACAATGGGGGTCGTGAAAATACGTGACAAACCATAATAATTGCATTTAACCAGGGTCCGTATACATACCCTGATTTAACATAAACTGTTACAGTTTATCATCCTTGAGCTGTTTACAAAATTCAAGAATTGAAGATGGATGGTTGTTGGGTGAGGGGGGGGATACTTGTGTAGTTTTATCTATACATTTTTTAACAAAAACTATCTATGGGGATAAGACTCAAGCACATCTCCTTCAAGCCTGAGAAACTCTTCACATTGTGCCAGTAGTATTTAATTCCTGCAACAGGGGGGAGGGGGTGGGGGGCACTCAAGTGTTAAGCAAGTTTATTGATAAATTTCCCAATATGAATGAGAATATATGTAAAATTTCCCAATTTGGGCGACACCACGCTTCAAATTTCCCAATTTCAGAAGGCCTGGGCCCCTTCAGAAAAAAGCCCTGAATCACATTATTTTTATATATAAAATAATATTAATATGTATGTGAATCGTGAACGGGTTGAAAAAATGGCTGTAATTTTCATTGCAAACAATCCTATTTTTAGTCATTTCTGTGAAAGTTCACGGCAAAACAATTAAAAGTTGAATCGTGATTTTTTCTCTTTAACTTGATAAACAATGGCCAAAATTAGCGGACATTAGTCTGCAAACACAATAATTAGGTGTCTGCCGCTCATCCCGGAGGTTGTGGGTTCGAGCCCCACAAGGTCATGACCGTACCTCCTCATATGACACCAGTACTGGTTTTACCAGGAAGCGGACTCAAGAGTGACTTGATAAGCTCAAAGCTTTCTTCACAGTCGAGCTAAAATAAATTAGTATTAACTAAACACAATAATTTGTGAGTCACTTCAATGCAACCACGCCAGTATTTTCATGTGCATATTAAACCTCTTTTGACACATGAGCAATGATTACATCTCTTTCAATTTGTAAACGGTCCCGAAAAACAGAGATAATATTTCTTAAAACAAGCCAATTTTCCAGATACTCCTCTGCATAGACACGGCTATTTGGTATCATTCTTAAACAATAAAAAAATAACTAAAACTAGGCATTAAATTTGTCAACGGTTCCGAAAAATGACTGTGATAATCCGATAAATAATCGGCAAATACTTTACAGCACAAACACCGCAAATTAAAGCATGATTTAAACTGGTTAAATTAATTATCGGGTTTTACGACCGCCTACCTGCGCAGTAAGTATTGGAAAACCTCGTGACCTAGTTGGTTGAGGGGATTTGTCCCGCCCATTATCATTTGACTGGCGACGTTGATTGATAAAGTGACATTTAAGTGCGTTATAACTCCACCTTCTCACCTGTCGATTCGGCTGCAGTAGGTGACAAAGAGTTTATAGATTTAGTTGGGCGTCTTAATTTATTGGGTAGTGATTACGGGGAATTCAATAAAAAAAACATGCGTCCCGAGGAATCAACTGTCGGCATTTTCATGCATCCTCTTTGAAATTCATGCATCCAAAAACGCTTAATTGAAGATACGCTTAATTAAGCGTTTCCGAGAGCCCTAGTTTACACGCAAGTTACTGTAAATTTTAGAACAAGAACTTATCTGAATAGATATGAAGACCAGATGATCTGAATCTCGACAAATTTGACACAACAAGTAGTTTGCCAGAAAAGTGTCCACCTACTCACTGTTCTGGTCAGTCTATCTCTATTTATATCGTCTGAATTATATTTGTCGGTAAATGTCCAAAGCCGGTGCATAGAATGACCAAAAACAAACAAAAAGGACAGAAACAGGACCAATAAACAGTTTATGAACACCTAAAACAACTGTTTTATCCAAAAGATAATGTGTAACAAGAAAAACTGTGATACTATGTATCACATCGGGCCTAGAAACAAAGCTTTCATGTATTTTGAAATGGGAGATGCAGATAAACTTTACAAACTTTATAACAGAGACGGAGACTTCTGTTGTCTGGAGTTCAACTAAAATTTCCATGAACTTCACAGAAGAATTTGAACATACTCCTGTGGGCATTCCCAGAGGCAGATAAATCTTACTTAGCTTGACTTTTCGAAGAAAAAGGGGAGCTATCCTACTAGCCCCGGAGTCGGTGTTGGTGTCACACCTTGGTTAAGTTTTTTGTACCACCCCACTTTATTTCAAAAGTATTAGAGGTATGGCTTTGAAACTTACCATACTTGTTTACCATCATAACCTCCATCTACAGACAAGAGTACATAACTCTGTCAAGGTTTTTGACAGAATTATGGCCCTTTTTGGACTTAGAAAGTGTATTGAGCTTGGTTAAGTTTTTTGTACCACCTCACTTTATTTCAAAACCATTAGAGGTATTGCTTTGAAACTAACCATACTTGTTTACCATCATGACCTACATCAACAGACAAGAGTACATAACTGTCAATATTTTTGACAGAATTATGCCCCTATTTGACTTAGAAAATACATTGAATATGGGTAAAATCCACTTATTGCCTTAACCCTTTGAGATATTGCTTTGAAACTTTGAATGCTTATTTACATCATTACCCCCATCTGTAGGCAAGAGAAGGTAACTCTGTCAGGGATTTGTTTTAGAAATTAAGGCCCTTTATCGACTTAGAATCTTGGTTAAGTTTTTCTTACCAGTCCACTTTTTTACTAAACTGTTTGAGATATTAATTTGAAAGTTGGAATACTTGTTTACCATCATGATCCCCAAACATGGGCAGGAAAAGGTAATTCTGTCAACGATTTTATTTGAGTTATGGCCCTTTTTGACTTAGAAACTCAGTTTGAATTTTCATTCTTGTCCAGTTGTTGACTTAACCATTAGAGATATTGCTTTGAAATTTGGAGTACTTATGTACCATCATGAGACTTATCTGTAAGCAAAAGAAGATAACTCTGTGAAAATGTTTCTTGATTTGTACTTGGAAATTCCTAGTTAAAGTCTTGTGTGCCCTCATCGACTTAGAATCTTGGTTAAGTTTTTCGTACCAGTCCACTTTTTGACTAAACTGTTTGAGATATTAATTTGAAAGTTGGAATACTTGTTAACCATCATGATCCCCAAACATGGGCAGGAGAAGGTAATTCTGTCAAGGATTTTATTTGAGTTAAGGGCCCTCTTTGACTTAGAAACTCAGTTTAAATTTTCATTCTTGTCCACTTGTTGACTTAACCATTTGAGATATTACTTTGAAAGTTGGAGTACTTATGTACCATCATGAGACCTATCTGTAAGCAAAAGAAGATAACTCTGTGAAAATGTTTCTTGATTTGTACTTAGAAATTCCTAGTTAAAGTCTTGTGTGCCCTTAACTGTCAAAGTTTTGTTTTATTGGCAAGCACTAAAAAAGACGAGCGAGTTTTCAGGAACAGAGAGAAGTAGGGATAACATTGATTAAAATTTTTGTATCGATATATCAATTTAGAAATATCGACAATACAGCGATATATCGATACATGGGCGTAAAAAAGTCACTGACTACTATTCTACCAAATCTCTTGACTTTATTTGTACTAAACATACATTTTTGTATGGTTCTGGTGTATAATATATATCAACCCTTGCAGTGCTGAAATATTTTTGCCTATGAGACCACATTTCATTAAATTATCATTCGTTAGAAAAACACTGAACTCTGGGTAGAGTGATTGTTAATATTCTGGTTGAGTTTTGATGGCATTTTCAAACGTGAAACTGTAGATCATTGCACGGTGTAACATTATTTGATATACGATTTTTCAAAACGGCAATCGATATCGAATCGAAAATGTTTTATCGTCGATATATCGATATGGTTTGAATCGATTACATCCCTAGAGAGAAGTGAGACCATCACCATAAATTTTACAGATTAACTTTCATGATAATTTGTTGTAAAATGAGGCCTCTTGATTGTTCACAAATGATATAGTGTTCGATCCCATTTCTACCATGATTTTTCTGAAATTTACCAAGATTTTTTTGTTTTTGTTTTAGCATTTTGGGGTGTCACTTAGTTTTACATAGGCTTATATAGGAAATTTTTTATAAAAATCTTCTTCTCTGAAACCACAAGGCCTAGAGCTTAGATATTTGGCATGTAGCATTGTCTAGTGGACCTCTACCAAGATTGTTCAAATTATGACCCCAGGGTCAAAATTGACCCCACGCAGGTGGTCACTTAGTTTTGCATAGGCTTATATAGGACACACTTTAAAAACCTTCTTCTCTGAAACCACAAGGCCTAGAGCTAAGATATTTGGCATGTTGCATTGCCTAGTGGACCTTTACCAAGATTGTACAAATAATGCCCCTGGGATCAAAATTAGCCTTTCCTGGGGAGGGGGGGTCATTTGTTATTGCCCTTTGTTACTTTGTCACAAAAAGTGCAGTGTACAAGGACCATAACTCTATCTTCTGTAATTACAGAGTTATTGCCCTTTTTCCCTTGTTCAGAGTATAACTTGAAAACTACTGTTTGGAATGCAATACAACTTCATACAATGGTCAAGTACATTGAGAGAAAGTGCAGTGCACAGGAACCATAACTCTATCTTGAGTAATTGCAGAGTTATTGTCCTTTGTTACTTTTCCTTGTCCGGAGCTTTACTTGAAAACTACTGGTTGGAATGCAATGCAACTTCATACAATGGTCTAGCACAATGAGAGGAAGTGCAGTGTACAAGAACCATAACTCTATCTTGACTCATTACAGAGTTATTGCTTTTTTTTACTTTTCCTTGTCCGGAGCATTACTTGAAAACTACTCTTTGGAATTCAATACAACTTCATACAATGGTCTAGCACAAGGAGAGGAAGTGCAGTGTTTAAGAACCATAACTCTATCTTGAGTTATTACAGAGTTGTTGTCGTTTGTTACTTTTCCTTGTCCGGAGCATAACTTGAAAACTACTGGTTTGGAATGCAAGACAACTTCATACAATGGTCAAGTACATTTTGAGGAAGTGCAGTGCACAGGAACCATAACTCTATCTTGACTCATTACAGAGTTATGCACTTTGTTACTTTTCCTTGTCGCAGAGCATTACTTGAAAACTACTGTTTGGAATTAAATACAACTTCATACAATGGTCTAGCACAATGAGAGGAAGTGCAGTGTACAAGAACCATAACTCTATCTTGACTCATGACAGAGTTATTGCCAAGAACAATATCTCTATTTAAGTTTTTTTTGCAAGGTTTTCTGTTACTACAAACATCCTCAGTTTATATAGCAGTCTTTCGGGGGTATTAATCACATTTAGTGATAGGTCTAGTTTTACAAAGATGTATATAGGAAAACCTATTTGGTATATAAAATTGTCTAGTGATCTTCCACCAGGCAAGTTGACTTGTACCAAGGTGAGCGATATAGGGCCATCTTGGCCCTCTTGTTTCTTTTATCTAAGAATTTCAGCCTAAACAGAAAATAATACACGATCAGTAGTGAATGCAACGTTTAGCATTCAAACGCTTGTGTAGTTCAATACGTTATTTCGGACTTGTAAATTTTGGATGCCAACATATCGAATTAACATTCGAATATTCATATAGCATATAACGATTTCGGTTTTCGTTTCCATCCTTAGAACCTAATTACAATACACAGATTCGTGTCAGAGACGTTTGCTCATTATCCGTGTTACAAACTCTGTCTTTGAAATTCACCGAGGTCTATTATTTTCAGTTTTATGATTGTTTATCAATTAACACCTTTGATAACGGCAGAGATGAACACGTGTTAGTTGTCAGGTAGTGGCTTATTAGCTCCGCCTTCTTTCGATATTAGCCAACAGACGACAACCGAGTTTTGACTGACAGCGAAATCGCTGAGATTTGTAACCACGCTCCATGTACTTTCATATGTTAGGCAATAGACGACTGTTTATTTTTGATCGACACAGCGTAATTGCCGATACTTGTGACGCAGAGTTAAAAAAATAAAAAGAATAATTTCGTGGTTTTTGTGACATCAATTCTGTACGTTTTTTTGTATGAAAATACGTGACTTATCCAGTCAGAGAAAAACTCTCAGAAAATCCACAAGCCAGTCGGACTTGTGCCCTTGCAGTTTTTCGCTGGCCAATATGAAAGTTTAGTGGCTTTGGGCCAATGGACCGCCACTAATTTCGAAGACTGGCCAATGGTAGCCAGGTGAGCGATCAAGGACCATCTTGGCCCTCTTGTTTAATATGCATATGAAAATACCAGCATGTTTGCATTGAAGTGACTTGAAAATGATTGTGTTTGCAGGCTAATGACCGCTAATTTTCGCCACCGTTTTTTGAGTTAAAGAGAAATAATCACTATTCAACTGTTAATTGTTTTAACTATTGTTTTGCCAAATACTTGCAGAGAAATGACAAAAAAAGTGGCTTGTTTGCAATAAAATTTTGTCCTTTTTTTACTGTGCACGATTCACATGTACAAATGTATGCATATTTAAAAAAAAATATATAAAAATAATGTTATAAAAATTGTTTTTTGAGTATTTATTTAAAGAAATTGCAAGAAAAATGTTTGGATTTGGTCAGATTGCTAAATGTAAATCAAGGGACTCCCAACTTTTTTTGGATGGGACTCTGACCTGGACTCCTACTTTCAAAATCCTACCGAAAGCCCTGAATGAGTCCTAATATAACATAATCAATCTGAGGTTGCTAGTGAGATTGTTTTTGGATGGGCGCTTTCTTCTACATGATCATCTAATCGGAAGCAAGTCAGGACGGCCCAAAACCAGGATGGTCTAGACCGTGACAGCCCATTTTTAGCTCGACTATTTGGAGAATATGGAGAACTATTACAGTCACTTGTGCGTCGGCGTTGCAGCTTTAGTTAAAGTTTTGCATGCAGGTACTATCATGCACATATCTCAGTAACCACTTATTATATTGACTTGAAGCTTCATTAATGTCTTTAGGTGTGTCACACAGTCAAGTCAGATAACTCTTGTATAAATTTAGTATACATTATGGTCCTTGTTTGACTTTGAAAATTTGGTTAAAGTTTTGCATGCAAGAAACTATCATGCACATATCTCAGTAAACACTTATGATATAGACTTGAAACTTCATTAATGTCTTTATGGGTGTCACACAGTCAAGTCAGATAACTTGTTTGTTTGACTTTGAAAATTTGGTTAAAGTTCTGCATGCAAGTTACTATCATACACAGGGCTTCGATAATCTTCGGTTTTTCGGTTCTGGACTGAATTTCAACTTTAAAAGCCGATTCACAAGTCTGAAAAGCCATTCTAAATTGGTCCGAGAATTTTTACATTTTTGTTTAATATATGTGTTGAAAATCACAATACACAGGCTCCTGTCAACACCTACAGGTCTGTTATTTGCCCCCAGGAAGAGCAATAAACGTGTCAGATAATCTGACTGTCACTTTGTTAATCGGTCGGTAATTAGCAGTCAGAGGACAAAGCCAAATGCCTCTGGCAATACTTTGATGTTTGCAGCTAGCCTACCCACTTGGAAAAGATGTACCGATTGCTTTGCCGGTTATTGTGAGAAAAGGAGAATTGGCCTTAAATACTTTGAAATTAGATGTTCAGTTTTAGAAAATCAATTTGTAAATGTACTTTATTTAAATTCGACAAAAATATATTTGGCAGACCTATTTTTTCCAGAATATGATTGTAATTCATAAATCGTCGACTGGTACATATTTTTGCAGGCTCTTTTCTAAAGTCACGAATGGTCATGTATTAAAAGATAAATTAATATTTTAATATTATGCAAAAATATTTTCATGGCTAATTATTACACCTTTGAAGACCGGAGCTGGAGACCGGCTTTTATACCCCCCCGCCGTCGCACAGTGCAACTGTAAACAATTTCTCTGAACTCGGCAGACATGTTGCTTGTTTCTCCTTTCGAAATACAGGTAAATCAACTTCAAACATGATAAAATATTGTTCAATTTCAACTGGAAATGAATTTTGAAATGAAAGATTGTGTATTTTCAGCATGACAACTCTGTTAAACGGCATAATAAAACAAGTTAGTAACTTCTGCCGTATTGCCAAAGTGGGTGCGGTAACATGATTTGCAAAATCAATAATGTCAGAGATTGGCCCAGACCGATTGAGCTGACCAAATTATCGAAGCCCTGATCATACACATACTTCAGTAACCACTTATGGTAGTAATATCAAACTTAGCAATAGGGGTACATTTTGTATAAAGCAATTAATTACCAAAAATTAAATATATAGCGATAGATTGACTTTTTAGCTCACCTGAGCTGGCTCAGGGTGAACTATTAGGATCGATGAATGTCCGTCGTCCATCCACATTAGTTCGTTAACACTCTAGTGGTCACATTTTTGCCTCAATTGTCACAAAACTTGGTCAGGATGTTTGTCCCAGTAATTACTCGGACAAGTTTGAATATGGGTCATCTCGGATGAAAAACTAGGTCACATGACCCAAAAATAGAAAAATCTTGTTAAGGCTCTAGAGGCTACTGTTTCAGTCCAAATATCCTGGCAATTTGTCAGAAAGGTTGTTTGGTTGATTTCTAGCTCAAGTTTTAATATGGGTCACCTGGGGTCAAAAACTAGGTCACAGAGCCCAAATATGGAAAAACCTTGTTAACACTCTAGAGGTAACATTTTCAGTCCAAATATCCTGGAAATTTGTCAGAAAGGTTGTTAAGATGATTTCTAGCTCGAGTACGAATATGGGTCATCTTGGGTCAAAAACTAGGCCACAGAGCCGAAATGTGGAATAACCTTGTTAATACTCTAGATGTTACATTTTCAGCCCAAATATCCTGGAAATTTGTTGGAAAGGTTGTTTTGATGATTTCTAGCTCAAGTTCGAATATGGGTCATCTGGGGTTAAAAACTAGGTCACAGAGCCCAAATGTGGAATAACCTTGTTAACAATCTAGAGGTTACATTTTCAGCCCAAATATCCTGGAAATTTGTTGGAAAGGTTGTTTCGATGATTTCAAGCTCAAGTTCGAATATGGGTCATCTGGGGTCAAAAACTAGGTCACAGAGCCCAAATGTGGAAAAACCTTGTTAACACTCTAGAGGTTACATTTTCAGCCCAAATATCCTGGAAATTTGTCAGAAAGGTTGTTTTGATGATTTCTAGCTCAAGTTTCAATATGGGTCATCTGGGGTCAAAAACTAGGTCACACAGCCCAAATATGGAAAAGCCTTGTAAGTACTCTAAAGGTAACATTTTCAGCCCAAATATCCTGGAAATTTGTCAGAAAGGTTGTTTCGATGATTTCTAGCTGAAGTTTCAATATGGGTCATCTTGGGTCAAAAACTAGGTCACAGAGCCCAAATATGGAAAAGCCTTGTTAATACTCTATAGAGGTAACATTTTCAGTCCAAATATACTGGAAATTTGTCAGAAAGGTTGTTTCGATGATTTCTAGCTCAAGTTCGAATACTGGTCATCTGGGGTCAAAAACTAGGTCACACAGCCTGAATATGGAAAAACCTTGTTAACACTCTAGAGGTAACATTTTCAGCCCAAATATCCTGGAAATATGTCAGAAAGGTTGTTTGGATGATTTCTAGCTCAAGTTCGAATACGGTCATCTGGGGTCAAAAACTAGGTCACAGAGCCCAAATATGGAAAAGCCTTGTTAGTACTCTAGAGGTAACATTTTCAGCCCAAATATCCTGGAAATTTGTCAGAAAGGTTGTTTCGATGATTTCTAGCTCAAGTTTCAATATGGGTCATCTTGGGTCAAAAACTAGGTCACAGAGCCCAAATATGGAAAAGCCTTGTTAATACTCTAGAGGTAACATTTTCAGCCCATATATACTGGAAATTTGTCAGAAAGGTTGTTTGGTTGATTTCTAGCTCAAGTTTTAATATGGGTCACCTGGGGTCAAAAATTAGGGCACAGAGCCCAAATATGGAAAAACCTTGTTAACACTCTAGATGTAACATTTTCAGCCCAAATATCCTGGAAATATGTCAGAAATGTTGTTTCAATGATTTCTAGCCCAAGTTCAAATATGGGTCATCTTGGGTCAAAAACTAGGTCACACAGCCCAAATATGGAAAAACCTTGTTAACACTCTAGATGTTACATTTTCAGCCCAGATATCCTTGAAATTTGTGAGAAAGGTTGTTTGGATGATTTCTAGTTCAAGTTCGAATATGGGTCATCTGGGGTCAAAAACTAGGTCACACAGCCCAAATATGGAAAAACCTTGTTAACACTCTAGAGGTAATATTTTCAGCCCAAATATCCTGGAAATTTGTCCGAAAGGTTGTTTCGATGATTTCTAGCTCAAGTTCGAATATGGGTCATCTGGGGTCAAAAACTAGGTCACACAGTCCAAATATGGAAAAACCTTGTTAACACTCTAGAGGTAACATTTTCAGCCCAAATATCCTGGAAATTTGTCTGAAAGGTTGTTTTGATGATTTCTAGCTCAAGTTCAATTATGGGTCATCTGGGGTCAAAAACTAGGTCACAGAGCCCAAATATGGAAAAACCTTGTTAACACTCTATAGAGGTGACATTTTCAGCCCAAATATCCTGGAAATTTGTCAGAAAGGTTGTTTTGATGATTTCTAGCTCAAGTTCGATTATGGGTCATCTTGGGTCAAAAACTAGGTCACACAGCCCAAATATGGAAAAACCTTGTTAACACTCTAGAGGTAACATTTTCAGCCCAAATATCCTGGAAATTTGTCAGAAAGGTTGTTTTGATGATTTCTAGCAACTTTGTTAAAAGCAGTTGTACTCCGGTGAGCGATAAAGGGCCATCATGGCCCTTTTGTTTATCCCCCCGCCGAAGGCGAAGGGGATATTAGAAATGGTCTTCGTCCGTCCGTCCCAATTTTGTCCGGACCATAACTCCAAAAGTACTTGAGCGATTTTCTTCAAACTTCATACACTGACAGAGCACATTGGGAGGAAGTGCAGTGTGTAAGAACAATAACTCTACTTTGCCTACTTTTAGAGTCATTCCCCTTTTATCAGATTTACTTGAAAAAACTTTGTCCGGAGCATAACTCCAAAAGTACTTGAGGGATTTTCTTCAAACTTAATACACTGACATAGCACATTGGTAGGAAGTGCAGTGTGCAAGAACAATAACTCTACCTTGCCTACTTTTAGAGTTATTCCCCTTGATCAGATTTACTTTAGAAGTTTTGTCCAGAGCATAACTCCAAAAGTACTTGAGGGATTTACTTCAAACTTAATACACTGACATAGCACATTGGTAGGAAGTGCAGTGTGCAAGAACAATAACTCTACCTTGCCTACTTTTAGAGTTATTCCCCTTTATCAGATTTACTTGTCCAGAGCATAACTCCAAAAGTACTTGAGGGATTTTCTTCAAACTTAATACACTGATTTAGCACATTGGTAGGAAGTGCATTGTGCAAGAACAATAACTCTACCTTGCCTACTTTTAGAGTTATTCCCCTTTATCAGATTTACTTTAAAGTTTTGTCTAGAGCATAACTCCAAAAGTACTCGAGGGATTTACTTCAAACTTAATACACTGACATAGCACATTGGTAGGAAGTGCAGTGTGGAAGAACAATAACTCTACCTTGCCTACTTTAAGAGTTATTCCCCTTTATCAGATTTACTTGTCCAGAGCATAACTCCAAAAGTACTTGAGGGATTTTCTTCAAACTTAATACACTGACATAGCACATTGGTAGGAAGTGCAGTGTGCAAAAACAATAACTACCTTGCCTTCTGTTAGAGTTATTCCCCTTTATCAGATTTACTTTAAAAGTTTTGTCCAGAGCATAACTCCAAAAGTACTTGAGGGATTTTCTTCAAACTTTATACACTGACATAGCACATTGGTAGGAAGTGCAGTGTGTAAGAACAATAACTCTACCTTGCCTACTTTTAGAGTTATTCCCCTTTATCAGATTTACTTGGAAAAAAAATTCCGGAGCATAACTCCAAAAGTACTTGAGGGATTTTCTTCAAACTTAATACACTGACATAGCACATTGGTAGGAAGTGCAGTGTGCAAGAACAATAACTCTACCTTGCCTACTTTTAGTCAAATAGAAAAATATCATACCTATACTGATAATGAACATTAATATAATTTTGCAAACCTTCTCTTCATTGCCTTATTCTTTTTCCACTTACTTGAAAACTGTACTCAGCATGACCATAACTATACCGCTTTTTAAGGATTTCCTCTCACCAAGTAAAATGTACGAAAGTACAACCTTCAGGTAACCTCTTCCTGGCGGGGGGATTAACCATGTGTAACATGGCTCTTGTTTAATTTAGAATTTTTGGTTAAAGCTTTTTATAATGTCAAATGTCTTGAATACTTTCAAAGGTATTGCTGACTTGAAACTTAAAATATATGTTTACCAGCAACATCTACACCAGTCCTGAGGAAACAATTCCAATAACTCTGTTTTGATTTTTGACAGACAGATTTATGCCTCTTTTTAACTTAGAAGTTTTGGTTAAAGATTTTTATGAAGTCAAATATCTTGAATACCATCAAACGTATTAACATGAAACTTAAAATGTATGTTTACTATCAACATCTTCACCACTGTATAAGTGTTTTTGATTTTTGACATAATATTTATGCCTCTTTTTAACTTAAAATTTTTGGTAAATGATTTTATAAAGTCAAATATTTTGAATACTATCAAAAGGTACAGACTTGAAACTCAAAATATATGTTAACCATCAGCATCTACACCTGAGGAAACAATTACAATATTTCTGTTTTGATTTTTGACAGATTTATGCCGCTTTTTAACTTAGAATTTTTGGTTAAAGATTTTTATAAAGTCAAATATCTTGAATTCTATCAAAGGTATTGACTTGAAACTCAAAATATATGTTAACCATCATCATCATCTACACAGGGGTGAGAATCTTCCGCGGAAACGCGGATTTCCGCTTTTTTTGTGGCCGCCGGGGTCATTTTTGAGATCGACGTAAATCCGAGAAGAAATTTTCCGGGGGGGTAGGCTCGGCGATTCGTTAATTCCGTTAGCCGAAATTTGAGACCCCAGACACATACGGTACTGGTGAGTACGTCCGTCCGTCCGGAGTCATAACTCAAGAACCAATGTTTGTCAGCCTTACATTTTTTGATCTGCAGAGATACGGACAGACATACTAAAAACTGGCAGTTGTGTGGCTATTCTTTTGTTTTATCTATTGTACTTTTTAGCCACATAAGCCCAAAAATAGCCACATAAAACATACGGAATGAATGACATGAAAGAGAATTAACTGTTAAATGCAAATCTTAACAAACGTCGACGACAAAGATGACGAAGACAATCAAGTGACGTATATAAGTACCTATAACTTAGTGGGCAGCTTTAATTGCAGTCCAATGAAATGTATAAATGAAGCACATATTACCTTTAGTCAACATTTGGTCTTCAGCTCCAATTGGTAATTCAGAGGTGTTCTAACATTTTCTCTCATACTGTATGTCTGCATAAAGAATTAAAATTGGCTCAATTCAGTGTTCACTTATTTACTCTGTCAGAAACTTTTAAGGATAACTATTAGAAGTCAACAGTCACAACAGTTACTAAAGAATATATCTCACTTTTCCCCAGAGAGCAGCAAGTAAGTCTTAATCCTTTTATAATATCAAGATTAAACTGATCCACATTATAACTTGCAACAATCAATCAATTATGGGAATTTTAACCCTGGGCAGTCATACATGATTATAATTATATAATTTATGTTGCTGTGTGAAATCTGCATACATTTGGTGTTTCACACATTGTTCAAAAGATAAACTAACATAATACTTACAAGTTAATAATTACAAATTAAGTGTGACTCTACCTTTGTAATGAATGCATATCATGATCACTTGGTACATCAATGGCCTATAGTACTGCTGTGATATGACAGAAGTGATCAATAAGTACCATGCCTAGTTGTGCATGGTCCATGTTTCAGGTCACTAGGTCAAAAGTCACAAGGGCTTGAGGTAGTAAAATGTTGTGTGCTTTTAATCTCCAAAACCCCTGGTCACAATTTAATGATATTTTACAGAAGTGATAAGTACCATGCCTAGTTGTGCATGGTCCATGTTTCTGGTCACTAGATCAAGGTCACAGGGGCTTGACATGAAATATGTTGCGCTCTTAATCTCCAAAACCCCTGGTCAGAATTTAATCATACTTCACAGAAGCCTTAAATTGTGCAGGTCCATTAATTAAAGCATCAAATGTTACATAAATTTTATATACTGTGTTAGTGTGTGTATGTGTGTTCGGGGGGTGGGGGGGGGGGGGGGGTGATATTCATCACTCTTCAGTGATAGGTCTAGTTTAGTACTGGAATTTATTTCATTACATTCCTCGAGGTATATCATATGTGAACGACAAGTACACTCAGTATTTACAGTATATAAACTAAACTTGAAACTAAATGTATAAAATGATGGAACAGTTTGCAATTAATTTTAGGTAAATATTTAATGAAATAAACTTGATTTTTTACCAGAGAAGTGTGGGCTATTAAGCTTTTGCAAGCTGACATCTTTCGGAATCACCTTCCATTAGTATTTCAATACATTGATTATTCTTCAGGCTAAAAAAATCATTGTCATATCAGAGTGTTCAGTAGGCTCTGAAACTCAAGGGTCATTGGCTCTTCAGCCAAAATAAAATGGTCAAAAGGGTTTCAATTATATACTCAAGGCTAGCATAATTGTCCTCATATTTACACATGTATGTGTGCAGGCTGTGTTATTCAGAGACAATCGATCCTCCAGCACTTTCAGTCCTTTGATTTTTTATCTTTTTTTATTGCAAATCTTCTGTTGTAGGTTAAACTGAAGTGAAGAAGTATGAATGTTTATCAAGGAGAATGGCAGTGAACATTCACAGTGGTTGCTACTGTTGTAGTGTATCTCCTTCAGTTAAAATGGACATAGATGCAGCTCTTGACGAATTGGGGATGCTCAGCACTGTCACAGAGAGTCGAAAACAGTTTGTTCAGGTAACAAATATTTATTTGCTGTTATTAGGATCGCATTCCTTCAGTCGTCTGACGTACATCCGTTAACATTTTCCTTCAAACAACATCTCCGTTGAAACCACTGGGCCAATGTTGATGAAACTTTGCAGGGTTGTTCCTTGCATAAAGCTCTCTCATAATTGTTCAAATTAAGCCATTCCATGCGGAACTCTGGTTGCTGTGGCAACAAGTAGGAAAAACTTAAAAAATCTTCTCAAGAACAGGAAGGCCACAAGGCCTAGAGCTTAGATACTTGGCTTGTAGCATTGCATAGTGGACTTCTACCAAGATTGTTCAAATTATGATCCCCGGGATAAAATTGACCCCGCCCATGGGGGTCACTTGTATTTTAGGATCGCATTCTGTCCGGCGTATGTCCGTTAAAATGTGAGATATTTAACTTTGTTTACATGCCAGCACCTTCATTTCTTTACTAATCCCAATCATATTTACAGAGAATGTGTATGACCATAAGATTTTGGATGAATTCAATTATGGGCTTGATTTAACAAAAATTGCAATATTTAACTTTGTTTTAACTGTAGGACCATAATTTATGCAAAATCATTATTAGTGTTGATGTTCCTTACATAAAGCTCTACCAAGATTGTTAAAAAAAATTCCATTCCACACAAAACTCTGGTTGCCATGGCAACAAATAGGAAAACTTTAAAAATCTCTGAAACCACAAAGCCTAGAGCTTAGATATTTAGCATGAAGCATTGCCTAGTGTTCCTCTACCAAGATTGTTCAAATTATGACCCCTGGGTCAAAATTGAGCCAGCCCGGAGGGTCACTTAATTTTACGTAGGCTTATATAGGAAAAAACGTTTGAAATCTTCTCTTAAACCACAAGGCCTAGAGCTTAGATATTTGGCATGTAGCATTGCCTAGTGGACCTCTACCAAGCTTGTTCAGATATTGTCCTCGTGGTCAGAATTGACCACATCCAGGTTGTCACTGATTTTTATATAGACATGTATATGAACCACTTCAAAATTCTTGTTCTCAGAAACCACAAGGTCTAGAGCTTAGATATTTAGTATGTGTCATTGACTAGTGGAGCTTTACCAAGTATGTTCAACTCATGTCCCCCGGGTCAAAGTTGACACTGCCTGGGGGTCATTTGCTATAGGAACAACTTTAAATCTTCTTGGCCTAGAGTTTAGATGTTTGGTATGTAGTAACGTCAAGTGGACCTCTACAAAAAAATTTCAATTCATGCGTCTGGGCTCCCTTGTCTGTATATACAGCTAAAGGAAAGACCTAGCTTCCAGTGAGTTCCTATAGCAACAGGCGACTTCCTTAGTAAGCAGTGATATCTTAAGTAATAAGTGACTTCCCCATTGCAACTAGTGACTTCCCCTAGGAACAACTGACTTCCTTATCAACCAGTGACTTCCATATCAAGCAATGACTTCCTTAGCAACCAGTGACTTTTCATAGCAAAATGTGACATGCTTAGCAGCCATTGACTTCCTTACCATAAATTTAGTTCCCAAGCAACCAGCAACTTCCCCTAGCAACCAGTGACTTCTCTAGCAACCAGTTATGTACTAAGCAACCACTGTTTTGCCTTAGCTAGTGACTTCTTTAGCAACCAGTGACTTGCCAGTGACTTTCTTAGCAACAAGGGACTTCCCCTAGCAACCATTGACGTCGTTCTCAACAATTTAGTCACCTTGCATCCAATGATTTCCCCTAGTAACCAATGACTTCCCCTAGCAACAAGTGACTTCCTTAGCAACCTTTAGCATCATCTTGCCACCAGTGACTTCTCAAGCAACCATTGACATCCTTAGCAATAAGCAACAGTTGTGTTTTGCAATCAAGAACTTTACAGTACTGACCAGTGATTCCCTTAGCAACCAGTGACTTTCCCTAGCAACCAGTGACTATCATGTTTAAGCTTACTGGTACTCAGGTGAGCGATATAGTGCCATCTTGTTTGTCATTGTTGTCATGTATTCTGTTATGCTTGCATGTCACTTATTATATACTACACGTTTAGAGTATTATGAATACAGCACTGATTACATATACATGTGCCTTCAAATTATAATTTGTCATAGCAGATTCTAGTCACATTGTGACTTGGTTCCACTGTGTCTGGAAACTGTAGCAACATTCCGTTGTTGTCAGGTATTCTGAAATGCTTACATGTCACTTATTAGCTCATGTGGCTTTGCCAGGGTGAGCTTTTCTTATGGATGATTGTCTGTCGTCTGTCAACATTTTGATTCAAGCAACATCTTCTCTGAAACCACTTGGCCAATGTTGATGAAACTATGCAGGGATTGTTCCTTGCATGAAGCTGTGCCAAAATTGTTCAAAGAATTCCATCCCATGCAGAACTCTGGTTACTATGGCAAAAAAAAGGAAAAACTTCTTCCTGAAATCACAAGGCCTAGAGATTACATATTTAGCATGTAGCATTGTCTAATGGACCTCTATATTTAAAAAAAAAGGATTAAATTGTTTTATTGCTTTAAGGGGGGTCAAGGTCACTGTTGCTAAAAAAAAATTCAAATTATTATTTATTATAAAATTGTTTGAAGCAAAAGTAATGTTTTAGGTCAAGGTCACTTACCAGGGTGAGCAGAAGATGGATGATTGTTCGACGTCTGTCAACATTTTGATTCAAATTACATCTCTGAAACCACTAGGCATATGTTGATGAAACTATGCAGGGATGTTCCTTGCATGAAGCTCTACCAAAAATGTTCAAAGAATTCCATTCCATGAAGAACTCTGGTTGCTATGGCAACAAATAGGAAAAACTTAAAAAATCTTCTTCTCTGAAACCACAAGGCCTAGAGCTTAGATATTTGGCATGTAGCATTGGCTAGTGGACCTCTACCAGGATTGTTCAAATTATGAGCCCCAGATCAAAATTGACCCCGCACGGGGGGTCACTTAGTTTTACATAGGCTTATGTAGGAAAAACTTTAAAAATCTTCTTCTCTGAAACCACAAGGCCTAGAGCTTAGATATTTGACATGTAGCATTGCCTAGTAGACCTCTTCAAAGTTTGTTCAAATTATGCCCCTGGGGTCAAAATTGACCTTGCCCGTGGGCGGGGGGGGTTTGGTCACTTGTTTTACAATGCGTATATAGGAAAACCTATTTGGTATAACATTATCTAGTGATCTTCCACTAGGCAAGTGGACTTGTACCAAGGTGAGCGATATAGGGCCATCTTGGCCCTCTTGTTGTAAACACTGTACATCGCGTTATGCTACGTTCGGTTTACTGGTGTGCTGTATACGTCAGCAAATAGATTGAGCTGTAACATGAAAGTAAAATTTCCATTGGCCCACCTACAGAGGTCACGCGCAGGGCTCACCCTGTCTGCTAACCTGCGCATGGACTTCTTTTATGCCCCCGAAGGGAGGCATATTAAAATTGCACCGTCTGTCCGTCCGTCCGTCTGTCCGCACATATCCAGGAGCCGTTACGAGGTTAGGGTTTGTGTGCAGCTTAGCGTTCTGGGGTTTGCTTCAGTTCATTCCGTCATTGTGAGGTTAAAATTGGTCTTGTGGGGTTACAAAATGGTCTTGTGGGGTTATAAAAGAACAAAGAAAGATCAAAGGGATAACCTCACAAAGGTTGTCTCGTAAGTACGGACGTCTGTCCGTCCGTCCCCACTTACAAATTCGTGTCCGGACTGTAACTCTGTCATGCATTGAAGGATTTTAAAATAACTTGGCACACATGTCTAGCACATCAAGATGACGTGTCGCATGCAAGACCCACATCCCTACCTCAAAGGTCAAGGTCACACTTGGAGTATGAAGGTTATGGAATCTTCTATATATGCACACATTTGTGTCCGGACTGTAACTTTGTCATGCATTGAAGGATTTTAAAATAACTAGGCACTCATGTCTAGCACATCAAGACGACGTGTCGCGTGCAAGACCCACGTCCCTAGCTCAAAGGTCAAGGTCATACTTAGAGTTTGAAGGTAATGGATTCCTCTATATATGCATATATGCACACATTCGTGTCCGGACTGTAACTTTGTCATGCATTGAAGGATTTTAAAATAACTTGGCACAAATGTCTAGCACATCAAGACGACGTGTCGCGTGCAAGACCCACGTCCCTACCTCAAAGGTCAAGGTCACACTTAGAGTTTGAAGGTAATGGAATCCTGTATATATGCATACATTTGTGTCCGGACTATAACTTTATTATGCTTTGAAGGATTTTAAAATAACTTGGCAAAAATGTCTAGCACATCAAGCGGATGTGTCCAGGCAAGACCCAAGTCCCTACCTCAAAGGTCAAGGTCACACTTAGTGTTTAAAGTAATGGAATACTGTATGCATGATTACTCTGTCATGCATGGAAGGATTTTAAAATTACATAGCACATTTATTGAGCACATGGAGAGGACACAGACTGTGAGGCACCTCTTTCGGGGGCATTCGTCACTTGTGAGGGACAGCTCTTGTTTTTTTATGCTTCCGAAGGGAGGCATATTAAAATCGCACCGTCTGTCCGTCCGTCCGTCTGTCCGTCCGTCCGTGCGTCCCCACTTACAAATTCGTGTCCGGACTGTAACTCTGTCATGCATTGAAGGATTTTTAAATAACTTGGCACACATGTCTAGCACATCAAGACGACGTGTCGCGTGCAAGACCCACATCCCTACCTCAAAGGTGAAGGTCACACTTGGAGTATGAAGGTTATGGAATCCTCTATATATGCACACATTCGTGTCCGGACTGTAACTTTGTCATGCATTGAAGGATTTTAAAATAACTAGGCACACATGTCTAGCACATCAAGACGACGGTCGCTGCAAGACCCACGTCCCTAGCTCAAAGGTCAAGGTCATACTTAGAGTTTGAAGGTATGGATTCCTCTATATGCATATATGCACACATTCGGTCCGGACTGTAACTTTGTCATGCATTGAAGGATTTTAAAATAACTTGGCACAAATATCTAGCACATCAAGACGACGTGTCGCGTGCAAGACCCACGTCCCTACCTCAAAGGTCAAGGTCACACTTAGAGTTTGAAGGTAATGGATTCCTCTATATATGCATATATGCATGCATTCGTGTCCGGACTGTAATTTTGTCATGCTTTGAAGGATTTTAAAATAATTTGGCACAAATGTCTAGCACATCAAGACGACGTGTCGCGTGCAAGACCCACATCCCTACCACAAAGGTCAAGGTCACACTTAGAATTTATAGGTAATGGAATCCTGTATATATGCATACATTTGTGTCCGGACTATAACTTTATAATACCCCCAAAACGAAGTTTAGGGGGGTATATAGGAGTCACCCGGTGGTTGGTCGGTCGGTCGGTCGGTCGGTCGGTCGGTCTGTTGCATTTTCCTTGTCCAGAGCATAACTTGAAAACTACTTGTTGGAATTCAATACAACTTCATACAATGATCAAGCACATTGAGAGGAAGTGCAGTGCACAAGAACTATAACTCCATCTTGACTAATTACAGAGTTATTGCCCTTTGTTAGTTTTCCTTGTCCGGAGCATAACTTGAAAACTACTGGTTGGAATTCAATACAACTTCATACAATGGTCAAGCACATTGAGAGGAAGTGCAGTGCACAAGAACTATAACTCCATCTTGACTAATTACAGAGTTATTGCCCTTTGTTACTTTTCCTTGTCTGGAGCATAACTTGAAAACTACTGGTTGGAATTCAATACAACTTCATACAATGGTCAAGCACATTGAGAGGAAGTGCAGTGCAGAAGAACCATAACTCCGTCTTGACTAAATACAGAGTTATTGCCCTTTGTTGCTTTTCCTTGTCCGGAGCATAACTTGAAAACTACTGGTTGAAATTCAATACAATTTCATACAATGATGAAGCACAATGAGAGGAAGTGCAGTGTACAAGAACCATAACTCTATCTAGAGTATTTTCAGAGTTATTGCCCTTTGTTATTTTTTCTTCTCCACAGCATTACTTGAAAACTGATGGTTGGAATTCAATATTACCTCATACAATGGTCAAGTACATTGAGAGGAAGTGCAGTGCACAAGAACCATAACTCAATCTTGACTCATTACAGAGTTATTGCCCTTTGTTACTTTTCCTTGTCCAGAGCATTATTCGAAAACTTCTGGATGGAATTCAATACAACTTCATAAAATTGTCAAGCACAATGACAGGAAGTGCAGTGCGAAAGAACAATAACTCTATCTTGACTCATTTCAGAATTATTGCCCTTTGTTACTTTTACTTGTCCGGAGCATTATTCAAAAACTATTGGTTGGAATTCAATACAACTTCATACAATGGTCAAGCACAATGAGAGGAAGTGCAGTGTACAAGAACCATAACTCTATCTTGACAATTTACAGAGTTATTGCCAAGAACAATATCTCTTTTTAGTTTGTTTGCAAGGTATTCTGTTACTACGAACTTTCTCAGTTTATAAATTAGTCTTTTGGGGGTATTAATCACATTTAGTGATAGCTCTAGTTATGCTTTGAAGGATTTTAAAATAACTTGGCAAAAATGTCTAGCACATCAAGCGGATGTGTCCAGGCAAGACCCAAGTCCCTACCTCAAAGGTCAAGGTCACACTTAGTGTTTAAAGTAATGGAATACTGTATGCATGATTACTCTGTCATGCATGGAAGGATTTTAAAATTACATAGCACATTTATTGAGCACATGGAGAGGACACAGACTGTGAGGCACCTCTTTCGGGGGCATTCGTCACTTGTGAGGGACAGCTCTTGTTTTTTTTTTGGCTAACGAGAGAGGTCAATTTTAAGCGTTCTCATAAGATGTCAATATACCTAGGTTTGAGTACAACATGTCTGCTTTATGTCTATGAAAAAATATTTGCACACGCTCAAAACACTATCCCACAGGGGCCTGTATGCGAACGTTGGTAAAACGAAAATTTTCAAACTTGGTAAAATTGTGTCCAAGGTCATTTTCAAAGTTGTCTTCAAGTGTCAGCATTTGCCTCAGACGTCTGAGTTTTCAACATTCAGCAGCTGTCGGCATAGCCTTTAAATTCATACAGACAAAACGTGTTCAATACGGTAACTGTCACTTCTACGGAAGGCCAAACCTTATATGGTTTATTATGTTATGGCCGTTCATAGGATATAGGAAAAATTTTAAAAATCTTCTTCTCTGAAACCAAAAGGCCTAGAGATTAGATGTTTGGCATGTAGGAGGGGGGAGGCCACTTGATTTCACATAGACTTGTAATTATATAGGGAAAAGTTTTAAAAAACCGCATAGATATTATGAATATTACTTAGCATTGTGTAGTGGACCTCCATGAATTATGTTAGAATTATGACCCCTTGTATTATTATAGCCAATGGTAGTGAGGAGAGCGATATAGGGCCATCATGGCCCCCTTGTTTATGGCTTATGTGGCTGAAAGAACAAAAGAGAGAACAAAAGAATAGCCACACAACTGCCAATATTTAGTATGTCCATCTGTACGTCAGTTCAGAGCTATAACTAAGGAACCAATGGATAGAATTTCATAAAACTTGAAATTAGTATGCAATAGCATAATGTTGATGTTGTTATACAAGTTTAACATCCTCTAGACAATAGTTTGGTCATTTTCACAGGTGGACAATTTACTTAACCAATATCCCTGAAAAGAACCAGTACTATATAAGATCGCTATCCTTCTCTAAGCTGCTAACTTTCTCACTTAAAGAGGTAGGTAATAAGCAGGGTCAAACCCATTGCCCTAAATCAATGATAGGTTACAGTGACTTCAAGTCCACTATTCTAACTACTCAACCAAGGAGACGGAAAGTACTCTAGATGTCACATTATATTATTCAGTCATGTTGAAAATATGTCAGAATTTAAAGAAAACTATGCGCACATGGTACAAGGATATCATGAAATATTAAGTCAGCTTGCAATATTTGTTAAGGTGAGCAGTATTATCCCATTTTGATCTCTACTATCCCAACATTTATCCTGTAGGTCTAATTTGGCAGATTTGATATCATGTTTGTTTTACTTGCACATAAATATGAAAAAGATTTCAGTATAATGAAAAATTATATTTACTTATTGCTTGCATAATCATTTTCAGTAAACATTTAGCTAGTATTTAATAACCTTGACAACATTTTATGTCGTTTTACAGGAAAGATTGAGAACAAGGAGTGAAAGTGGGTTGTTAAAAAAACATAAGATGCATACCAAAACACACAGTCTGCCTGTAAGTTCAGCCTCTTCCAGCTATCAGATTGTTCACTTAGACACCAAGTATATCACAGGGATATCTGACACACCAAACTGTGTGGAAATGAAATCAAATATAAGACAGTTGTCAGAGTACTCAAATGATGATGTTTTCATTGATCATTCAAAAGAGTTAAGACCACAACCACAGAACATTGAAACAACTGTCGATGAGAGAAGGAGAATGAGATTGAAATTTAAACGAGAGGACATATCAGCAAGAAACAGAAGAATGATGGCTAGAAAACGAGCTAAGCAACCGTATGAAGTACCATGGAGATTAACACAGTCATTTCAAGACAGTATGTTGTCACGACAAGATGATCTTTTGGAGTCAAAGTCAAATTCTTCCTCTCCTGTCAAACCAATTAATCCAGAATCTCTAACAAGGTCAAGGTCTTTAGATAACATAGATTTTTCAGCATTCTTTGTTAGTGAAAACCAAGATAGACAGGATGTTGACAATGTAGCTTCTGGTCTAAAGAATCTGAAGTTTTCAGATTCTTAACAACATGCCCTCAGTAATTTTGTTCTTCATGTACTTTGATAATATTTATTTTGTGAGAAAGATTTATAGAGAAACATGAATGATTTTTCTCTGTAACTGTACTTTATTACAATGCGCTACACTCTTATTGAATTATTATCCCCGGCCAAAGGAAGAGAAATATTGTTAGCTCACCTGGCACAAAGTGGCAGGGTGAGCTATTATGATCACTCACCGTACGTCGTCTGTCTGTCCACCATTTCCCTCTACAACATCTCCTCTGAAACTACTAGGCCACTGTTGATGAAACTTGACAGGGATGTTCCTTGCATGAAACTCTACCAAAGTTGATCAAAGAATTCCATTCCATGCAGAACTGTGTTTCATTCGATGCAAAACTGTGGTTGCTATGGCCACAAATAGGAAAAACTTAAAAATCTTCATCTCTGAAACCACAAAGCCTAAAGCTTAGATGTTTGGCATGTATGCCTAGTGGACTTCTATCAAGATTATTCAAGTTACCCTTGGGTCAACATGGGGGGTCTTTTGTTTTACATAGGTTTCCATAGGAAAAACTTTAAAAATCTTCTCAAAAATCACAAGGCTTAAAGCTTAGATATTTAATATATAGCATTTTATAGTGGACTTGGTATAGGAAAAACTTTAAAAATCTACTTTTCTAAAACCATAAGGCCTAGACCTTAGATATAATTTTATTATTGTATGTAACGTTTTATAGTGGTCCTCTACCAACTTTGTTTAAATCATGCCCCTGGGGTCAAAATTATCATCACCCGCCAGGCAAGTGCACTAGTACTCAGGTGAACGATATTGGGCCATCATGGCCCTCTTGTATTTGCATTGTCGCTCAGGAGCCCGGGGGGGGGAAAAAAAAAAAAAAAAAAAAATAAGGGGGAAAAATTGCAGGATGTCAGTATCTCCAGAGGTGCCCTTTAATTGTTTTTTTCTTAATATAGAAAACCCTAATGAACCACCCCGATTTCGAGACCAACGCTAATTTCAGCAATACTTTTAGAAGGAATTTTTTACATATCTTATGGTCGCTAACTGAAAAACGCCACCCTGTTATTCAGAATACGACCACAAATACAGCCCTTTTCATTAATCAATTAATTTTCTCATGTCAATCTCCAGAGTGTTTTAATATACATGACCATTGCCCAATTTAACAACAATGACCATTTACGACAGAAAGGTCAAGGAGGAGGTGAAACAAACATGGAAGTGTTTGATAATTGTCTTTGATTTATTTAAAACACTTTGATTATTCGGGGGGAAAAAATTTTTTTTTCCCCACCCCGGGAACATATTGTTTTTCCGTAGACCAACCGCGTCCGTCAGCCGTCAGACCAATACTTGAGTTCCTTTTGACACAGCTCTCAAACTTCAGGAGAATGGTCTTATTGCAGATGATCCCTATTGTTTTTGGGTCGTGTTCAAATAGGTCACAGACCGTTGGTCAATTTCTCGTTTCCGGAGAAAATACAGTTCCTTGACCTACAGCCCCAAACTTCATAGGATGATTGGTCTATAGAGGGGGGGGGGGGGGGGGTGAGATCGTTTGGGGTCGAGGCAAAGGTCAAGGTCACACTGACCGTTGGTCAATTTCTCGTTCCGGATGATAACTAGAGTTCCTTTAGACCTACAGACCTCAAACTTCATAGGTGATTGGCTTATAGAGGACCACTATTTTTTGGGGGGGGGGCAGAATACAGTGACCGTTGGTCTTTTCATTTCCATGATCAAGATTAATTTTACCTACAACCCTCAAACTGGGGGGAGTCCTCATTCCGTCATTTCGTTTATTAGAGTTCCTTTTACTACACTCTTAAACTAGGATGACATGAACAACATCTGCCCAAGTTTTAGGGGGGGGTTTTTGGGTTTTCAAACTTCATAGGTGATTGGTCTTTAAACTAATGATCCCAATTTTTTTGGGGGGGTGGGGGGAGGTGGAGGTCTACGACAGAAAGGTCAAGGATGATCTAGTTCCTTTAGAACACAAACATGGAAGTGTTTGATAATTGGTCTTATTGAGGTTTTTTGGGGTGGGGAGTTAAAGGGGAGTGGTTGGTTTATCTTAATACATTTTGATGTGATAATCGGTGGGGGAGACAAGTTGTAAAAAACAATCTCTAGTTAGAAATTGAATTGCATGTGATCTGTCTAATGACAGGTGAGATAGAAAAACAGACACAAAAGTATTTACTGTACTGTATGCCTATTTTGCAAACACAAAAGTATTTACTGTATGAAAATCATAAAAGCACAGCACTGTACAATAATTGCACAGAACGCAAGAAGTGTAAAATTTATTTAAAAGCGCAATTCTTTAATCCACTACCAGTTTTTTGTGCCAGAGTGAGCTATTAGGATCGCTTCCGTCCGGGGTCCGTCGTATGTCTGTCCACCATTTCCTTCAAACGACACCTCCTCTAAAACCACTGGGCCAATGTTGATGAAACTTTGCAGGGATGTTCCTTGCATGAAGCTCTATCAAAGTTGTTCAAAGAATTCCATTCCATGCAGAACTCTGGTTGGTATGGCAACAAAAAGGAAACATTTAAAAATCTTCTTCTCTGAAAGTGTCCCTCTACCAAGATTGTTAAAACTATGACCCCTTGGTCAAAATTAACCCCACGTGGGTGGTCACTTAGTTTTGCATAGGCTTATATAGTAAAAACTTTAAAAATCTTCTTCTCTGAAACCACAAGGCCTAGAGCTTAGATATTTGGCATGTAGCATTATCTAGTGGAAACGTTTTAACTTTGATCTTTAGAATGCTATTTGCGTGAAATGTAATGATATGGTTGGTGATATCACTAAAGGATGTTGAGGTCAAACTACAGTGATAGCACTGCCAGTAAGCCATGGCTATCTGAAATAACGGGAAATATAAAATAGACATATTTGCAAATAGGCATACAGTCATTTTATAACAGTTTGCGATTTGCACACTGTGTCTTGATGCATAGGCATACAGTCCAATCGATACATGTACCACAAAAAAGGTATTTTCTTCAACAGAACAGCACTAAATGGACGGAAATGCTGGAACTTATTGTTCAACAATTCTTTGCTGTTTTTCAACAGATAAACAATATCAAACATAAACTTCGATATTTCCTGATACATGGTATTTATTATCTCTGTATCAAATAAAATCGGACTATTTAATGTACTCTCCCTATTCATGCTTGAAATAAAATTGCACGGTAAACGTGGTAGAAAATGAAAACAGTTACTGCATGCCTATTCGGTGGCAACCTCCGGTTGGATACAGTTGTGTATATACCTACATGCGTAACTATTACTACACAGTACTTGGTATTGATTCTTGTTGACTGGTACTTGAAATAAAGTTGCTTATGTATGTTAAACTTGTTTCAATTACGATTATACACGATTGGGTTATTCAAGCAAATTCTTATATGCCTAATATATTAAAATTGTGACTTCTATCACTAAGACTGTAACTAGCAAGTACGGTCAAATATCGTTGTCAAAACTGATTCCTTGCTTTCTCATCTTTAGACTGACAGATGATCGTTCTGGCTCTTTTGAAACTGCTCGAGCATGTTTTTCTTCTGTTCGTTCTGAAGACTGCTTAGAACTTGAAGCATTTGTTGAACCTTCAGTGTTGAGTGCATCTTGCTTATGAGACATGGCCCCGGGATAGAAATCTTCTGGCCGAACGTCACCAAAAATATGTCTCATAAACTGACCTTTCTTTGGTTTTGATGAGGTGTCTGCCCGAATTCCAATATATTGCGTTTTTTTTCTGTCCATGCAAGGCAAAAGTGGAATGTAAGAGAAAACATTTGGACGACGAAACCGTTTCAATTCATCAATCTCAAAATCTTCTGTTTTCTTTTTACCTTTTAGTTTTGCCGCTTGTAGGGCTTCAATATATACCACTTTATGTATCTCTGGATTTACCAATGGATATGGTTGTGCATGCTTGTAACGGTACCAGGACACCGGAGAATGTTCTAAGGCACCAAATTCGTCATCACTTGACCAGTAGCGACCGTCATCTTCGTGTATTATAGAATCAATATCCATATAATCTTCGTCCGTAAATGGTTTGCTTCTTATTCTTGCTTCATCACGTTTAAGCATTCTTTGTCTTGTTGACTGATTACTACTGGAGGTATATGTGCCGATACCTGCCCGTGACTGTGTTTTTGATGAACTCTCTCTGTGGATGCTGTTATCTGCGTAGCATGCCTTTTCACAGGTTCTGCATAAATTTCGAGAGAAACTTACTTCCCTCTGATCAGTGGCACACCGACAAAAGCTGCCTTTGCCGGAGAGAATAAACGAGGACCTTTGTGATTTGCCTGTTTTCTGTGAAAACTCCAGCGATTCACCATCACTAATACTACTTGTTAGAATGCCTTTTGAAGAACCGCTTTCAAATATATTATCTTGATCGATTCTTAATTTATCTATTTCAATGAGATCTTCTGATGGAGTTAGTGGAATTTCAAATCCTGGATCAGGTACCGAGTCATCATTCATGCGATGATGGTAACGAAAATGACCTAAGAATAAATAAAGACATACGTTCAGTTATTTTAGAAAAAATATTTGACAGACTTGTGCCCCTATTTATACTTAGATTTTGGCTATAACTTTTCTTAAGATTTCTTAACTTTGTAATTTCTTAAGATTTCTTCAAACTTTCAAATTGCATTGCTTCTGACAAAATGGTAGTGATGCTGCCAAATTGCTGGGTCAAGGTCATATTTGACAGAGTTATGCCCCTTTTGTACTTATATTTTGTCACAAAAGTATTGGTTATTGTAGCAAAGCGTAAGAGGGTGACACAAGTGTTCTACTGAAAACCCATCTAGTGAGTTATATTTACAGTATGAAATTAACTAACTAGGTGACCTTACCTGATTCAGGTCTATACATTGAAACGCCCTGTTCATCTGACGAGTGTTTTTCTGGCAATATCCTTTCTCCATTATGCCCTGCTTTAGGTCGTCTAAATGGTTCCCGGTGGTCTCCCTTGTTGACAAGTGGCTCTGTCGCCATAGAAGATTGGTATCTATCTGACAGGACCGTGGCAGGATCTTTCGAGGACTTTGACGCAGATACAGTCCTTGTCGTTACTGAATGTTTAGAAGTTACCGACTGTTCTAATGTTGCTCCGTCTGATTCAAACTTTGAATCCAAGTCACCAGTCGATTTTGACGCAGTAGTGCCTTTAGTGAATGATGAAAGTCCTGTTATTACACTAGTTTGATCAAAACCCGTAGGTATAAATGTTACATTGTCCGCAGTGCATGTAGGTATTGTGTCAAGTTCTGTTCTGACAGGAAGCGTTTCTATTTCACGCAGTGACTTTTTTGATAATCGGGTATGAACACTAGATGTTGATTTAACTACGACTGATGTTTTCGTTGTCTTTGATCGTGTACAAAGACCACCTTCTCCCTCTCGGAAAATTGTCGGTAAACTTAGCTTTTTGGTAGTTTTATCAGAAACGTTACTTTGTAACAAACTTTCTCCAGATGACCGCTCATCTTTGTCAAACTTGTTTAGATGAGAGTCGAATGTTTCTTCTCTCTTCAAGGGGGACGGAAACTTTGTTGATCTTGAACCGCGCCTGATTGTGACGCTGATTGTTTCAGTCCGGTTTGTTGCAAATTCATTAAAGGAATATCCATCTTGTATAGCTACCTCTTCTTGCACAAATGTTGTGTATGGTGCCTTCGGGAAGTGCTCACATGTCTGGAAAAACCCTTTCTTATACAGATAACTGTTCGGTTTCCGGAATATCCCACTTGGATCAATGCGACTACACACGTAGCAGAACCCTTTGGGTAAAATCCGTTTTCGCAACTGAAAAAAAGTACTGCGTTTTAAATAACTAAAGGTTACCTAATCTATTTATTTGTTACATTGCGTTTAGTATAGGTAAGTGTTCATTTTGATGTATTACTACAATAAATTGATCGAACATTAACCTGCTTATACGTGTTTGATATTATTATTTGTAAATCAGCAATATTCCCAAATTCACTGACTCGTTATATAGATATTGATTTACACAAGTTAAAGCGCAGCTAAAACATAATTTCAAACACTAATTTGTGATAAATATGTGATATGTAGCGGAGAAGTTTCACACGGTATGTCAAATGAGTAGAGCGTTTGTACAACATATTTATAAAGTTAGTTTATTATTAGACCTAACCCACTACAGGTCTGTAATCGGTAATACGTCATCCGTAATACGTATTTGGTCTATTGGATAGGAGTTCTCAAAGTCATTTTGTAGTAAATTTAAAAAATGATTTATTATCAAATCTCAATACTATATAATGTGTTACACTAAATAGACCTTCCTCCGCATTACCATAAAGGAACATATTGCCTACGATGTCTAAAAAATAACTTCCGTGTGTTCCACTAAAACCCTTTATCCTGTAATAGTTCTGTTCAATTTCTATACTTTCGTCTGGGCCATGGAGGTTAAATTCTCATTCTAATATGACTCACGATTTTGTGTCTATATACAAAGCAGAAAAATTATGTTATTAAACCATAAACAATGCGGGAACCGATATGCTGTAAACATGACGTCATATTGCGTTAAATGAGCGTTCGCGTAGAAAATAAAGCTTTACATTTATTCACCTTTTGTAATATCCTTTTCATCGCTGTTATTAGACATAAAAATAATTTGTCGTACTGATGCGCAATTATAAACCACTTCGGCCTTCGTGGCTAATTACTGCGTATCAGTACTCCAAATCATTGTTTATTAAACGACTAACACCGCTGGAACGGATGTTATTTCATAAATTAAGGAGCTTTAAATGGGGTTGCCAATGGACACTGGTTTATGTTAATTTTAATGGCCAAAAAACAACATATACATCGGGAAATGATAGACGTGGTCCCCCGATGATAACTGTTGTACATCATGTCATTGAGACAGTCCCTAAATTATTTACGAAACATTGATTACAGAACAGTGCAATTTTGTAGTGGGTTAAGTCTATGCGAAGATCTTATCATGATGGTAAATATGATCCATTATAGAAGTCTTTATGTGACAAAAAGAGTCGCCTTTATTGTGACAAAAAAGCAGACTTTATACATTAATCAGTAATTGGATATGATCAGTGTGCTACGGATATCTATAATTATGTTTAAAATAGACGTTCTTCTTTCAGTGTTGAAACGTAAAAATAATTCATGCATTCGTCTTTGGCTAGCATTGTATACTGACTGCTTGTGTTTACAGGTTTGATTTGTGTACATAAGTGCACGTATTCATAGAATTGTTCGGACAGCTATTTTCGTCATAAATAATGTTAACGTTTTTATTAAACATAATTCTATAAGCTTGTATGTACCGCCGATCATGAGGGAAACATGGTCAGACAAATCGTACGTTGGATTATGGTTTTGAATGTAATTCTTTGTAATTTTCGTGTTTAACCTTTTGAAGGGAAATACATGTACTTAAATAACTACCTATCGCAAGACTGCTCTAAATCTATTATGTTTTATTATTCAAGCTGTTTGATTGACAATGATCCGTAAAAAGAAACGGGCAAACCGGTATTATGCACTTGGCACTCCCCGTCATTGTACTCCATGCTAAAATGGTTCAAAATCTTTAGGTTTCAAAAAGTATTGGTACGTATATCAACGCATCATTGATTCGGAAGAAAAATGTATGAAGTCATAAGAAAGACATCATGATTCAGGCACCGCAAGATAGTGTCACCTGAAAAATGAATCTCTTATACTTATTTTTAAACAATAAAAACAATCTTACCACACTTTTTTATATACTGAAGGGAAACAAGAAACGCAGGGCAACAATATATGCAACAATTTCTTAAATGCTTGGCGTAAAATTTTGAAAACCGGTCAGACGACTATCTTGGTCACTTTGTACTCAATCCCGTACTTAAAGTTACACAACTTCGTGCCACTTGGAGAAAGTGATGAAAACGTGCAGAATAATGATGGCAAGTTCGGGAAAACATCGTGTCATATCAATTAGATACACTTGAGGTATACACATCACTTTCCGCTTTTTAAATTAAATATGAAGCATCATGGTGTGGCTGACGGAAGTTCAGAGGGGTCAGGCTATTGCATTGCTAATGCATGGTCAAAGGCAGCAACAGGTGTGCTATGCATTTTGGTGTGAATGTTTCCACCATAGAACGTCTTGTCCGTCGTTTGAGAGAAACCGGAAGAGGCAACTCAAGACAGGGCTATTCGTCTTTCCCACCTGCGTAATTGCCACGTTACTGCCACTGAAACCGCTAATGATACAGGACGCAATCATACGATTCACCAAAAAACTAAGGAATCGATTGCGTGAGGTTGGTCTGCGAGTACGTCGTCCTAACGTTGGACTTGCCTCTCACTCGCGCACGAGTTGGCGACACATGCTCCCAGACGATTTCCAATGAGGCAAAAGAGACGAGCCTTTTTCACCGATGAGTCCCGGTTCACCCTTTTTCGTCCGGACGCTTGCGTTCTTGAGAGAGAGAGATAGGTTTTGGGGTGTCTCGGTTATGATCCTGGGAGGAATTTCTCACGGAGTAAAGTCATCTTTATTGTGGTAGCCGGGAATTTAACCGCCGTAAGATATAGGGATGAAATCCTCAGCCCGATTGTAGTTCCATTTGCCCCATGTTGCCGGAGTTTGTCAAGACTTTCTCGCAAACCATAACATTTACCCACTCGACTGGCCGCCGTACAGTCCAGATTTTTCCCCAATCGAACATCTGTGGGACGAACTTGATAGGAGGATACACTCTACCAACTAAGGACAGCATTGTTGGGAGAGTGGAACAATATCCCAATGAGAAAGATTAATGCAATGATGAATTCCATGCACAAGAGAATGAGGACTGTCACAGGCTTACGAGATACTGACGTGTCAGTCGATTTAACTTTGCCGTCAAATAAGCTTCAATCATTAATGAATTATTGGTCAAAATCTAATAACATTTTGGTAATTTGTTTATCAAAGATTGGTAAAATAGTGTTTATAACATCAAACACATCACTTCAAATCACCTCAGATGTTTACCCTGCGTTTCTTTATCCTTTCAGTATATGAAACTTTCAAAGTTCAAGCCTGCGTTCGTGTGAAAAAAGCCTTGCATTTTTTCAAAACAAAATGGAAGACTGCTTTATGACCTTTTTGACGTTGATGAGGTAAATTCTTTAAAATATACCGAATATTTCAAAATTTAAGAAAGTAATAAAATTGTTGATCTAGATTTATATTTCCCAAATGTATTTATGTCGAAGCGGTAAATATATGCCTATTTACCACGTAAAAAACCAGATGACATCCAGTATTACTTTTATCTTGTTTATCTTTATCTTGAGCGTTTTATTTCATGTCTGATTAGAAGAAAATTCTCGTTATTGCAATTCATCTGCAAGGTCTTGTAAATTCCACCTTCGGATCTTCTTCGTTGCAATAATATATGTTACAGACTTAGTTAGCGATTCATGGAAGTTTGTCCTACCGACACCGCCTCTTACCGGATATTTCTGCAGCTCCACGTGTGTGTCACACAGCAACAACGCAGCAACACGCCTCTGTTTCCGCCGGAGGTCCGCCAGATTTTCATTTCGATCTAAACTCAACACCATTGTGACCAACTGCATTTAATCTAATACACAGTTATATAGAATCTACTGCGAGGAAAAAGAGTGAATGTAAAAAAAGCGGAATGCGTCAGAAAATGAGATTATTTAAACAATAAAAACAATCTTACCACATTTACCATATAAATGCATTGTTGTCCGCAGTATACATGAATACAGTAGTTACTAATGCCAAATTAATATTTGTGCACACATCGATGCATTTATTACAACAAATGTGGAAGAAGACAAACACTTTCAGTTACCTTTGAAATTCTATATGTGTTGTTGGCAACAGTCACTAGTTCCAACATGTTTAAGTTGGGAACCTTGCCTTTTACAGTCGGACTGATTCTTACGGCTACTACCATACTGTTTCGGACCACAATAGGCGGTTAATGCAGCTTACGTCTTAGTCCTTTGTATATTGTCACTTTTCATAACGCTGTATTATCACTCAAAAACCAGACGCATTTTCTTGTTTCTACAAGGTTTCTAGTTTTAACCAACTTATATAATTTTATTTTTAACACTAAAATCCATTTAAGAGAGGTTGCACTCTGTGTTGATGTAATTCTTTCAAAGATATTCTAAATCTATTTATTCCTATTTATATCAAAGATAAAGCCCTTGGTTCGATCATCCATCGATTAAATGTTTGTTTAATTGATTACAAAAATATAGCGTGCGTATCTAATCGATTAATTTAAAAATTCGTATTGTCAGAAGATATTGCCATGAGGTCATAAGACTTCGACAAAAGGTCACATTGTTTTTAAAAAAATAGATCCTTGTGGGGGGGGATTGTAATGTTGGCAAGCCGTTAACAGTATGATGTCTCGTGTAACCAGGTCATATTTTTAACAATACAAAATGAGATCACCTTGCGGGTTTATACACGAGAACAAAATTTTGAAAATGGAAGTTTTAAGCTTTTAGAATCGTTGGATGCCTGTTTTCTGTCCGTCGTCTGGCCATCGCCTTCACGATTAATTAGTGAATTGGTCAACGGTGGGCATTTTAATTACTTTGCTTAACAGGGGTCCTAAAATATACCACCTTAGTTGTCTGTCTGTACGTACGTCAACATTGCTTCAAACAACACGTGGCAACCGGAAGCAAATATTTAAAATATCTTCTAAAGTTGTAAGCATTGCGTTGTGGTCCAGGACAATCGTACTAACATATCTCATTGGTCACCGCGATTGACCTACTAAAAAAAACCATTTGGCTAAAGCTGACAGGAAATTATTTGGACTCAGATAAAACACATTTTTGTAATATAGGCATTGAAAGTGGACATGCCATTGTCTCATGCAAGAAAAAATGCTTCTACATTAAAATTTTGCTTTGTTTGTAATTGTATTGTATTAGGTCCACCATCCTCTAAAGTGGCTATAGTCGGTACGATCCGTAATACAATAATAAAATGCACTTCAAATCAAATCATTGCGCAGTGGTCTTGTACGAGGATTGTATAAATCACACTCCATGAGACTACAGTTCATGCATGTACAAGTGGAACGAAATAATGCTTATATGCACACCATGTGAATGGGTTTGAGTGTAACCTCCAGAGTAGATGGCATGGGTGCATGACACACCTTCATCACATGGATAGCAGTTCTATGAAGTTATATATAACACAGACTTACAGAGTACCCATAACAAAGACCTTTACCTGGGGAGCAGATAACTGTATGTTGTGCATTACACATTCTCAATGGGTAACAATTTTGCATAAAATTATATCAAAACCTGTCCATTCATTTTTCTCTGGCAAAAACTGTCTTCCTGCGAAATTCTGTTTCTAATATTCTTTCACATTTCTTTAATAAATAAATAAATAAATAATAAGTAAAATATTACCTGTATATGATTCCAAATCGTACAACATTTTTCAAAGACTAACATTCACGCACAAACGAATTTGAAAACTACTAAGTTATAAACCCGATTTCACTAAAATAGAAAGTAAACAATAGAAATAGATAGTGTTCGCCAAGCACTATTAATACACTCGAATTTAAGCTTTATATGAAAAGAAAACATTAAAGGTCCAATACTAACGAAAGCGAAAATTCAAATATTCTTTAAAAAACAGAAATAAGTTATTTTTAATAAAAAATGAAAGTTGGTATGTAGAAATTCTAAATAAACTCCAGTATATGTACAATTATTTTTCTATGCATTATGAACAAAGTTAAAAAGACCATTTATTGGTGTGTACATGTATTTTCAAGCAGCAACGTTTGCATGGTACTTTTCAGTTGACATAATGACAACATCAGTAAAATCCAAGAATTTCGTTACATTTAAAACCTTTTGCGAAATATTCACATTCATCATTCAAAGATGATGCAGTCAGATAAATAGAGGACATTTGCTTGTTTTTAGCGGATATTGACTATATCTCACCGAGAAGTGATATAATTGCAATATTGCGCGAGTCAAATGTGAAATTTGTATCCCATTGTATCAATCATATTCACTCAAAACAAACAAATTTTCTTTTTATTTTATGCTAATTATTAAAACAAAAGCAAAATTATATATATTCACTACTTAAAAAAGTAGTCCCGCAGACCTTTATCACCATACTGTGACTGATATGAAATCTATATCAACACTGTGTATTCCACTGATATAACGCAGTATATCATAAGTTATGAAATAACATGTTAGAGCATAACATAAATGCCTTTATGTAGTGGAATATTCGCCAAAACTCTATGTATGTTATATGACGACGTTGCATGCTTATTTGTCTTCAAGTCGTAAAACGTTATATGCACACATAATAATAATAATAATAATAATAATAATAATAATAATAATAATAATAATAATAATAATAATAATAAAAAAAAAAAAATCTTTATTATGTACCCTTCTTTAAAGAAGGGTACACATTTAGACACACATAAACATACATATATCTAATATTTCAATGTGGCCTTCTTAAGAAATTATATTAACAAGCATTAACAAAACGATGATAAGAAATATTGATGCACACATTCATATACATTGTTCTACTATGTAACGGCAAATCTATTTAACATCTTTGATAAAATGATTGCTGAATGAAAAAACATATATACTACGACAAACACTCATAATTAAAGACATATCATATAAAGTAAATATTCATTCATCCGACTTAAGTTTGTATTGCTTCAGCAAGTATTGTTTGTATTTTTTTTTAAACGATAACAGTGATTTAGCTGTTCTTATTATTTGTTGATGTACTGTTCCATATGTGTACACTGGAGAATGTAAAACTAGCTTTTAGATAATTGGTACGAAATTTTGGTATCAATAGGTTATTGTTAGTTACAGAGTTACATGTGTCTTAAAAATTGTTTAATTATCATCGTTGTAAATTATGACGATTTTAAGTTTACATGTGCAGGAATTGAAAATATGAAGCGCGTTTCTCCCGAGTGGTCTTTTATTTCGGATGTAAACGAGTACAATGGTCGCACGGGTTCGCCTATTACAAAATATGTAAACTATACAACTGCCGGGAAACAGACCCCCACTCCCAAGTGGTGGATGCCATGCTAATTCACCATATAAAGCATTATTTGGAGTATATTTTCCAGTACCAAGAAAAAAACGCATTGGTCTTTTCTGTAATGTAAATGTGTACAGGAGTAAGATATAGTTTCTCCAGACTGAGGTTCCTTATTCAATTACTGGCTAAACTGTACTATCATAAAGTTTAGGGAAACATTATTTGGTACCCACATTTGGCTGCAAGTAAACCAAAGGCCCTACAAGCGATCTACTAGCGTAAAATCTAAGAACTCATTTAAATTCCCAAAGTTATCTATACTGAGTTACCATCTTCAGATTATTACCACCACATGAAAAGTCATATGACGACCTATTAACCGAAAACAAATCCCGATATTTTCATTGGGTTAATAATCGTACCTTTTGGTATACACCAATTATGTAAGATTTCAAGCATTTACAATATAAATCTTCTTCTGTAGTAAGAACAATATCGTCTTCATTTAGAAAGATAGAAACTTTCCCATTATCCCATTACCAATTTTTTACCAATACAAATACCTTTGTTTGGCGCTTTGATTTCAACAGCTAGGTCATAATAAATTGAAAAGTAAAGAGGATCGATAATGAGCAGTCCTATCAACCAGTCTGTATATAAACCATTGATTCTTACACTGGAAGCAACATTGCAATACAAAGATTTACATCCTTCCAGCCACACTTATTTGTGAACAAGATAATTTCTTCCGTAAAATACTTCGGTCAATAAAATCGTACGCCTGTTTATCGCCGTTTATCATTTTAAACGTATAACTGGCTGATATTGGAGTGAGGGACATAATTCGCAAACACGTATTTCGCAAACACGGTCCCAACGCGTTTCAGCAAAAGCTTATGGCTGTGAGTCGTTTTCAAAAATGCCTTCTAAAGCAAGGGTCACGTGACCGTAGGTCTTTTTCGGTAAATTTCGGTAATTATATGCACCCTATATATTATCCAATCAGAGGGTGTCTTTCAGCGTAGATTTCTCATTCCAAATGGGGTTATACGTTCTACTCGCCGAACTTTCAAAATCGAGCTTAATACGGCTGCGCCGAAAAATGCATCCACCCATTAATTGAAAAACTATTCTAGTTTACGGTACTGGAATATGGCACGCGATTTGCACAAGTATTCCCAAAACCTATGTTCCCATATGGGATCACAAGTTTGTTTGAGAACCGTGAAAACTTATGATCCTGTGTAAGAATGATACTTTTTCTGCATAAAACGAGTGATTTGATTTGATTTGAATCAAATTTTATAAAGGTCCGTCCATAAAACGAGTGCGTAAGCGGCTAGGTTTTTATTTGGCTATCTACGTGAGGTAAACTGAGCGCCTAGGTTTTATTGGCTGATTGATAATCGATTATCTGTTTGTACTGAGTGTGCATGTTCAATATTTTATAGTCTGTGCTATTTGTCATTATTTTGAAGAATTCGTTTAATTGCTATGTTTGTATCTACCAGTCAATGTTATATTTCTTTATTATTATTATTATTAAACACTTTTTTAACAATGTGTCACGTGACACATTGTTATAGTAGGCAATTTTGAAAACGACTCAGCGGAGGGGCTTATACGTTTGACGCTGGCCGGAGTAAGCCGGGGTACGCCGGTATATCCAAACCTCATTGCTTAAAAGGCGCCGATTTCATTCTAGCTTTTTGAAACGAATAGAACGGCGTACGCCTGATGCGTCAAACGTATAGCCCCTGACAGTTTGAACAGCCATAGGTTTCTCCTTTCGCCTGCAAAGTAGATCGACTTTAGCTGAAATGCGTGTGGATCGTGTTTGTGATCTCGACTTAAAAATAAACTAAAACCCGTTTCCGTTGCGTAATACACGTGTTAATGCTTTAAATCATTGTAACACTAATGTAGGCAAAATTCAGAGTATTTGAATTACTGCACCATCAGGCAGATTCAGGATCATGTCTTGTTTTGGCATCGTAATTAAAAGCTTGTTTTTTTTTATATTTGAAGAAATGGATTGCTTTGCATTTAGTAGGCAATTTCCCCAGACTTTTTCCAACTTTACCGGTTAGTTTGTCTAGATCATCTTGTAACATAGTGCAACCTGTAAATATTTTGAATGCTCGGATTTAATTGATTAGGTAGGAAGTGTCTCCTTGTCTGGTCCCTGGAATTTTATTGAGTGAACCAGACTTGGAGACTGTGCTTGTCTGGTTCAACTGGACAGAGACAAATGGGGGGATATGTCTCAACGTCCAGCTCTATTTCTGTTAACCGACAACCTATACTGTAAAATTATTTGTAACATATTAAAAAACTTTATTACTTTAAATTTGAAATATTTGCTTGACCTGAGTGAGAGGAAAGGAGTGTCTTTATTTATGCTAAATTTACTAATATTTCATTTTTCTACTATTGCATAACTTTGCAGTTAATGGGAGTGTGTCTTTAAATTCAATTGTTCACACATTTGTACAACACACATCCAATGTCAACATAAACAATATCGGATTTATTCAAAGATATAAATGTTCTTGTTATTACTGAAGCATAATATATTTCATTTATAGTATTGCTATGTTAGTGCTCACCATGTACATACTTCATTAATAGTGTTACTATTTAAGTACTCACCATGTATACATTTCATTTAAACTGTTACTATGTTACTGCTTAAATACTTGCAATTTGTCTGTGTATTATGATAGCAAGGCAAATTGTGGCTTTAAAAAAGGACCCCTTGCCGTCTATCTGATGTCCATTAACTTCTTTCTTTAACAACATTTCTGAACTCACAGCATTAAACTTTAACAATCTTTTTATGAACCAGAAGGCCAAGGGCTTAAATAATTGGCATGCAGCATTGTTAACTAAACCTCTACCAAGATTGTTAAAATTCAACCCCTTGATCAATATTATCCCTATCAAGGACTCGCTTGGGTATATGCCTAAAATACAAACATTTTAAATTCTTATTGTCTGAAACCAGAGTAACAGGTGGCCATTTAAACCCTCTTGTTTTAACAAAATTGTTGCCATTTTCAACTTGGCGAGTTTTCAATTATAAATTGTAATATCTTCAGTATCAATGATCCCACTGTTCTGAACTCCACCTTCAAAATCTACAATGACAAATGTTTCATATAAATGCTCATTGTCCTTTTGTATTTAGCACATAGCTCTACATCCCAATGATAACATGATTGCATCTATCATACATTCATGGTACTTTGAAATTGTAAGTGAAACTTGTCACACCCAATGTATAAATAAATCACTATTGATGGTTAAAGTGACATTATGCGCATCTTACTGCACATAGTGTATTTCTGGTGACAGTTTTATAAAAGCAAATTTTGGTTGCTGTTCGTTTAAATGTGTTAAATTAATGATTATGCCGCATTAGTATTTGAAGTTGGTGCTTTAGATATAAAAAAATCGGACTGATAAAATGATAGTCAAATAAGAAAAATCAATATATGGAAACTTATTATTTCATACTGGTAGCGTGAAGAGTTTGGTATATTGGGTTAAAAGCTATTATTTCCTCTACGCTTTTGTACACACACCATATTCAGCTGGATTTTTACTTGAAAAAAATGCGCATAATGTCACTTTAATACACTTACAGTATTCTACTATTAAATCATAGCTTTGTGAAAGACCATCTTCCGCATATACACTTGTGATGCATTTTCAATCTGATACATAAAACTGCATTTTATGATTTTAGCTCAAATGGACCAATAGTGCTATTAAGATCGCATTATGTCTATCATCCATCCATCCACAATTTCCTTTAACAACACCATGTTGTCTGAAACCATTATCTCATTGTTAAAACTTTCCAGGGATGTTTCTTGCATGAAGCTGTATCAATGTTGTTCAAAATATTTCATTCCATGCAGAACTCTAATTGCTATGGCAACAAATAGAAAACACTTAAAGACTCTTCTTCTCTAAAACCACAAGGCCTAGGGGTTAGATAGTTAGCATGTGGCATTGTCTACTGGATCTCTACCAAGATTACTCAAATTATGACCCCCATGTCAAAACTGAACCCAACCGAGGTGTCACTTGGTTTTGCATAGGCTTATATGGGAAAAACTTCTAAAATCTTTCACTCTAAATTCACAAGACCTAAATATTAGATATTTGGCATATAGAAATGCCTAGTTCACCTTTACCAAGATTGTTCAAATTATGACCCCCAGGTCATGTGTTGAGGGTGCTGATAATGATTTTTGTGTGACTCAATGTAAAAGGTAATCAGAAATTTGGAATGCAACAGAAATGCGTTAAATACAGTCAAAGTTTGTGTAATGTCATATGTAAATGCAATGCAAGCTAGTATAATCATGAATATGGTTAAAAAAAAGACATTTATCCCATTAGCAACACAATTTCATAGATAGTATGTAATATGATCTCCAATTTTTGATCTCGTTCATTTGTTATTTGTTCGCTTTTTTGTACGTATGTTTTGTTACAATAGTTTATTTCATTTAACTATATTTTATATATTTAAAATATCATCTTAATATCTTGCACCTATTGATATTCCAATGCCACAAGTTTTTCAAAATCCAATGCCTCAGTCTGTCCCAACTGTAATATAAAGGCTGTAACTCTCCCACATGGATTGATTTGGATTGCATTCCGTCCGTATGTCCGTCTGTCCGTCAGTCCACCATTTCCTTCAAATGACATCTCTGAAACCACTGGTCCAATGTTGTAAAACTTTGCAGGGATGTTTCTTGCATGAAACTCTATCAAAATGTTCAATGATTTCCATTCCATGCAAAACTTTGGTTGCTATGGCATAAAATACGAAACAATTAAAAAATATTCTCTAAAACCGCATGGTCAAGAACATAGATACTGTTAGCGAGGTATCACTCATTTTGCAGAGGACACATTGTTGTCAGCACTTTCAGTGCTTTGATTTATATCACGTAAAGCGAAATGATACGGTCGTATGAAAACTGAGTGTTTTGCACACACAGTGACGATAGTCGAGAGGTTATTTAATGCTATAACGGAGCTACAATCAGTTCTGTTTCAAAGTGTTTACGATAGAAATATTTAAAACAATACGTAATACGTTGTGAAAATCATATCACAAAGAAAAAGGGCGTTCACTGACAGTTTTCTCATTTTCAACTTTAGGTTTGACAAAAAACTGCTCATTTCCCATGAGATCTATTTGCCAAGTCAATATTTCTGTGTAATGTTTGGAACCGGAAATCCCGCCGATAATGATAACCAATGAAAACTAGTGATCTCGATGATAGTTGCCCAATAGATACCTATGTTCTCAGTCCTACTTGATTTAGCTCTACCTACAAAAAATACCCCTCTGTTTTCACCTGAGAACATAAGTTTTCGGGTAAGAACTTATCCTCTCATAATATTTGCTGAGATCCTAGGTTTTCAAAACAAACTTATGATCCCAGTGAGAACGTAGGTTTCGGTATACTTGTACAAATCGCTTGTCATACTGCAACATATTTTAAACCGCTGATTTTATTGATAATGACTGGAATGCAAAGCTGAAACTTTTATAATACTTCCAAAGATTTTATTATTTATGTTTTGAAGGTTATTTAAAACGGTATGTCCCTTTAAATTTCAATATTCCAAAGAAAGAAAGAATCAACAGACAATCAGTTAAAATGCGCCAATTGTTGAACTGTATTTTAACTATAACCTATACTTAAAATGTATGTATTAACTTGCCTTCCCATGTTTTATATACCTTTCATTATTATCATCGTAGTGTTACTATTTTTCTTTATTTTTATTATAATTTTTCACCCTTGTATTCTTGATATGTTCTTCGATCTTAACGAGCCCCGACTTCACGAAAATACTTGAGTTATTACTCAGTAACATGCTCAACTTCTTTCAACATTGGTTCGAGCCCTGCTACCGACCATCTCTGGTTCTTATTGGTTCTTTCTATGAACAGTTGGTAGTTAGACTGTCCGCTAGTAAAAGTGACCAAATATGCAGTTGAAGTGGACGTTAAACAACAAGCAACACACAGCAGTTGTCTGACTGAGGTTGTGCCAATGTTAGGTCGGAAACAGCTCTTTATTAGCGATTTTTCAAACATGCATATTATATCAATATTCAAAATGACCTTCGTTGGAACAGTTCCTTAAAGTGCATTATATTCTCTCATGCACAACACGGTACATTTGTATTACACTACCGTCGCAGATAGTAGAATGTTTGTTTTACATATTATATGTTATTAGACAAACATGGCTATTCCAAGGAGGTTCGTGTTTTTATTCAGTCAATGCACTTCCATCTCTTGTTATACGATCTAAGAAGACGGTATCATAAGAATCAACACACACAAAAACGCAATGGTACAAAATGCGGGTCGATCCAAAATCGCTTATTAAAATCAAAGGACTGAAAGTGCTGGAGGATCGATTGTCTCTGAACAACACAGTCTGCACACATACATGTGTAAATATCAAGACAACATACACTGTACACATACATGTGTGAATATCAGTACAACCCTTGCACGAGTAAAGTTATAAACTGGAGACACAACTGTCCACAACCATTTGTGTAAACTTACCTTTTGAGATAGGAACCAATGTGCTTACATTATGTCTTTCAGTGACTATGTTCGTGGAGGCGGAAAACCCTGGGTGCCAAACTCCGAGGGTCATACCCTTTATTGTAAAAAAATTAAAGTCATGACTACATGTTGAAGAAGTTTTATTCAGTTTACTTCTGTAAAACTGCATGTGATACATCACAAAATGGTGGGTAATCAAAGGGTTGGCAAGACAACCAGGTGTTTCTCTTTGGATGCTTTCCATTTTGTCACTGTATCTCAAAAGTCAAATTCGTTAACAAAGCGAATTTTTCATCAGTGCATTCCACCATAGACATTAAACTTGGATATTATTTGGCACACTTTAACCCCTTTCAATAGTGACAGTCTGATCGAAATGACTACAAAATGATCATTAAAATCACTTAGAAAGACGTTTTTGTTTCCCTTTTTAAGGTTCGTCGACCATCTCTTGTTGTGAGTCTACGATCTATGATGACGGTATCATAGGAATTAACACACACAAAAACGCAATGGTACAAAATGCGAGTCGATCCGAAATCAGACGACAACGACGACGCAATAGGGTCAAAATTAGACATATCCCATACCGGAAGCGTATTTTATCAACAATTTATCTTGCATTTCGAAGCGTTTTGAGAGGTTTTGAAATGTTGTTTTTGTAGTAATTTGATCATACACATTTTAATTGCGTCATAGAAGACGCTCTTTGCTATTTCTGTTGCGTCATTGACAAAATGAGTGCGTCAAAACCGCAGAAAACGCGCTCTCGCGGAAACACTTTCACGGGTCTTACATTTATCATGTCACACCGGTCTGACGATAAAAAACGCGTAGGAAAATAGTTCTATTCGTTGATTTAAGTTACAGATTATAAGATAAACAACAATATAATATAGCATAATAATTCTGTAATGTTTTGATCTTATTTAGATCTGTACCCGGTATATATAATGTAATCTGTAATGTACTATATAATTTTAAAACAGAGGACAGTAATATAGAACTACTTTTCGGTCGTATTCGACAAAAATTTGTGTTAAGAGTTCGGCCGTAAGGGTCTGAAATACTCTGTTAACTTTGGATACGATTGAATAAATTCAATCGATCCAAAAAAGTAAACGACAATTCTTTAACAATGCTATTCGGGACAGCAAAGACCCTACCTATTTGTGGGAAAATATCCGTTTTGGTAAATCAGTTGTTTTACTTTTATCTAAATTTTGACATATCAGCGAAATTACCGGAAGTTTAAACATTGTTAATGAATTAAACAAACATTTCTCAAATATCTCTCATATAATATCTAAAACATTTTCAAGCACAAATTTCGAGGCATTAAAAGACGAATTAAATCAGAAACTAGGCAAACATCAATTTGATATTGATTATAAATTACCCCTTGATGTGCGACACAGTATTGATAAGTTAGAAGTACACAAATCAACTGGTCTTGACGGAATAGGTTCGAAAATTTTAAAAAGCTGTGGTGACGTTATTACTCCATTACATGCTTCTATTATAAACAGTAGTATTTCATCTGGAGTTTTTCCCGACATTTTAAAAAAGGCTAGAATTTTGCCTATTTTTAAATCTGGTAACAGGGAACTAGCTGATAATTATCGTCCCATATCAATTTTGCCAAAAATTTCTAAAATTTTTGAGCGACATATTGCAACGAAAATCCATTCCTTCTTTCAAAGCACTAAATGTAATTCATAAAACCCAATCAGGTTTTCGGAAAAGTCATTCTTGCAACACTGCACTTACTAGATTGATAGATGCATGGCTGAAAGATGTAGATTGTGGTAAACTAATTGGAACTGTGTTTTTGGATCTTCGCAAGGCATTTGATTTAGTAGATCATGAAATCTTATTATACAAATTGAAATTGTATCATTTTCCTGGGCGTTCATTGAAATTATTTACATCTTATTTATCGAACAGAAGTCAAATTGTTAAAGTGGGAAATGTGCATTCGGATTCTCTACAAATACAGTCTGGGGTGCCACAGGGCTCAAAACTAGGTCCCTTATTATAACTGTCTTGATCCGCGACTGTACGCTAAACTGGAACATTTCAATATAAGACCATACGATTAGTTTCAAATAATTAAAATTGAGAATTCTAATGAATAAAACTAAATCATATGTTCAATTTACTAGCAGACAAATTATGCATTCATTGGTCATATTAAATAGCCACACATGCTATAATTTGTGTTATAAATATCTTTAACGGTATGCAAGAAAAAACTTTCCATCATGAGACACTTGACTCAGGTGGAAATATCCGTCACCGGCAAGAGCCTCGCTCCCGTCAAAACAGTTCAAGAAACTGTTTAGGGTGTGCATGAGATTTTGTCACAGTTTTGTACTGACTTGTCACTCAATACAGATGCATCATTATCATTTGTGTCTGGAATTTCATCTCTGTAACCTAATCATGGTTTAGCAACTTCACAGACCCATGTCACTGCTTTGCCGGTACTATTGCACCTCCAAAACCATGGCAGGTAAGTGTAATTTGCATATGTGATGACGGATTTATGATTGAAGGTTCATGATGGACATGTACAATGTCCAGTTTTTACAGTGGAACTTCCGAAAACCGGACCTTCCAAATACCGGAAACTTCCGAAAAACGGACAATTGTCTGGGTCCCGAAATCTCTCCTTCTATTTTCAATATGTAATTTGCACTTCTAAATACCGGAACTTCTGAATTCGGAAAACCGAACGAAATTTTGATTTATTTTAACCTATTTCAACCATTTCAATACAAAAATACTTCTAAAAACCGAACATTTAAAATAATCAGATCATGACTATGAATGCCTGGAGCTAAATACCCATCTTGAAACAAGTGTTATTGTTTGGCCAATTAACAGTTATCGGTTACTTTGACACACGCTAGAATCACAACCTGTCAATCAAAGGATTAAGTCTCAATAAGTAGATAATGAAACCAAATGAAAGAAATGATCAGCAGATTGTGACCAGGCGACTATTGATTCTTTCTTTAAACAAGTTACTGCATAAACATCAACTGAAAAAAAAACAGAAATTTCATGTGTGTACATTTTTGCGTATATGATAATTTTACACACCGGTAAATAAAAAAGTAATATGGTCATGTATACTATTATCTTTCAGTACAGTTGTATACGGATATAAATAAGCAAGGACATTGTAAAACATGCTTATTTGTACATGTCAGATTTTGTTAATTAAATCATTAAATATATTGTTTTTTTTTAATATGTTAAGAAAATGTTACAGTCAGTCAATAGCTACAATGCATTAACAGTTTAGTTGCTTTTATACTAAAAAGAACCTCTAACTCAGTAACGCTATGCTCCCGAACAGGTACAAATCATCCGGACTTCAAAATACCGGAAACTTCCAGAAACCGAACTTTACAGCAGGTCCCGTGGGTGTGCGGTTTTCGGAGGTTTATTGCATAAAAGCCAATCAATGCTAAGTAATCTGTTCTTTTTGAAAAAAAAAACGAAACGTCAGGAAATTATGTCACGTAGTTGATAATTATGGTCTCAATTTTTGAATGAAAAATATAAAAGAGAATTAGATAAAAAGATATAACATATATGTATATAATAATACAAGTGTAATTGTAAAAAAAAATGTAGAAATGAAGATTAAAATATTAAGCTTAATAAATTTCATATGTATTTTAAAAGGAAATACTAAAAGATTATTATGTTCATAATTATCAATCTTTAATATGTGTAAGACCTAGTTGTGCAATATATTCTCCGTACCGTGAAATTAAAAGACAATGATTCACCATGTTATGGAAGTACTCCCATCTAGTTTCGGTGACAGCAGGTGTCTCTCATTAGCAGTTCCAAAAACAGACAGGAATATCAAGTAGGATAGAAAAAAAAGAAAAAGAAACAACTATCACCATTATTAGTTCAGCATTATGATGTTGTATTACAAGTAGAAAAAATATTACCATAGATAAAGCTTGATATGTGTAAACTACTGTATTTCTATAATAGTAACTATTTGTAAATCCTATTTCTTTTCAGCATCAGTTCAATACGTTATGACTATTCCAAAACTTTTTTGTCATTCCCATATTATTGTTTCCATAACTATTTGTAATAGAATTATTGTTATTTTGGTAATAAGTAATACCAAACAAACCCATACAATATTACTTATCCATAAAATTAGGTTTAAAATATTGACTGTATGTTGCAGCCATAAGGACTTTAGTGCCTAGTCTTTGGATCCAACTGTCCTCATCTGCAGTCGGCATGCCTTGCCCTCTTGATACATCTTCTGTAAACAACTATGCCCACATCAATTTCGCTATGGCTGATTAAATTCTGTTTATAGGTGTCTCTACTTGTCTGACATTTAGTAGGTGTTCATCTAATCTCTCTTTTAACGATCTTTCTTGTTTCTCCAACATAAACCGTCATTTCACATTTTCTGCATGTCAGACAATACACCAAATTATAATCTTTGCAGCTCACATTTGCAACTCTCCTGTACTTCTTCCCAGTTGTATCACTTAGTTCACCACATTCAATGTGGTCACAGATTTTACAGTCACAATCAGATGTTTTTGTTTTAAAGGCCTTATGGCTGCATGAAAAATTACTTGAAGTGGAAAAAAATACAATAGCGGCTTTTGAAACGTGGAAAACATGACAGATTTATGCTATCATTCATTAATGAATAAAAACACTCAATTTATCAGAAATATTATATTATTTCTATAACTAAGCGTACATATCCTTTTGTACAGTTGCAATTAAGCGTACAGTCGCGTCACTTTCAGTCATTTTTTGTGCATCAAGTCATTGAATCTCGATTAAAGGGCGAGTCAGAATTGTTTTTCTTCCACGCTGCCACAATTATAGACCAGAAACTATATACGCAATGAAATATGCGAGCACATAGTCAATTTTACAATACATTGGGAATATATCTATTTGCTCAACAATGATCTCATGTTTGCGATGCTTTTTGGTGACGTTTCCCGATTTTTAATATTTTATTGAAATAAACACAACAAAAACAGAGTTTGAGCCATAAAATAAACAGAAAAATTGTAAGAAGTTAGTTTTTTTTGTGATTTCCACCTCGTTTTAATTACGTAAAATATCTATTAATTCATTAATCGTAAGAAACTTCTCTGCGCATATAAACAGATTTTTTAAAGTAATTGTTTGATATGCTACTCTGGCTCGGGAAATGTTTTGATAACAATCAATCAATCAAGTGTACAAGCAGTCATGGCAAAGACTATATATACATGAAAGTGACAACAATAAATAATAAGGAACATTGGTTGAAATGCAAAACTGTGAGTCAAACAACTTAAAACTGGCTTTTATTTCTGCTAAAAGAGTTTGATATAGTGGTTCAGCAAGAGTGGTGTAACCGAAGACACGGGTTCTGGAAATCCATACGTTAGACACTAAAAGAAGTCTATTCCTCAGCGGTTAAATTTGAAAATGGTACTGTTTCTCGAGATATTTCATGTAGTTTTAAAGAAGTTGAAGGATGATTTTAGTAATCTAATAAGAAGTAATTATGTTGCTATTGTAATGGGTAGTCAATGTATACCCAACAGAGGAGATAAAATATATACAGAGAAGTATTTCAGTTTTTGATGCGAAACAAGCATTTCATAAGCCAAAACTTGGGAAGGCAAGCGGTATAGACAACATGCTATTAAACGTCTTAAAAATGATTGTGCAGTGTGACAAAGCGGACCTCTACCAAAGATTTTCTATGTAAAGGTAAACTTTCAGGAGGTCCAGCAGAGAAAATAAGGTTTTGTGTTGGTAAGGTGAGATAACCATCCGTGTAAATAGTCTATTAGCCTTACACTTTAATTTACTTTAATAAATCCTTTGAAAAGCTAAATATTAAACCAACACTTATTCTTAGCGCCTATAATACTTTGAAATTTAAAAAGGCTACACAAAATATTAAGTGTTCTCTAACCATTTGTGAATGAAATTACGAAAGTTTTGATCACGTAATCGCCAGTCTAAAGATAGAGTGTATACATACTTTTTAAAGTATAAGTATAAAGCGAGGGACATACTTTTTAAAGTTCGTATTTCTAGTTGCTCTATAGTTGTAGAATGAGTTGTGTTTACACAGTCGCTGGTATGTAAACGCGAGCTTTATGTACTGACGGATGATAGCATAGTAATAAAAACATATTGAATTTTGCCTCCGGCGATTTACAGCATCAACACATATATTATAAGGCCACAGAAATGACTTTTAACACATTTTTAAGCTGAGTTCGCAAACACGGTCCCAAAGCGTTTCGGCAAAAGCGGATCTACTTTGCAGGCGAAAGGAGACAAACGCTGAGTCGTTTTCAATTGGCTACTAAAACAAGGGTCACGTGACCGTGACACCCTTGTTAAAAATGAAAGAGGACGACGGATTGATTTCAGTTTAAATTAGGAGGCGATTTTCTTTTCGATGGAACTGACGAGTTCCTAACCCAATTGATGACAATCAACACCTAATCAGAAAAATGTTGAATTAAAATCTGAGCTCAACAGTAAGGGAATGATTTGACTTCCACTTCCTAAGGTATAACACCGACATAAACATTGACACCTAGTCTTTCTGGGCTTCGCCTTGACGTTATACAGACCAGTTAACCAATCGGATCATTAGGTCGCGTTCGTTTCTTATTCGGTAAAAGGTGAAAACTCGGTCTGTACCGAAGATACATATTACAAATTTAAATTTATTTCAAACGAAACAAAACGCTTTTAACAACATATAATTATTATAAAAACAATTTATAGTTGGACCCACTCTCCTTACCAATCATTTTGCTCCATTTCCTTCAAAATTTGCAGATTTCTTTCCAAAATTTATTCAAGTTAGCTTTAGCTTGAAAGAGGGTGTCGTCACTCTGAAATCGCGCTACGTAGGTTAGAAATACTTGTAGTAAATTATTGGGGAAAAGAAACTGATTGTCCCATTGTTAATTTTAAAATTTCGGAGACTCGTAAACTGGGTTCCAAGAATGAAAATACTTAACCAGCCAGCAGATGGCTGAAGGAGAAAAATCACACAGCAGATGCAGAAAGCATAAGTACAGTCCCATCACCCTTATCATAATCAATTTGCCCAAAACAGACACATTGGTGTGTTCGGAGGACTTCTGACAATCACTCGATCCAGGCGAGACATACGGACAGTGTTGATGCCTTACAAAAGAACAAAATTGATTCAGCGGACGAGTGGTTCGAGACCGCTAATAAAGTTTATAGAGCCTTGTACTAAGTGTTTAATAGGTAAAATATGTTATGTTGATACGCATTTTTTAAAATAACGTGTTACTTTTCACAATAAATGATATTTAAAATATAAATTTATATACATGTATTAACGTATATACATACATACATAAACTGTACTTGCGAAAATCAAGTACTTTTATTTGTTGAAACTATTTTCTGTTTTCTACAGGCATGAGCCAGTCGGGAAAAACTTCTTTTATTGCAACGAAACGGTCTGTATATTACCGGTGCCACAGATGACATTGTATTGTCTGAAGTTTCAAGGCTTTAATGGTTACCGAGAAAGTGAATTTTTAGAAAGCTTAACCAGTTTCAAGACGACAAGAAGGTTATGACAATGGCTCCAGTTTTTCAAAGAAAAGTTAAAAATTAATAAATCAATCTTTTGTTATAAATTGATTCAGTATATACCTATCGAAGAACAAGTACTTGCAGTTTACATTAACTATCCCCGTGAGTGTTCAAAAATACTGCGAATAACAATATACCGGGTCTGTTGCGCACCCCTAGTCATTACAAGCCTTTCTACCATACTGTTTTAAATTTTCATAACTTGTCTAAAACAACAACTGAATGTTTTAATAGCAGGCTATTTTCTTTCATATTTAACATATACTAGACTCTAGTAGTACTTCGTAACAAGTAGTAATGATGATGATGATAATGATGATGATGATGATAATAATGAAACTATAATTATAACTAATGTATGTATGAATGTACCCGCCAAAAGTTAGTGTAGCAAAAGAATCATGGAAAAGTTTGAAAGCTTTAGTTACAATACAAGAAATCCTATTTGTATTTTATATTGAGTTAATATCTGTTCTTTGTAAATGACAGCATGATCCGGAGAAATGAATTTTCCCTTTAGATTACTGCATTTTGTCTACATTTAAAATCGTATTTAAGACATGTAGATTTATGTGATTTCCTACATTTCTTACGACTTCGGCAAAATGCGGACATTTTCGTACCATTTTCGAACCACGCATTTACATAAAATACAACAATCACAACGTGTTTAAAGCATAAGAATATGTTGGCATATTTCAAAAAAGACATCTGCAAGTGCCGATGTAAAGTTAATTTGCTGATAAGTTTCAGTTTTATACCTAAGCGCGTAAAGGCGTATTTTTGGATCGATTGAATTGATTCAATCGTATCCAAAGTTAACAGAGTATTTCAGACCCTTACGGCCGAACTCTTAACACGAATTTTTGTCGAATACGACCGAAAAGTAGTTCTATATTACTGTCCTCTCAAAAATTATATAGTAACAGATCTAAATAATATCAAAACATTACAGAATAGCATAATATTTTAGTTGTTTTTCTTATAATTTGTAACTTAAATCAACGAGGTATCTGTTCTGTATAGAACTATTTTCCTACGCGGTTTTTATCGTCAGACCGGTGTGACATGAGAAATGTAAGACCCGTGAAATACGTATCGCTACACCGGATACACTCAATATTCAATGTTTCCGCGAGAGCGCGTTTTCTGCGGTTTTGACGCACTCATTTTGTCAATGACGCAACAGAAATAGCAAAGAGCGTCTTCTATGACGCAGTTAAAATATGTATGATCAAATTACTACAAAAACAACATTTCAAAACCTCTCAAAATGCTTCGAAATGCAAGATAAATTGTTGATAAAATACGCTTCCGGTATGGGATATGTCTAATTTTGACCCTATTGCGTCGTCGTTGTCGTCTGATTTCGGATTGACCCGCATTTTGTACCATTGCGTTTTTTTGAGTGGTGATTCCTATGATACCGTCATCATAGATCGTAGACGCACAACAAGAGATGGTCGACGAACCTTAATAGGGGAAACAAAAACGTCTTTCTGAGTGATTTTAATGATCATTTTATAGTCATTTCGATCAGACTGTCACTATTGACAGAGGTGTAAATGTGCCAAATAATATCCAAGTTTAATGTCTATGGTTGAATGCACTTATGAAAAATTCGCTTTGTGGACAAATTTGACTTTTGAGATGCAGTGACAAAATGGAAAGCATCCAAAGAGAAACACCTGGTTGTCTTGCCAACCCTTTGATTACCCACCATTTTGTGATGTATCACATGCAGTTTTACAGAAGTAAACTGAATAAAACTTCTTTAACACATAGTCATGCCTTTTATTTTTTTACAATAAAGGGTATGACCCTCGGAGTTTCTAAATGACCCCCAAATTATGATACAGGGAATTGGCACACAGGGTCTTCCTCCTCCATGAAAGCCGGAAGTTGCAATATGACCTTAGCTGTTGAGTGCGACGTTAAATCCGAATTAATTCGAACAATCAACCTTATGGGCATATCCCATAACTTTTAAATGACATTTAAAGTTGTTCAAACCATAAATTTTCAGTTCAGTTTTGTCAAAATCCATTTCTCAGTTACGATTCACAGCTTAATACTTCATAGGGTAGTTGAACATAGTCACTGAATGACATAATGTAAGCACATGGGTTCCTATCTCAAAAGTAAAGTTTACACAAATGGTGAAAGGTCAAAATTTGTGGACAGTTTATAACTTTACTCGTGCAAGGGTTTTCCTGATATTCACACATGTTTGTGTACAGTCTATGTTGTCCTGATATTTACACATGTATGTGTGCAGACTGTGTTGTTCAGAGGCAATCGATTTTGTTGGTAATTGTGCTTATTAGGTCCACCAACCTCGTTCGAGGTATAGTCGGTACGACCCGTGGGGCAATCGATCCTCCTGTCCTTTGATTGACTAGTGTTTCAGGCGCATGTCTGTAAAGATACTAAATGACAACTAGTCAGGCGGAACACTTTTGATGATAGAGGCGTTGTTTTTTCTGTTCAATTCTGAGTTTTGTAATTTAAAATTCAAGAGTACCTAGTGGTTCCATAACGTATTACGATGTTCCGATAGTTTATAATCACAAACACAATATCGGATAAAAGACATAACATTATTCGGCCTGACTAGTTGTCTTTTAGTGTCTCCGGTCTGATGAGTTGTGATCAAGACCGCGTAGGAAAATAGTTCTATACAGAACAGCTACCTCGTTGATTTTTAAGTTACAAGTTATAAGAAAAACTACAATATAATATTATGCTGTATATGCTGAAATATTCTGATATTATTTAATATGTTACTATATAATTTTTAAAACAGAAGACAGTATAATTCGCAACAACTGAATATATGGAACTACTTGTTTGTATGTAAAGCGTTCGGCATTCGGCCGTAAGGAAGCTATACTCTGTTAACATTGACCCGATTGATAAATCAATCGATCTAAAAAAGGAACACTATTTCCGAAGATGTCAAAGGGAAATACAGAAATAGTTTACAGAATTATTTGTATTTTACGTCATGTAGATATTCCAAAAAAAAGTCCCCCGATGCAACCAACCACAAGCTGCCTCTCCGTGCAAGCTACATACTTACCAAGTTTCATTGTAATTGGTCACTCCTAACTGAAGTTATTCAGCAGAAACCATTTGTCTATTTTTAGTAACAGTGACCTTGACCTTGAACCAAGGTGGTTGTGACATGCGCCCTGCACATCGTGTCACTATGATGAACATTTGTGTTGAGTTATTCTAAAATCCTACAAGGGGTTCAAGAAATATGGAGCGGACACGAACTAAGCCATATGACCTTTGATCTCTTAACTGTGACCCTGACCTTGAGCCGGCGCAGTTGGTTTACTAGTTCTTCACATCGAGTAGTTGAGGTGAACATTTGACCCAAGTCTAATGAAAATCCTCCGAGAGGTTTATGAGATACGGAGCGGACACAAAATGCAAGTCTCAAACCTTTGACCTTGAGCTGTGATCTTGACCTTGGTTCATGGGTCTGCACATCGTCTAATTGAAGTGAACATCTCACCTAAGTTTGATGAAAATCCTTCGAGGGGTTTAGGAAATATTGAGCGGACACGATTTTACCGGACAGACAGACGGGCGGACGGTCAGATGGACGTACTCACCAGACGGACTTTGTGAGGTTATCCTTTTGATCTTTCTTTGATCATTTTTAACCCCACAATAAAATTATTTAACCCCACAATACCATTTTTAACCCCATAATGACGGAATTAACTCAGACAACCTCACAATGCTAAGTTGTACTCAAACCCTAACACCGTCTACTGGGCATGTACGGAATGACAGACAGACAGACATCCATGGCAAAAACAATGCATCTCCTCCATATTTTATGGGGGAGACATAATCCTCCTAAAGGTACGGATTATTACGTAGGTGCCAAAAATTGTCGGAGATTATGCAAACGCGCCGTCTGGTGTAATAATGCGAGTGCACGTTTCAACAGTGCATGATGATGTGCATTGTTCGTCCAACTAGCATGCGTTGTTTAACTTAGATATATATATTATGCCTGTCAGTACCCCTTATTCAATATTAAATATTTTTTTGTTTTATCTGTATATCTGTTTATTTCCACTTTTACGTGATTTTATTACGCGTTAAGTAAAAATTATAGTCTATAGTCTTCAGATTAGGATTTTTGTGCGCAATCTTTAAGATTGAAAAGGCTATCGCTACCTATCTGTAAATTTGTCAACTCTTTTTTTTAAATGTTTATAGTCCCGGCCGACCGAGGGATTTCTCCCTCAGTTGAACTTGTCCAGACCCTTGTTATTTCTCTAGCAGGACTTAAACCACACTCTTTTCAATTTCGATATATGTTCGATATTTTTTAACGATTTTGCTCAGATGTTTTTTTTTCAATAGTAAATTGGATTTTTTTTTTCATAGTAATCGGGAAAATATATCACGTTTGCATAGGGAACAGAGCCATATCTATACCTCCTATTTTCCTTAATAATTGAGACTAATACATATTTTAGTCTGCTTTATGTATGCAAAAACCTTTTTTTAGCGTCAACTTCACAATTATACAATTACATGTATAGCATCTGCCTTGATCTAACTTAGATATAGTTTTTACTTTAATTAAAAGAGATACTGATTATCAGATTTTTCTCACCTTCGATGGCGCATCATTATTTTGACACGTCATGTGAAAAACTTCTATTGTTAATTGATTGTTCTCCTTAATTATCGATTAATCGGCCGTCCACTGGCTAAAGTGTATTAAATGTTATTCGCACATTTAAATCGTCTTAAATCATGTGTACATGTAATTATACCTTTATTGAATAAGAAGAAAAAAAAAGAAAATAATGTTTGCGAGTTTTTAATTACGAGAACTTAATGATGAGATGAAAATTTTGAGTCTGGGTAGGCTTTTGATGATAAAGCTGGAGAGAAAATCCCAACTGCATATTCTTTCGTTTGATTTCTATAACCTCTAGATATCTACGCTAACTGAAAGGTGCTTTTTCTTTGTTTCAAACCTGTTTCATAGCTATCTTTTGCCTATGCAAATAACGATCTTTATTTATATTTTGAAACATTTGTTGAGCGATTTAAATGATATTAACTGGCATGTGTTTCTTTATTTAACTCTGTCTCAGATGACATTTACAAAAAAAACGTATTGAAACGTGTTTGTAATGCGTTTCTTTAAAATACCATGAGGGATCCGATTCACCGGTGCTGTGCCTATACGACAACTGGTGTGAGTTAATAATCACTATTCGCTATAGAGTTATTGCAAAATTGTCTAACATACTGGTCGCCTGGCATTATAGGAAAACAGTAAGAAAAACCCAAGTGACCCGTAAATACACTGGACGAAGTAGAGTAACATTGCCCCGCCTTCTCCATTAATCAGTTGTAATTACCCTGATTGTACATGTACTTTATGTAAACAAAATGAACAGGATTTTATTAAATAAGTTTGATAGGTAATCAGAGCTCGTGATTTAATGTAATAAATACATTTTGTAAATGTATTAATCCGACCTCAACCTGAAGGTCCTAAAATAACTCGTTGTTCATTAGATTATGACAGCAGAAAAACTTGTAAAATTTCCATGGTTCGGATAACTCGAGAACCCGGATAACTCGAGCATTTTACTCGTCCCCTTGCGACCTCGAGTTATCGAAGTTTTACTGTATGTATAAAACCTGTTTTAATATGACTGTTTAAAATGGTGATAGATATCTGTATCAATTCAGTATTTCTGAAATATCTTATGGCTGTTCGGCAATAGGCGCACATGCTGAAAGTTCTGCGGGTAATTCCGACCTCCTTGGTCTCTCTTCTCGACATGATTGACCAATATTTTAGACCATTCCACATCATAGGTATGTGTTAAAAGGATCAAAATATTTGAAATATGAAGTAAGTTTTCAAATAGCCGACAAGTTCAAATCTTAGTATTTTTTTGTAAAAAATTAAATAATCCGAAAATGGTGCCGATTAATTGTTTGTAAATTTCTGGGAATGAAAATATACAAATTGACCTTTGGGGAAATTAAAAGGTAGAGAGATAAAGTTGGCGTCATTTGATGGCAAACTATTCATTATTAACGCGTTGGCTATGGTGCCCATCAAAATATAAAATAACGTTCGGAAATAGCCGCACGTTCGGGAATGCCCGACCCCGCTCTAGCCCATTTTTAACTCTGTTCCCCGACTTTCCGGATGGTTGAACAATATCTCCTAAGTCGCACGTGTTCAGTTCGAAGTAATATAAGAGTCCATAATTAGACGACCAGTCGATATCTTTAATTGAAAAACATAAATGGCCCGAAAGTCAATTCAAGATACGGCGAGGTAGATAGGTGGGGGAGACCGGGGATATTTGCTACACGGGGCAAGTTGTTACATTGCAAGTAATTAGTTTATGACGTTGCATATGTCATCACATATGACGCGTAAATGTCGACATTGAAAGCCGGCATCTTTAATGGAGCCAATGAACATCTAAAACGCAAACCATTGTTTCTAAATGAAAAAGTTTAATTTTGAGCCACGTAAGTAAATTTTGGTGTCTTAATAACTTATTTGTTTCAAGTTTACGTATTTAAAGTATTTGATTATTCATAAATGCTTTTTGACATAGTAATTGACTTGCATTTAAATTTATGACTTCATCGATGACGAAGCATCATACTAAAGTTGTCTCCTTTTGATTTTGTTACTTGTAGTGTGGTCGGGGCAAGTTGATACAGTGAGCAAGGGGCACGTTGTTACACTGTATCCAAAATTTTATAAGTGCTAAAGTGAATCAGGAATGATGTTTTTGTGTACACATTGAATGGTGACGTCACTGCTGTATGTGTATAAGGGAGGCAATCACGTCATGATTTAGCGTAATATTTTGCTAGTAACATAAAATAATGATGATAAATAGCATAATAAAATAATATGGGCACGTTTACTAACCCTACCACAAAAAATAAGGAAATTTCAGCATTTTCAGTAAAATGCCAAATCTATTTTCATTAATTTTCAGTCAAATCACTTGAAACATTTTTGTGTAAAATATCTCTAAGTGGGGACCGTGGAGGTTCCTGTGGTGGTATCTCCGAAAATGGCATTTACAAAAAACAGGTGAAGAAACATTTTCAGGGTACATTCAGCTTTGACAGTTGATGAAATGTTTATACAGCAAATGTAGTGATAGCCGCGCGTGCAGCTCTGTGACGTCACAGCAGCCAATAAAATTGTACTTGAGCCATTTTAATAGAAAATTTCTTAAATATTGACATCAAAATCACCCAGTTAAAGTTAGCATTTTTGATAAAACTAATTTCTTTTGTAAAAAATATATATTCTATGGAAACGATATATCTTGTTAATTAATATTTAGGTTCTAAAAACTGTTTCCCACTTGTTGGTTGTCAAATATCACATACCGCCAGCATTGGTTCCCTTCGAGGTGAAATTTCAAGTTTTGACATGTGTTGTGTCAATAGCTCCCAGAACGACATAGTCAAGTGATGAAGCACATCAACGTCTTGTTTCGATTTAGCAGGGATAACATTATGTTTTCGCTGAGGCAAATCAAAATGGTTAAGATTTCCTGCTCTCTAAACTGCTGATATACATTCAAAATACCTCCAGCATAGGTTCCCCCACTCTATAAATGATCTAACAAAGAGTTGCCAATTTGACACCTTTAATGTAAGACACGAGAATGTGAAAAACAAACTTCCAATACGAGAAGCATGCATCTGTCACAATGGGAAGCGGATCCGCTTTAACTTAAAAGTGTATATCCTGCACATAGTGATACTTTGCTAAATTATTAGTGTTTATATTCTGGTACCTGATTTAATTCATCAAGGCTTCTTGCAAAACGTATAATATAAGAGAAATGATTAATACATCTAAAACAGCTTGGATTTCGAAAGGAATATAAGATTTTTGAAATGCCATTTTTTTCGCGTTAAGATTATATGTAATGATCAAGAGAAAATAAATAAATGTATAAAAAATGTTTTTTGAAATAACCAGTAAACATAAAGCACTTACATGATAGTAGACCCATACAATTATGTTGTTGTTTAAAACGTTTAGACAGTTGTCTTCAATAAAAGTTTTATGTGTTGAATGTTTTTCTTTGGTCAGAAATAAATTGTAACAACTTACCCCGGGCCCTGACACAACTTACCCCATTATTGGGGTAAGTTGTTACAATTCACTTATCTCTTAAATCTAGCTGGTACAAGTAGAAATATGTTTTCATGTATCCTTTGCTATACATTTCAATGAACAGCAAACAATGAGCTTTGCATAGATATATAAACTATCTACATCGGCAAATAAATCAGGTAGATGTACCGAAAAACGTGAAAAATGTAACAACTATCCCCGGTCTCCCCTATTTTAGAAAGCAGCGCGCAACAAGAGGAATTTGTTACATTTAGTTTTCGCTTATTTACGCTATTAGTAAACAAAAATCCCCTAATTTTCATTTTTTCAATTCGATGATTTCAATTTACTACCCAAGGTGATTAGTATCCATCTCATATTTTTTTATATGAATTGACAATTCAAATTTATTTTTGGTATAGATCTACTGTCTGTTTATTTGTGCGAAAACTGTATTTGTAGCATTACTAAAACTTTCTTAGAATTTTGTCCATAATTTTGTAACAAAGCGTCACACATGCTTCCATATGATATCTATTTTATTATACCGAACAAAATTAAGTAGATTCTACATAAAAAAGTTTTAAAATGTTTTTCATTCATTGGCGCTGTGCGGAAGCACAGCGTCAGTATTGAATAGGTTTTAATTTTGTACCATGGGGTTGCATAATCGAATAGGGAGCAGCCAACTAAAAACTATGTATTATGTTTGAACAAACTCCCTATAATGAATAAATAAATAGTATTAACTGATTACAAACAATACTATACCAGATGCATACGTCTTCGACCGTTAATTCAAAACGTTTGACATATTCATAGGATATTTAATAACTTTTCCACAAACTTGAAGGTTACGGTTTTTTTATTGCTTTGTTTACGGACCCTACGGCCAGATTCATCAAAGTTCAGAAAAAACGTCTCGATAGTTGTTTTGCTATCTCTAAACATTTTGAAGTTTAAATACATATGTTGTCAACGTGAATAATTAATGAAAACCCATTTTAATTACTACATATTAAAGTAAAATGTAGGCATTATAAATAAGACCGTTCACCTAACTATGCGATACACGGGGTCTCAATGAAAGTTATGTAAAGCATCGCTAACAACTGACCAATAGTAAAGACAAAATTAATCACGTGGGTTTCGTCTGCGTCGAAAAGCGTCTACTGACCACGAGCTGTAGCCTTGTTTAATGGGCGTCATCGTACCATTATGCGGAAGGTTGTTTTATGATTCGTTCATTTTTTGGTTAAACTGTAGTAAATGTGGTTTTTTACTTATTATGATAACATTTACATATAACATAATGTATTTGTTTTTTCCCGTTGATAGGTTGTTTACTGATATTCTAAAATGACTCTGATTCCTTTAAATCATGTTTCAAAAACATGCGCAGCGCCTTTGATGCTTTGCATCAAAATTTGTCTTGTTTAATCAAGGTAAACAAAATATCACATATATCAGGAATGATGTTTTTGTGTACACATTGAATAGTGACGTCACTGCTGTATGTGTATAAGGGAGGCAATCACGTCATGATTTAGCTAAAATATTGAAGCAGTTATTTGCCCTTATATGACATTCAAAATATCACTGCGGTCACATGACCTGACAGTCAATTTTCGCCTGGTCACGTGTCAAATAGTCAAAATATCTCTTTTCCGGGTAATGGGATTTTACCATTGTAGACAAAAGTGACGTATAATAATACAGAATATCGCAGTGACACACGCAAATATAGGAGCGCTGTTGAGTTTACTTAGCAGGAATACTTCGTGCAAATTATTGTTGAATTTATGATTTGATCAATTTTAATACTGTTTTTATGAACTTGCTATCTTAAAAGTAACATTATGTATAAGTTAGAGTTTATTAAATTTTAACAATTAAGAAACCCTAAGGGAGCGAGCGGTAGCGAGGGACCGGGGTTTCTTAAAAATTTGAACTTACTTAGTGTTTAACTTCATTTGACCTTTTTGCATACCCATCGACATGTATTGTGGCACGGACTTATTTGTTAGGTCCGTGATTGTGGGCGGAGCTAAAGTGATTTCTATTTAGAGCGAACTCTTAAAAAATTAAGTGATTTCAGTAGGTAGTTTTAATAAAAAAAGAAAGACAATCTGAGCGATTCGATTGGTGGGCAAATGGGGTCAAACACTAATATTAGATGGGCGAAATCGATTATCTTTGTCATATCTTAGTGGACAGATAAATACATTTTCTTTTGTGAATTTCAGTTTGTATTGTCGTGTCATAGCACGGTGAACAATCACGTGATCGTAAAAACGTCATTTTGTTCGTCCGCAAAGAATATTTTATAAACAAAATCTTCGACTGAAATCTTCAAGTGAGCGTAAGTTTTTCATTTCTCAACCGATTTCTGTCAGATTTGTCGCAGGCAAAGGGCAAAACAGTACTCTGGCCCCAGTTGAAAACAGTTTTCTTGAAATAAGTCGTTCTTTTTGTAAACATTCTGGAAAACCTTTGCAATAACGCCAGAATTCAACGATTTGTCCACAAAGAATATTTCAATTTCGACAGTGTATTTGGAGTAATCCACTTTTAGTGCCATGTATTCATGACGAAATTTAGTCCGTTGTCATTAGTTGGCTAATATGTAAAAAGACGTTAAAATCATACATCTCAAGTTAACATACATATCAAGTTAACGCAGTTATTAAATATTACACTTAGTATTATTTATAGAATGTCATAATGAGGGTATGGATGATAGCCAACCAATGCAGTCAGGTTGTTCAACGTAATTTCGACCGTTTACTCCAACATCTTTAAATATAAGTTCAGTTTAATGGCAAATACAGACACTGATATATAAAATAATGTAGAATACAACAATTCATCTCTCAGAAAGGTGTAATAGAACATATCAAAAAGAAACATGTAATATCAGTTGGACAATTGCACACGTAACAAGGCAAGATGGGGTGTCAGAACATGTAATTTTTGCACGAAAACTGTTCCATACATATTAATTGCTACTATAAAATGAACGAAGATCCTGAAATTTAAAGAATGTGAAATCTAGCACAATAAGAAATAGGAAGGGCACACTACTGTACACTTGCCAATGTCACACGAGTCAATATCCATACATAGTTATACCATGTATATGATTTAAATGTAACAGAGGGTGAAACGAGTAAATGAAGGAATTCATTTTGATCTGAGATCAATAACCAAGTATGTTTTGTAAAACGCACAGCGGAAACAAATCTGCCATCATTCATACCTTTCCCTGTATCAAAACACGTGTGTACCTTTCCATTTCTTAATCAAAGCACTGAAAGTGCTGACAACAAGGTGTCCTCTGCAAAATTGGGCACAAGGGTATTTTTCTAACAGGCAATGAGTGATACTTCGCTAACAGTACTTGATTTTGGTTTCTATCCGTTTCTTTTAATCACATCCCTGCAGTTTTTTGAAAACACATGTTGCTGTTGTTTTATTTTTTTTTTCAAAAACATCATAAAACATATAATACAGGTCATTATTTTCATAATGATGTCCGACCAGATCCGCCTCCGTGGTCTAGTGATTACCCAGCACTTTAAGCTGCTCGCTCTCAGATTTTTGTAAACAAAAATGTTCTTCAAACTGTATACAATAACGTATTTTAGAGCATATAGTCATATAAAAAGGTTCCAGTATACATTCCAGTCAATTATATCTGTAGATTTGAAATAATACGCTACCAAATAACTTGTTTATGTTGTAAGCCGTTCTGGTTCGTGATCCATTATATAGGAGAATAGCACCGTCCCAAGTGGACCCAAAGCTGTACTGGGAGTTACATGGGTATTACTCGAATTCTTTGGACAAGGTCACTTATCGGGGTGGCTACAACCCTAGGTTCGTACTCTGGGTGTGTGTAACTTTCGTACATTTCAGGGATAAATAACTACTCAACTGTATTACAGTTTTCTGATATTTATTGCAGATACCTAATGTACATTTAATATGTCACTACAACCCAGAATTTATCAGTGTAAAATCCTAGCTAATTAGATGAAAAATAGTCATGAATATTCATGTATTACGAAGTTTTGCCAGTCTATTTTCCCACGGTATATGACGGAGAGAAGCGGCAGGAATTAACCGTGGGTTCCGACGATGCCAGTACCAATTATTACGTACTTATTGGACGTAGGGTCAGTTTGTTGACTTAATCCTTTTGAAGCGAATTTTATAAAGGTCCGTCCATAAGAGCAACTATGTTAGCTTGTATTTGTGGATGAGACCTCGGCATGTTAATCTAGCAATCATGTGAAGTTATATGTACTAGCGGAAAAAAGAAACTGTGCATGGGTATAATATGCTATAACTTAGGTGATATATAAGAAATCGCAAAAACAATTTCAACAGGGTTTTAGCTGACCTTTATTTAACACCAGCTCAATTGATATGGTTATTGCAGTAGCGTCTTGGATAGAGATGAGTTTTCAGAGACGTTCTCTAAACAAAGTTCATCTCATCAATACCGTGTATGTCCACCATTGGAATCGATGCATGCTTGGCAACGACGCCTCATTGATGCGGCAAGTGTGCTGCTGAAAAATGCCTGGGGAATACCATTCCAGATTCTCACAAGCGCACGTGACAGGTCAGGTAACGTCAACGGCTGATTTTGGAGGCGACGTAAACGACGCTGTATCTCATCCCACACGTGTTCTATAGGCGACATATCCGGTGACATTGCAGGCCAGGGCAGGACAGTCACATTATTCTGGATCAAGAAGTCGGTGACGACCCGCGCGACGTGCGGGCGAGCGTTATCCTGTTGCAGCGTGGCGTTACGTTGCTGCACAAATGGAAGGACGTGAGGCCGTATTATTTCGTCACGGTATCTGATGCCTGTAAGTGTGCCGTCCACAACCACAAGAGCTGCTCTGCCACGGGATGAGATGCCACCCCACACAATGACACTACCTCCGCCGAATGGACGTCGTTGAATCACACAACTGTCATGGAAACGTTAACCAACACGACGGTACACTCTAGAATGACCGTCGCTGCTGTCGAGATGAAACCTGGACTCATCCGTGAAAAGAACACGTGCCCAGTCCTGTTGCGTGAAGTGTATTTGTCGTCTACACCAGGCAAAACGTGCTACATGATGACGTTGCTGGAGAACAGGACGTATGGCTGGACGTCGTGCACGTATGCCTCGTTCAAGCAATCGATTACGTACCGTTCGGGGACTAATTCTTCTAAGGCTAGGAATACTTCTAGCCGTCAAAGTAGCAGTTCTGAGTTGTTCACGGAGATAAACGACCCGGATGTACGTATACTGGCGATTAGACGTTACGCGTGGACGTCCTGGCCGAGGCCGGTCTCTGGTGGTCCCAAACTGTTGGTACCGTCTCCACAAGGCGTCTACAGTATTTCGGTGCACACCAAATTGTCTGGCAACGTCAGTATGACGTACACCAGCTTCGATCATGCCTACGGCGCGGCATCTGTCAGTTTCATTCAACCTTTGTATGGCATCAAAGACGTTTTTCAAAATTATGCTGATTTTGTGTCAACAGGTCAACAACACTATGCTAACGTGTTTGCGATTGACTGCTGGCCGGAAAAAAACGTGAAAACGAAGACATTGGCCGGACAGACAAACTACCCGTGCAACTCATGCACTGACCAGTGTAAATGACCGAGAGGGATACTTTACCTGTGTAAAGTTTCAAGCTTTAATTTATAAAACTGAGCGATACATGAACATTTTACACATGCACAGTTTCTTTTTTCTGCTAGTATATTTAAAGGGGTAACTGGACTATATAAACCACTAGATGGCGCTGGGGCAGGTTTTTCAATAATTTCAAACAAGTTTCACATCAGAGACCCTTTTTGGATCGATTGAATTTATTCAATCGTATCCAAAGTTAACAGAGTATTTCAGACCCTTACGGCCGAACTCTTAACACAAATGTTTGTCGAATACGACCGAAAAGTAGTTCTATATTACTGTCCTCTGTTTTAAAAATTATATAGTAACAGATCTAAATAATTCAAAAACATGGGCGACATGAAAGGGGACATGAACTGCTTCTTCAGATTGTTTGTAGCAGTGCTCTTTAAGACACATAGATATCATATTATGATGTAGTCTCACTATTTCCACTTCGAAGGCAAACCGATTTTACAGGTTGATATTTCACAGTTGTCCGCCTTCTACAGAGAGGTGTGACAGTTATAAAATATCAGATCTGTGAAAGGGGTCTCACTGAAACGCCAAATTAATTAGGCTAATTATGATGGTCAATTATGCCATAATTACAGTTTATTGTTTTGCCTAGAAAGGATTTGGTATTGGTAAGTATCACATCAATTAGCGAGGGTTCGTGATTTTTAGTGAAACAAGTTGGACCCTTAGCAACATTATCAAGGCTAAAATTATCGCAGACTGATTTCCCCATTTTCCCTTATTCACATTCGTTAGGTCTGTTTTTCGTCTTTGAAAAGGTAAATCTGCTCGGACGAAGGTCATTAGTCCTCCCCCGTGGCAGTTCCTATATTTTCGCTTCCCTTTTTTAGCCTTCTGTATTAAAAATATTGTTCGAATCAAAACAAATCAAATTTTATTTCATGTAGGTATATCAGTACAACAAAATTTGCTGTGCATACTAAAATTGCTACTAAAACTATCATCTATTTTGGTTTCTGAAAGGACTAGAAAATCAGTGAGTTCATCAACTAAAACATGCTGGATTCGGACACTATTTACATTGAAATCGTTTAGCGTAGGTTGTTTCTAAGTGTGCTCTTTGCTGCAGCATGCTGCCTTCTTTTGTATAACAGCTTTGTTGTTGTATATCTATTTTGCTTTTACGTTTTGCATTTAAAAACTAACATCTCAGCGTTATGCCGAAATCATAGGAAAAATAAAGCAATTACAAATGTATATTAGAAATAAAAACAAGTAGATGACTACAAGAGGACAACGACAATTCGCTACGACATTAGCCTACACGATATACAACAACAACAACACGAAATTAAAAAGTATCAGAATTAAGTAAGGATATTAAGTATCAGGCAAAGTATGTCTACCTAAGGTTTTGTGTTATAAATAACTTAAGTCTGAGATTGTTGTGGTACCGTGAACTCGTACATGTAGCCGTAACGCTGTTGCAAAGACGATGGCAGTGAACTGGCCGAAGCTAGAAATTTCGGCCCCAACACGTTTCGACCTCAAGATATGATGACGTTTCGACCACATGACATTTCGGCTTTATTTTTTGCCCATTTCAGCCGAATATGTATTTCTAATATTTTTATTTATGATAGAAACACTAACAAAGTTCTATGCTCCTGTGTTTATGAATAAATTTTGCAATTGTAAACGGTGCAACTCGTTTATCCCAAATATCGATGACGTGATTTCATTTGCATATAGGAATTTTCACATTACACTGTCAAAATCTCTTGCAACTTATAAAATTCATAAAACTTGTATGCAATGAGTGTTTTTAAGTAAAAGCACCTAATACTGTATAAGATTCTATATTTAAAATGGAATGTTATGGATGTCTATCATTTCCATCTGAATGTGACTTTCTTTCATCTTGAAATTCTCAAATTTGTCTTCTGCTTATCGAAATTAAGACCGGTGGTAGGGTAAAAATCTCCCAATACCACTTAGTCCCATGAAAATTTGTCTGGAGGAGATTTTTATTGATGCACTGTTCACTGGTACAAAAATGTCCTTCGATCTTGTTTGTACACATGTTAATTTGGGGCCAAATAGCACACACTGCACGGAATTTTCAGATGTTGTGATGGTTTCACAATATTGTTGAAATGACAATCTACTAAATACAATCAAGTAAGTAACTGTAAAATGATTTTGCAACTTTTTTAGCATGTTTACAATTAAAAACACCGTTAACTGGGTCAGGAAGCCTACAGGGTTGTGATTAAAAGCTGGCCACCGGCCAAATTGACTGCTTCAATCAAGATTAGCGCCGGCTCAAATCTTGGAAGCATAAAAATAATGCCAACTTAAAATTGCGACAACGATGATATTTTTGTAAAATAAAATGTCTTATATTCGGTAGAAATGTGTCTAAAAGTGAATTGTTTTTGTGTTGTATGGATATTTATTTAAAAAGTATTTGCTGACCGACGTACATTTGTATAGCGTGTTCAGTATTTTTATCACCAAAAATAATACCTACTCATAACATTATCTATTGCAAAATATTATTTTTAAAATAAAAAATTATCATACTATTGTCTAGAGCTCATTTTACATGTCTCAAATGTCTCGGTCTTTTTGATGCCACATGCTTTACTAAGATCAAAGAATGCTCACATGTACAATGTAGCGCCGGCGATTGTTCTTTGATCTCGTGACACCTGTGGCTTTATCTTTATTATTAAAAGAGGTTGCAGTAAAAATAACTTATTTGGCAAACCTTTTTATTTATGAAGATAAACAGAACAAAATTGTTACTGGAAAAACAATAAATATATAAAAAATATATATATATATAACCAAAAAAAAACTAGGACGCGCTGGAACGCCGATTTTCTTAAAAACAGAATGTTATTTTAAATAAAGAACTGTTGGAACTTTTTAAATGTTAACTGATAAAATTTAATACTTTTTGCATTAACAACAGACCTGTTTACTACTACGGATTCGCCGTATTTTCTACGTTTTTTACAGTAAAAGTACGCTCTACGGATTGACATTGAAAAACTACGGATTCTGATATATAATCGGTCATTTTCGTTTTTTAAAGCGTATTTCCGTTTCTTGCCGGTATTGTTGGTATTTAGACAGTAATTGTGATCATTCGTATGCTTGCATGATAAGAAAACATTAGATAACAAGCCTCTCGGGAACTGGATTAGTTCCAGAGGCCCGGATGTTCACGCAATATGGCAGAAAAACGCCGTCTGCCCGATGATGAAAAAGAAACGGTTGGAATTAAAAAAGCGAAAAAACAAACTAACAATCAGAAGTATAAAGTTGTATACAAAGATTTATGGAAATGTCTCGGACCGTCTACGAAAGGGGACAATTATGTGCATTGTTCAATTTGCAATGCTGATTTCATGAGTTGCATGCAAGACTTTTATACCTCTATATGAAAATCATAAATAGTTTTCACAGGTCTGCATACAGCCCTGAATTTGGCAAAGTAGGTATCATAGCAGAGGCACACTCAAAATACTCAAAGGTTTTTACTGCATGTCTTTGAAATATTAGATTGGTTGTTTTAATATTTCATGGATTGCATGCAAGACTGTGATAACTCTAAATGATTTTCATAAAGAGTTCACAGCCTTGCATGCAACTCTCTATTTGCAAATTAGGTTCTCAAAGAGTACAATGTCTATGAAATACCAATTTGAATGTGGTTGTTTGAAAAGTAATAAGTGAGTCATCATGGTAGGTGCATGTTAAGTGCAACTTTGGCACAATAGCAGAGACACTTTTATAAAGGGCCTACTACAGGTCTTTGAAAAGAGTTGAGACCATGTTGTTGTTTTTTATATTTGAAACATACACTTCTGTTAAAGCATAAACCAAAGGTTCTTTTAGATTTAGTTCAGACTTAGTTTGTTATACCTGTTGAAATTCTTGTCTTAGAATAAAGGGCATTATACACAAGTTAAAATGTTTTGTTTTTCATGTTATATGCAGTATACACATGGTGAAATCTTTAGATTTCATATTGTATTACATGGGCAGTGTGTACAAGGTGGAATCTTTAGTTTTCATGTATAGAAGGGCAATGGGCCTAATAGGTAAAATCTGTAAAAACTGAACATGATTTACAGATGAAATTTTCTCAACTTACATGTATTGCTCTGTTAAGATTGAATAATGCACATACAGTATAGTGTAATGGTGATAAATGACTCGGTAATGCAGTTTTAATGCTTATTATATCTGTGAAAGTGAAAACTACTGACAGCAGCCCAAAACTACTGAGAGTAGCTGTCCAAACTACTGAAAGACTCTAAATAGGGTAAACAGGTCTGTAACAAATTAACAAAGATTACTGTCAGTGGTGTCACACAGCTTGGATTTGCAAACAATTTCAAAATTGACTGGATTAGTTTCGTCATTCTTTATGACAGGCCATCTTTTTCACACCTATTGCAAGTGACAAATTCTAAGGGACCAATTACAGGGGATAAATATTTTAAATCAACATAAATGTGATAAATATTTTAGGTTCTGATAAAAAATAATTCAACATTTTTTGAAACAATAAATTTTTTTATAAAACTTAATGATGTGATAGTATACAGTAGCGTGTATAGTAGCGTGTATAGTAGCGTGTACAGTAGCGTGTATAGTAGCGTGTATAGTAGCGTGTACAGTAGCGTGTATAGTAGCGTGTACAGTAGCGTGTATAGTAGCGGCGATTCGCAACGAAAATACATTGGTGGCGATGTCTGATTCGATCTTTGTGATTCAATGGATCTAAATTCATAAGGAAAATGGATGATAGATCATTTAAATTATGCATACGTATGACTAAGAACTACACACTCTATTTCCATGGCTTACCTCATGTGACTTTTAAATTAAATGGACGAAATAATTGTTTTTTCAATAATTAAACACTTGAATAAAAGAATCATTAACAAATCTGTTCAAGGATTTAGACTCCTCGTTTCAATTAGTTTTCTTCCCTCAAGAGGGCGTACACATACTGGTCAAATCGTTTGATTTCTAAAGGCCGTTACCCTACCTTGTGTAGAGCCATACTGCGCATGCGCAGTGCATTGTTTACACACACAACTTTCTGTAAATTTTAGTACAAGACCTAGATATGAAGACTGGATGATCTGCACCTCGACAGATTTGACACAACAAGTAGTTTTCCGGTCTGCTGTTCTGGTCTGTCTAAGAATAACCTTAAGCGTGCTGAACATTGCGCAATGGTACAGTCATTTCGGCCTTTTCTGCGCATCGGCCATTTCTGCGCACTATGATTTGCATATTTGTGTACACAACCTGATGTCATGCAATGACCATGCTTCTTGATCTTTGGAAATCTATAGTCTGTTTCTGAACTTAATGTATTATTAAATGTTACTGTATAAAATTTAGTAGAAAATTGACAATGTTCATTAATTTTAAAAGAGAAGATACAATGATTGACACAATATTGTTAAAAAGTATGATACCTTTGACTATTTTTGTGAGCATTTGATGATGAAAACACTTACAGTTTGTGTATACTCATTATACTAATTTATTTATTCTCGATTGCGAAATAAGTTGTTACAACTTATATTAATCGCTCTCGAGACTCATTCCAGATGGAATCAACCTCGAAGAGAGAGAGGCAATGTGGAAATAGTGTCTTGTCTAAGGACACTACCGACATGGAGTTCTCTCATCATAAGCACAATAATTATGTAAAATCAAGTGACCTTGACGTCAGTCGGCACTGTCGTCTTAAATCTGGTTAAGCTTTCTTAAAATTCACTTTCTTGGTAACCATTAAAGCCTTGAAACTTCAGACAATTGCTTAGCATCATACAATGGCATCTGTGGCCGAGTGGTTAAGGTCACTGACTGATGATCACTTGTCCCTCACCACTGAAGGTTCGTGCGGCCCTACTTGGGTCAAATTCTTTTATGTCTGGAAGCTATCTAGGTTCTACCCAGGTGCCCGCTCGTGACTGAAATGATGCTCGAATTGGCACCCAGGGTCTTCCTCCTCCATGAAAGCTGGAAGTTGCCATATGACCTTAGCTTTTGAGTGCGACGTTAAATCCGAATCAGTCAATTGACTCAATACAATCAACCATAATGGCATATCCCATAATTTTTGAATGACATAAAAAGTCAACCGGTAGTTGAACATAGTTACTGAATGCAAAAGTTAAGTACATGGGTTATTTCAGAAGTAAAGTTTACACAAATGGTTAAAGGTCAAAATTTGTGGACAGTTGTGTCTCCTGTTTATAACTTTACTCTTGTAAGGGTTTTCCTGATATTTACACATGTATGTGTACAGTCTGTGTTTGTCCTGATATTTACACATGTATGTGTGCAGACTGTGTTGTTCAGAAACAATCAATCCTCCAGTACTTTCAGTCCTTTGATTTCTTCTGGTTTACTTATCATTTTCAGCTTTTAAACCATTTTTTAGCTCACCTGGCACACAGTGCCAGAGTGAGCTATTAGGATCGTATTCTGTCCGGCGGACACCCGTCCGTCCGTCCACCATTTCTTTCAAAAGACATCTCCTCTGAAACCACTGGGCCAATGTTGATAAAACTTTGCAGGGATGTTCCTTGCATGAAGCTCTATCTTGTTAAAAGAATTCCATTTCATGCAGAACTCTGGTTGCTTATGGCAACAAATAGGAAAATCTTTAAAAATCTTCTTCACAAGGCCTAAAGCTTAGATATTCGGCATGTAGCATTGTCTAGTGGACAATTACCAAGATTGTTCAAATTATGAGCCCCGGGTCAAAATTGACCCCGCGCAGGTGGTCACTTAGTTTTGCTAGGCTTATATAGGAAAAACTTTAAAAATCTTCTTCTCTGAAACTACAAGGTCTAGAGCTTAGATATTTGGCATGTAGCATTGTCTAGTGGACAATTACCAAGATTGTTCAAATTATGAGCCCTGGGTCAAAACTGACCCCGTATGGATGGCCACTTAGTTTTGCATAGGCTTATATAGGAAAAACTTTCAAAATCTTCTTCTCTGAAACCACAATGCCTACAGCTTAAATATTTGGCATGTAGCATTGTCTAGTGGACAATTACCAAGATTGTTCAAATTATGACCCCCGTGTCAAAATTGACCCCGTGAGGGTGGTCACTTAGTTTTGCAAAGGCTTATATAGGAAAAACTTTCAAAATCTTCTTCTCTGAAACCACAAGACCTACAGCTTAGATATGTGGCATGTAGCATTGTCTAGTGGACAATTACCAAGATTGTTCAAATTATGACCCCCGTATCAAAATTGACCCCGTGCGGGTGGTCACTTAGTTTTGCAAAGGCTTATATAGGAAAAACTTTCAAAATCTTCTTCTCTGAAACCACAAGGCCTACAGCTTAGATATTTGGCATGTGGCATTGTCCAGTGGACTTTTACCAGGATTGCTCAAATTATGAGCCCCGGGTCAAAATTGACCCCGCCCATGGGGTCACTTAGTTTTACATAGGCTTACATAGGAAAAACTTTAAAAATCTTCATCTCTGAAACCACAAGGCCTAGAGCTTAGATATTTAGCATGTGGCATTTCTAGTGGACCTCTACCAAGATAGTTCAAATTATGAGCCCCGTGTCAAAATTGACCCCGCACGGGTGGTCACTTAGTTTTGCATAGGCTTATATAGGAAAAACTTTAAAAATCTTCATCTATGAAACCACAAGGCATACAGCTTAGATATTTGGCATTATCTAGTGGACCTTTACCAAGATTGTTCAAATTATGACCCCCGTGTCAAAATTGACCCAGTGCGGGTGGTCACTTAGTTTTACATAGGCTTATATAGGAAAACCTTTCAAAATCTTCTCTGAAACTGCATGGCCTAGAGCTCAGATATTTAGCATGTGGCATTGTCTAGCGGACGTCTACCAAGATTGTTCAAATTATGACCCCCTGGTCAAAATTGACCTTGCCCAGGGGGTCACTTGGTTTTACAGGCCTGGAGGATTATGCATTCAATGGAGTCACTTCGCGGCCATTTGGAGTGAAAATTTTGATCGCGGGACTTCGCGTTTCTTACTTCTAATACTTCTCCGAGTATTTTGGAGTGACTTTGCGTGAAAATATTTATTAATTAAAATATTGGTAAAACACACCTGTAAAAACAGCCTGTTGAATTAAGATCCATTAAATCACAAAGATCGAATCAGACATCGCCGCCGACGTTTTTCGTTGAGAATCGCCGCTACTGTTTGCAGCATTATGTTGTTTTTTTATTGTTTCAAAAAGCATTGAGTTATTTTTTTGTCTGAACCTAAAATATATAATCCAAGCTGTGTGACACCTTTGAGTTGTGAATGCAAAATGTATTGATCAATTAACATTTCCAATTGTTCTGTATTTAAATTAAAATGTTCTGTTTTAAAGAAAATCGCGGCGTTCCAGCGTGTCCGTTTTTTTTTGTCATTAATTGTTTCATCAACTGTCAAAGCCAACGTTTTTCCAGTAATGATTTTCTACTATTTATTCTAATGAATAACCTTTCCCGAAATATTTATTTTTACTTTACTTCAACCTCTTTTGTTCATAAAGAAAAAGCTGCATGTGTTACGAGATCAAAGAACAAACGCCGACGCACAATTTGTACATGTTTTGTTTGATCTTAGTGAAGCACATGTCATCAAACAGACCGCGATATTTGACAGTTTGAGACACGAAAAAGTAATTCTAGACAATAGTCTGATAATTTTGGATTATAGAAATAATAGTTTGGAACAGATAATGTTACGAGTAAGTTTTATTTTTGGTGATAAGATATATTGAACACGCTATATAAATGTACGTCGATCGGCAAATATCTTTGAATGTTGTATGCATACAACTCAAAAATATCTCATGTGTAGACACATTTTTACTGGATATAATATATTTGATTTTTATGTCCCGTAGACCCGTTCATTTACCTGTAAAATCACTCGAAGTGCTGCCATTTTACTCCCACGAAGTGACGCGATATTTCTCCATACGCGAAGTCACTTCAGGCGCTCCAAGCTCACTCGAAGTCATGCTATTTGTCTCAGAGATACTCAAGCGAAGTGTGGGGTGAAAAACTCCACACTTTGCATTTTTTGCATAATCCTCCAGATCTGTACTGTACATAGGCTCATATAGGAAAAACTTTAAAAATCTTCTTCTCCGAAATCACAAGGCCTAGAGCTGAGATATTAACATGTAGCATTGTCTAGTGGCCCTTTACCAAGATTGTTCAAATTATGACCCCCTGGTCAAAATTTACCCTTCCCTGGATGTGAGGGGGGGGGTGGTTAAGCACTTGATTTCATATAAGGAAAACTTGATAATTGCTATTTGAAATGTTACTTAGCATTGAGTAGTGGATCTCTACGAATTATGTTAGAATCATAACCCCTTTTACTATAGCAAATGGTAGTTAGGTGAGCGAAATAGGGCCATCATGGCCCTCTTGTTTTAGTTCATCCTGTTTCATTTTTTACTGAGACCTTCAAAATCCATTAATTCTGAGCAATTATTTGTCAGAACCCAAGGGAGCACAAGCTGCAAGTACTATTTCTACAATCAGTTTATACTGAATCAATAACAAAAGAATGATTTATCCATTTTTATGCCCCTGAAGGGTGGCATATTAAAATCGCACCGTCCGTGTGTCCGTCCGCACGCACGATGGGTACCTTGGGTGGTAGGAGGTGTGGCCTAAGACAATAGAAATCTATTGTCTTCATTCCGTCTTTTGTCCCTTAAGTGGTCATTCTTTTGTTACTTAAGTGGTCACTCTATTGTTCGAGAACAATGGAAATACCACCTAATAACACCTTTGTATGAGTGTCCATCTGTGGGTCCCCACTTACAAATTCGTGTCCGGACTGTAACTCTGTCATGCATTGAAGGATTTTAAAATAACTTGGCACACATGTCTAGCACATCAAGACAATGTGTAGCATGCAAGACCCATTGCGTGGGTCACTTGTTTTAACATAGACTTAATGAAGGAAAATCTTTAAAAATCTTCTTTTCTGAAACCACAAGGCCTAGAGCTTAGAAATTTGGCATGTGACATAACTTAGTGACCTCTACCAAGATTGTCCAAATAATGATCCCTGGGTTAAGATTGACCCCACTTGGGGGTCACTTGTTTTTATGCCCCCACAGGGCGGCATATTAAAATTGCACAGTCTGTCTGTCCGTCCATCCGTCTGTGTGTCCCCCCTTACACATTCTTGTCCGGACTGTAATTTTGTCATGCATTGAAGGATTTTAAAATAACTTGTTACAAATGTCTAGCACATCAAAATGACGTATCGCATGCAAGACCCATGTCCCTACCTCAAAGGTCAAGGTCACACTTGGAGTATGAAGGTTATGGAATCCTCTATATATGCACACATTCGTGTCCGGACTGTAACTTTGTCATGCATTGAAGGATTTTAAAATAACTTGGCACAAATGTCTAGCATATCAAAACGACGTGTGGCGTGCAAGACCCACGTCCCTAGCTCAAAGGTCAAGGTCATACTTAGAGTTTGAAGGTAATGGATTCCTCTATATATGCATATATGCACACATTCCTGTCCGGACTGTAACTTTATCATGCATTGATAGATTTTAAAATAACTTGGCACAAATGTCTAGCACATCAATACGACGTGTCGTGTGCAAGACCCACGTCCCTGCCTCAAAGGTCAAGGTCACACTTGGAGTTTGAAGGTAATGGAATCCTCTATATATGCACACATTCGTGTCCGGACTATAACTTTGTCATGCATTGAAGGATTTTAAAATAACTTGGCACAAATGTCTTGCACATCAAGACGAGGTGTAGCATGCAAGACCCACATCCCTACCTTAAAGGTCAAGGTCACACTTAGAGTTTGAAGCTAATGGAATCCTGTATATATGCACACATTCGTGTCTGGACTATAACTTTGTCATGCATTGATTGATTTAAAAATAACTTGGCACAAATATCTAGCACATCAAGCTGATGTGTTGCATGGTTTTTAAAATTACATACCAGAATTATTAAGCATATAGAAAGGACAAAGACTGTGAGACACCTCTTTTGGGGGCATTCATCACTTCTGAGGGACAGCTCTTGTTGGTATATAGCATTGTCTAGTGATCTTCAATCAGGCAAGTGGACTTGTACCAAGGTAAGCGATATAGGGCCATCTTGGCCCTCTTGTTAAAATGCTGTTTTGTCTACTGAACACCTTATTTGATCATTTAGCACTTTTTGACTGTTGAATGAGATTTTGCTTTGATAGGTACTCGTGCTGTTTGCCACAAAATGGATAGACAGTTTAGAACCCTGTATATATGCACGTGTTCATGTCGGGTTTGTAACTCTAATGTACATTGAAAGATTTTATGGAACAAATGTTCAGCACATGGAGGTAAAGTATCATGTGCAAGTACCAGATCCACACCTTGAAGGTCAGGGTCACAGACAGAGACACCTCTTGCATTCATCACTTATGAAACGAAGTTTCGGGGGGTATATAGGAGTCACTTTTGTTACTTTTCCTTGTCCGGAGCATTACTTGAAAACTACCGATTGGAATTCAATACAACTTCATAAAATGGTCTTGCACAATGAGAAGAAGTGCAGTGTACAAGAACCATAACCCTTTCTTGACTCATTACAGAGTTATTGCCCTTTGTTCCTTTTCCTTGTCCGTAGCATTTCTTGAAAACTACTGGTTTGAATTCAATACAACTTCATACAATGGTCTAGCACAATAAGTGGAAGTGCAGTGTACAAGAACCATTACTCTATCTTGAGTATTTACAGAGTTATTGCCCATTTTTACTTTTCCTTGTCGCAGAGCATTACTTGAAAACTACTGGTTGGAATGCAATACAACTTCATTCAATGGTCCAGCACAATGAGAGGAAGTGCAGTGTACAAGAACCATAATTCTATCTTGACTAATTTCAGAGTTATTGCCAAGAACAATATCTCTATTTTAGTTTTTTTTTTGCAAGGTATTCTGTTACTACGAACTTCCTCAGTTTATAAAGCAGTGTTTCGGGGATATTAATCACATTTAGTGATAGCTCTAGTTTGGAACAGTTTTGAATGTTATTTATGAATTAGAAGTGAATGAATAAATTCTTTGAATTAAGTAACAAAACAACCAGTTTTCAGGAACATTGATCGTAGTGTTTAAATAAAGTAGCAGGCATAACGTTAACATACGTGTAGTTAGAGATGAAAATGCAGTCTATGATGGACAGACAAATAATTGATCACAATCCAAACTTCATACGCTGTACTAATCACACAAGTCTGATCTACATGTATGATGATACACTCAGATGAGTATTGTAGAGCTATCTTGGCCTTCTTGTCTCTATATTGACAGTATTAAATTGGTGAAAAGCTTATCAGAAGAATGGAAATATTAGATGATAACATTCGATTGTTAACCATGTTTTAGAACTGACAGATATGGCAGTATCAGGACAGCCCTTCCCTATGTCGACACAAGCATCTGTTCCAAGTTCTGTGTTGTCTAGTCAAGGAGTGGCCAGTAGTTTTGGTCAGCCTGTACATACACAGTCTGTTCAGATGACAACTTTGCATCAGCAGTCATATCCTGGACCAACCACTGCCTCTGCTTCTATACAGGTATGAAATCTACACTAAACCTATGAACAGCATCTTCATGTGTACAGGAACTGTTATGGTATGTTACATACCAGTAACCACGTGTCTGTCTGCTACACATTGTACTTGAAGGAGCATTTTTCTTAATGTTAAAGTTTTACTGGTTGCTAATGACCTTTTCTCTAATCTTAATACGAAAGGAAAGTTCGAATGTTTGAAGCATGTCGCCAATTAAGAAATATTTCAAACAGACTAATACAGACCAAATGGTTAAACATTCGCATTACACAGAAGTATTTAATTTGGACTTTTGATATATCATCCTGGAGCTTTCAGTGGTAAACAGGCATGTAGTTTTTAGCTCATCACCTGGCACAAAGTGCCAGAGTGGGCACAAAGTGCCAAAATGAGCTATTAGGATAGCATTCCATCCGTCGTACGTTGTATATCCATTAACATTTTCCTTCAAACAACATCTCCTCTGAAACCAATAGACCAATGATGATAAAACTTGGTAGGGATGTTCCTTGCACTAAGTCCTTTCATAGTTGTTCAAACAATTCCATTCCATGCAGAACTCATGTTGCTATGGCAACAGAAAGTAAAATCTTTAAAAATCTTCTTTTCAAGAACAGAAAGGCCTAGAGCTTAGATATTTGGCATGTGGCATTACATAGATTGTTCAAATCATGACCCCTGGGTCAAAACTGACCCTGCCCAGGGGTCTCTTTATTTAACATAGGCTTATATAGAGGAAAATCATGAGCGCAAGGTCAAAATTGACCATATTGCTTTTGATATTATAGCCAATGGTAGCCAGGTGAGAGATATAGGGCCATCTTGGCCCTTTTGACAGCTCACCTCGCACAAAGTGCTTTGTGTCAGAGTGAGCTATTGGGATCACATTACGTCCGGGTCCGTCGTACGTCTGTTAACATTTTCCTTCAAACAACATCTCTGAAACCAATAGGCCAATGATGATATAACTTGGCAGGGATGACCCTTGCATGAAGCCCTTTCATAGTTGTTAAGATAATGCCACTTTTCATTTGATCTTCATGAAACCTGGTCAGTTTGATTGCTTGATGAAATCTAGCTCAAGTTCGAACATGGATCATCTAGGGTCAAAAAGTAGACCACAGGGTCAAATCATAGAAAAACCTTGTGTATGCAAAAAGGTTGCATTTTTCATTGGATTTTCATGAAGCTAAGTCAGTATGAGTGCCTTGATAATATCTAGGTCAAGATGGAACATCAGTCATCTAGGGTCAAAAACTACTGTAATCGTTTGTGTATAACACGCACTTTTTTAACCGATTTTTGAATGTTCATGAATGGGTGCGTTCTATACACTAAGACAGGACCTCGGACCATTTTTCTCGGCATGAAATGTTGTTAAATTGGCAAAATATTAACGATTTCACGTATGTTTACATTTTCTGACTACCTTCTTTTCGAAGAGTTTAATCAGGCAGCGTTAAAAGCCGATTACCCGTACCGGTTACCTGTCGTATATTTGTGCATTATACAGCTATTCACTAAGGAAGGTAATGAGAATTTTAATCTTACGGCATTTTTTTTTCCAATTAACACAATTTAATATTGTTTATTTTTTTCAGACTAGGTCTATAGATACACATGTAACAATACAAACATTTTCTTTTAGCTTCTGCTGCGATTAAATTGCTGGCAACATAAAGTTTGCAACTTTTTGTTCTGTTCTTAATTACCAACCAATTATCGGTGATCAATACCGTTGTCTGTATAATGTAAAGCAAACAAGTCTATTGTACTTGCAATAATCTTCACACCCTTTTCTCTAATGTGTCGATTATTATGAGATGTTTATTGTCACGTCAGAAAGGTGTTGACACTTCGGGCAGATATTTTCCCCTCAACAACACTTAATTTGAAATACCTGTTAACACGTTTATGGTGCCAACCGGACTGACTATGATCCAGCATTTTCGGGCGGAGTTTACGTTATTCGGCGCCATTTTCCCGCGAAAAATGACATGAATTTCGGATGTTTGACATGCGTTTTATACTTTGATATAAACGTTTTTTCCCCGTGATTTTCATGCCAAATCGGGGGTGCATGTTATATTCCCATGCGTTCTATACACACACGATTACGGTAGGTCACCTGGTCAAATAATAGAAAAACCTTGTTTATGCAATAGAGGTTGCATTTTTCATTGGAACTTCATGAAACTTGGTCAGTATGATTGTCTTGATAAAATTTAGGTAGAGTATGAATATGGGTAATTTGAGGTCAAAAATTAGGTCACCCAGTTTAAAACCTTGTGTATGCCAAACAGGTGACATTTACAACTAAATCATCATGTAAATTTGTCAAAAGGTTTGCCTTGTCAAGGTCTAACAGAATGTATATAGTTAAGGGTTGAAGTTTGGTCACATTGTCGTAAGTCACAGGTGAGCGATATAGGGCCATCTTGGCCCTCTTGTTTTTCCATATGCAACTTTGAAAATCTTCTTCTCTGAAACCACAAGGCCTAGAGCTAAGATATTTGGCATGTGGCATGACCTAGTGGACCTCTACCAAGATTGTTCAAATAATAATTGATCAAAATTGACCCGTTGCGTGGGTCACTTGTTTTAACATAGACTTAATGAAGGAAAATCTTTAAAAATCTTCTTTTCTGAAACCACAAGGCCTAGAGCTTAGAAATTTGGCATGTGACATAACTTAGTGACCTCTACCAAGATTGTCCAAATAATGATCCCTGGGTTAAGATTGACCCCACTTGGGGGTCACTTGTTTTTATGCCCCCACAGGGCGGCATATTAAAATTGCACAGTCTGTCTGTCCGTCCATCCGTCTGTGTGTCCCCCCTTACACATTCTTGTCCGGACTGTAATTTTGTCATGCATTGAAGGATTTTAAAATAACTTGTTACAAATGTCTAGCACATCAAAATGACGTATCGCATGCAAGACCCATGTCCCTACCTCAATGGTCAAGGTCACACTTAGAGTTTGAAGGTAATGGAATCCTTTATATATGCACACTTTCGTGTACAGACTGTAACTTTGTCAGGCATTAAAGGATTTTAAAATAAATGTCTTGCACATCAAGACGATGTGTCACGTGCAAGACCCATGTCTCTACGTCAAAGGTCTAGGCCACACTTAGAATTTGAAGGTAATGGAATCTTGTTTATATGCACACATTCGTGTCTGGACTGTAACTTTGTCATGCATTGAAGGATTTTATTATAACTTGGCACAAATGTCTAGCACATCAAGACAACATGTCGCGTGTAAGACCAAAGTCCCTAGCTCAAAGGTCAAGGTCACACTTGGAGTTTGAAGGTAATGAAATCCTGTAGAGGTAGACTAGACAATGCTACACATAAATGTACGAACTGTAACTTTGTCATGCATTAAAGGATTTTAAAATTACTTGGTACAAATGTCTAGCACATCAAGATGACATGTTGCATGCAAGACCCACGTCCCTACCTCAAAGGTCAAGGTCACACTTAGAGTTTGAAGGTAATGGAATCCTCTATATATGCACACATTCGTGTACGTACTGTAACTTTGTCATGCATTGAAGGATTTTAAAATAGCTTGGCACAAATGTCTAGCACATCAAGACGATGTGTAGCATGCAAGACCCACGTCCCTACCTCAAAGGTCAAGGTCACACTTAGAATTTGAAGGTAATGGAATCCTGTATATATGCACACATTTGTGTCCAGACTGTAACTTTGTCATGCATTGAAGGATTTTATTATAACTTGGCACAAATGTCTAGCACATTAAGACGATGTGTGGCGTGCAAGACCCACGTCCCTACCTCAAAGGTCAAGGTCACACTTGGAGTTTGAAGGTAATGGAATCCTGTATATATGCACACATTTGTGTCCGGACTGTAACTAAGTCATGTGTTGATTGATTTGAAATAACTTGGCACAAATGTTCAGCACGTCAAGACAATGTGTTGTGTGCAAGAACCATGTCCCTACCTCAAAGGTCAAGGTCACTCTTAGTGTTTAATTTAAAGTAATGGAATACTGCATGCATGGTAAGTCTGTAATGCATGGAAGGATCTAAAATTATGTAGCACATTTATTGAGCACATGGAGAGGACAAAGACTGTGAGACCTCTTTTGGGGGCATTGGTCATTTGTGAGGGACAGCTCTTGTTATATATCTTATTAAGGAAATATTTAAAAGAATGTATTTTAAAATTTTTTTTTTCTTGATTTAATATAGGCTTATATAGAGGAAAATCATAAGCCCAAGGTAAAAATTGACCCTTTCTGCTATTGCTGATCTTCTGTTATAGCCAATGGGTGCCGATATAGGGCTATCTTAGCCCTCTTGTTAGCTCACCTGGCTTTGCCAGGGTGAGCTTTTTTGATGGATGATTGTCCACCGTACGTCGTCTGTCAACATTTTGATTCAAATGACATCTCCTCTGAAAGCACTACGCAAATGTTGATGAAACTATGCAGGGATGTTCTTTGCATGAAGCTCTACCAAAATTGTTCAAAGAATTCCATTCCATGTAGAATTCTGGTTGCTACGGCAACAAATAGGAAAAATTAAAAAAATCTTCTTTTCTGAAACCACATGGCCTAGAGCTTAGATATTTGGCATGTAGCATTGTCTAGTCGACCTCTACCAAGGGTGTTCCAAGTTTGACCCCCGGGTCAAAATTGACCCCGCGCGGATGGTCACTTAGTTTTGCATAGGCTTATATAGGAAAACTTTAAAAATCTTCTTCTCTGAAACCACAAGGCCTAGAGCTTAGATATTTGGCATATAGCATTGGCTAGTGGACCTCTACCAGGATTGTTCAAATCATGACCCCTGGGTCAAAACTGACCCTGCTCGAGGGGTCACTTGATTTTACATAGGCTCATATAGGATAAACTTGGACCTTTACCAAGATTGGGGGTAATTAGTTTTTTGTGTCCACTCCATATTTTTTAAGTCCCATTGAAGATTGTTATGAAAATTGAGTGAAATGTTCATCTCATCAAGAACACATGCAGAATATATGTCCAAGTGCCACTGGGTCAATGTCATAATTAGGGGTCAAAGGTCATGAGAAACTTTTATCAGATGTACATCTCATCAAGAATCCATAATCCAACTTTGCTGACTTTTCGGTGAAAGTCACCCTTCGGTCAAAGGTTATGTTCTCAACAGTATTCATGCAATAGGGGATATAGCTGCCTTTCTAACTGCCTTGTAGTTGTTACAGCCTCAATATTGTTACCATAGTGTGTAATGTGATTTTACGATCATCTATGAAATAGGTATCATGCATTTTTCTTGCAGCCTCAAACAATGTCACCAAAGTCTGTGAATTATGTGTCATTGTGTAAACTTGGCCAGGAAACCAATCAAGAGTTAGTCAATAAACTTCTAGATGTCTTCAAACAGTTCAAAACAATGCAAGTGAGTATAAGTAGCGTAGGATAATGTTATTGTTTTGGGGAAATTGTATAGTGTAATTATAGGGAAAAAGGTATGTTATCAGTTTGATTTTAAGCAGTTTTTTCAAGGAAAACCTGCTTGTTATTGCCAGGGTGTGCAAGAAGAGGGAAAATAGAAATAAAATTGAGAATATTAACAGTGAAGGATGAAAACAAGAAAGTGTTTGGACAGGTGAGCTCTGAAAGAGTCAACTGACCCAGCTGACATGATATCTGCAGGTAGCTTATACCAGTCTCTAATAGTGCCAGGGAAGGATTGCTGTCAGTATTGGGTTCTACAGAATGGATTGTAGAACTAACTAGAAAAATTTTATTCCGTTTTCATTGTCTGACTTTAAGATGTTCTGTTGAAGACGACTTTCGGTGTTGATGGCAACTTTATTGTTCTGTAAAACCTGTGTGACCACTTTGCACCCAGATACAAAGCATTGAGCTTTCCAGAGTCCACAAACGTTTTACAGAACAGGGCAGCCACACTTTCGTTCTGCCAGGGCCATATTTTAAACCAAGTGTCATGCACCTTACGTGGCTTGTAAATTGTCTTACTCTTAGTTTCTCTCTTAGTCTCAGTTGGATTTGTTAGTGTAGGAAGTCAGGGCAATAGCCAGAAGGTAAAATATAGGGAGGCACTTTCTAGGGGGGTCCGGGGGTATGCCCCCTCAGAATTTTTTTTTTCGAGGGTGCCATTTTGTGCATTTTCCTACATTTAAAACATGTTTTTGATACTTTTAAGATACCGATCTCGGAAATAGTAAATGATTTTAAAAAGATTCGCGTATCCTCGAGAGATTACTTTTCGTCCCCCTAAACATTAAACTCAAAAAAGAAAATAACAACAGGTGTAGTAAAATAAAAACAAGCCATTTACTTGTCAAATAATTTCTTTCCTTTAAATTGTGATAAATTCCAACCAAAACACTCTCAAAAATGTCATAAAACTTGAAGCATTGTAAATAGCTGTAAATTTACATCTGCCATTTTGAATGGTCCGTAAGTCGTCACTAAGCGCGTGCTACAAATTAGGCCAAAACTGTCCATAATAGGTTAAACGTCTTGCAATTAAAATTTAAGGAGAACCTTAAAAAAAGTTTTGGAAACTAGGATATAGTTAAACAGTATTTTTCACAGTTTAGTGCATTTTTATTCCTCAGATTTGCATTTGGGACAAACAAACTTGAAATTTAGCATTTGGCAGAAATAAGATGGGCCCACTGAATGCATTATTTTGGCAGCCATTTTGACTGGCAATTTATTTTCTTTACATTGCTGGTTTTCAGCAGTAAAGCACCTGCAGAGTACTGTCGCCTAATCTGTTGGGGTTTCGCAAATATATAAAGACACAAACTTGATATATTTTGATTTTTTTTTATGCTAAGGGCTCAAATACTTTGACTCATGATTGTTTAGAAATAGTGAAATAAGTGTATTTCTGTGAATAATGAATTAAGTATCAGATTATTATCTGTTGAAACCTCATATCAATAGGAAATTACTCGGGCTTAAAATTAAGTACTATAGTAAATATTTTTCCGCAGTTTGCGCGTACATCATCGAAATCTCACGCGACAAGAGTCAAAACAAAATGGGAACGAATCCATTGTCAGGGACGAAAATTGGACCTCCGACGGATACATTTTAGTTGCATATAGATCTGCAGAAATTTAAGAATTTCGAAATAGCCAACATATTTGCAATTTTTGTCATCCTAGATAAATTAAATTATATAATATTGCCTCAGCTCGGCTATGCTGAAAAGATGGTGCCTCAAAATATATCCATTTCTTTCATAATCTTGGCAGAAAAACAGGGAGGCACCGGCTTCCCTGTTCCTCAGTGTAGCTACGGGCCTGGGAAGATTGGGGCAACTGCATTCACCTTGCTGGTATTTTCCAGCTGAGCTTCGTTACACTCGTTTTGTCTACAGATATGTTAATTGAGGCTTGAAGCATTTGTGCTGTACCAAGATTGTTGGTGTCAACGTCTTTTATGAAAGATTTTAGCGAGATTTGGCCAGCAATAGGGGCTAGTTTTCGTTTCTCGATAAAACTCTTTATTTCGTCAAAGAATTGCTTAATAGACACCGATCATATATACGCTTGTATTTATGGCAAAGTATAGAGTAAAGCGCCTGATCGATACACGTTTCGTACTCAAAATATATCGTTTTTTTTTTTGTATGTGACACAAGGCGCATTTGATGTATTTTTTATGTGACTTTTTTTCACTTTATGCGCAAATGGCGCATGGCGCGTGGGTTTCCCAGTCACTGAACATTGCCTAGTGGACCTCTACTATGATTGTTCAAATGGTGACCCCCAGGTCAATATTAACCTCCCCCCCTCCTGGGGTGTGGGGGAAGTCACTTGTTTTCATACAGGCTTATATAGGGAAAACTTTAGCAACCAAAAGGCCGACAGGCAGAGAATAGATATTTGGAATGTTACTTAGCATTGTGATGTGGACCTCTATGAATTATTTATGAATTATGACCCCTTGTATTATGGCCAAAGTAGTCAGGTGAGCGATATAGGGCCATCATGGCCCTCTTGATTCAAATCATACCCCTGTGGTCAATATTGGCCCTGCCTATTGGGTCACTTGTTTCACATAGACATATATAGGAAAACCTTTACAAAATTTCCTCTTGGAAACCACAAGGTGTAGAGATTAGATATTTAGTGCGTAACAGTGTCTAGTGGACAAACTTAAGGAAAAACTTAAAAAATCTTTTTCTTAAGAACAGGAAGGCCCAGAGGTTAGATATATGGCATGTGGCATTGCTAAGTGGACCTCTACCAAGCTTATTCAAATTATGTCCCCTGATCAGATTGACCCCAGCTGGGGGTCCTTAATTTGTAAACTATAAGAAAAACACAAACCTGAGCTTGTTTGGTAGCATTGCTATAGCCACCTGGCTACGCCAGGGTGAGCTTTTCTGATCGATGATTGTCCGTCGTCCTTCGTCCGTCGTCCTTCGTCCGTCGTCCGTCGTCCGTCAACTTTTTGATTCAAATGACATCTCCTCTGAAACCTCTAGGCCAATGTTGATAAAACTATGCAGGAATGTTCCTTGCATGAAGCTCTACCAAAATTGTTCAAAGAATTCCATTCCATGCAGAACTCTGGTTGCTAGGGCAACAAATAGGAAAAACTTTAAAAATCTTCTTCTCTGAAACCACAAGGCCTAGAGCTTAGATATTTGGCATGTAAGATTGTCTAGTAGACCTCTACCAAGATTGTTCAAATTATGACCCCCGGGTCAAAATTGACCCCGCGCGGGTGGGCCCTTAGTTTTTGCATAGGAATATATAGGAAAAACTTTAAAAATCTTCTTCTCTGAAACCACAAGGCCTAGAGCTAAGATAATTGACATGTAGCATTGTCTAGTAGACCTCTACCAAGATTGTCCAAATTATGAGCCCCGGGTCAAAATTGACCCCGCACCGGGGGTCACTTAGTTTTGCATACGAATATATAGCAAAAACTTAAAAAATCTTCTTCTCTGAAACCACAAGGCCTAGAGCTTAGATATTTGGCATGTAGCATTGGCTAGTGAACCTCTTTGAAGATTGTTCAAATTATGAGCCCCGGGTCAAAATTGACCCCACCCCGGGGGTCACTTAGTTTTGCATAGGAATATATAGGAAAAACTTAAAAAATCTTCTTCTCTGAAACCACAAGGCCTAGAGCTTAGATATTTGGCATGTAGCATTGGCTAGTGGACCTCTACCAAGATTGTTCAAATTATGAGCCCCGGATCAAAATTGACCCCGCACCGGGGGTCACTTAGTTTTACATAGGCTTATATAGTAAAAACTTAAAAAATCTTCTTCTCTGAAACCACAAAGCCAAGAGCTTAGATATTTGGCATGTAGCATTGGCTAGTGGACCTCTACCAATATTGTTCAAATTATGACCCCCGGGTCAAAATTGACTCCGCACCGGGGGTCACTTAGTTTTGCATAGGAATATATAGTAAAAACTTTAAAAATCTTCTTCTCTGAAACCACAAGGCCTAGAGCTTAGATATTTGGCATGTAGCATTGGCTAGTAGACCTCTTTAAAGTTTGTTCAAATTATGCTCCTGGGGTCAAAATTGACCTTGCCCGGGGGGGGGCTATCATTTGTTTTACAAAGGCATACGTATATAGGAAAACTTATTTGGTATATAACATTATCTAGTGATCTTCCACCAGGCAAGTGGACTTGTACCAAGGTGAGCGATATAGGGCCATCTTGGCCCTCTTGTTGGCTTTCTACCAAGGTTATTGAAATCATGCCCCTGGGTCAAAATTGACCCTGCTTGGGTGTCTTTTGATTTGGTCACTTGATTTTATGTAGGAATAAATAAGAAATACTTAAAAAATCTTCTTCTGAAAAGACAAGGTCTTGAGCTTAAATATTTAGTGTGTAAAATTGCTTGAGGGCCTCTACTGTATTGCTCAAAACTGACCCTTCCCACTTGACTTTACTTGTACTTGTAAGCTTACTTGGCTTTGCTGGGATGAGCTTTTCTAATAGATGATTGTCCGTTGTCTGTCGGCCTATGTTTGTCAACATTTTGATTCAAACGACATCTCCTCTGAAACCACTGGTTCAATGCTGATGAAACAATGCAGAGATGTTTCTTGCATGAAGCTCTACCAAAATTGTTCAAAGAATTCCATTCCATGCAGAACTCTAGTTGCTATGGCAAAAAATACGAAAAATCTTCCCCTCTGAAACCATAAGGCCTAGAGCTTACATATTTAGCATGTAAGCATTGTCTAGTGGACCTCTACCAAGATTGTTCAAATTATGACCACCGGGTCAATATTAACCCTGCCCAGGGGGTCACTTAGTTTTACATAGGCTTATATAGGAAAAGTCTTCTCTGAAACCACAGGGCCTAGAGCTTAGATATTTGGCATGTAGCATTGCCTAGTCTCTTGATTTTACATAGGCTTATATAGGGAAAACTTAAAAAACCACAAGGCCCAAAGGCAGGGCTTAGATATTTGGAATGTTACTAAGCATTGTGTAGTGGACCTCTATGATTTATGTTAAAATCATGGCCCCATGTATAATTGGCAATTGATATACAGGTGAGCGATTTAGGGCCATAATTGGCCCTCTTGTATAGGGAAAAGTTGAAAAGCATTTCCTATAATACCACAAGAGCTTAGATATTTAGCATGTAACATTGCCTAGTGGACCTCTGTCAATTTTTTTGTTCAAATCACGACCCCCATGAAGAAATTGAGCCCGCTAGGGGGGTTCACTTGATTTTACATAATTATTAGCTCACCTGGCTATGCCAGGGTGAGCTTTTCTGATCGATGATTGTCCGTCGTCCGTCAACATTTTGATTCAAATGACATCTCCTCTGAAACCTCTAGGCCAATGTTGATAAAACTATGCAGGAATGTTCCTTGCATGAAGCTCTACCAAAATTGTTCAAAGAATTCCATTCCATGTAGAACTCTGGTTACTATGGCAACAAATAGGAAAAACTTGAAAAATCTTCTTCTCCGAAACCAAAAGGCCTAGAGCTTAGATATTTGGCATGTAGTATTGTCTAGTGGACCTCTACCAAGATTGTTCAAATTATGACCCCTGGGTCAAAATTGTACCCCGCGCGGGTGGGCCCTTAGTTTTTGCATAGGAATATAAAGGGAAAACTTTAAAAATCTTCTTCTCTGAAACCACAAGGCCTAGAGCTAAGATATTTGGCATGTAGCATTGTCTAGTAGACCTCTACCAAGATTGTTCAAATTATGACCCCCAGGTCAAAATTGACCCCGCACCGGGGGTCACTTAGTTTTGCATAGGAATATATAGTAAAAACTTAAAAAATCTTCTTCTCTGAAACCACAAGGCCTAGAGCTTAGATATTTGGCATGTAGCATTGGCTAGTGGACCTCTACCAATATTGTTCAAATTATGAGCCCCGGGTCAAAATTGACCCCGCCCCGGGGGTCACTTAGTTTTGCATAGGAATATATAGGAAAAACTTGAAAACGGTATTGAATTCAAACCAGTAGTTTTCAAGTTATGCTTCGGACAAGGAAAAGTAACAAAGGGCAATAACTCTGTAATTAGTCAAGATGGAGTTATAGTTCTTGCACACTGCACTTCCTCTCAATGTGCTTGACCATTGTATGAAGTTGTATTGAATTCCAACCAGTAGTTTTCAAGTTATGCTCCAGACAAGGAAAATGCAACAGACCGCCCGACCGACCACCCGACCGACCTAATACCTCACTCTGGCATCTGGCATTTTGTGCCAGGTGAGCTAACAACTGACCCCACTGGGCAGGGTTAAATTTTGACCCTGGGTTCATAATTTGAACAACCTTGGTAGAGGTCCACTATACAATGCCACATGCCAAATATCTAAGCTCTAGGCCTTCCTTTTCTTGAGAAGAAGATTTTTGAAGTTTTTCCTATTTGTTGCCATAGCAACCACAGTTCTCCATAGAAAAAAATAATTTGTACAACTATATGAGGGCTTCATGCAAGGGACATCCCTGCCAAGTTATATCATCATTAGGTACGTGCTTTAAGAGAAATATCATCATTGGCTAAGTGCTTTAAGAGATGATGCTGTTTGAAGGAAAATGTTAATGGACTTACAATGTACGCTGAACACCCAACGTCATCGATTCTTATAGTAAAGTGCCAGGTGAGCTAATAAGTGACTCCCCCCCCCCCATGGGGGGCAATTTTGAATCAGGGGTCATTATTTAAGCAGTTTTGGTAGAGGTCCACTTAGTAATGCCAAATATCGTAGCTCTAAGCCTTCCTGTTCATGAGAAGATTTTTAAAGTTTTTCCTTTCTGTTGCCATGGCAACCAGAGTTCTGCATGGAATGGAATTATTTGAACAACTGTAAAAGGCTTCCTGCAAGGAACATCCCTGCCAAGTGGTTTCAGAGAAGATGTCTTTGAAGGAAAATGTTAGTGGAGATACGACGGATGCCAAACGGTGAGCGATCCTAATAGGTGAGCTAACAAGTGACCCCATAGGCGGGGCCAATATTGACAGTGGCATCACAAAGTAGGTAGAGGTTCACTAGGTAATATCTATGCTCTAGGCCTTGCAATTTCAGTGAATATTTTTAAACTTATTCCTATAATTAAACCTATGTAAAATCAAGTGACCCTCAGGCAGGGTCAATTTTGACCCAGGAGTCATAATTTGAACAATCTTGATAGAGGTCGACTAGGCAATGTTACATGCCAAATATCTAAGCTCTATGCCTTGTGGTTTCCTATTTGTTGCCATAGCAACCAGAGTTCTGCATGGAATGGAATTCTTTGAGCAATTTTGGTAGAGCTTCATGCAAGGAATATCCCTGCCAAGTTTCATCAATATAGGCCATGCGGTTTCAGAGGAAATGTTGTTCCAAGCAAAATGTAAACAAACTACAGCAAATCATCCATCCTAAAAGCTTACCCTGGCACAAAGTGCAAGGTGATCTAAAAATATGCTGTAATAGGGCTTTGGTGTCCAGTTTATAAAAGTAATTATCAATAATTCAACTACTTATGTCTTATTTTAATTCAATTTATTTCGCACTTATTTCTTTAAACATTGGAAAATCCATTAAATAAACAAGAGGGCCAAGACGGCCCTTTATCACTCACCTGGCTACCATTGACTATAAATACAAGGTCTGCAATAGCACAAGGATTTTATTTTTACCAGGGGGTCCTGATTTGAACAACATTCATGGAGAACCACTACATAATGCTACATTCCAAATATCTAAGCTCTTGGTCTGATAGTTTGAGGCAAAAAGAGTTTTTAAGTTCTCTCATTATAAGCATAACAAGAGGGCCAAGATGGCCCTATATCGCCCGGCGCAGGTGGTCACTTAGTTTTGCTTAGTCTTATATAGGAAAAACTAGAGCTTAGATATTTGGCATGTAGCATTGGACTCTACCAAGATTGTTCAAAGTATGCCCCTGGGGTCAAAATTGACTTTGCCTGGGGAGGGGGGGGGGAGGTGTTATTTGTTTTACAAAGATATATATATATAGGAAAACCTATTTGGTATATAACATTGTCTAATGATCTTCCACCAGGCAAGTGGACTTGTACCAAGGTGAGCAATATAGGTGATTTCATGAAAGAATTTTTTTAAGTCACTAAGTAACTTCCAGGCGGTGCTTAACTATTAGGATCGCTCACCGTCCGGGGTTCATCATACGTCCGTCCGTTCGTCCGTCTGTCCGTCCGTCTGTCCGTCCGTCCATCCGTTCGTCCATCCACCATTTCCTTCAAATGACATCTCCTCTGAAACCACTGGGCCAATGTTGATGAATTTGGCAGGGATGTTCCTTTCATGAAGCTCGACCCCGCGCGGGTGGTCACTTAGTTTTGCGTAGGCTTATATAGGAAAAACTTTAAAAATCTTCTTCTCAGAAACCACAAGGCCTAGAGCTTAGATATTTGGTATGTAGCATTTGCTAGTGGACCTCTACCAAGATTGTTCAAATAATGACCCCAGGATCAAAATTGACTCCACACGGGGGTCGTTTGATTTTACATAGGCTAATGTAGAAAAAACTTAAAAAATCTTCTTCTCTGAAACCACAAGGCCTAGAGCTTAGATATTTAGCATGTGGCATTGTCTAGTGGACGTCTACCAAGATTGTTCAAATTATGAGCCCTGGGTCAAAATTGGCCCCGCCCGGGGGCTCACTTGGTTTTACATAGGCTTATACTGGAAAAACTTTAAAAATCTTCTTCTCTGAAACCAAAAGGCCTAGAGCTGAGATATTTGGCATGTAGCATTGTCTAGTGGACCTTTATCAAGATTGTTCAAATCATGACCCCCTAGTTAAAATTAACCCTTCCCGGGAGGTGGGAAGGCTCTTGATTTCACATAGGCTTATATAGGGAAAACTTTAAAAAAAACCCACAAGGCCGACAGGCAGATAATAGATATTTGAAATGTTACTTAGCATTGTGTAGTGGACCTCTACGAATTATGTTAGAATCTTGACCCCTTTTATTATAGCAAATGTTAGTCAGGTGAGCGATATAGGGTCATCATGGCCCTCTTGTTTCTAGGTGTATATTAACCACAAGGGTATTTTTCAAATTTATCACTAGTGCTCATGTGTATTCATTTTAAATTTTTACATGTATTTTGTAAAGCACTAGAATCATAATCCATATGAAACATTGATGAGTAATATGTATTAAAGTATGAACACATAAGGCATAATTTTTAAAGATTTCCTGCTATTTTTATTTCAGTTGCCAAATGGAACAAATAGCACACAGTATCATGAGAGAAGAATAAAAATTGAGGATAGTCTGAGGCAGTTGAATGTGATCTTTAGAAAACTGAGGGTTATATATGATAAAGTTTGTGAGGCAATAGTGGATCCAAATGAAAACCCAGAAGAGGTAATGAAAATTACCAATCCAAAGCCACTGGCTTAATGTGAGCTTTTAGGATTGATAAATGTCTGTTATCTATCATCATGTTGCTTCAAGGGCCTTCTTCTCATAAACCACTTTATGGAATATCATCATCAATCCTAGCCAGAAGCGTCATTGCATTAACGTTGTCTTGAATTTGTTCAAATGTTTCCAGTAGACCAAACAACATAGCTGCCATGCTAAGGGGGTTCACTTGTTAGACCCCTATCGGTCATATGACAAGTTCAGGGACGATAGGTTTGCACTGTTCTGGGTGTCCACAATTTCTTTCCCGGTCTGTATCTTCCACATCCATAGACTGATTTTGTTGTAACTTCACACAGTAGTTACCCATACCACAAGGGTGTATCATGCATAAAACCGTCTACCTACTCCGAAAGTCAAGGTCACACTTAAGGCTCGAACACTACTAAATGCAATTTCATTTCCAGTCTGTATATTCCACATGCATGGATTCACACATTTGTTATCTATACCCTAAGGTTTTGTCATGCACAACAACCAGCTACCTACTTCCAAGGTCACACTTCGGGCAAAATCACTACTACATGCAATTTGGTTTCTGGTCTATATCTACCACATGTATAGAGCAGTTTTGATATAATTTTTAGCTCAGGGTGAGTTTTTCTAACGGATGATTGTCTGTCATCAGTCGTCAGTCAACATTTTGATTCAAACGACATCTCCTCTGAAACCACTGGGCCAATATTGTTGAAACAATGCAGGGATGTTCCTTGCATGAAGCTCTACTAGAATTGTTCAAAGAATTCCATTCCATGCAGAACTCTGGTTGTCATGGAAACAGTTGGGAAAAACTTTAAAAATCTTCTTCTCTGAAACCACAAGGCCTAAAGCTTAGATATTTGGCATGTAGTGTTGTCTAGTGGACCTCTACCAAATTTGTTCAGATCCCCGGGTAAAAATTGACCCGCCCAGGGGGTCACTTAGTTTTACATAGGCTTATACAGTAAACTCCCTGAAAACCGGACCCTGTCCAGACAAGGAGAAAAGTCCGGTTTTCTGACAGTTCCGGTTTTCAGGAAACTTATCAACAGATTAATTTGCTCAGAATCGGACTTCTTGACTGACTCTTTTAATTGAAACAAAGAACATAAACAATGTTAAGGAAACAACTATATATTTTATACCCCCGAAACGAAGTTTGGGGGGGTATATAGGAGTCACCCGGTGGTTGGTTGGTCGGTCGGGCGGTTGGTTGGTCGGGCGGTCGGTCAGGCGGTCTGTTGCATTTTCCTTGTCCGGAGCATTACTTGAAAACTACTGGTTGGAATTCAATACAACTTCATACAATGGTCAAGCACATTGAGAGGAAGTGCAGTGCACAAGAACCATAACTCCATCTTGACTAATTACAGAGTTATTGCCCTTTGTTACTTTTCCTTGTCCGGAGCATAACTTGAAAACTACTGGTTGGAATTCAAAACAACTTTATACAATGGTCAAGTACATTGAGAGGAAGCGCAGTGCACAGGAACCATAACTCTATCTATAGTAATTACAGAGTTATTGCCCTTTGTTACATTTCCTTGTCACAGAGCATAACTTGAAATCTACTGGTTGGAATTCAATACAACTTCATACAATGGTCAAGTACATTGAGAGGAAGCGCAGTGCACAGGAACCATAACTCTTTCGTGACTCATTTTAGAGTTATTGCCCTTTGTTACTTTTTCCTGTCCGGAGCATTATTTGAAAACTACTGGTTGGAATTCAATACAACTTCATACAATGGTCTAGCATTATGAGAGGAAGTGCAATGTACCAGAACCATAACTCTTTCTATAGTAATTACAGAGTTACTGCCCTTTGTTACTTTTCCTTGTCCGGAGCATATCTTGAAAACCACTAGTTGGAATTCAGTACAACTTCATACAGTGGTCAAGTACATTGAGAGGAAGTTTAGTGCACAGGAACCATAACTCTGTCTTGACTCATTACAGAGTTATTGCCCTTTGTTACTTTTACTTGTCCGGAGCATTACTTGAAAACTACTGGTTGGAATTCAATACAACTTCATACAATGGTCTAGCACAATGAGAGGAACTGCTAAGAACAATATCTCTTTTTAGTTTGTTTGCAAGTTATTATGTTACTACGAACTTCTTCAGTTTATAAAGCAATCCTTTTGGGGGTATTAATCACATTTAGTGATAGCTCTAGTTTTACATAGGCTTTATATAGGAATAAAATCTTCTCTGAAACCACAAGGCATAGAGCTTAGATATTTGGCATGTCGCATTGTCTAGTGGACCTCTACCAAGATTGTTCTAATTATGACAGTCCGGTTTTCAGGGAGTTTACTGTATAGGGAAAACTTTAACAATCTTCTACTCTGAAACCACAAGGCCTAGAGCTTAGATATTTGGCATGTAGGATTGTCTAGTGGACCTTTATCAAGAATGTTCAAATCATGACCCCTGGGTCAAAATTATCCACCTGGGGGTCATTTAGTTTTACATAGGCTTATACACTCAACTGGTTTAAAAACGCAAAAGTGGCAAAATATTTATTTTAAGAGTGTTATCGTGTTTCAAATTTATTCAAATTGTTTGGAGCATAACTTGAAAACTACTGGTTGGAAATCAATACAACTTCAGACAATGGTCAAACACAATGAGAGAAATTGCAGTGTATAAGAACCATAACTCTATCTTGAGTGATTACAGAGTTATTGCCCTTTGTTACTTTTCCTTGTCCGGAGCATAACTTGAAAACTACTGGTTGGAATTCAATACAACTTTATACAATGGTCAAGTACATTGAGAGGAAGTGCAGTGCACAAGAACCATTAATCTTTCTGTACTCATTTTGGAGTTATTGCCCTTTGTCACTTTTCCTTGTTAGCTCACCTGGCTACGCCAGGGTGAGCTTTTCTGATCGATGATTGTCAGTCGTCCGTCGGCCGTCGTCCGTCAACATTTTGATTCAAATGACATCTCCTCTGAAACCTCTAGGCCAATGTTGATAAAACTATGCAGGAATGTTCCTTGCATGAAGCTCTACCAAAATTGTTCAAAGAATTCCATTCCATGCAGAACTCTGGTTGCTATGGCAACAAATAGGAAAATCTTCAAAAATCTTCTTCTCTGAAACCACAAGGCCTAGAGCTAAGATATTTGGCATGTAGCATTGTCTAGTGGACCTCTACCAAGATTGTTCAAATTATGACCCCCGGGTCAAAATTGACCCCGCGGGGGTGGTCACTTAGTTTTGCATAGGCTTATATAGGAAAAACTTTAAAAATCTTCTTCTCTGAAACCACAAGGCCTAGAGCTTAGATATTTAGCATGTAGCATTGGCTAGTGGACCTTTACCAAGATTGTTCAAATTATGACCCCCGGATCAAAATGCCCCCGCACGGGGGGTCACTTAGTTTTGCATAGGCATATTTAGGAAAAACTTTAAAAATCTTCTTCTCTGAAACCACAAGGCCTAGAGCTTAGATATGTGGCATGTAGCATTGGCTAGTGGACCTCTACCAAGATTGTTCAAATTATTACCCCCGGGTCAAAATTGACCCCGCACGGGGGGTCACTTAGTTTAACATAGGCTTATATAGGAAAAAGTTTTAAAATCTTATTCTCTGAAACCACAAGGCCTAGAGCTTAGATATTTGGCATGTAGCATTGCATAGTAGACCTCTTCAAAGTTTGTTCAAATTATGCCCCTAGGGTCAAAATTGACCTTGCCCGTGGGGGAGGGGTCACTTGTTTTACAAAGGCGTATATAGGAAAACTGATTTGGTATATAACAGTATCTAGTGATCTTCCACTAGGCAAGTGGACTTGTACCAAGGTGAGCGATATAGGGCCATCTTGGCCCTCTTGTTTGGAGCATAACTTGAAAACTACTGGTTTGAATTCAATACAACTTCATACAATGGTCCAGCACGATGAGAGGAAGTGCACTGTACAAGAACCATAACTCTATCTTGAAAAATTATAGAATTATTGCCAAGAACAATATCTCTATGTTAGTGTTTTTTTGCAACGTATTCTGTTACTAAGAACTTCCTCAGTTTACAAAGCAGTCTTTCAGGGGTATTAATCACATTTAGTGATAGGTCTAGTTAACTATGTTTACATGGGTGAAAGCCTGCTCCGACCTTGCTTGCTACAGTACCTTGCTCAGTATTCTGCGCTATACAGAACGTGGCCCTGCATCTGTGCTACAGTACCTTGCCTCGTATCTACGGTTTACAGTACCTGACCGCGTATCTGTGCTACAGGAATTCCCTCTTTGTCTAAATTTAGCAGTGATTCATTTTACTGGTGGTCGTCCTTTATGGAGATCGCAGATTGGATTGCTAATTATTGCCGTCCAATGAAATAACGGGTTTCAAAACGAGTTTGGCTTTCTTTGCGAGATGGCAGAAGAAGAAAGTTGACCGTGGAAAAAAAAGTTGAAGGAAAATGAAGTTTTTACCCGCAGGGTACAACATAAAAGACCTAGAAAAGGGTACGAAAAACAAATGGAGATGGGAGTGGCTGTCTGAATGCGATCAAAACGGCGACAAATGGGGAAACTGGCTAAAAAAGCCTGATATTGCTGGAATGACGTTTTGCAAATTTTGCGGCAAAACGATAAAATTTTGTGATTTTGAAACTGAACATTGAATTATGAAGGAGAGGCAAGGTATAAATAAACCCTTTAATATTTGGTACATTTCTTGTGTACACTTTGCTTATTGAGGTAAATATATTCATACTCAATGATGGACCTTAACAGATGGATATTTCAATGATCTGAAACAAAAGTTCTTGTCTCAGGAAAAGGGTTTCCAGCCTTTTTAATTTGCTAAATCCCAGGAGCTTCCGGGGCCTCTGGTCCCCTGGATCCCTGGACCCACCGGGGGCCCTTGTGGCCCCCAGCAAAATTTTCAGGTTTTTAAATCATTTATACTTTTATCCATGTGTTTACACTTTATCACCTTCATTTCTTCTTTAATCTTAATCATATTTACAGAGAACATGTATGACCATATGATCTCGGATGAGTTCAATTAAGGGCTTGATCAGATTAGTTCTTCCAGAGTTATGGCCCTTGAGTTAACAAAAAATGCAATACAGTTAAACTTCGTTCGCTCGAACTTCATTCGCTCAAATACAACCAATCGCTCGAACTCGGCCGACGTCCCGGCAAAATCTCTATATAAACCATATTGTTCCACCTCCGAAACCTCGAACACCGATCTCTCGAACCTGTCTGGCGGTCCCTTCAGATCAATTTCATTGTCATTTACATCCTTTTGCTCGAACAATAAAAGGTGACAGTCTCAGTTATCGGGCAACCAATTGTACTTTTGATCAGGGCGTTGTTAAACGGCGCATATTTTTAACACCTCGGTAAATGGAACAATTAAAGGTAATCTAAATTTCTTTTACAATGTTGATAAACATTAGTAGTAGTTGGCAAAACTTTAAGGTTTTTTCCAAGAAAATGATAGAATATTTAAAAGTGACGGATTTTTCAGAACGACATTTTGCCGTTAAAAACATTAAGAAAAATAGTGCAAGTTATATGTTAGAGATTTTATCAACTTTTTTTGTAACTAAAATTGGAAATTATAGTGAATAAAGTATGTGTTTTATGAGCTTTCCAATGATATAAAACGTTTTGAAATGTTTTTCGTTTTAAGAAAGTCAGGTATACCGGAACCGGATATCGACTTTTAGACCCACCCGCTTAGTGCTCTTCAAAAAGGAGGTAGTCAAAACAATGCAATAATTTAACTGAATTTCGTCGATTAAACAATTTTTTTATGCTGGGACAAATTGTCTGAGGTTCAAGCTTAGTGTATAATATGCACTAATGTTGGGAAACATGGGTTAAAATGCGTATCATATTCAAGTTTCTACATAATAACAACCCATGAATGGTGAACCTCGATGGCTCGAACTACCGATCCCTCGAACTAAAATCGACGGTCCCTTCGAGTTCGAGCGAACGAAGTTTAACTGTATTTAAATTGACCACAGCCCCTGGGGCGAGGGGGGGGGGGGGTGTCCCTTCTCTGTATATAGAGTAATAGGAATAATCTAGCTTCCAGTGACTTCCCCTTGGAACAAGTGACTTCCTTAGCAACCAGTGACTTCCACTAGCAACCAGTGACTTCCTTAGCAACCAGTGACTTTCCATAGCAAAAAGTGACATCCTTAACAACAATTGACTTCCTTAGCAACAATTTAGTTCCCTTGCAACCGGTGACTGCCCCAAGCAACAAGTGACTTCTTTAGCAACCATTGACTTCCTTAGCAACAATTTAGTCTGCTAGCAACCAGTGACTTCCCCTAGGAACCAATGACTTCCCCTACCAACACATGACTTCCTTAGCAACCTTTAGCATCATCTTGCCACAAGTGACTTTCTTAGCAACCATTGACCTCCTTAGCAAGTAGCAACAGTTGTGTTTTGCAATCAATGACTTTCCAGTACTGACCAGTGATTCCCTTAGCAACCAGTGACTTTCCTTAGCAACCAGTGACTTCATTATTTAAGTGCAGTGGTACTAAGGTGAGCGATATAGGGCCATGATGGCCCTCTTGTTTAAATTTATATCTGCAAGACCAGAATATGTTTGCTATTTATTCAAAAGCACATACTTAGGGAGGCATCCATTAGTGATGTTCTTCATTTATTGTAAATCTCCTTGAATTAGTGAGACAAAAGGTTTGCCATGAATTTGCAATCAAGCAATCCAGCTGGTTCACTCTGTTTAAACAATATTGATCTTTTACGGAGAACTTTGAATTCACCAAATGATGAATTCATGATGGAATGCTCTATTAAAACACCAGAAAATACAGTTTTGCCTGTCAAATATTTCATGATTTACGGTAATTATACCCCCACAAAACGAAGTTGGGGGGGGGGGGGGTATATAGGAGTGAGCTTGTCGGTTGGTCGGTCGGTTGGTCGGTCTGTTGGTTTTATGGTTTCCGGATGATAACTCATGAACGACTTGACCGATTTAAATAATATTTGGTACACAGGTGCAACATAAAAAAATACAGGTCAAGTTCGACTTTGGGGTCAGTAGGTCAAAGGTCAAGGTCACAGTGACCCTGAACAGTAAAACAGTTTCCGGATGATAACTCATGAACGACTGAACTGATTTAAATAATTTTTGGTGCACAGGTGCATCATCAGAAAGTACAGGTCAAGTTCGACTTTGGGGTCAGTAGGTCAAAGGTCAAGGTCACAGTCACCCTGAACAGTAAAACAGTTTCCGGATGATAACTCATGAAAGACTTGACCGAATGAAATAATTTTTGGTACACAGGTGTTACATCATGAAATACAGGTCAAGTTTGACTTTGAGGTCAGTAGGTCAAGGTCACAGTGACTCGGAATAGTGAAACGGTTTCGGATGATAACTCCTGAACGACTTGACCGATTCATATTATTTTTGGTACACAGCTGTAACATCATGAAATACAGGTCCAGTTCGACTTTGGGGTCAGTAGGCCAAAGGTCAAGGTCACAGTGATCCTGAACAGTAAAACTGTTTCCGGATGATAACTCATGAAAGGCTTGACTTATTGAAATAATTTTTGGTACACAGGTGTAACATCATGAAATACAGGTCAGGTTTGACTTTGAGGTCAGTAGGTCAAGGTCACATGACTCGGAACAGTTAAACGGTTTCCGGATGATAACTTAAGAACGCTTGGGGCTAGGATCATGAAATTTGATAGGGAGGTTAGTGATATTAACATGTTTGAAATAAACCTATTAAATTTAATAATAATCCATACTTTCCCTCCTTACATATTTTGTGTGCTATTAAAACAATACATTTACACAACTTATTGTATAATAACTGAAATGTATGTCCTTGTGGCCATTCCTTTCTTATGGTTGCCATACTTCTGTGACAAAGCTGTATTGTGGGGGTATAATTCGTCACTCTTGTGACAGTTCTAGTTTGTCAGGAAATATTCTCACAATGTTCATTTTGATCTACATGATTGTATGTAGGATCGAATTTGTCAGAACTTGTGAACACTCTAGAGGCAACATTTCATATTGAAACGTTAATGTGTCTTTAGCCCACCTGGCACAAAGTGCCAGAGTGAGCTATTAGGATCACATCCCGTCCGGCCTCCGACCATCCATCATTTCCTTCAAATGACATCTCCTCTGAAACCACTCTGCCAATGTTGATGAAACTTTGCACGGATGTTCCTTGGATGAAGCTCTTATCAAAACTGTTCAAAGAATTCCATTCCACGCAGAACTCTGGCTGCTATGGGAACAAATAGGAAAATACTTCTTCTCTAAAACCACAAGGCCTAGAGCTTAGAGCTTTGGCATGTGGCATTTTCTAGTGGACCTCTACTAAGATTGTTCAAATTATGACCCCTGGGTCAAAATTGACCCTGTCATGACTTATAGAAGGCTTATATAGGAAAAACTTTAAAAATCTTCTCTGAAACCACAAGACCTGGAGATAAGATAGTTGGCATGTAGAAATGCCTAGTGGACCTCTACCAAGATTGTTCAAATTATGACCCCCAGGGGGGTCACTTGATTTTACATAGGCTTATGTAGGAAAAACTTAAAAAATCTTCTTCTCTGAAACCACAAGGTCTAGAGCTTAGATATTTGGCATGTAGCATTGGCTAGTGGACCTCTACCAAGATTGTTCAAATTATGACCCCCGGATCAAAACTGACCCCGCGCGAATGGTCACTAAGTTTTGCATAGGCTTTATATAGGAAAAACAATAAAATACTTCTCCTCTGAAACCACAAGGCCTAGAGCTTAGATATTTGGCATGTAGCATTGTCTAGTGGATGTCTACCAAGATTGTTCAGCTTATGACCCTGGGGTCAAAATTGACTTTGTAGGGGGAGTCACTTAGTTTTACATATACTAATAAGGAAAAGCTTTGAAAATCTTCTTCGCTGAAACCACAAGGCCTAGAGCTTAGATATTTGGCATGTAGCATTGGCTAGTGGACCTCTACCAAGATTGTTCATATTATGACCCCTGGGTTAAACTGACCCCACCCTGGGGGTCACTTGGTTTTGCATAGGCTTATATAGGAAAAACTTTGTATAGTGGACCTCTACAAATTATGTTAGAATCTTGACCCCTTGTATTATATATAGCCAATGATAGTCAGGTGAGCGATCTAGGGCCATCATGGCCCTCTTGTTTGTAATATGTTCTTATCGTATGCGACATTCAAACAAAAGATTGATCTGGTCTGTCTTGCACTACTTTCCCAAAGCGCATGTTTACAGTTGTTATTCGCACATAGCACAGTTAAACTCATTCAATTGAAACCACGTACAAATTATTTAAAAGATACATTTAGCTACAGCAGCAATGAAGTGTGGAAAAAGATACCCACTGAAATAAGAAACTGTACAACAGTCATGTCTTTTAAACGGAACTATAAGAAATTCCTATTACAACTTCAAAATCCAAATTAAACTGATATTACTGTAATTTTGCGGCCAGATATATAATGAATGCTGATGTTTAAAATCTTTTTACTATTGTGTTTAACTGTTTAACTGAAACATGTGTGACTGATTAGGAATTTTTCCACTGTATAAATGCATCCATCATTAATTAAAAGATGAGTGTTTGTCGGGTTCATTTATGTCATTTATGTTTTGTTTCATAATGCCATTTTTATTTCAGGATTGTTTCTTTTTCTTTTTTCTTTTCTTTTTTGAAGGCCACATTGAAAATAAGTTAATGTTTTGCATGTCTTAATGTGTTAACCTTCAGTAAATAAAGATATTATTATTATTATTATTATTAAATTGTCAGCAGTGTTTAAAATTTGGTATGCTAACTTAGGCCTATGGGACTTTCAGTCCCTAGGCCAAAAACCTATTTGATATGTAAACATTGTCTTGCAGTCTTTCAACTCCTTTGTTCAAATCATGCCTCTTTGGTCAAAATTGACCACACCCATCAGGCAAGTAGACTTGTATTCAGGTGAGTGATATAGGGCCATTATGGCCCTCTTGTTTTGCAAGGTATTTTGCTATTACGAACTTCCTTAGTTCATAAAGCAGTCTTTCAGGGGTATTAATCACATTTAGTGATAGGTCTAATTATATTTACAGAAAATGTGAATGACCATTATATCTTGGATGATTTCATTATAATAGTTCAAATAATTCCATTCCATGCTGAACTCTGGTTGCCATGGCAACGGAAAGGAAAAACCAATAAAATCCACTAGGTAATCCTACATGCTAAATAACTAAGCTCTAGGCTTTGCAGTTTTTTGTTGGACCTCTACCAAGATTGTTCAAATTATGATCCCCCCCCCCATTCTTAATTGACCCCGCACAGGGGTTCACTTGTTTTTACAGAGGCTTATATAAGAAAACTTCTCTAAAACCACAAGGCCTTGAGCTTAGATATTTAGCATGTGGCATAGTCTAGTGGACCTCTACCAAGATTGTTCAAATTATAACCTCCAGGTCAATATTGATCCCACCCAGGGGCATCTTGATTTTACACAGGTCAATATAGGAAAAACTTTATGAATCTTTATCTCAGAAACTGCAAAGCCTAGAGCTTAGTTATTTAGCATGTAGGATTACCTAGTGGACAACTCCCAAGATTGTTAAAATTATGAACCCAGGGTCAAATTTTTTTTATATATGCTTATGAAGGAAAAACATAAAAAAAATCTTCTCTGAAACCACAAGGCCTGGAGCTTAGATATTTAGCATGTGGCATTGCCTAATAGAGAAGTTATTACCCCCAGCTCAAAATTGACCCCGCCCGGGGGTCTCTTGATTTTACATAGATTTATATAGGAAAAACTTTTAAAATCTTTATCTCTGAAACCACAAGGCCAAGAGCTTAGATGTTTGGCATGCATCATTGAGTAGTGGAGCTCTATCAAGAATGCTCAAATCATGTCCCCCAGTTCAAAATTGACCCTTTCTGCTATTGATGACCTTGTATTATAGCCAATGGTAGCCAGGTGAGCCATATAGGGCCATCTTGGCCCTCTTGTTACTGATACTTTAGGTATATCATCATTGAAAATTTTAATTTTTTTCAACAGCAACTGTAAGCAAGGAGCTTTAAAGGGTCATACCCTACATCTAGTCGATTATATTCTTGAAACATAGATTATGTTTTCAATGAATGTAAAATAAATAAATACAACTTCAAAGAAAAACCTATGGCTAAAAATGCCTCGTTTTACCACAATTAATCAATATAGAGGCCTTCTGTAATAAATCCCATCCATCCAATAACTGAATGGTTTATGGTACAGCAGCATATTATAAATCACTGATTTTATTGTTAATGACTGGAATGCATAGCTGAAACTTTAAGATAATACTTCCAAAGATTCTATTATTTATGTTTTGGAGGTTGCTTCTAGGATGTATTATTGTCAGTCAACTGTCCGTCATCGGTCAACATTTCCTCTGAAACTACTGGTCCCAATGTTGATGAAACTTAGCATCCCGGGATGCACCTTGCATGAAGCTCTACCAAACTTGCTCAAAGAATTCCATTCCATGCAGAACTCTGGTTGCTATGGCAACAAATAGGAAAAACCTATAAAAATCTTCTTTACTGAAACCACAAGACCTTAGATATTTATTGTGTAACCCTGTCTAGTGGACCCTGTCTGGTTCAAAATTGACTGTGCCTGGGGGTCAATTGTATTTGAAAATCTTTTAAAATCTTCTTCTCAAAAACACCAAGGCTTAAAGCTTAGATATTTGATATGTAACGTTGTCGTGTGGTCCTCTACCATGTTTGTTCAAGTCATGCCCCTGGGGTCAAAATTGACCATGCCCACTGGGGGGGGGGGGGGTCCCTTGTCTTTATTATTAGCTCACCTGGCTTTGCCAGAGTGAGCTTTTAGGATGCATGATTGTCCGTCATCTGTACGTCTGACCATCAACATTTTGATTAAAACAACATCTTCTCTGAAACCACCAGGCCAATGTTGATGAAACTATGCAGGTATGTTCCTTGCATGAAGCTCTACCAAAAGTATTCAAAGAATTCCATTCCATATAGAACTCTGGTTGCTGTGGCAAAATAGGAAAAAATTCTTCTCTGAAACCACAAGGTCTAGAGCTAAGATATTTGGCATGTAGCATTGTCTATTAGACCTCTATGAAGATTGTTCAAATTTTGACCCCTGGATCAAAATTAACCCCGCCCAGGGGGCCACTTGTTTTACAAAGACGAATATAGGAAAACTTTTGAAAATCTTCTCCTCCAAAACCACAAGGTTTAGTGCCTAGATATTTAGTGTGTTACAGTGTCTAGTGGACTTCTTCAAATTGTTTTCAAATCATACATTTACCCTGCACAGGGGGTCGTTTGGTATAGAAAAAACTTTAAAAATCTGCTTTTCTAAAACTACATGGCCTAGAGGTTAGATATTTGGTATGTAACATTGTGTAGAGGTCATCCACCTAATTTGTTAAATCATGCCTCTTGGGTCTAAATTGACCACACCCACCAGGCAAGTGGACTTGTACTAAGGTGAGCGATTATTATTAATATAGGGCTATCATTGCCCACTTGTTTTTTTTAGCTCACCTGAGCTGGCTCAGGGTGAGCTATTAGGATCGATGAATGTCCGTCCGTCGTCCGTCCACATTTAGTTCGTTAACGCTCTAGTGGTCACATTTTTTCCTCAATTGTCACGAAACTTGGTCAGGATGTTTGTCCCAGTAATTACTCGGACGAGTTCGAATATGGGTCATCTGGGGTCAAAAACTAGGTCACAGAGCCCAAATATGGAAAAACCTTGTTAACACTCTAGATGTTACATTTTCAGCCCAGATATCCTTGCAGCTTAGATATTCAGCATGTGGCAATAATTGACTCTCTACCAAGATTGTTCAAATCCTGACTCAGGGTCAAAATTAACCCTGCCTGGGGGGTGGGGGGGGTTGGTCTTTTGATACGCTCTAGTGGTCACATTTTTTCCTCAATTGTCACGAAACTTGGTCAGGATGTTTGTCCTAGTAATTACTCGGACGAGTTTGAATATGGGTCATCTCGGATGAAAAACTAGGTCACATGACCAAAAATAGAAAAATCTTGTTAAGGCTCTAGAGGCTACTGTTTCAGTCCAAATATCCTGGCAATTTGTCAGAAAGGTTGTTTGGTTGATTTCTAGCTCAAGTTTTAATATGGGTCACCTGGGGTCAAAAACTAGGTCACAGAGCCCAAATATGGAAAAACCTTGTTAACACTCTAGAGTTAACATTTTCAGCCCAAATATCCTAGAAATTTGTCAGAGATTTCTAGCTCAAGTTCGAATATGGGTCATCTGGGGTCAAAAACTAGGTCACAGAGCCCAAATATGGAAAAACCTTGTTAACACTCTAAATGTTACATTTTCAGCCCAGATATCCTTGAAATTTGTCAGAAAGGTTGTTTTGATGATTTCTAGTTTTAATAATGTAGTGTTTATTGAACACCTCATTTGCTAATTTTATTGCAGTATTTTAACACCATAAGATTGATAAATGACATTTGTCTTGTAATCAGTACACATCTTGGATCTCTCTATGGTAAGGCCAGAGTTTTTATATCTCTTGGTTTATGCGACTGCCTGTCCTTTTGAAAAGGTAGAATAACAATGACATTATGAACTGACATTTTATTTTTATTATTTCCGCTGTTCCGACTCCACAGACTAGTTACTGAAGTGTCAGAATAGTAGGGATATATAATTGAAAGTAATTATTTTAAAGTGTTTATTTTGTTCGAAAATGACGATTATTGACAGGTGCAGTAGACTGATGTTCAATATGTGCTCTGTTCAATACAGTAGGAAAAGTCCTTCATACAACTTCCCATAAACCAAGCAATATAAAAACTCTGGCCTAAAATTGGCACTTATATACAGTTTTAAATAGCGATGATGCAATACATGTTCATTCAGTGAATTCCATGTTAAAGATTTTGGTACAAAAAATGTAATTTTTACATTCACATCACAAGAAAGTCCATATATAAAATTAAATCAATACTTGATATATACAAAACATATAAGAAAATATCAGATTTATCACAGCAAAATAATGAATAGCTTACAGTGCAGATCATGATCAGACAGCAAAATAATAAATAGCTTACAATGCAGATTATGATCAGACAGCAAAATAATGAAAGTGCAGATCATGATCAGACAGCAAAATAATGAAAGTGCAGATCATGATCAGACAGCTAAATAATGAAAGTGCAGATCATGATCAGACAGCTAAATAATGCATAGCAAACAGTGCAGATCATGATCAGACAGCAAAAACTGAAAAGCTGACAGTGCAGATCATGACCAGCCAACATACAATGAATAGCTTACAGTGCAGATCATGATCAGACAGCAAAAAAAATAAATAGCCAACAGTGCAGATCATGATCAGACAGCAAAATAATGAGGCCTAGAGCTTAGATATTCAGCATGTGGCAATAGTTGACTCTCCATCCTTTCTGCTATTAATAACCTTTTATTTTTGCCAATGGTAGACAGGTGAGCGATACAGGGCCATCATGGCCCTCTTGTTTAGCTCACTTGGTACTTTGTGCATGTATGAGCTTTTCGCATCAGCCAGTTTCCATGGTCCGTCCACAGTCCATCAATATTTTACATCTCCTCTGAAACCACTGGGCCAATGTTGATGAAACTTGGCAGAAATGGTCCTTGCATTAAGCTATCCAAAAATGTTTACAGAAATCATTTCAAGCAGAACTCTGGTTGCTATTGCAACAAATAGGAAAAACTTTTCTTCTCTGGAACAACATGGCTTAGAGCTTAGATATTTAGTATGTAGCATTGTCTAGTGGACCCTCTATCAAGATTGTTCATATTATTACCCTCGGGTGAAAATTCACCCATCCTCATGTGTCACTTGATTTTACATAGGCTTATATAGGGAAAACTTTTAAACTCTTCTCTGAAACCACAAGACCTAGAGCTTAGATATTTGGCATGTAACTAGTGGGCCTAGTGGGCCTCTGCCAAGATTGATCAAATCATGACTGTCGGGGATGAAATTGACCCAATCCGGTTGGTCACTTGATTTAACATAGGTTTCTATAGAAAAAGCTATAAAAATCTTCTACTCAAAAAACCACAAGCCTATAGCTTAGATATTTAAAACATAGCATTGTCTTGTGCACCTCTACCAAGTTTGTTCAAATGATAGAAATCTTACAGAAAAACCTTCTCCAAAAGGTCTAGAACTAAGATATTTAGTGTGTGACAGTGTCTAGTGGACCTTGTTCAAATCAAATATAGGCTAATATAGAAAAAACTTTAAAAATCTTCTTCTCTGAAACCAAAAGGCCTAGAGCTTAGATATTTGGCATGTAGCATTGGATAGTGGACCTCTACCAAGATTGTTCAAATTATGCCCCTAGGATCAAAATTGACCCTGCACAGGAGGTCACTTAGTTTTACATAGGCTAATATAGGACAAACTTTAAAAATCTTCTTCACTGGAACCACAAGGCCTAGAGCTTAGATATTTAGCATGTGGCTTGTCTAGTGCACCTCTACCACGATTGTTCAAATTGGGCCCTGGGATCAGAATTGACCTTGCCTGGGGGGGTCACTTAGTTTTACATAGGCTTATATAGGAAAAGCTTTAAAAATCTTTTTCACTGAAACCACAAGGCCTATAGCTTAGATATTTAGCATGTGGCATTGTCTAGTGGACCTCTACCAACATTGTTCAAATTATGACCCCCCTCTCAAAATTGACCCCGCTCGGGGGTGTCACTTGGTTTTACAAAGGCTTATATAGTAGAAACTTTAAAAAATTTTCTCTGAAACCACAAGACCTAGAGATTAGATACTTGGCATGTAGAAATGCCTAGTGGACCTCAAATAAGATTGTTCAAATTATGCCCCTGGGATCAAAATTGACCTTGCCTGGGGGGTCACTTGATTTTACATAAGCTTATACTGGAAAAACTTTAAAATTCTTCTCTGAAACCACAGGGCCTAGAGCTTTGATATTTGGCATGTAGCATTGCCTAAAAGACTTCTTAAAAGTTTGTTCAAATCATACCCCTGGGGTCAATATTGGCCCCGCCAAGGAGGTCACTTGTTTTACTACGATGTAAATAGGAAAACCTATTTGGGATGTAACATTGTCTTGTGGTCTTCCACCTACTGTGTTCGAATCATGCCTCTTTGGTCAAAATTTACCACACCCATTAGGCAAGTAGACTGGTATTCAGGTGAGTGATATAGGGCCATCATGGCCCTGTTGTTTGAGAATATAATCTGCTAGATGTAGGGAGTGCCCCTTTAAAATGTAGAAAGGCTAGAACTGTGTCCATATACCAGAGATGTCCTAACTTTGCCTGAAATAGGAGTCATAATAAAAGTTAAAGCTGATTTTTACTTTATCAGCTGCTTAGATGTAAACGTTTGAAATTCATAATTGACCCAATATTATAAATTAACAGTTGGGAAACAAGTAACCAATGTGATTGGTGTTAATGGTCAAAACTGCGAAGTCTCTTTCATAAGTTAATGTCTTTTCATCTTTCACATTTTTGACAAATTTCCCATTTTCTTTCATCTACAATTAAAGAAACAATCCCCATACATCTGTTTCGATTTTTGACAGATTGATGCCCCTTTTTAACTTAGAATTTTTGGTTAAAGTTTTTTTATAAAGTCAAATATATTGAATACTATCAAAGGTATTGAATTGAAACTCAAAATATATTTTAACCATCAACATCTACACCTGAGGAAACAATCCCTTTAACTCTGTTTTGATTTTATGCCCCTTTTTGACTTGGAACTTTTGGTTAAAGTTTTTTATAAAGTCAAATATCTTGAATACTATTAAAGGTTTTGACTTAAAACTCAAAATATATCTTTACCACCAACACCTGGGAAAACAATCTCCATAACTCTGTTTTGATTTTTGACAGATTTATGCCCCTTTTTAACTTAGAATTTTTTGTCAAAGATTTTTATAAAGTCAAATATCTTGAATTCTGTCAAAGGGTTTGACTTGAAACTCAAAATATATCTTTACCATCATCATCTACACCTAAGGAAACAATCCCCATAAGTCTGTTTGGATTTTTTTACAGAATTGTGTCCCTTTTCAACTTAGAATTTTAGAAATCTTCTCCTCTGAAACCACAAGGCCTAGAGCTTAGATATTTGGCATGTAGCATTGTCTAGTAGACCTCTACCAAGATTGTTCAAATTATGACCCCCGGGTCAAAATTGACCCTGTGCGGGTGGGCCTTTAGTTTTTGCATTATATAGGAAAAACTTCAAAAATCTTCTTCTCTGAAACCACAAGGCCTAGAGCTAAGATATTTGGCATGTAGCATTGTCTAGTGGACCTCTACCAAGATTGTTCAAATTATGACCCCCGGGTCAAAATTGACCCCGCGGGGGTGGTCACTTAGTTTTGCAAAGGCTTATATAGGAAAAACTTCAAAAATCTTCTTCTCTGAAACCACAAGGCCTAGAGCTAAGATATTTGGCATGTAGCATTGTCTAGTGGACCTCTACCAAGATTGTTCAAATTATGACCCCCGGGTCAAAATTGACCCCGCGGGGGTGGTCACTTAGTTTTGCAAAGGCTTATATAGGAAAAACTTTAAAAATCTTTTTCTCTGAAACCACAAGGCCTGGAGCTTAGATATTTGGCATGTAGCATTGGCTAGTGGACCTCTACCAGGATTGTTCAAATTATGACCCCCGGATCAAAATTGACCCCGCACAGGGGGTCACTTAGTTTTGCATAGGCATATTTAAGAAAAACTTTAAAAATCTTCTTCTCTGAAACCACAAGGCCTAGAGCTAAGATATTTGGCATGTAGCATTGGCTAGTGGACCTCTACCAAGATTGTTCAAATTATTACCCCCGGGTCAAAAGTGACCCCGCATGGGGGTCACTTAGTTTAACATAGGCTTATATAGGAAAAAGTTTAAAAATCTTTTTCTCTGAAACCACAAGGCCTAGAGCTTAGATATTTGGCATGTAGCATTGCCTAGTAGACCTCTTCAAAGTTTGTTCAAATTATGCCCCTGGGGTCAAAATTGACCTTGCCCGTGGGGGGGGGGGGGTCACTTGTTTTACGAAGGTGTATATATGAAAACCTATTTGGTATATAACATTATCTAGTGACCTTCCACTAGGCAAGTGGACTTGTACCAAGGTGAGCGATATAGGGCCATCTTGGCCCTCTTGTTATAAAGTCTAATATCTTGAATACTATCGAACATATTGACTTGAAACTTAAAATGTATGATTACTATCAACATCTTCACCACTGTTTTTTTTGGTTTTTGACATATTTATGCCCCTTATTAACTTAGAATTTTTCACAGTTTTAACCAGACTGAAATACTCGAGATGGCTTATTTTTGAAATGTCATAATGCAGCATGCAGCAGTTATGCGTTTTTAATTTTATGCATATCAATTTTGAAATGTTACAAAGTTATTCATGATCAGATATACAGTCTAACCTGCATTAGCGGTCACCTGTATATAACGTGACCCTATCTGTAACAGTCAGTCTAAGGTGCGACGGTAGGAAATTACTCTAAATGTAACCTGTTTATAGCGTGACCCTGTTTAACGCGGTCAGCGGCCACTTATTTTAGTCCGGAACTGATTATATAACGGCCAGTGACGGGTTTTGAACGAGAACTTTAAAAAATATATCGTGTAAGTAATAATATTACGGCAATTAGCCGGAAGCATTAAATAAACAGCTGATTGAAACCCATTAAATGTGGATTAATATGATCATTGAATATGTGTGAATAATACATAAATTTCAAAGGATTAGATAATTTAGGTGAGTTTGTTTGGTTTGCTTGATATTTTAGTGATTATCTTGAGCAATGATTGAGCGACGTCGTCTTTATGCATGAGATTTTTTATGAATTCCCGTGATTTTGCGTTAGTTTGATCAAAACTTTACAGGTTTATTGAAACATTATTAGGTATAAAAATCTATGACAAGGCAGTCTGTATGCCATTTTTTCCCCAGTATGTCTTCATCTAAACATAAAGCGCTTTCGTTAGAAGAGCGAGTTCGTGTAATAAAAGCGTTTGAATGTGGGAATAGTTCTCGAAAACTTCCTGATCAATTTTGTGTGGGATTGCAGCTTCAACAAATCAGAAGAAAATAACAGACTTCTCTACGAAAGTTAACTAATTATGTTCATGTACATTTGTATATTGTTTTACATTAAAAGCATTAATAAGTGCATCATATAAATTGATATGCCATATGTGTAATGTAATAACCTACCGTAACTAGATATTGTTTTATTTTATCAAATTTTTATCATATTGAAAACCTGGATATAGTGGTCACCTGTCTATAGTGGTCACTTTCGCCGAGTCCCCTTGCTGACCGCTATAGGCAGGTTAGACTGTACAATGTCATGTTTTTCTTTGAAATTATCCCCCCCTATCCCCCCTCCGCCCTCCGTTTGGCTTACAGAATCCAGGGTAAGGCTTTGAACCTAATGTTCATTTACAGAGGTCTTTGAACAAGTTTCATATCTTTGACCTTAATTCTTACAGACAATTACACAATACACCAGTCCTGTTCTTAGACAGTACTGATAAATTATTTACATTCGGAAAAGGTGATTCCTCGGCTGTCATCACTGGTCTCTATGCATCAATAACTTTGTATAATACAATAACCAAGATTAGAAATGAAAGAAGACCACGATCTTTCATTACCTTGAAACTATCAGATTGTTTTATAATAATTCTATGTTCTTAAAAGCTTTTTGTTTCGTTAAAAATAAATTTAAACTTGCATATGAGTCGGCGATAAAGACCCAAGTTTTCACCTTTACCGAATGAAGACAAGACCTAATAATCCAATTGGTTAACTGGTCAGTATGACATCACGGCAAAGCCAAGAATAGCGAATTCTAGACCAACTAATTGTATGCCAGGGCTTTTTAGGATCGATGAATGTCCGTCGTCTGTCACCCGTCATCTGTTGTCTGTCGTCCGTCCACACTTAGTTCGTTAACACTCTAGTGGTCACATTTTTAGCTCAGTTGTCACGAAACTTGGTCAGGATGTTTGTCCCAGTAATTACTCGGACGAGTTCGAATATGGGTCATCTCGGATGAGAAACTAGGTCACATGACCCAAAAATAGAAAAAATCTTGTTAAGGCTCTAGAGGCTACTGTTTCACTCCTGGCAATTTGTCAGAAAGGTTGTTTGGTTGATTTCTAGCTCAAGTTTGAATATGGGTCACCTGGGGTCACCTGAGGTTGTTTTGACATTTGATATGATGTATCAATTGAACCTATAATACCGGTTTTCTATTTATATCGCATACCAGTACGCAGCCCTAGTCTCGCACACATTAACCAGGTCCGTAACAACTTTGTTAAAAGCAGTTGTACTCGGGTGAGTGATAAAGGGACATGATGGCCCTCTTGTTGCTATATGTGATGGCCGCCCTTCGGGGCTGTAAAGACAGACATCTGTGTTGTATTAATTTGCAAAATTTGTCGGTCTTGCAGTCAAAATATTGAGGCTAGCGAGATTCTGACCCAAAACGAAAATATCTCAGAATTTGCTCAAGATGTCACTTAAATATTTTGACTGAACCTCGGCTTCATTGGCTTATGGAAAAAGAAGTTTTGTACAAAAGCCAGTTCACTGTATTGTTATATTCTGTATTTATACTGTGAAATGACGTTTGATATTTGTAAGAGTTTACTTTTGGAACCTTACGAGTTGACCATTTCGGGTACGAGACAACTATGGTACGAGTTGACTTAGGTACGAGTTGACCCAGAAGCTTTGTAAGCATAATGCAGTTTTTAATCATGTGGCACGAGAAATGACACACAAAGCATATATCTAAAGTATACATTTGGATTATCTGCTAAGTTACCAAAATACTTATAATTTAAAGAAACCTAGACACGAAGAGTTAGGTTCTAAACTCATAGTCTAAAAATATAGCAGTATACAGTTCCTAAAAATAGGCAGACTCCTTCACTTATATGAAGAATATGCAGAATGCTTAGTTACTAAAAATATCCAATGCCAGAAATAGCCATTCTGTTGTTTAATCAAGGAAATCTAAAAATACTTGTGATACTAAAAATATCAGCCAATTTATTCTAAGAGGTTGGAGCAATGCTAAGATGATTGGCCTAATGCAAGTCTTTAAAATAATCTTCCAGAAGTCCAGCATTCACTAATTATAGAGCTCCGGTTGTCTATTTTTGGAACAGGTCAAGGTGTTACCCCGGTTGCTCAACCACTCACACAGTTAAAATTACTCCAAGAGAAACATGTCGAGGTCTTTGGATGTCTGCCAAAGACACTAATACTTCTAGTAATTCATATTAAGAATACCATAAACTAATGATCAGTAAAAAGAACAACCTGAACATCCAACAATAAATGAAAATTGCAATAAAATCCATTCTTCAGTTATCAATTTCTCTGACTAGACACTTCCCATAGGCTTAATTATAGCGAAAACTTAAAAAATCTTCTTGTCTAAAACCACAAGGCCTGGTATTTGAAATGAAGCATTGTGTAGGGGACAGCTACATAGATAGTTCCAGTCAGGACCCAAGGTCAATCTTTACTCTTTCTGCAACGTGTGTTATAACAAGTGGAAGCCAGATGAGCGATAAAGAGCCATCTTGGCCCTCTTGTTGTTATATTGGCTTATGTAGGAAAAACTTATAAAATCTTCTTCTGAAACCACAAGGCCTACAGCTTAGATATGTAGCATGTGGCATGGCCTAGTGGACCTCTACTAACGTTTTTCAAAATATGATCCCGGCTCAAAATTAACCTGCCTGGGGGTCTCTTAATTTTACATAGGCTTATATAGGACAAATCTTTATTTCTGAAACCTCAGGGCCTAGAGCTTAGATATTTGGCATGTATCTTTGCCTAGTGGACATCTTCCAAGATTGTTCATATCATGTCCCCCAGGTCAACATTGACCCTTTCTGCTATTGATGACCATGTATTTTGTGATTATTTGTGTATTTTATTTCCTCTATTTTTACATGAAGCTGCAAAAGAAGCAGATGCTTGAGGCAATTGGTATAAAAGGTGGTGTTCTTTTGTTCGAGGTGTTTTAAAATTTTTAAGCAGATTTAAAACAAAAACTGCTTGTCGTATGTCAGGCGGGCTGACAGCGGGCATCAAACATTGGTTTCTGTTCAATAACTTTAGTTAGGAGTGACCAGTTGCAATGAAACTAAGTTTGTAGGTAGCTTGCATGGAGACGAGGCTTGGGATTGCATTTGGGGTCACTAGGGTCAAGGTCACTTACTGAAAATAGAAAAATGGTTTCCACTCAATAACTCCAGTTAGGAGTGACCAATTACAATGAAACTTGGTGTGTAGATGGCTTGCATGGAGACGAAGCTTGGGATTGCATTTGGGGTCACTAGGGTCAAGGTCAAGGTCACTGTTACTAAAAATAGAAAAATGGTTTCCGCTCAATAACTCAAGTTAGAAGTGACTAATTGCAATGAAACTCGGTGTGTAGGTAGCTTGTGTAGAGAGGAAGCTTGGGATTGCATTTAGGGTCACTAGGGTCAAGGTCAAGGGCACTGTAACCAAACAATAGAAAAATGGTTTCCGCTCAATAACTTGAGTTAGGAGTGACCAATTGTAATGAAACTTGGTGTGTAGGTAGCTTGCATGGAGAGGAAGCTTTGGGTCACTAGGGTCAAGGTCTGTAGGGTCAAGGTCACATTTACTGAAAATAGATTTTTATTTTATATTAGAATTTAAATTGTTTTAAGCAAAAACAAGTTGTTTTTTTTGGGGGGAGTGAAGGTCTCTAGGGTCAAGGTCATTTTTATTTATTTTTAGGTTTGTGATTGTTTTAAGTAAGAAAAAAAGATTTGGGTCAAAGTCACTAGGGTAAAGGTCAAGGTCACTGTTACTTAAAATATTTTTTAAAAAGTGTTTATATTGTTTTAAGCAACAAAAAATGGGAGGGGGGCTTGGTCAAGGTCAGTGTTACTCAAAACAGATTTTTATTTATTTTAGTTTTTAAATTGTTTTAAGCAAAAAAAAATTTTTTTCAGGTCAAGGTCACTAGGCTCAAGGTCACTGTTACAAGAAATATATATATTTTGTTAGTTTTTAAACTATAGCAAACAAAATTTTGGGGGTCAGGGTCAGCAGGGTCAAGGTTGAGGTCAATTTTCAATTTTTAAATTGTTAAAGCAAATAAAAATATTTCTTTGCAGTGGGGGAAGTCAAGGTGACTGCTATTTTTTTATTCTACAATTTCTACAGGTGCTGTTTAAACCTACTTTGGCGGCATTGCCGCGTCTTCTTGTTCATATTTGAATAAATGTCAGGGATCGGCCGAGGGGGCAACTAGGGCGAAGATGTCGCTCTGACATGTCCCACTTTGCCTATACTGCAGAACAAAGCGAAATCAAAGTCGCCGCCGAAATTCCGATGACGTATTTTGACCTTTGACTCAATTAACTGTCTGGCGAGTAGTCAGCATAGAAAATATATACGAACTTGAATAAACAACACTTCAAACGAATCAATAATCATTCTGCCCTAAATACATGATATTTGTTGCACCTGCCAAATTTTTGACACCTCCCGTGTATTCAAAATACCAAACCAAAATACACATGATACTTGCCACTTCAGTTTTTGTACACTGTTAGCAGTTAAAATTAACATTTAGATGATGTTGAGTGAAGAAATTATTAAAACCTTTGGCTTATTTAAATTTTTTAACCAAAGAAAACAACTACGAAATAACGAATCTGTACCGATTTTCGGATAATCAAAATTTCGGACGTTATCAATTGTGAAATAGATTTAATTAAAAATGATTATACATTTAACAAATGTTTTTAAAATATGAAATATTGACTATATTGTTAACAAAATTACAACCGCAGAATTTGGCATCTGCACTGATTTCCGGATAGACGAAATTTCGGACAAATTAAATATAAAGAACATTTAATCAAAATTAATAAATGCTAAAACAACAACAAAAAATCTTTGGTATATTTCAGAAAATTCATGATAGAAATGGGATTAAAAGCTATATCATTTGTGAGCAATCTAGATGCCTCATTTTACAACAATCCATCATGAAAGTTAATCTGTAAAATTAATGCAGATGTGTCTCACTTCTCTCTGTTCCTGAAAACTTCTCCCTATTTTTCCAAGAGGGAGAAGTCACTTCTCCCTAAAATCTGAGTCTGGGCCGATCCCTGAATGTGAATAATTGAGTAGAAGTAGAAGAATTTAAACTTCATCGTTTCATCATGAAAAGGTTCTTAGCTAACTTGGATGGTGGCAGCAAAACTGGGCAGTGTTTTTGCCAAAACTTGATAAGCTCAGTTTATACAGCAAAATCTTGGATTATGCTTTGCCCAATTCAGCCTCAAAAATGACTTCCCAACAGCTTTAAACAGAGTTAAAAAGTGGTGAAGTGTGACCATAGCCTACAGTAGCCAGGTGAGTGATATAGGGCCCTCTTGTTAAACTACAGCACTGAAATTTGAACTGTGGATAGTTATACCCCCAAAACGAAGTTTAGGGGGGTATATAGGAGTCACCCGGTGGTCGGTTGTTCGGGCGGGCGGTCGGCCGGGCGGTCTGTTGCATTTTCCTTGTCCGGAGCATAACTTGAAAACTACTAGTTGGAATTCAACACACAACTTCATACAGTGGTCAAGCACATTGAGAGGAAGTGCAGTGCACAAGAACTATAACTCCATCTTGACTAATTACAGAGTTATTGCCCTTTGTTACTTTTCCTTGTCCGGAGCATAACTTGAAAACTACTGGTTAGAATTCAATACAATTTCATACAATGGTCAAGCACTATGAGAGGAAGTACAGTGTGCTAGAACCATAACTCTTTCTTGACTCATTACAGAGTTATTGCCCTTTGTTACTTTCCTTGTCTGGAGCATAATTCGAAAACTACTAGTTGGAATTCCAATACAATTTCATACAATGGTCAAGCACATTGAGAGGAAGTGCAGTGGACAAGAACCATAACTCCATCTTGACTCATTACAGAGTTATTGCCCTTTGTTACTTTTCATCGTCCGGAGCATAACTTGAAAACTACTGGTTGGAATTCAATACAATTTCATACAATGGTCAAGCACAATGAGAAGAAGTACAGTGTACAGGAACCATAACTCTCTTGACTCATTACAGAGTTATTGCCCTTTGTTACTTTCCTTGTCTGGAGCATAACTTGAAAAATTCAAGTTGGAATTCAATACTTCATACAGTGGTCAAGCACAATGAGAGGAAGTGCAGTGCAAAAGAACAATAACTCTATCTTGACTCATTTTAGAGTTACTGCCCTTTGTTACTTGTACTTGTCTGGAGCATGATTCGAAAACTATTGGTTGGAATTCAATACGACTTCATACAATGGTCAAGCACATTGAGAGGAAGTGCAGTGTACAAGAACCATAACTCTATCTTGACAAATTACAGAGTTATTGCTAAGAACAATATCTCTTTTTAGTTTGTTTGCAAGGTATTATGTTACTACGAACTTCTTCAGTTTATAAAGCAGTCTTTTGGGGGTATTAATCACATTTAGTGATAGCTCTAGTTTTACATGCAGATGACCCCTTTCAATTTTGAGGTCAGTAGATCAGGGGTCAAGGTCACATTGACCTTTAGCAGAAAAAGCTTGCAGGATCAATAACTAGCTAATGCATTATCCTACTGTGCTCAAGTTTGTAGTTAAGTTTGTTGTGACCAGTAAGTGATTCCTGTTGATTTTTAGGTCAACATGTCAAGGTCACAGTGACCTTCAGGAGAAAAAAATTGTCTGTCAAAAACTAGAGAATGCATTGTCCTCTAGTCTAACTTTAAAGGGAGGTTGGTCATGACCAGTAGATGATTCCACTGTGCTCCTCAGCAGAAAAGACTTGTCAGCTCAATATCTTGAAAATGCATTGATGTAGTGTTGTAGGTTGGTTATGACCAGTAGTTGACCCCTATTGATTTTTAACTCAGCCAACACAGTTGGCTTATTGGCTGCTGTCAGGGCTGCATACATGTTTCACAATTCAAAAACATCTCTTGTTGTTGTAGGTGTTGGTGCCACTGAAAGGAGATCCTTTAGAAGAGAGAAACACAAACACAGAGGCCTACAGATATGCATCTGAAGACCATAAACAAATTGTTGAGGTATTTATAGTTTTATTTTTTTATTTATATTTGTTTTAGTTCAATTATGAAAAAAGCTCTGTAGCTTATTTAATCGCTCTCAAACACTCATTCCAGATGTCGTCACGCTCACAATCTCTGCTACCCATTTACAGCTGGGTAGACTGAGGCAAGTGTGGTATCAGTGTCTTTGCCCAAGGACACACCTCGTGCTCCGTCTTGGATTCTAATCCAGGACCTCCCGTTCCAGAGGCGAATGCCCTAACCACTGAGCTACCGAGGCCCACACTGGAGAGTAGGTGGCTGGCTATACATCAGTCAATTATTATACCCCCAAAACGAAGTTTAGGGGGGTATATAGGAGTCACCCGGTGGTTGGTCGGTCGGTCGGTCGGTCGGTCGGTCGGTCGGGCGGTCTGTTGCATTTTCCTTGTCCGAGCATAACTTGAAAACTACTTGTTGGAATTCAATACAACTTCATACAATGGTCAAGCACATTGAGAGGAAGTGCAGTGCACAAGAACTATAACTCCATCTTGACTAATAACAGAGTTATTGCCCTTTATTAGTTTTCCTTGTCCGGAGCATAACTTGAAAACTACTGGTTGGAATTCAATACAACTTCATACAATGGTCAAGCACATTGAGAGGAAGTGCAGTGCACAAGAACTATAACTCCATCTTGACTAATTACAGAGTTATTGCCCTTTGTTACTTTTCCTTGTCCGAGTATAACTTGAAAACTACTGGTTGGAATTCAATACAACTTCATACAATGGTCAAGCACATTTGAGAGGAAGTGCAGGCAGAAGAACCATAACTCCATCTTGACTAATTACAGAGTTATTGCCCTTTGTTGCTTTTCCTTGTCCGGAGCATAACTTGAAAACTACTGGTTGGAATTCAATACAATTTCATACAATGATCAAGCACAATGAGAGGAAGGCAGTGTACAAGAACCATAACTCTATCTAGAGTATTTTCAGAGTTATTGCCCTTTGTTATTTTTTCTTCTCCAGAGCATTACTTGAAAACTAATGGTTGGAATCAATATAACCTCATACAATGGTCAAGTACATTGAGAGGAAGTGCAGTGCACAAGAACCATAACTCCATCTTGACTCATTACAGAGTTATTGCCCTTTGTTACTTTTCCTTGTCCGCAGCATAATTGAAAAGTACTAGTTGGAATTCAAAACAACTTCATACAATGGTCAAGCACAATGAGAGGAAGTGCAGTGCACAGGAACCATAACTCAATCTTGACTCATTACAGAGTTATTGCCCTTTGTTACTTTTCCTTGTCCGGAGCATTATTCGAAAACTTCTGGTTTGAATTCAAACAACTTCATAAAATGGTCAAGCACATTGAGAGGAAGTGCAGTGCGAAAGAACAATAACTCTATCTTGACTCATTTCAGAGTTATTGCCCTTTGTTACTTTTACTTGTCCGGAGCATTATTCGAAAACTATTGGTTGGAATTCAATACAACTTCATACAATGGTCAAGCACAATGAGAGGAAGTGCAGTGTACAAGAACCATAACTCCATCTTGACAAATTACAGAGTTATTGCCAAGAACAATATCTCTTTTTAGTTTTTTTGCAAGGTATTCTGTTACTACGAACTTTCTCAGTTTATAAAGCAGTCTTTTGGGGGTATTAATCACATTTAGTGATAGCTCTAGTTTAAGTAGCACAGAAACAACTCAAATTCATGCTTGTACAGCCATACAGTGACAGTTGGCTTAAGGTGTGGAGAGGCTCAGGGACTATAGGTGTGTGCTCATACATCGGTCTGTCCTTCAGCAATTTTGTTTTCAGTCTGATCTTCCACATGCATCTACTGATTTTGATATAATTTCACACAATTTTAACCCATACTACAAGGGTATGACTGTAATGCAGAACAACCAGCCTCCTACACCCATGGTCAAGGTCACACTTGAGGCTTAAATACTACTGAATGCAATTTTGTTTCCAGTCTGTAATGTGGTGTGTCATTCAGAAGACCCAGCTGCCTACTCCCTAGGTCAGAGTTAGGGCTCAAGCTCAAAAAAATGTGATGTATCGATATTTCCTGTCCTCTTGTACATGCATGGACTGTAGTCCCACAGTTATTACCTGTAACATAAGGATGTGTCACAAACAACACCCAACCACCTACTCTCAAGGTCAAGGTCACACTTAGGCCTTATATCTTGGTTTTATATAGCAGTATCAATACAGTAGGACCTTTAAACCCAGAACTCCCCTGAAAACCAAGGATAGCCGATTTGCATCATCTACTATATCACTGCAGGTGATGAACTCTAAGTGCCTGTTTGATTGACTGCAGTTATACATGTGGTCCAGAAGTGAGTTCCTTTTTCCTCAAAACACATGTGTGACTTTATTGTTGATAAGCCCTAGTCTGACCTAACAGGGATAGGATAGAGATCGCTGTGATGTCACAGTTGACAGTTGTGTTTACAATGCTTGTGTATCAGAAAGGAATTTTTGAATTTTTATACCCCCGAAACGAAATTTGGGGGGGTATATAGGAGTCACCCGGTGGTTGGTTGGTTGGTCGGTCGGTCGGTCGGTCGGTCGGTCGGTCGGTCGGTCAGGCGGTCTGTTGCATTTTTCTTGTCCGGAGCATAACTTGAAAACTACTAGTTGGAATTCAGTACAACTTCATGCAATGGTCTAGCACATTGAGAGGAAGTGCAGTGCACAGGAACCATAACTCCATCTTGACTCATTACAGAGTTATTGCCCTTTGTTACTTTTTCTTGTCCGGAGCATAACTTGAAAACTACTGGTTGGAATTCAATACAATCTCATACAATGGTCAAGAACATTGAGAGGAAGTGCAGTGCACAAGAACCATAACCCTATCTTGACTCATTACAGAGTTATTATACCCCCAAAACGAAGTTTAGGGGGGTATATAGGAGTCACCCGGTGGTCGGTCGGTCGGTCGGTCGGTCGGTCGGGCGGTCTGTTGCATTTTCCTTGTCCGGAGCATAACTTGAAAACTACTTGTTGGAATTCAATACAACTTCATACAATGATCAAGCACATTGAGAGGAAGTGCAGTGCACAAGAACTATAACTCCATCTTGACTAATTACAGAGTTATTGCCCTTTGTTACTTTTCCTTGTCCGGAGCATAACTTGAAAACTACTGGTTGGAATTCAATACAACTTCATACAATGGTCAAGAACATTGAGAGGAAGTGCAGTGCAGAAGAACCATAACTCCATCTTGACTAATTACAGAGTTATTGCCCTTTGTTGCTTTTCCTTGTCCGGAGCATAACTTGAAAACTATTGGTTGGAATTCAATACAATTTCATACAATGATGAAGCACAGTGAGAGGAAGTGCAGTGTACAAGAACCATAACTCTATTCAGAGTATTTTCAGAGTTATTGCCCTTTGTTATTTTTTCTTCTCCAGAGCATTACTTGAAAACTACTGGTTGGAATTCAATATAACCTCATACAATGGTCAAGTACATTGAGAGGAAGTGCAGTGCACAAGAACCATAACTCCATCTTGACTCATTACAGAGTTATTGCCCTTTGTTACTTTTCCTTGTCCGCAGCATAATTCGAAAAGTACTAGTTGGAATTCAAAACAACTTCATACAATAGTCAAGCACAATGAGAGGAAGTGCAGTGCACAGGAACCATAACTCAATCTTGACTCATTACAGAGTTATTGCCCTTTGTTACTTTTCCTTGTCCGGAGCATTATTCGAAAACTTCTGGTTGGAATTCAATACAACTTCATAAAATGGTCAAGCACATTGAGAGGAAGTGCAGTGCAAAAGAACAATAACTCTATCTTGACTCATTTCAGAGTTATTGCCCTTTGTTACTTTTACTTGTCCGGAGCATTATTCGAAAACTATTGGTTGGAATTCAATACAACTTCATACAATGGTCAAGCACAATGAAAGGAAATGCAGTGTACAAGAACCATAACTCCATCTTGACAAATTACAGAGTTATTGCCAAGAACAATATCTCTTTTTAGTTTGTTTGCAAGGTATTCTGTTACTACGAACTTTCTCAGTTTATAAAGCAGTCTTTTGGGGGTATTAATCACATTTAGTGATAGCTCTAGTTGCCCTTTGTTACTTTTCCTTGTCCCAAGCATAACTTGAAAACTACTGGTTGGAATTCAATACAACTTCATACAATGGTCAAGTACATTAAGAGGAAGTGCAGTGCACAGGAACCATAACTTTTTCTTGACTCTTTACAGAGTTATTGCCCTTTGTTACTTTTCCTTGTCTGGAGCATTACTTGAAAACTACTGGTTGGAATTCAATACAACTTCATACAATGGTCTAGCACAATGAGAGGAAGTGCAGTGTACAAGAACCATAACGCTTTCTTGAGTAATTACAGAGTTATTGCCTGAGAGTTATTGCCCTTTGTTACTTTTCCTTGTCCGGAGCATAACTTGAAAACTACTAGTTGGAATTCAATTTAACTTGCAGTGCACAGGAACCATAAGTCTATCTTGACTCATTACAGAGTTATTGCCCAATTTTTACTTTTCCTTGTCGCAGAACATAATTTGAAAACTACTAGTTGGAATGCAATACAACTTCATACAATAGTCCAGCACAATTAGAGGAAGTGCAGTGTACAAGAACCATAACTCTATCTTGACTAATTACAGAGTTATTGCCAAGAACAATATCTCTATTTTAGTTTTTTTTTTGCAAGGTGTTCTGTTTCTACGAACTTCCTCAGTTTATAAAGCAATCTTTCTGGGGTATTAATCACATTTAGTGATAGGTCTAGTTAACTATGTTTACACTCTATCACTAATTCTAACCATATTTACAGAGAATGTGCATGACCATAAGACCTCGGATGAGTTCGATTATGGACTTGATTTGATCAGTACTTCTTGAATTATGGCCCCTTATTTAACAAAAATGCAATATTTAAACGCCCGAAACAAAGATTTGGGGGGTATATAGGAGTCACCCGGTGATTGGTCGGTCGGTCAGTTGGGAGGGCGGGCGGCCAGTCAGGCGGTCTGTTGCATTTTCCTTGTCCAGAGCATAACTTGAAAACTACTTGTTGGAAATCAATACAACTTCATACAATGGTCAAGCACATTGAGGGGAAGTGCAGTGCACATGAACCATAACTCCATCCTAACTCATTACAGAGTTATTGCCCTTTGTTACTTTTCCTTGTCCGGAGCATAACTTAATCAAAGCGTTGTGAGCGCTGAAGGCCAGGGGGCTATAGATTAACTTCCCTAAAAACAACTTTTGACCTTCGTGATTTATGCTGAACCTTACCTAAAGCGTGGGTCGAAATGTGCATAGGGCGAAATTTAGTATATGGCACAGAATGAATGATTCACAAATATATGGGTGGCAGGGAAGTTTGTTTTATTATAAAACGTACGTTAAATGAAAAATAATCACATGATCAATAATATTAATTGTTTGAAAGAACAATGAAAATAATTCAATCTGCGCTTTGTTCAACTTCATGCGATATCTGATGATGTGGATCGAAAATTATTGTGTACCAAGGACAAGACCTTGAATAGAAATAAACAAAGCAATACCATCAATGAAATATAAATACAGTACTGTACAATGTGTATAACAGGGAAAACCAAAAATGATTCAATAAAACTACAAACTCTATTATCGAAATCCGTACGTTTCTGTAAATTTCCGTAAATATCCGTTCTTTTCCGTGATATGCATATGATTATCTTCCGTAATCAGCTAACAGCGCAGTAATGTCTAAAACAGAAAAAATTGTGTAATGCAGCCCGTAAGCTATAGACCTTTCTGCAATCATTTGAAGTTGTATGTATTGTTTTTATTTGTAATATATTCTTATCGTATGCGACATTCAAACAAAAGATTGATCTGGTCTGTCTTGCACTACTTTCCCAAAGCGCATGTTTACAGTTGTTATTTGCACATAGCACAGTTAAATTGTCAGCAGTGTTTATAATGTGGTATGCTAACTTAGGCCTAGGGGACTTTCAGTCCCCAGGCCAAAAACTACTCTTGGGAATTCAATACAACTTTATACAATCGTCTAGCACAATAAGAGGAAGTGCAGTGTACAGGAACCACAACTCTATCTTGAGTCATTACAGAGTTATTGCCCTTTGTTACATTTCCTTGTCCAGAGCATAACTTGAAAACTACTGGTTGGAACTCAATTTAACTTCAAACAATGGTCAAGTACATGGAGAGGAAGTGCAGTGCACAGGAACCATAACTCTTTCTATAGTAATTACAGAGTTATCGCCCAATTTTTTCCTTTCCTTGTCGCAGAGCATAACTTGAAAACTACTGGTTGGAATGCAATACAACTTCATACAATGGTCCAGCACAATTAGAAGAAGTGCAGTGTACATGAACCATAACTCTGTCTTGTCTAATTACAGAGTTATTGCCTATTTTAGTTTTTTTTGCAAGGTATTCTGTTACGATGAACTTCCTCAGTTTATAAAGCAGTCTTTCTGGGGTATTAATCACATTTAGTGATAGCTCTAGTTAACTATGTTTACACTCTAGGAATTGCTTCACTAATTCTAACCATATTTACAGAGAAAGTGTATGACCATAAGATCTCAGATGAGTTCAATTATGGGCTTGATCAGATTAGTTCTTCCAGAGTTATGCCCCTTGATTTAACAAAAATTGCAATATTTAAGTATGTTTACAGTACTCCAGCACCTTCATTTCTTCTATAATCTTATTGATATTCACAGAGAATGTGTATGACCATAAGATCTTGAATGAGCTCAATTAATGGGTTGAATGGATTAGTTCTTCCAGAGTTATGGCCCTTGATTTAACAAAAATTGAAATATATAACTGTGTTTACACCTTCATTTCTTCACTAATCCTAATCATATTTACAGAGAATTTGTATAACAGTAAGATCTTGGATGAGTTCAATTATGGGCTTGATCTGATTAGTTTTTCCAAAGTTATGGCCCTTGAGTTAACAAAAAATGCAATACATGTATTTAACAGTGTTTACACTCTAGCACCTTAATTTCTTCACTAATTCTAATCAGTGTTGATTAAACTTGGCAGGGATGTTCCTTGCATGAAGCTCTACCAAAATTGTTCAAAGAATTCCATTCCATGTAGATTCTGGTTCCCATGGCAACAAATAGGAAAAACGTTAAAAATCTTCTCTGAAACCACTTGATTTTACATAGGCTTATATAGGAAAAACTTTAAAAATCTTCTCTGATACCGCAAGGCCTAGAGCTAAGATATTTGGCATGTAGCATAAATATTGTCTACAGAGTCAGAATTTACCACAACCGCCGGATTAAAATAAACCCCTCCAGGGTGTCACTTGTTTTTCTAATGGCTTATGTAGGAAGAATTTAATAACTCTTCTTCTCTGAAACCACAAGGCCTAGAGCTTAGATATTTAGCATGTGGTATAAGCTGGTGACTTTCTACCAAGATTGTTCAAATCATGACCCCTGCAGGTCAAAATTGACCCTGCCCAAGGGTGTCTTGATTTTACATAGCCTTATATAGAGGAAAATCCTGAGCCAAAGGTTAAAATTGACCCTTTTTGCTATTGATGATGTTTTGTTGTAGCCAGGTGAGCAATATAACGCGGTCGGTAGGGCTTGGGATCTTGGCCCGGGGGGGAAAAAAAAAAATTTTTTTTAAAAAAAAATTTTTTTTTAAAAAAAAAAAAATTGAAAAGAAATAAACACATGGCAGGTAGTAGTCTTTCACTTGAAATATGATCTATATAAGTAATACAGGGCAAAAACAATTAGTTTATTGGTTTTTTTCAAGGCTCCGTTATTCACAAGCTACCCTTTTTTTAAACAAAACTAAAGGTGTGAATAAAATGTTGCGCTTGATCTTTGATTGCAGGCTTACCTGAACTTAAATAAATCAATTACAAAACTGTAGTTGTTTTAACAAAAAAGACTTTCACTTTAGCCATGATTTTCGGAAAACCTGGATGACTTGTTTCAAAAGAAAAATTTTTGGTAAAATTTTTCTTTTATACATTTAATTTGTGTTAATTAACAAATTTATTTTAATAGAATCATTATTTTACAATTTCATTTCATAAAACATGAAGCGCTAAAGGGGGGGGGTTTTTTTTTTTTTTTTTTTGGGGGGTGGTTTTTTTTTTTTTTTTTTTTTTTTAAAAAAAAGGGGGGGATGATAAACCATATTATAAAAAAAATTTTTTTTATAAGGGGTTTTGACCGTTTGGACCCCACAACCGCGTTATAACGAGGTCGCAGTGTATCAGTTTTTTTTGTGAACAGTACGGATCTTTTGTACATTTTCAGTTGTCTGTACTAAATGACAATGAAAAAAGACCATTTTTTCACTGATTTTTGCATTTTGTAAGGTTTCAACTCCTGTAGAAATTTTGTGTTGGAGTAAATTTCCCAATTTTTGTAACCAATTTGTATGACCATTTAGTTAGAAACACAATAGGAGGAAGTTAGGCCAGTATGTAGTCGTATAGATTTGAAACAACTCACATTTAATTCGAACCCCACTCAGGAAAGAAGCTACATGAAATTTCTTAGCATGCTGACGATAACAGATAGAGCAAAAAAAGTTTTCTTTTAATACATTCTAATTCAGTTCACTTCTGTTTTTCAGATACAAGTATTTTCAGATTATCTAATGATTTAACATCACATTTATGAAATGGTTGCCATGGCAACATTACAAATAAAGTAAAAATCATGATTAAATAGCAAAATGGTGTTGAATTTCTACTGATATTTATGTATATAACAAAAAACTTAATCTTCAAAGTATACTAGAAAATATTAAGTAGGAAGAAGAGGGATATATTGGTTTGCAGATTTCGATTGGTATGTAGGTGGTACATTATGTCTACCAGCTGGTTTCCGGATCACTGCGGATGAACGACCACTGGATATTGCTCAAAATTGAGCACAGATAATTAGTTTTCGCGAGGAACGTGTTGCAACTGGGGTAAGTTTCAACCTGATTTTCACTCTGATCCATATTATTTTGTGTTTATTTGTGTGTCTTTAGAAACTTTAATGACTATCCAAGCTAAATGTTTTATCGAGTTGCAACAGATAAACGTTGAAATGTTGAAAAGATCCAAAAAAGTTTGCGTGCTCACTCGAAAAATATTGACCGTTGGAAAATTCTGCCGTTACATTTGGGAAATCATGAATACGTGAATAATCTGAATAGGGCTTTTCATTTACCCAAAGACAATATATCAATTTTACAAATTTCATCCATTTTGATGAAAATATAATGAAGATACAAGTCCTAAAACATTTCATTTACTGTACTGAGTATTGACGAAATGAGCGAATCACTGTACTGAGTATTGCATCAAGTTATGAGTAAAAATAAAATACTTGAAACGGCAAATGTATTTATTTGTTATTAGTTAAAGATGTAGAATCAGGGAGTGTGTTTCTTTGCACAAGTCTTATCAAACATTAATAATTTATACCGTGTAGGTCAAGGTTCACACAGGCCTTGAAAAGTACTTGAATTTGATGCCAAGTCCTTGAAAAGTACTTGATTTCTGTGCTGGGAAAAAGTCCTTGAAAAGTACTTGAATTTGAAATTAAACAAATGAATTTCATTAAAAGGTCATTGAATTGGTTTGTTCCGCGTAAAAAACGGCCAAAATAATAGAGCAAGTGCAACAATTATCGGCATGTTTCAATTATCGGCACTTCTTTGTGTATTAATTTATTCTATTTAAATTGTAACGTCATATGCAATGTTTACGTCACAGTTTCTGAGAAAATATTCAGGAAGAACCATTTTTTTCCTTGTGGAGGTTTTTTTCATGCTGCATACTTGACAGAGTATGTAAAACTCATTAGTGTCACATTGTTCTGTTGTTAATTTTGCTTGCTTATGTCATAGGATAACAGACGGTGTCATTATAACTTTTTTTGTCATGAAACTGAAAAATCACAATTTTGTCACATACAAACCTATCCGGCCTTGAAAACAATCAGCTACAGGTATAAGACTACAAAATTAGAGTAGTTGTTCCCCTTTGCATACAACGGTGGTGCCGATAACTGTAACACAAATTTAATGTGTTACAGTTATCAGCACTTAAAGCAATTAACAAAAGTAAAAGATTTATTTATATCTTGGGAGAATGAGTCCACCATCCAGTTAGAGATGCAACTGAAATTTTAGACCTAGTAGTTACAGAAAAAAATAACTGAAATATATATTCATGAAAACATGTATGTCCAACCTAAGCTGTATGACTTGTTACGACTTCTAATTAGAAGACTTGAATTTAGTGATGCCGTTCTTACTTTGATATATTCTATTCAGTACAGTCATCGCAATAGGCAAAGACATTGGTTTTTAATTATCATTTTTGTTTTAAAATGATTTGGTTTTTAATTGTTTCGCTTTATCTTTCTGATGAAACAAATTTATACATTTGTTGAATATATACGTATTTGAAAATGTCAAAATGCTGAACAATCAGATTATAATGCATTATTGTTAATTCACTCAAATTTGACATCTATTCACTTAATAATTAAATGGCGCAATTACAGATAGCAAACAGTTTGGATATGCAAGCAATTTCAACACTGACTAAGTTAATTGTCTTATCCTTAACGACATGCCATACTATTCACACCTGGATTAAATTGACATTATGCACTTTTTTTTTCAAGAAAAAATCCAGCTGAAATAGGTGTGTGTAAAAAGGGTAGAGGAAATAATAGCTTTTAACCCAATACACCAAACTATTCCTGCTACCAGTACGAAATAATAACTTTCCAAATATTACTTTACCTATTTTGACTGGGAGAGTCAATTAAAAAAAACCCAACTGAGTTGCTTCCCTTCCACTGCAGAAATCTCTCTACCAACAACTACAACAACACAAGGGAGATCACTGTGAAGGAAGGACTATCATTTTATTTGTCCAATTTTTTATGCCCCCGAAGGGTGGCATATTAAAATTGCACCGTCCGTCTGTCAGTCCGTCTGTCCGTCTGTCTGTCTGTCCGTACATGCCCAGTAGACATTATGAGGTTAGGGTTTGAGTACAACTTAGCATTGTGAGGTTCTTTGAGTTCATTCCGTCATTATGGGGTTAAAAATGGCATTGTGGGGTTAAATAATTGTATTGTGGGGTTGAAAAAGATCAAAGAAAGATCAAAGGGATACCCCACAAAGTCCGTCTTGTAAGTATGTCCGTCTGTCCGTCCGTCCGTCTGTGCGTCCCCAGTTACAAATTTGTGTCCGGACTGTAACTCTGTCATGCATTGAAGGATTTTAAAATAACTTGGCACACATGTCTAGCACATCAAGACGACGTGTCTCATGCAAAACCCATGTCCCTAGCTCAAAGGTCAAGGTCACACTTGGAGTATGAAGGTTATGGAATCCTCTATATATGCACACATTCGTGTCCGGACTGTAACTTTGTCATGCATTGAAGGATTTTAAAATAACTTGGCACAAATGTCTAGCACATCAAGACGATGTGTCGCGTGCAGGACCCACGTCCCTTGCTCAAAAGTCAAGGTCATACTTAGAGTTTGAAGGTAATGGATTCCTATATATATGCACACATTCGTGTCCGGACTGTAACTTTGTTATGTATTGAAGGATTTTGAAATAACTTGGCACAAATGTCTAGCACATCAAGACGACGTGTCGCGTGCAAGACCCACGTCCCTAGCTCAAAGGTCAAGGTCATACTTAAAGTTTGAAGGTATTGCCCTTTGTTACTTTTACTTGCCTGAGCATAATTCGAAAACTATTGGTTGGAATTCAGTACAACTTCATACAATGGTCAAGCACATTGAGAGGAAGTGCAGTGTACAAGAACCATAACTCTATCTTGACAAATTAGAGTTATTGCCAAGAACAATATTTCTTTTTAGTTTGTTTGCAAGGTATTCTGTTACTACGAACTTCCTCAGTTTATAAAGCAGTCTTTTGGGGGTTTTAATCACATTTAGTGATAGCTCTAGTTCTAACCCAATTGCATGACGATCCAATGATAAATGCATACACAAGGTTTTCCTATGATTTGACCCTGTAACCTAGTGTTTTTACTCCAGGTGACCCGTATTTGAAGTTGACCTAGTTTTCAACAAGACAACCAAGTCCATAAAGATCCAATGAAAAATGCAACATCTTTTGCATACACAAGGTTTTTACATGATTTTACCCTGTGATCTAGTTTTGCAAACCAGATGACCCATATTCAATCTCGATCTAGATCACATTATGGCAGTCAGTCTGACCAGGTTACATGAAGATGCAGTGAAAAATACAGCCTCTATCGCATACACAAGGTTAAATGTGCACAGACAACAGACATACAGACAGACAGAGACAGACAGACAGACGACGGACATTAGTCAATGACAGAACTCACCTTTGGCATTTTGTGCTCAGATAAGCTAACAAGAGGGCCATGATGGCCCTATATCGCTCACCTGCCAACCATTTGCTATAATAAAAGGGGTCATGATTCTAACATCATTCGTAGAGGTCCACTACCGAATGCTAAGTAACATTTCAAATATCTTTTATCTGCCTGTCGACCTTGTATTTTTAAAAAAAAGTTTTCCCTATATAAGCCGATGTCCTTTCCCCCTCTCCCGAGAAGGGTTAAATAAGGGGTCATGATTGGTAAAGGTCCACTAGACAATGCTACATGCTAAATAACTCAGCTCTAGGCCTTGTGGTTTCAGAGAAGAAGATTTTTAAAGTTTTTCCTATATGAGCCTATGTAAAATCAAGTGACCCCCGTGCAGGGTCAGTTTTGCGATGGGGGTCATAATTTGAACAATCTTGGTAGAGGTGCACTAGCCAATGCTACATGCCAAATATCTAAGCTCTAGGCCTTGTGGTTTCGGAGAAGATTTTTAAAGTTTTTCCTAGCAACCCGAGTTCTGCATGGAATGGAATTCTTTGGACAACTTTGATAGAACTCTGTGCAAGGAACATCCCTGCAAAGTTTCATCAATATTGGCCCAGTGGTTTTAGAGGAGATGTTGTTTGACGGACGGATGTACGACGGACCCTGGACAGAAAGCGATCCTAATAGCTCACTCTGGCACTGTGTGCCAGGTGAGCTAATAAAACGCTTAAGAAAGCAGCATAATATTTCGATTACTCATTTTTAGTGCACAATATTCAGTACACATTAGTATCAATACTCCAGTACACCAACAAGCAAAATAAACAATACCCAGTACACTAACTCGAATTATATTTTTATCAATATTTTGGCCCAGAAATAACGTATGTTGATAACATTTTGAACACTTATGCCAGGAACTTGCGCAAATAAATCACTCAATTCAGGTTATTCACATCTAAGCACATTTGCGAACTAAAACGGTAAACGGTAAGAACGGCCGAACTTTTCAAGTGAGCAGACCATCTTTTTTGTGGTATTTTAACATATTAACCTACATCTTTAACAGCTCGGGAATACACTGGACTTGGATAGTCATTGAAGTATTAAATAACACACAAATAAACACTAAATAATATGTATCAGAGTAAAAATCGGATTTTAACTTACCCCAATTGTAACATGTTCCTCGCGAAAACTAATTACCTGTGCTCAATTTAGAGCCAATATCCGGTGGTCATTCATCCGCAGTGCAGATGATAACTCAAGAGTGCTTGGGCCTATGATCTTGAAACTTGTTATGGAGGTTGGTCGCAATCAGCATGACTGTCCATCAAAAAACTTAATGCTGGCTATAACTTTGCCATTTCAAACTTTGGAATTATTGTATTGCTTATGTCAAAAGGGTCATGATGCCGCCACATTTTGTAGGTCAGCGTCATATTTGACAGAGTTATGCCCCTTTTTGTACTATTACATTATAGTTTTTGCTATAACTTTGCCATTTCTTCAAATTTCTTCATCAAACTTTCAAATTGCATTGCTTATGACAAAAAGGTTGTGATGCCCCCCAAATTTTGTAGGTCAAGGTCATATTTGACAATTTGGGTAGGTCAGGGTCATATTTGACAGAGTTACGCCCCTTTGTGTTTTGAAAATCTTTTGATTTTGGCTATAACTGCTATTTCTTAAAATTTCTTCATCAAACTTTCAAATTGTATTGCTTATGACAAAAGGGTCATGATGTTGCCAAATTTTGTAAGTCAAGGTCATTTCTGACAGAGTTATGGAGTTATGCTCCTTTTGCACGTAGATTTTAGCTATAATTTTGCCATTTCTTAAGATTTCTTCATCAAACTTTCAAATTGTATTGCTTATGAGAAAAGGGACGCCAAATTTTGTAGGTAAAATCTCATGCTGTGTGAAGCCAACTGCTGACCACTTGATAAGATTTAAACTGCCCTGTGCTTAGATTCATCAGTAGCCCGGTTACCAGGCCCTGAAATATCCCTTTTACTAATAATTAATATTTGACTGTTTTGTTCTAGAGCCAGTTTACTATCTGGGGCTGATTTCAGGATAAAACTGCAAAGTGTACAAAGCAAAAATCGTATAAAATAGAGTGGAAAAAGTGCATGAAATACAGTATATAGAATAAACATAAATTTCATTAGCTCCTCTGATTTTTGAAAAAAATGACAAGCTATTGTCGTCACTTGATTGTTGTCGTCGTTGGCGTTTAGTAACTTACATGAAAACTATCAAAGCTATCACTTTGAAACTTGGGAAAGTTGTTCATCTTATACCCTTCTTCACATTGTATCCTAAAGATGCTGAGTCTGACCTGTTTTTATACCCCCGAAACGAAGTTTAGCGGGGTATATAGGAGTCACCCGGTGGTTGGTTGGTTGGTCGGTAGGGTGGGTGGGCGGTCCGTCCGTTGCATTTTCCTTGTCTGGAGCATAACTTGAAAACTGCTAGTTGGAATTCAATACAACTTCATACAATAGTCAAGCACATTGAGAGGAAGTGCAGTGCACAAGAACTATAACTCCATCTTGACTAATTACAGAGTTATTGCCCTTTGTTACTTTTCCTTGTCCGGAGCATAACTTGAAAACTACTGGTTAGAATTCAATACAATTTCATACAATGGTCAAGCACTATGAGAGGAAGTACAGTGTGCAGGAACCATAACTCTTTCTTGACTCATTACAGAGTTATTGCCCTTTGTTACTTTCCTTGTCTGGAGCATAATTCGAAAACTACTAGTTGGAATTCCAATACAATTTCATACAATGGTCAAGCACATTGAGAGGAAGTGCAGTGGACAAGAACCATAACTCCATCTTGACTCATTACAGAGTTATTGCCCTTTGTTACTTTTCATTGTCCGGAGCATAACTTGAAAACTACTGGTTAGAATTCAATACAATTTCATACAATGGTCAAGCACAATGAGAGGAAGTACAGTGTACAGGAACCATAACTCTTGACTCATTACAGAGTTATTGCCCTTTGTTACTTTCCTTGTCTGGAGCATAACTTGAGAAATACTGGTTGGAATTCAATACAACTTCATACAGTGGTCAAGCACAATGAGAGGAAGTGCAGTGTACAAGAACCATAACTCTATCTTGACAAATTACAGAGTTATTGCCAAGAACAATATCTCTTTTTTAGTTTTTTTTGCAAAGTATTCTGTTACTACGAACTTCCTCAGTTATTAAGGTAGTGCAACTGTAATGGACACCTTTCCAAATCTAATTTGACATATTATTTTCATTATCTATATCATGTCACTGATTTATTTGCAAAATTTCAGGTAGGCTTACCATCATTAAAAAAAAAATATTTGAATTTTTCCTTTAAGACCCCATATTCCGCTTTCTCTACAAATAATTTGACTCCAAGGGTAGATTAAAGTTCTATAATTCTTTCACATTTGTAAAATTCTGTAACAATTTTGGTGTCTATAAAACAAGTAATAGTGACAGAATTATAAATCAGACATTATAAGACATTCTTGTAAACCAACAATCTACAATTGCCAATTATCCATGGCAACCCAGCATAAAATGGAAGCGGTCCCAGCTGAGAAAAAAAGAGGTTGTGTAAAATTAAACGAGTCTCAAGTCAATAATATGAATACTCAGTCAGTATTTATTTTTATTAAATAACCTATTTGGAATTAAAAAAACGAACAAAAACACAATTTGCCCGTCTAGTTTTTGAAAAAAATAAGAAAAACTAACGTCTGTGTCAGATATTTCAACCATTTTATTCCAATTATGTCACCCCTAGGGTTTTCATAAGTCCCAAATTTAAGCATTTGTTAAATAATTGCATTATGTGCATAATGTGTAACTATTACAAATGGATACCAGAACAAGTTTTAAACTGCAATAAAACAGTATTATGAAACTACATATATCACTGAAGTTGATTCATACCCCTGCAAGGCCACCTTGACACAAGCAAAATAGAAATTTATATGTAGTTTTCAAAATTCAAGTACATATTATCACATGTTCAGTGATTTCAGAATTTTTTGTGTCTAATTATTATAAACAAATGCCAGAATTATTATTCAGCTAGAATAAAACAATTTTTAGCATGTCAATTTTTCTAAGAAAAAAGAAGGATGTATTGTCACAGGCTTGGCTCATGCGCTTCTGCGTGAGCGTGCAAAAGTTCAATATTGGCCATAACTTTTTAGCTCACCTGGCACAAAGTGCCAGAGTGAGCTATTAGGATCGCATTCCGTCCGGCGTACGTCGTCCGTCCGTCCGTCCACCATTTCCTTCAAATGACATCTCCTCTAAAACCACTGGGCCAATGTTGATGAGACTTTGCAGGGATGTTCCTTGCATGAAGCTCTATCAAAGTTGTTCAAAGAATTCCATTCCATGCAGAACTCTGGTTGCTATGGCAACAAATAGGAAAAACTTTAAAAATCTTCTTCTCTGAAACCACAAGGCCTAGAGCTTAGATATTTGGCATGTAGCATTGTCTAGTGGACCTCTACCAAGATTGTTCAAATTATGACCTCCAGGTCAAAATTGACCCCGTGAGGGTGGGCACTTAGTTTTTGCATAGGCATATATAGGAAAAACTTTAAAAATCTTCTCTGAAAACACAAGGCCTAGAGCTAAGATATTTGGCATGTAGCATTGTCTAGTGGACCTCTACCAAGATTGTTCAAATTATGACCCCCAGGTCAAAATTGACCCCGTGAGGGTGGGCACTTAGTTTTTGCATAGGCATATATAGGAAAAACTTAAAAAATCTTCTTCTCTGAAACCACAAGGCCTAGAGCTAAGATATTTGGCATGTAGCATTGGCTAGTGGACCTCTACCAAGATTGTTCAAATTATGACCCTTGGATCAAAATTGACCCCGCAATGGGGGTCACTTAGTTTTACATAGGCTTATATAGGGAAAACTTTTAAAAAAAATTTTCTGAAACCACAAGGCCTAGAGCTTAGATATTTGGCATGTAGCATTGCCTAGTAGACCTCTTCAAAGTTTGTTCAAATTATGTCCCTGGGGTTAAAATTGACCTTACCCGGGGGGGGGGAATCATTTGTTTTACAAAGGCGTATATAGGAAAACTTATTTGGTATATAACATTATATACCAAACAAGTTTTCCTATATACGCCTTTGTAAAACAAATGATCCCTCCCGGGCAAGGTCAATTTTGACCCCAGGGGCATAATTTGAACAAACTTTGAAGAGGTCTACTAGGCAATGCTACATGCCAAATATCTAAGCTCTAGGCCTTGTGGTTTCAGAGAAAAAACTTTTCCATTCACTTTCATTTCTTCTCCAAGCATGGCTATGTCAGTCACATTGGTTGCATCTTCACTAATTGGAACTGTTAGAGTGATATATGTGTTGAATTGGGCTCCAAACTTCACCTAGACTGCAGCAATCTGTGTTATATGGAATAAGACTCTTCCTTCGTCTGCAAATAACATTGAAATAAACATAATAAACATGTAAATAAATGAATATTCTTTATTTTATCTAAAGCCGGGTACATGTATATGGTGATAAATCGTTAGGCTAATTGACCGTTTGACTTGATAGGTATTCTGTTACTATGAACTTCCTCAGTTTATAAAGCAGTCTTTCGGGGTTATTAATCACATTTAGTGATAGGTCTAGTTTTGGGTAAAAAACATGAATTTTGATGGACTTTGAGAATTAGACATAGCTTCTTCATTTTTTGTTAGATTGACTTCAAATTTTTCTCAAACAATAAATAGATAATGTTCTTCAACATATTAAAAGGGTTTTTGAGTCACGCATTTGGAAGGGGATAGGGGGATATTTTAGTAATTCTGGACTTTGTTAGCTAGTCTGATTTTTTAAGTTTTGCGTTTGGGTCACTTACATGCAAACTATCAAAGCTATCACTTTCAAACTTGGAACTGTTCATTATCAAATGTACAATAGAATAAAATATTTTTACAAGTTACATAACCCTGTAATGTATTTGGCAGGATTATTGCCCCTTCTTAACTTAAAAAGTTTCACACACACAATGTTTTTGTAACAGTCAACATAATGCAACCAAACTTACTGTATAAGAAGTATTTATGAATATCTTTAAAGGTCCCATTGATTGAAAATTTCACCTGTTAATATTTTGTAAGCCATTTGTTAATTAAGTGCATTGAACCAATACAAATTGGGCGATATTTCACCGAAACGCAAATATTACGATCCTCGGCGACTTCCGTAAAATATCGGAAAAGTTCCTGTGTGACGTCACTTGCAGTACTCGAGAAAGATCTGTTACATTTATTATAGTAAACGTGCACACAAAACTCCGTGTAAAAAAAAACGATTAACTTACTATTTATATTATTTTTGTAAATGGGAGGCGCTTGGTGTGTTCTGGGTGGATGCAGCAACAAATGGAGTGAGAGAAATAAGTCTACACCAGTAACCTTGGGACGAATCGCAGTCGCATGAAGTTTGGGCCCTGGAAAGTCATTCTTATAAAACACCCCGGCCCGACTATCAAGCATATATAATACGAATTATATATGTTTTATGGTCGGCCCGGGTTTTTTTATAAAAATAACTTTTCTGGTCCAAACTTCATGTGACTGTATGACGAACGTTTCAAAATTCTAGAGTAGCAACTGCGTGAAACGGTCCAAGCGCTAAAGTCCGCTCAGTCGCTCATGCACGACAAGAAAAGACAGAAAATGTATTTTAAATTCGGCCTTTGTATCTCGATCTATTCAATTTAATTATTTTCTTTAGGAATAAGTTTCTTATAACAAGATTAAGACTTTGTTTGTTACAAACTTTTCCAATCTAGATTTTCCCAAGTGCAACTTTACTTGTATAACTTAAATCATGCCGAATTACATCATATACGAGGATGTTAGGTTGAAACTTTTGTTACAAAATGTATTTTATTTCAGAATATTATGATATTATTTAAGAAACATATTTTTAAGATCTAGTCTTTATAAAAAAAGCTGGCATTTATATTCAAAATCATTTAAAACAATAATGTAGAACAAAGGCCCAATATAGAATCTAACAGTTACCGTATTTCCCCGCCTATAAGGCGATCCGCTTATAAGACGACCCCCCTACTTTGCCATGGAAATTGTGTGGTTTTGAATAGACTCATTTATAAGACGAGGCAATTTTTTTAATGACCCAGTTACTTTATTTTCTTCAAGTTCGTATGATTTCTAAGCTAATAAGTAAATTTTTTAATCGCCGATTTTTTGAGTATTATAAACCAATCTGTGTATTGTCAATTCGGACATTGATTTTTTTTGACACTTGAAAAGATAATTGCGTAAATATGTGCCATTGGCTTATTAATCAATTATGAAAACATATGACAGCTTGTATATAATTATTAAGAGTGCCGAGGATCCCCCAAAGTAGCGACAATTACGTCGTAGTTTAAAGACAAAAAAGGATCGAGATGGCAATAAAGTCAATAAAAAATTATTTTTTCATTCCCATTGTTACAATTTCTTGGGAGTTATCACAAAATGTTTGCAAAAACTAAGCAAACTTTCGTATTTATAATTAAAAGTTGACAAAACAACCGCGCGACGAATTTTACAAAAAAAGTCTTTCGGCCTTTTGTCTAAGCCTCTCGCTCCTTAACAACGACGTAATTGCCGCTAATTTGGGGTATCCTGGGCACTCTTACTAATTATACACAAGCTGCCAGATGTTTTCATAAATTGAGTTGACACGTATTTACCGGACGCAATTATCGTCTCAAAGTGTCAACAAAAATCAATATCCGAATTAACAATACACAGACTAGACTGATTATCGGTTTTTTTTTTTGCAATAAATGCTGTGCTGTGTAAACGCTTGATTCAGATATCAATTTTAGGCCGCTTATATCATACCGGAAAAAAACAAATATGACTGCACCACTTATTTTCGCAAAGTTTACCTTCAGATTCTTTAAATAATTGCAAATGGCGACATTTGCGATCGACAGCGGAGGTGAGTTAACACAATAACGTAATTCGCCAATGTACGGTACCGGTAATATGTTCGACTGTCGTCTGCACATAGACACTCACGGGACGACATTCGGTATTGCCGATTTCGTCACAAATGTATGTAGGATTGATTTTTATTTTTGGTTGATTCTCGTGGCCTCGCTTATAAGACGAGGACCCCACTTTGAGGTAAAAATCGGGACTTTATTTCCTCGTCTTATAAGCGGGGAAATACGGTACTCTACTAGAAGTTTAACTTATATGGTGCGGAACACTCCAGTAATCCATAAAAGTTTTATATCCTTAAATAATATCTTGTTTTAAATTATTAGCGTAGATCTAACCATTGAAGGAATTACAGTTGATCTAGCCCAAGGGCACAAGTCACAACAAAGGATGCGATATAATTTGTTGTTAATTGGTGCCCCCCTGCCAGCAATATAACTGGTCACCAATTATTGCATATTGCACACTGGTCAATTGCATTTGATAATTACACAACAATATACAACAACAAAAACAACAACAATATAGTTTATTAACATGCAAAGTGTCCAATTAAAATTATGAAACCATTATTTATGTTTTCAAGTTTCAAACTTGAAAAACATAAATATATACAACTTGGTAAAAAGCAATTCAGCAAATGAAAGTTTCCAGCAACCCTATAAATGTTCAGAAAGTATATCTTTTTGGTTGCCGATGACACATTTTATGTCCTCGAATGAAATATTTTTCTAAATTTGAAATTTGACAAGTATTAAGGTAGATATCGTGATTTTAATTATAATGAGTTTTCAAATAGATTTGCGTCAGAAATTTTTATTACCAATTAAATCGTGAAAACTATTTTAATTTACATTCTTAATTCAATTGTAAATCTAATTCTTTAAACTACCCACAAGAAAACGTGTCATGAAAAATCAAGCTCATCATTTTAGATATTATAATTAGATCAAGCATTTGTGTTCTCATTTTCGGAGGCAAGTTTTAATCATCAATGGAAATAATATCGTCCATATTTGAATAATTTGTAAGTCACGTGCATGCGTACATTTAGATCTTTCGATACATTTACATGGTACTTTTCTTACACATTTAAGAATGAAACATAGATTTCATTTTGATAGAAACAAACAGAAACAGAAGTTGATGTCATTTGCATATGAAAAAACTCGACATAACTGCTGTATTTTTAACCAGGATTTCCGAAGGAAAAATCCTGGTTATTAGATTGAGGTATGTCGGCCGGCGGGCGTAAACAATTTCTTCTGTGCGCAACTCCTCCTACATTTCTCAACGGATTTCAACCAAACTTTCACAGAAGTATTGTCATGAAGTGCCCTGGCGCATATTGTCGGGGTTTCGTGATTTGTTCTTTTTTGACCTAATTATGGCCTTTCTTTTTTTCACAAATGTAATTCTTCTGTGCGCAACTTCTACACTTCTCAAGGGATTTCAACCAAACTTTCACAGAATTATTGTCACCAAGTGCCCTGGCGCATATTGTCGGGGTTTTGTGATTCGATCATTTTTGACAGAATTATGGGCCTTTGTTTTTTTCCACATAATGTAATATATATACTCTTCTGTGTGCAACTCCTACATTTCTGAAGGGATTTCAACCAAACTTTCACAGAACTATAATTGTGAACTAAAGAATTTTTCACGGTTTTTTCACACTTGGTTCCCAGTCAGTACATTGAATGATTTCAACAAATGCAATGTCAAAGACATCCAGGCATTTATGACATTGTGACGTCGTATTCCATATTACACAGAAGCAAACAATTATCCTCTATATTTCCTTGATATGGAAAAAAATACTTACTAACCAGGTTTTCTGAAAACAAAATCCTGGTGATTAAATTGAGGTACGTCAGTGGTGGGCCGGTGTAAACAATTCCTTCTGTGCACAACTCCTCTTACATTTCTCAAGGGATTTCAACCAAACTCTCACAGAAGTATTGTTATCAAGTGCCCTTGGGCATATTGTCTGGGTTTTGTGTTTGGATCAATTTTGCCTGAATTATGGCCCTTTGCTTTTTTTACACATGTAATATATAGAAGAAGACCTTTGTTTCTTTTTCACATTATGTATATCTACTGACTTTAAAAACACATTTGCGCTCGGCCAGCAGACTGGAAAATGAAAACCTGGTTTTGTGACAATTTCCTGTCACTTGTTATACTTTAATTAAATAATTTTATAACATTACACGGACTTCGTTCTATACGTTACGGGCTCAAAATATCCTCATCTCTACTCTCTGAAGATGCCTAATAAGATGAAATTATCGCTTTCGTTGTTGTTAGAGTACCTGTTATCGGCCACGATTGTACTGCGTATGACGTCACGCCAGGCTAGCGATTCCGAAACTGCCGCTCGTAGGTTTCTGGAAATATTATCGTCACTTTCTGTACAGGTATGTTATTTTGAGAACTTTATGGTCTTACTGACAGGTAACCACTCGGTATTTTTCGTCGATATAAGCTGACGAATAATATTCTTATGTTAAAACGAAAAAATGTCAATCAATGGGACCTTTAATTAGATTATATTTTAGGGCTCCTGGGGTCAAGGTCACTGTTACTGAAAATAGGAAAACAGTTATATATTCAATATCTTTAGTTACAATTGACATAATGTTACTAAATTTTAAGTGTGTAATACATATGAATAAAGACTTTTCAATTAATTGGGATTGTGTTTGGGGCTCATGGGGTCAAAGTCCAAGTGTTTTGCCTAAAAATAGAAAAATGGGAAAAAAACAATATCTTTAGTTGCAATTTAATTATTGTGACCAAACTTAGTGTCAAATTATCATTATGAAAACCTTTTTGTGGGATTGTGTTCTGGGGTCAAGGTCAAGGACACTGTTACTTAAAAAATGGTGATAAATAAACTTAAAAGGATAAAATCAGACAAGCGTCCGGCACCCGCAGGCGGTGCTCTTGTTAGACTAGTAACTACTCTATTTCATCAGTAGTGATGAGAATTGAAAGTACTTATGTGTAACTAGAAAGGGTGCCTTTATATCTTTTATGACTTTCTTACCTTAGTTTGTCATTGGTGTTTTAATATGTTACAAAAGTTACAATATGTTACTAATGTTAGGTCTGTAACAAATTCATAGGGCCATTTTCGTGCGCTAGATGGAATTCTGTCAATAAAATACATAACTGCAATGGTTTTCCACAATCAAAATATACTTGCCTATAATATTTACAGACATCATTTCTTTCTGACAGGATAAAGAAGCTATTTTGGTTTGTTTTGAAACTTTTTTTGTTCAACATTATATTTTGCAGACTGGGTTAGCTATCATTAATAAGACTTTGTAATATTTCATAATGCACAATAATAAAACTCATTAATTTTGTAATCCTTGAATAGAGTAGTTAAGTAAGATAAACTAAAATCCATTCTTCAGTTATCAATTTCATGATAGGAGAGGGGGTCACTTGATTCCCATAGGCTTAATTATAGCGATAACTTCAAAAATCTTCTTGTCTAAAACGACAAGGCCTGGTATTTGAAATGAAGCATCGTGTAGTGGATAGCTACGTAGATAGTTCCAATCATCACATTGTTGACCTTGTATTATAACAAGTGGAATCCAGGTGAGCGATAAAGGGCCATCTTGGCCCTCTTGTTTAACGTTTAGGGTACTTTTAAATATTGCCAGTTTCTTAAGTTGGGGTGGGGCAACAAAAAACAAAATTAATTTTCAATTAAACAGTGAAATGTCTGAAATTTTGCACAATAGTCGGCTAACAGAATGTAGATTATAAAACTATTAAGTTTAATGTGTTTTGGAATAGTGTCCATTAGACCCCCACTACCTCAAAAGGTAATTTATGGTCACCTCCTCAATTTGATTTTTGAACAGACTTCATGTGTATAGTTTCTGTCATTCTACAGCATCACTTCTATATCTGAAAGTGCAACAGTACTACACACGGATGAGCGATTCAGAGCCATCAAGCCGTATTGAATGGTTTTGTACTTGTAATAGTTATTACTGTAATTATAGTTATACTTTAGCTTATAAAGAATTTCATTTCTTTTTCAGCAATTGACACACAAAAATCACCAGATAAAAGAAGTCATTGACAAAATACGAACAATCATGTGGGAGATAAATACCATGATAGTCATGAGGAAAACTTGAAAGCTGCATTATGGAATACAGTAGTGAATGCGTCTCGTAATGAAACAGAATTGGGATTATTCCAAATTTGGAGCTGTGGTTTATCAACTGATAGTGTCTTGACGTGAATACAGTGGATGAGAACAGTGCACATATTGTGCAGTGTTTACCCCAGAAAAACTTGTCAGTAAAGCTTTGACGTCCACAGCAATTTTCAGTGTCAATATGGTTTATAACATCACTCCCCCCCCCGCCTTACTGAGCAATTATATGTAAAAAGAAGCTTATAGTCATATAAGTTTGTCAGTCTGTCTACTTGACTCCATGTTTAAGCAACCTGTTCTTGGAATTTCAATATAAAAATCTTCTGCATTAGTGATTTTGTTGCAGAGTTATGGCCCAATTTATTGTGTGTGCAATAGAGGATGCATTTTATATTGATAGATTGACTGCCTTTGTAATCTAGGTCAAGTTTAATTATAGGTAATCTTTGGTCAAAAAGTACACTAAGGTTGCGAAAAACATGTTTGCAATAGAGGCTGCATTTTTCATTGGATTCGTGAAACTTTGTCAGAAAGAGTGTCTTGATGTTTGAATATTAGTAATCTCAGGTCAAAAACTAGGTCACCAGATTAAATCAACTAATTACTAAGGAGGACTGGAAACAAGAAGGCCATGATGGCCCTATATTGCTCACCCGAGTACAAATGCACTTGCTTCGGGGCATGTTCAATTTTGACCCCAAAGGCATGATTTGAACAAAGTAGGTTGAAGACCACTAAACAATGTTACATACCAAACATCTAAGCTTTGGGACTTGTGGTTTTAGAAAAGAGTTATAAAGTTTTTCCTATGCCAAACGACCCCCTGGGCAGAGTAAATTTTGATGTGAGAGACATGATTTGAACACATTTTGAAGAGGTCTTTGAAGATTTTTATAACCCTGAAACGAAGTTTGGGGGGGTATATAGGAGTCACCCGGTGGTTGGTCGGTCGGTCGGGCGATCGGTCAGGCGGTCTGTTGCATTTTCCTTGTCCAGAGCATAACTTGAAAACTACTAGTTGGAATTCAGTACAACTTCATGACCATAACACTTTATGTCACATTTGAGAGCCAGTCTTCGTGAAAATTTATCAGAATGCTTTTGTCAATGATTTCTGATCGAGTTCAAATCTAGGTTGCCTGGCGTCAAAACTTTGTCACACAGTCAAATCAAAGAAAAATTGAAAAAATCATGAAATTATGTAGGCAAAAAATGTTCATTTTCAAGCTTTATATTTGCATACAGAACTCTAATTTTAACATTTATTCAAATAATTAAATATTAAGACTTCTGTATTGTTACAGCCCTACTTTCTCACATTCAGGCTCGATAGCAGTAGCCAAAATGTTAATAAGTATGGCACTTGGTTTGCACAAGTATTCAGGAAAGTCAGAAAATATGATAATACCTCCTAAACAAAGTTTACATTCCATTACCATATAAGAGCATTACTTGAAAACTACGTGTTGGAATTCAATACAATTTCATACAATGGTCTAGCACAATGAGAGGAAGTGCAGTGTACAAGAATCATAACTCTATCTTGACTCATTACAGAGTTATTGCCCTTTGTTACTTTTCCTTGTCCGGAGCATTACTTGAAATCTGCTGGTTGGAATTCAATACAACTTCATACAATGGTCTAGCACAATGAGAGGAAGTGCAGTGTACAAGAACCATAACTCTATCTTGAGTATTTACAGAGTCATTGCCCTTTGTTACTTTTCCTTGTCCGCAGCATAACTTGAAAACTACTGGTTTGAATTCAATTTAGCATCATACAATGTTCAAGTACATTGAGAGGAAGTGCAGTGCACAGGAACCATAACTCTATCTTGACTCATTACAGGGTTATTGCCCATTTTTACTTTTCCTTGTCACAGAACATTACTTGAAAACTACTGGTTGGAATGCAATACAACTTCATACAATGGTCCAGCACAATGAGAGGGAGTGCAGTGTACAAGAACCATAACTCTATCTTTACTAATTTTAGTTGTTTTTTGCAAGGTATTCTGTTATGATGAACTTCCTCAGTTTATAAAGCAGTCTTTCTGGGGTATTAATCACATTTAGTGATAGGTCTAGTTTTGGGTAAAAAACATGAATTTTGATGGACTTTGAGAATTTGACATAGCTTCTTCATTTTTTGTTAGATTGACTTCAGATTTTTCTCAAACAATAAATAGATAATGTTCTTCAACATATCAAAAGGATCAATCACGGTAGATGTCCACTAGGCAATGCTACATACCAAATATCTAAGCTTTAGGCATTGTGGTTTCAGATAAGTTTTTTAAAGTTTTGCCTTTTTGTTACCATGGCAACTAACTTCTGCATGGAATGGAATTCTTTGTACAATTTTGGTAGAGCTTCATGCAAGTTTCATCAAGGTCGGCCCTGTGGTTTTAGAGAACATGTTGTTTGAAGCAAAATGTTGAAGGACGACCGATAGTCATCCATTGCAACAGTACTTTTAATCATAATACTCCAGAACAGTGTACAAGTACCCCATCCCAGTCACCAGATCAGATCATAGAAAGACCTTGTGAATACAATAGAGGCTGCAGTTTTCATTGGATCTTTTTGAAACTTTGTCAGAATGAGTCTTAATAAAATCTGGGTCGCATTTGAAAATGAGTCATCTCAGTATAAGAACAAGGTCACAAGGTTAAATCCTGGAAAAAGTGTATCCTGGAAAAACTGGTTGCATTTTTTCGCTCACCTGGCTATGCTAGGGTGAGCTTTTCTGATCGATGATTGTTTGTCGTCCGTCAACATTTTGATTCAAATGACATCTCCTCTGAAACCTCTAGGCCAATGTTGATAAAACTATGCAGGAATGTTCCTTGCATGAAGCTTTACCAAAATTGTTCAAAGAATTCCATTCCATGCAGAACTCTGGTTGCTATGGCAACAAATAGGAAAAACTTTAAAAATCTTTTTCTCTGAAACCACAAGGCCTAGAGCTTAGATATTTGGCATGTAGCATTGTCTAGTGGACCTCTACCAAGATTGTTCAAATTATGACCCCCGGGTCAAAATTGACCCCGCTCGAGTGGGCACTTAGTTTTTGCATAGGAATATATAGGAAAAACTTTAAAAATCTTCTCTGAAACCACAAGGCCTAGAGCTAAGATATTTGGCATGTAGCATTGTCTAGTGGACCTCTACCAAGATTGTTCAAATTATGACCCCCAGGTCAAAATTGACCCCACACCGGGGGTCACTTAGTTTTGCATAGGAATATATTGGAAAAACTTTAAAAATCTTCTCTGAAACCACAAGGCCTAGAGCTAAGATATTTGGCATGTAGCATTGGCTAGTGGACCTCTACCAATATTGTTCAAATTATGACCCTCGGATCAAAATTGACCCCGCACGGGGTGTCACTTAGTTTTACATAGGCTTATATAGTAAAAACTTCAAAAATCTTCTTCTTTGAAACCACAAGGCCTACAGCTTAGATATTTGGCATGTAGCATTGGCTAGTGGACCTCTACCAAGATTGTTCAAATTATGACCCCCGGGTCAAAATTGACCCCGCACCAGGGGTCACTTAGTTTTACATAGGCTTATATAGTAAAAACTTCAAAAATCTTCTTCTTTGAAACCACAAGGCCTACAGCTTAGATATTTGGCATGTAGCATTGGCTAGTGGGCCATCTTGGCCCTCTTGCCATTGGATCTTTGTGAAACTTGGTCAGAATGTGTCTTGATAAAATCTAGACCAAGTTTGAATATTGGTCATATCTGGTTAGAATCTAGGTACCAGGTCAAATGCTAGAAAAACCTTGTGTAGGCAATATAGGCTGCATTTTTACTGGATTGCCATTACACTTGGTCAGAATGATTTAAATCTATACTAGCGGAAAAAAGAAACTGCATGTGTAAAATGTTCATGTATCACTCAATTTTATAAATTAAAGCTTGAAACTTTACACAGGTAAGTTGTGTATCCCTCTTGGTCATTTACACTGGTCATGAGTTCCATGGGTGGCCAACGTATTTTAGACAAATGTTTAGTAGTTGTAGATAACATTCAAAGTCACTTCATGTCCGAGTCATTGAATGGTTAGTGCAGTACTGCACAGCATATCCATTTACACGCGATATTGTTGATTATTTGGTGAAAATTAAAAAATATAAATATAATTGTACATGTGTGTCTAATGTGTGTCTAATACTCAAAACGCCAGACAAACACTTTATAATACACTTTTATAGTATAAATTATCAACGTTTAATATGACTTGTGCAAAACAACACACTTCCTGAATTCATACCTTCAACTGATAACAAATAAATACATTTCTAGTTTCAAATTTTTTATTTTTTTACTCATTTCTTGATGCAATACTCAGTACAGTGATTCGCTCACTCCGTCAGTACTCAGTACACGTTTAACCAATACCCAGTACAGCAATTGAAATGTTTCTAGAACCGTATCTCCGCTATTCTTTCGTCTTAAATGATGAAATTTTAACCATTAATATGTTGTCGTTAGGCAAATGATATGCCGTATTCAGATTATTAATATGTTAATGATTTATCAAATGAAACGGCATACTTTGCCAACGGTCGATATTTTTCGAGTGAGCAAACTATTTGTTTGGGATATTTTCAACATTTCAACATATATATGTTGCACAACGAGAATACATTCGGCTTGGACAGTCATTAGAGTATCTGAAAACACACAAACAGACACAATATCATATGCATTAGAGTGAAAATCGGGTTTTAACTTACCCCAGTTGTTACACGTTACTCGCGAAAACTAATTATCTGTGCTCACTTTTGCCCCAATATCCGGTGGTCGTTCATCCGCAGTGTGCTTAGTTGAGGTAAAAATAAGACAAGCTAGAGTCTGTGTGTAAAGTTGAATACTTCTTGAGTACTTGTACTCCTGGACAAGTGTTATATGAAAAATCAATAAGGGGAGATAACTCAAATATTGAGTGAGGTACGGTTATGGTTTTTAGACACTGTACTGTGTCTTAATGTCCTCTGTAAGTGAAAGCAATTTGAATCAATTTGGTTCAGAAATTATTGCCCGGACAAGAAAATTAAATAAAGGGGAGATCATTCACAAATGGGACAAGCTAGGGTTAAGGTCCTTGTACACTGTACTTCAAAAACACCATCTTTACAAGTAGCTTAAAATATTGACAGTCCCATTATTATAACTGTGTAAAACACCACCTTTACCAGTACCTTGGAATATTGACAGTCCCATAATTATAATTGTGTAAAACACCATCTTTACCAGTTGCTTGAGACCCCGGCTGAGTCAGTTTTGAACAAACTTGGTAGAGATCCACCAGGCAATGCAACATGCCAAATATCTCAGCTCTAGGCCCTGTGGTTTCAGAGAAGATTTTTAGTTTTTCCTACATAAGCCTATGTAAAACCAAGACCTCCCCCAGGTGGGGTCAATTTTGACCTGGGGCTCATAATTTGAACAATCTTGGTAGAGGTCTCCTTGACAATGCTACAGGCCTTGTGATTTCAGAGATTTTTAAAGTGTTTCCTATATAGCCTTTGTAAAATCAAGTGACCACCCGTGCAGGGTCAATTTTGATCCAGGGATCATAATTTGAACAATCTTGGTAGAGGGCCACTAGACAATGCTACATGTCAAATATTTAAGCTCTAGGCCTTGTGGTTTCAAAGAAGAAGATTTTTAAAGTTTTTCCTATTTTTTGCCATAGCAACCAGAGTTCTGCATGGAATGGAATTCTTTGAACAATTTGGAGAGAGCTTCATGCTAGGAACATTCCTGCGTAGTTGCATCAACATTGGCTTAGTCATTTCAGAGGTGATGTGGTTTGAATCAAAATGGTGGATGGACGATGGACAGTCATCTATTAGAAAAGCTCACCCTGGCAAAGCCAGATGAGCTAATAAGAAAGCAGTCAATATAATATACAGAGAAACTTGGTGAACTATCCATCTATGACTGTGAACCATGTTTGTTTTCTGTGTCTAGGTCTGCTGCCACTGCTTTTGGTGGGTATATTTATGGGTCGGCAAACTGTGATTCCCATTATTCTTTGCATAGAAGTATTGTTCTTGTAGAAACGGGTGAAACCATGAAAGTTTCCTCCAACAGATGAGTTTTATGTTGCATTTATCTCGTATACAGATCATAATGCCACTATGGAGTTGCAGATTTTTATGTCTCTGTACGAGTACAGTTACTGTCGTATCTTTTAATCAAATGTAATATCCTGTAACTTGTGTATTTGAGTTTTATTTCAGATTTAGGTCACTTCTTTAAGATTATAACTGTTTTAGTCCATAAGCTTTTCTGTGCATTTTGTTGAAAAGGATGATGCAGCAGGATTTTTTCTTTTGTTTAAAGGAATTTGCTGCATGTAATTGTTTAACACTTAAAACACTGAAATTCATGAAAAATGATCATCAAATCATATATTTAGTGTGAAATTATACATTTTTTAAACCAAAACACAATCTTTAAACAAGAAGGCCATGATGGCCCTATATCACTCACCTGTCAATTTTTACATTTTCCTCTGAATAAGCCTATGTAAAATTAAGAGACCCCCCACTCCCCCCGGGTAGAGAGTAGCGCCACATGCTGAATATCTAAGCTCTATACCTCATTCTTTTACTGTCTGGTCATGATTTGCACTATTAGCACTATGTTTTTGCTGTTTGATCATGATGTGCACTGTAAGCAATTCATTTTATGCTATTTGATAATTCATTATATGCTGTCTGATCATGATCTGCACTGTTAGCTATTCATATTTTTCTATCTTATCATGTTCTGCACTGCCAGCTATTTTTTTTGCTGTCTGATCATGATCTGCACTGTTAAATATTCATTTTTTACTGTCTGGTCATGATCTGTGCTGTTCGCTGTTCATTTTTTTGCTATCTGATTATGATCTGTACTGTGAGTTTTTCATTTTTTTCAACAATTTATGGTACTGTCCAAATTGATAGATGAAAGAGTACATTTTAGAAATAAACAGGACAGCAGCTTATTCTTAAAAGAAAGAAAAACATGCACAGGCATATTTGCCATTGATAAATTTAATTGTTTTGTATATATTAAATATTCATTTAATTTTATATATGACCTTTCTCGTGAGGTGAATGTAAAAATTACAAGTATCAACTTTATCTAGGAAAAATCTTTAACATGGAAGTTCAACAAGGGGTCAAGAACAACTAATATAAGTGCCAAATTTAGGCCAGAGTTTATATATGTCTTGGTTCATGGGAAATTGTAATAAAATATTGAGTAGGAAGGACTTTTCCTACATATTGAACAGAGCACATGTTGAACATGCCCATCAGTGTACTGCACCCATCAATAATCGTCATTTTCAAACAAAAATAAACACTTTAAAACAATTACTTTCAATTATTTATCCCTACTTTTCTGACACTTTATTAACTAGTTATAACTAGGCCTATCACTAAATGTGATTAATTCCCCCGAAACTACTTTATAAGCTGAGAAAGTTCGTAGTAACAGAATACTTTACAAAAAAAACTAAAATAGAAATATTGTTCTTGGCAATAACTCTGTAATTTGGCAAGATAGAGTTATTGATCTTGTACACTGCACTTTCTCTCATTGTGCTGGACCATCGTATAAAGTTGTATTGAATTCCAACCAGTAGTTTTCAAGTTATGCTCTGGACAAGGAAAAGTAACAAAGGGCAATAACTACTGTAATTAGTCAAGATGGAGTTATGGTAGTTTTATATTTTATTTGACGTCAAGACTGCCGAGTCAGATTGGCAGCAATAATAACAAAAGCTGTCCCTCAAAAGTGACGAATGCCCCCGAACGAGGTGTCTCAAAGTCTTTGTCCTCTCCATGTGCTCAATAATTGTGGTATGTAATTTTAAAATCCTTACATGCATGACAAGAGTTACCATGCATACAGTATTCCTATATTTTTAAACACTAAGTGCATGTGACCTTGACCTCTGAGGTAGGGACATGGTTCTTGCACACAACACATTGTCTTGATGGGCTGAACATTTGTGCCCAGTTATTTTAAAACTAGAGCTATCACTAAATGTGATTAATACCCCCAAAAGGATTGCTTTATAAACTGAAGAAGTTCGTAGAAACATAATACCTTGCAAACAAACTAAAAAGAGATATTGTTCTTAGAAGTTCCTCTCATTGTGCTTGACCATTGTATGAAGTTGTATTGAATTCCAACTTGTAGTTTTCGAAAAATGCTCCAGACAGGGAAAAGTAACAAAGGGCAATAACACTGTAATTAGTCAAGATGGATTTATGGTTCCTGTGCACTGCACTTCCTCTCACTGTGCTTGACCATTGTATGAAGTTGTATTCAATTCCAACCAGAAGTTTTCAAGTTATGCTCCGGACAAGGAAAAGTAACAAAGGGTAATAACTCTGTAATGAGTCAAGATGGAGTTATGGTTCCTGTGCACTGCACTTCCTCTAAATGTACTTGACCATTGTATGAGGTTGTACTGAATTCCAACTAGTAGTTTTCAAGTTATGCTTCGGACAAGGAAAAGTAAAAAAGGGCAATAACTCAGTAAATATTCAAGATAGAGTTATAGTTATTGTACACTGCACTTCCTCTGAGTGTGCTTGATCATTGTATGAAGTTGTATTGAATTCCAACTAGTAGTTTTCAAGTTATGCTCCGGACAAGGAAAAGTAACAAAGGGCAATAACTCTGTAATTAGTCAAGATGGAGTTATAGTTCTTGTGCACTGCACTTCCTCTCAATGTGCTTGACCATTGTATGAAGTTGTATTGAATTCCAACCAGTAGTTTTCAAGTTATGCTCCGGACAAGTAAAAGTAACAAAGGGCAATAACTCAGTAAATACTCAAGATAGAGTTATGGTTCTTGTACACTGCACTTCCTCTGAGTGTGCTTGATCATTGTATGAAGTTGTATTGAATTCCAACTAGTAGTTTTCAAGTTATGCTCCGGACAAGGAAAAGTAACAAAGGGCAATAACTCTGTAATTAGTCAAGATGGAGTTATGGTTCTTGTGCACTGCACTTCCTCTCAATGTGCTTGACCATTGTATGAAGTTGTATTGAATTCCAACCAGTAGTTTTCAAGTTATGCTCCGGACAAGGAAAAGTAACAAAGGGCAATAACTCTGTAATTAGTCAAGATGGAGTTCTTGTGCACTGCACTTCCTCTCAATGTGCTTGACCATTGTATGAAGTTGTATTGAATTCCAACCAGTAGTTTTCAAGTTATGCTCCGGACAAGGAAAATGCAACAGACCGCCCGACCGACCGACCAACCACCGGGTGACTCCTATATACCCCCCTAAACTTCGTTTTGGGGGTATAATAAATCAATGCATGACAAAGTTACAGAATAGACACAAATGTATGCATATATATACAGGATTCCATTACCTATAAACTCTTAAGTGTGACCTTGACCTTTGAGGTAGGGACATGGGTCTTGTACGCGACACATCGGCTTGATGTTCTGAACATTTGTGCCAGGTTATTTCTAAATCAATCAATGCAAGTCTGGACAGGATTGTGTGCATATATACAGGATTCCATTACCTTCAACCTCTAAGTGTGACCTTGACCTTTGAGGTAGGGACGTGGTTTTTGCACGCGATACGTCGTCTTGATGTGCAAGACATTTGTGCCAAGTTATTTTAAAATCCTTCAATGCATGACCGGACACGAATGTAAGTGGGGATGCACAGACGGACGGATGAACGGACACGGCGATTTTAATATGCCACCCTTCATGGGCATAAAAAGTGGCAAAACTCCATCAAAATGACATTGACCTATGAATTTGGTGGCTCACGGTCATTAGCAATGCAATTTGAAAGTTTCATGAAGAAATCTTAAGAAATGGCAAAGTTATAGCCAGCATTAAGTTTTTTTGATGGACGGTCATGCTGGTCATGACCAACATCCACATCAAGTTCCTAGACCCAAGCATTCTCGAGTTACCATCCTGAAACCAGCTGGTAGACTGACTGAACGACCCACATACCGACAGAAATCTGCAACCCTATGAGGATCTTACATGGCCTTACATGGCCGACTTCCTCCTACTTTCCCCAGAGCGTCGAGACAACCCAGTCCTCCACAGTAGGCCATGCAAGATATTTTTTCTTGCATACTTTATTTGATTTCATTGCAGTTTCTACGAGAAAACCGCTTATTAGGCCCTACTATGTTGCGTGGTAAATCAAAAATTCATGTTGATGAAATATAATTCCCCGCATGAAACCCCTATGCATAGGAAATTTGGGAGGTTCACACGTGAATTAACCACTGTTTATGTATCTAGCGCTAAATCACGTTGTGAAACAAAATAATATTTATTAAATCCTAAACAGAAATTCTCCTGACGCACGTTCAGTTTACTTGATTAATTTCGATTTGAACCGTTACTGCATACCCTGAAAATTCGAACCATTCCTAAAAATGAAATTCCTGTTACATTAACTTGAAAAATATGAAAGTGCGTGCTTTCTTGTGAGACCTTAGTTTACATTTACGAAAAACATTACTTTCACATATAAACCGCCTTGAAACTTATCTCGGAAATAAAGTGTACCAAGTACAAGTTGAATACACGAAAGTATTTTGGATGCTGTCAAGTAAGCCCAAGATGTACTTTCCCTAGGGAAAGTATAGGCTGATCACTTCCCTCTGCATGCTGGGATCTGCCAGTACTTTCCACTGGGGGTACGCAAGAAAATACATCCTTCTTCTTCCTAATTAGTATTTTCTAGTATACCTTTTAAGAAAGGGCAAAGTTATAGCCAACGTTCAGTTTTCGTGACAAAAACTTAGTACAATCAAAGTACTGAAAGTACTGGAGGATCGATTGTCTCTGAACAACACAGACTGTACACATACATGTGTAAATATCAGTACAACCCATACAAGAGTAAAGTTATAAACAAACTGGAGACACAACTGTCCACAAAGTTTGACCTTTAACCATATGTGTAAAGTTTACTTTTGAGATAGTTCCATGTGCTTACCTTTTGCATTCAGTGACTACATGTATGTTCAACTACCCTATAAAGTGTCATAGCTGTGACTGGTAACTGAGAAGTGGGTTTTTACCAAACTAAACTGAAAATTCAAAGTTTGCACAACTTTTAATGCCATTCAAAAGTTATGGGATTTGCTCATTGTATTGTGTCAATTGATTGATTCGGATTTAACGTCGCACTGAACAGCTAAGGTCATATGGCAACTTCCAGCTTTCATGGAGGAGGGCATTATTTCAGTCACGGGCTCTGACAAATACTCGTTCAGAATGAATGGATTTTGAAGGTGAACATTGCCACTACCAGGATAAGAACCCACGACCTCCTGGTTAGCAGTCCGATGCTCTACCTAAACGCCACAGCACCTCTACAAAATGGGAATTAATACCGTAGTTAAAGTGTGGAGGCAGTTGAATACCAGCATTCGATAATGGACAGGATTATCCGAGCGGAAGGAAACTTGTAGCGCTGCAGCCCTAGTTACTCTTAGTTTACCCAAATTGATGCAGACAAGAACAAAACAGTTCACTTACTAAATGTAGTCGATATAGGTTTTGATTTCGTATACAGTGCCACAGATTTCTAAAAGAATATTGTGATGTCAATGTTGGTGAAAGAACCAAAAACAAAAACGGTACCTTTTGAGCTTGCAGCAAGAAGCAAAAAAATCAGACCACCTTCCTAGTACTTGCGTGGTTGAAATAAAGTCCTATCCTAAATTGTAGGCAAAAACTGAACAGTGAGCAAAATCAAAGAAGACACAGAGTGAATTAATAACTGAACAAGAGGGCCAAGATGGCCCTATATTGCTCACCTGACTACGATTGGCTATAATACAAGGGGCCATGATTTTAAAACAATTCATAGAGGTCCACTACACAATGCTAAGTAGCATTCCAAAATATGTAAGCTCTGCCTGTCTGCCTGGTTTCTTTAAGTTTTCCCTATATAAGCCTATGTATAATCAAGTGACCTGCCCCCTTACGGGAAGGTTTAATTTAAACCCCTGGGTCATGATTTGAACGATCTTGGTAGAGGTCCACTACATGCCAAACATCTAATCTCTAGGCCTTGTGGTTTCAGAGAACAAGATTTTTAAAGTTTTTCCCATATAGCCTATGTAAAACCAAGAGACCCCCCAGCAGTGTTTCATCAACATTGGCCCAGTGGTTTCAGAGGAGATGTCGTTTGAAGGAAATGGTGGATGGACGCCTGACGGAATGCGATCCTAATAGCTAACAAGAGGGCCAAGATGGCCCTATATCGCTCACCTTGGTACAAGTCCACTTGCCTGGTGGAAGATCACTACACAATGTTATATACCAAATAGGTTTTCCTATATACATCTTTGTAAAACAAATGACCCCCACCCCCCAGGGAAAAGCCAGTTTTGACTCCAGGGGCATAATTTGAATGCACTTTGAAGAAGTCTTCTAGGCAATGCTACATGCCAGATATCTAAGCTCTAGGCCTTGTGGTTTCAGATAAGAAGATTTTTAAAGTTTTTCCTATATAAGCCTATATAAAACTAACTGACCTTCCGTGTGGGAACAATTTTGACCCAGGGGTCATAATTTGAACAATCTTGGTAGAGGTCCATTAGCCAATGCTACATGCCAAATATCTAAGCTCTAGGCCTTGTGGTGTCAGAGAAGAATTTTAAAGTTTTCCGATTTGTAGCTATAGGAGGGCCAATATGGCCCTATATGGCTCACCTTGGTACAAGTCCACTTGCCTGGTGGAAGATCACTAGACAATGTTATATACCAAATAGGTTTTCCTACATACATCTTTGTAAAAACAAATGACCCTCCCCCCCACCCCCCCTTTGAACTTTGAAGAGGTCTACTAGGCAGTGCTACATGCCAAATGTCTAAGCTCTAGGCCTTGTGGTTTCAGAAAAGATTTTTAAAGTTTTTCCTATATAAGCCTATGTAAAACTAGCTGTGACCACCTGTGCGGGGTCAATTTTGATCCAGGGGTCTTAATTTTAACAATCTTGGTAGAGGTCCACTAGCCAATGCTACATGGCATATATCTAAGATAAATGAAAGTATAATGCCTTATAACTGTATATATGGAACTACTTGTTTGTATGTTGTTCGTTCAGCCATAAGGCCGCTATACTCTGTTTTAACAATCCATCCAAAAAGGGACATAACTCTGTCAAATATGACCTTGACCTTATCTATTACTATATAATTTTGAAAACAGAAGACGGTATAATGCTTACAACTGTAGATATGGAACTACTTGTTTGTATGTTGTTCGTTCAGCCAGTAGGCCGCTATACTCTGTTTTAACAATCAATCCAAAAAGGGGCATAACTCTGTCAAATATGATCTTGACCTACAAAATTTGGCAGCATCATGACCCTTTTGTCATAAGCAATACAACTGTAAAGATTGATGAAGAAATCTTAAGAAATGGCAAAGTTATAGCCAACATTAAGTTTTTGTGACGGACAGACAAAACGATCCCTATGTATCGCCTTTTCTCTGAAAGGGCGACACAAGTGACCCCAGGGTGGGGTCAATTTTGACCAGGGGTTATGATTTGAACAATCTTGGTAGAGGTCCACTAGGTTATGCCACATGCTAAATATCTAAGCTCTAGGCCTTGTGGTTTCAGAGAAGATGTTAAGAAGTTTTTCCTATATAAGCCTATGTAAAAACAAGATATATCGATCACCTGTATATCAATTATATATCAAGGGGTCATGATTTTAACATAATTCGTAGAGGTCCACTACACGATGCTTAGTAGCATTCTAAATATCTAAGCTCTGCCTGTGGCCCTTGTGTTTTTTTTAAGTTTACCCTATATAAGCCTATGAGAAATCAAGTGACCGTCCCCCGGGAAGGGTTAATTTTCACCCGGGGGTCATGATTTGAACGATCTTTGTAAATGTCCACAAAGCAATGCTACGTGCTAAATGTCTAAGTTCTATGCCTTGTGGTTTCAGAGGAGAACACTTTTAAAGCTTGTCTTATGGAAAATCAAGAGACCCCCTGAGTTGGGTCAGTTTGACCCAGGAGGCATGATTTAAACAAACTTGGTATTTATAGGAAAAAGTTAATGGACCTTAGTATAATGACGTACGCCAGACGGAATGCGATCCTAATAGCTCACTCTGGCACTTTGTGCCAGGTGAGCTAAAAACTTATACAGAGTTATATACTCTTGTCTGTAAATATAAGTAATGACAAAAACCTTGACAGAGTTACATACTCCTGTCTGTTGATGTTTTACAAGTACTGTTAGTTTCAAAGCAATATCTCTACTGGTTTTGAAATAAAGTGGGGTGGGAGTTTGAAACATCAGTATCGGCGGCAATCTTGGATTTTGCTTAACAATTGGTAAGTATGTACGACCTACAGGCGGCGTATATGACCCATGTACACTTGCACTCTGTGTAAATAAAAACGAAAACCATTGTTGTTCTTTTTTTCTTTAATTAATTAGTATCGGTAATTGGATTTTGCTTGAACAGCAATTTCTGTTTTTGATTTTTGTCCCTTCTCACATTTCATTACGGGGGGGGGGGGGGGGGGGGGGAGGCGAAGGGCAAAAAGGGTTAAGGTAGGTATTTAATTGAATACTGAAAGCAATAAAATTAATGAATTCACGATTACCCATGGAAGATTTCAATTTGTCCGCACCCATGGACGATACTATAACATACTTATAACGATGCACCTCTGTACCAATATCTATGCAGAATGAAGGGTAAGGGAATTTGCCGAAGACACAATTTTGGGATGGCTCTGTATTTTTTGGCTTATAAACAACTGTATTTATGTCAATAGTAACATTTGATATAGAAACTTGTTGACCTAAATTTCTAGAATATAGAATCATTACAAGGTATTTCTATACCAAGGTTGACACAAATTAATTTTATCAAATGCATAGAGAATGGGTACATTGAGTCTGAGTGAGATATAGATAAACATCACTTTTACCGGTAGCTTGAAATACTGACAGTCCCATAAATAAAAGGCCATCTTGACCAGTAGCTTGAAATATTGACAGTCCCTAATTATAAGTGTGTAAAACACCATCTACACTAGTAGCTTGAAATAATGACAGTCCCATAATTATAAGTGTGTAAAACACCATCTTCACTAGTAGCTTGAAATAATGACAGTCCCATAATTATTAAGTGTGTAAAACACCATCTCTACCAGTAGCTTGAAATATTGACAGTCCCATAATTATAAGTGTGTAAAACACCATCTACACTAGTAGCTTGAAATAATGACAGTCCCATAATTATAAGTGTGTAAAACACCATCTCTACCAGTAGCTTGAAATATTGACAGTCCCATAATTATTAAGTGTGTAAAACACCATCTCTACCAGTAGTTTTAAATATTGACAGTCCCATAATTATAAGTGTGTAAAACACCATCTTCACTAGTAGCTTGAAATAATGACAGTCCCATAATTATTAAGTGTGTAAAACACCATCTCTACCAGTAGTTTTAAATATTGACAGTCCCATAATTATAAGTGTGTAAAACACCATCTTCACTAGTAGCTTGAAATAATGACAGTCCCATAATTATTAAGTGTGTAAAACACCATCTCTACCAGTAGTTTTAAATATTGACAGTCCCATAATTATAAGTGTGTAAAACACCATCTTCACTAGTAGCTTGAAATAATGACAGTCCCATAATTATAAGTGTGTAAAACACCATCTTCACTAGTAGCTTGAAATAAAGACAGTCCCATAATTATAAGTGTGTAAAACATCATCTTCACTAGTAGCTTGAAATAATGACAGTCCCATAATTATTAAGTGTGTAAAACACCATCTCTACCAGTAGCTTGAAATATTGACAGTCCCATAATTATAAGTGTGTAAAACACCATCTTCACTAGTAGCTTGAAATATTGACAGTCCCATAATTATTAAGTGTGTAAAACACCATCTTCACTAGTAGCTTGAAATAAAGACAGTCCCATAATTATAAGTGTGTAAAACACCATCTTCACTAGTAGCTTGAAATAATGACAGTCCCATAATTATTAAGTGTGTAAAACACCATCTCTACCAGTAGCTTGAAATATTGACAGTCCCATAATTATAAGTGTGTAAAACACCATCTTCACTAGTAGCTTGAAATAATGACAGTCCCATAATTATAAGTGTGTAGAACACCATCTTCACTAGTAGCTTGAAATAATGACAGTCCCATAATTATAAGTGTGTAAAACACAATCTTCACTAGTAGCTTGAAATAATGACAGTCCCATAAACAAGAGGGCCATGATGGCCCTATATTGCTCACCTGACTACCATTTGCTATAACTAGATGGTTATTTTTGTCACAAAAACAAATGTCTCCCAAATGGCAGTTTGTCAATGATTGTAATACTGAGACAGGATATTAAAATAAAACTAGAGATTGTTTTTCACAAAAAAACTTGTCTCCCCCCTTATGACCTTGACCTTTGAGTTAGTGACCCCAAATTATAACGAGAAATTGACCAACGGTCACTGTGACCTTGACCTTTGAACTACTGACCCCAAAAACAATAGGGATCATCTGCTCAATAAGACCAATCATCCTATGAAGTTTGAGGTCTGTAGGTCTAAAGGAACTCTAGTTATCATCCGGAAACGAGAAATTGACAAACGGTCAGTATGACCTTGACCTTTGACCTACTGACCCCAAAAACAATAGGGATCATCAGCTCTATAAGACCAATCATCCTATGAAGTTTGAGGGCTGTAGGTCAAAAGGAAACTCTAGTTATCATCCGGGGAAACTGAGAAATTGACCAACGGTCACTGTGACCTTGACCTTTGAACTACTGACCCCAAAAACAATAGGGATCATCTGCTCAATAAGACCATTCATCCTATGAAGTTTGAGAGCTGTAGGTCAAAAGGAACTCTAGTTATCGTCCGGGAACCGAAGAATGGACCGGACGGGGGGCGGGGGACTGACCCCCAGTTTGAGGGTTGTAGGTCAAAAGGAACTCTAGTTATCATCCGGAAATGAGAAATTGACCAACGGTCACTGTGACCTTGACCTTTGACCTACTGACCCCAAAAACAATAGGGATCATCTGCTCTATAAGACCAATCATCCTATGAAGTTTGAGGTCTGTAGGTCTAAAGGAACTCTAGTTATCATCCGGAACGAGAAATTGACCAACGGTCAGTGTGACCTTGACCTTTGACCTACTGACCCCAAAAACAATAGGGATCATCAGCTCTATAAGACCAATCATCCTATGAAGTTTGAGGGCTGTAGGTCAAAAGGAACTCTAGTTATCATCCGGGAAGCGAGAAATTGACCAACGGTCACTGTGACCTTGACCTTTGAACTACTGACCCCAAAAACAATAGGGATCATCTGCTCAATAAGACCATTCATCCTATGAAGTTTGAGAGCTGTAGGTCAAAAGGAACTCTAGTTATCGTCGCGGGAAACGAAGAATGGACGGACGGACTGGACTGACGGAGGCGGACGGACTGGACGGACAGGGCAAAAACAATATGTCTCCCCCGAGGTGGGGAGACATAATAATTGTGGAGAAGAAGTGAAGATAAATAATTAAATTCCATTGTTGAGTGGGGAATGTGTCTGTTACATCTCATCACAGTTGCTGAACACTTCGTTCAGACACGAAATACAGTCACATGACTTTTGATCTCTAATTGTGACCTTGACCTTGAACAAAGGTGGTCGTTACACGTATGCGCTCTGCACATCGTCTCAATATGGTGAACATTTGTGGTGAGTTATTCTAAAATCCTTCAAGGGGTACAAAGAGATATGGAGCGGACACAAAATATAGTCACATCACCTTTGATACAGTACACGCAATCTAATTGTCATTATCATCTTAGTAACAAATAAAGCTACCACTTTCTTGTAATAATCTCATTAAAATATATACACAACTTTAACCTGTACTTATATCTAGTGAGTTAATTGCTATATTTAATGTTTTTCCAAGATGATAAAGGGTAAAGCCTTCTCTATTAAGCTTCCAATTAAAATATGTTACAAACGAGAATTGACCAACGGTCACTGTGACCTTGACCTTTGAACTACTGACCCCAAAAACAATAGGGATCATCTGCTCAATAAGACCATTCATCCTATGAAGTTTGAGAGCTGTAGGTCAAAAGGAACTCTAGTTATCGTCCGGAAACTGAAGAATGGACGGACGGACTGACGGACTCCCCCAGTTTGAGGGTTGTAGGTCAAAAGGAACTCTAGTTATCATCCGGAAATGAGAAATTGACCAACGGTCACTGTGACCTTGACCTTTGACCTACTGACCCCAAAAACAATAGGGATCATCTGCTCTATAAGACCAATCATCCTATGAAGTTTGAGGTCTGTAGGTCTAAAGGAACTCTAGTTATCATCCGGGAACGGAGAAATTGACCAACGGTCAGTGTGACCTTGACCTTTGACCTACTGACCCCAAAAACAATAGGGATCATCAGCTCTATAAGACCAATCATCCTATGAAGTTTGAGGGCTGTAGGTCAAAAGGAACTCTAGTTATCATCCGGAAACGAGAAATTGACCAACGGTCACTGTGACCTTGACCTTTGAACTACTGACCCCAAAAACAATAGGGATCATCTGCTCAATAAGACCATTCATCCTATGAAGTTTGAGAGCTGTAGGTCAAAAGGAACTCTAGTTATCGTCCGGAAGCGAAGAATGGGCGGACGGACTGACGGACGGACGGACGGACGGACTGACGGACAGGGCAAAAACAATATGTCTCCCCCCGAGGTGGGGGAGACATAATAAAAGAGGTCATGATTCTAACATTATTCGTAGAGGTCCACTACACAATGCTAAGTAACATTTCAAATATCTATTATCTGCCTGTCGGCTTGTGTTTTTTTAAAAAGTTTTCCCCATATAAGCCTATGTGAAATCAAGTGCTTTCCCCCCTCCTGAGAAGGGTTAATAACCAGGGGGTCATGATTTGAACAATCTTGGTAAAGGTCAACTAGACAATGCTACATGCTAAAAATCTCAGCTCTAGGCGGCTTTGTGGTTTCAGAGAAGATTTTAAATTTTTGGATCGATTGAATTTATTCAATCGTATCCAAAGTTAACAGAGTATTTCAGACCCTTACGGCCGAACTCTTAACACAAATTTTTGTCGAATACGACCGAAAAGTAGTTCTATATTACTGTCCTCTGTTTTAAAAATTATATAGTAACAGATCTAAATAATATTGAAACATTACAGAACAGCATAATATTACATTGTTGTTTTTTCTGATAATTTGTAACTTAAATCAATGAGGTATCTGTTCTGTATTGAACTATTTTCCTGCGCGGTTTTTATTGTCAGACTGGTGTGACATGAGAAATGTAAGACCCGTGAAATACGTATCGCTACACCGGATACACTAAATTCAGTGTTTCCGCGAGAGCGCGTTTTCTGCGGTTTTGACGCACTCATTTTGTCAATGACGCAACAGAAATAGCAAAGAGCGTCTTCTATGATGCAATTAAAATGTGTATGATCAAATTACTACAAAAACAATATTTCAAAACCTCTCAAAACGCTTCGAAATGCAAGATAAATTGTTGATAAAATACGCTTCTGGTATGGGATATGTCAAATTTTAACCCTATTGCGTCGTCATTGTCGTCTGATTTCGGATCGACCCGCATTTTGTACCATTGCGTTTTGTGTGTGTTGATTCCTATGATACCGTCATCATAGATCGTAGAAGCACAACAAGAGATGGCCGACGAACCTTAATACGGGAAACAAAAAATGTCTTTCTGTGTGATTTTAATGATCATTTTGTAGTCATTTCGATCAGACTGTCACTATTGAAAGGGGTTTAAGTGTGCCAAATAATATCCAAGTTTAATGTCTATGGTTGAATGCACTTATGAAAAATTCGCTTTGTGGACAAATTTGACTTTTGAGATGCAGTGACAAAATGGAAAGCATCCAAAGAGAAACACCTGTTGTCTTGCCAACCCTTTGATTACCCACCATTTTGTGATGTATCACATGCAGTTTTACAGAAGTAAACTGAATAAAACTTCTTTAACACATAGTCATGCCTTTTATTTTTTTACAATAAAGGGTATGACCCTCGGAGTTTCTAAATGACCCCCAAATTATGATACAGGGAATTGGCACCCAGGGTCTTCCTCCTCCATGAAAGCCAGAAGTTGCAATATGACCTTAGCTGTTGAGTGCGACGTTAAATCCGAATTAATTCGCACAATACAATCAACCTTAATTATGGGCATATCCCATAACTTTTGAATGACATTTAAAGTTGTTCAAACCATAGATTTTCAGTTCAGTTTTGTCAAAATCCATTTTTCAGTTACGATTCACAGCTTAATACTTCATAGGGTAGTTGAACATAGTCACTGAATGACATAATGTAAGCACATGGGTTCCTATCTCAAAAGTAAAGTTTACACAAATGGTGAAAGGTCAAAATTTGTGGACAGTTGTGTCTCCAGTTTATAACTTTACTCGTGCAAGGGTTGTCCTGATATTCACACATATATGTGTACAGTCAATGTTGTCCTGATATTTACACATGTAAGTGTGCAGACTGTGTTGTTCAGAGACAATCGATCCTCCAGCACTTTCAGTCCTTTGATTTTCCTATACGAGCCTATGTAAAACCAAGTGACTCCCCCGCCCCCCTCCCCTGGCGGTGAATTTTAACCCAGGGCTCATAATTTGAACAATCTTGGTAGAAGTGCATTAGACAATGCCACATGTTAAATATCTAAGCTCTAGGCCTTGTGGTTTCAGTGAAGATTTTTAAAATTTTTCCTATATAAGCCTATGTAAAACCAAGTGACCCAACCCCCGGCAGGGTAGATTTTGACCCAGGGCTCATTATTTGAACAATCTTGGTAGAATTCCACTAGACAATGCCACATGATAAATATCTAAGCTCTAGGCCTTGTGGTTTCAGAAAAGAAGATTTTTAAATTTTCTCCTACATGAGCCTATGTAAACCAAGTGACTCCCCGGTCTGGGTCAATTTTAACCCAGGGCTCATAATTTGAACATTCTTGGTAGACGTGTATTAGACAATGCCACATGCTAAATACCTAAGCTCTAGGCCTTGTGGTTTCAGAGAAGAAGATTTTTAAAGTTTTTTCTATATAAGCTTATGCAAAACTAAGTGACCACCCATGTGGGGTCAATTTTGACCTGGGTGTTATAATTTGAACAATCTTGGTAGAGGTTCGCTAGCCAATGCTACATGCCAAATATCTAAGCTCTAGGCCTTGTGGTTTCAGAGAAGAAGATTTTTTAAAGTTTTTCCCATATAAGCTTATGCAAAAACTAAGTGACCACCTGTGCCAGGTCAATTTTGATCAGGGGGTCATAATTTGAACAATCGTGGTAGAGGTCCACTAGAAAATGCTACATGCCAAATATCTAAGATCTAGGCCTTGTGAGAAGAAGATTTTTAAAGTGTTTCCTATTTGTTGCCATAGCAACCAGAGTTCTGCATGGAATGGAATTCTTTGAACAACTTTGATAGAGCTTCAGGCAAAGAACATCCATCCCTGCAAAGTTTCATCAACATTGGCCCAGTGGTTTCAGAGGAGATGTTGTTTGAAGGAAATGGTGGACGAACAGACGGATGTATGACGGACCCCTGACGGAAAGCGATCCTAATAAAAGGCCATCTTTACCAGTAGCTTGAAATATTTACAGTCCCATAATTATAAGTGTGTAAAACACCATCTTTACTAGTAGCTTGAAATACTGTCCAAGTCAAGTTAAAAAGGTTTATTTCACTCATATCATGCAAGTATACATGACAAAATCAGGTAATATACAGAGAAAAGTTTCATACATGAGGCTCATTCAAACATGAATAATGTAATGATTTCATTTATAATTTTACACATGTGGAAAAAAAAGAAGCTTGTTTAACATAATAGTCATAATTTTGTCATACAAAGTACAGTGGGACCTAGCTACTGCGTACTCTTTCAATCCGAAATCCTGTCTAAACCGGACCATTCCCACGGTCCAGATTTTTCTTCTTTATGTAATATAAATATACTCTTGCAATCCGGATCCTTTATACTTTGAAAACCAGACAAGTTTTTGAGGCCAATTGCATATAAATTAGTTGGATCCAAATGCATACTGGACCCATAAATTTTGACAGTACACAATCATTAAATGAGGTACAAAGTGTCATAAAACATTGATAAACTTTGTAAAAACATTGCACGTTTGTTTACAATGTGTGAGCCGGTGAACGCATGTGATTAAAACGAGTGTGAAAAAAAATACGATTATGGAGAGGTATTGCTGAATTATTATCTGATCCTTGACTGCTCCTCAAATCATAACTGTATATTAAAGAGCTCATTAGATGTATTTAAAAGTAATTTGTATCACAATGTTATTGTTTGTTCTTTAATTCATTGCCGAAAATTGAAGCACCCATTACTAGTCTTGATATCAAAAGAACGCAAGTAAAACAGAACAATAATTGTTTGTTGAATTTGTTTCGGGTTTTTATTTGATAAAAAAACAAGAAGACGTGGCAATGCCGGGAAAGCAGGTTTAAACGGCGCCTGTTGAAATTATAGAATTAAGAAAAACAAGAGGGCCAAGACGGCCCTATACCGCTCACCTTGGTACAAGTCCACTTGCCTGGTGGAAGATCACTAGACAATGAAATATACCAAATAGGTTTTCCTATATACATCTTTGTAAAACAAATGACCCCCCCCCCCCCTCCAGGAAAAGGCCAATTTTGACCCCAGGTGCACAATTTGAAAAAAACTTTGAAGAGGTCTACTAAGCCAAATATCTAAGCTCTAGGCCTTGTGGTTTCAGAGGAGAAGATTTTTAAAGTTTTTCCTATATAAGCTTATGTAAAACTAAGTGACATCCCGGGCAAGGTCAATTTTGATCCCAGGGGCATAATTTGTACAATCTTGGTAGAGGTCCACTAGCCAATGCTACATGCCAAATATCTTAGTTCTAGGCCTTGTTGTTTCAGAGAAGATTTTTAAAGTTTTTCCTATATGTAAAACTAAGTTACCCCCGTGCAGGGTCAATTTTGAGACAGGGGTCATAATTTGAACAATCTTGGTAGAGGTCCACTAGCCAATGCTACATGCCAAATATCTTAGTTCTAGGCCTTGTGGTTTCAGAGAAGAAGATTTTTAAAGTTTTTCCTATATAAGCCTATGCAAAACTAAGTGACCACAAATTAATCCGGCGGACATTATTTGAACAATCTTGGTAGAGGTCCACTAGTCAATGCTACATGCCAAATATCTAAGTTCTAGGCCTTGCGGTTTCAGAGATGAAGATGTTTAAAGTTTTTCTTATATAAGCCTATGTAAAACTGGGGGTCATTATTTGAACATTCTTAGTAGAGGTCCACTAGACAATGCTACATGCCAAATATCTAAGCTCTAGGCCTTGTGGTTTCAGATAAGAAGATTTTTAAAGGTTTTCCTATATAAGCTTATGCAAAACTAAGTGACCACCCGCGCGAAGTCAATTTTGATGGGGGTCATAATTTGAACAATCTTGGTAGAGGTCTACTAGACAATGCTACATGCAAAATATCTAAGCTCTAGGCCTTGTGGTTTCAGAGAAGAAGATTTTTAAAGTTTTTCCTATTTGTTGCCATAGCAACCAGAGTTCAGCATGGAATGGAATTCTTTGAACAAGTGTGATAGAACTTCATGCAAGGTACATCCCTGCAAAGTTTCATCAACATTGGCCTAGTGGTTTCAGAGGAGATGTCGTTTGAAAGAATGGTGGACGGGAGGACGGACGCCGGAAGGAATGCAATCCTTATAGCTCACTCTGGCACTTTGTGCCAGGTGAGCTAAAAAGTCGACTTGACTCCCCCTTCTGCAAAGAAATTTTATTTTTTGCTTAAACATTTTTTTTCTTAAATTTATTTTTAGTAACAGTGACCTTGTTCTTGACCCTGGTGACCTTAACCCTCAAAAAATTTTTTTGCTTAAAACAATTTAAAAAAATAAAATGAAATAAAGATCTATTTTTAGTTACAGTGACCTTGACCCTAGTGATCCAAAGCTTCGTCTCCACGCAAGCTATCTACAAACCAAGTTTCATTACAATTGGTCACTCCTAACTCAAGTTGTAGAGCGTAAACCATTTTTCTATTTTTTAGTAACAGTGCCCTTGACCTTGACCCTAGTGACCTCAAATGCAATCCCAAGCTGCGTCTCCATGCAAGCTACCTACACATCAAGTTTTATTGCATTTGGTCACTCCTAACAGAAGTTATTGAATGGAACCAATGTTTGACGCCCGCCCACCCGACATATGACATAGCCATTCTAATTTTAAACAAGAGGGCCATGATGGCCCTTCATCGCTCACCCGAGGACATTTGGACTGAAAATGTTACCTCTAGAGTGTAAACAAGGCTTTTCCATATTTGAGCTGTGTGACCTAGTTTTTGACCCCAGATGACCAATATTCGATCATGAGCTAGAAATCACCGAAACAACCTTTCTGACGAATTTCCAGGATATTTGGGCTGAAAATGTTACCTCTAGAGTGTTAACAAGGTTTTTCCATATTAAGGCTGTGTGACCTAGTTTTTGACCCCAGATGACCCATATTCGAACTTGAGCTAGAAATCATCGAAACAACCTTTCTGACAAATTTCAAGGATATCTGGGCTGAAAATGTAACATCTAGAGTGTTAACAAGGTTTTTCCATATTTGGGCTCTGTGACCTAGTTTTTGACCCCAGATGACCCATATTCGAACTTGGGCTAGAAATCATCGAAACAACCTTTCTGACATATTTCCAGAATATTTGGGCTGAAAATGTTACCTCTAGAGTGTTAACAAGGTTTTTCCATATTAAGGCTGTGTGACCTAGTTTTTGACCCCAGGTGACCCATATTAAAACTTGAGCTAGAAATCAACCAAACAACCTTTCTGACCAATTGCCAGGATATTTGGACTGAAACAGAAGCCTCTACAGCCTTAACAAGATTTTTCTATTTTTGGGTCATGTGACCTAGTTTTTCATCCGAGATGACCCATATTCGAACTCATCCGAGTAATTACTGGGACAAACATTCTGACCAAGTTTCGTGACAATTGAGGCAAAAATGTGACCACTAGAGTGTTAACGAACTAAGTGTGGATGGACGACGGACATTCATTGATCCTAATAGCTCACCCTGAGCCTACAGCTCAGGTGAGCTAAAAACCTGCTGAAAAACTGTTTAAAAGTGAACGTTTGAAATTGAAAGATAATTGTTTTCATTATTTTTGAGTTACTTTTCAAACTGTATAAAATGTTGATTTCTCTTTCTTAAAGTCATAAACAAAATCATGTCTCAACCGCTTTCTAAATGTCGTAGGGTAACCCTTGAAGATGAAACAAAGTTGATGAATGATTCTCAAATTACACCCAAACCAACACTCAAGGTAATTTGAAAAACAACTTAGATTGCCATATGGTAGTGAACCTTTCTAATCTGAACACCTTTGTAATCCTAACATTTCCTTTAGTCTGAACAGGTTCAGAATAGACAGGTCCCACTGACTAATGCATTTCAACAGGGTAATCTTAAATAAACTGAATCATTAACCTGTTGAGTCATTTTAAATAGTACTCTACCAGATATTTTCTTTATAATTTATGTCGTTAAAAGTTGGTTCTTTTTCTTACAATATTGCTTGACAAACGTTTTAAAGTGACAGGAAGATTTTTAATCAAAATATACTTATCATTATGTAATACAAAAAAAAAAAAACCGATACGGAATATTATAACAGTAAGTTGATCTGCAGCATTGTATCTTCTGAGTTTGCTGTATTAGATCAGGATCACATGAGAGGCAGAACCTCAAGTGATCCTGATCTATGCAGCCAACGAGAAAGATACACCCGCAAATCAACTGACTGTTATAATATACCTTTTATTATACATGTATACCTTTTACCGAATATCATGTTAAATTTTATGAACAAGAAGACGCAGCAATGCCGCCAAAGCAGGTTTAAACTGCGCCTGTAGAAATTGTAGAATTAAAACAAGAGGGCCAAGATGGCCCTATATTGCTCACCTTGGTTACAAGTCCACTTGCCTGGTGGAAGATCACTAGATAATGTTATATACCAAATAGGTTTTCCTATATACGTCTTTGTAAAACAAGTGACCCCCCCGGCAAGGTCAATTTTGATCCTGCTCAGGATTTTTAAAGTTTTACCTATATAAGCCTTTGGAATTAAGTAATCACCCATGCGGGGTCATCTTTGATCCGGGGGTCACCATTTGAACAATCTTGGTAGAAGTCTACTAGACAATGCCACATGCCAAATATCTAGACCTTGTGGTTTCAGAGTAGAAGATTTTTAAAGTTTTTCCTACATAAGCCTTTGGAAAACTAAGTGACCACTTGTGCGGGGTCATCTTTGACCCAGAGGTCATATTTGAACAATCTTGGTATAGGTCTACTAGACAATGCTTCATGCCAAATACCTAAGCTCTAGGCCCTTTGGTTTCAGAGAAAAAGATTTTTAAAGATTTTCCTGTTTTTGCCATAGCATTCAGAGTTCTGTATGGAATGGAATTCTTTGAACAATTTTGATAGAGCTTCATGCAAGGAACATCCATGTATAGTTTCATCCTAATTGGCCCAGTGGTTTCAGAGGAGATGTTTGAATCAAAATGTCGGGGACGACGGACAATCATCCACTAGAAAAGCTCACTCTGGCAAAGCTAGGTGAGCTAATAAAAGGCCATCTTTACCAGTAGCTTGAAATACTGACAGTCAAATAATTTAAGTGTGTAAACACCATCTTTACCATTAGCTTGAAATATTGAGTCCCATAAATAAAAGGCAATCTTTACCAGTAGCTTGAAACACTGACAGTCAATTATTAGAAGTGTGTAAACACCATCTTTACCAGTAGGAATCTTGAGCTCAGCTCAGATAGAAAAAGTAAACCAGGTCTACCCAAGGTTAACATATCTAATGCTCTTGTTAGACTTTCATGTCACTAAAGATAGTCTTCCAACCAATATCAAAGGTACTTGTTTGCTTTCATATATGCCTGCGTAGTTACTGCCAACATCTTCTGTAGATTTATGAGTCTGACAAGTCCTGAGTTACCACCATATGCCAACCAGCAGCACTGTAACTGGTTTGGATTCAAACTTAACTGAAAATATACAATTTAATTTGTTTTATACTGTTTTGATATGAATTCTCTGTTTGGTTTATAACATTTCTTACCATATTCTAAAAAGAGGGACAAGATGACCCTACACTGCTCACTGGCTATTAGAGTAATCAATAGCAGAATGGGTCAATTTTGACCTGGGGGTTCAGATAAATTTAAACAATTTTCATACTACATTATGCTGTATTCAAAATATCTAAGCTTTGGTCCTGGTGGTTCTACACAAGAAGATTTTAGAAGTTTTTCCTAAATAAGCCTATGTTAAATCTATTGACCCCATGTGCAGGGTCAATTTTGACCTGGGGGACATGATTTGAACAATCTTGGTAGAAGTCAGCTAGGCAATGATTCATGCCAAATATCTAAGGTTTCAGAGAAGAAGAATTTTTGAGTTTTTCCTATATAAATGTAAAACATAGATGGCCGTATATTGCTCACCTGGCTACCATTGGCTATAATACAAGGTCATCAATGTAAAGCAAAAGGGACAAGATGGCCCTATATTGCTCACCTGGCTACCATTGGCTATAATACAAGGTCATCAATAGCAGAAAGGGTCAATTTTGACCTGATGGTCATGATTTGAACATTCCCGGTAGAGGTCAACTAGGCAATGATACATGTCAAAAAATATTAGCTTAGAGATAAAGATTTTAGAAGTATTTTTATATGCCTATGTAAAATAAGCAGCCCCTGGGCGGAGTGAATTTTGACTCAGAGGTCATAATTTGAATAGCCTTTGTAGAGGTCAACTAGGCAATGCCACATGCTCTAGGCCTTGTGGTTTCAGAGAAGAAGATCTTTTAAATATTTCCTAACTAAGCCTTATGAACACAAGTGACCCCCAGGTGGGGTCACTTTTAACCCAGGGGTCATATTTTGAACAATCTTGGTAGAGCTTCACTAGGTTATGCCACATGCTTACTATCTAAGCTCTGTGCCATGTGGTTTCAGAGAAGAAGATTTTCAAAGTCTTTCCTGTATAAGCCTATATAAAAACAAAGGGCCACTTTATCATTGCCTTGTTGACATAAGAATGTTCAAATCATGTCCTCCAGGTCAAAATTTACCCTTTCTGCTATAACTGATGACCTTGCATTATAGACACTGGTAACCAGGTGAGCGATATACGGCCATCTTGTCCCTTCTGTTTTACATTAGACTAAGGCTTATATAAGACCTACTGACCCCAAAGTCGAACTTGACCTGCATTTTTTTATGTTGCACCTGTGTACCAAATATTATTTAAATCGGTCAAGTCGTTCATAAGTTATCGTCCGGAAACCATAAAACCAACAGACCGACCGACAAGCTCACTCCTATATACCCTCCCCAAACTTCGTTTTGTGGGGGTATAAATATAGATATTGTTCTTGGCAATAACTCTGTAATTAGTCAAGATAGAGTTATGGTTCTTGTACACTGCACTTCCTCTCATTGTGCTGGACCATTGTATGAAGTTGTATTGCATTCCAACCAGTAGTTTTCAAGTTATGCTCAGAGGTCATAATTTGAATAGCCTTTGTAGAGGTCAACTAGGCAATGCCACATGCTCTAGGCCTTGTGGTTTCAGAGAAGAAGATCTTTTAAATATTTCCTAACTAAGCCTTATGAACACAAGTGACCCCCAGGTGGGGTCACTTTTAACCCAGGGGTCATATTTTGAACAATCTTGGTAGAGCTTCACTAGGTTATGCCACATGCTTACTATCTAAGCTCTGTGCCATGTGGTTTCAGAGAAGAAGATTTTCAAAGTCTTTCCTGTATAAGCCTATATAAAAACAAAGGGCCACTTTATCATTGCCTTGTTGACATAAGAATGTTCAAATCATGTCCTCCAGGTCAAAATTTACCCTTTCTGCTATAACTGATGACCTTGCATTATAGACACTGGTAACCAGGTGAGCGATATAGGGCCATCTTGTCCCTTCTGTTTTACATTAGACTAAGGCTTATATAAGAAAAACTCGAAGTTCTTCTTCTCTGAAACTTTAGATATTTGGCATGAATCATTGCCTAGTTGACTTCTACAAAGATTGTTCAAACATGGACCATGCACAAGTACGTATTGTACATATCACTTCTGTGAAGTACCAAAAGAGGGCCAAGATGGCCCTATATCACCCACGTTGATACAAGTCCACTTGCCCGGTGGAAGATCACTACACAATGTTATATACCAAATAGGTTTTCCTATACAGTAAACTCCGTATATATCGACTCCGGTTATAACGTAACTTCGGATATAACGAACAGTTTTTCTTGGCCCGATTTTTTTCATTCTTTGTTTAATGTTGAAATAAACGGTCCAGTCGTTCATGAGTTATCATCCGGAAACTGATTTACTGTTCAGGGTCACTGTGACCTTGACCTTTGACCTACTGACCCCAAAGTCGAACTTGACCTGTATTTTTTTATGTTGCACCTGTGTACCAAATATTATTTAAATCGGTCAAGTCGTTCATAAGTTATCGTCCGGAAACCATAAAACCAACAGACCGACCGACAAGCTCACTCCTATATACCCTCCCCAAACTTCGTTTTGTGGGGGTATAAATTTAGATATTGTTCTTGGCAATAACTCTGTAATTAGTCAAGATAGAGTTATGGTTCTTGTACACTGCACTTCCTCTCATTGTGCTGGACCATTGTATGAAGTTGTATTGCATTCCAACCAGTAGTTTTCAAGTTATGCTCTGCGACAAAGAAAAGTATTTGTAAATACTCAAGATAGAGTTATGGTTCTTGTACACTGCACTTCCTCTCATTGTGCTAGACCATTGTGTGAAGTTGTATTGAATTCCAACCAATAGTTTTCTAGTAATGCTCTGGACAAGGAAAAGTAACAAAGGGCAATAACTCTGTAATGAGTCAAGAAAGAGTTATGGTTCCTGTGCACTGCACTTCCTCTCAATGTACTTGAACATTGTATGAAGTTGTATTGAATTCCAACCAGTAGTTTTCAAGTTATGCTGCGGACAAGGAAAAGTAACAAAGGGCAGTAACTCTGTAAACACTCAAGATAGAGTTATGGTTCTTGTACACTGCACTTACTCTCATCGTGCTTGACCATTTTATGAAGTTGTATTGAATTTCAACCAGTAGTTTTCAAGTAATGCTCCAGACAAGGAAAAGTAACAAAGGGAAATAACTCTGTAATGAGTCAAGAAAGAGTTATGGTTCCTGTGCACTGCACTTCCTCTCAAAGTACTTGACCATTGTATGAATTGGTATTGAATTCCCAACCAGTAGTTTTCAAGTTATGCTCCGGACAAGGAAAAGTAACAAGAGCCATGTTACACATGGTTAATCCCCGCGCCAGGAAGAAGTTACCTGAAGGTTGTACTTTTGTACATTTTACTTGGTGAGAGGAAATCCTTTAAAAGCCGTATAGTTATGGTCATGTTGATTACAGTTTTCAAGTAAGTGGAAAAAGAATAAGGCAATGAAGAGAAGGTTTGCAAAATTATATTAATGTTCATTATCAGTATAGGTATGATATTTTTCTATTTGACTAAAAGTAGGCAAGGTAGAGTTATTGTTCTTGCACACTGCACTTCCTACCAATGTGCTATGTCAGTGTATTAAGTTTGAAGAAAATCCCTCAAGTACTTTTGGAGTTATGCTCCGGAATTTTTTTTCCAAGTAAATCTGATAAAGGGGAATAACTCTAAAAGTAGGCAAGGTAGAGTTATTGTTCTTACACACTGCACTTCCTACCAATGTGCTATGTCAGTGTATTAAGTTTGAAGAAAATCCCTCAAGTACTTTTGGAGTTATGCTCCGGACAAAATTGGGACGGACAGACTGACGGAGACCATTTCTAATATCCCCTTCGCCTTTGGCGGCGGGATAAACAAAGGGTAATAACTCTGTAATGAGTCAAGATGGAGATATGGTTCTTGTGCACTGCACTTCCTCTCAATGTGCTTGACCATTGTATGAAGTTATATTGAACTCCAACTTGTAGTTTTCATGTTTTCTCCGGACAAGGAAAACGCAACAGATCGCCTGACCGCCCGACCAACGAACCGCCCGCCCACCCGACCGACCGACTTCGTTTGGGGGTATAATGACCCCCTAGGCAAGGTCAATTTTGATCCGGGAGTCATAATTTGAACAAACTTTGAAGAGGTCCACTATGCAATGCTACATGCCAAATATCTAAGCTCGTTGTGGTTTCAGAGAAGAAGATTTTTAAAGTTTTTCCTATATAAGCCTACCCCAAACCAAAATGAATGCTTGCAACAAGCTTGCTGCAAGCTTGCGGTAAGCTTGTGGCAAGCTTGCAGAGGCTAATAATGCTTTCTGTAGGCTTGCCGCAAGCTTGCGCGAGCTTGCAAGTATTTTCAATCAGAATTCTGCAAGCTTGCGATAGCTTTGCAAGCTTGCGCAAGCTTTTTTAGTTGCAAGCTTGCGCTGGCTTTTTGTTAGAATTGGACTTAGAAAATTTCATGGTAGTAGTTATATGGAAAAGAGTGAAAAATTCTAAGTCCAAAAACATGGAAAAAAGTTTAAAAAATCATTGTTTCATGAAGGCTTATTTTTATAACCACATATTGGGATGTAAATTAGATGACATGAAATAAAGAATCTGAATTTCAAGTAAATTCTGGGAATTTTTAAAATTTATAATGTTTATTTTCTCAGGTGTGCAGAAGTTTGATTCTAAAATTAATTTAACTGTAACTGACTTGAAACTAAAATAGAGAGGAAATAGCATAAACCCATAATTATGTGTCTATATAATAAGTCAAATCCTTTTTCCATGTTTTATGAACAACAGTACTGTAACTGCCCTTTATTTTGCAAATCTTCATTCACTGATATAAACAGGAGGCAAGGTAATTAATCTCTGTGGGCAGTGTGGGGTCATTCAGGGAATTTGGTCATAAAAATAGATAGCATACAAAGGTAACATTCAACATTGTTCTGTGCAGTCACCACCTGGAACCCCAGTATCAATTTACAGGAAGAGGGGAATTATCAGAAAGATCTCTACAGGAAGTGGTCATTTTGATTGTTGATTCAAATGTTAGACATGTTAGAAAGTTTTTTTGAACAAGTTTTTAAGAAATGTTTATATGTGGATACTTTTGTGAACTTTGTGCTGAACAGGACAGTATCATTTGCATAAAAATAATTATTAATCTAAGATACAAAATGATGGTTTAAATCACTTAAGTGTTAACTGAGGATTAAATAAGCATGCAGTGGCTGGGCAGAAAAGGTATATTGTTTATTTGATTCATATAACATATATGTATATGTCTAGAGTAGCAATTAGTGAAGATATTAAGTAATAATTATGTGATCATTAAATAGAAAGACCACAGAAGGGGGGGGGGGGGGTATAACATGGAAAAACAAATCTATAAATGTATGGAAAAATTGGTGACTTAAAATTGACCACTAACAATTTCAAATTCAGTCCATTTACTTTTTCTTTTACATGATGCTAAATTTCCTAAAACAAACATGTCTTTTTTTAGTAAAACAGCACATTTTTGTTCATAGAAAAGATTTCACAAAATATTTAGAGAAGATAAAAGGCACAGCATCTTTCCACTGAGCATGCTTTAATATAATTATGTTATTACACCATAAATTATGTAATAAGTTACACTTAAATTCAATTGGTATTCAAGGGGATTCTACTGGTATTCAGATGGAATTCAACTGGTATTCTCATGAAATTCCACTGGTATTCAGATGGAATTCCAATGGTATTTTTCAATGGTATTTATGACATTTCCACTGGAATACCAAAGGAATTTCAGTGGAAAAACATAAGCTATTTCAGTGGAATAGCAGAACTTTACCATTTAAAAATACTAGTGGAATTGAGATGGAATTCCAGATAAAGTTCCAGTGGTATTCCAGATCTTTATTTTCACTGGGATGATGGTCGGCTGTTCAGGATTTTTTCATATTTGTATTAAGACATAAAACTTTTAAAAGGGCATAATTAATGTTAATTATAGTATACACATTTGTTTGCCTTTTTTCAGTTTGCAAGCTTGCAGGAAGAAAAATACTACCTCTACTGGGCAAGCTTGCGAGTGTAATAACAAATAAAACCGCAAGCTTGCGCAAGCTTGCCGCGAGGTTCCAATTCTAAGCTTGCGCAAGCTTCATGAACTACAAGCTTGCGCAAAGCTTGCGGATTGCAATGAACCGCAAGCTTGCGTGATTGGATTGCAATGAACCGCAAGCTTGCGCAAGCTTGCCGGAGGTTCCAATTCTAAGCTTGCAAGCTTCATAAACCACAAGCTTGCGCAAGCTTGCGGATTGCAATGAACCGCAAGCTTGCTGCAAGCTTGCCGCGAGGTTCCAATTCTAAGCTTGCCGCAAGCATCATCTGCAAGCTTGCGGCAAGCTTGTGGCAAGCATTTTAAAAAGCTTGCGATTTTGGTTTGGGACAGTACAGCACAGGCGAAACCCCGCACATATGACATAGGCTCAGCGCAAAACTATTCTAACTACATATTTTGGCGAAAATGACATTTTGACATTTTTGACAATGTTTAATCAAGATACAGGTTGTGTAAAATAATTACAGTTATATCTTGAACAGTTTTATTTAGGTTGATAAAAAAAGAAAGTATTCTATCTCAAAATGATTAAATTAATATTGCAAAACTCTTCTAACTTGAGTTAGAATACTTTTGCGTTATAGAATACAACATTGCATAAATGAATTTCTTCGCGCAAAACTATTCTAACTCAAGTTGAAATAGTTTTGCACTGTAAAATGTCGGATAATTTTTTTGAAAAACTAACAAATTATGCAAGAAAATCATAAAAATAAATTTTTTATTCTTAAGAATAATTAGAGGTCCGTTAAACATTATATCTAAACAAAGTACATTTGAAAAATGTTGACTTTTTTAGCATTTTTTTTCTGTTAAAGAAAGTAAATTGACAAGATCAATAAGGTCATTGGAGATTTTATCTTCTTCTGACAAATTTGTTCAATGAGCAACAGTACAAGAAATGTTAGTTTGTATTAATTATATATTATTACATAATAGAATTATGCCACAGGTAGACCTAAAGCTGCTCGCACTCAGATTTTGGTGAAACAATAAAGTCGTCAAAACTCTCTGAAAATAACATCTATTAGAAGGAATTGTCGAGTAAACGGTTCCAATATAAATTCCTATTGAGTATATCTGTATATTTGAAATTATACACAACTACATAATAAAGTGTTACACTCGCTTTAAAAATTTGAACATCTCAATATAATCATAATATTATGGCGTAGTGGTGCCATTACGCAAAACCCTTCTTACAGTTTCAATTGATTTTTGCAAATGGCTACCTAGATTTTTCCTTTTGTTGTTGATTCTAGCATTTACTTTTACATTTTATGGTTGAATATATCGTTCTGGACAAATTAAATTTTTCACTTGAAACTGTGAGCGAGCAGCTTAAATAAACTGATTCCAGAATATACGATAGATTAGCTTAGAAACCAAGTATAACTGGCATGTAATACGGGCGTCAAAATGGCATGTAATATGTAAATTAGGCAGACTTTTCGAATCTGGAGTTTACTCCTCTGATAAATTCATGCACATCAATTTAGTATGCTCGTGAATTATGGATGCTGCTCCCAATAGTATTAGTAATAGTATTTATAAATATATGATTATGAAAAATAGTTTACAACAATAGTACAAATTATGCATAGATTGCAGCAGCAGAATGTTAACAAAGTAAACAATAAATGGGCCATAACTTAGCCTCCAAATAAAATACTGTAGCACTATAAATCTACTTTTCATTAATTAAGCTACCTGTTACAATTGATCATTACAAAAGGCTTTAATTTTGATTAAAAGTAAAGTGAAGTATTTCTTTATTTTTGAAATCATATGCTACCACATTGTAATGTGTTTGAAACACTTTTGAAATTCCTATACAAACATATAGTGTTGTGGTGCCGCAAAACCAACACCTCCAACATTTTCAACAGATTTTCCGTAATCACTGAGCCAGACTTTTAGCTGTTATATATTTTCTTTCTATCATAATACCAATAATTATATTGCAAGTTATTCATAAGTTACTCTCTGTTTAACATTTCATTTGATCATACTGCACTTTCATGTCAACAAGATAATATTAATGCTATTAAACTATATCACCAAAATGTTTCTTTATATATAAAGTTATAAAAAGACGCCCATGATTATCATATTTTTCCTGCTTTAAACCAATTCTTGCTGAGTTACGCTTACTGCCCAGGTAAGTCTCTTTTCCTGCTATTTTTCTTTTGAATTTTCATACGGGTGCAATTATCCTGGGGTCATTAGTTCTCGACACATTAAGAAGAAAACAGCGTAGAAATAGCAATGGAAATGATAACTTACCTTTTGCAGTTAATTATCAGATTCTTTGATCATATTTCTGCCAAGAAATGCAAAAAAAAATTCCCAAATAATGCACAAACTCGTGTTCACATTGTGATAAAAAGGGTGACCTACTTTTGGTTTTCGGGGAATTCTGTCATATGTTCTCGAGCTATTTTTAGAAACTAGATTTTTCATGGGAAACACCTTATCACTGTAGTGTATATGCAACAAATAAAAGACAACTTGTATCCATTCAGTCACATATGCAATTTTATTCATCTTGTTTCATAAGAATTTAGTTTTATTTGATTTATTTAACGAACTTCATCAGTCTCTGCAGCAATCACAAATGAATTGGGTATCTTTTCTTGCTGCCCTCAATTCTGTACAATACTTGAGATGCACCCAGTGGGTGCACTTATCACAACCAACCCATTTGACAATAAAAAGGTTTTTTTTCATCATAGTGTAGGCACTAACTAGACTTGTAGGAGAGTACTGCTTAAAAAACTCCTTTCTGTTAGATGGGGTTAACTGCAATGTAAGGGAATAAATCATCTAAATTCTAACGGTCGCTTCGTAATTTTGAAGTACCACCTACACTACAGTGAAAATTATACAACACCCGGGGATGTGGATTACACTGACACACTTCCGTTCTAGTTATTTTGGCAAGAGCATCTTCAATGGAGTAAAAATAAATGTGTTACGGAGATTTTAATGAATGTAAGTAAATGGTATTAACATTTTCACTAATAAAGGCTTGGTGGTGAGTATGTTTGGTAATACCTACCTTTATTCTGAACATGTTTGGCTGTTTTTCTTTCTTTTGAGTATAGGAACGTTTTGTTTACGTTTTACAGTGTTTACTTCCGGGGTTTACGTCATTCACGCGGCAAATATACGTCATTATAAATATAGCTCGAGAACTTAAGTATGTCGAGAACTCATGACTCGAGGATACAAGAGAAAATTCATGTCAAAAATTTTGCTTTCTTAGCTAGTATCATAGAGCTCAAAAATACCCTTCAAAATTATTGTTCTCCTTTTACTATAATTATATATTATCAACAATAAAAAGTGAGAGAAATTTCGGATGGTATTTTTGACCTCTGTCGTACTGGTACATTATGGCAAAAATACCATAAAGGTTTACAGTTTTAGATTCTCAAATAATCACATTTTTAAATCAGTCACTATCATATTTTTTTTATCCCTGGTCTTAATATAGGAGTTATAATTTATTGTTCATTATCATAAGTAAAAACAGAAAAGAGTAAAACATGAATGACTGCTTCAGCTAGGATGTGCTTAAAATGATAAATATGACCACAGCACCATATCGGCTGAATGGGCTTAGTTATGATAATTATTATTGTGATCTTTATAAACTAATAGCAATATTTAGTGCAGTTTTTCAGTAGGCATATAATTCCTTGAGGATCTGTTTAATGTTACTCTATAAAATTTGTTGCACAAATATTGAAAAAGTAAATAGGATAAGATTGGGTATGTCCAATGTAGTTACATTATATCCAACTTAGAATGGTTATACAGCAATCTTATATTCAATATTCAGCGTGGTCAACTCCAGTCAATTTTGACCCGGGAGTCATAATTTGAACAATCTTGGTAGAGGTCCACTAGCCAATGCTACATGCCAATTATCTAAGCTCTATGCCTTGTGGTTTCAAAGAAGAAGATTTTTAAAGTTTTTACTATATAATTAAGCCTATGTAAAACTAAGTGACCCCCCCCCCGCCCCCCCGTGTGGGGTCAATTTTGATCCGAGGGTCATAATTTGAACACTCTTGGTAGAGGTCCACTAGCCAATGCTACCTGCCACATATCTAAGCTCTAGACCTTGTGGTTTCAGAGAAGAAGATTTTTAAAGTTTTTCCTATATAAGCCTATGTAAAACTAAGTGACCCCCAGTGCGGGGTCAATTTATTTTGATCCGGGGCTCATAATTTGAACAATCTTGGTAGAGGTCCACTAGCCAATGCTACATGCCAAATATCTAAGCTCTAGGCCTTGTGGTTTGAGAGAAGAAGATTTTTAAAGTTTTTCCTATATATTCCTATGCAAAACTAAGTGACCACCCCTGCGGGGTCAATTTTGACCCGGGGCTCATAATTTGAACAATCTTGGTAGAGGTTCACTAGACAATGATACATGCCAAATATCTTAGTTCTAGGCCTTGTGGTTTCAGAGAAGAAGATTTTTAAAGTTTTTCCTATATATGCCTATGCAAAATCTAAGTGCCCACCCGCGCGGGGTCAATTTTGACCAGGGGGTCATAATTTGAACAATCTTGGTAGAGGTCCACTAGACAATGCTACATGCCAAATATCTAAGCTCTAGGCCTTGTGGTTTCAGAGAAGATTTGTAAAGTTTTTCCTATTTGTTGCCATAGCAACCAGAGTTCTGCATGGAATGGAATTCTTTGAACAATTTTGGTAGAGCTTCATGCAAGGAACATTCCTGCATAGTTTTATCAACATTGGCCTAGAGGTTTCAGAGGAGATGTCATTTGAATCAAAATGTTGACGGATGACCTACGACGGACGACGGACAATCATCAATCAGAAAAGCTCACCCTGGTGTAGCCAGGTGAGCTAAAAAGATGGTTGGCGCGATTTTGAGAATATGAAAGGATGGCTTATATAATTATATAAGCTTAGATTTTATAGTAAAATTCCTGTCGAGTTTTATTTCTATGCAGTAAGAAGGCGTCAAATGTCACACACACTGGGTGAGAAAAACATGCACCCTGACTGGGACACGAACTTGGGACCCTTCATTTACAGGGCAAATGCTCTCTAACCTGAGCTAACCGGCAGCTTACATATTTTTTCCATATTCATAAATAAGTCTGAACCGTGACTTGTGAATCAGGAAAACAAACTTAATCCTTGTTTTTCTCCAATATGTTACTGGAAATATTCACCGTTATTTACTGGTCTAGAAAATATAAATTATCTACACTTGTATTAAATTAACATTAGTTTGGCAGTAACAACATAGTATGTTGATAGATATCAACTATTTATGTACTATTATTATAAAACCATTTATGAAAGACTGAAAACACAAGAGTATTTTATTGACCCTTTTCATGCAGTAATATGTGACAGAGTATTACCTTCATCAAATTCTTTGTATTACATAATAAGAACATATTTTAGTAAATTTCATAATTGTATTTTGTTGATTAATAATATAAAAGGTTAAGTCAAAATTCAGTTTAAATTATACATTTTGACTTCTCTTACTTTTAGTTGTCAAAAGTATTTCTCAAGTCATTTGACAAAAAGTCTTAAAACCTGCTAATGGAAATGTTTTATCACCTTATTGTTTGGCTTGATTAATATGATTATCTAAGAGATATTTCCTCTTAAAATTCTTAAGCCTAAGCCATACTGATTGTCTAGTATAAACTGTCAAATTCTTAAGTCATTTCTGCCATATGTTGTTTTTGTAGTAATTCTCTTTACCCTGAATCTAAGAAATTAAGTAACTTTTTGAAAACAGTGGTATCAAAGCTTTCGAAAAGTTAACATCTAAGAAATATGGAAAATTGAAATAACTTATGATATATTCTGGTGCTAGCCTATGCTGATGTGTTGTTGAATGCTAAATTAGCAAATAAAGAACAAGAAAATAAATGGAATAGAACTGTACAAATGGACTTTGTGCTTTAATAAAATAACTGGGTCCAAAGGGACCTCACTCCGTGACCAGTACACTGTGGGTTGTGCGAGTTGGGCTTTAACCATAGCTCACTGCTAAGCGAGTTCCCCCTAGAAGCGCAAGCCCGGCCGGCGACCCGCAGTCACAAATATCCAATTAATAAACCTGTGCGTTACAGGGTAACTTTTTCAGTCCAGCCAATGTCATACATTGTACATTCTACTTGTCATTTCACTGGCGGTTGAAAGGTTGGCAACTTCCTGTCAAAAGCAAACTTAATACGGCTGCGCTGAAAAGGTCTGTAATTATATGGAAGCACCACCCCACCCCCAGAATTCTTTTAAAAAGTAGTATTTTATCATAAAAAAAGAAGAAACAAGTTGTACATCTGAGTTCTTCACTAAGTCAGGGATCTTACAACAATCTAATGAATCATGACCGAAATTAGGTAATTAAACAAACTATTTCTGTACTGCTTTGGGGAAACATTTATATGCCATCTATATACTTTCAAAATATTTTCTCTACCCTTCAATCTTATAAAAGATGAAGTTACAAATTTATGCAAGCTATATTGGCTTTGTACTTTGATAATAATTCCTCCCATTCAACAGATCTTGCTAAGTGGCGAAACAAATTTAATTTTTAGTGACAAAAGTATTAGTCGACTTACATTTCAAACCAGTATCTTCAGAACAAATGGCAAATCTAATGATTTTCATATTCAAGGGAAGGCCTTAATTTGTATGAATTTCTGTATTTTACTATGATATATTATAAAGAATGCATTTACTGCTAGTGAAAGAGTTCTGTTACATGTATGGTTTATTGCTGTTTCTTGTTTTTGTTTTTATTACACATTATCACAAATATAGGTTTAAATAATTAACTTCTGTTATAACATTTCATGTAATGAGTCAGAATAAAAAAACGCAGTCAGAACTGCTTAACAACAGATGCTAAGTTTCTTAAAATCCTTTTTCAATGTAGCTAAATGCCTATTTGTACAAAAACTTATTACAAAAGTATTTCCAAATTCAGTTGAAATAGTTTTGCACTATACATTTCTTCAAAATAGTGGCCATTTTCAGTGCAAAACTAGTCCAACTTGAGTTAGAATAGTTTTGCACCAATAATAGAAGTAAAATTTAGTTCAATCTTAGTGCAAAACTATTCCAAGCCAAAGACTGTCCAATAAATCACTTAAAAAAAGAGCATTATATAAAATAACAGCATGTTTATATAAACTGAGTGGTAATGTTATTTCATTCTTAAAATGAAATTAAAATATTGAATACTGAACAAAAAAAAGTTTTTTCCTTCTCCTGAAAAAAAGCAAAATATGTAGTTAGTATAGTCTTGCGCTAAGCCCTTGAAATGTGTCCATGCGGCATGTAAATAAGAGTCTGAAAGCATGGAGATGTGGCAGGAAATCAAACGCGTGATGCAGCATCGCAAATTGTATGTGGCATTCAATTGCCGCATCTGAAAGACAAAATACCAATCAAGAATGACAATGAGTCCCACCGCATGATGCCGCATGTCTTTGTATAAATCGTGTCTTCAATACTTTTGGCACTGGGGTGCAAAGCAACACGAATCAGATAAAATGAACATTTGGTTGATTAAAACCTACGAGCTAGTTCATTTCACAACCTGTGTATTACACAGATCATAAGATGGTAGAAAGAAGCAAACGCCTTTCTATCAACAATAATCTTCCTTACCCCCCTTCCATCCCCTATCGAGCATATTTTATCCAACTTCGGTTATCTCGATTTTTCGGTATCTCGACTTATTTTCTTTGGTCCCAACAAAATCGAGATAACGAGAGTCGACTGTATGTAGAAACGTTCTTTAGAAATGTGAGATGAAAAAGTAATACCTCACCCCATACGACTATTTGAAATAAATTATTACTTAATTATTTTCCATATCAATGTTTTTATAACAGTTTGAAATCTTTCAACTTTGTGAAATGTGTACATTTATTTTACATTTAAATTATTACCTTGATAATCGTATAGTTAGGCTAGTAACACGAGTTTAATCATTATCAAAAATGTGTTATATTCCCCATCTGTAATTTTTCCACAGTGAAAATTGCATATAACTTGATGTTACTATCTTAATGCAGAGATCGGCAAATATAGATAAAATTCGCTATTTGTGTGCGTTTCATGTTTATATTATAGTTGATTGTTGTGGATTTAATGCATGAATAAATTCGTAACGGGTACCAATTGTGACAGGTTAGATATATGCTATAATACTTTAGTAATAGTTTTCTGCTTCGAAATGTAATAAAGAAGAAAATTAATGACGATCTCATTTAAAACAGATACGAATATCGAACTGATCTATGCTACACTGAATTACAGTGTAGGCCTACTATCAAGAATACAAAGGTTGAAAAAAATATTAAAGCATCGTGATCACTTTAAATGTTGCTGATTGAAAAAGGATGCTTAGAAGAATAATGACAGAACTGAGTATTATTTACTGTAAATTAACGCTGAAATACATGAGAATGGGATTTCCTTATCCATTATTTAATGGACATGGTAGATTTATTTTCTCGCCGTTTTATTCGCATTTTCACGCAAGTAAGAAGAAATAAGCGTAAATACAGAATGGGGATGAAAAAATGAAAATCAACTTTTTTTCTCTAACTCTACTTCATAACTGCTATAAATGGATAGAAAATGATCTAACTAAGAAAATGAATACCCACAACCCTATGTTTATTTTCTTAAAAAGAGTTTTACAGTCATTTTTCGATTTTTATGTGATGTGCTGGCTGTTTTTAATTTACTTAAAAATAGCCTGGCAGCGATGAAGGATAAGATTAGCTATCACCAGTATTGGGAGGAATTTTGTATATCATAGGTGAGAAATTTCTTGTCATTTTAGTACACTCTATGTACATGTATAATGTATGCGGGAATGAAACTTTTATTTCTCTCTCTCTCTCTCTCTCTCTCTCTCTCTCTCTCTCTCATCGTGTCTCGAGAGCGATAAATGTACTCTTTTAAAGTTTGTTTGGCAACCTAGAAAATATAAATAAGTATAGATTTAAATTACAAATACTTAGTATTGTTTTCATTGGCGACTGATCAAGAGACAGACATCAGTACAGATTTGTGTTATAATGAAACGTTGATACGTACAATGTTTATCACTGAAAGAGAATGATAACACACGGACATAATCATTTTCCATTTTCTGAATTTATAGTGAGGCGGGATGATTGCCAGAAGTATGTGACGTACAAATGCATTATGAGTAATCATCACTGCTTCACAAACTAGAGCTATCACTAATTGTGATTAATACCCCCGAAAGACTGCTTTATAAACTGAGGAAGTTCGTAGTAACAGAATACCTTGCAAAAAAAACTAAAATAGAGATATTGTTCTTGGCAATAACTCTGTAATAAGTCAAGATAGAGTTATGGTTTGTATTAAGTTGTATTGCATTCCAACCAGTAGTTTTCAAGTTACCGGGTATGCTCTGCAACAAGGAAAAGTAAAAATGGGCAATAACTCTGTAAATACTCCAGACAGAGTTATGGTTCTTGTACACTGCACTTCCTCTCATTGTGCTAGACTATTGTATGAAGTTGTATTGAATTCCAACCAGTAGTTTTCTAGTAATGCTCTGGACAAGGAAAAGTAACAAAGGGCAATAACTCTGTAATGAGTCAAGAAAGAGTTATGGTTCTTGTGCACTGTACTTCCTCTCAATGTACTTGACCATTGTATGAAGTTGTATTGAATTCCAACCAGTAGTTTTCAAGTTATGCTCCGGACAAGGAAAAGTAACAAAGGGCAATAACTCTGTAAATACTCAAGATAGAGTTATGGTTCTTGTACACTGCACTTCCTCTCATTGTGCTAGACCATTTTATGAAGTTGTATTGAATTCCAAGTGGTAGTTTTCAAGTTATGCTCTGGACAAGGAAAAGTAACAAAGGGCAATAACTATGTAATGAGTCAAGAAAGAGTTATGGCTCCTGTGCACTGCACTTCCTCTCAATGTACTTGACCATTGTATGAATTTGTATTGAATTCCAAGTGGTAGTTTTCAAGTTATGCTCCGGACAAGGAAAAGTAACAAAGGGCAATAACTCTGTAATTACTATAGATAGAGTTATGGTTTTTGTGCACTACACTTCCTCTTATTGTGCTTGATCATTGTATGAAGTTGTTCTGAATTCCAACCAGTAGTTTTCAAGTTATGCTCCGGTCAAGGAAAAGTAACAAAGGGCAATAACTCTGTAATGAGTCAAGAAAGAGTTATGGTTCCTGTGCACTGCACTTCCTCTCAATGTGCTTGACCATTGTATGAAGTTGTATTGAATTCCAACTAGTAGTTTTCAAGTTATGCTCTGGACAAGGAAAATGCAACAGACCGCCTGACCGACCGACCAACAACTGGGTGACTCCTATATACTCCCCCCCCCCCCAAACTTCGTTTCGGGTGTATAAAGATACACGTAGATATCCTCTACTATGAACAGTCCAACCTGAACGCTCCTGACCATGGATTCTAAGTTATGAAAAACAAACACTAAGAACATATATTTATTTAAACAGAAATAAGAAATTAGGTTTCATATATACAATGTTACTCTCTATAGTATGTTTTACCTACATGAACAATAGCTACAAGACTATATCCAAAGTTTCCTTATTAACGGAGTACAATATAACCGCATCTTTTTACATTAAACAAAGAAGGAAAAAATCGGGCCCAAAAGCACTGTTCTTTATATCTGAAGTTACGTTATATCCAGACTCGATATATATGAAGTTTACTGTACTAAGGTAAACTGCCCGTCTATTAGAATGACCAAAATACGGCTGGAACGGGCCTATGTCCTTCTTGAATTGTAATTCAGTTCAAATCAATTTAACTGTTGTTCAAACGACAAAATAGCAGCAAGATGCTACTTTACTAAAGTGAAAAATAAGCTATTCCATCTGCAAAATTATGCAAAGAGAAAATGTGATACTAGTATGTAAGTCCTAGGTTTGAAACCAAGCCTCAGCACGAGGCGTTAATGTTACATGTGTGTGTCACAATGTTTGATGTTACGTCACTAAATTTTACTTTCAGTCAGCGCCGAGAGATTGTTGCTTTGATAAAGTAACAATTGTCATGCTAGCAGCAATTGTTCTGCATGAATTTTCAATCAGTGCAGATCATGATCAGTTCTGCACCATACGATATTTACCATTTGAAACGTTATACAAACGTATATTATCATCCAAACTGAAAGCTGGAAAAGTCAACTTTAGAAACTTAGCACCGTACATTTAAAAGAGTTGATGCCGATTTCAACATTTGTATACATTCAGACGGCAAATAATTGTCAGTACTTATTTTTATAACAAACGCATTGTTTTTGTCGCAACGTATGACAAAAAAAGGAACATGCGTATACATTGTAATAGTTAATTCGAATGCAGTAAATGGACAGTTTGCGGTTATCATCTGTTTCAGTATTTATTTAAGATTATTGTGACTTTGTAGCTCAAATCAAAGAGTCCAAGAACGAATGATTTATTCAGAACAAAAATTTCAACAGTAGTAAAAGGAAATCATATCGCAGAAATAAAGTGAATATCGTACATAACCATCTAGAAAAATCTCTTTGATAAAGCATCAAGATATGTTTTTACATATTTCTCTAATGTAAATTTGTTACCTTATTATTTCTGTACAAGTTTTGATTGACATTGACATTATATAGGCAGAAGCTTTACCCAACAGTTGAGTGGATAAAACAAATCATAAACCGGCGAACACATTTAACAAAAAGATATGCAGAAAGTAGTGATTTAGACGAAAAACAAGACCTGTCCCCAAAAAGTGACGAATGCCCCCGAAAGAGGTGTCTCACAGTCTTTGTCCTCTCCATGTGCTCAATAATTGTGGAATGTAATTTTAAAATCCATGCGACACATCAGCTTGATGTGCTTGACATTTGTGCCAAATTATTTTTAAATCAATCAATGCATGACAACGTTATAGTCCGGACACGAATGTGTGCATATATAGAGGATTTCATTACCTTCAAGCTCTAAGTGTGACCTTGACCTTTGAGGTAGGGATGTGGGTCTTGCATGCGACACGTCGTCTTGATGTGCTAGACATTTGTGCCAAGTTATTTTAAAATCCTTCAATGCATGACAAAGTTACAGTCCGGACACGAATGTGTGCATCAATAGATGACTCCAGTGTGCCCTTGACCTTTGAGGTAGGGACATGGATCTTGCACGCGACACATCGTCTTGATGTGCTTGATATTTGTGCCAAGTTATTTTAAAATCCTTCAATGCATGACAAAGTTACAGTCCGGACACAAATGTGTGCATATATAGAGGATTCCATAACCTTCAAACTCTAAGTGTGCCCTTGACCTTTGAGGTAGGGATGTGGGTCTTGCAACCGACACGTTGTCTTGATGTGCTGATCATTTGTGCCAAGTTATTTTAAAATCCTTCAATGCATGACAAAGTTACAGTCCGAACACAAATGTGTGCATATATAGAGGATTCCATAACCTTCAAACTTTAAGTGTGACCTTGACCTTTGAGGTAAGGACGTGGGTCTTGCACGCGACACGTCGTCTTGATGTGCTAGACATTTGTGCCAAGTTATTTTAAAATCCTTCAATGCATGACAGAGTTACAGTCCGGACACAAATTTGTAAGTGGGGACAGACGGACGGACGGACGGACGGACAGACAGTTGGATTTTAATATGCCACCCTTCTGCGGTATAAAAAACATGCGCTTTTTTGCCAAATCTTCCGTCATAAAAAATCCCCTGCTTCTGACTTGAAGTTCCTGATCAACATCATAGCGAACCAGAAAGTACATGTCCTGTTTAGAAGCTTGACATGAAGCCATCACATACGCACAAAGCAACACTTAATAGTATATGAATACAAGTATGCAAAGTTCCACAAAATAAAATAGTTTTAAACACTTGACACTAAAATAATCTTGTCTTAACTACTTCGAGAGTAAATTGCCAATGACATGTGTTTTAGCCGATTATGTTACTTTATGGTTCATTAGAATGTAATACATGACTGTACTGTAACAATGGCAATCATCACGCTTTGTTAACATTAACAATAAGTGTCTACTGAATTAAGATGTGACACTTACAATCATCAACTTCGAGACAAGCATCGGAATCTATTTAGTTTGAATAAATACATCAAGATCAGGACAAATCATTGACAAGCAATAATATTATAATTCTTGTGACAAACAACGATATCTGTAATAAAAAGTTTATAATAAAAGAACAAAGTCATGAAAATGTTACAACTTTTAAATATATACAAAAATTAAATTATAAAACATACTCGGAGGATAGTAAACTGCAGTAACTCATGCAAAAATTCTATAAAATTATATCTTATAAAACCTTTTATAGAATTACATGTACATTTCGTACATTGTACAAAAGGCATTAATTTTTACAGGAAAAATGAATCCTTTATGCTGCATCACGTGGCATGGTACTTGTCGCATCTCGCAAATGACACGCAACATATAGATGCTGCATCTACAATCATATGCTGCGTGATGCGGCATGGATTTATTGCTGCCGCATGGTAAAACCTCCCCCACTATAGCGCGGCAAAAACGGAATCCGCCTGTGCTGTACTGTATGTAAAACTAAGTGACCACCCGTGCAGGGTCAATTTTGATCCGGGTCTCATAATTTGAACAATCTTGGTAGAGATCCACTAGACAATGCTACATGCCAAATATCTAAGCTCTAGGCCTTGTGGTTTCAGAGAAGAAGATTTTTAAAGTTTATCCTATTTGTTGCCATAGCAACTAGAGTTCTGCATAGAATGGAATTCTTTGAACAAATTTGGTAGAGCTTCATGCAAAGAAAATCCCTGCATAGTTTCATCAACATTGGCCTAGTGGTTTCAGAGGAGATGTCATTTGAATCAAAATGTTGATGGACGACGGACAATCATCCATTAGAAAAGCCAAAAAAAACAACAATAACATATAATGTAAAGGCTTTGTTGTATCACCATTCAAGGTGACTATCAAAATTGTTAGAAAGACATTTATCGTAGTTTTTATGCCAACAATAATGAAGTTGAAATAAAATATATTATTCTGCATAGGAGTTTTGTTTCTACTGAACCACAACTGTTTTTACTTTCTTATGCAAACGCCACATATTTTCATTTCTATTTTTACTCACAATATCTTATTTCTTACTAGGCTTAACCAAATTTTAACATTGTCATTTTGAAAAGTAATATATCTTCAAGACAAGTGACAGGAAATTGTCACAAAACAAGGTTTTTATTTTCCAGTCTGCTGGCCGAGCGCAAATGTTTAAATATCTTGAGAAATGTAGGAGGAAGTGGGCACGTGACAGTATTCTTCTATATATAACATATGTGGAAAAAAAGCAAAGGGCCATAATTCAGGCAAAAATTAGAAAAAACAAAACAAAAAAAAAACAAACTTGCTCTGTGTGGCGTTTGAACCGCTGGTCTCATGAGAAATTTTGTTATCTTACTGTAACAGAATACTCCAAAGTATACAGGACTGGTAATCTATTCTAAAAATAGACAGTAGTAACAGAGTATTCTCCCTTTTATAATAATAGAGTATTCTCCCTTTTATATATACTTAAATAAGGAGACACAAAATTGCTAACGGACGGACGGACGGACGACCAGGGGCAGAACATTATATATTCAAAATTCTTTAGTTCACAATTATAGTTCTGTGAAAGTTTGGTTGAAATCCCTTGAGAAATGTAAGAGTTGGGCACAGAAGAGTATTTCTCTATATATATTACATTATGTGGAAAAAAACAAAGGCCCATAATTCTGTCAAAAATGATCAAATCACAAAACCCCAACAATATGCGCCAGGGCACTTGGTGACAATAATTCTGTGAAAGTTTGGTTGAAATCCCTTGAGAAGTGTAGAAGGAGTTGCGCACAGAAGAATTACATATGTGAAAAAAAAACAAAGGGCCATAATTAGGTCAAAAATGACCAAATCACAAAACCCCGACAATATGCGCCAGGGCACTTCATGACAATACTTCTGTGAAAGTTTGGTTGAAATCCGTTGAGAAATGTAGGAGGAGTTGCGCACAGAAGAAATTGTTTACGCCCGCCTGCCAACATACCTCAATCTAATAACCAGGATTTTTCCTTCGGAAAACCTGGTTAATAAGTAATAACATTGCTTACTGTGAAGAAAACCAATACAGTTAACATACTTACAGATTTAATAGCTGTCATTGAGGGTCTGTTATATGTATCAGAATGTTTGTCTTGTGGGCAGTATTTGGCAACCTGGAAGAAAGAATGCAGACATTGTGAAAATCTTGGTGATTTAAAGTCCCAGAATCTCATTTATAAGTAGCTCTCATTTTATAAAGACAGATGTCTTATTGACACAAATGACAATTATTTGTACCAAAAACATTCCTAACTTTGCTTTATAATTGAATTAAATACATATTTAAGCATAGCAAAGTATTTTTTTTAATGATATTGCAAAACAAGAGCTGGCCCTCACAAGTGAGGAATGCCCAAACAGGTGCCTCACAGTCTGTGTCCTCTCCATGTGCTCAATAAATGTGCTATGTAATTTTAAAATCCTTCCATGCATGACAGAGTAACCATGCATACAGTTTTCCATTACTTTAAACACTAAGTGTGACCTTGACCTTTGAGGTAGGGACTTGGGTCTTGCACGCGACACATCAGCTTGATGTGCTAGACATTTGTGCCAAGTTATTTTAAAATCCTTCAAAGCATGATAAAGTTATAGTCCGGACACAAATGTATGCATATATACAGGATTCCATTACCTATAAACTCTAAGTGTGACCTTGACCTTTGTGGTAGGGATGTGGGTCTTGCACGTGACACGTCATCTTGATGTGCTAGACATTTGTGACAAATTATTTTAAAATCAATCAATGCATGACAAAGTTACAGTCCGGACACAAATGTGTGCATATATGCATATATAGAGGAATCCATTACCTTCAAACTCTAAGTGTGACCTTGACCTTTGAGCTAGGGACAGGGGTCTTGCACCGACATGTCGTCTTGATGTGCTAGACATTTGTGCCAAGTTATTTTAAAATCCTTCAATGCATGACAAAGTTACAGTCCGGACACGAATGTGTGCATATATGCATATATAGAGGAATCCATTACCTTCAAACTCTAAGTATGACCTTGACTTTTGAGCTAGAGACGTGGGTCTTGCACGTGACACGTCGTCTTGATGTGCTTGACATTTGTGCCAAGTTATTTTAAAATCAAACAATGCATGACAAAGTTACAGTCAGGACACAAATGTGTGCATATATAGAGGATTCCATAACCTTCATACTCCAAGTGTGACCTTGACCTTTGAGGTAGGGATGTGGGTCTTGCACGCGACACGTCGTCTTGATGTGCTAGACATGTGTGCCAAGTTATTTTAAAATCCTTCAATGCAGGACAAAGTTAGACAGGACACGAATGTGTGCATATATAGAGGATTCCATAACCTTCATACTCCAAGTGTGACCTTGACCTTTGAGGTAGGGATGTGGGTCTTGCACGTGACACGTCGTCTTGATGTGCTAGACATGTGTGCCAAGTTATTTTAAAATCCTTCAATACATGACAGAGTTACAGTCCGGACACAAATTTGTAAGTGGGGACACACAGACGGACGGATGGTGCGATTTTAATATGCCACCCTTCGGGGGCATAAAAACAACAGGGCCATGATGGCCCTATATCGCTCACCTGGCTACTATTGGCTATAAAACAAGGCCATCAATAGTAGAAAGGGTTGATTTTGAGCGGGGTCTCTGCTTTAAACAATCTTCATAGAGGTCCAATACACAATGTAACATTTCAAATATGTAAGCTGTGGGCCTAATAACTCACTTTATGACAAGTGAGCTAAAAATATAGACAAAATTCAATTGTAATACTTTCTAGCTTTATTTCTTAAAACAAGAGCTGTCCCTTACAAGTGACTAATTCCCCCGAAAGAGGTGTCTCACAGTGTTTGTGTAAATGTGTGCATATATACAGGATTCCATTACCTTCAAACTCTAAGTGTGACCTTGACCTTTGAGGTAAGGACGATGGTCTTGCACGCGACACATCGTCTTGATGTGCTTGACATTTGTGTCAAGTCATTTTATAATCCTTCGATGTATGACAAAGTTACAGTCCGGACATGAATGTGTGCATATATAGAGGATTCCAGTGTGACCTTGACCTTTGAGGTAGGGACATGGGTCTTGCACGCGACACATCTTGATATGCTAGACATTTGTGCCAAGTTATTTTAAAATCCTTCAATGCATGACAAAGTTACAGTCCGGACATGAATGTGTGCATATATAGAGGATTCCATCACCTTCAAACGCTAAGTGTGACCTTTGAGGTAGGGACAGGGGTCTTGGAGGCGACATGTCGCCTTGATGTGCTTGACATTTGTGCCACGTTATTTTAAAATCCTTTAATGCATGACAGAGTTACAGCCCAGACATGAATTTGTAAGTGGGGACGCACAGACCGACGGACAGACGGATGGAGGGACAGTGCGATTTTAATATGCCATCCTTCGGGGGCTTAACATGGTTCATACAGAAGTTCTGAGACAAAATTCAAGTACTTTTCAAGTTCTTTTCAAGGACTTTTATCTAACTTTCAAGGGCTAAAATGATGCGCAAAATCCGACTTCATGTCGGGATACATAGTCAAATGTCACCTTAAATCATATTTGGAAGACAATGTAATATGTATCTTGGTTATTCAAATTAATATCAAGCAAAATACAGTTGATAATCTCAATATTTACTTGTTATTCAAAACAGGATTTTTTGTCATGAGGAACGACTGTATTGACTCATTTATTTGTCAGATTTTGTTTATCATGTATATAAATGCTTTTTTTCTTGTTGATGACTCTTCACTTTCAATGCACTTTCGCCCATAATGCACTATGTCTATAAGTTTATCCAACACAACACAAGTAGACTTATGTTTGTTCCCCTTAAACTCCTTTATCCATGCTTTATAACTATCATTCCTGAGCAATGTCAATGAGAAAATGCATTTCCATAAATTTTCCGCGACCATGACTTTAAGTAAAGGGAAATCACTCCGGGAGCAAGCGTGTCTAAATTCCCGAATCCGGTCTGTAGTTGATACATCACAAGTGAGCAGGTTCGATGGACTAATACGGATAGACTGTTTTCTCGTCATTTTGAGGCGTGATACAATTATTTTGGATGTTTATTTACGCGGAACATGACTTTTCAACATTCAATGACTTTTAAAGAAATTCACTAGTTTCATTTTCAAATTCAAGTACTTTTCAAGGACTTTTTCCCAGCACAGAATTCAAGTACTTTTCAAGGCCTGTGTGAACCATGCATAAATCGGGGCATAACTCTGTCAAATATGACCTTGACCTACAAAATTTGGCGGCATTACGACCGTATTGTCATAAGCAATGCAATTTGAAAGTAAGATGAAGAAATCTTAAGAAATGGCAAAGTATAGCCAACATTAAGTTTTCATGACAAAATCTAAGTACAAAAAGTGGCACAACTCTGTCAAATATGACCTTGACCTACAAAATTAAGTTTCATGTAAAATTCAGGCTTTATAATTTCACAGGTAGAATTTTCTGATGATTTCATTTTGAAATTGGAGATGACTTGGTCTATTACGCATTTCAACATGCCAAATATCTAATCTCTAGGCTTTGCGGTTTCAGAGAAGAAGATTTTTTAAGTTTTCCTTTATAAGCCTATGTAAAACCAAGTGATCCCCAGGGCGGGGTCAATTTTGACCTGGGGGTCATTATTTGAACAATCGTGGTAGAGGTCCACTAGAAAATGCTACATGCCAAATATCTAAGATCTAGGCCTTGTGAGAAGATTTCTAAAGTGTTTCCTATTTTTCCATAGCAGTGACCTATGTTTTATTAGCTTTAAAGGTCTGAAGACAGGTAATAAACACATATGACAAAAATATTACATTTGTGCAAGTAACATTGGTGTGTATAAAAATATTGTTACGTTACTGGAAATTGATTGGACGTGGATAATGTCTGAGTAATACTTGACTTTGTATAAGATGTGATGAGATGTGACAGGACAACATGCGTGATTCATATATAGCCACCATTCTACTATGTAAAGCAGAAGATAATAAAGAAAGCTTGTGAAGGTTCTGCCATACCTTATGGTGTTCCTCAAACTGAAGCACTGCTCTGCTGGCTAGCATTTGACTTTCTTTATTATGTCCACTCTCACTAAGATCAGCTGCATGAACTGTTTGATGTTCTTTTATTAATTTGCTGCATTTCATCTTGCAGTCACTACAGCATGTCTGCTCACCTATATCACCTGTCCCATTCAAATGTGTATCTGGTCGGGTTGTCCCATGACAACTGCATTTGTATAACTTGTTTGATTGGTTTATATTTTTTCTTTCATTTCTTTTGTCATCCTTGTCATCAGAGGTCTCCTGAATACTTGTTTCCAGCAATACCTTAAAATATGGTAACACAAGATACACCAGAGTTCTCCTGAATACTTGTTTCCAGCAATACCTTAAAATATGGTAACACAAGATACACCAGAGTTCTCCTGAATACTTGTTTCCAGCAATACCTTAAAATATGGTAACACAAGATACACCAGAGGTCTCCTGAATACTTGTTTCCAGCAATACCTTAAACAAGATGCCCACGTGCAACATGTCGAGCCCGCCATATGTCAAAAGCTCCTTACCAAGTAAAAAATGGGTCAAAATACACCTAAATATTGGATGTAACATGCATGTTGTACCACAGAAAAGTGGTCTCGATTTTTCTCTACGGCGTTTAATAAAAAAGTTACAATATAAGCTATTTATAGTAACAACAAAGGGAAGTAATTCTAAAATCAAGGGTAGACCATGGTGATGAACATTTGTACAAAGTAACATCAAAATACCTCCATGCATGAAGAAGAAATGCTCCACACAAAGATATTCTTGACTTTGAACTTTAACCTCTAAGTGTGACCTTGACCTTAGACCTAGGGACCTAGTTCTTGTGCATGATACTCTCATGATGGTGAACATTTGTACCAAGTTAAATTAAAATCCCTCCATGCATGAAAAAGATATGCTCCGGACAAAGTCATTCTTGAATTTAACCTTTAACCTCCAAGTGTGACCTTGACCTTAGACCTAGGACCTGGTTCTTGCGCATGACACTCTGTCTCATGATGGTGAACATTTGTGCCAAGTTAAATTAAAATCCCTCCATGCATGAAAAAGATATGCTCCGGACAAAGTCATTCTTGAATTTAACCTTTAACCTCCAAGTGTGACCTTGACCTTAGACCTAGGGACCTGGTTCTTGTGCATGACACTCCGTCTCATGATGGTGAACATTTATGCCAAGTAACATCAAAATCCCTCCATGCATGAAAAAGATATGGTCCGGACAAAATCGGACGCACGGACGCATGCACGGATGCATGCACATACACCGAACCGCCAAAAGTGACAACTATATCAAGCTCACCGCAGGCGGGCTCGACAAATAATACCTTAAAATATGGTAAGCCAAGATACACCAGAGGGAATAATATTAAAGTAAACTGAAAGAAGACACTTGAACGGAAATTGAACAATTTGGTTCAAAATGAGAGACAGCTGAGAAATATTGACCTGACAAATTGAACTAAAATCAGTAAGGGTGATACTGTTATATTTTTACCTCTGAAGTGTGACAATTTGACCCACATATTATCAAATTGGTTGCCTACAACAGCTTTCAATGCTGAAGTCACTGACACCTTGACACTTGATAACAAAATAAAATTTACTGATCATTGTTAAACCATTACTGACTGGATTTAAATTTCAAGCAGGCAAATGTTCTGGCAGATTCTTATAAAGATGTGGTAAAAAAGCATGGCTTTAATAATTTCCACAATTTGTGTTAGGCACAATGTGCAACTGGTGCAGCCCCAATTTGTATACTTTTGACAATATTGTAAACTCTTCCTCTGCTCTCCTTATATACTGCAAGTTTTGGTTAAGTGATAGAAAGTGTAATACTGAAAATATTAATTCAACATACTGACTTCATAGAGAGAAGGATGAATTAGTTTAGATTTACACCATAAAATGTAAGTAAATCTTTCAAAAGTTTTTTTAAGAAACTGTTACAGTTGTGACATTTTTACCTTTATGTTGACAAAATGTTATTTTTGTAGCTTTTACAGAAACAAAGACAGGAGTGAATCTTCGCATATTTTTATGAATATTTTGGCACTGTATGAAGATATCATACTCTGCTAAAAATACCACAGAAAATATCAATGAAAATCTTACATTGTCCTATAAAACATAGTTACTAGCTCAAAGTTCATTAAACTAGACCTATCACTAAATGTGATAAATACCCCTGAAAGACTGCTTTATTAAGTGAAGAAGTCGGAAGTAACAAATACCTTGCAAAAAACAAGAGAGCCATGATGGTCCTATATCGCTCACCTGACTACCATTGGCTATAATAAAAGGGGTAATGATCCCTGCAAAGTTTCATCAACATTGGCCCCAGAGGTTTCACAGATGTTTTTTGAAGGAAATGGTGGACGTACGACGGACCCCGGACGGACAGTGATCTTAATAGCTCACGCGCACTTTTTGCCACGTGAGCTAAAAACCAGTATATTTCAAGTTATGCTCCATACAAGCAAATTACTCAAACTACAGTTATGGTTATTGTACACTTCACTTCCTCTCATTGTGCTTGAACACTGTATGAAGTTGTATTGAATTCCAACCAGTAGTTTTCAAGTTTTGCTCCAGACATGGAAAAGTAAAAAAGGGCAATAACTCTGTAATTAGTCAAGATGGAGATATGGTTCTTGTGCACTTCACTTTCTCTCTATGTGGTTGACAATTGTATGAAGTTGTATTATATTCCAACCAGTAGTTTTTAAGTTATGCTCCAGACAAGGAAATGACACAATAGGCAATAATTCTGTAATCATCATCTGCACTGTTCTGTACTCGGTCAATGCATTTTCACTGAATGCTTCCATAAACAATTTAATTTATCGTACCATCCAAATTGATAGATGAAAGAGTACATTTTAGAAATAAACAGGGTAAGAGTTAATTCTTTTATGAAAGAAAAACATGTATAGACATATTTGCCATTGATAAATCTGATATCTTCTTAATCGAGGGTTGAATGTGAAACTAGTGTAAGTGCTTCTAATTTCATATGCACTTACAGTAGTTTCACGTTCAACCCTCGTTATATGTTTTGTATATATTAAATATTCATTGAACTTTATATATATGGACTCTTTTGTGTTGTGAATGTATAGTTACAACACCGAACTTTCTCTAGGAAAAGTCTTTACCTTCAAGACTTGAACCATCAGGACCTAGTAAGGGATCAAGTCCTAATAATAACAAGAGGGCCCTATATCGCTCACCTTGGTACAAGTCCACTTGCCTGGTGGAAGATCACTAGATAATATTATATACCAAATAAGTTTTCCTGTATATGCCTTTGTAAAACAAATGATCCCCCCCGGGCAAGGTCAATTTTGACCCCAGGGGCATAATTTGAACAAACTTTGAAGAGGTCTACTGGGCAATGCTACATGCCAAATATCTAAGCTCTAGGCCTTGTGGTTTCAGAGAAAAAGATTTTTAAAGTTATCCCTATATAAGCCTATGTAAAACTAAGTGACCCCTGGTGCTGGGTCAATTTTGACCCGGGGGTCATAATTTGAATAATCTTGGTAGAGGTCCACTAGCCAATGCTACATGCCAAATATCTAAACTCTAGGCCTTGTGGTTTCAAAGAAGAAGATTTTTAAAGTCTTTACTATATAAGCCTATGTAAAACTAAGTGACCCCCATGCGGGGTCAATTTTGATCCAAGGGTCATAATTTGAACAATCTTGGTAGAGGTCCACTAGCCAATGCTACATGCCAAATATCTAAGCTCTAGGCCTTGTGGTTTCAGAGAAGAAGATTTTTAAAGTTTTTCCTACATAAGCCTATGTAAAACTAAGTGACCCCCCCCCCCCGTGCGGGGTCAATTTGATCCGGGGCTCATAATTTGAACAATCTTGGTAGAGGTCCACTAGCCAATGCTACATGCCAAATATCTAAGCTCTAGGCCTTGTGGTTTCAGAGAAGAAGATTTTTAAAGTTTTTCCTATATAAGCCTATGTAAAACCAAGTGAACCCCAGTGCGGGGTCAATTTTGATCAGGGGCTCATAATTTGAACAATCTTGGTAGAGGTCCACTAGCCAATGCTACATGCCAAATATCTAAGCTCTAGGCCTTGTGGTTTCAGAGAAGAAGATTTTTAAAGTTTTTCCTATATATCCCTATGCAAAACTAAGTGACCACCCCCGCGGGGTCAATTTTGACCCGGGGGTCATAATTTGAACAATCTTGGTAGAGGTCCACTAGACAATGCTACATGCCAAATATCTTAGCTCTAGGCCTTGTGGTTTCAGAGAAGAAGATTTTTAAAGTTTTTCCTATATATGCCTATGCAAAAACTAAGTGCCCACCCGCGCGGGGTCAATTTTGACCCGGGGGTCATAATTTGAACAATCTTGGTAGAGGTCCACTAGAAAATGCTACATGCCAAATATCTAAGCTCTAGGCCTTGTGGTTTCAGAGAAGAAGATTTTTAAAGTTTTTACTATTTGTTGCCATAGCAACCAGAGTTCTGCATGGAATGGAATTCTTTGAACAATTTTGGTAGAGCTTCATGCAAGGAACATTCCTGCATAGTTTTATCAACATTGGCCTAGAGGTTTCAGAGGAGATGTCATTTGAATCAAAATGTTGACGGACGACGGACAATCATCGATCAGAAAAGCTCACCCTGGCGTAGCCAGGTTAGCTAACAAGAGGGCCAAGATGGCCCTATATCGCTCACCTTGGTACAGTCCACTTGCCTGGTGGAAGATCACTAGATAATGTTATATACCAAATAGGTTTTCCTATATACACCTTTGTAAAACAAATGACCCCCCCCCCCCCGAGGCAAGGTCAATTTTGACCCCAGGGGCATAATTTGAACAAACTTTGAAGAGGTCTACTAGGCAATGCTACATGCCAAATATCTAAGCACTAGGCCTTGTGGTTTCAGAGAAAAAGATTTTTAAAGTTTTTCCTATATAAGCCTATGTTAAACTAAGTGACCCCTGGTGCATGGTCAATTTTGACTTGGGGGTAATAGTTTGAACAATCTTGGTAGAGGTCCACTAGCCAATGCTACATGCCAAATATCTAAGCTCTAGACCTTGTGGTTTCAGAGAAGAAGATTTTTAAAGTTTTTCCTATATATGCCTATGCAAAACTAAGTGACCACCCGCACGAGGTCAATTTTGATGGGGGGTCATAATTAGAACAATCTTGGTAGAGGTCCACTAGACAATGCGACATGCCAAATATCTAAGCTCTATGCCTTGTGGTTTCAGAGAAGATTTTATTCCTATATAAAGCCTATGTAAAACTAGAGCTATCACTAAATGTGATTAATACCCCCAAAAGGATTGCTTTATAAACTGAAGAAGTTCGTAGTAACATAATACCTTGCAAACAAACTAAAAAGAGATATTGTTCTTAGCAGTTCCTCTCATTGTGCTTGACCATTGTATGAAGTTGTATTGAATTCCAACTTGTAGTTTTCGAAAAATGCTCCAGACAGGGAAAAATTAACAAAGGGCAATAACACTGTAATTAGTCAAGATGGAGTTATGGTTCCTGTGCACTGCACTCCCTCTCACTGTGCTTGACCATTGTATGAAGTTGTATTGAATTCCAACCAGAAGTTTTCAAGTTATGCTCCGGACAAGGAAAAGTAACAAAGGGTAATAACTCTGTAATGAGTCAAGATGGAGTTATAGTTCCTGTGCACTGCACTTTCTCCAAATGTGCTTGATCATTGTATGAAGTTGTATTGAATTCCAACTTGTAGTTTTAAAGTTATGCTCCGGACAAGGAAAAGTAACAAAGGGCAATAACTCTGTAATTAGTGAAGATGGAGTTATAGTTCTTGTGCACTGCACTTCCTCTCAATGTGCTTGACCATTGTATGAAGTTGTATTGAATTCCAACCAGTAGTTTTCAAGTTATGCTCCGGACAAGTAAAAGTAACAAAGGGCAATAACTCAGTAAATACTCAAGATAGAGTTATAGTTCTTGTACACTGCACTTCCTCTGAGTGTGCTTGATCATTGTATGAAGTTGTATTGAATTCCAACTAGTAGTTTTCAAGTTATGCTCCGGACAAGGAAAAGTAACAAAGGGCAATAACTCTGTAATTAGTCAAGATGGAGTTATGGTTCTTGCGCACTGCACTTCCTCTCAATGTGCTTGACCATTGTATGAAGTTGTATTGAATTCCAACCAGTAGTTTTCAAGTTATGCTCCGGACAAGGAAAAGTAACAAAGGGCAATAACTCTGTAATTAGTGAAGATGGAGTTATAGTTCTTGTGCACTGCACTTCCTCTCAATGTGCTTGACCATTGTATGAAGTTGTATTGAATTCCAACTAGTAGTTTTCAAGTTATGCTCCGGACAAGGAAAATGCAACAGACCGCCCGACCGCCCGACCGACCGACTGACCAACCACCGGGTGACTCCTATATACCCCCCTAAACTTCGTTTTGGGGGTATAACTAAGTGACCATCCGCGCGGGGTCAATTTTGACCCCGTGGTCATAATTTAAACAATATTGGTAGGGGTCCACTAGACAATGCTACATGCCAAATATCTTAGCTCTAGGCCTTGTGGTTTCAGAAAAGAAGAGTTTTAAAGTTTTTCCTATATAAAGCCTATGTAATACTAAGTGACCACCCCCGCGGGGTCAATTTTGATCCGGGTGTCATAATTTGAACAATCTTGGTAGAGGTCCACTAGCCAATGCTACATGCCAAATATCTTAGCTCTAGGCCTTGTGGTTTCAGAAAAGAAGAGTTTTAAAGTTTTTCCTATATATCCCTATGCAAAAACTAAGGGCCCACCCTAGCGGGGTCAATTTTGACCCAGGGGTCATAATTTGAACAGTCTTGGTAGAGGTCCACTAGACAATGCTACATGCCAAATATCTAAGCTCTAGGCCTTGTGGTTTCAGAGGAGAAGATTTTAAAAGTTTTTCCTATTTTTTGCCCTAGTAACCAGAGTTCAGCATGGAATGGAATTCTTTGAACAATTTTGGTAGAGCTTCATGCAAGGAACATTCCTGGATAGTTTTATCAACATTGGCCTAGAGGTTTCAGAAAAGATGTCATTTGAATCAAAATGTTGACGGACGACTGACAACGGACAATCATCGATCAGAAAAGCTCAAACGTGGCATAGCCAGGTGAGCTAAAAACTGTGATACTACGTATCACAGCGGGCCTAGAAACAAAGCTTTCATGTAAATATTTTGAAATGGGAGATGCAAATAAACTTACAGACTTTATAACAGAGACAGAATAAATGTATATACTAGGTTCGTGTAAAGTAAATACTTGACTGGTTTGTGCATTTACAATTTAGTACTCTTTCTTTTTTCTAGTGTATCATTTATGATTTAAAAAGAAACAAAATCATATTCATGAAAAAGCTTTAAATATTCTTTTCGCTCTTTCCGTTGTTTTTTTCATTAGATTGTATATACGAGCCCTATTTTCATTCAGCGTAAATGAAAACAAAGTTAACGCAGCAATAATATAATATGTTCTACGCTATGTTCCATTAAGGTGATTCTCAAAATATACAATACTATTCCTGCCTCTATCCTCACAAATTCGTTTGCAGTCAAAATGTTTGTAAGCAAAACAACGCATATTTTTACGATTACTAAAAGTATCGTTACCGACCAATTAGTTAACTTTGGCTACCTGTCAGTTTAATGCTGTAGAGCAGTCTAATAACACGAAATGTAAACCACTCTGATGAAAATAGAAAGTGCATCCTGACCAGTTAGTAAACTTTGGCTACCTTTCACTTTATTGCACATGACATGTCTGATTTAAATAGACTGTCAGTGACTGTACAATGATACTTCCATTCAAAAACAAATGAAGTGTGATTGTAAATTTTAAACTATAAAGATAGAGTCATAGTAACATAATGGACCCATTTTACCGGATACCGGAAGAAACCGGCATGTTTGACCGATATCGGTTTTTATACTGGCCGAACAATAAAAACTTTTCACTACTTATTAGACGTTACATAAGCCAATAAAATAATTTGACGTTTTACATGGATAAAAGATAGAAATATCATTTTTTTGACAATTTTAAAGCTACACAATGAACAGTGGTTTAACCCATTCTTTATCGTAACTTCCTAGGCAATTTTCATAACATTTTGTTCAAAGAAATATACACTACTTCACCTACATGTTAAATTTTCCAACCACGTATTAAATATAGCGGGCCGCTGCTGCGGCCCCCAATATCATCTCCAGCAGATGTGCTAATAGCCTATATGGACCATCTCCAGGAGAATTTTGTCATTGCTATTTATAGCCTTATATATAAGCAGTGAAAGATTCTGCCCATGAGTGACCTGCAACTCAGAGATCAAGAGATGTGTTGTGTACTAAATAAAGGACAAATGTCATTTATCAGTCTTACAGAGTTAAGACAAGTGTACTATCTTTCATGATTAGCCTGCACATCAATACAGATTGTTCATGATCTGCACTGTTCACTATTCATTTTTATGCTGTCTGATCATGATCTGCACTGTTTGCTTTTCATTATTTTGCTGTCTGATCATGATCTGCACTGTTTGCTATTCATTTTTTTACTGTCTGATCATGATCTGCACTGTTCGTGATTATTATTTTGCTGTCTGATCATGATCTGCACTATTAGCTATTCAAGAGTCTTGATTTGAACAATCTTGGTAGAACAATAAGCACTGCTACATGCTAGATATGTCTAGTGCTACTGTTATGAAACAGCTGTGACAATACTATTTTAAACAAATTGGGTTTCTTTGTTACAATATCATTTTAAGTATTAATATGCTTTCATAATTTGAACAATCTTGGGAGAAGTCCACTAGGCAATGCTAAATATCTAAGCTCTATGCTTTGTGGCTTTTTGAAAAGAAAAAGAAGTTTCCTATAAAAGCCTTTGTACAAACAGAGGTCTGCTCCCCTGACCTTGACCTTTGAGTTAGTGACCCCAAATTATAACGAGAAATGACCAACGGTCACTTACCTTGACCTTTGAACTACTGACCCCAAAAACAATAGGGATCTCTGCTCAAAAGACCAATCATCCTATGAAGTTTGAGGTCTGTAGGTCTAAAGGAACTCTAGTTATCATCCGAAACGAGAAATTGACAAACGGTCAGTTGACCTGACCTTTGACCTACTGACCCCAAAAACAATAGGGATCATCAGCTCTATAAGACCAATCATCCTATGAAGTTTGAGGGCTGTAGGTCAAAAGGAACTCTAGTTATCATCCGGAAACGAGAATTGACCAACGGTCCTGTGACCTTGACCTTTGAACTACTGACCCCAAAAACAATAGGGATCATCTGCTCAATAAGACCATTCATCCTATGAAGTTTGAGGCTGTAGGTCAAAAGGAACTCTAGTTATCGTCCGGAACGAAGAATGGACGGACGGCTGGACGGACTCCCCAGTTTGAGGTTGTAGGTCAAAAGGAACTCTAGTTATCATCCGGAAATGAGAAATGACCAACGGTCACTGTGACCTTGACCTTTGACCTACGACCCCAAAAACAATAGGGATCATCTGCTCTATAAGACCAATCATCCTATGAAGTTTGAGGTCTGTAGGTCTAAAGGAACTCTAGTTATCATCCGGAACGAGAAATTGACCAACGGTCAGTGTGACCTTGACCTTTGACCTACGACCCCAAAAACAATAGGGATCATCAGCTCTATAAGACCAATCATCCTATGAAGTTTGAGGGCTGTAGGTCAAAAGGAACTCTAGTTATCATCCGGAAACGAGAAATTGACCAACGGTCACTGTGACCTTGACCTTTGAACTACTGACCCCAAAAACAATAGGGATCATCTGCTCAATAAGACCATTCATCCTATGAAGTTTGAGGCTGTAGGTCAAAAGGAACTCTAGTTTCGTCCGAAACGAAGAATGGGCGCGGACTGGACTGACGGACTGACGGACGGACGGACTGACGGACAGGGCAAAAACAATATGTCTCCCCCCGAGGTGGGGGAGACATAATAAGTGACCCCCCTGGGCTGGGTCAATTTTGACCCGGAGGTCATAATTTGAACAATCTTTGTAGAATTCCACTTCACAATGCTACATGCCAAATATCTAAGCTCTCAGTCTACCTGTTCTTGAGAAGAAGTTTTTCTATTTGTTGCCATAGCAATCAGAGTTCTGCATGGAATGGAATTATTTGAACAACTATGAGAGGGCTTGATGCAAGGAACACCCCTGCCAAGTTTCATCAACATTGGCCCTGTGGTTTCAGAGGAGAATGTTGTTTGAAGGAAAATGTTAATGGATGTACGACGTAAGCCTACGGAATGCTTAAGTCACAGTTTAATACCTGTAACATTACCAGCTACAGGGAGGGAGGCTGGCATTTCTGTTTTGCAAATAGTTTTTTTCACAATATCTAGACCCTATGTGTAGATTATATATTTTCACAGGTTCATGAAATATTCTGAAATGTCTCTGCCTCAAAAACATGTCCAGTGTCTTTGGATGCCTTGCATGCATATTTATCTTGTTATTGCCTGAAATGTGTTAACACTTGGTGTTTTACCTGTCTGTATCTGTATGATTTACAGTCTGGCAGTATCTTCATTAGGTCCTTGAGAAGTAAGCCAGAGATGTATCCTCTGTTGTCACTGGCTGCAGCAAAACCTGTCCAATCTGAGCACTGTATGTCCTGATAATGATAAGATTACACAGTTAAAAGCCTGTTGGTAGGAAATAACGATATTTAAGGTATCAAGCATCTAACCTGTAACATATATCATTAGTACAAGATATGTTTGTAATAACAGGGCTATAATGGTCCTTTATTATATACCTATAAATATTCTGTAAAAAATACAGCCTTTATTCAACCATCAAATACGGCCTGACAGAAACAAGAGGGCCATGATGGCCCTGTATCGCTCACCTGTCTACCATTGGCAAAAATAAAAAGGTTATTAATAGCAGAAAGGATCAATTTTTACCTTTGGCTCATGATATCCTCTTAATAAGCCTATGTAAAATCAAAAGACCTCCCCTCCCCCAGGCAGGGTTAATTTTGACCCTGAGGTCAGGATTTGAACAATCTTGGTAGAGAGTCAATTATTGCCACATGCTGAATATCTAAGCTCTAGGCCTCATTATTTTGCTGTCTGATCATGATCTGCACTGTTGGCTATTCATTTTTTTGCTGTCTGATCATGATCTGCACTGTAAGCTATTCATTGTATGTTGGCTGGTCATGATCTGCACTGTCAGCTTTTTATTTTTTGCTGTCTGATCATGATCTGCACTGTTTGCTATGCATTATTTAGCTGTCTGATCATGATCTGCACTTTCATAATTTAGCTGTCTGATCATGATCTGCACTTTCATTATTTTGCTGTCTGATCATGATCTGCACTTTCTGACAAATTTCAAGGATATCTGGGCTGAAAATGTAACATCTAGAGTGTTAACAAGGTTTTTCCATATTTGGGCTGTGACCTAGTTTTTGACCCCAGATGAACTTGAGCTAGAAATCAACTTAACAACCTTTATGACAAATTTCCAGGATATTTGGGCTGAAAATGTTACCTCTAGAGTGTTAACAAGGTTTTTCCATATTTGGGCTGTGTGACCTAGTTTTTGACCCCAGGTGACCCATATTAAAACTTGAGCTAGAAATCATAGAAACAACCTTTCTGACAAATTGCCAGGATATTTGGACTGAAACAGTAGCCTCTAGAGCCTTAACAAGATTTTTCTATTTTTGGGCTCTGTGACCTAGTTTTTGACCCCAGATGACCCATATTCGAACTCGTCCGAGTAATTACTGGGACAAACATCCTGACCAAGTTTCGTGACAACTGAGGAAAAAATGTGACCACTAGAGCGTTAACGAACTAAATGTGGACGGACGACGGACGATGGACGACGTCCGACGGACATTCATCGATCCTAATAGCTCACCCTGAGCCAGCTCAGGTGAGCTAAAAAAATCCGTATTGTATGTACGTGCAATACGGACAGTGCGGCATTATTTGTAAGAGTGCATTCAATTGGCCAAAATATACACATTGCTTAAATAACGTCGCTTTTGAATGGGCCGTTACCACTTGTTTGTACGATGACGTCAATAAAATGACGTCGCTCACTACGTATATTTCGCGCTAAAAAGAGTTTTTCTTCAATTTTATGCTTAACATGATCTTTTAATTTAGTTTATTCGCGCAGTAAAGTGTCAAAAAGTATATAAAAAGAGGGCCAAGATGGCCCTATATCGCTCACCTTGGTACAAGGCAACTTGCCAGGTGGAATATCACTAGACAATGTTATATACAACCCCCCCCCCACCCCCCCCAGCAAGGTCAATTTGACCCAAAAAGGCATAATTTGAACAAACTTTGAAGAGGTCTACTAGGCAATGCTATATGCCAAATATAAGCTCTAGGCCTTGTGGTTTCATGAAGACATTTTTGACCCGGGGGTCATAGTTTGAACAATCTTGGTAGAGGTTCACTTGCCAAGGCTACATGCCAAATATCTAAGCTCTAGGCCTTTTGGTTTCAGAAAAGATTTTATAAAGCCTAACTATGCAAAACTAAGTGACCATCCTTAGCGAAGTTTTTCCTATATAAAGCCTATGTAAAACTAAGTGACCACCCCCTTCACGTCAATTTTGACCCGAGGGCCATAATTTGAACAATCTTGGTAGAGGTCCACTAGACAATGCGACATGCCAAATATGTAAGCTCTAGGCCTTGTGGTTTTAGAGAAGAAGATTTTAAAAGTTTTTCCTATATAAAGCCTATGTAAAACTAAGTGACCATCCGTGCGGGGTCAATTTTGACCCTGTGGTCATAATCTAAACAATCTTGGTAGGGGTCCACTAGACAATGCTACATGCCAAATATCTTAGCTCTAGGCCTTGTGGTTTCAGAAAAGAAGAGTTTTAAAGTTTTTCCTATATAAAGCCTATGTAATACTAAGTGACCACCCCCGCGGGGTCAATTTTGACTCAGGGGTCATAATTTTAACAATCTTGTTAGAAGTCCACTAGACAATGCTACATGCCAAATATCTAAGCTCTAGGCCTTGTGGTTTCAGAAAAGAAGATTTTTAAAGTTTTTCCTATATAAAGCCTATGCAAAACTAAGTGACCATCCCCGCAGGGTCAATTTTGACCCCGTGGTCATAATTTGAACAATCTTGGTAGGGTCCACTAGACAATGCTTCATGCCAAACATCTAAGCTCTAGGCCTTGAGGTTTCAGAAAAGAAGATTTTTAAAGTTTTTCCTATATAAAGCCTATGTAAAACTAAGTGACCATCCCCGCAGGGTCAATTTTGACCCCATGGTCATAATTTGAACAATCTTGGTAGGGTCCACTAGACAATGCTTCATGCCAAACATCTAAGCTCTAGGCCTTGAGGTTTCAGAAAAGAAGATTTTTAAAGTTTTTCCTATATAAAGCGTGTGCAAAAATAAGTGACCACCCTCGCAGGGTCAATTTTGACCCAGCGTTCATAATTTGAACAATCTTGGTAAAGGTCCACTAGACAATGCTACATGCCAAATATCTAAGCTCTAGGCCTTGAGGTTTCAGAAAAGAAGATTTTTAAAGTTTTTCCTATATAAAGCGTGTGCAAAAATAAGTGACCACCCTCGCAGGGTCAATTTTGACCCAGCGTTCATAATTTGAACAATCTTGGTAAAGGTCCACTAGACAATGCTACATGCCAAATATCTAAGCTCTAGGCCTTGTGGTTTCAGAGAAGAAGATTTTTAAAGTTTTTCCTATTTGTTGCCATAGCAACCAGAGTTCTGCATGGAATGGAATTCTTTGAACAACTTTGATAGAGCTTCATGCAAGGAACATCCCTGCAAAGTCTCATCAACATTGGCCTTGTGGTTTCAGAGGAGATGTCGTTTGAAGGAAATGGTGGACGGACAGACGCACACCCATACGAAGGTGTTATTAGGTGGTATTTCCATTGTTCTCGAACAATAGAGTGACCACTTAAGTAACAAAAGAATGACCACTTAAGGGACAAAAGACGGAATGAAGACAATAGATTTCTATTGTCTTAGGCCACACCTCCTACCACCCAAGGTACCCATCATGCGTGCGGACGGATGGACAGATATACGACGGACCTCGGACGGAATGCAATCCTAATAGCTCACTCTGGCACTTTTTGCTAGGTGAGCTTATAAAAGGGTTATTTTATATTTTTAGTATAGTAAGGTGATCCATAAGCCGGATTGGCTCTTGTCGAGGTCGGATCATACTCGTGCTACGCACTCATAAGATCCGACACTTGACTCAACCAAATCCAGCATCCTGGATCATGTTACTATACTAATAACCCTACTTTCTCGCTCACGAGAGTACCATTGACCATTATACATGGTCAACAACAAGGTTAAAAACTAGACAAGTGTTCAGTAGAACAATTGTGTCACACTCTAACACCATGTCAGAATAACCAATAATTTTGTGACAAAATCTTAGTACAACAAGAGCTGTCCCTCACAAGTGACCAATGGCCCCAAAGAGGTGTCTCACAGTCTGTGTCCTCTCCATGTGCTCAATAAATGTGCTATGTAATTTTAAAATCCTTCCATGCATGACAGAGTTACCATGCATACAGTATTCCATTACTTTTAACCACTAAGTGTGACCTTGACCTTTGAAGTAGGGACATGGTTCTTGCAGACAACACATTGTCTTGATGTGCTGAACATTTGTGCCAAGCTATTTTTAAATCAATCAATGCATGACAAAGTTACAGTCCGGACACAAATGTATGCATATATACCATTACCTAAAATCTGTGACCTTGACCTTTCAGGTATGGACGTGGGTCTTGGACGTGACATGTAGTCTTGATATGCTAGACATTTGTGCCAAGTTATTTTAAAATCCTTCAATGCATGACAAAGTTACAGTCCGGACACGAATGTGTGCATATATAGAGGACTCCATTACTTCAAACTGTAAGTGTGACCTTGACCTTTGAGGTAGGGACATGGGTTTTGCACGCTACACATGGTCTTGAGATGGTGAACATTTGTGCCAAGTTATTTTAAAACCCTTCAATGCATGACAATGTTATTGTCCGGACTAAAATGTGTGCATATACAGTCAAACTTGCGAATAACGGCCGGTCAAGGGAAACCATGAAAACGGCTGTTGTTCACAGGTGACCTTTGTTTGGAGGTTTGGGCAGTTGATATATTTTCATCATACTAAGCATTGTTTATCAAGTTTCATCATCACTTGTCAGATAAACATGCTATAAGCATTAACCGAAAAACGATTTATCCAAATTTCGTGCATATTGTTTAATTTTGCAAACGTACGCACATCACAAATCAAAGCAAAATGATTTTGTATCAGATCAACAATGGCAAAATTTAGTTTATCGTCATTAAAACGCTTTAATAAGCCAGAAACTGTGACACTGATCACTTTTTTGAAACAGGAAACGATCACTTAATTAACATGGATTACGCCCCTTTGCCGTTTGATTTCATTGCCGATTGTGAATAAAAATACAACAGCTAATTTACGATATTAAAGTGTGTGTTTTTCAGTTCGATTGTAACAAATCAAACAATTTACTAAACGTGAATGCATAAATCAGCTGAAATAAACGAAAATTAGATGCACAAACAATGAAAACTGCGACTTCAAATTGCGAAGATGTTCTGCATCAAATAAACAATCAAGCAATTTTGGTAATACTTTTACGTGTGAAGGTGACAATTAAATATTAGCACAAGTTTGACTGTATACAGGATTCCATTACCTTCAAACTCTAAGTGTGACCTTGAAGTTTTTAAAAAATCCTTCAGTGCATGAGAAAAATACAGTCCGGACATGAAAAATTGTAAGGGCGGATGCACAGACGGACGGACGGACAGACACACAGACGGACAGACTGACGGAAGGTGTGATTTTAATATGCCACCCTTCCAGGGCGTAACAAAACAGCCCACATGCAGTCACTGTACAACTCAAAAATATAGGGACTGTTAAGTTTTTGAGTTTATATATAGGCTTCCTGTTCTTTGAATGGTGCAAAAACACATCAAATATATAAGCATCATTGAAAATGATATGAAAAACAAGATTGCTCACCTAAGTGACATTGCTCATCAAGAAAAATATTCTGTTATAGGCTTCCAGCCAGTAGGTGAAACAGTCCCCCTACCGGGGGAATTTTGTAGACACTATTTATTTGAAAGCCCAATATCTGCTGAACATTTTCACATTGTCTACATGCTGGCCATTGGGGCATAAGAAAATTACACCATGCTAATTTACGTTACCCCATAAAATGTAGACGCAAAATAGCCTTTTCAACCTGAATGAAATATCCATGTTGTCCCATCACTATATATACTGTTTAACAATAATTACATTGAACCTTACTGTTTCTTAAAATACACATTTTACATTTTTTCGATATATTGTTAACGCTGTAATCTACGTTACATAATGTTACCGTAAAAAACAACAAGAAAATGCAACTGAAATTGTGTTGAACTAAGTCAGAATGAAATAATTTTTCATTTTTTGCAAACATATTAATACATATTTATGCATTGGTGAATTTGGTGGCACTTGGCCAGATTTATCTCATAACAGATATGTAAACCCATCAGTTTTCTATGTTACTGGAAAATTGCAATATTACAGTATTTATGCTAAATTGTTCTTACAGGAATAAAATGAGTCCAATGAAATCAGCTATCAATCTGATCGCAACAATAGGTTTATACAAGAGCTGTCCCTCCCAAGTGACGAATGCCCCCGAAAGAGGTGCCTCACAGTCTGTGTCCTCTCCATGTGCTCAATAAATGTGCTATGTAATTTTAAAATCCTTCCATGCATGACAGAGTAATCATGCATACAGTATTCCATTACTTTAAACACTAAGTGTGACCTTGACCTTTGAGGTAGGGACTTGGGTCTTGCACGCGACACATCCGCTTGATGTGCTAGACATTTGTGCACAGTTATTTTAAAATCCTTCAAAGCATAATAAAGTTATAGTCCGGACACAAATGTATGCATATATACAGGATTCCATTACCTATAAACTCTAAGTGTGACCTTGACCTTTGTGGTAGGGATGTGGGTCATGCACGCGACACGTCGTCTTGATGTGCTAGACATTTGTGCCAAATTATTTTAAAATCCTTCAAGGCATGACAAAGTTACAGTCCGGACACGAATGTGTGCATATATGCTTATATACAGGAATCCATTACCTTCAAACTCTAAGTATGACCTTGACCTTTGAGCTAGGGACGTGGGTGTTGCACGCGACACGTCGTCTTGATGTGCTAGACATTTGTGCCAAGTTATTTTAAAATCCTTCAATGCATGACAAAGTTACAGTCCGGACACGAATGTGTGCATATATGCTTATATGGAGGAATCCATTACCTTCAAACTCTAAGTATGACCTTGACCTTTGAGCTAGGGACGTGGGTCTTGCACGCGACACGTCGTCTTGATGTGCTAGACATGTGTGCCTAGTTATTTTAAAATCCTTCAATGCATGACAAAGTTACAGTCCGGACACGAATGTGTGCATATATAGAGGATTCCATAACCTTCATACTCCAAGTGTGACCTTCACCTTTGAGGTAGGGATGTGGGTCTTGCACGCGACACGTCGTCTTGATGTGCTAGACATGTGTGCCAAGTTATTTTAAAATCCTTCAATGCATGACAAAGTTACAGTCCTGACACGAATTTGTAAGTGGGGACGCACAGACGGACGGACAGACGGACGGACGGACAGACGGTGCGATTTTAATATGCCACCCTTCGGGGGCATAATAAAGAAAACATGCATGTGAGTGACTGATATCATGTCATTTACGTTGCAGTACGTTACTTATAATTATAACTATTATTCACACTAAAATATGTGAAATATACATCAAAATATTATAAATAGTTATATCAATACAAGTATTTAATATTTAGTCGTGAGGCAACAGTCAAACCATGTCTTTAAATACTTGGCTATTCATAACAAGGTTTACATTACAAGTTATGTTACGTTACTTTTAGTTTTAGTTTTTCAATATCAGTATTTTATAAAGACTGAAAAATAAAATGGAAGTGACATTAAATGCATGCTATATATGTGTACATGTATGAAGACAAGTCATTTACAGATAAAATTGTCAAACCACAAATCTGTAATTTTTGTTACCATGCTTACTGATTACGTTACTACATATAATAAACATAAGTTTTGTCTGTAAAATGTGAATTTTCTTAGGTTTAATAATGTCAAGTTTGGCAACAAGTTTTCTCCACGTATTTTGGTTTCTGTTATTTCATCATTACTTTCTCCTTCCTACAGCACATCCGCCTAACTGTTAAGTTCAACAACATCGTCATTGTCCAAGTTTTGTGGCTAGTAACCTTACCCCCTGATACACGTTATGCTTTTATGAAATGGCATGAAAGGAAATAAATTCAAGTTGAGTAAAACATATCAGATAATAGGTTCCTTGACGGCTACTGACCCGATGGTGGATCTTCCGACATCAACACGACACATCCGCGTTGGATGTTCGAATGTGCCGCCTTTTACCAAGCTGGTATAGGGTAGCACAAGTAGTGAAGGAGATTGAGAGCTATATCATAGTCATGTGATTCTAGATGATATCTCTAGACATTATTCTGCCACTCTGCCTATGAATTTCATGCAAGGGTCGGGAAAAAAGCTACAGCAAGGAGAGAGTCAAGAGTCGACAATGAAAATGTGTCTTTACCGACAGTGACGAAATACTCGGTTTATGAAAGGAGAGGGATTTTGTTAAAGGTCGCAACCTCTGTGCACACAAGACCATTCACAAACTGAGTTGGACTTTCCAGACTGAAATAACCAAAACAAGATAGACAACATCATTATCAACAACAAGTGGAGCCACTCTCTCCAAGATAATTATTTGGGTAACAAGACATGATGACGTTCTAGTGGCCTCACTCTTGTTTAGGAAAGCTTACCCTAAAGTAAAGGTAAAGAAAGCAAAGATCGAAAATAACAGAAACAAGGGCTTCAATGTTGCCAAACGGAAGGACTTAAGTGTAATTTCTACATCGAGCCGAAAAACCGATTCAATATCCTTCAAGATGTCATGTCTGAGACTGCTGCAGAGGTCATAGGCAACAAAAGGAGTGCAAGGGAGGACATGGATATATGAGCAGAAACAATGGAAGAACAAAACTCCAATCCATCAAGTCACCAAGGTTGAATGAGAGGTCTGCTGCGCTGCACATAGAAAAAGAAAGGCAAGTCAGGATTTCTGCCAGAAAAGACAAATGCAATGTACAATGTATTTAGCGACTGGCAGAGGAATTTGAGCTAATCGGTGAACATCAAGACATAGAGCACGTTTAGGAACTAACCAATAGACTATGAGGTGATAATGGACAAAACCAGGACCTTCCAGTGAGGGACAGGAGGCTCACAGAAGAGGAGCTAAACTCAAGTAATGGAGGGAATATTTTGAATGCATCATGAGGTGACCAGAGTCACCAATGCTCGCTGACATCAATGAAGCATATGCAAATCTTGCCAACATTATAGGACCCATCATTCTACAAGAAGTTAACAGAGCTTTTAGCAAGCTAACAAATGGGAAAACCCTACATGAAGATGGTGTGTGTGCTGGGATGCTGTAAGCAGAGGACCAGGAACACAATGATTACCGCAGCATATTCTTCAGGACATCTGTCTGGGATAAGGAGACTATTCCAATTGACTGAAAGAATGGTTGTCATTGCAAAGCTGCCCAAGAATCATGACCAGGGAGATTGCATGCAACAATAGAAGTCATCGCACTTTTTTTTCTCAAGGAAGGTTACTTCAATTTGTTACAACAGCAGTGGACAGCATACAACGCCAGTTACAGATAAGTTTCCGGAAGGGAAGTATCACCACTTATTTGTTCTCTACGACAGATTCTGGAGCAGTCACAAAGTTGGAACAGCGCACTCTACATGATGTTGTTGACTTTGAGAAGGCGTTATAAGTCTACATTGTGACTCACTTTGAGAGATCATACGTCAAAAAAGAATCTCAAAGAAACTGGTCGACATCATCTAGTCCCAATATGGGAATTTAGAGTGCTAAGTTTACAACAACTAGCTAACACACCATTTCAAAGTGAACACTGGATTGAAGCAGGGATGTATTTTGTCACAAATGGTCTCCTCACTGACAATTGACTGGATTATGAAGAGAGTCACGCAGGGAAGACAGTAAGTTCTAATGTTGACACTTAACTCAGTGCTTAAGGATATTGACTATACAGGTCTTGATAAAGAACACCACCAGCAGCAACCCAGTCATGGGAGGCAACTTAAGGGTGTCAAGGACCCAGACAGTAAAGTGACCACAGACAGTGACTGTGATGAAGAGATTAACACCAGGATAAGCAAAGCTAACAAATCCTTTGCCATATGGAAAACCGCAGTACTCAGCACAAGCATCATGATCAAGATAGTTAAGAGAAACATAATCAGTATCCTCTGATATTGGTCAGAGCGCTGGAAGAAATACCATCGCCATTAAATGGAAACTAGAAGTCCCCGAAGGGCATACTCAAGATCTTCTTGCCTAACACCAACCCAAAATCCAACAAAAATGAAGAATAACGAGACAGGAAGGGGATGGGTACAATTGCTGAAACTATTCAAGAACAATACTGGCGCTGGCTGGTACACATTTGTCACCTGCAACCAAACTCGCTCCCTAAGGTAACTCTACAATTGGCATCACAGAGGCTGACAAAAAGAGACATGGAGGTGAGCCTTCGATAAGGGGCCTCAAGAACAGAGGACATATGCTAGAGACGACCCTCGTGTAGCAGCTGACAGAGGCAGATGGACGTCTTTAGTGGTCACGTCATGCATCAGTCGGCATAGAGAGGATTGAGTGAGTGGGTGACTTTAATCTCCGCTGTTGGATTCTAGGTATTTGTGTACCCAGAATGGCAGTAAACTGAACAACAAGCTCTTGAAGCTAGTGCTATTAAAATGTATTACACATATAGCCCTATCCCTTTCATGCAACTACTTTTTGGCTTTTTTCGACTTTGTAGTCTTTAGAGAAACAGCTTGCTCCATGACTATAACGATGTACATTGAATTATACAAAGATATGTGTTTATGTTATTTCCCATTGTTATGCTTTATTTCATGATAGATATCAAAATGAATATTTTAGAGACAATTTTGACTCTTAACTGAGTATACCTTTCAGTTACACAAATTATCTGGACGCTTAAATATTCCAGGACCAATTATTTAAGTATCAAAAATGTTAAGATGCTTTATTTGAAACGCATGAATACCATACACTTCTAGTGATGTTTTTAAATCACTTGGTTATTAGTGATAATCCGAACACTACTACACTTTAAATTTTGTTTTGTAATAACCTTCTATTAGTTTTCTATTTTTTCATATTTTTAAAAACACATTGAGGTGATACATTTTATCAAATAATTATCGGATAATTTTGGACTTGAAATGACATTCAATGTCATTGTCGTTTACATTTTGTAACATTACTGACTAGTGGTGGACTTGTAAGTAAGGGCACAACCGTGTAATCAACACAGATTAATTGTAAACAGAACAGACACACTTCTGGCATCTTAAAAAAGAATATTGTTCAACCTATTGGTTCTTAACTTTATACAATAAAACAAGATCATTAAGCAAGTACCTATTTTTCTCCGAACAGTACATAATTTCATTGTCAAACACTGGTAACGTAAACTACAAAAACTATTTTAATGGTCAGGAATTACAAAACAACATTACAGGTTTCGTAGGTTCATATCAATATGCCTACAAATAACTCTACTTCAATTATTTTCTGTCAGGGGAATTATATGTATATATATTTATATCACATAAAGGTAGCATAGGGAAAAAGCACGTTACAGACGTTTGCCCCAATGACCAGTGTGTAGACAAATGGATTTGATAGGTCTTTCACTATACTTTAAGAAAATCATACTGTAAAAAATTCTCCCGGTTGGGGGAGTGGGGATTACAGCAGCCAACAGTCATTTTCATGATGATTGAATGCTAAATAGCACTAGCCTCTATCATGTTCACAAGTTTGTCCTTTATTTGTCATGGTGACATAGTTTTGAAACCCAGGTGACCCAGATTCAAACTTCACTTAGAAATCATCAAAACAATAATGATTGGATTAAAATCTGCCTAGATTTCAATAAGACAATTATAGTGACAGTTTCATAACAAGAGCTGTCACTTGTAAGAGACAAATGCCCTCAAAGTGGTGTCTCACAGGCTGTGACCGTGTCCTTTATCTCCATGTGCTGAAAATATGTGCAAATTTATCATAAAATCCTTCAATGTTTAATGCAGTTACAGTCTGAACAGGAAAAATGTGTATAGCTTTATCAAACTGAAATAGAGCTATTCACTAAATGTAGCAAATAATTACCCCAAAAGGATTGCTTTATAAACGAAGTTCTAGTAACATTATACCTTGCAAACAAACTAAAAGTATATTGTTCTTAGCAGTGTCCTCTCATTGTGTGGTACCATTGTATAAGTCATATGATTGAATTCCAACTAGTTCCAAAAAAGTTCTGGTCAGGTTAAGTAATGAAAGGGCAATAATGCAAGGTAATTAGACAAGTGAGTTACTGGTTCCTTTACACTGCACCCTAAGTTGTATTGAATATACATCCAGAAATTTTCAAGTTAGACCAGACAAGGAAAGTAAGAATGTGCAATAACCCTGGAATGAGTCAAGATGGAGTTATAGTTACTGTGCACTGCACTTCCCTAAATGTACTACTGACTTGATTGGGGTTGTACTGAATTCCACCAGTATTTCAAGTTTTCGACAAGGGAAAAGTAACAAAGGGCAATAAGACTCAGTAAATACTCAAGATAGAGTTATAGTTTTAGCTTAAAACTTACACTAATACTCTGAGTTGTTAATCTTGTATGAAGTTGTATTAATTCCAACCAGTAGTTTTCAATTAGCTCCGACAAGGAAAAGTAACAAAGGGCATACTTTGTAAATTAGTCAAGGTCGAGTTATAGATTCGCTTGTGCATCTGCATCTGCCTCTTCAACATTTGCCTGTCCGGAGTCTTGGAAGTTCATTGGGGAGATATAACCAGGTCCAGCCTTGACTATAAACAATCTGACAAATAAAAAATAAGAGCATAAGGGCAATAACTCAGTAAATACTCAAGATAGAGTTATAGTACTAATATACCCATTTCCTCTGAGCATGACTTGATATTGTAAGAACTTGCATTGAAATTCCAACCATTAGTTCTTGAGTTATGACTACGGATGGACAAGTAAAAGTAACAAAGGGCAATAACTCGTAAATACTCAAGATAGAGTTATAGTTCTTGTACACTACTTCCTCTGATTGTGCTTGATCATTGTATAAGTTGTATTGTTCCAACCGTAGTTTTCAAGTTATCCCGAACAAGGAAAAGTAACAAAGGGCAATAACTGTAATTAGATCAAGATGGAGTTATGGTTCTGCACTGCACTTACTCTCATTGTGCTTGACCATTGTATGAAATTGTAATGAATTCCAAACAGTCGTTTTCAAGTTATGCCCGAAAAGAAAAGTAACCCTGGGCAATAACTTTGGAATTAGTCAAGATGGAGTTAGAGTTGTGTGCAATTTTGGACTCCTGGGAATGTTTGACCAAACTTTGTATGAAGTTGTATTGCAATTCCAACTAGTAGTTATCTAGTAGCTATCCGGACAAGGAAAATGAAAAATACCCCCAAACAGGATCGCCTTATAAACCGAAGAAGTTCGGACCGTACACCACCAACCACCTGTGACCTATATACCCCCTAAACTTCGTTTTGGGGGTATAAATATATTTTTTCAACAGTAGCAAATATTTACCTCTTTATTGTCTGTCTTTTACTTGACTATATGTATGTATTTTATAGTGTCTTGTTGGTACCTGCTAATTCATATGATTAACCACCCCAGAAAAGTTTTGGTCATTTTAGGTTTTGAGGGATAATGCAAGATACAGAACAAGTCACTCCCTGGTTCTTTAACATGCCCTGTGTACTACATAGATACATCAGACTGGTTTTAGACCATAAGTTATGTTAGAATCTGCAATCCCTGGATTACAAGTGGAGGGTGTTAACCACTACACTTATATTCAGACTGACTGACTGATTGGAGTTGATTACCCTAGGTTCCAGCCAAGGGCATAAGACTGAGCCTGACATAGAATTATGTTTTAACTTAAAATTACATAATACTCTGATTTTCTAAAATATATATTAAAAGAGCCAAGGGGTCCTTTTGTAAATTAGCTAGGGTCTGGTAACTTGATTCGCTTGTATCTGTATCTGCCTCTTCAACATTTGCCTGTCAGGAGTCTTGGCAAGTTCATCTGGGGAGATATACTAGGTCCAGCCTTGACTATAAACAATCTAAATAAAAAATAAGAGCATAATGACTTGACCTGGTGACCAAGTTTTAGAACCAATATGACCCATTTTTGAACATGACTTAGTTATTTTAAGTTTCATGAAATTCTATCCATTGGTTCTTGAGTTATGACTACGGATGGACAGACAGACAGACGTTCTAACATATGGATACTTATGTCACTACTCTATTGTTCTCTCCATTGTTATTTTTGCCACGTAAGAGAAAACATAGCAACCTAAGGGCTGATGGAATGAATGAAATCAAAGAGTATTTACTGTTACCTATTGTTACCTAAGTATCCAAATGTAAGGACAGACAGACGGACAACGCCAAAACAATCACCCTCCGCCTTTGGCAGGGAATAATTTAGTGACTTAGATGGGGTCAATTTTGGCCAAGGGATCATGATTTGAACAAACTTTGTAGAGGTTCATAAGGCAATGCCATATGCTAACTAGAGCTATCACTAAATGTGATTAATACCCCCAAAAGGATTGCTTTATAAACTGAAGAAGTTCGTAGTAACATATACCTTGCAAACAAACTAAAAAGATATTTTCTTGCATTCCTCTAATTGTGCTTGACCATTGTATGAAGTTGTATTGAATTCCAACTAGTAGTTTTCAAGATATGCTCAAGACAGGGAAAAGTAACAAAGGGCAATAACTCTGTAAATAGTCAAGATGGAGTTATGGTTCTTGTACACTGCACTCCCTCTCAGTGTGCTTGACCATTGTATGAAGTTGTATTGAATTCCAACCAGTAGTTTTCAAGTTATGCTGCTGGACAAGGAAAAGGAAAAAAGGGTAATAACTCTGTAATTAGTCAAGATGGAGTTATGGTTCTTGTGCACTGCACTTCCTCTCAAATGTGCTTGACCATTGTATGAGGTTGTACTGAATTCCAACTAGTAGTTTTCAAGTTATGCTTAGGACAAGGAAAACTAACAAAGGGCAATAACTCAGTAAATACTCAAGAAAGAGTTATAGTTCTTGTACACTGCACTTCCTCTGAGTGTGCTTGATCATTGTATGAAGTTGTATTGAATTCCAACTAGTAGTTTTCCAAGTTATGCTCCGGACAAGGAAAAGGAACAAAGGGCAATAACTCTGTAATTAGTCAAGATGGAGTTATAGTTCTTGTGCACTGCACTTCCTCTCAATGTGCTTGACCATTGTATGAAGTTGTATTGAATTCCAACCAGTAGTTTTCAAGTTATGCTGCGGACAAGGAAAAGTAACAAAGGGTAATAACTCTGTAATGAGTCAAGATGGAGTTATGGTTCCTGTGCACTGCACTTCCTCTAAATGTACTTGACCATAATATGAGGTTGTACTGAATTCCAACTAGTAGTTTTCAAGTTATGCTTAGGACAAGGAAAAGTAACAAAGGGCAATAACTCAGTAAATACTTAAGATAGAGTTATAGTTCTTGTACACTGCACTTCCTCTGAGTGTGCTTGATCATTGTATGAAGTTGTATTGAATTCCAACTAGTAGTTTTCAAGTTATGCTCCGGACAAGGAAAAGGAAAAAAGGGCAATAACTCTGTAATTAGTCAAGATGGAGTTATAGTTCTTGTGCACTGCACTTCCTCTCAATGTGCTTGACCATTGTATGAAGTTGTATTGAATTCCAACTAGTAGTTTTCAAGTTATGCTTCAGACAAGGAAAACTAACAAAGGGCAATAACTCAGTAAATACTCAAGATAGAGTTATAGTTCTTGTACACTGCACTTCCTCTGAGTGTGCTTGATCATTGTATGAAGTTGTATTGAATTCCAACAAGTAGTTTTCAAGTTATGCTCCGGACAAGGAAAAGTAACAAAGGGCAATAACTCTGTAATTAGTCAAGATGGAGTTATAGTTCTTGTGCACTGCACTTCCTCTCAATGTGCTTGACCATTGTATGAAGTTGTATTGAATTCCAACCAGTAGTTTTCAAGTTATGCTGCGGACAAGGAAAAGTAACAAAGGGCAATAACTCTGTAATGAGTCAAGATGGAGTTATGGTTCCTGTGCACTGCACTTCCTCTAAATGTACTTGACCATTGTATGAGGTTGTACTGAATTCCAACTAGTAGTTTTCAAGTTATGCTTAGGACAAGGAAAAGTAACAAAGGGCAATAACTCAGTAAATACTCAAGATAGAGTTATAGTTCTTGTACACTGCACTTCCTCTGAGTGTGCTTGATCATTGTATGAAGTTGTATTGAATTCCAACTAGTAGTTTTCAAGTTATGCTCCGGACAAGGAAAAGGAAAAAAGGGCAATAACTCTGTAATTAGTCAAGATGGAGTTATAGTTCTTGTGCACTGCACTTCCTCTCAATGTGCTTGACCATTGTATGAAGTTGTATTGAATTCCAACTAGTAGTTTTCAAGTTATGCTTCAGACAAGGAAAACTAACAAAGGGCAATAACTCAGTAAATACTCAAGATAGAGTTAAAGTTCTTGTACATTGCACTTCCTCTGAGTGTGCTTGATCATTGTATGAAGTTGTATTGAATTCCAACAAGTAGTTTTCAAGTTATGCTCCGGACAAGGAAAAGTAACAAAGGGCAATAACTCTGTAATTAGTCAAGATGGAGTTATAGTTCTTGTGCACTGCACTTCCTCTCAATGTGCTTGACCATTGTATGAAGTTGTATTGAATTCCAACCAGTAGTTTTCAAGTTATGCTGCGGACAAGGAAAAGTAACAAAGGGCAATAACTCTGTAATTAGTGAAGATGGAGTTATAGTTCTTGTGCACTGCACTTCCTCTCAATGTGCTTGACCATTGTTGAAGTTGTATTGAATTCCAACTAGTAGTTTTCAAGTTATGCTCCGGACAAGGAAAATGCAACAGACCGCCCGACCGACCAACCACCGGGTGACTCCTATATACCCCCCTAAACTTCGTTTTGGGGGTATAAATATCTCACTCTTGGCCTTGTGGTTTCAGAGAAAAGAAGATTTTAAAAGTTTTTCCTACAAAAGCCTTTGTAAAATCAAGTCTCCCTCCCCCCGGGCATGTTCAATTTCGACCCATGGATCATAATTTGAACAGCCTCTATTGCATAAACAAAGTTTTTCTTTGATTTGGTCTGATGACCTATTTTTTAAACCAAAATGACCCATAAGAATCGACCTGGTGACCTGATTTTTAACCTATTGAAATGACCCACTGGAATTGACCTGGTGACCTAAATTTTAACCTAAGATAACCTTTATTCGAACTGGCCAAGATGGGCCTATATTCCTCACCTGGCTACCATTGTCTAAACAGTAAATTCCACTTAATTGCATATCGGTTATTTGCATATTCCGGATATATGCATACAATCTTAAAACACAGATCAATCCCTATATAATTACTATTAAAACATTTCGCATAATTGCGTCATATTTTTCATCAGTTCAGCTTAGTTTCGCTTAATTGTATAGCCCATTGTCTGAAAACGGCCACTCAGTCTAGTGTCAATTAATCAAAGACGCTGACAATTGTAATACCCCATCAGCTGTTAAGTTGTCAAGGTGACAAGCAGTGCATAACACAATTAGCGATGTGTGAATTGCTCAGTTAGGCAAATTCAGTGACCCATAGTAAGCTGATAACATTCTATTCATACGCTGTGAATAGAAAGTCTATCCATTTAATTGATCGCGATCTTAGTTCTGACGGATCCTGACCTCATGATTTTTTTAGAAGTATATTTTTTATAAAATGTAAATTTTTTCAATTGACATTGTGTAACTTTGACAATAAAAGAGATCTAGTGATACAAAAAAAAAAAAAAAATGAAAACAAAGCAATCATTTGCAACGTGTGCCTTCCATAGCAGGTAAAAGCCAAGCGTTAGTCACATGTTGTATAATGCTCACGAGCCGCCAAGATTTCTACTTTCGTTTTTACATATGTCAGAAAACATGAAAATTGACGATGCTAACAGTTTTGCAAAGTAATGAAATGATTTGGAAATACACATGGTATTCTAAATACATTTCTTTATTATTATTTATCATTTTGATATACTGTAATATGGTGATAGAAGCGTGTCCGAACTGCCAAATACGCGATTTTCAGATATATACGCATATTCCGGATATTTGCATATTTTAGTCTTACAAATCGGGTACGCAAATAACTGAATCTACTGTAATAACAATAGCAGAATGGGTCCATTTTGGCCAGGGGGCTCTGGGCCTTATGGTTCTTAACAAGAAGAGTTTTAAAGTTTTGCCTTTATAAGCTTATGTAAAATTGAGTGACCAAGTTGGGATCAATTTTGACCAAGGGGTCATGAGCAATCTTGGTAGAGGTCCACAAAGCAATGCCATATGCTAAATATCTCAGCAAAGCCAGGTGAGCTAATAATGGGTTAAATAGGCAAGAAGTATTGTGTACATTTCCAGTGGATCCAAGATGACAAAATGGGTATATTGGCATGTTTGTGTTAATTGTCACTTCACAAATGATATAAACAGCAGAGGTTAGCTGATAATAAGCCAACAAATAAGTTTCTTCTCTTCCAAGATGGCTCTATATCATTCACCATGCTACCATTGGCTATAATACAAGGTCATCAAAAGCAGAAAGGGTCAATTTTGACCTGGGGGACATAATTTGAACATTCTTCGAAGATATCAACTAGGCACTGATACATGCCAAATATCTAAGCTCTAGGCCTTGTGGTTTCAGAAATAAAGATTTTGAAAGTTTTCCTACATAAGCCTATGTAAAATTAAGAGACCCCCGGGTGGGGTCAATTTTGAGCTGGGGGTCATAATTTGAACAATCTTAGTAGAGGATCACTAGGTAGAGAAAAAGACTTTTAAAGTTTTTCCTATGTAAAATCAAGAGACCCCCTACCCCCAGGTTGGGTCAGTTTGACCTAGGGGTCATAATTTGAACAAACTTGGTGGAGGTTAACTTGGCAATGCTACATGCTAAATATCTAAGCTTTATGCCTTCCTGTTCTTGAGAAGATTTTTAAAGTTTTTCCTTTCCATTGCCATGGCAACCAGAGTTCTGCATGGAATGGAATTATTTGAACAACTATGAAAGGGCTTCATGCAAGGAACATCCCTGCCAAGTTAATTCATCATTGGCCTAATGGTTTCAAAACAGATGTATTTTGAAGGAAAATGTTAACCGACATACAACATACGCCGGATGGTGAAAAATCCCAATAGCTCACTCTGGCAGTATGTGCCAGGTGAGCTAAAAATGCAACCTGTATTGCATACACAAGGTTTTTCTACGATTTGACAGTGTGACCTATATTTTTACCCCAGATGACCAATATTAGAACTCGACCTAAATTTTATCAAGGCAGTCATTCAAACTAAGTTTCATGAAAATCAAATGAAAAATGCAACCTCTATCTCAAGTTTTTCTATGATTTGACCCTGTGACTTAGTTATTGACCCCAGATGACCCATATGCAATTTAGTCATTCTGACAAATTTTCATGAAAATCCAGTATGAAATGCAGCTTCTATTCCATACTCAAGGTTAAGTGTGGACAGACAACAGATGCCAGACAGACAGCAGATACCAGGCAATCACAATAACTCACCTACTTTGTGCTCAGGTGAGCTAAAAACTGAAACCTGCTAAACGAAGTCGATAATGGCAAACAAACCATTTTTAAAGGTTGACCTTGCATTACGAGTGCCAGGTTAAAGTTGACAGATTACCATCTAAGTGCCAACACAACTGGTGGATTTTACAATTTGACCTACATGAACTTGTGACAGTCAGTTCTTACCTGGACATTCAGGCATGGCGATTTACCACATGATAGCTTACCCAAATACATGAAGGCTGTGATGATATATAGTAGGGACTCCTTTCTTCTTTTCGACGCTCTGGTTTCCCACAATACATCAAGTGACCACTTTCAATGTACCTAGCTTTGTTTGTTAAAAACCTAAAGAAAAATGCACAATTTCAAAATGTGTATTACTTCAGAAAACAAGAGGCCATATATCGCTTACCTGAGTACCAATGCACTTGCCTGGTGGGTGTCGCAAATTTTAACCCCAGGGACATGATTTTAACAAAGTAGGTGGAAGACCACTAGACACTGTTACATACCAAACATCTAAGCTCTAGGCTTTGTTGTTTTAGAAAAGCAGATTTCTAAAATTTTGCCTATACCAAACAACCCCTTGGGGTAAATTTTGTCATGGAAATGATTTGAACAAACTTTGAAGAGGTCCACCTAGACACTGTTACACACTAAATATCTAAACTCAAGACTTCATAGTTTTGGAAAAGAAAATGTTTAAACTTTTTGCTATATAGGTCTATGTAAAACAAGTGACCCCTGGGCAGGGCCAATATTGACCCCTAGGGACATGATTTGAACAAACCTATACAATGCTGTATACTAACAAGAGCTGGAAAAACATATGCCCCCTTGATGCAAAAGTTGTACTATGCAAGGAACAGTTTTTAAAGAAAAAGTCCTTTTGAAATTGCTGAAAACAATTTAAAACTCAAAAAAAAAATAATTGATTTTTAGTAAATAATAAAAAAATTCGAAAAAAAAAATTTTTTAGTAACAGTGACCTTGATCTCCTAAAAAAATGCTTTTTTGCTTGAAACAATTTAAAACTCAAAAAAAAAAAAAAAAAATAGAAAAAAACCTATTTTCAATAACAGTGACCATGACCTAAAATTTGTTAATTTTTTTTCCTAAAAACAATTTTATTTACCTTTTATTACTTTTTCAGTAACAGACCTTGACCTTAAAATTTTTTTTTCCTTAAAACACTTTTATAATAAAACAAGAGGGCCATGATGGCCCTATATTGCTCACCTGACTACCATTGGCTATAATACAAGGGCTCATGATTCTAACAGAATTTGTAGAGGTCCACTACACAATGCTAAGTAACATTCCAATTATATATTCTCTGCCTGTCAGCCTTCTTGTTTTTTTTAAAGTTTTCCCTATAAGCCTACATGAAATCAAGTCATCTCCCCCCCTCCTGGGAAGGATTAATTTCTACATGCCAAATATCTAATCTCTAGGCCTTGTGGTTTCAGAGATTTTTAAAGTTTTTCCTATATAAGCCTATGTAAAACTAAGTGACTGGGGGTCATGATTTGAACAATCTTGGTAGAGGTCCACTAGACAATGCTACATGCCAAATATCTAAGCTCTAGGCCTTGTGGTTTCAGAGAAAAGGATTTTTAAAGATTTTCCTATTTGTTGCCATAGCAACCAGAGTTCTGCATGGAATGGAATTCTTTGAACAATTTTGGTAGAGCTTCATGCAAGGAACATTCCTGCATAGTTTTATCAACATTGGCCTAGAGGTTTCAGAGGAGATGTCATTTGAATCAAAATGTTGACGGACGACGGACAATCATCGATCAGAAAAGCTCACCCTGGCGGAGCCAGGTGAGCTAAAATAAAGCAAAGAAAATGTGTGGTGTGTGAGTTTTCTTTTATTCAAACAGAAACACTTCTACAGCTAGTTTTGTGTATTAACTATTAGTATATACAGTTAACTGTAAATTAATTTATTATTTAAACAAAAGAATAAAGAATTTATCAATTTAATTTCAATAAAATTTTTTGAAAAATGTCAAAGTGAGTTTGAAAACGGAAGCAATTAATGAGAAATAGAAATGGCAAGTACAGCGTGAGAGATTTTTTCGTCAGGGCTTACAGTACTTAGCTTCGTAATCAGTTGGAAAAAAGATGATGAAAAATACAAGTTTTAATAAAAATATTGGAAAGTGTTGCCATAATACTGAGAGTAAATGAAAAGGAGAGAAAATGCTAACATACTTCTACAACTTAAAGTATATAAATGTGTGTACGGGCAGTTTTTATTAATTTATTCCCCTACTTTTCCAGGTAAAAGTATAATATTATAAATCATTAAAAATTTCAATTTGAAATGATACTATTGTTTACACAAAATGATCTCTTTTTAAGAAACAGAAATAATTCTCGTAGCTTTAGAATTGTCTTCATTGTACCAAATGATGGTACTAGCATCCATATGAAGACGCCAAAAAAAAATGAATACGCGATGCGGTCGTTTTCTCTCTTCTGACATGATGTATATAGATCTGTAAAAATATAAATCAATATAATATTTAAAAGATATTAAGGCTGAAGACCAAACAAAAACGCTGTGCATGCATTTTTATTTCAGTTAACATGGGCCTATATAAACATGTGCATTTAGGTCCGTGCAATTAAATATTACGCCTGCCCCTGGGTATTAAAACTATTAATCGAGATTATTATAATTTTTAAATCATACCCCTATTTAGACAAACAAGAGGGCCAAGATGGCCCTATATCGCACACCTGACTACCATTGGCTATAATACAAGGGTTCATGATTTTAAAACAATTCATAGAGGTCCTCTACACAATGCTAAGTAACATTTCAAATATCTAAGCTCCGCCTGCCTGCCTGCCTGGTTTCTCCAAGTTTTCCCTATATAAGCCTATGTGAAATTAAGTGACCTCCCTCCTCCCGGGAAGGTTTCATTTTCACCTCAGGGTCATGATTAGAACAATCTTGGTAAAGGTCCACTAGGCATTTCTACATGCCAAACATCTAATCTCTAGGCCTTGTGGTTTCAGAGAACAAGATTTATAAAGATTTTCCTATATAAGCCTATGTAAAACCAAGTGACCACCCGCGCGGGGTCAATTTTGATCCCAGGGGCATAATTTGAACAATCTTGGTAGAGGTCCACTAGCCAGTGCTATATGCCAAATATCTTAGCTCTAGGACTTGTGGTTTCAGAGAAGAAGATTTTTAAAGTTGGAATGGAATTCTTTGAACAATTTTCGTAGAGCTTCATGCAAGGAACATCCCTGCATAGTTTCATCAACATTGGACCAGTGGTTTCAGAGATGTCATTTGAATCAAAATGTTGACAGACGACAGACAATCATCCATCAGAAAAGCTCACCCTGGCAAAGCCAGGTGAGCTAAAAAGGTTTAAGTAAAATATATATAAAACTGTTGCTATACCATTTTATAAAAGAAAAAAAAAACATTGTGTAGATGTGTCCGTCGTTTACTTTTTTCATTGATCATTCTAAATATTAACTTTAAATATATTTGTTTGATCAAAATAATAAAATATGATTAAACATCATTAAATGACTTTTAAAAATCTTGTTAAAGTGTTAAACAAATATAAATCTAGATCAACATATCAGTATATATCACTTATGGTGTGCCATATAACTGCCCCCTCAGTTGCTAATACGGTTGATATCCATTAATGTCGCGCCTGCGCAGAAGTCTGTGAAAAACCCATATTCAAAATACAAATCTGTTTTTAGAAACAAAGACCTTGACCTTCTAAAAAATTTTTTTGCCATAAAACAATTTAAGACTCAAAAAAAACAAAAAAAACAAGAGGGCCAAGATGGCCCTATATCGCTCACCTTGGTACAAGTCCACTTGCCTGGTGGAAGATCACTAGATAATGTTATATACCAAATAAGTTTTCCTATATACGCCTTTGTAAAACAAATGATTTTAAGTTTTTCCTATATATTCCTATGCAAAACTAAGTGACCCCCGGTGCGGCCTTGTGCTTTCAGAGAAGAAGATTTTTAAAGTTTTCCCTATATATTCCTATGCAAAACTAAGTGACCCCCGGTGCGGGGTCAATTTTGACCCGGGGGTCATAATTTGAACAATCTTGGTAGAGGTCTACTAGACAATGCTACATGCCAAATATCTTAGCTCTAGGCCTTGTGGTTTCAGAGGAGAAGATTTTTAAAGTTTTTCCTATTTATTGCCATAGCAACCAGAGTTCTGCATGGAATGGAATTCTTTGAACAATTTTGGTAGAGCTTCATGCCTGGAACATTCCTGCATAGTTTTATCAACATTGGCCTAGAGGTTTCAGAGGAGATGTCATTTGAATCAAAATGTTGACGGACGACGGACAATCATCGATCAGAAAAACAAGAGCTGTCCCTCACAAGTGACGAATGCCCCTGAAAGAGGTGTCTCACAGTCTGTGTCCTCTCCATGTGCTCAATAAATGTGCTATGTAATTTTAAAATCCTTCCATGCATGACAGAGTTACCATGCATACAGTATTCTGTCACTTTTAAACACTTAGTGTGACCTTGACATTTGAGGTAGGGCCATGGTTCTTGCAGAGAACACATTGTCTTGATGTGCTGAACATTTGTACCAAGTTATTTTAAATCAATTAATGCATGACAAAGTTACAATCCAGACACAAATGTATGCACATAAACAGGATTCCATTACCTATAAACCTATAAACATGCATGACAGAGTTACCATGCATACAGTATTCCGTCACAATCCAGACACAAATGTATGCACATAAACAGGATTCCATTACCTATAAACCTATAAACATGCATGACAGAGTTACCATGCATACAGTATTCCGTCACTTTTAAACACTTAGTGGGACCTTGTCCTTTCAGGTTGGGACATGGGTCTTGCACGCGACACATCAACTTAATGTGCTTAACATTTGTGCCAAGTTATTTTAAAATCCTTCAATGCATGAAAAAGTTACAGTCCAGACACGAATGTGTGCATAAATGCATATATAGAGGATTCCATTACCTATAAACTCTAAGTGTGACCTTGACCTTTGAGGTAGGGACATGGGTCTTGCATGCAACACATCGACTTTATGTGCTTGACATTTGTGCCAAGTTATTTTAAAATCCTTCAATGCATGAAAAAGTTAAAAGTCCAGACACGAATGTGTGCATATATGCATATATAGAGGATTCCATTACCTTCAAACTCTAAGTTTGACCTTTGAGGTAGGGACGTGGGTCTTGCACGTGACACATCGTCTTGATGTGCCAGACATTTGTGCCAAGTTATTTTAAATCCTTCAATGCATGACAAAATTACAGTCTGGACCCGAATGTGTGCATATATAGAGGATTCCATTACTTCAAACTGTAAGTGTGACCTTGTCCTTTGAGGTAGGGATGTGGGTCTTGCATGTGACACGTCGTCTTGATGTGCTAGACATTTGTGCCAAGTTATTTCAAAATCCTTCAATGCATGACGAAGTTACAGTCCGGACACGAATGTGTAAGTGGAGATGCACAGAAGGACAGACGGACGGTGCGATTTTAATATGCCACCCTTCGGGGCATAAAAAAGTATTTTTTAAAATTTTAGTTACAGTGACTCTTATAAAAAAGTTAAAGTTTAAAAAAAAATTCGAAAAAAATCTATTTCTAGTCTTCACCCCCCCCCTTCAAAAAACTTTTTTGCTTAAAACAATATAAAAAAATATTTTTTTCTTTTAATATCTTCCTCTCCATGCAAGCTACCAACATACCAAGTTTCATTGCAATTGGTCACTCCTAACTCATGTTATTAAGTGGAAACCATTTTTCTATTTTTAGTAACAGTGACCTTGACCCTAGTTACCCCAAATGCAATCCCAAGCTTCCTCTCCCCACAAACTACCTACAAACAAAATTTCATTGCAATAAGTCACTCCAAATTAAGTTTTTGAGCAGAAACCATTCTACAATTTCTGGTCACTGTTACCTTGACCTGTAACCTACTAATTTCAAAATCAATAGGGGTTCTCTCCTTGTTATGACCAACCTCCATATCATGTTTCAAGATGCTAGGCCAAAGCATTCTTGAGTTACCGTCGGAAACTGTTCTACAATTTTGGGTCAATGTAACCTTGAAGTTTGACTTACTGCCCTCAAAATCAATATTTGTCATCTGCTGGTTATGACAAACCTTCATATCAAGTTTGAGGATGCTAGGCCCAAATGCTTTCAAGTTATCAACTGGAAACCATTTTACTATTCTGGGTCACTGTAACCTTGACCTTTGACATACTGACCTAAATAACAATAGAGGTCCTCTGCTGATCATGACCAACATCCACATCAAGTTTCAAGGTCCTAGGCCCAAATGTTCTTGAACTATCATCTGGAAACCAGTTGGTAGATGAACGGACAGACAAACAAACATACCGACAGACATCTGCAAACCAATATACCCCTCTTATTTGAAGGGGGCATAAATAGTGGTTTTGGAGAAGATTTTTAAAGCTTTTCCTATAGAAACCTATGTAAATTCAAAAGACCCCCAAGCGGGGTCAATTTTGACCAAAGAATCGTAATTTGAACAATTTGGTAGAGGTCTTTGTAAAATCTAGTAACACCCAAGGCAGGGTCAATTTTGACCTGGGGATCATAATTTGAACAGTCTTGATACAAGTTCACTAGGCAATGAAACAAGGTAAATATCTAAGTTCTAGGCCTTGTGGATTCAGAGAAGTTTAACCTATTTGTTGTCATAGCAACCAGAGTTCTGCATGGAATGAAATTCTTTGAACAATTTTGGTAGAGCTTTATGCAAAGTACCAAGTTTCATCCACATTGGCCCAGTGTTTCAGAGGAGCTGTTGTTTGAAGCAAAAAAGGACATTGGGGGGAGAAAAGCTCACCATGGCACAAATTGGCCAGGTGAGCTAAAACACAAAAATTTGCAAAATACTGAAGAAAAGTATTGTGTTTCTCCTTCTGTTGTCCCATACCATATAACCAGCTATTAAAAGTCCAAGTTCAATATCCATTAACTGATTTATTGCACGATACCAAAATAATTAATTTGATAACAAGAGTGCCAATCATGGCGCTATCTTACACACCTAGGTACCATTTAACTTTCCAAAGGAAGTCACTTGTTGCAAAATACAGTCAGTAGTTGAAAAGGAAGTCACTGGTCACTAAAATTCGTCTATTTCAAAGGGCAGTCAGTGGTTGCTAGAGCAATTGTAAAAGATTACTGATGCTAAGAAATTTAAGGAATTCAATGGTTTCTAAGGAAACGAATGGTGCCAAGTTCATGCTAAAGGATGCTAAGGAAGTCAGTGGTTACCAGGGGAAATAACTGTTTGCTAGGGGACTAAGTTATTGTTGAGGATTTCAATGGTTGCCAAGGAAGTCATTTGTTGCTAGGGGAACTCACTCATTGATAAGGAAGTCACTTGTTCCAAGGGGAAAACATTGGTTGCTAGGGGAAGTCACTTGTTGCTAAGGATGTCTATAGTTGCTCAGGAACCAACTTGTTGCCAAGGAAGTCATTTGTTGCTAGGGGAACTCACTCATTGATAAGGAAGTCACTTGTTCCAAGGGGAAAACAATGATTGCTGGGGATGTCACTGGTTGCTAAGCAAGTCTGTGGTTGCTTGGTAAGCTGCTGGTTTGAATAAACTTGGTAGAAGACCATTCGAGGGCCAAGATGGCCCTATATTGCTCACCGGCGACTTAAGACAATACGTGACAAAGTTCAACTCTAAACTATATATCATAAACACAAACATTCTGTTTGACCTTGACAAAGCAAAACTTTTGACCAATTTACATGATGATTGGGTTGTAAATGACACCTGTATGGCATACACAAGGTTTTTAACCTGGTGACCCAGTTTTTGACCTCAAATTACCCATATTTATACTTGGCCTAAATTTTATCAAGACAAGCATACTGACAACATTTCATGAAGATAAAATGAACAAGAAGACGCGGCTATGCTGACAAAGCAGGTTTAAACAGCGCTTGTAGAAATTGTAGAATTAAAAAAAAAACAGTCACCTTGACTACCCCCTCTGCAAAGAAATTTTTTTTTTGCTTAAACAATTTAAAAATTGTAGAATTTTTTTTTTCTTTAATTTATTTTTAGTAACAGTGACCTCGACCTTGACCCTAGTGACCTTGACACCAAATTTATTTTTGCTACGATTTAAAAACTGAAAAAAAAAATCTACAAATAAATAAAAATCTATTTATAGTAACACTGAAATTGACCTTGACCCTAGTGACCTTGAACCCCCCAAACTACAAATAAATAAAAATCTATTTTTAGTAACAGTGACCTTGACCCTAGTGACCCAAAGCTTCATCTCCACGCACGCTACATACACACCAAGTTTCATTACAATTGGTCACTCCTAACTCAAGTAATTGAGTGTAAATGATTTTCCTATCTTTAGTAACAGTTCCATTGACCTTGACCCTTGCAATCCCAAGCTTCCTCTCTGCACAAGCTACCTACAAATCGAGTTTAATTTCAATTTATTACTCCTAACTTATTGAGCGGAAACCATTTTTCTATTTTTATTAACAGTGACCTTGACCCTAGTGATCCCAAATGCAATCCCAAGCTGCATCTCCATGCAAACTACCTACACACCAAGTTTCATTGCAATTGGTCACCCCAAACTCAAGTCATTGAACGGAAACCAACATTTGATGCCCGCCCGCCTGACATACTACATCGTCATTCTAATAAGCAGTTTTTTTCAAAAGCCTGCTTAAAAAAAATAAAAATCTATTTTTGTAACAGTGACCTTGACCCTAGTGAACTTGACCAAGTACAATAAAGCTTCCTCTCCATGCAAGCTTCCTACACACCTAGTTTCATTACAATTGGTCACTCCTAACTCAAGTTATTGAGCGGAAATCATTTTTCTATTTTTTAGTAACAGTGCCCTTGACCTTGACCCTAGTGACCCCTAATGCGAACCCAAGCTTCCTCTATACACAAGCTACCAACACACGGAGTTTCATTCAAATAAGTCACTCTTAACTTGAGTTATTAAGCGGAAACCATTTTTTTATTTTTAGTAACAATGCCCTTGACCTTGACCCTAGTGACCCCAAATGCAATCCCAAGCTTTGTCTTCACGCAAGCTAACTTAAGACCAAGTTTCATTGTGATTGGTCACTCCTAACTTGAGTTATTGAGCGGAAACCATTTTTCTATTTTTAATAACAGTGACCTTGACCTTGTGACCCCCAGTGTTTTTTTTCAGTCTGAGGGGAAAGGTGGCGGGGCCCGTCAGGAGGGGAATTTTTAGTCATTTTGCCAGAAAAGGGGAATTTATAGGAAATGTATAAAATAAACTGTTTAAAAATGTAATTAAGAACAAAAACTATCAAGCATGTTAATGACATTATTCTTTTGCCAAATATAAAGAGAAGACATAGGAATTTAACATAACAAAATTTTATATTAAAATACTGGTGTCAGGAACATAACTTAGCAGCATTGGTGTTTAAACCCATGTGAATAATATGTAATACTGCTATTTTCAATTGAAAACATTGTATTAGTATCTTTTTTAATCTTTGGAACACCGTTTTCATTGAAAAAATAACAAAAATCGGGGTCGCGAAAATAGGTGACAAACGAAAAATCGGCGATTTTCGGCCGACTATTTCACATGTAAGGTATCAAATTATTGCAAGAAATGATTCTGAACCGTTTTAATTTATGAAAACATGTTTTTATAACAAGTTTGGCCATCTCTTGATTAAATAAATCAAAGATTTTTTTTAACATTTTTAGGGGAATTTTTTGTCAAAAAAGGGGAAAAATATATATTAATTTTGGAGGGGAATGGGGCCGAATTTCGGCCCCAAAAAGGCCCCCAAAAAAACACTGGACCCCAAATGCAATCCCAAGCTTCATCTCCATGCAAGCGACGTACAGACCAAGTTTTATTGCAACTGGTCACTCCTAACTTGAGTTATTTGCAAGTCAACAACAGAAAAACTAATGTTTATAATATGTACAACAAGAGTGTCATGAATTGCCCTATATCGCCCATCTGAGTACCGTTGCAGTTAGGAAAGTTACTTGTTGCTAAAGGGAGTCAGTGGTTGCCAAAAGTGATCAGCTGTTAGGTGCAAGTCAGTGGCTGCTTAGGAAATTACAAGTCACCAGTGGAAGTCAGTGATTGCTTAAGTCAACAGTTGCTAGTTGCCATGGATACCAATGGTTGCTAAGGAAGAGAATGCTGAAGGTTGCTATGGAAGTTACTGGTTGCTAGGGGAACTCACTGGATGCTAGGGGACTAAGTCATTGCTTAGGAAGTCAATGGTTGCTAAGGAATTCACTTGTGCCTACAGGAAGTCACTGGTTGCTAAGGAAGTCACTGGATGTCACTGGTTGCTAAGGAAATCGATGGTCACTGGTCCAAGTTGGTAGGGAAGTCACTGGAAGCTAGGTTAATCACTGGCTGCTACAGGAACTCCTTGAAAGCTAGGGTTTTTCCTATAAGTCTATTATACAGTATAAAGACATAGGAGCCCTAGGATGTGGTCAATTTCGACCCTAGGAGCATGATTTGAACCAACATGGTAGAGATCCACTACACAATGCTACTTACAGAGGTGCTCACATATAACTTTGCAAATGAAATGAATGAAAATCCCAAACGGAATGCATGATGCATGTACCATAACTGATGAATGAATCATGAATAATGAGCAATAAAATCAATACGACCTAACATGATTCTCAATGAATGAAACAACAAGAGGGCCATGATGGCCCTATATCGATCACCTGACTACCATTGGCTATAATACAAGGGCTCATGATTCTAACATTATTCGTAGAGGTCCACTACACAATGCTAAGTAAATTCCAAATATATATTCTCTGCCTGTCGGCCTTCTTGTTTTTCAAAGTTTTCCCTATATAAGCCTATGTGAAATCAAGTCACCTCCCCCTCCTGGGAAGGGTTAATTTTGACCCGGGGGTCATGATTTGAACAATCTTGGTAGGGGTCCACTAGACAATGCTACAAGTCAAATATCTTACCTCTAGGCTTTATGGTTTCAGAGAAAAATATTTTTTTTAATTTTTCAAATATAAGCCTATGTAAAACCAAGTGACCCCCAGGCGGGGTCGATCCCAGAGGCATAATCTGAACAATCTTGGTAGAGGTCTACTAGATAATGCTACATGCCAAATATCTGAGCTTTAGGCCTTGTGGTTACAGAAAAGAAGATTTTTAAAGTTTTTCCTATATCAGCCTATGTAAAACTAAGTGACCACCTGCGTGGGGTCAATTTTGACACGGGGGTCATAATTTGAACAATCTTGGTAGAGGTCTCCTAGATAATGCTACATGCCAAATATCTAAGCTCTATGCCCTGTGGTTTCAGAGAAGAAGATTTTTTAAGTTTTTCCTATTTGTTGCCATAGCAACCAGAGTTCTGCATTGAATGGAATTCTTTGAACAACTTTGATAGAGCCTCATGCAAGAAACATCCCTGCAAAGTTTCATCAATATTGGCCCAGTGGTTTCAGAGGAGTACAAAAAGGGACATAACTCTGTCAAATATGACCTTAGACCTACAAATTTGGCAGCATCATGACCCTTTTGTTTTGTCATAAGCTATTCAATTTTAAAATTTCATGAAGAAATGATAAGAAATGGCAAAGTTATAGCCAAAATCTAAGTATAGCAAGAGCCATGCTAGACAGGCCACCCCCCACCCCCAAAATGCTTTTACCAAGTGCTATTACCAAGAAATTTGAGGTGAGAGGAATGGATATAGTATAGTTTCTAATTCAATAAAATATTAGTATTTGGCGGGGATAATAAGGCAAGGTAGAGTAATGGTTATTGGGCATGTACTTCCCATCATTGTGCTCTATCACTGTATTAAGTTTCAAGTAATTCCCTTTAGTACTTTTGAAGTTATGTTCCGGACAAAAAAAATCAAGAAAATGTAACAAAGGGGAGTTATTAAAAAATTAGGCAAAGCAGAGTTATAGTTCTTTAGCACTGCACTTCCCCTCATTGTACTCTATCACTGTATTAAGTTTCAAGTAATTCCCTTCAGTACTTTTGGATTATGCTCTGGACAAAAAAAAACAAGAAAATGTAACAAAGGGGAATAATAAAAACATTAGGCAAGGTAGAGTTATGGTTCTTACTAAATGCACTTCCTCTCAATGTCCTCTGTCTGTGTGTAAAGTTTAAATAAATTCCCTTGAATACTTTTGGAGTTATGCTTCGGATGGAGCCTGTTACTATATCCACCTACAAAATTTGGTGGCAACAAGACCATTTGTCATAAGAAATGCAATTTAAAAGTTTAATGAAGAAATCTTAAGAAATGGCGACAGACGTACAGACAGACAGATGGACAAAGCGATCCCTATGTATTGCCTTTTCTCCGAAAGGGCGACACAACTAGTATGTCAAAGAAAGATAGTGTGGTTAATTGAAAGAAGTATTTAATTCTTTTTTGTCAGTAAATTTAACATAACATAAGATTGTCTGATCTTTATATAAATAATACAGTTTATAATACGTTTAGGCTTAGGCTAGCTGTAACTGCATGGTACAAACATTCTTCAAGATCAGTCATTCCAAATGATCTCGGACCACTTTTATATTGTTCCTAGCGTGCAACATTTACAAAGGGAATGAAAGATGTGTTACACAATAGACAATATGAATGTTGTACGAAGAAAGCAAGTACAATAAATAAAAGATGAATGGAAACAAAATGGACAATACACTAACTATAAACTAAAATTTGGTAAAGTTACACGTGAGCACCACTGTAATATCTAGGTTCAAAGCCTTGTGTTTTTGAGAAGATTTTCTCTATTTAAGCTAGGACATGATTGTCCAACAGAAAAATTTTCACAGTAAAATATCTAAGTTCAAGGTGTTGTTGTTTTGAACAGAAGATTTTTAACAAATTTTTCCTGTATAAGATTACCGTATGTAAAATCAAGTGATCCTCGGGGTGCGTCAATTTTGACCAAGGCGTCATGATTTGAACAATCTTGATAGAGGCCAACTAGGCAATGCTACATGCAAAATATCTAAGCTCTGGGCCTTGTGGTTTCAGAGTAGATTTTGAATGTTTTTCCTATACAAATCTATGTAAAATCAAATAATTCCCTAGGCTGAGTCAATTTTGACTTGTAGGTGTTGATTTGAACAACCTAGGTATAGGTCTACTAGACATTTGCTCTGGGCCTTGCCGCTTTTGAGAAGAATTTTTTAAAAGTTTTTCCTATGTATTGCCATGGAATGGTTTTCTTTGAACAGCTTTTATAGAGAACCATCAAAAGATCATAACTGCCATGACATTGTTTCATCAACCTCATCAAACTGTTTAGGAGGAGATGTTGTTTGAAGAACACAGGGTGATCCTAAAAAATCAACATGAGCATGTTGTGATCAGGTGAGCTTTAAACAACATGAACAATGAATTTGATACTTACGCATAATTATCATCACAGCCAAGATACACTCCATGTTGAAACACTGATGTGCAGAAACACATGGCCATGTAGAAACCACCATCATCATGAAGTGGGGCACCAAGATTGTTTAAGTCCCAGAAATATGTTTCAAAATCTTCTGATGAAGTGACAATAGCAGAGTCCAGAGTAGAACAAAAACTCACTGCACGTACAAGGTTACCGTGTGGCTGTAGATTGATGTATGGTAAAAGCTTCAGTCCCTCATTTGTTGACAGATATTGGAGAGGAGATTTACATGACAGATTGAACAGTCTTACAGCACCTGTAATATTATATTTTATATTTAACTATGTACAGTTCTCATCAGCATATTTGCTCATATTCTTAAAACACACACTTGGTGGTAAAATTCCTCCATCAGGCAAGCCGGTTCTTCACTATTCGAGAGAAAATGTTTAAATGTAAAATACTTTCTACATGAAATATACAGTGTTTAAAAGTTTCCAGGAAACAGTTACCACAGGCAATCCAGAATTAACCCGACTGTTTCTGTTGCTATGATATAGCTTATGTCATACAATTACATGGTCAATATATAATTTACCATCCTAGAAAGCTTCATTCCCATTGTATAAATAGCATTCAAGATAAATACAAAAACAGCAAACAATCTAGGCATTAGGACATTGGCTGACCTTGCACTCAGTATAATACATGTACTTTCTTTTATTCTATTTATACATGAGGAATCCACATGGAGGTGACTTTCTGCATGTTTGGCAGTTCTGGTAATACATACTTTAAGTTTCAAGATGCTAGGCCCACACGTTCTCAAGTTGTTGTCCTGAAACCGTTTTGCAATTCTGGGTCACTATGACCTTAACCTTTTACCTATTGACCTCAAAATCAATATGGTTCATTTGCTGGTGATGACCAACCTGCACTTTAAGCTTGAGGGTTGTAGACCAAAGCATTCTTAAGTAATTGTCCAGAAACCGTTGCTCTACCGACTGACTGACCGATCCGGAAACTGTTTTATTATTCCAGGTCACTGAGACCTTGACTTTTAACCTACTGACCTTAAAATCAAACATCTGCTGGTCATGACCAACCTCCACACCAAGTTTCAAGAAGCAAACCTCACACGTTCTTGAGTTATCGTCCGGAAACCGTTTTACAATTCCAGGTCACTGTGACCTTGAGCTTTAACCTACTGACCTCGAAATAAATCGGGGTCATCTACTGGTGATGACTACCATTGATACTCCTTTATAAGATGATTCGCTTATAAAATAACCCCCTAACTTTGACTCTTAAAATAGTGGGTTTTGCCAACACCCACACAAGGTAAAAAATTAACAAGGATCGAGGATTGCCTAAAGGAGGCAATGAGGGACGATTTATCTTCGATTTTTCTTATTTTCAAACACATTAATTTTAAGAACTGTAAACATTTATTACCTTTTATGCAGATTCAAAATATTCATTTTTGTTAAAAATCTGATATAATTGGTCAATGTTTATTTACAACTTGGCATTTGTCATTCGCCGTAGGTGTGAAAAATAGCATAACAAATCTAGCTCAATTTTGAAATTGTTTGAAAATCCAAACTATGCGATACCACTGACTGAGAAATGTTTGTTAATTTGTGAATGTGAAAAGCACTTCTTAATTAACATATATAAAGTCCAAACTGTTCTTTATTAAAAACAAAACTTTGTGTTTATAATAAAATTGCAGCATTTCAGCGTGTCCGTATTTGTCATTTATTGACCTATTTTTCAGTAACTGTCAAAGCAGTTTTTCCCAGTTTGGCACGTGGCATTAAAAAGACTGAGCTATTTTGACAAGTAGCTCTAGACAATAGTCTGATAATTTTGGATTATAAAAATACTTGTTTGGAATAGACGAAGTTTAATATGAATAAGTTTAGTAAATTTCAAAGCAATATCTGTAATGGTTTTGAAATAAAATGGGTTGAGCAAAAAACTTAACCAAGCTCAATGCACTTTATAAGTTGAACTACAGCTATCACTAAATGTGATTAATACCCCTGAAAGACTGCTTTATAAACTGAGGAAAGTCGTAGTAACAGAATACCTTGCAAAAAAAAAATAAAATAGAGATATTGTTCTTGGCAATAACTCTGTAATTAGTCAAGATAGAGTTGTGGTTATTGTACACTGCACTTCCTTTCATTGTGCTGGACCATTGTATGAAGTTGTATTGCATTCCAAAGAGTAGTTTTCAAGTTATGCTCTGCTACAGGGAAAAGTAAAAATGGGCAATAACTCTGTAAATACTCAAGATAGAGTTATGGTTCTTGTACACTGCACTTCCTCTCATTGTGCTAGACCATTGTATGAAGTTGTATTGAATTCCCACCGGTAGTTTTCTAGTAATGCTCCGGACAAGGAAAAGTAACAAAGGCCAATAACTCTGTAATGAGTCAAGAAAGAGTTCTGGTTCCTGTGCACTGCACTTCCTCTCAATGTACTTGACCATTGTATGAAGTTGTATTGAATTCCAACCAGTAGTTTTCAAGTTATGCTCCGGACAAGGAAAAGTAACAAAGGGCAATAACTCTGTAAAGAGTCAAGAAAGAGTTATGGTTCCTGTGCACTGCACTTCCTCTAAATGTACTTGACCATTGTATGAAGTTGTATTGAATTCCAACTTGTAGTTTTCAAGTTATAATTATAATTACTCAAGATAGAGTTATGGTTCTTGTGCACTGCACTTCCTCTTATTGTGCTTGGTCATTGCATGAAGTTGTTTTGAATTCCAATCAGTAGTTTTCAAGTTGTGCTCCGGACAAGGAAAAGTAACAAAGGGCAATAACTCTGTAATGAGTCAAGATGGAGTTATGATGATTCTTGTACACTGCACTTCCTCTCAATGTGCTTGACCATTGTATGAAGTTGTATTGAATTCCAACTAGTAGTTTTCAAGTTATGCTCCGGACAAGGAAAATGCAACAGACTGCCTGACCGACCGACCGCCCGCCTGCCCGACCGACCGACCACCGGTGACTCCTATATACCCCCCCAAACTTTGTTTCGGGGGTATAAAAAGGGCCATAATTCTGTCAAAAACCTTGACAGAGTTATGTACTCTTGTCTGTAGATGGGGGTTATGACAAGTATGGTAAGTTTCAAAGCCATACCTCTAATACTTTTGAAATAAAGTGGGGTGGTACGAAAAACTTAACCAAGGTGTGACACCAATGCCGACGCCGGGGCGAGAAGGATAGCTCCCCTTTTCATAGAAAAGTCGAGCTAAAAAAGGGCCATAATTCTGTCAAAAACCTTGACAGAGTTATGTTCTCTTGTCTGTAGATGGAGGTTATGATGGTTAACAAGTATGGTAAGTTTCAAAGCCATACCTCTAATACTTTTGAAATAAAGTGGGATGGTACGAAAAACTTAACCAAGGTGTGACACCAACACCGATGCCGGGGCGAGAAGGATAGCTCCCCTTTTCTTAGAGGGCCATAATTCTGACAAAAACCTATGATGGTAAACAAGTATCGTAAGTTACAAAGCAATACCTCTAATGGTTTTGAAATAAAGTGAGATGGTACATAAAACTTAACCAAGGTGTGACACCAATGCAGACGCCGACGCCAGGGCAAGTAGGATAGCTCCCCTTTTCTTCAGAAAGTCAAGCTAAAAATCAAACACTTCCAGTGGTTTCAGAGATGTCATTTGAAGCAAAATGATAGTTTAAACATATTCATTCCTTCATTTAAAAAGAATCCAGTTAACATAATACATACATCAAGTAAAGATGATTGGATAAAACCTAAAGCTTAATTAACGTTCTTTTTACCACACAAAAATTTAAGGTGTTCAAGGTTATGGCATTTCTCTTACAATATTAACGATGAATTGGCTGAGGCAAAATGTTAATAGACGATCGACAGTGGCTGAATGGAAAAGCTCACCTTTGGACTTTATGCCAGGTGAGCTCAGAAGACATATAATTAAGATGCCACAATAGACAGGTACAGTGATGCTCACTTATAGCGAACTAGGATATAACGAAAACTCGGGTACTATGTTGTCAAATCTATTCCCCGACTGCATTCTTCTTTATTTCTGTATTACAAGTATCACATGCTTAAAACGAATTTGGATATAGCAAAAATAATTGCCTATACTGTGATTTAATTCTCAGGTCCCAGGAAACCGTTTTCAATGTTAACTAGCTTGGTCTTGAAGTCAGCTTACCAACAGTATTTGACCAAATTTATGACTCAAGAGTTAAATTATACATTTGCTTTATCTTGTTGAGAAAAACTGCTAGTTGTTGTGGTTTTCATTACCTTTGTCACAAGTAAAATGCATGTACAGTGGTGCTTACGTGTAACTGCAAAATTTTTGTGTATCGTGTGTATCGTGCATTCCGTTTGCATTCATTGTGCGTTTATCGTTCATGAATTCATCGTGAGTCATTCAGATCATGAGCATTGCACGATAGGAATAATATAAAAGTGGTCCGAGATAGTGCGGACGACCAATTGTGTAGAATGTTTGCATGTTAGCCTTGACCTAAACCTGTATTATTTATATTATTGTTCAAAGATCGGATTAAAGTATGAAGAACTATTGATGAAATAGAAAAATTCATTCTTTCAATTAATTAAACTAGCTTTCTGTTACATTTTTTTTTCTTTTTCTCACGAGATATTTGTGTAAGAAGATATGTTGGCTTCCGGTGAAACTTAGACATTTATTAGACATCTATTGCGTCCAAACAAAAAAATGTCCCAATTAATCAAATAATCGTTTTTCATTTTGTTCATTGGGAATCGTGTATCATGTATAGTTTTTATCGCTCCTCATTCATGATTCATTCATCAGTTATCATGCGTGCATTGTGCGTTCCGTTTGCGTGTATCGTGCGTGTATCGTTCGTTCCGTGTGCATAGTTATACATAAGCACCACTGTAATTAGATACTATTTTCCTACATTTAATGAATTTTTAATGTTGAAAAATTGATAAAATATTAGTTTATATCTTTTTGATGTTACACAGTAACAAATTATATTATCAAGTTAGACATCATATGCATGTAATAAAATTGCATGATTTATTACAGTTTATTGAGGTTCTAACTCTAATTCACAAGCAGTTTTCATCTCGCAATGTGCTGCATGGCCAGTCTATTTTGCTAAAAAAAAAAAAGTAAAAATAGCCTGATAAAAAGTGTTTTGGATAGAGTGAAATAAATCATGAGGTCCCTAAGATTTTGTTATAAGCGTGCCCCTTTGTAGTTATGTTTTGAATAAACAACACTAAAAACGTTTTTAAATATCAATTGAAAAATAATTTTTCACATTCACAAATTAATGAACGTATGATAGGATTGAATTAAAATATTTAACAACAGGGCCAAGATGGCCCTATATCGCTCACCTTGGCACAAGCCTACTTGCCTGGTGGAAGATCACTAGATAATGTTATATACAATAGGTTTTCCTATATACGTCTTTGTAAAACAAGTGACCCCTCCCCCCCTAGGGCAAGGTCAATTTTGACCCCAGGGGCATAATTTGAACAAACTTTGAAGAGATCTACTAGTCTACTAGGCAATGCTACAAGCCAAATATCTAAGCTCTAGGCCTTGTGGTTTCAGAGAAGATTTTTTAAAAAGTTTTTCCTATATAAGCCTATGTAAAACTAAGTGACCACCCGTGCGGGGTCAGTTTTGACCAAGGGGTCATAATTTGAACAATCTTGGTAGAGGTCCTTTAGACAATGCTACATGCCAAATATCTAAGTTCTAGGCTTTGTGGTTTCAGAGAAGAAGATTTTTAAAGTTTTTTCTATATATTAAGCCTATGCAAAACTAAGTGACCCCCCGTGCGGGGTCAATTTTGACCATGGGTCATAATTTGAACAATCTTGGTAGAGGTCCACTAGACAATGCTACATGCCAAATATCTAAGCTCTAGGCTTTGTAGTTTCAGAGAAGAAGATTTTTAAAGTTTTTCCTATATAAAGCCTATGCAAAACTAAGTGACCCCCCGTGTGGGGTCAATTTTGACCCGGGGTTCATAATTTGACAATCTTGGTAGAGGTTCACTAGACAATGCTACATGCCAAATATCTAAGCTCCAGGCCTTGTGGTTTCAGAGAAGATTTTTAATTTTGCCTATATAAGCCTATGAAAAACTAAGTGACCACCCCTGCGGGGTCAATTTTGACCCTAGGGTCATAACTTGAACAATCTTGGTAGGGGTCCATTAGACAATGCTACATGCCAAATATCTAAGCTCTAGGCCTTGTGGTTTCAGAGAAGAAGATTGTTAAAGTTTTTCCTATATAAAGTCTATGCAAAACAAAGTGACCACCCACGCGGGGTCAATTTTGACCCTAGGGCCATAATTTGAACAATCTTGGTAGAGGTCCACTAGACAATGCTACATGCCAAATATCTAAGCTCTAGGCCTTGTGGTTTCAGAGAAGAAGATTTTTAAAGTTTTTCCTATTTGTTGCCATAGCTACCAGAGTTCTGCATGGAATGGAATTCTTTGAACACTTTTGGTAGAGCTTCATGCAAGGAACATTCCTGCAAAGTTTTATCAACATTGGCCTAGTGGTTTCAGAGGAGATGTCATTTGAATCAAAATGTTGACAGACGACTGACAATCATCAATTAGAAAAGCTCACCCTGATGCAATTCTCTCTGACAATAATATATCTGTGACAATAATAGCTTTCCATTTTTAAACAAAGGTGTTAAGAAGTTAACCATGACAGAGAAATCACGGACAACTAGATTCACAGAGGTATCTTATACATCGGAATATTACTGAGAAAACTCTCTATTGCAAGGTTTTAATGTATCTCTCAGATTACCAAGCTTATTTATTACTGAGTTATTTGTAATTCATTACCATTGGAGTACCCTGTAATCACTTTAGAATGTCCACTTGATTTGATCCAGTCCACGCAAGAGCAGGTGATATCATGCTCCTCATATTTATTGTAAGGTGCCAGTGTCACGACAGGTTTGGCATGGTATGTTGGTGCTGGACCGTCACCTGCTGCTTTCATGACTGGAACACTGTAAACACAAATCATTGGAAAAACAAGAGGGCCATCATGGCCCTATAGTCAAGGCTGTTGAGCCTCAAAATAGGCTGAACCTGGACAAAATTCATACAGAAATGAAACTTATATTTTCTGAAAGTTCTATGTGTTTAGTATCCATTAACACAAAGTTCCCAAAAGTTCCCACTTGGGAAACTCTACAATCCAAGATGGCTGCCAAGATGGTCGCCATACTTATGAAAAATATCCTGTCACATACAAGCGCTAACAAGTATTGCATATTCTATTTTTGAATTTTATCCGGGTCCAAAGCTCAACAGCCTGGACTACTATATCACTCTCCTCGCTAACATTGGCTAAAATACAAGTCAACAACAGTATAAGTTAACAACAGTGTGGCAGAAAACAAAGTAAAAATACAATACACTTTAGCTCCAAAAACCTAAAAAGTTTTAACCTCTGGCCAAATTATATCAGTTTATAAAGAGGCCCATTAAACAATGCTACAAGCCAGTTTTCTAAGCTTAGGCCATGTGCTTTAAGATATTAAGATTTTAATTTTTTTTTACTATACAATACTATATTGCTCACCTGACTACCAGTGCACTACTGTATTTCTCCGCCTATAAGGCGATCTGCTTCTAAGATGACTCCCCTACTTTGTCGTGAAAATTGTGTGGTTTTTTAATAAGATGGGGCAATTTCTTAAGTTAAACCCAGTTACTTTATTTTCTTCAAGTTCAGATGATTTCTAAGCTAATTTATTTATTTTTTAATAGCAGATTTTTTTTAGTATTATAAACCAATCTGTGTATTGTCAATAGGATATTGATTTTTGGTGACACTTTGAGAAGATAATTGCATAAATACATTTCATCGACTGATTAATCAATTTATGAAAACATATGACAGCTTGTATAAAATTATTAAGTGTGCCAAGGATCCCCCAAAGTAGCGACAATTACAGTGGAACTTGCCCATGCGACCACGTGTATTAAGCGACCTTTGTCTTAAGCGACCACTTCTGAATCCTCCCGAGCTTTTTTACACTGTATTGCTATTGCATTAAGCGACTTTTGTCTAACGCGACCAGCGACCAATAATTAGCGACCCAAAATCAGTCTTTTATTTGTATTAGGCGACCATTTATGTGCAAACAGATCCTTTCTATGAAAACTGACCGCTTTGATGTTGCATTTAACGTCAAAATTAGGCACGGTGGTGTCAAATCTCATAAGGATTATCGTTCTTACTTATGTTCGCAGGTGTTAATTGTAGAGTATTTACCGATTTTCGGTACTTTCATGTTCAAACTAATTTGCTGCTTTTGGAAAATTACCATGTGACATAACGATATTCATGGATAACGGTCGCAGTTTCTCGTGATACTTTGTATTAAGAGACCATTTTATTAAGCGACCGGTTTTGGCCTTTCCCTTGCGCGGTCGCTTAATACAAGTTTGACTGTACGTCGTAGTTTAAAGAAACAAGAGGGCCTATATCGCTCACCTTGGTACAAGTGCCTGGTGGAAAATCACTAGATAATGTTATATACAATAGGTTTTCCTATATACGTCTTTGTAAAGTGACCCCCCCCCCCTGGGCAAGGTCAATTTTGACCCCAGGGGCATAATTTGAACAAACTTTGAAGAGATCTACTAGGCAATGCTAAATGCCAAATATCCAGGGGTCATAATTTGAACAATCTTGGGAGAGGTCCACTAGACAATGCTACATGCCAGATATCTAAGCTCTAGGCCTTGTGGTTTCAGAGAAGAAGATTTTTAAAGTTTTTCCTATATATTAAGCCTATGCAAAACTAAGTGACCACCCGCACAGGGTCAATTTTGACCCTGGGGTCATAATTTGAACAAGTTTGTAAGAGGTCCACCAGACAATGCTACATGCCAAATATCTAAGCTCTAGGCCTTGTGGTTGAATAGATTTTTAAAGTTTTTCCTATACAAGCATATGCAAAACTAAGTGACCACCCCTGCGAGGTCAATTTTGACCCAGGGGTGATAATTTGAACAATGTTGGTAGAGGTCCACTAGACAATGCTACATGCCAAATATCTAAGCTCTAGGCCTTGTGGTTTCAGAGAAGAAAATTTTTAAAGTTTTTCCTATATAAAGCCTATGCAAAACTAAGTGACCACCCGCAAAGGGTCAATTTTGACCCAGGGGTCATAATTTGAACAATCTTGGTAGAGGTCCACTAGACAATGCTACATGCCAAATATCTAAGCTCTAGGCCTTGTGGTTTCAGAGAAGAAGATTTTTAAAGTTTTTCCTATTTGTTGCCATAGCAACCAGAGTTCTGCATGGAATGGAATTCTTTGAACAATTTTGGTAGAGCTTCATGCAAGGAACATTCCTGCATAGTTTTATCAACATTGGCCTAGTGGTTTCAGAGGAGATGTCATTTGAATCAAAATGTTGACGGACGACAGACGACGGATGATGGACAATCATCACTTACAAAAGCTCACCCTGGCGTAGCCAGGTGAGCTTAAAAAGGAGCGAGATGGCAATTAAGTCAATTAAAATTATTTTTTCATTCCAATTATCATCAGTGTCACCAAAAATCAATATCCGAATTAACAATACACAGACTAGACTGATTATCCGTTTTCATTACAATTAGCGCTTAGTAAAACGCTTGATTCAGATATCAAATTTAGGCCGCTTGTAACATACCGGAAAAAAACAAATATGACCGAAAAAGTATACACCACTTATTTTCGCCAAGTTTACCTTCAGATTCTTTAAATGATTGCAAATTGTGACTTTGGAGATTGACAGCGGAGGTGAATTAACATAATAATGTAATTTGCCAACGTACAGTACCTGTAATTGTTCGACTGTCGTCTGCACATAAACACTCATGGGACAACATTCGATATTGCTGATTTCATCACAAATGTATCTAGGATTGATTTTTATTTTTGTTGATTCTTGTGGCCTCGCTTATAAGATGAGGACCCCACTTCGAGGCGAAAATCGGGACTTTATTTCCTTGTCTTATAAGCTGGGAAATACGGTAACCTATGGAAGTCACTTGTTGTTAAAGGGAGTCAGTAGTTGCTAAAAAAGTCACTGGTCACTACTGGAAGTGGTGTTATATTAGAGTATAACTTGATGTATAAGTGTGTCTTAAACTAGAACTATCACTGAAGGTGATGAATACCCCCCCCCCCCCCCACACACACTTCCCCTGGACACAGCACTGACAAAGTATATAAAATTTATACATCATGTAACATTTGATGCTTAATTATTAGACCATATACAACTATGCATTGTACTTATCACTTCTGTGAAGTATCATTAAATTCTGACAAAGGGTTTTGAAAATTAAAAGCAAACAAGATTGTACTATCTTGAGCCCCTGTTACCTTGACCTTTGACTTAGTGACCCAAACATGGACATGCACAACTATGCGTGGTACTTACAATTTCTGTGAAGTATCATTTAATTCTGAGCAGAGATTTAGCATCCACAAGATTGTCTACAGATGGACTGACGCACAGACAGACAGACAAGCTGATTTTTTTTCTACGATTTAAACCCGTGACCTAGTTTTTTACCCCATATGATCCATATTTAATCTTGACCTAGATTTCATCAAGGCAGTCATTCTGACCTAGTTTCATGAAGATCCAATGAAAAATGCAACTTCTATTGTACATAGGTTTTTTCTATAATTTGACCCTGTGACCTAGCTTTTCATCCCCCCCCAGATGACCCATATTCAAACTCAACCTATCTTTCATCAAGGCAATCATACTGATCAAGTTTCATGAAGATCCAATTAAACAAGAGCTGTCCCTCACAAGTGACGAATGCCCCCGAAAGAGGTGCCTCACAGTCTGTGTCCTCTCCATGTGCTCAATAAATGTGCTATGTAATTTTAAAATCCTTCCATGCATGACAGAGTAACCATGCATACAGTTTTCCATTACTTTAAACACTAAGTGTGACCTTGACCTTTGAGGTAGGGACTTAAGTCTTGCACGCGACACAACTGCTTGATGTGCTAGACATTTGTGCCAAGTTATTTTAAAATCCTTCAAAGCATGATAAAGTTATAGCCCGGACACAAATGTATGCATATGTACTGGATTCCATTACCTATAAACTCTAAGTGTGACCTTGACCTTCGTGGTAGGGATGTGGGTCTTGCACGCAACACGTCATCTTGATGTGCTAGACATGTGTGCCAAATTATTTTAAAATCCATCAATGCATGACAAAGTTACAGTCCGGACACGAATGTGTGCATATATGCATATATAGAGGAATCCATTACCTTCAAACTCTAAGTTTGACCTTGACCTTTGAGCTAGGGACGTGGGTCTTGTACGCGACACGTCGTGTTGATGTGCTAGACATTTGTGCCAAGTTATTTTAAAATCCATCAATGCATGACAAAGTTACAGTCCGGACACGAATGTGTGCATATATGCATATACAGAGGAATCCATTACCTTGAAACTCTAAGTATGACCTTGACCTTTGAGCAAGGGACGTGGGTCTTGTACGCGACACGCCGTGTTGATGTGCTAGACATTTGTGCCAAGTTATTTTAAAATCCTTCAATGCATGACAAAGTTACAGTCCGGACACGAATGTGTGCATATATAGAGGATTCCATAACCTTCATACTCCAAGTGTGACCTTCACCTTTGAGGTAGGGATGTGGGTCTTGCACGCGACACGTCGTCTTGATGTGCTAGACATGTGTGCCAAGTTATTTTAAAATCCTTCAATGCATGACAGAGTTACAGTCCGGACACGAATTGTAAGTGGGGACGCACAGACGGACGGACGGACGGACGGACGGACAGACGGACGGACAGACGGACGGTGCGATTTTAATATGCCTCCCTTCGGGGGCATAAAAAGCAACTTCTATTGCACACAGGTTTTTCTATGATCCAACCCTGTGACCTAGTTTTTCACCCTAGATGACCTACAGTTCAACCTTCCTAAAACAGCCAACAACCAGATGACTGGAAATTGGCTGTTGAGGTGGCTGTTGCTCAGAGGGATTATTTTGCAGTAATATATATGATCAGCTCTGTTTTTGTTTTTGTGGGTTTATGCTTTTGGTACTAAACATTAAGAAAAAGCTTTTATATAAAGGTGAGAATGTGTCTGGTTAAATCTTGATGTTAAATTCAGACCAAGGAATGGATAAAACATACAGACATTGGCAATTTTCCGAAAATTGCTTCATGGAAAGCTTTTATGCTCAAAATTTTGACGGAAGATTAGTGTATTCCGTGGCCATTTGAGAAAATAGAGGCCGTTGGCCGGAGTTTGGAGGTGGCTGTTGGTGGGAGGTAAAACAGATAGAACAAGGGCTGTCTCATGACAGCAAGCTCGACTATTCGAAAGCTTGTCAGTAAAATGGGTTTTTTTTTGGTCTAAGAACAGGACTGGTGTATTGTACAATTATCTATAACAATTAAGGTCAAAGATATGAAACTTTCTCAAGGACCTCAGTTGCACGTTCAAAGCCTTACCCTGGATTCTGTAAGCCAACTGGAGGGAGGAGGTGGGGGGGGGGGAATAATTTCGAAGAAATACATGACCTTGATATTTGATCATGAATAACTTTGTAACATTTCAAAATTGATATGCATGAAAACAAGAGGGCCATGATGGCCCTGTATCGCTCACCTGTCTACCATTGGCAAAAATAAAAGGTTATTAATAGCAGAAAGGATCAATTTTTACCTTTGGCTCATGATATCCTCTTAATAAGCCTATGTAAAATCAAAAGACCCCCCCCCCAGGCTGGGTTAATTTTGACCCTGAGGTCATGATTTGAACAATCTTGGTAGAGAGTCAATTATTGCCACATGCTGAATATCTAAGCTCTAGGCCTCATTATTTTGCTGTCTGATCATGATCTGCACTGTTGGCTATTCATTTTTTTGCTGTCTGATCATGATCTGCACTGTAAGCTATTCATTGTATGTTGGGTGGTCATGATCTGCATTGTCAGCTTTTTATTTTTTGCTGTCTGATCATGATCTGCACTGTTTGCTATGCATTATTTAGCTGTCTGGTCATGATCTGCCCTTTCATTGTTTAGCTGTCTGATCATGATCTGCACTTTCATTATTTTGCTGTCTGATCATGATCTGCATTGTAAGCTATTCATTATTTTGCTGTCTGACCATGATCTGCACTGTAAGCAATTCATTATTTTGTTGTCTGATCATGATCTGCACTGTAAGCTATTCATTATTTGCAAATATTGATTTAATTTTATATATGACCTTTCTTGTGATGTGAATGTAAAAATTACTACCAAAATCTTTAACATGGAAGTTCAACTAGGGGTCAAGAACATGTATTGCATCATCGCTATTTAAAACTTTATATAAGTGCCAATTTTAGGCCAGAGTTTTTATATTGCTTGGTTTATGGGAAGTTTTCTTAAATATTGAGTATGAAGGACTTTTCCTACTGTATTGAACAGAGCACATATTGAACATCAGTCTACTGCACCTGTCAATAATTGTCATTTTCGAACAAAATAAACTCTTTAAAATAATTACTTTCAATTATATATCCCTACTGTTCTGACACTTCATTAACTAGTATATGGAGTCGGAACAGCGGAAATAATAAAAATAAAATGTCAGTTCATAATGTCATTGTTATTCTACCTTTTCAAACAAGAGGGCCATGATGGCCCTGTATCGCTCACCTGTCTACCATTGGCAAAAATAAAAGGTTATTAATAGCAGAAAGGATCAATTTTTACCTTTGGCTCATGGTATCCTCTTAATAAGCCTATGTAAAATCAAAAGACCCCCCCCCCCAGGCAGGGTTAATTTTGACCCTGAGGTCATGACTTGAACAATCTTGGTAGAGAGTCGATTATTGCCACATGCTGAATATCTAAGCTCTAGGCCTCATTATTTTGCTGTCTGATCATGATCTGCACTGTTGGCTATTCATTTTTTTGCTGTCTGATCATGATCTGCACTACAGGTAAGCTATTCATTGTATGTTGGGTGGTCATGATCTGCACTGTCAGCTTTTTATTTTTTGCTGTCTGATCATGATCTGCACTGTTTGCTATGCATTATTTAGCTGTCTGGTCATGATCTGCCCTTTCATTGTTTAGCTGTCTGATCATGATCTGCACTTTCATTATTTTGCTGTCTGATCATGATCTGCATTGTAAGCTATTCATTATTTTGCTGTCTGACCATGATCTGCACTGTAAGCAATTCATTATTCTGTTGTCTGATCATGATCTGCACTGTAAGCTATTCATTATTTGCAAATATTGATTTAATTTTATATATGAACTTTCTTGTGATGTGAATGTAAAAATTACTACCAAAATCTTTAACATGGAAGTTCAACTAGGGGTCAAGAACATGTATTGCATCATTGCTATTTAAAACTTTATATAAGTGCCAATTTTAGGCCAGAGTTTTTATATTGCTTGGTTTATGGGAAGTTTTCTTAAATATTGAGTATGAAGGACTTTTCCTACTGTATTGAACAGAGCACATATTGAACATCAGTCTACTGCACCTGTCAATAATTGTCATTTTCGAACAAAATAAACACTTTAAAATAATTACTTTCAATTATATATCCCTACTGTTCTGACACTTCATTAACTAGTATATGGAGTCAGAACAGCGGAAATAATAAAAATAAAATGTCAGTTCATAATGTCATTGTTATTCTACCTTTTCAAAAAATAGTACAAGCAGTCGCATAAACCAAGAGATATAAAAACTCTGGCCTTACCATAGAGAGATCCAAGATGTGTACTGATTACAAGACAAATGTCATTTATCAATCTTTTGGTGTTAAAATACTGCAATAAAATTAGCAAATGAGGTGTTCAATAAACAACACATTATTAAAACCAGAAACCATCAAAACAACCTTTCTACAAATTCCAATGGCTGAAAATGTAACATTTAGAGTGTAAACAAGGTTTTTCCATATTTGGGCTCTGTGACCTAGTTTTTGACCCCAGATGACCCATATTCGAACTTGAGCTAGAAATCATCTTAACAACCTTTCTGACAAATTTCCAGGATATTTGGGCTGAAAATGTTACCTCTAGAGTGTTAACAAGGTTTTTCCATATTTGGGCTGTGTGACCTAGTTTTTGACCCCAGGTGACCCATATTAAAACTTAAGCTAGAAATCAACCAAACAACCTTTCTGACAAATTGCCAGGATATTTGGACTGAAACAGTAGCCTCTAGAGCCTTAACAAGATTTTTCTATTTTTGGGTCATGTGACCTAGTTTTTCATCCGAGATGACCCATATTCGAACTCGTCCGAGTAATTACTGGGGCAAACATCCTGACCAAGTTTCGTGACAATTGAGGAAAAGATGTGACCACTAGAGTGTTAACGAACTAAATGTGGACGGACGACGGACGACGGACATTCATCGATCCTAATAGCTCACCCTAAGCCAGCTCAGGTGAGCTAATAAAAAAGCATAACTGCTGCATGCTGCATAATTATTCTATGACATTTCAAAAATAAGCCATTTCGAGTATTTCAGTCTGGTAAAAACTGTGAAAAAATTCTAAGTTAAAAAGGGGCATAAATATGTCAAAAATAAAAAACAGTGGTGAAGATATTGATAGTAAACATACATTCTAAGTTTCAAGTCAATATGTTCCATAGTATTCAAGATATTAGACTTTATAAAAATCTTTAACAAAAATTCTAAGTTGAAAAGGGACATAAGTCTGTAAATCCAAATGAGTTATGGGGATTGTTTCCGCAGCTGTAGATGATGACGGTAAAGATATATTTTGAATTTCAAGTCTATACCTTTGACAGAATTCCAGATATTTGACTTTATAACAATCTTTAACCAAAAATTCTAAGTTAAAAAGGGGCATAAATCTGTCAAAAATCAAAACAGAGTTATGGGGATTGTTTCCTCCAGGTGTAAATGTTGATGGTAAAGATATATTTTGAGTTTGTAAAACTAAGTGACCCCCCGTGCGGGGTCAATTTTGATCCGGGGCTCATAATTTGAACAATCTTGGTAGAGGTCCACTAGCCAATGCTACATGCCAAATATCTAAGCTCTAGGCTTTGTGGTTTCAGTGAAGATTTATAAAGTTTTTCCAATATATTCCTATGCAAAACTAAGTGACCCCCGGTGCGGGGTCAATTTTGACCCGGGGGTCATAATTTTAACAATCTTGGTAGAGGTCTACTAGACAATGCTACATGCCAAATATCTTAGCTCTAGGCCTTGTGGTGTCAGAGAAGAAGATTTTTAAAGTTTTTCCTATATATGCCTATGCAAAAACTACGTGCCCACCCGCGCGGGGTCAATTTTGACCCGGGGGTCATAATTTGAACAATCTTGGTAGAGGTCCACTAGACAATGCTACATGCCAAATATCTAAGCTCTAACCTTGTGGTTTCAGAGAAGAAGATTTTTAAAGTTTTTCCTATTTATTGCCATAGCAACCAGAGTTCTGCATGGAATGGAATTCTTTGAACAATTTTGGTAGAGCTTCATGCAAGGAACATTCCTGCATAGTTTTATCAACATTGGCCTAGAGGTTTCAGAGGAGATGTCATTTGAATCAAAATGTTGACGGAGACGGACAACGGACATTCATCGATCAGAAAAGCTTACCCTGGCGTAGCCAGGTGAGCTAAAAAGGGGCATAAATCTGTCAAAAATGAAAACAGAGTTAAGGGGATTGTATCCTCAGGTGTAGATGTTGATGGTAAAGATATATTTTGAGTTTCAAGTCTATACCTTTGATATATTTCAAGATATTTGACTTAATAAAAAACTTTAACCAAAAATTCTAAGTTAAACAGGGGCATAAATCTGTCAAAAATCAAAACAGAGTTATGGGGATTTTTTCCTCAGGTATAGATGTTGATGGTAAAGATATATTTTGAGTTCCAAGTCAATACCTTTGATAATATTCAAGATATTTGACTTTATAAAAAACTTTAACCAACGCAGATGCCGACACCGGGGCGAGTGCAATAGCCTCCTTATACTTCGAATAGTCGAGCTAAAAACCAACCGGGGGAATTCAAATTGGCTGTTGTATGGAGATGGCTGTTAGTGGAGGTTACACTGTATATTCAAACTTGACCTGGATTTTATCAAGGCAATCTTACTGACCAAGTTTCACGAAGATAAAATGAAAAATGCAACCTCTATTACATGCAGAAGGTTTTCCTATGATTTGACCCCATAACCTAGTTTTTGACCCCATATGATCAATATTCAAACTTGATCTAGATTCTATCAAGGCAATCATACTGACCAAGTTGCATGTAGATCCAGTGAAAAATGCAGCCTCTATTGCATACACAAGGTTAAGTGTGGACAGACTTCAGACAGACCACAGACACCAGGCAATCACAATAACTTACCCGAGCACGATGTATAAAAACAAATTTACTAGTACAGTAGAAACTCACTAAACCGGAACTCCACTAAACCGGAATCCTCGGGATACCGGACTTTTTTCAGAGTCCCGTTTTTTCCCCTTCTATTTTCAATATAAAAAAATCCCTACAAAACCGGAACCCCGGAATTCCGGATACCGGACAAAAAATCGAGAAAATGTGTTACCTGTCAACGTAATTTTACCTCACAAAACGGGACATGTATTTGTTCCAATATGTCAAAATGATTTTGTGTATTAGGAATTCGCGAATCGCGTGTCACTTTGTTTTGACAGCCGGTGCATCGTTAAATATTGCACCTGTGAGATGACTCGCTAATCGATAATGATGATTACGCTGTGGATAGACTGCCGCACGATAATCAAACTTGTGAAAAGAAAATTGATTGAAACATTAATTTGTTTGTTGCAGAAAATAAAGAACTAGAAATGGTTATTAAGTGATCATTTTGGAGGGTTGTTTTATCTAAAGATTTCTATGATTTAATCAAATTAGAGCGGTGCATTAATTAAACTATCAAACATACTTAATAAGCATTTAATCACAGATAATCGGATAATTTGTTTGTTTTGCATATGCTTCAATCATGTCTCAACCTCCGTTTTCATTTTATTCCAGTTTTCAACTTCTCTTTAAAGGTTAACTCTGTTAATATTTGAGTAAACTTACTCCGTACATCAAATCCTCACTAAACTGGAATCCTCACTAAACTGGAAATTTTGCCCAGTCCAGACCTTGTCCGGTTTAGTGAGTTTCTACTGTATTCAATAATTAAAGTAATCTCAACATATACTTCAGTTTTCAAACTGACCTGGTTTTCACAAAGGCAAGAATTCTTACATTCCAATTTCAACAAGTTATTCATTACCTGAAAATTCTGCAAGTTCCATCAGTAAAGGAAACAGCAAGCAAACCAAGTCTGGTGAATGAATCTCTGTTAGCCTTAAATAAACAAGAGGGCTAAAAAGCAACACACACTGAAAGATACTGTATTGGCCATGATTTATTCTTATATAGATATCTCATTCAAATCTTTAGTATAATATATTATAAATACATTTGAAGCTTCAATTATAAACTAAATTTCACAAAGCAGAACAATTATAACTCATTTCTGCATTGTTCACATCTGCAACCAACCTGATTGTGATTTGATTTATAACATCCTGAGTGACACCAGACCATCTGAGTAACAAGTCCATAATCATGTACCATGTTGTAAACTAGCTTTGGCAAAGTTCTTGTCTCACTAAAAAATGCAATATAACATTCTATCTGTAAGAAAGTAAACAGACACAAGACCTATAAATAACTTTAATTATTAGAGAATTACAGAGTTAACACTACATGACCAGAGGCAACATGTCAAGTCCTCAACTATTTTGAAGAAAAGTTGTAGTGAATACTTGTAACAGGGACATTCAAAACCTTTTGATGCATGAGGAAGTAACAGCCTCAATAAGATCTAATGTGCATAATTTTTTTTTTTACCTTTTTTCACTTTTCAAGACACCCCCCCACCCCCACATTGTTGTAAATTATTGTCCCCGATTCAACTCATTGCAGTAGGGCGTTACAGCCTGTGCCCATCTTATACCTTTCACCTCTAGGTGTGACCTTTGTGCGCAGAACCTTGGTCTTGTGTGTGTCTCAAGCTACTTGGTCAAGTGCATTACACGCCATCCCATTTTGATAAATAACGTTGCATAGTATATTCAAAATCCTTTAATACACAAGGAAGTTACAGCCCAAACAAGGTCTCACGTGTCCTTTTTATACCTTTATTTCCCTATTCTAAAAGTTGAAATCAGAATATTATACAAAGCTAAAAATTGGAAGAAACTGTAATTGTGCAGTGTTGTTTCTCTGCCATCCACCTTCAGCAAAATTCTTCAGAGCTTGGGAGACACTGAGCAGACAGACTCAAATCTATGACCTTAAGTTGTGACATTGAGTTGTTATGGCAAGATCATATGTTCTGCACATAAACTTGATGAGGTTATTATTTGACCACAATTTCATCAAAATCTTTCAAAAGATTTGTTAAAAAGATATGGAGCAGACAGGAATTTAAAGACTCAAACCTTTGACCTTAAGTTGTGACCTTGACCCAAAATAACAATCATCTTGAAATGGTGGTTTCATAAAAAATCTTTCAAGGGGTTAAAGAAAAATGGATCGGACACAAATTTCAAGACTCAAAAGTTTGACCTTAATTTGTGACCTTGACCTTGAGTCAATGTGACCTGCTCATGTGTTCTGCATATGGTCTTGATGAGGTGAACATTTGACCTGTGTTGCAACAAAATCCTTCATGGGGTTCAGAAGATATGGAGCAGACAGGATATGCTACTGACGGAAGGATGGAGGCCATTCCTAAACCCCACTCCTGCTATGTGGCATGGCATAAAAATATTAAAAACTAGATTTTAATGGAAGTAGCTATTTAGAAACTACTAAACAACTATCTTGTATTTAGAGGCTTTTAGTGGTGAAATCATGCAAAATTTGTTTCTTATAAAGTCGCTCATCAGTGCAAGCTTTATTCATGTGGTCAGCAGCTGGGATTTATGTCACAAAGTGTTGTTAAGTACTGAAGTAGTCTAAAGTTATGTCGTCGCCTTAGTCTAAAAATGTCCTATCTACCATTTTGTAAAAAATGAGATAATTACATATATGACTTAATCTAACTTTGCTCTATCTACCAAAACTTTCCTTTTGTACATTGACGTCATAGAAATTGAGATCCCGAATATGTATTTGCTCTATGTCCACTATAATACGAGGTACTTGGCCTGTATTTTATCACATCTCCATCTCTTACATCAATTTTAGTCTAAAATTTTGTTGTAGTCAATCAATGTGAAGATTCTTAGTCACATGACTAAATATGATCTTAGAATGAGTCTGCTCTAACTCCAGTTTTAACAACAACAACAATTTCTGTTATTAAAGCACAATATGAAGAACGTAATAGTGTTATTTGAAAGCAATCAGTATTCTATCTAATAGATTTCTCTTTTTCATAAATTACCGCTATGATTTTAAGTTGTTTTTCATTTTTTGTTCATGTATATGAATGGATACAATTCGGATACTAGACGTCTAAAATAATTCATTTTTCTCCAAACTCATTTGACATAATGAAATATTGATATGTGTCACTGTTTCATATAAATACTGATTGTCAAACTCAAAAGTATCATTTCAGTGGGACGTAACAGATAAAAGTTATGAAAGTTGAAAATGTTCAACATCATTTTTCTCAAAATAGCAAAATTGTAGATAGGACATTTTAAGAATAAGGCGACGATGTGTAGTACAGTAGTTCTCTATAGTACTCTATAGTGCTTCAGTACTATCACTGAGAAAAAGGGTGAATATATGGGATTACAGGGCCAGTTTTTTTTTTAAAAATACTGAACGTAACTATATGCCTATGTTTTTTCTGATTTACAAGTTTGTATATCTTCCATATTTTTGTAAAATACGGTATTTCTGAAGTTAATTATACAAAGATTTTCCTTTGTTTGAACATACCAAACTTTACTTAGTATTGAAGCCACTAAGTATTGGTATGATTATCAATATCCCATATATTGCTTCTCCATCTGGAATATACCGGGGGTCTAAATCCAAATCTTGTATACTGGTAGTGTATGGAATATACGACATGTATATTCTTCGAATATGGGGTAGGAATATGGAGTTGTATATGCAGGATATACAGATTAGACCCACAGCTTGTATTACAGTAATATTCAAAATATGCAGACATGTAGATTCTTCGAATATGGAGTAGGTATACAAAGTTGTATTTGCAAGATATAAGTTACATACGCGCACAGCTTTCTCAGACTAAAACCAGATTTTGTATATTAGTAATACATAGAATATTATGTCAATATATTCGAGATTTGTCTTCATTTTTTTATTTTGTAAAACCATATCAATCAACATTTATTTCATAAATTTGAACAGAAGCTGTTTACAGTAGAACTCTGGACACATTACCTGATTAAGCCTTCAATTTTCAACCCCAAAATGCTTTATTTTGAACAAATAGTCTTAAACACTAAGGTACTGCCTAGAACATTCAATTTGATTAAGTCCTATATGAAGGCTGTTTCAATGGTTTGGAACAGGCTAGATGGATGGTCAAAATTTGTGAAAAACACACTTTTCCTGTATTACCTGGCCAATTGTGTTGTGTAGAAAGTTCTTGGATATGTTCAAATTGACAATACAGGGTGTAAAAACTTTACTTCAATAGAAAATCTTCAGCCCTTTTATCAGCTACTGGTTTGGGAAGGAGCTTCAGGTCCTTTGAATTTGGAAAACTGTGAAATTTTTGTGTTCTGCATGGAATGAAATTATTTGAACAAATATGAAAGGGCTTCATGCAAGTAAAATCCCTGCTACGTTTCATCAACATTGTCCTGGGGGTTTCAGAGGAGATGTTGTTTGAAGAAAAATATTAAAGGACGTACGACTGACAGTGAGCGATTCTAAAAAACACATTGACCCCACCCCTGCCCCCGACTCTTGTGAAAAAAAGTCACCTTGACCACCACCCCCTCTCCCCTATACAATTAATAGCAATTATATTGGGATTGATCAGCGTTTCAAGTTTGTATGCACATAATATTATCTGGGATATGCAAATAACCTGAATATGCAATTCAGTGGAATCCACTTTAGTACTAAACATAACTTAAACAATTAAAAAAAAACTTTAAAAAAATATATTTTTAGTAACAGTGACCTTGACCCTGGTGGCCTTGACCTTGACCCTGGTGACCTTGACCCCCAATTTTTTTTGTTCAAAAAAAAAATATAATAAAATAATCTATTTTTAGTAACAGTGACTTTGACCCTAATGACTGTTTATAAATGCAATCCCAAGCTTCCTCTCTATGCAAGCTACCTACACACTGAGTTTCATTGCAATTAGTCACTCCTAACTTGAGTTATTGAGTGGAAACCGTTTTTCTATTTTTAGTAAGTGACCTTGACCCTAGTGACCCTAAATGCAATCACAAGCTTCATCTCCATGAAAGCTACCTACAGACCAAGTTTAGAATTCAGAATAGGATAATATTATATTGTTGTTCCTTCTAATTCGTAACTAAAAATCAATGAGGTATCTGTTCTGTATAGAACTATTTTCCTACGCAGTTTTGATCACAATAGTCTTCAGTTAGACCGGAGACACTAGAAGACAACTAGTCATGGTGAATAATGTTATGTCTTTTATCCAATATTGTGTTCGTGATCATAAACTATCGGAACCCAACAAATTGTGCGCCAGGGCTTTTTGGTATGTACGACGGCTGCCCTTCGCGCACAACCCAGTTATAATTCCAAACAATGCGGAACGTTTTCTTTCTATGTGTAAAATTATGCCGCCGATCAGAATCTCGTCGCCAACTTTGACGGCTTCAAATATTTATTTAAACTCAATATATCTTGAAAAAAAATCACATACATGTAAAGCTCATTCCAAATAGAATCTATATAAGTGAAAATTGATCAGAAACTTGTATGTTTTTTTTGCATAACACTTATAAACTCTACACATGTCGATGCCTTTAACTCATATTTTTAAACCTCACCCGCTTGAAATGTGTACTGCGGAAAATCCTTTGTTTACCCAGCCAACAGAATAGGTAAATACATATTATGCGAGTCGTTAATAATGTCATTTTGATAGGCATATAATCTTTATTTCCTCCAACGGAAGAGTACACATGTATGCATATTTATTAAATAGTACATGTCTGTAAGGTCATGAAAAGTACAATGAAGTAAATGGGGCTTTTTCATTTTGTATCTTGCAAAAGGCTGACAGTATATAATTGTGCGCCAGCGCTTTTTGCCGCAGCCCACCCTTCTGTAAAGACAGACATCTATGTACGCTTTCTTAAAATTCACTTTCTCAGTAACAATTAAAGCCTTGAAACTTCAGACAATTGCTTGGCATCATACAATGGCATCTGTGGCCGAGTGATTAAGGTCACTGATTGATGTTTACTTGTCCCTCACCGCTGTAGGTTCGTGCCATACTTGGGTCAAATTCTTTTATGTCTGGAAGCTATCTAGGTTCTACCCAGGTGCCCGCTCGTGACTGAAATAATGCCTGAGTTGGCATCAAGGGTCTTCCTCCTCCATGAAAGCCGGAAGTTGCCATATGACCTTAGCTGTTGAGTGCGACGTTAAATCCGAATCAATCAATTGGCACAATACAATCAACCTTATGGGCATATCCCGTAATTTTTGAATGACATTAAAAGTTGTTTACAGATGGATGTGTGCAGACTGTGATGTTCAGAGACAATCGATTCTCCAGCACTTTCAGTCTTTTGACTTTGCAAGTTGCCACAAACATACATGCCACCAAGGGTTGAATTAATGCCGTGTGAATTTTGGACGAATTACCACAGGGAAAGACTTAGCAGGAAATCATGCATTTCTAAGAATGTATTTGACAATTAATTGCGTATTTACACTAGACTAGATGGGTGTTCAGTAGAACACTTGTGTTGCCCTCTTACACTGTCAGAATAAACAATAATTTCCCCACAAAATCGAAGTACAAAAAGGGGCATAACTCTGTCAAATATGAACATGACCTACAAAATTTCTGGAATCACGACTTGTTTGTCATAAGCAAAATAATTTGAAAGTTTGATGAAGAAATCTTAAGAAATGGCAAAGTTACAGCCAAAAAGGCTGTACAAAAAGGGGTATAACTCTGGCAAATATGATATTTACCTACAAATTTTGGCAGCATCACAACCTTTTTGTCATTAGCAATGCAATTGGAAAGTTTGATGAAACAATTTTAAGAAATGGCAAAGTTATAGTCAATTTATAACCAAAATCTAAGTACAAGAGTGCAAAACTGTCACAAAATATGCCCGTCAAAGAGGCATAACTCAGTATCTGGTACTTCATTTGTTTTGTAAAACCTGTTAGAACTATAGAGCAGACAAGACTAAATGACCTGTTTGAACTATAGAGCTGAGAAGGCTAATTTTCATAATTTTTTCGATAATTCAAGGGTCATAATCAAAAAGTGCCTTGGGCGATTTGGCTGGTTATCGAACTTGGCCTAGATGTTATAACCACAAATACTTTCATGTTTGGTGAAGATCGGATGAAAAGTGTTTGACTTCGAGAGTGGACAAGGCTAATTTGGACAATTTTGTGTAATTCAAGGGCAATAATCCAAAAGTGCCTAAAGCAATTGGCTGGTTATAGCTCTTGACCTAGATATTATGCCCATAAAACATTTTGACCAAGTTTGGTGAAGTTCCGATGAAAACTATTTGACTTAGAGAGCAGACAAGGTGAATTTGGCCAATTGTGCGTAGATGGTTAGCATAATGTAGTGCTTTTTAATTGTATGTAACCAGCTGTGTTTATGACATATCCTTTTTAAAATACGTAACAAGACCTACTCAGCTCTTTACATGAAATCCTCTATTATTTCACAAAATTTTTATGAAAACTAAGTGGTGGTGCATTTATGCTTCTCTAATGGACATTATGCTTACATCATAAAACATTTAATACAGGTCGTAATTTCATAATGATGTCCGACCAGATATGCCTCCGTTGTCAAGTGGTTAGAAGCACTGGTTTGAAATCACTGTAACCTCTCATAGATTGAGGGTCATGGGTTTGAGCCCTGCTACTGACCATGTAAAAAAGTTGGCAGTTTTTTACAGACCATCAGAGTCTAGTACTGGTTCTTCTCAGGAACGATTGCTAGGAAAACTGCCCCCTTGTTAAAATGACCAAAAATACAATTGAAGTGGACATGAAACTCCTACAAAATGTCCGACCAGAAATTATAATAATACAAGAGCTGTTTGTAAAACACATATGCCCCCCTTGATGTATAAGTTGAACTATGCAAGGAACAGTTTTAAAAGTAAAATTCACTGTGAAATTCGTGAAAATAGCCCTTGTAGAAATTGTAGAACTAAAAAAAAATATAACAAGAGGGCCATGATGGCCCTATATCGCTCACCTGACTACCTTGGCTATAATACAAGGGGTCATGATTCTATAATTGGTAGAGGTCCACAACAAAATGTTAAGTAACATTCCAAATATCTTTTCTCTGCCTGTCAGCCTTGTGGTTGCTCAAAGTTTTCCTTATATGAGCCTATATGAAAACAAGTGACCTCCCCCACTCCTGGGGAGGGTTAATATTGACCAAGGGGTCATCATTTGAACAATCTTAGTAGAGGTCTACTTGGCATTTCTACATGCCAAATGCCAATGTAAAACCAATTGACCCCCCCCCCACCGCTCCCCCCACCGCTCCCCCACCAGGGCTGTGTCAATTTTGACCCAGGGCTAATAGTATGAACAATCTTGGTAGAGGTCCACTAGACAATACCACATGCTAAATATCTTAGGTCTAGGCCTTGTGGTTTCAGAGGAGAAGATTTTTAAAGTTTTTCCTTTATTAGTCTATGTAAAACTAAGTGGCCCGCTGCACGGGGTCAATTTTGATCCAGGGGTCATAATTTGAATAATCTTGGTAGAGCTACACTAGACAATGCTACATGCCAAATACTTAAGCTCTAGGCTTTGGGGTTTCAGAGAAAAAGATTTTTTTAAATTTCCTATATAAGCCTATGTAAAACTAAGTGACCCCCAGGCGGGATCAATTTTGATCCCAGGGGCATCATTTGAACAATCTTGGTAGAGGTCCACTAGATAATGCTACATGCCAAATATCTAAGCTCTAGGCCCTGTGGTTTCAGAGAAGAAATTTTTTAAAAATTTCCCATTTGTTGCTATAGCAACCAGAGTTCTGCATTGAATGGAATTCTTTTGAACAACTTTGATAGAACCTGATGCAAGGAACATTCCTGCAAAGTTTCATCAATATTGGCCCAGTGGTTTCAGAGGAGATGTCGTTTGAAGGAAATGGTGGACGGAAGGACGACAGACGACGTACAACGTACTATGTACGACGGACCCTGGACAGTGAGTGATCCTAATAGCTCACTCTGGCACTTTGTGCCAGGTGAGCTAAAGACTGATCACCAGACTCTGTTCATTGTTTGATGGCTGATAAGCCTAAATGTTGTATCAATTTCCAAATCCTGAAGGTGCACTGTACAAAAATAAATACATGCAAGTAGTGATTACCTTTCTGTGTGATTGCAATATTTTTAAATTAAAAAAAAATACATTTACAAATGTTGAAGAAAGAAACATTTATTTTTGTTCGAGATTTGTTTCTTTTTTTCATGAATGAATTTAATCTTTTACAATATAAAAGTTTCTTTCTAATCTATAATCATCATTATTGTTTTTATAAAATGTTACTCAATGAAGTGATGACTTTTCAAAATATCTATTTAATATTTCTATGTCAATATTGCAGACGCTTTCCCTATACATGTTAAGCTTCTTTTTTTTTGTTTACATACAGTAATTTCATTTCTTTCTCTGCAAATATAATGAGGAATTGTTTGTTTATCTGATTCCAGTTAATTTTTTTCTGTCTTATAATGGTCCTGGAACTCACTTTATGTATGCATTAATAATTTATCATGTATTATGAAAAAAAACTAAGTTATGTATCAACATTGCAGTGTCACATGATACTTTTTGTAAATTTGTGTTACAAAACAGTGACCTTAGAAATAGGTTGATTACCTTTCAAGATGAACGGTACTACCTGAACAAACAATTGAGTTTTTGCATTAGTTTAATGTATGTGGACCATATGAAACATATAGACACACCAAAAAAACTTAGGAGTTCTAATATTTCTATGATGATGTCTGTGTCTTAAGTATAGCCAAAATCAGCAGTTGAGAGAATCTCTGACTTAATTCAATTTCAGATTGAAAACTTACAAACATTTTAAGTGCTTACATAGAACTATGTAGTTAAAGGAATTCTTACTTTAAAAACAAACCCAGAATAATTTTAATGATGTACTTTACTTAGGAAGTTAACATGTTCATATCTATATGATACTTGAATACAAAATATGAATTTACTCTTATAATAATGAAACGAATTCTAGTACAATTATTTTGGATAACCAAACTATGTTGTTTCAACTTTCATAACAGTGAACACGGGCCTGTGCACGAGCATTTGATACTTTTCTCTGTTGGACTTGTTATGTGCATATCCGGAGTAATTTCCATTAATATCGGACATTTTTGTAAGAACACATGCAAATGAAAATATAGTAGATCACAATGGTTATTATATTAATTTATGTGTGAATGTAATTTTTAAATACATACTGTTCAGCTGATAGTGAAATTTGTACCATTAATTTAATTAAACCTAGCTGAAATTATGATTGATATCAAATTTAAAGTGCCCATATTCAATGTATTGTACTATCTGTAAATAGCACCGAAAAATAAACAAGAGCTGTCCATAAGACAGCAAGCTCCACTATTGTGGGTGCTTGCTAATAAAACAAACTTTTATCAGTTTAATAGCAAAACAAAATTCTGCTAACTATAAAGTATAAACTAGGAAAGTTGAATCATAAAAAAAGTCAAAATCTATCAGTATATATTTAATTTTTGGTAAATTAATTGTTTGATACATAATGTAGCCCTGAACATTGCTAAGTTTGATATAACTACCATAAGTGGTTACTGAGATATGTGCATGAAAGTACCTTACATGCAAAACTTTAACCAAATTTTCAAAGTCAAACAAGGGCCATAATTTGTACTAAATTTATACAAGAGTTATCTGTCTTGACTGTGGGACACCCCATAAAACATTAACAAAGTTTCAAGTCAATATCATAAGTGGTTACTGAGATATGTGCATGATAGTACCTAGCAGGCAAAACTTTAACCAAATTTTCAAAGACAAACAAGGGCCGTAAGTTGTATCGAATTTATACAAGAGTTATCTGACTTGACTGTGTGATACCCCTTAAGACATTAACAAAGTTCAAGTCAATATCATAAGTGGTTATTGAGATATGTGCATGATAGTACTTAGCAGGCAAAACTTGAACCAAATTTAGTACCTAGCAGGCAAAACTTGAACCAAATTTTCAAAGTCAAACAAGGGCCATAATTTGTACTAAATTTATACAAGAGTTATCTGACTTGACTGTGTGACTGACACCCCTAGAGACATTAACGAAGTTTCAAGTCAATATCATAAGTGGTTACTGAAATATGTGCATGATAGTACCTAGCAGGCAAAACTTTAACCAAATTTTCAAAGTCAAACAAGGGCCATAATTTGTACTAAATTTATACAAGAGTTATCTGTCATGATTGTATGACACCCCTAAAGACATTTACAAAGTTTCAAGTCAATATCATAAGTGGTTACTGAGATATGTGCATGATAGTACCTAGCAGGCAAAACTTTAACCAAATTTTCAAAGTCAAACAAGGGCCATAATTTGTACTAAATTTATACAAGAGTTATCTGTCATGATTGTATGACACCCCTAAAGACATTTACAAAGTTTCAAGTCAATATCATAAGTGGTTACTGAGATATGTGCATGATAGTACTAAGCAGGCAAAACTTTAACCAAAGCTGCAACACCGACGCCGATACACAATTGACTGTAATAGCTCTCCATATTCTCTGAATAGTCGAGCTAAAAAGGCATTTTGAACCAAGACCGCATCATTATTACTTTACAGGCAGTTTGATTATACTTTGTTGTTTCTGTGTAGAATGTGCAGACTTGGATTTTCATTGTATTTTTAACTACTCTAGCAGAAACTAATATTAAATCTTGAAATAGCACCTTTTTCTGTCTGCAAAAAAGAGAAATAGTTGAAATAGCTAAATTAGAGTACAAATTAATTTTTTCCATGTTTTCCTTCATTTCTTGTATTACTTCGTAATCATTACATTTTAGGATTCTAATGAAATGAAATAAATAATTGTTTTTAACTTCACTTGGACTTTCTTGTGAATCATAAAATAAAGGTTATAATGTAATCATGCCCTGTATCTGATAAGCTTGACCCAAACAGATGTGGGAAGATAATATATGTGAAGAATATGGGGTCATTACCAGGGTATAATTAGGAATCCTGCTGAGGTGCTAACTTTTAGTACAGTTACTTGCTTTTTGGTTTTTCTGGGTCTTCCTGGAGTAAATGGTTACAGTGCAGAGTTCTGCATGGAATGGAATTCTTTGAATAATTTTGGTAGAGCTTCATGCAAGGAACATCCCTGCATAGTTTCATGAACATTGGTCAAGTGATTTCAGAGGAGATGTCATTTGAATCAAAATGTTGACGGACGACATACAACCATCCATCAGAAATAAAACTAGAGCTATCACTCAATGTGATTAATACCCCCGAAAGACTGCTTTATAAACTGAGGAAATTTGTAGTAACAGAATATCTTGCAAAATAAACCTAAAATATAGATATTGTTCTTGGCAATAACTCTGTAATTAGTCAAGATAGAGTTATGGTTCTTGTACACTGCACTTCCTCTCATTGTGCTGGACCATTGTATGAAGTTGTATTGAATTCTAACTGGTAGTTTTCTAGTAATGCTCCGGACAAGGAAAAGTAACAAAGGGCAATAACTCTGTAATGAGTCAGGAAAGAGTTATGGTTTCTACGCACTGCACTTTCTCTCAATGTACTTGACCATTGTATGAAGTTGTATTGAATTCCAACCAGTAGTTTTCAAGTTATGCTCTGGACAAGGAAAAGTAACAAAGGGCAATTACTCTGTAAATACTCAAGATAGAGTTATGGTTCTTGAACACTGCACTTCCTCTCATTGTGCTAGACCATTTTATGAAGTTGTATTGTATTCCAACCAGTAGTGTTCAAGTAATGCTTCGGACAAGGAAAAGGTACAAAGGGCAATAACTCTGTAATGTGTCAAGAAAGAGTTATGGTTCCTGCGCACTGCACTTCCTCTCATTGTGCTTGACTATTGTATGAAGTTGTATTGAATTCCAACCGGTAATTTTCAAGTAATGCTCCGGACAAGGAAAAGTAACAAAGGGCAATAACTCTGTAATTACTATAGATAGAGTTATGGTTCTTGTGCACTGCACTTCCTCTCAATGTACTTGACCATTGTATGAAGTTGTATTGAATTCCAACCAGTAGTTTTCACGTTATGCTCTGGACAAGGAAAAGTAACTAAGGGCAATAACTCTGTAATTACTATAGATAGAGTTATGGTTATTGTGCACTGCACTTCCTCTTATTGTGCTTGATCATTGTAAGAAGTTGTTTTGATTCCTACCAGTAGTTTTCAAGTTATGCTCCGGACAAGGAAAAGTAACAAAGGGCAATAACTCTGTAATGAGTCAAGATGGAGTTGTGGTTCTTGTGCACTGCACTTTCTCTCAATGTACTTGACCATTGTATGAAGTTGTATTGAATTCCAACTAGTAGTTTTCAAGTTATGCTCCGGAAAAGGAAAATGCAACGCACTGCCTGACCGACCGACCAGCCGACCAACCGACCAACCACCAGGTGACTCCTATATACCCCCCCAAACTTCGTTTAGGGGGTATAAATATCTATTTTTAGTAACTGACCTTGACCTTCACCCTAGTGATCCCAAATGCCATCCTAAGCTTTCTCTATCCCACAACCGAATGATGTCTGTTTTAATCTCTAAGAATTTTTAGATTGTAGAAAACCATGTCACTATTTATAGCATTATATAAGCATCCTTCTGCAAGGCAATACATTTTTTGATCAGTACATTAAATTTTGTACTGTTATGAAATAGCTTGTGTCAATGCTATTTTGAGACAAATTGGATTTCTATGTTTTTACATCACTTAAAGTATTAACATGGTATCTGTGGGTCTAAATTTGAACAATCTTGATAGAGTTCCACTAGGCAATGCCACATGCTAAATATTTAAGCTCTATAGGCCTTGTAGTTTAAAAAGTTTTCTTATAAAAGCCTATGTAACAAGAACCATGTTACACATGGTTAATCCCCCCGCCGGGAAGAAGTTACCTGAAGGTTGTACTTTCGTACATTTTACTTGGTGAGTGGAAATCCTTAAAAAGCCGTATAGTTTTGGTCATGTTGAGTACAGTTTTCAAGTAAGTGGAAAAAGAATAAGGCAATGAAGAGAAGGTTTGCAAAATTATATTAATGTTCATTATCAGTATAGGTATGATATTTTTCTATTTGACTAAAAGTAGGCAAGGTAGAGTTATTGTTCTTGCACACTGCACTTCCTACCAATGTGCTATGTCAGTGTATTAAGTTTGAAGTAAATCCCTCAAGTACTTTTGGAGTTATGCTTCGGACAAGTAAATCTGATAAAGGGGAATAACTCTAAAAGTGGGCAAGGTAGAGTTATTGTTCTTGCACACTGCACTTCCTACCAATGTGCTATGTCAGTGTATTAAGTTTGAAGAAAATCCCTCAAGTACTTCTGGAGTTATGCTTGGGATAAGTAAATCTGATACAGGGTGATAACTCTAAAAGTAGGCAAGGTAGAGTTATTGTTCTTGCACACTGCACTTCCTACCAATGTGCTATGTCAGTGTATTAAGTTTGAAGAAAATCCCTCAAGTACTTTTGGAGTTATGCTTCGGACAAGTAAATCTGATAAAGGGGAATAACTCTAAAAGTAGGCAAGGTAGAGTTATTGTTCTTGCACATTGCACTTCCTACCAATGTGCTATGTCAGTGTTTTAAGTTTGAAGTAAATCCCTCAAGTACTTTTGGAGTTATGCTTCGGACAAGTAAATCTGATAAAAGGGAATAACTCTAAAAGCAGGCAAGGTAGAGTTATTGTTCTTGCACACTGCACTTCCTACCAATGTGCTATGTCAGTGTATTAAGTTTGAAGTAAATCCCTCAAGTACTTTTGGAGTTATGCTTCGGACAAGTAAATCTGATAAAAGGGAATAACTCTAAAAAGCAGGCAAGGTAGAGTTATTGTTCTTGCACCTGCACTTCCTACCAATGTGCTATGTCAGTGTTTTAAGTTTGAAGTAAATCCCTCAAGTACTTTTGGAGTTATGCTCTGGACAAAACTTTTAAAGTAAATCTGATAAAGGGGAATAACTCTAAAAGTAGGCAAGGTAGAGTTATTGTTCTTGCACACTGCACTTCCTACCAATGTGCTATGTCAGTGTATTAAGTTTGAAGTAAATCCCTCAAGTACTTTTGGAGTTATGCTCTGGACAAAACTTTTAAAGTAAATCTGATAAAGGGGAATAACTCTAAAAGTAGGCAAGGTAGAGTTATTGTTCTTGCACACTGCACTTCCTACCAATGTGCTATATCAGTGTATTAAGTTTGAAGAAAATCGCTCAAGTACTTTTGGAGTTATGCTCTGGACGAAATTGGGACGGACGGACGCACGGACGGATGCACGGACGTGCTAACATTTGGATACTTAGGTGGCTATAGGAGCAATAGGTAACAGTAAATACTCTTTGATGTCATTCATAATGGAGTATATAACAATGGACAATAGAGTAGCCACATAAGTATCCATATGTTAGAACGTCAGTACATGCCGAGTAGACATTAGGGGGTTTGGGTAAAACTTAGCATTATGAAGTTGTTTTAGTTCATTCCATCATTAAGGGGTTAAATATGGTATTGTGGGGTTAAAAAATTGTTTTGTGGGGTTAAAAAAGATCAAAGAAAGATCAAAGGGATAACATCCGTCTGTCACAAAAGTTTGTAACTTCTCCTGCACACTTGGATGGATTTTACTGAAACTTGGTAGAAATGTTTTGTACCAAGTGTAGTTGTGCATATCATCAGGATTTTCTGCTTCATTGATTTTGGTATAAGTTATAGGACTATGAAGATTTTGCATATACAGTCTAACCTGACCTATGTGGTCAGTCAAGGGAAACAGCCAAATTGACTGTTTAAGCAAGGTGACCACTTAACGAAGGATCATATTTTAAGTTTTGACTTTTGATAGTCTATACAAATACCCCACCCACCCCTTCTATTCACATATAGACAGTTGACTATTTCTTTTTCCACAGAAATCATATTTTTGTCTCACAAAAAAGTAAAATGATGTCATTCTCGTCTCTATCAACATGTCATGGCTCAAGATGCTACTTTGAACAAAGTGCCAGAGTGAGCTATTAGGATCACATTCTGTCCGGCATACGTCCTTTATCATTTTCCTTCAAACGACATCTCTGCCAATATTGATGAACCTTGGCAGTGATGTTCTTCTCAAGAACAGGAAGGCTTATAGCTTAGATATTTGGCATGTGACATTGCATAGTGGACCTCTACTAAGGTTAGTCAAATTATGACCCCCGGGTCAAAATTGACTCTACCCAGGGGGGTCACTTGCTTTTTATCCCCCCGCCGAAGGCGAAGGGGATATTAGAAATGGTCTCCGTCCGTGTGTCCGTCCGTGCGGACGGACAGACAGACAGACAGACAGACAACACCAAATCAATATGTCTCCCCCCACTAGAGGGGAGACATAATTACATGTATTTATATCTTTCTGTATGGAGCATGACTTGTTAAGTATGGAATGAAATTTATTCAACTGCTTACACAGATATGAGGCATTAACGAGAGAGTGAACTGGGTTTTGAATTATCTCCCTTTATTTTTCCACTTAGTATAATTGCAAAAGAGAAGGGAATTTATTCAAACTGCGTACAAAGATAGAGGATATTGAGTGGATTTGTGATATCAAAGAACTATAACTGTTCCTTGCCAATTTTGTAAATCATCTTCGTTTATATAAAATGGATCTTACCTTGTACAAAGCAAATACTGAAAAGAATGTTATTCAAACTTCAAATATAATACTACATTTTCAATTATATCCATTTCTTAACTCTCATTGTTAAGGGTATAATTCTAAGAGATAAATATAGGGGCATTTAGAGGAGGAGCAATTAACTGGTAGGGGACTATGTCTTATATTGCAATTAGGCCATTACTATTACTATATAATATTTTGTTGTATACACCCTGGGCAACAAGACTAAGCATAGTATTGTATATGCTTGTTTCAGTGAATTTTATATTGATAACGACATGTATAGCAGAAAACATATTAGCCTTTCCCTATTTAACACAGGGTGGTCTCCATAAATGTCAGTACTTAAAATGGCGATGTTTATATCCAGCGGCAATTATATTTGGCGGCGTTTAGAATTGGGGCATTTGATGTTGACCGCCAATATAGCCAAACTTAAACCACCACCAATTAATCAACGTATAGAGTAATTTGTTTTACACTCTAGCATTCACATTTCTAAAGCAATCATATTCAAACTTGGTTGCAATACTCAGGTCTACAGTAAATGACCATCATTGCCCTCTTGCTACCATTTCAGATCTGTATACATATGGGAAATGGTCAAGATATTGTAAAACAGACACCTTCAGTGCCTTCAGCATTTTGATTACCTCTAGCGGCCATTATGTGCAGTGGAGCAGAATGCTTTGTGCAATCTTAAAAAAGGACCACCAAAGGAACATTCTTGTAAAGTTTGTCTGAAATTGACTCAGTGGTTACAGAGATGTCATTTGAAGCAAATTGTTCACGACCATCTGTGCTCAGGTGAGCTAAAAATCCATTTCCTAAATTTTGATTTTTTTAAAGAGACTACAAAGTTGATTACTTTTGCCAAATATAATCAAAATCTGACAAGCATCTTCAGAAAAAACTACACCTATCACTAAATGTGATTAATACCCCCGAAAGACTGCTTTATAAACTGAGGAAGTTCATAGTAACAGGATACCTTGCAAAAACTAGATGGGTGTTCAGTAGAACACTTGTGTCACCCTCTTACGCTTTGTCAGAATAACCAATAATTTTGTGACAAAATCTAAGTACAACAAGGGGCATAACTCTGTCAAATATGACCTTGACCTACAAAATTTGGCGGCATCATGACGTTTATGTCATAAGCAATACAATTTGAAAGTTTGGTGAAGAAATCTTAAGAAATGGCAAAATTATAGCCATCATTAAGTTTTCGTGACAAAAATCTAAGTACAAAAAGGGGCGTAACTCTGTCAAATATGACCTTGACCTACAAAATTTGGCGGCATCACAACCCTTTAGACATAAGCAATACAATTTGAAAGTTTCATAAAGAAACCTTAAGAAATGGCAAAGTTATAGCAAAAGTCTAAGTATAAAAAGGGGCATAACTCTGTCAAATATTGCCTTGACCTACAAAATTTTGCGGCATCACGACCCTAATGTCATAAGCAATACAATTTGAAAGTTAGATGAAGAAATCTTAAGAAATGGCAAAGTTACAGCCAACGTTAAGTTTTCGTGACAAAATCTAAGTACAAAAAGGGGCATAACTCTGTCAAATATACTTTTGACCTACAAAATTTGGCGGCATCATGACCCTTTTGTCATAAGCAATACAATTGTAAAGTTTGATGAAGAAACCTTAAGAAATGGCAAAGTTATAGCCAACGTTAAGTTTGTGTGACGGACGGACCGACGGACAAAGCGATCCCTATGTATAGCCTTTTCTCCGAAAGGGCGACACAAAAACTAAAATAGAGATATTGTTCTCGGCAATAACTCTGTAATTTGTCAAGATAGAGTTATGGTTCTTGTACACTGCACTTCCTCTTATTGTGCTGGATCATTGTATGAAGTTGTATTGAATTCCAACCATTAGTTTTAAAGTTACAGCACAGGCCTGGAGGATTATGCAAAAAACGCAAAGTGTGGAGTGAGTGAAAATAACGTGACCTCGCGTAAATCGGAGAACAAACATTAATGACTCCATTCAATGGAGTCACTTTGCGGCCGTTTGGAGTGACAATTTTGATCGAGAGACTTCGCATTTCTGACACAGTATATAAAATTTATGTAATATTTGATGCTTTAATTATTGGACCTGCACCACTTAAGGCTTCTGTGAAGTATCATTAAATTCTGACCAGGGGTTTTAGAGATTAAAAGCGCACAAGATTTTACTATCTCTAGCCCGTGTGACCTTTGATCTAGTGACCCAAAACATCAACCATGCACAACTAGGCATGGTGCTAATCACTTCTGTGAAGTATCATTAAATTCTGACCAGCAGTTTTGGAGATTTAGCATCCACAAGATTTTACTATCTCGAGCACCAAGCACAACTAGGCATTGTACTTATCACTTGTGTGAAGTATCATTATATTCTGACCAGGGGTTTTGGAGATTTAGCATTCACAAGATTTTACTATCTCGAGCCCCTGTGACCTTGACCTTTGACCTATAGACCGGAGATATGGACCATGTACAACAAGGCATTGTACTTATCACTTCTGTGAAGTATCATTAAATTCTGACCAGGCGTTTTGGAGATTTAGCATCTACAAGATTTTACTATCTCGCGCCCCTGTGACCTTTGACCTAGAGACCCGAAACATGGACCATGCACAACTAGGCATTGTACTTATCACTTCTGTGAAGTATCATTAAATTCTGACCAGGGGTATTGGAGATTTAGTGTCTACAATATTCCGTCTACAGATGGAGAGACAGACAGACAAGCTGAATCCAGTATACCCCCCTTACACTTTGTGTTCAGGGGGTATAATAACAATTTGATGGTAACAACTCTGGAGATATTTAGATACGAAGACAATCTTGACAAAAGTTGTGTGTGCATTATGCTATTGTATACAGTCAACATTGTACATGTGATCATCTGCATTAAGCGATTTTTTTATTGAACGACCATTTCAAATCCCTCCTGAACATTTTCACTACATAAATTAATTCCTTAAGCCTCAAGTTTCAAGATGCTAGGCCAAAGTGTTCTCCAATTATCATCAGGAAACCAACATAGACAGACCAACTGACTGACTTACATCTACAAAACAATATACCCCTCCTTTGAAGGGGGGGCATAAAAATTGACCAAGATTTCACACTCATTCTTACTGAATTTCATATACAAGGTAAAAGTGCAGTCTCCAGCCATATTTACAACATAAATACTCATGCCTCACAGGGAGAGGCAATTAATGACCATAAAGCTTTACCATAACACTTCTGGTGAATGCAAATATTTTTCTTTTAAACTCACCTAGTACCTTTTTTGTGATTAAGAATTTCTAATGACTCTTCTTCACATTCCTTTATGACTAATAATGCTAAGATGTTGTTTTACAGAAAAGTGTTGATCACCTACTGTCAGGACACCAGACACCCTTCTACACACTAACTGCAAATCACAGTAGTTGCCTCAAGTCAAATACTTCACAACCTATCTAAACACTCCAACCAAGAAATATGCTTACCACTTATTAGAAAATATGCCTGTATTCCAGATTTGAATGAGACCACTGCCTGCACTTCTCTCATCTGTAAGGAAGGGCTTGGAAGGTCTGACTTTTCCAGTAACAGCCAAGTACTGAACATCTGTACATTTCAGACTCATAGGACACCACGCTATCTGCCATACATTAAGCCCAGTGTAAATTATGGGTGAACCTTTATAGAATAGAAAGAATGAATTCTAAGTACAGTGGACTATAATGGCAATACATGTATATGGCTCTCCCGAGTCAACAGAGATAATGAAAGTAAGATAAACTGCTGTAATAATTAATTATTTTCTCAAAAGTTGACTTTTGTTATCATAAGTAAAGCAACTTGTTATTATCTGAACATGGTGTTTCGGCCAATCTAATAATAATCTGAGGGGTCAAAATACCTTGTGAGATTTATACATTTGTGACAAGCCATGGGATTTTTTGTCCAAATGCGGTACTCGGCCGAAAATGATTGGTGGTCATGCCAGTGGGTATGTTTATGAGAGTTAGTTAAAAATTTGAAGGCGAAATTCAATTTTGATGAAATTACGGCACTTGTAAGTCTTGTTAGTAACAGAAATGAAAAAATATTATCATTTTCCTGTCAGAATGTTTTTATTATAATGGGCAAGTGAAAATAAGAATAAAAATGGCAATGTGAAACCAGGTTCCTTTAGCCAAATCAAGTTAAAATCATGTAAACAGGATTTTTGTTAATGTCACTGTGAACCTTACCTTGGGCCGCCTGCGGACGGCACGCAACTTGAGTGGTAAACCTTGTCTAAGTTTCAACAGAAAGGTGAAAAAGAAAGTTTTCAACTGTCAGAATGTTATTTATTCATTCAATCATTGGTAAATTTGTAGTTTCAAGTGAAAATTTTAAGAAAACAGTATTAATCTAATAACCAGGATTATAAGGTAAAACATTATTCTTAACATTGAAATTTGTTCACAATAAATATCATCGAAGATTACTAAATGCTATCAAATATAATAAGATTTGAGGAATCATTCGAAAATGGTTGTCATGGTAACAAACTGCCAAAATATCAGATTTTCTTTATCTTATACATACTCACTACATATTTTCATACTGGGAAAACCGGGTTTATATTAATTTCTAGTTGACCTGTAATTCTTGAGCAACTATTTCAAATTTGAAGTCAAAATTCCCAGTTTTGATTGAATAGTGACACTTTCAGTACTGCTACTAACAGTTACAAAAAAGACAACTTTCGCGTTCTGAAATCAATTATCTTGTGTCACAGTGCATGCATTGTAAATCTTATTAACAATTATTTTTGATCCAGAACATTCTAAATTGTTCACATTTAACATCACTTTAGGTTAATTGATAAAATAACCCTAAAATCAGACATCAAAAATCAATCAAAAATGGTTGCCATGGTAACAAATGGCAAAAAAGCACATTTTCTCTACTATATACATACACACTACACATTTTCATACTGTCAAACTTAATTTTATACTAATTTCTGGTTGGCCTGTAATTCTAGAGTAACAATTTCAAATTTGAAGTCAAAATTCCCAGTTTTGATGGAATAATGACACATTCAGTGTTGTTACTAACAGTTACAAAAAAGAAACCATTTCACATTCTGAAATCAATTATCTTGCATTGTAAATCTTATTTACAAATACATTTTATCAATAACATTCTCAGTTGTACATATTTTACATCACTTTAGGTTCATTGATAAAATAACCTTAAATTCAGACATAAAAAGTCAATCAAAAATGGTTGCCATGGTAACAAATGGCAAAAAAGCACATTTTCTTCATTTTAATTTTTTAATACATATTTTCATACTGGCAAAACTGAGTTTATATTAATTTCTGGTTGAACTGCAATTCTAGAGCAACAATCAAAAATTTGAAGTCAAATACCCAGTTTTGATGGAATAATGACACAATTTAGTGTTGTTACTAACAGTCACCAAAAAAAAACCTTTCACTACCTGAAATCAATTATCTCGTGTCATAGTGCATGCATTGTAAATCTTATTTACAAATACATTTTATCAATAACATTCTCAGTTGTACATATTTAACATCACCTATGGTTAATTGATAAAATAACCTTAAATTCAGACATCAAAAATCAATCGAAAACGGTTGCCATGGCAACAAATATCAACAAGAGGGCCAAGATGGCCCTATATCGCTCACCTTGGTACAAGTCCACTTGCCTGGTGGAAGATCACTAGATAATGTTATATACCAAATAGGTTTTCCTATATACGCCTTTGTAAAACAAGTGACCCCCCCCCTTCCCGAAAGGCCATTTTTAACCCTATAATGAGTTATGTATGCTGACAAATTATCAGGATAATTGGGTTGTAAATGTCACCTGTATGGCATACACAAGGTTTTTAACCAGGTGACATAGTTCTGACATCAAACTACTCATATTAAAACACAACCTAAGTTTTATCAAAGCAATCATACTGACCCAAGTTTTGTGAGGATACAATGAAAACTGCAACCTATATTGCGAACAGAAGGTTTTTGTATCATTTAGAACCCGTGACCTAGTTCTTGACCCCAGATGCAAACTTAATCAGGAAATCATCAAGATAGTCATTTTGACAAAGTTTCAAAAAGATCAAATGAAAAATGCAGCCTCTATTGCATACACAAGGGTTTTCTATAATTTGACCCTGTGACCTACTTTTTGGCCCCAGATAATCCCTATTCAAACTCCATATTGATTTTATCAAGGCAATCATACTGACCAAATTTCATGAAGATTTTATGAAAAATGCAACCTCTATTGCATTTTGCTATGATTTGACCCTGTGACCTAGTTTTTGACCCCAGATGACACATATTCAAACTCGACCTAGATTTCATCAAGGCAATTTTACTGACCAAGTTTCATGAAAGTCCAATGAAAATTGCAACCTGTATTGCATACACAAGGTTTTTCTATGATTTGACCCCATGACCAAGTTTTTGACCCTAGATTACCCGTATTCTAACTCGTCCTAGATTTCATTAAGGCAATCATTCTGACCAAGTGTAATGATGATCCAGTGAAAAATGCAGCCTCTATTCCATACACAAGGTTAAGTGTGGACATAAAGACAGACAGACAGGATGGACACCAGGCGATCACAATAACTCACCTTGGACAATTCATACTCAGGTGAGCTAAAAAGTCAGAAGATATCTCTCTGATATACTTGATATAACTTTTGTTGGTTGCAAGTATCTGACTATACGGCAATACTTCTTTTATATCCAATTGATTTAGTTGGATATTAATGCAAGGAATGCCTGTGCACACATTTAATTTCATTCTCAGTCTGTCACCACTGATTTAGACCCAACTTATTAGTAGGTCAGTTGCTCCTACTGTAACACTTTTTCACTTTCTGAAGTTTCTAAGGTCATTGCAGGTGTGAAGACAGAGGTATACTTACCATTAATATGTTTAGACTGCAAATGTTCAAGAGTAACTGGAGTCTTTTCCTGGCCAAAACAGAAACTCATGCTGGTTTTTTGTTTAGGAAGGTATGGTTCACTTTTTCTAGAATAAATAAGAGAACATGGTGTGTTTACAGAGTCTATCAAACTGAACTTTGGAATTCTTGAAAAGATGTGCTAAATAGGAATACCATAGTAATTAAATATAAAGAACAGCCTCTAAAATGCTCACACCAATTTTCTATTTTCTGGAAGAGTAAAGCATTTTTGACACTGTGTGGCTCATTGACAGATTTCAAAAGGGCCACAATGGACCTATATCACTCACCTGAGTGTAATTGCACTTTCCCATGCAAAATAACTTGGAACTCAACATTGAAAATCCATTGCAATAAGAAGAATAACTAGAACTATCACTGAAGGTGATGAATACCCCCCCCCCCACCAACACCCAACTGCCACAGTATGTAAATGTCTGTCACATTTAATGCTTTAGTTATTACACCCATGGACACAAAGTGTAATGAGGGTATATACTGGATTCAGCTTGTTTGCCTGTCGTCCCACTGTCTGTAGACGTAATCTTGTGGACACTAAATCTCCAAAACCCCTAGCCAGAATTTGAAGCAACTTCACAGAAGTGTTAAGTACAATGCCAAGTTTTACTATCTCGAGCCCCTGTGACTTTGACCTTTGACCTAGTGACCCGAAACATGGACCATGCAAAACTACGCATGATAGTTATCACGTCTGTGAAGTATCATCAAATTCTGACCAGGGGTTTTAGAGATTTAGTATCCACAAGATTTTACAATCTTGGGCCCCTGTGACTTTGACCTAGTGACTTGAAACATGGACCATGCACAACTAGGCATGGTACCTATCACTTCTGTGAAGTATCATTAAATTCTGACAAGGAGTTTTGGATTTTAGTGTCCGCAAGACTCCATCTACAGACATTATTACAATTTTGGTCTTACCAGTATAATGTTACAAATGTTTGTATATAATGTTTCTCCTATATTCATGTAAAACATGAAGTGAGTGAATAAAGGGGTGTTGACTTGACTTGAGAACTGACATAATCAAAGCTCTGAAGGCACTGAATTTGTTTGGGTACACAAGTTCTTGTACCTTTTAGCTCACTGCTCTTTTAACTAGAGCTATTATTATGATGTGAATTTTGGAGCCAAATTGTAAAAATAAAATTTGGTTATTGTTTAACAAATATGTTGATTTTGGTATCAAAATGTTCAGAATTTACAGTAGATTTTCTATGTAGTAATTTAGGATTTGTTTTATGCAATTTAAATCAATATTTAAAGAAAATTAATTTATTATTTATTCAAACTTGTAAATTTTGCTAAATGTCAAATCTTTTAAGATGTTGTTAAGTAACTCAAAGCCATAATACCATTTCTGCTCAAGGAAATAGTTTAATTCTTCAGGTATTAATTATGAAACCTTTGTATTTACACCACTGATTGGCCACCATTCTCAAACAATGACTTTACTAGCTCAAGGCTTATCCAGGCTGCCATGCAATCACTTTGAAGTTAAATCTTTTATTTTGTTTGATTTGTTGTTAAGTTTTTATTGTTAAATGAGTTAATAACTTCGTAAGTGACAGATAAAATATCAAAGAAATATTGGTATATAAACCTCAGGATTTTATAGGTTAAAAATTAATTAATGAATATTCAGAAATACTTAAACTGAAATGGTAATACCCCCAAAGACTGCTTTATAAACTGAGAAAGTTCGTAGTAACAGAATACCTTGCAAACAAACTAAAAAGAGATATGTTCTTGGCAATAACTCTGAATTTGTCAAGATGGAGTTATGGTTCTCGACACTGCACTTCCTCTCATTGTGCTTGACCATTGTAGAAGTTGATTGAATTCCAACCAATAGTTTTGAATAATGCTCGAACAAGTAAAAAGTAACAAAGGGCAAAACTCTGAAATGAGTCAAGATAGAGTTATTGTTCTTTCGCACTGCACTTCCTTTCAATGTGCTGACCATTTTATGAAGTTGTATGAATTCCAACCAGAAGTTTTAATAATGCCCGGACAAGGAAAAGTAACAAAGGGCAAAACTCGTAATGAGTCAAGATTGAGTTATGGTTCCTGTGCACTGCACTTCCTCTCATTGTGCTTGACCATTGTATGAAGTTGTTTTGAATTCCAACTAGTACTTTTCGAATTATGCTGCGGACAAGGAAAAGTAACAAAGGGCAAAACTCTGTAATGAGTCAAGATGGAGTTATGGTTCTTGTGCACGCACTTCCTCTCAATGTACGTGACCATTGTATGAGGTTATATTGAATCCAACCAGTAGTTTTCAAGTAATGCCTGGAAGAGAAAAAAATAACAAAAGGGCAATAACTCTGAAAATACTCTAGATAGAGTTATGGTTCTTGTACACTGCACTTCCTCTCATTGTGCTGATCATTGTATGAAATTGTATTGAATTCCAACCAGTAGTTTTCAAGTTACGCTCCGGACAAGGAAAAGCAACAAAGGGCAATAACTCTGTAATTAGTCAAGATGGAGTTATGGTTCTTCTGCACTGCACTTCCTCTCAATGTGCTTGACCATAGTATGAAGTTGTATTGAATTCCAACCAGTAGTTTTCAAGTTAGCTCCGGACAAGGAAAAAGTAACAAAGGGCAATAACTCTGTAATTAGTCAAGATGGAGTTATAGTTCTTGTGCACTGCACTTCCTCTCAATGTCTTGACCATTGTATGAAGTTGTATTGAATTCCAACCAGTAGTTTTCAAGTTAGCTCCGGACAAGGAAAACTAACAAAGGGCAAAACTCTGTTATTAGTCAAGAGGAGTTATAGTTCTTGTGCACTGCACTTCCTCTCAATGTGCTTGATCATTGTATGAAGTTGTATTGAATTCCAACAAGTAGTTTTCAAGTTATGCTCCGGACAAGGAAAATGCAACAGACCGCCCGACCGACCGACCGACCGACCGACCGACCGACTGACCGACCAACCGACCAACCACCGGGTGACTCCTATATACCCCCCTAAACTTCGTTTTGGGGGTATAATTAGCTTACTTACTCTGTGTTTTAAAACTTTGTGTTCTTAGTGAAAAACTGGACATTTTCTAATTCTTTGTGACTCTTAAAAATATATGGACTTTGTGTAAATCTATGTGATATTCTAAGTGAACTGTTATTTTATGAAGTCGTATTGAATTCCAACCAGTAGTTTTCAAGTAATGCTCCGGAGAAGGAAAATTAACAAAGGGCAATTACTCTGTAATGAGTCAAGGAAGAGTTACGGTTCCTGTGCACTGCACTTCCTCTCAATGTACTTGACCATTGTATGAAGTTGTACTGAATTCCAACCAGTAGTTTTCAAGTTATGCTCCAGACAAGGAAAAGTAACAAAGGGCAATAACTCTGTAAATACTCAAGACAGAGTTATGGTTCTTGAACACTGCACTTCCTCTCATTGTGCTCGACCATTTTATGAAGTTGTATTGAATTCCAACCAGTAGTTTTCAAGTAATGCTCCGGACAAGGAAAAGTAACAAAGGGCAATAACTCTGTAATGAGTCAAGATAGAGTTATGGTTCCTGTGCACTGCACTTCCTCTCAATGTACTTGACCATTGTATTAAGTTGTATTGAATTCCAACCAGTAGTTCTCAAGTGATGCTCCGGACAAGGAAAAGTAACAAAGGGCAATAACTCTGTAATGAGTCAAGATAGAGTTATGGTTCCTGTGCACTGCACTTCCTCTCACTGTACTTGACCATTGTATTAAGTTGTATTGAATTCCAACCAGTAGTTTTCAAGTTATGCTCCAGACAAGGAAATGTAACAAAGGGAAGTAACTCTGTAATGAGTCAAGATGGAGTTATGGTTTTTGTGCACTGCACTTCCTCTCAATGTGCTTGACCATTGTATGAAGTTGTATTGAATTCCAACTAGTAGTTTTCAAGTTATGCTCCAGACAAGGAAAATGCAACAGACCGCCTGACCGACCAACCACCGGGTGACTCCTATATACCCCCCCAAACTTCGTTTCGGGGGTATAATAACAAAGCACTTAGAAACATGACCTGGACAAAGTCATAAGGGTAGATAATGCATGAAATAATTATAGTACAGTATATACTTCTTGTATACTCTTTTACCAGAAGTTTTCTGCATAATTGTGAAATTGTGATTTGTAATTGTGATTGGGCAATTAAACTTAATGCGTTTATCCAGCAATGGTCTTGAAACTTACCATCCCTGATGTTGCTGGACAACAGAATTCCTTTAAAAATATCTGCTCTAAGTTCAAAGCAATATATCAATGACCAGTTTGAACAAAGGGCCAATATGGCCCTATATCGCTCACCTAGCTTCAGAGAAGATTGTCAAAGTTTTTACTATATAAGCCTATGTATAATCAAGTGACCCCCGGGCTTGGTCGATATTTTGAGCTAGGGGTCATAATTTGAACAATCTTGGTAGAGGTCCACTAGACAATGCCACATACCAAATTTCTAAGCCTTTCACCTTCCGGTGTCTCCTTTCCATTGCCATGGCAATCAGAGTTGTGCATAATCAACATTGGCCCAGTGGTTTAAGAGGTGATGGTGTTTCAAGGAAAAAGTTAAAGGTCATACAACTAACAGTGAGCAATCCTAATAGCTCACCCTAGCACCTTTGCCTGTTGAGCTAACATGGGAAGAATGCAAAAGAGACATGTCAATTCAATTTTTTTTTTTTTGTCACAAATTTCCATCCTTGGAGGGATACAATGTTCAGGCCACTATAGTTAAAACAGATAGACTGATTGACAGATAACAAGTTGTCAGAGGATGGGCAAACAACACTGGAGTCTGACAGCTTTACAGAAATCAACATGATTATAATTATTGCTTTGGGAATTTTGATCTAAAAAGCAATTTTGGCAGACAGAAATATGTAGTAATGTTTCTGGGAAAACAAATAAAAAGGCATATGAAGCAAAATTAACAAGAGGGCCAAGATTGCCCTATATCGCTCACTTGACTACCACTGGCTATAATACAAGGTCATCAATAGGAACAAGAGGGCCAAGATGGCCCTATATCGCTCACCTTGGTACAAGTCCACTTGCCTGGTGGAAGATCACTAGATAATGTTATATACCAAATAAGTTTTCCTATATACGCCTTTGTAAAACAAATGATCCCCCCCGGGCAAGGTCAATTTTGACCCCAGGGGCATAATTTGAACAAACTTTAAAGAGGTCTACTAGGCAATGCTACATGCCAAATATCTAAGCTCTAGGCCTTGTGGTTTCAGAGAAGAAGATTTTTAAAGTTTTTCCTATATATTCCTATGCAAAACTAAGTGACCCCCGGTGCGGGGTCAATTTTGACCCCAGGGGCATAATTTGAACAATATTGGTAGAGGTCCACTAGCCAATGCTACATGCCAAATATCTAAGCTCTAGGCCTTGTGGTTTCAGAGAAGAAGATTTTTAAAGTTTTTACTATATAAGCCTATGTAAAACTAAGTGACCCCCGGTGCGGGGTCAATTTTGATCCGGGGCTCATAATTTGAACAATCTTGGTAGAGGTCCACTAGCAAATGCTACATGCCAAATATCTAAGCTCTAGGCCTTGTGGTTTCAGAGAACAAGATTTTCTAAGTTTTTCCTATATATTCCTATGCAAAACTAAGTGACCCCCGGGGCGGAGTCAATTTTGACCCGGGGCTCATAATTTGAACAATATTGGTAGAGGTCCACTAGCCAATGCTACATGCCAAATATCTAAGCTCTAGGCATTGTGGTTTCAGAGAAGAAGATTTTTTAAGTTTTTCCTATATATTCCTATGCAAAACTAAGTGACCCCCGATGCGGGGTCAATTTTGACCCGGGGGTCATAATTTGAATAATCTTGGTAGAGGTCTACTAGACAATGCTACACCCCAAATATCTTAGCTCTAGGCCTTGTGGTTTCAGAGAAGAAGATTTTTAAAGTTTTCCCTATATATTCCTATGCAAAAACTAAGGGCCCACCCGCGCGGGGTCAATTTTGACCCGGGGGTCATAATTTGAACAATCTTGGTAGAGGTCCACTAGCCAATGCTACATGCCAAATATCTAAGCTCTAGGCCTTGTCGTTTCAGAGAAGAAGATTTTTAAAGTTTTTCCTATTTTTTGCCATAGCAACCAGAGTTCTACATGGAATGGAATTCTTTGAACAATTTTGGTAGAGCTTGATGCAAGGAACATTGCTGCATAGTTTTATCAACATTGGCGTAGAGGTTTCAGAGGAGATGTCATTTGAATCAAATGTTGACGGACGACGGATGACGGACAATCATCGATCAGAAAAGCGAAGCCAGGTGAGCTAAAAAGGGTCAATTTTGACCTGCGGAACATGATTTGAACATTCTTGGAAGATGTCAACTTGGCAATGATACATGCCAAATATCTTTGTGGTTTCAGATATAAAGGTTATGCCACATGCTAAATATCTAAGCTCTAAGCATTGTGGTTTCAGAGAAACAGATTTTTAAAAGTTTTTCCTCTATAAGCCTATGTAAAAACGAGTGCCACATGCTAAATCCCCCACTCCCCAGAATAATTGAAAACTAAATAATGGATTAGTTTAAAATCCAACCATTTTTTTACTTAACTACTTCTGTAGCAATTCAACGATTACAAATGAATTCTATTATGGTGCATTATGGTAGAGGTCCACTAGACAATGCTACATGCTAAATATTTAAGCTCTAGGCCTTGTGGTTTCAGAGAAGAAGATTTTTAAAGTTTTTCCTATATAACTCTATGTAAAATCAAGAGACCACCTGGGCAGCGTCAATTTTGACCCGGGGCTCATAGTTTGAACAATTTTGGTACAGGTCCACTAGACAATGCCACATGCTAAATATCTAAGCTCTAGGCCTTGTGTTTTCAGAGAAGAAGATTTTCAAGTTTTTCCTATTTAAGTCTATGTAAATCCAAGTGAACCCCCGGGCAGCGTCAATTTGGACCCAGGGCTCATGATTTGAACAATCTTGGTAGAGGTCCACTAGACAATGCCACATGCTAAATACACTGAAATCCTGTTATAACGCGGTAGTCGGGGTCCAAAAGGCCAGACACGCGTTATAAGTGAGATTTTCTTGATAACGCGGTCCGATCATCGGCCATTGTTTTCTTGCATAACGCGTATATAAAGCGTATACCCCACCCACCCAACTGAATTAAAGCATATTGATGTTTGGCATGCATTATGTTTTTTATATAATCGAGTGGTTAAATTGTAAACAAGAGGGCCATGATGGCCCTATATCGCTCACCTGAATACCAGCCCACTTGCCTAATGGGTGTGGTCAATTTTGACCCAAGAGGCATGATTTGAACAAAGTAGGTGGAAGACCACAAGACATGTTAAATAGCAAATAGGTTTTCCTATATACATCTTTGTAAAACAATTGGCCTCCTTGGCTGGGCCAATATTGACCCCAGGGGTATGATTTGAACAAACTTTAAAGATGTCTACTAGGCAATGTTACATCCTAAATATCTAAGCTCTAGGCCCTGTGGTTTCAGAGAAAAAATATTTTAAAGTGTTTCCAGCATAAGCTTATGTAAAATCAAGTGACCCCTGTGCGGGGTCAATTTTGAGCTGGGGGTCATAATATGAACAATCTTAGTAGAGGTCCACTAGGCATTTCTATATGCCAAATATCTAAGCTCTAGGTCTTGTGGTTTCAGAGAAATTTTTTAAGTTTTTCCTATAAAAGCCTATGTAAAACCAAGTGACCCCCCCGGGTGGGGTCAATTTTGATCAGGGGGTCATAATTTGAACAATCTTGGTAGAGGTCCACTAGACAATACCACATGCTAAATATCTAAGCTCTCGGCTTTGTGGTTTCAGAGATTTTCGAAGTTTTTCTATATAAGCCTATATAAAACTAAGTGACCCCTGGGCAAGGTCAATTTTGATCCCAGGGGCATAATTTGAACAATTTTGGTAGAGGTCCACTAGCCAATGCTGCATGCCAAGTATCTAAGCTCTAGGCCTTTTGGTTCCAGAGAATAAGATTTTTAAAGTTTTTCCTATTTAAGCCTATACAAAACTAAGTGACCACCCGTGTGGGGTCAATTTTGACCCAGGGGTCATTATTTGAACTTGGTAGAGGACTACTAGACAATGCTACATGCCAAATATCTAAGGTTTAGGTGTTGTGGTTTCAGAGAAGAAGATTTGTTAAGTTTTTCCTATTTGTTGCCATAGCAACCAGAGTTTTGCATGGAATGGAATTCTTTGAACAATTTGATAGAGGTTCATGCAAGGAACACCCCTGCAAAGTTTCATCAACATTGGCCCAGTGGTTTCAGAGGAGATGTCGTTTGAAGGAAATGGTGGACTGACGGACAGAATGCGATCCTAATAGCTCACTCTAGCACTTTGTGCCAGGTGAGCTAAAAATAATGATGTTATGGAAAAAAATTAGTTAATTGATCATGAAATTAAAAATATAAAAGAGGAATTCTTACGTGAATATTTGCTATTGAAAACCAAAGTACATCCATTTTCCGAAAATGTTACGGCTAAAGTGAAAGTAAATTTTTTAAATATACCGCAACTATTTGTGCTGACATGCACAAACAATAACAGTTTTGTAACTGATTTATTAAAGTTCAGGTAAGCCTACAACCAAAGATGTGCAAACAAATTCTAATTCGCACAATTTACAAGTTATTGTCAAACAATCAAAGAGGTCAGCTTGTGAATAACGGAGCCGTGAAAAAACAGCCATAATTGTTTTAACACTTCTGTGTTAGTAAAACTTGACTGATAATGATCAATTAACAACCTGCCATGTTGTTTATTTACATTTTCGAACATTTGTTTTGTATACGGCCAATGCTATTCTGACAGAAATGATTTTGGTTGATCCCGAAATTTTTGGGAGCCAAGACCCAACCGTGTTATACCGGGATTCGCGTTATAATGGATCACTTTATAACGGGATTGCAGTGTATCTAAGCTCTAGGCCTTGTGGTTTCAGAGAAGAAGATTTATTAAGTTTTTCCTATTTGTTGCCATAGCAACCAGAGTTCTGCATGGAATGGAATTCTTTGAACAACTTTGATAGAGCTTCATGCAAGGAACATCCCTGCAAAGTTTCATCAATATTGGCCCAGTTGTTTCAGAGGAGATGTCGTTTGAAGGAAATGTGGGACGGACGGACGGACATACAACTTATGAAAGACCCCGGACGGAGAGTGATCCTAATACACGGGTGGTTAACTCTCCCCACCACCACAAGATGAGGTGAAAAGAAATTGTGGGGAGCACATTTCTGAGGTGGTGGGGTTCTACAAAATAAATAAGAAATGTAAGTATGACTTTTGTAAATTTTGTTTTAAATTATTTTGTTGAAGAACTTTCAAAAATTGGGAAATGTAGTTACCAGTAGAAATGTTGAGACTACCGTTTGCAGGAATTGTGGAAACAAAATTCCATAAATTGTAGCCTCTGGAACGCTTATAAGTTGGTGAAACTCTCGTTTTTCAGTAACCAAAGTGAAACTATCCTTATCAGACCAACCAACCACCGGGTGACTCCTATATACCCCCTAACTTCTTTTTGGGGGTATAGTAAAGTAACCCCCCACCCCCCCTGAACCCAATGTCAAGTTTGACCTGGGGGCACTTTATGCCACGTTAGCTTAAACTAGATCTATCACTAAATGTGATTAATACCCCCGAAAAACCGCTTAATAAACTGAGGAAGTTCGCAGTAACAGAATACCTGGCAAAAACAAGAGGGCCATGATGGCCCTGTATCGCTCACCTGTCTACCATTGGCTGTAATAGAAGGTTATTAACAGCAGACAAGGGTCAATTTTTACCTTTGGCTCATGACTTTAATAAGCATAATTATGTAAAATCAAGAGACCCCTGGGCAGGGTTAATTTGGACCCTGAGGTCATAATTTGAACAATCAATCTTGGTAGAGAGTCATGCCACATGCTGAATATTTAAGCTCTAGGCCTCATCATTTTGCTGTCCGATCATGATCTGCACTGTTTGCTATTCATCTTTTTGCTGTCTGATCATGATCTGCATTGTAAGCTATTCATTTCATGCTGTCTGGTCACTATGCACTATCATCAGCTATTCATTATTTTACTGTCTGATCATGATCTGCACTGTTTGCTTTGCATTATTTTGCTGTCTGATCATGATATGCACTGTAAGCTATTCATTATTTTGCTGTCCGATCATGATCTGCATAGTTTGCTTTTCACTTTTTTGCTGTCTGATCATGATCTGCACTGTTCGCTTTTCATTTTTTTACTGTCTGATCATGATCTACACTGTTCGCTATTCATTTTTGGGCTGTCTGATCATGTTCTGCACTGTATGATACTGTGCCAATTGATAGATGGAAGAGAACTTTTTAGAAGTAAACAGAGCAAGAGCTTATTGTTTTATGAAAGAAAACATGCATAAACATATTTGCTATTGATTAATCTGATACCTTCTAATATGTTTTGTATATATTAAATATTGATTTAATTTTATTGTTCCTTCCATGGAAGGGACACTTAAAATTGTACAGACACACTTGACTGAACAATGCAGCAAGTAAGCCGTTTTTCGGTGTGTTTCCGTTATAAATTAAACGTTGTGATATTGAAAATTGGAACAACTAACAACCAATAGCCGTTCTTTTCTGTACATGCTACATGTTTACGTTACTGTGGTTATTTCCCTTTATGTGGTAACTTCACTGGGTAAGCTATAGTCTCGCTATTTGCACTTCGAAGGCAAACTGATTGTACAGTTTGACATTTAATAGCTAAAAAGCTAGATCTACTGCACGTTGGACTTGCAGAAATCGCCCGACAATGCGTTTGCTTTTGCATTATGAGTTTGACAAATAGCTGAAAGAATGTTAATTTACATATGTTTGCATAGCGTAGAAATATGCTAATATTGTTGCTTGAAGTATTGGCGCGAACCTACCATGTGACCATATAAAAGCAGATCTAGCGTGACGTAGTAACAGGTGCCTGGAGTATTAAATATTGTAGATACTAATGCCTGAATTTGCTTGGACTGTGGTAGTTTGTACTTCAATAAAATATATAGAACATGTGCCCTAGAAGGAACTTTTGAAATGCTGTAACTTGTATATGAACTTTCTTGTGTTGTGAATGTAAAAATTAGAACTTCAGTTTTTGTTGCCAACTTTATCCAGGAAAAATCTTTAAAGGTGGATAATCAGATTTTGGACATCTAACAGATTTGTTTGAAACTTTAACATCTGATCATTTACACTCATTTATGTTCACTTAGTGCTTAATTCAAGTAAGATTTTCACTGGAGGTATTTTTACAATTTGATTTCCCTATCCTGGTTGCCCAACCAAGATAGAGTTATTTTATCATAAGTACAAATTTGATACACATACTTTGCCTAAGGAAAGGTATAAATATAAAACCTATTGTATTTTTATGTTAAATGTTTGCATTAACAATTATATATCCCTGCAAAGTTTCATCAACATTGGCCCAGTGATTTCAGAGGAGATGTCGTTTGAAGGAAATTGCAGACAGACATATGACGTACGATGTATGATGGACCCTGAATGGAATGCGATCCTAATAGCTCACTCTGGCACTTTGTTACCAGTTGGTAATAAGATATAAACAGAATGCATCAGTTATAAATCGTATTTTGGATCGAATTGTCTCTGTTTCTATTCCCGGTACAAATAGACAGCAGGGATTTTCACTGTACTCAACAAAATATTTTCACTCACAGTTCTACTGTCTTAAATCAAACACTGATCGAGCAGCTAGTTAGTAGTTACGGCGCTTCGATAACACAAACGAGCAGACAATAGCACCAATCAATAAGAGGATCAATTTATTGTGCGGACCGACAAAGTAATAATGCGTATCTATAATGCCACAATATACATTTATAGAACGAATATGGTTGAGACCAGGAAGTAACGATGTTCAAATGTTTTTCTGCAGTCATTGATATGTATTTTAACAAAATAGCTCATTCGTTTCAAGATATCAAGGCCTACAGTCGAATATAGGGTAAATTGCCTTCTATTTAAAACAATCACCACCTTTTAAATATAACAAATCGTTTAAACATCGACATTAACGTATCCTAACACTTGTTTTGTGCAATGATTATTTAACACCTGGACTGTCCACGACTTATGCAACAACACACAATGTTTCTAATTTTGTCTTTATTCCTTTGGAAAACCAAAGTTTATTCCACAGTTAACAACAACAACAAAGGGCCAAGATGGCCCTATATCGCTCACCTTGGTACAAGTCCACTTGCCTGGTGGAAGATCACTAGATAATGTTATATACCAAATAAGTTTTCCTATATATGCCTTTGTAAAACAAATGATCCCCCCCCAGGCAAGGTCAATTTTGACCCCAGGGGCATAATTTGAACACACTTTGAAGAAGTCTACCAGGAAATGCTACATGCCAAATATCTAAGCTCTAGGCCTTGTGGTTTCAGAGAAAAAGATTTTTAAAGTATTTGCTATATAAGCCTATGTAAAACTAAGTGACCCCCAGTGTGAGGTCAATTTTGACCCGTGGGTCATAATTTGAACAATCTTGGTAGAGGTCCACTAGCCAATGCTACATGCCAAATATCTAAGCTCTAGGCCTTGTGGTTTCAAAGAAGATTTTTAAAGTTTTTGCTATATAAGCCTATGTAAAACTAAGTGACCATCCCCGCGGGGTCAATTTTGACACGGGGGTCATAATTTGAACAATCTTCGTAGAGGTCCACTAGCCAATGCTACATGCCAAATATCTAAGCTCTAGGCATTGTGGTTTCAGAGAAGAAGATTTTTTAAATTTTTTCCTATATATTCCGATGCAAAACTAGTGACCACGGTGCGGGGTCAATTTTGACCTGGGGGTCATAATTTGAACAATCTTGGTAGAGGTCCACTAGACAATGCTACATGCCAAATATCTTAGCTCTAGGCCTTGTGGTTTCAGAGAAGATTTTTAAAGTTTTTCCTATATATGCCTATGCAAAAACTAAGTGCCCACCCGCGCGAGGTCAATTTTGACCCGGGGGTCATAATTTGAACAATCTTGGTAGAGGTCCACTAGACAATGCTACATGCCAAATATCTAAGCTCTAGGCCTTGTGGTTTCAGAGAAGAAGATTTTTAAAGTTTTTCCTATTTGTTGCCATAGCAACCAGAGTTCTGCATGGAATGGAATTCTTTGAACAATTTTGGTAGAGCTTCATGCAAGGAACATTCCTGCATAGTTTTATCAACATTGGCCTAGAGGTTTCAGAGGAGATGTCATTTGAATCAAAATGTTGACGGATGACGGACGATGGCCGAAGGACAACGAACAATCATCGATCAGAAAAGCTCACCCTGGCATAGCCAGGTGAGCTAATAATATAACAAAGTTCTATATCAACTGTTGGAAAACCAACCAATTATTTCTTAAAGTTTTATCCATTTAAAACCATAAATTTCAGTTCTTGTCTGTAGGAAATCCTAATTCCAAGTCCTTCACATTTTCAATATTAAATATAAAATTACCTTTTTCCAATTAAAATTCTAACCAATGATATTTCAGAATGAAATCATGTGATACCTGATTAACAACCAATAAGCATACATTTCTGTTTTCTACCTTACTGTCTAGGAAACGCATATTTTATAAATTAAGCTGATTGCAAATTACTTGCTACCAGATTGGCCTTTTAGCACCTTTCATTGTTACATAAATTTCATGCAAACTTAGTTATCAGCTATGTTTTCAAATATTCTTACTTAACATCTGTTAAAATAGCAAAGCCACAAATGTCACTGAATTAAGAATGCCAGAGAAGATTACATTTTACAAAAGAAAGAAATCTGTGACATGGCTTTTAACTGATTAACTTCTATTTCCTATGAGAAGTTAAAATCCTAATAATCAAAAATATACCCAGTATTGAATCAAAGCGCTGAAGGCACTGGAGGTGTCCTTTATACGATAATAGTGACCACTTCCCAAAGCATACAGATCTTAAATGGTAGTGTAACATTGTAACAAGAGGACAGTGATGATTCAATACTGCAGAGCTGCATTCTAGTTTGAATATGATTGCTGCATTGATGTACTAAATGCTAACACCCACGTTTAGTATGGGGTACAATGACAGGAATGACAAGTGTATATTACCAGCTTACCCATTCATATCAATATGAACTTCCGTGTCATTGACCAATCAAACAGCTGGCAATTTCATGGAAGGGCAATAAATACATCAATTATTGGATTAACTAGAGTAATGGTTCTTGGTCACAGCACTCCCTGATGGTGGGATTCAAGTATTAATTCAATCCCAGTGTTCAATAGTATCCAACTTTTACTGACAAGGTTTTAATAGAAAGGGAGATTATTTAAATAGTTATGTTATCTAAATTACAGTTCTCCATATCCTAAATGTCTTCAATCATTGTATGAAGTATCAAATCACGAAGGCCCTAGTGGTCTGTAAATCAAACTGTCTTTACTGCAACATCATTGCACCCTAAATTTATAAATCCTGCCCTAGCTGAGTGGTGCTTACATAATATTGTACATCTTTTATGTATCTATCTTGAATATTTCCTCCAAATATGAATCATACATAAGTTTCTTATGATATATAAGAGGCTGCATAGGACTGACGTACACTTGTATAAACCCAAAAACTGTGTTGAGCCGCCAGCTGTAAAAAGGGCCAACTCCTTACCAAGTAGAAATAGGTAAAATAATACCTAATTAGATCTAAGACTAAATGTGATTAATAGTAATTAGTCAAGATGGAGTTATTGTTCTTTTTCACTGCATTTCCTCTGATTTTGCTTGAACATTGTATCAAGTTTTATTGAACTCTAACCAACAGTTTTCGAATTGTGCCCCGGACAAGTAAAAAAGGGCATTAACTCTGTAATTACTCAAGATAGAGTTAACGTTCCTGTGCATTGCACTTGCTCTCAATGTACTTGACCATTGTATGAAGTTGGAATTCAACAAGTAGTTTTCAAGTTCTGCTCTGGACAAGGAAAAGTCACAAAGGGCAATAACTCTGTAATTACTAAAGATAGAGTTATGGTTCTTGTACACTGCACTTCCTCTCATTGCGCGACTATTGTATGAAATTGTATTGAATTCAAACTAGTACTTTTCAAGTTATGCTCCGGACAAGGAAAAGTAAGGGCAATAACCCTGTAATTAGTCAAGATGGAGTAATGGTTCTTGTGCACTGCACTTCCTCTCAATGTGCTTGAGCATTTTATGAAGTTGTATTGAATTCCAACCAGTAGTTTTAAAGTTACGCTCCAGACAAGGAAAATAAACACAGGGCAACAATTCTGTAATTAGTCAAGATAAAGTTATGGTTCTTAAACACTGCACTTCCTCTCATTGCCCTTGACCATTGTATGAGTTGTATTGAGTTCCAACTTGTAGTTTTCAAGTTATGCTCCGGACAAGGAAAATGCAAAAGACTGACCACCCGACCAACTACCGGGTGACTCCTATATACCCCCTTAAATTGGTTTCGGGGGTATAAATATAAGATGTAACATGCATATTGTACCACAGAAAAGTGGTCTCGATTTTTCTCAACAGCCAGTAATAAAAAAGTTAAAAAGTAAGCTATTTACAGTAACTACAAAGGGAAGTAATTCTAAAAACAAGGGTAGCTCATGGTGGTGAACATTTATGCCATGTTAAATAAAAATCCCTCCATGCAGAAATTCTCCGGACAAAGATATTATTGGATTTAACAATGAACCTCTATGTGTGACCTTGACCCTAGACCTTGTTCATGCACATGATACTTTGTTTCATGGTGGTGAACATTTGTGCCAAGTAACATCAAAATCCCTTAAGCATGAAGAAGATATGCTCTGAACAAAGTCATTCTTAAATTTGACCTTTAACCTTTAAGAAAGTGACATTGACCTTAGAACTAGGGACCTGGTTCTCGGGATTGACACTCCGTCTCGTGATGGTGAACAATTGTGCCAAGTTATTTAAGAATACCTCAATACATGAATAGTAACAGCTCGGACAAGCTGAACTCAGATGTACAGACGCACATGCATACACTTAACGGCCATTAAACAAGGCATTAAATCCCTATACCTGTAGAATGAATAAATAATTATGATTAAATAATTAAGTCAAATAAATTAACTCTCCTCCTCAACAAAACCAAGGGCATAAGCTATTTCTTAAGCATCTGAAAACCCTATTCATATCTACTAGACTACTAACTGAAAACTTTTACAACAATTTAATAGGGTTATTAAGGTAGTGATGTGAATCCGCCAGATTATATGGATATTGTTTCACTCTGTACCTTGAGTGACCTGTACCGCCGCGATAGCCTTGTGGTTAGAGCGTCCACTTAGTGTGCGGGAGGTCGTGGGTTCGATCCTCGGCCGCGTCATACCAAAGATGAGAAAAAAGTGGTAGCTCCCTTGCTTGGCGCTCAGCATTATAGAAGGGTAGTTTCAGGAAGATAAAGAGAAGCTTCCGGCTTCTGGGAAAAGGTAAGTACTTGTTACTGGATACCCTGTTTGTCGCACACTAGCTTTGTAGCTAATGATGTCTGTTGATCATATGCAACATTAAATAAGGCTTCTTTATCTTGGTATAATGTAAATATAAAACTGCAATTTCCCTGTCATTTATCATGTTTATTCGCTGAACATACATGCCGTTTAGGGTTGGATCATTAACGGGAGATTTGTGAAAAATCGCCGGGTTTTGGACATCACAACGGGTAAAACGAAAACCAAAAACATGCGTTTTGGCGCTACATGGCGATTATGTTTATTCAACTAATGTAAACACATGCAGTCGCCATTTTAAGCACATTTAAACCTTGATTCTCAATTTCTCGATGCAAAATATTACTCAAACAAAATTCTCTGAATTTTAATGAAACAAGAATAATGTCGACTTACGTTGATCTGGTACAAAGCAAAACAAACAAAAGCAACAATTTTATTTCTTTCAACTGGCGGTACATAATCTTTAATCAACTAGTACATTAAAAGTATCATATAATCATATTTAATAATCCTGACCAAGGTCTTTCAAATGGTCCGAAACGAGCGAATACGATAAATAACTTGCCTCGGATCACGTGACTAACATCCGGGTACCCGCATATTTGGAAAAAAAAGAAAATATTGAAACTTTATATCACGTATATATCGATATTTTACCAATCAATTTGACCAACAAAGAGATCCTTAATACAATATATACTATTTTAAAGACCTTGTCCAGACGTGTCATCTTGTTGCAAACATCAATTACGCCAATCAGGCGATAAGTATTACCCCGGCATGACCAGATGTTACTGACAATCAACACTAACGAGCGTAATAAAGGGCCGACTTTCGTCACCTAATCAACCGATTATCGATCTCGCCTGTCAAGGTTTTGACTTTGTATATTCAAACTTGGACTTAAGTGGGTATTTAACGAATTTTATGGATTTTCTTTTCTTTCAAGACAAAATTTTGATTTATCGGGAGATTTGGGTGTTTTTGCGAGCTTCGCCGGGGCGCCGGGGTAAAGGTCTAAATATCGGGAGAACCCGGCGAGTAACGGGAGAACGGCATGTATGTCGCTGAATAAGAATGAGTTAAGTTTTTTTACCGTGACGACAATGACACAGTTACTTAGTAAATTGGCTGTTTATAATTCTACCTCAAAGGGTAAACTCAACATATAAACATTAATTATTTTGTCCAAGCGTGGCTTTAGACATCAAGTCCAAATGGCTTTTCAACATCTCGAAACAGTCGAAAATCATTGCAAATTAGTTGCCAAAGTATTTGTGAAATTCCATTAGCATAGTTTTTCAGAATGTTTCATGTTCTGGTCATCTAATGAGCTTCCGCATTCTCTTATACATCTGCAATAGTTGCAGTGAACAGTTTTGTAAAGTTGGCTGTGTTGTATCATATTCATCTGCTAAAGAACATATTGGACAGGTCAAGTCTTAGTTTCATTAGTCAATGTTGTTAATAGCTAGTCTGTTTGGTAAATATCATAATATGGTTCAAGAAACTGATAAAGCAACATCAACTTTGGAAATGCTTGGAGACTAGTAAGGTTCTTCAATTTGTCATTATTGTCCCTGCAATAGTCAATATCGAATCTCGTCTTCAGTTTCAGCACTTCAGTTTTCAGCTCAGGCGTTTCAGTCTTTAGTTTCTGTAAAATTGCATTCATATCATCCATTAAATCACCATCAATGTCCATCTGCAAAGTCGCGCCAGTTTCATCAGAGTCTACTTAAGATGAGTACCAATGGCGTTTCCTCTTCTGTTAGCATCGGCCAACAAGTACAGCTTAAAAGCTTACTGACAGGACCCAGTCTGGATTCAGTCTATCATACAAGTATGCCTTTTTCCCTGAAAGAAAGAATGTTTAACCGTAGTCTTTACAAGTTATGTTTTACAGAATTAAGAAAAATGATAACCAAAGAAACAGTTAACTTTATAATGTATACAAGCAAGGCAAGCGTGTTTAGTAGACCAAAGCTCCTGGGTTCTAACCCATGAAAATTTTGAAATACCTGTATTTGACCCGCAATAAAAAACCCTACGAGTCATATTTTCATGAATTTTCATTCATGCCTCTATTACTTAATGTACATGTCCATCAACTTGTTAATTCCAAACACTCAGGCCGCATCAACCATTGACGCATAAGAAAGTGAGAAATGGAGGGGTAACTTGTATTTTAATCTACTCGCTTTCAGAAAATCACTGACATGCAAGGTCAGGAAGATATGTGACAAACAGGAAAAAGGGAACATTTAAGCCAGCTGCTAGACTGTTTTAAGAATTTTCTGAAAATGCAACAGTATATATAAAGCTTCATTTCAACATAAAATGAAAAAATGTGATGTGCAAACATAAAATACAAGGCTCGAAACTCTATGACCCATGGGTCGACGTTTAAAAATATCTTATGTATTGACTCTTGAAAATTTTACACTGAATTGACAATGACCCTCAAGTTTCAAAGCCTACCGGACACCCTGATGGCCATAATAATCAGTTATAACGTTTAGCCATTATCAAAGGTAACCAGTCAACTCATACCTAAGTAATCTCGTACCTGAATTGGTGAACTTGTACCTGATTTATTTTCAGTTCAACTTAGGGTTTTTAAGATACAATAGACCCTCGGACATCGAAATTTGGTTTGTAGACACACTCATAAAATTAGTAAATTTGCTTCCTGTTTTATTTTTTGTACTGATTTATGTACAAACTTTAATTAATTATTATTTTCTGTGTGATTTTATTCATAAAGGTGATGGAATTTCAGATCAAGTGACAGTAACAGTTAACTGAATTTTGAGAAGACTAGTTACTTCTTGAATGAAAATACCCTACAAAGTAATTCTCAGCTTCGCACATCCGGGCACTGATTAAAATACCTATATTCGGGAAAGGTGATTCCTCGGCTTTCATCGCTGGTCTGTATGCATCTTTACTTACAAAATGCATAAAATGAAAGAAGAAAAATGAAAGAAGACGAGTGTCTACCATTAGCTTATAATCATAGAATTGAATTTGTAGTAATTCTGTGTTGTTAAAAGCTTTCTGTTTCATTCGAAATAAACTTAAACTTGCATATGGGTGTACGGTAAAGACCGAGTTTTCACCTTTCACAGAGTGACGAAATGAATGCAATCTAATAATTCGATTGGTTAACTAGCTAGTATGACGTCACGGCGAAGCCGAGAATTTATTTTCTTGCATGCAACAGAGAAAGTTAAAGAAAACAAGAGCTGTCCCTCACAAGTGACGAATGCCCCCGAAAGAGGTGCCTCACAGTCTGTGTCCTCTCCATGTGCTCAATAAATGTGCTATGTAATTTTAAAATCCTTCCATGCATGACAGAGTAATCATGCATACAGTATTCCATTACTTTAAACACTAAGTGTGACCTTGACCTTTGAGGTAGGGGCTTGGGTCTTGCCTGGACACATCCGCTTGATGTGCTAGACATTTTTGCCAAGTTATTTTAAAATCCTTCAAAGCATAATAAAGTTATAGTCCGGACACAAATGTATGCATATATACAGGATTCCATTACCTATAAATTCTAAGTGTGACCTTGACCTTTGTGGTTGGGATGTGGGTCTTGCACGCGACACATCATCTTGATGTGCTAGACATTTGTGCCAAGTTATTTTAAAATCCTTCAATGCATGACAAAGTTACAGTCCGGACACGAATGTGTGCATATATGCATATATAGAGGAATCCATTACCTTCAAACTCTAAGTATGACCTTGACCTTTGAGCTAGGGACGTGGGTCTTGCACGCGACACGTCGTCTTGATGTGCTAGACATGTGTGCCTAGTTATTTTAAAATCCTTCAATGCATGACAAAGTTACAGTCCGGACACGAATGTGTGCATATATAGAGGATTCCATAACCTTCATACTCCAAGTGTGACCTTCACCTTTGAGGTAGGGATGTGATGTGCTAGACATGTGTGCCAAGTTATTTTAAAATCCTTCAATGCATGACAGAGTTACAGTCCGGACACGAATTTGTAAGTGGGGATGCACGGACGGACGGACGGACGGACGGACAGACGGTGCGATTTTAATATGCCTCCCTTCGGGGGCATAAAAAACTCCCTTCGGGGGCATAAAATACAAACTTATATAACATTTAACTTAAGTTAACATATACATGTTTTATGATAAAAGCACCTTACAAACTATTGACAATAACTGACTTTCACCTGAAAAAATCAGTTTTAAAACAAAATCTACGAGCTGACTACATATATGTAGGGTACGAGTTGACTTTAAAGTTTTTTACCAATTCAGGTACGAGGGGACTAAGGTACGAGTTGACCCGGAAGCTTATCAAAGATGATTATGATAGAAAGATATACCACAGATAACAGTTACACGTAACAGATAGTAATACGCACATTGTATGTCTGTCAATGTCTGAGACCATACTCAGTAGTGAATCTATAAATAACTGCTTCCGGTCAAAGAGAAATTCTCCTTTGAAAAGAGTTTAGATACAGTCTAATTTATTTACGAATCACCCAAGGTTGACTTACCGCTAACGCAATTTGCATACATGTTTGGGAAATCTTGACCGAATTTTGCCCTTCTCCTTTCTTAACTGATATTCTCACATTCACCCTGGTTTGTAATTATCGCTGGAAGACGATAATAGTCATGGTCAGTCAATTTGTATCCAATAGGAGGTTTTAGGAATCCCCGATATGACGTCATTCCTGCGCATGCGCACTGACTAGCCGTCAATTGATCGGCAAAAATGAAAGCGAAATAGAGCATTTGACTGTACGGCAGTTTATATTTTAGGCTATAACGTTATTAAATGACACAAAATCTAGTTTATATGCAGTGTCTGTGTTGCCGTGTCTATGCCATTGATGCTTATGTATAGTTTTCATTATAAAGTCCGATATGAAAGTGTGAATTTTAACTGAATCGGCCAAAACGAATGTAACTTGACAATGTCCGCTTTCCCTAGGCTAAGCTACTTGTTATTCCTGTCGAAAATGTCCCTATTCTTTTTTTTTTGAATTAGCGCCGATATTCATTATTTTCACATAGTGCTTAGTATATTTTGTTGCTGTACATAGATGGAAAAAAATTGCTACGGTAAAGTTCTCCGCATTACTTAAAGATGATCTTCTAATTGTACATAATACATCTTGTTAAAATTTTTCAGACAATTTTTGCCACAATTTTTTTTATAAAAACATGATGTTAATTTGTAAATTATATACTTTGTTTAGAATGGTCAAGGCTTTATTCAGCTATTTTCCCTTTTATATGTCTCTAATTTCAGTAAAAAAAATATTCATAGAAATCATGCATGTGTCTGTAGAGCGTACATTTATTTATGAATAGTGTCAAATTAAACTTTAGAAACCTTTAGCTATATAATACATGACACTGTGCTATATATGTTTTCACAACGCCTGATGATGACATAAGACACACAAATAACACGTTGCCATAGAGATCCAGTAAGGTATATTGTCCCCTAGGGCATAAAGCACGATATAACTTGGATTTAATTAATCTATGTAACATCCTGTTTATAGACTAATTGACCACACATTATAGATGACCACTTTGAATGAATTGCATAACGTGGCATATTCAAATCATTCATCATAACATTTTATGACTAAGTTAAATGATACCCTTGATATAAGGACGCAGATAAGACAGAATATTTTTGAATTTCAGATAACAAAGTTTCTTTTTATTTTAGAGGCGACAACAAATGTCTGAAACAAAGGAAATTTTAATTCGATATTTTGAAGTCTTTGTTTTCTTTAAGTTTGAGGTTTTCCACTAATCTGCATATACTTTGTTAATCTAACAACATGCCATCAAACATATTAAATTTTTTGAAATAATGAGTAATCGCAGACGTAAACTGGCGTGTGGGCATTTCAAGCAAGCAGTTGCTCAGCTAAGATAATATACAGTTAATTAGGCATGTTTTATAATGTGTTATTGAATATTTTAATACAACAGTTTTTTTGGAAGTGTCACTTTCACGTGTCCGTCACTGTAGATGTCATGGACGTTGATTACCTACCACGGTGCCCAGCTACTTCTATAGTGTATACATACTTCCATCATTATAACAAAACAGGGATATCTTTTTCTGTCATTTATTTTTGAGACATACATATGCATTATATAACCAAACAATCAAAAATTACCAAAGGTACCAGTATACATGGGAGTCTTCCTGGGGTCTTGGCGAGTTCACATGAGGAAAGATCCCATGATCGGCCGGGACTATCATAACATTTTTAAAAAATACACAAAGTACTTTTGAAGTAGAATTATGGTCTTGTATAATACTAAGTGTGCTGGTTTTGAAAAAAATACTACAGAGAGAAAAGGGTAAGATAGAAAGAGAATAATCAGTGAAGGAAAGAAGACAAATGAAAGGTGAAAGACGGGAAATCTCACAAAGCCTGATCAAAGTTAATTCTTTGATTATAGCAACAACTATCAAATATATATTATATAAGAAATTATTTATTCACTTCCACTTCAAACCTTAAAACAAACTTGATAATATTTAGTTTATTTTTGGCGATAAATAATGTCTATGCTGTATACAGTTGACGGCCATGCTATTTTTGGTAACGGAAAATCCCGGATGTGACGACACACTAAAACCTCCTATATGGCGGAAAAATAACTCGTAACACTATCAATCGGAACACCTCGGCATGGGTTAACGGAATCTGCCGAGATCCTCCGATCGGGAATATTGTTTGCCCTGACTATTTTCTTCAATGGCGGATAATATGTGAAGAGTGCCTGTTTACAGTATAAATAAAACAATCTGACTCCGAGCATACTATGTGTAGAAAAAATATATCAACATATGACGAAAATGGTTCTGTATGATAAACGATTGTATAGAGTTTAGCATGAATTATTCAACAAGCATGAAGTGTTTTCGGCAATATACGTACATTCTCAAATGTTTGATTCTGATCGTTGAACTATTTTGTGTCGGACGATTTTCAGATGAGAATAATCAGTCTTCGGTTTAAGAATCAAGCCTCAAAATGCGGGTAGGTACTATAGTTGTCCTTACGGACACCTAAAAATGACCAAACATTATATGTAATTTTATGTGCAAAATAAAATTAATAAAATACTGAAAAATACAATAAAATGTGCAGCATAACACTTGTGCTCACGCGTATTTCTAATACATGTAGAAACGCAGACTAGCTTGTGCCAGGTCCGCAGAATAAACATATCAGCAATAAGGAAAGTTATAATTACGTCCCTTGCCCCGCACTGAATAAAATTTATGAATGGATGGATATAATCGTAAAAAGAGAATGTGTAAACATGCGCGTAAATATTCCTGGCTGTTCAAAATATTTCATTCTTTAGAATGACGATCTGGGTTAAACATTTTGTTGTCACGGAAACTCCAAAACATGTTTTCTTTCCGCACTAGGTTTAAGTAATGGCTGGCAGGTTAAGAAATCGGAACTATTTCTATAGGGTGTATATATATATATATATAGTAAATCGTCCCTTATTTTTGCGCATCATTGTAAAATGAAAAACATCCGCGGTTCTTATTCGAAAACAGCTTACTTTAGTTATATTTACAAAATTTAGCTGATGCTGCATGAGTTTATAACATTATAAATTCAAACAATACAACTTTCATGTCTGCAATGGCCATAATTATGGTTTCAAATGAAGAATCATAATTTGGGATTATATGCTGACTGTACTGTGCTGGGGGGTTACACAAACAAATAAAAATTGTCATTAAATGTTGATTAAAAGTGACTGACCACCTTTAACATAGAAGTTCAAGTAGGGGTCAAGAACATCTCCAGCAGCTAAAAATTGCATAATGGCTTTATAAAGGTGCCAAGTTAGGCCAGAGTTTTTATATCTCTTGGTTTATGGGACATTTTTCTAAAACTTCCAGTATGAAGGACTTTTCCTGCTGTATTGAATGTTTTATCTCTAAGAATAGATATTATAGATATGTGGAACAGTAGAAAACCAGTTTGCTATTTATTGGCGCTGTGCGGAAGCACAGTGCCAGTATTGAATAGGTTTTAATTTTGTACCATGGGGTTGCATAATCGAATAGGGAGCAGCCATCATTATTATTGTAATTAAAAACTACGTATTATGTTTGAACAAACTCCCTATAATGAATAAATAAATAGTATTATCTGATTACAAACAATACTATACCAGCTGCATACGTCTTCGACCGTTAATTCAAAACTTTTGACATATTCATAGGATATTTAATAACTTTTCCACAAACTTGAAGGTTACGGTTTTTTTATTGCTTTGTTTACGGACCCTACGGCCAGATTCATCAAAGTTCAGAAAAAACGTCTCGATAGTTGTTTTGTTTTCTCTAAACATTTTGAAGTTTAAATACATATGTTGTCAACGTGAATAATTAATGAAAACCCATTTTAATTACTACATACTAAAGTAAAATGTAGGCATTATAAATAAGACCGTTCACCTAACTATGCGATACATGGGGTCTCAATGAAAGTTATGTAAAGCATCCCTAACAACTGACCAATAGTAAAGACAACATAAATCACGTGGGTTTCGTCTGCGTCGAAAAGCGTCTACTGACCACGAGCTGTAGCCTTGTTTAATGGGCGTTATCGTACCATTATACGGAAGGTTGTTTTATGATTCGTTTATTTTTTGGTTAAACTGTAGTAAATGTGGTTTTTTTACTTATTATGATAACAGTTACATATAACATAATGTATTTGGTTTTTCCCGTTGATAGGTTGTTTACTGATATTCTAAAATGACACTGATTCCTTTAAATCATGTTTCAAAAACATGCGCAGCGCCTTTGATGCTTTGCATCAAAATTTGTCTTGTAGATCTACTTACATAGGCATTCTGCATGGCAATACATACTGTTGTGTACTAAATAAAGGACAAATGTGGTTTATCAGTCTTAAGTGTACTATCTATCACCATTAGCCTGCACATCTATACAGATTGATCAAGATCTGCACTGTTCGCTATTCATTATTTTGCTGTCTGATCATGGTCTGCACTGTTTGCTTTGCATTATATTGCTGTCTGATCATGATCTGCACTGTAAGCTATTCATTATTTTGCTGTCTGATCATGATCTGCACTGTTTGCTTTGCATTATTTTGCAATCTGACCATGATATGAACTGTTTGCTATTCATTATTTTGCTGTCTGATCATGATTTGCACTGTAAGCTATTCATTATTTTGCTGTCCGATCATGATCTCTGAGTTTGCTTTTGACATTTTTGCTGTCTGATCATGATCTGCACTGTTTGCTTTTCATTTTTTTGCTGTCTGATCATGATCTGCACTGTTAGCTATTCATTCTTTTGCAGTCTGATCATGATATGCAGCATTCATTTTTAGTTTTATTGCTGTCTGATCATGATCTGCACCGTATGCTATTCATTAAGTCTGATCATGATCTGCACTGTTTGCTATTCATTCTTTTGCTGTCTGATCAGGATCCGCACTGTTTACTATTCATTATTTTGCTGCCTGATCATGATCTGCACTGTATGCTATTCATTATTCTGCTGTCTGATCATGATCTACTATTCATTAGTTTGCTTTCTACTCATAATCTCCATTGTTGCTGTTTATTTTACAATGACCACTTTGCATCTTCATCTAACAGTATGTGAGGATACCAACCTTTTCCAGGATAATTTTTTCATAAAAATTACATAATTGCCCATGGTATGACCTTGTGCCACTGATTATGAATGAATGACCTAGCACTGACCTCAAGATGTGTACTGAACAGGTTGAAATTGATCAGTCAAAACTGCAATAAAATTGGCAATTGGGGTGTTCAATTAAAGGTCCATTACTAAAACCAAATTGAATTTTTTTGAATTGTAACAGGGAAATACAGTTTGAAACTGGCTTCTAAAACTTTACAATAGCCGTGGAGTATTTCCCTGTTTGAAATACTGCTGCAGAAAAACGAGTGAATGTTTTTGTATTTCCTTAGATTGACCTGGGTGGTCTTTTTGTCCTACTTTCGCTTTGTTACATGTTGTAAACAGTCAGAAATATCGGTTGCATATCATTGGAAGTGAAATTCTTTCAATTATAATTAAAAATAGGCATGCTTACTCATATACAACCTATTTACATACCTATCATATTTTCTTTTCAGATTTCTGGAAAATTACATAAATATTTGAAAACTGGAAAACCTACTTTCGTTTTTGAAAACACAAAATATAATTTATCAATTATTTTGTTAAACTCAAATTTTCAACACAATATGGTCACATTCAATGCAGTATGTCATATTTTTCTTCTGAGAAGACGCCCATTACACTTCCAGATTTAAAAGAAAATTCGATTTGGTCTTAGTAATGGACCTTTAAAAAAACTTAAAAGTACTAGAAATAACATAAGAAGTGCTTTTAAAATGTTGATTTATATAGACAATACAACAAACTACCACAGTCTATGCAAATTCAGGCATTAGTATCTACAATATTTAATACTCCAGGCACCTGTTACTTTGTCACGTTAGATCCACTTACCCGCCAATACTTCCAGCAACAATTTTAGCTTATTTCTATGCTATGCAAACATATGTAAATTAACATTCTTTCAGCTATTTGTCAAACTCATAATGCAAAAGCAAACGCATTGTCGGGCGATTTCTGCAAGTCCAACGTGCAATAGCTTATTTTGTAAAAACGGTTTGCCTTCGAAGTGCAAATAGTGAGACTATAGCTTACCCAGTGAAGTTACCACATAAAGGGAAATCACCACAGTAACGTAAATATGTAGCGTGTACGAAAAAGAATGGCTATTGGTTGTTAGTTGGTTCCATCACATTTTCAATATCACAACATTTAATTTATAGCGGAAACACACCGAAAATTGGCTTATGTGCTGCATTGTTCAGTCAAGTGTGTCTGTACAACTTTAAGTGTCCCTACCTTGGAAGGAACAACAAGTTAAAGCATTCCAAAAGTTCCTTCTAGGGCACATCTTTCTATATATATTATTGAAATACAAAACACTAGAGTCTGAGCAAATTAAGGTATTGGTATTTGATTGATAACGTCTACTTTTCTATAATACTCCACACACATGTTACTTTGTCACGCTACACTACATTAACTCTCCGACATCTGCTTTGATATGGTCACATGATAAGTTCACGGTAATATTAGCATATTTCTACGCAATGCAAACGATATTTAAATTAACATTCATTTCAGCTATTTGTCAAACTAGCAATGCAAAATCAAACGCATTGTCGGACGATTTCTGTAAGTTCAATATCACAAAGTTTTACTTATAACAGAAACACACCGAAAATCGGCTTACGTGATGCTTTGTTCAGTTTAGTGTGTCTGTACAATTTAAACTGTTCTGTTCCTTCCTTGGAAGGAACAATGAATGTCTTAGAAATCAAAATAATACATAAAGCTCATTTCTAGATATTTTTTTATAAATCTACGAGTAGTAAATAAAGTGATTTCTCTGCAGCCTAAATTTTAATGGGTCTTGATCTGAACAATCTTGGTACAAGTCCAGTAGGCAATGCTAAATATCTAACCTCTATGTCTTATGGGTTTAAACTTTCCTATAAAAGCCTATGTAAAAATAAGTGACCCCCCTGGGCGGGGTCAATTTTGACCCAGGGGTCATAATTTGAACAATCATGGTAGAGGTCCACTACACAATGCCACATGCCAAATATGTAAGGTCTAAACGTTCCTGATCTTGAGAAGAACATTGTTAAAGTTTTTCCTATTTGTTGTGATAGCAACCAAAGTTCTGCATGGAATAAAATAATTTCAAGAAATATGACAGAGCTTCATACAAGGAACAACCCTGCCAAGTTTCATCGATCTAAGCCTCCAAATCTTAAAGAAGAAGATTGTTAAACTTTTTCCTATTTGTTGCCATAGCAAATAAAAAAAGATATACCCCAAAGACCTTATAAACAGAGGAAGTTGTGAACAATTCCAACCATAGTTTTCAAGTAGCTCCAGACAAGGAAAGAACAAAGGGCAAGACTCTGTAAAACTCAAGATAGAGTATGGTTCTTGTCGCGCAATTCCTCTTATTGTGCTTGATCATTGTATGAAATGTTTAGATTCCAATCAGTAGTTTTCAATTTATGCTCGGACAAGGAAAAAGAACAAAGGGCAAAACCTGTAATTAGTCAAGATGGAGTATGGTTCTTGTGGACTGCACTCCCTCTCAAGTGCTTGACTATTCTATGAAGTGTTGAATTCCAACCAGTAGTTTTCAAGTTTGCTCCGGACAAGGCAAAGAACCAAGGGCAATAACTCTGTAAAACTCTAGATAGAGTTATGGTTCTTGACACGCACTTCCTCTGATTGTGCTTGATCATTGTATGAAATTGTTTTGGATTCCAACCAGTAGTTTTCAAGTTAGCTCCGGACAAGGAAAAGTAACAAAGGGCAATAACTCTGAAATTAGTCAAGATGGAGTATGGTTCTTGTGCACTGCACCCCTTCTTAATGTGCTTGACCATTCTATGAATTGTATGAATTCCAACCAGTAGTTTTCAAGTTATGCTCCGGACAAGGAAAAGTAATAAAAGGGCTGTAACTCTGTAAATACTCAAGATAGAGTTATGGTTCTTGTGCACTGCACTTCCTCTATTGTGCTTGATCATTATATGAAATTGTTTTGGATTCCAACCAGTAGTTTTCAGTTATGCTCCGGACAAGGAAAAGTAACAAAGGGCAATAACTCTGAAATAGTCAAGATGAAGTATGGTTCTTGTGCACTGCACTCCCTCTCAAGTGCTTGACCATTGTATCAAGTTGTATGAATTCCAACTAGTAGTTTTCAAGTTATTGCCCGGACAAGGAAAATGCAACAGACCGCCCGACCGACCGACCGACCGACCGACCGACCGACCGACCGACCGACCGACCAACCGACCGACCGACCGACCAACCACCGGTGACTCTATACCCCTAAACTTCGTTTTGGGGGGTATAATAATTTGAAGGAATATGACAGAGCTGCATGCAAAGAACAACCTTGCCAAGTTTCATCAACCTAAGCCTTCCTGATCTTGAGAAGAAGATTGTTAAAGTTTTTCCTATTTGTTGCCATAGCAACCAGAGTTCTGAATGGAATAGAATAATTTGAAGAGTTTGGTAGAGCTTCATGCAAGGAACAACCCCACCAAGTTTCATCAACATTGACCCAGTGGTTTCAGAGGAGATGTCGTTTGAACAAAATGCTAACAGATGTACGACGGACAACGGATGCATCGTGACCCTAATAGCTCACTCTGGCACTTTGTGCCAGGTGAGCTAAAAACACTAAAAACGAGATATTGTTCTTGGCAATAACTCTGAAATTTGCTAAGATGAAGTTATGGTTCTTCTGCACTGCACTTCCTCTCATTGTGCTTGACCATTGTATGAAGTTGTATTGATTCCAACTAGTAGTTTTCAAGATATGCTTTAGACAAGGAAAAGTAACAAAGGGCAATAACTTTGTTATGAGTCAAGATAGAGTTATGGTTCCTGTGCATAGCACTTCCTCTCATTGTACTTGACCATTGTATGAAGTTGTATTGAATTCCAACCTGTAGTTTTCAAGTTATGCTGCAGACAAGGAAAAGTAACAAAGGGCAATAACTCAGTAATTAGTCTAGATAGAGTTCTGGTTCTTGGCACTTCCTCTCAATGTGCCTTTCGGGTCGCACCGAATATACCTCGAACGAGGTTGGTGGACCCAATAAGCACAATCACAAACAAAAATCAATGTGCTTGACCATTGTATGAAGTTGTATTGAATTCCAACTAGTGGTTTTCAAGTTATGCTCCAGACAAGGAAAATGCAACAGACTACCCACCCGACCGACTGACCAACCACTGGGTGACTCCTATATATCCCCCCTAAACTTTGATGCGGGGGTATAAAGAAGAGAGATACAGACCAGTCACAATAACTCAGCAAGTCTTGTTGGGCTAACTTTGCTTTTGGTTATGTTATTTTTCCACTCATCCTTGTATATTTACAATTGGTATAAAATGTTAACTTACTGCTGTGACAGCTGTTGCCAATCTTGCTTCCATGGTAACCAGTCCAAGAATAACTCCTGTGACCAATTTTCTTTCACAAAATCCTCCATTTCTGGGAATGGATTGTAGTAAATAGAAGTACGTCCACCTGATACAAACAAATATACTATTTCATAATACAGAAACTGTATGATGTTTTGTGCTTTTCAGACACACTAAAAATCAAAGGGCTCTAAATCCAGAAAATGAGGGCCATGGTGGCCCTATATCTCTCACCTGACCAACATTCCATTTACCTAAGGAAGTCACTTGTTGCTAAAGGCAGTCACTGGTTGCAAGGGAAAGTCACTGGTTGCTTTGGGGGGCAGACTTGTGGCTAAGGAAGTCAATGGTTGCTAAGGAAGTTATTTGTTCATACCGAAGTCATTGGAAACTTAGAAAGTCACTGGCTGCTAAGGAAGTCACTTGTTCCAAGGCTAAGTCACTGGTTGCTAGGGGAAGTCACAGGTTGCTATGGGAGCTACTTCCTCCAAGGGGTAGTCATTGGTTGCTAGGGGAAGTCACTGGTTGTTAAGGAAGTCATTGGTTGCTAAGGAAGTCATTGGTTTTTTGGTAAGTCGCTGGTTGCTATACAGACTGGCATCAGCCATTAGTCATAAAGTCATGTCTTTACTGGACATTTTACAACATCTTCACAATTTCTCCTCTCCTTGAATCTAACGTGTTGAGATGAGATTTGATTGAGATAAATTTTAGATAGTTATTTTTCTTAAAAGAAATAAGAGGGCCAAGACGGCCCTATATCGCTCACCTGACTACTATTGGCTATAACAAAGATCATCCATAGCAGAAAGGGTCAATTTTAACCTTGGGCTCATGATTTCCTCTATATAAGCCTATGTAAAATCAAGAGACCCCTGGGCTAGGTCAATTTTGACCCGGGGGTCATGATTTAAACAATCTTGGTAGAGGTCCACTTTGAAATACCACATGCTAAATATCTAAGCTCTAGGCATTGTTGTTCCAGAGAAGAAGATTTTTAAAGTTTTACCTACATTTAGCTTATGTAAAAACAAGTGACCCCAGCATAGTCAATTTTGATGCCATGGTCATAATTTGAACAATCTTGAGGTCCACTTGGTAATGCCACATGCTAAATAACTAAGCTCTAGGCCTTGTGGATTGAGAGAAGAGTTCCTACATTAAGCCTAAGTAAAAACAAGTGACCTGGGGGGGAGTCAATTTTAACCCGGGGGTCATAATTTGAACAAGAGGGCCAAGATGGCCCTATATCGCTCACCTTGGTACAAGTCCACTTGCCTGGAAGATCACTAGATAATGTTATAATTACCAAATAAGTTTTTCTATATACGCTTTTGTAAAACAAATGATCCCCCGCCCCCCCCGGCAAGGTCAATTTTGACCCCAGGGGCATAATTTGAACAAACTTTAAAGAGGTCTACTAGGCAATGCTACATGCCACATATCTAAGCTCTAGGCCTTGTGGTTTCAGAGAAGAAGATTTTTAAAGTTTTTACTATATATTCCTATGCAAAACTAAGTGACCCCCGGTGCGGGGTCAATTTTGACCCGGGGGTCATAATTTGAACAATATTGGTAGAGGTCCACTAGCCAATGCCACATGCCAAATATCTAAGCTCTAGGCCTTGTGGTTTCAGAGGAGAAGATTTTTAAAGTTTTTACTATAAAAGCCTACGTAAAACTAAGTGACCCCCGGTGCGGGGTCAATTTTGATCCGGGGCTCATAATTTGAACAATCTTGGTAGAGGTCCACTAGGTAATGCCACATGCCAAATATCTAAGCTTTAGGCCTTGTGGTTTCAGAAAAGAACATTTTATAAGTTTTCCTATTTGTTGCCATAGCAACCAAAGTTCTGCATGGCATGGAATTCTTTGAACAACTTTGATAGAGCTTCATACAAGGAACATCCCTGCAAAGTTTCATCAACATTAGCCCAGTGGTTTCAGAGGAGATGTCGTTTGAAGGAAATGGCGGACGGACTGATGGACAACATACGACTGACCCCGGACGGTGAGTGATCCTAATAGCTCACTCTGGCACTTTGTGCAAGGTGAGCTAAAAAGTACAAGCAACTACAAACTATCTAGGTATTCGTTCCAAAGAAAAATTATCCGAATACTAATTTAGATATTTGTTGATGTCCCTACTTTATACCATTCAAAAAGACAGTGTTATGATTGCAAAGAGACTCTCATTTTTATTTAATCTTATACAATGACATTTTGTCCATAATCACTTACCATATCCTCCATTACTCGGCTCTCCAGTATCCTCATCAAAGTCAACAATGTCTTCACCATCTCCTTCATCTGGTGAGCTAATATTCTCATATTCATTTATTTCATCATCATCTATATCATCCTCATCATCATTTTCATCATCCTCTTCCGGTATCTCAGCATCAGGATCATTATCAGACTGGTCACTGTATGCAGACGGCTCCATTTCTTTGGAAATATTGTGAACTATTGACATTGCCCTAACGAAAATAAAGGGTTCTGTTTACATTTGTTGCTTCTTATTCACTTGTTGACATAAAGCTTTTCTGAATTAACTGATTAGCTAATTAAGTTAAACAAATCAAAAGATAGAAGAGGTCGAAGAACGTCTTACAATTTGCAGCTCAACAAAACTAGACCTATCACTAAATGTGATTAATACCCCCGAAAGATCAGTAACAGAATACCTTGCAAAATCAAAGCACTGTAGACACTGGATTTGTTTGTGTATTCAAAATATTTGTTCTTTGTTTTGTTGTGATGGCTATTTCCGTCTGTAATCTTCATTAGTGAAGGCTATACCAGTTGGTAATAAGATATGAACAGAATGCAACAGTTATACATCGCATTTTGGATCGAATTGTCTCTGTTTCTTTTCCCGGTACAAATAGACAGCAGGGATTTTCACTGTACTCAACAAAATGTTTTCACCTACTGTCTAAAATCAGACACTGATCGAGCAGCTAGTTACGGCATTTCGATAACACAAACGAGCAGGCAATAGCACCAATCAATAAGGGGATCAATTTATTGTGCGGACCGACAAAGTAATAATGCGTATCTAAAAAGCCACATTATACATTTATAGAACAAATATGGTTGAGACCAGGAAGTAACGATGTTCAAATGATTTTCTGCAGTCATTGATAGCTAAGATATGAATGTTTTTTAACAAAATAGCTCATTTGATGCGTTTCAAGATAACAAGGCCTACAGTCAAATATAGGGTAAATTGCCTTCTACTTAAAACAATCACCACCTATTAAATATAACAACTCATTTAAACAGTGACATTAACGTATCCTAACACTTCTTTTCTGCTAAAGTTGCTCACGCGTATTTCTAATACATGTAGAAACGCAGACTAGCTGCGCCAGGTCCGCAGAATAAACATATCAGCAATAAGGAAAGTTATAATTTCATCCCTTGCAGCGCACTGAATAAAATTTATGAATGCATGGATATATTCGTAAAAAGAGAATGTGTAAACATGCGCATAAATATTCCTGGCTGTTCAAAATATTTCATTCTTTAAAATGACGATCAGGTTTAGACATTTTGTTGTCATAGAAACTCCAAAACATGTTTTCTTTCCACACAAGGTTTAAGAAATGACCGGCAGGTTAAGAAATCGCAACTTTTTCTATAGGGTGTATATATATAGTAAATCGTCCCTTATTTTTACGCATCATTGTAAAATGAAATACATCCGCGGATCTTATTTGGAAACAGTTTACAGTAAACTCAGCTTATAACGAACTCCTTGGGACCTATCAAATTTGTTCCTTATATCTGGAGTTCCTTATATCCATATATCGAACAAGTTCCTTATATACAATGTATATATATCAAACTAAAATATATATCGAACAACTATTTTTATAGGAAAATGTAATAAAATCCGAACCATCAACTTATAGTTGCTTTTGAATTTCTTACTTCCTTTTGAAGACTTATAAAGATCTATAACTGTTATCCTTTTCTATATCCGTAAACCTAAGTAACATATTTCAAGGAGTAATAAAACATAAAAAAGACAGTTCATGTTTTAATTGGCAATACTTTAACAAATACAATTGAAGAAAGCTGATTTTCGCTCACTTCCCATAACCTGAAATATTTAACAAAGTATTTTTTCCTAAAATGGAATTTCATCTGGTCTGAATGCTTCTTAAGAAACGCTCACAATTAATTACGTAAAATATTATCACTTGAATATCGTACTTAGCAATTTATGTTTATCAAAACGTTACAGATGTGTAATGATTTACCTTCATGAATAGTAGCTACAAGTCCGCTATGAAAAATACAATACAATGAAAAATGCAAAATCAACTTTTTCGATTTTTTAAATTCTTCTGAACATATTTACAGTTCGATATATACGATTACTTTACTGTACATTTTTCATTGTTGGGCCAAAAAATATTGTTCCGTATATCCGAAGTTTCCTTATGACCGGAGTACGATATCACCGTACAGTAAACTCCGCTTATAACAAACTCCTCGGGACCTATCAAATTTGTTCCTTATATCCAGAGTTCCTTATATCCGTATATCAAACATGTTCCGTATATACGATGTATATATATCGATCTAAAATATATATCGAACAAGTATTATTAAAGCCAAATGTAATAAAATCCGAACCATCAACTTATAGTAGCTATTGATTTTCCTACCTCTACTTGAAGAATTATAAAGACATATATCAGTAATGCTTTTCTTTACTCGCAAACCTATGTTAAATAATTGCGAGGATTAATAAAACATAAATTTATTTTCTTATGTGAGTGTTTTACGCTTTTTCTCCATGATACAATCATGTACATAAAAAATTATGTAAATGTTTTATGAATGGATAGAAATTTCAAAACTCTGACTGTATAAATACCAATTGAAGCCGATTTTCGCTGATTTTCGCTCACTTGCCATAACTTAAAATATTTAATGAGGTATTTTTTCCCGATATGGGATTTCATCCCGTCTGCATGCTTTTAAAGAAACGCTAACAATTATTTACGTAAAATATTATCACTTTAATATCGTACTTAGCAATTATGTTTTTATTCTCATTTAACTAGTTTACCAAAAAATAACCTTTGTGAATAATAGCTACAAGTAAAAAGCAGACGGCGAATGAAAAATGCAAAATCAACGGATTTTTTCAACTTTTCGGAACATATTTGCAGTTCGATTACTTTACTGTACATTTTTCATTGTTGGGCTAGAAAATAGTGTTCCTTATATTCGAAGTTTCCTTATAACCGGAGTACAATATAACCGTATATTTTTACATTAAACAAAGAAAGGGAAAAATCGGGCCAAAAAAAAACTGTTTGTTATATCCGAAGTTACATTATATCCGGAGTCGATATGTATGGAGTTGACTATATATTTTTACATTAAACAAAGAAGGGAAAAAATCGGGCCAAAAAAAACTGTTTGTTATATCCAAAGTTGCATTATATCCAGAGTTGATATATACGGAATTTACTGTACTATAGTTATATTTACAAAATTTAGCTGATACTGCATGAGTTTATATGTTCAAACAATACAACTTTCATGTCTGCAATGGCCATAATTATGGTTTCAAATGAAGAATCATAATTTGGGATTATATGCTGACTGACGTGCCCGAGCTACTTTCAGATTTGGTACTTAAGGAGTAGGCATCGGAAAACAGTAAGTAAACTTGTTTGGTACCCAAACAAATAAAAACTAAAAAAGATATATGGTTCTTGTCAATAACTCTGTAATTTGTCAAGATAGAGTTTAGAATCTTGAACACTGCACTTCCTCTAATTTTGCTTGACCATTGTATGAAGTTGTATTGAATTCCAACCAGTAGTTCTCAAGTTAAGCTCCGGACAAGGAAAAGTAATGAAGGGCAATAACTCTGTAATTAGTCAAGATAGAGTTTAGTTGTTTGTACACTGCACTTCCTCTTATTGTGCTTGACCATTGTATAAAGTTGTATTGAAAGGCATAAAGAAGACACAGGATAAAATAAGTCACAATAATAAGCTCTGCAATCTCACTTTTTAGCAGCCTTTCTTGTTTTTCCTCTACCAGAAGTCTCTTCCTCATCACAATCATCCTGCTCTTCTATTTGTTTCCTCCTTTTCTCTTCCAACGTCTGAACAACAAGTCCCGAACAGGTTTTCAAGTGTAAATTCTGCCAGCGTAACATGAGGCCTTCTTTGTTGCAGTAATTGCATGTGTATGTGACATTCTACAACACATAACAAACCACACACTTTCTATTACAAATATTTGGGTAATATTGACTCTGTGGGCTCTCACTGTACTCTCTATGAAGATAGCCCTTTATCACTCACCTGGCTACCATCGGCTATACTACAAGGTCATCAAGAGAAGAAAAGGTCGATTCTAATTGAATAATCTTCTTAGAAGTCTAGCGCTTTATGATTAACAGCGGAAATTACAGTAATTTGAACGTCTGGTTTTCGAAAGTTCCATTATATAGCCTTACGATCTGGACCTCTAGACAATAGGCTGTGTCACTTTGTTGGCTGCACCCCTATATTTTTACCATTTTAGAAACAATAAAAATCAATGACTGTGGCCTATATGCTGCATATATCCAGGAGTTTGAAAAGAACCACACCTTTTGTATGACAGCTAAGGTATGATTAAGGCCTATTGTCCAGAAATTATGGTACCAGATACTTCTAAAATAAAATGATTATGAATCTTGGTAAAGGCCCACTATGCAATGCTATATGCTAAATATCTAAGCTATAGGCCTTGTGGTTCGAGAGTAGAAGATTTTTAAAGTTTCTCTCTATAAGCTCTATATGCTGATGTAATCAAATGACAACCAAGAGAGGGTCAATTTTGACCTTCGGGTCATGATTTTAACAATCTTGGTAGAAGTCTACTAGGCTATGCTTCATGCTAAATATAGAAGCTCTAGGCCTAGTGGTTTCAGAACAGATTTTAAAAGTTTTTACAATACAAGCCAGTATGTAAAATTAAGTGAACCGCCTAAGCTTGGTCAATTTTGACCCAGGGCTCATGATTTAAAAGATTTTTGGTAGAGGTCCACTAGAAAATGCTACATGCATAACATCTAAGCTCTGGGAATACATGTTTTGAGTTTTTCTTCCCGTTGCCATGGCAGAATTCTTTCTTTTTTTTTGGGGGGGGGGGGGGATCTGCCTTTTCTCCATTCTCTGTCCTCTCAATTACTCTTCCCCTCTATGTAACCTCCATCTGCCTTAGTTGTCAACTATCTGTTCTCACATAGTCTTTGCTGAACATTGCTGTATATTCTATTCCTACTGTGATTTTCACTTTTCAACTGCTTTTCACCTGCATTTCAATTATTACTTTTTCATTTTTCCCATTGTACTCACTGTCTCTGTTACACAACTCACTTGAATAAATTTGTGCACACATTGGCATTGGACAGTTTCTCTTGGAGCTCTGTGGTACTCTTTAACAATCTACTTCGCTTTTACTCAGCTAATCTGTTGTCACTGTACAGATCCGGACAAACCAGTTTATGCTTTAGATATTCCATTAACAGGGTTCCTAATTTTAGACTTTGTCACAAGTTAGCAGAGACGTACTCAGTACTAATAGAGAAATTTTGAAATTTGACAAGGCAGTTTTTGACGAAAAATGATGAGAAATAACCAGCGATAGATGAAAGATGAAATGAAATGGTTTTAGAGGAAGTGTTGTTTGGATGAAAATGGGAACGGATGCTGTGCCAGGTGAGCTACAATCAGACTAGAACTATCACTGAAGGTGATGAATACCCCACCACACTGACACAGTATAAAATTTATGTAAAATTTGATGCTTTAATTATCGATCCAAGCACAACTAGCATGGCACTTATCACTTCTGTGAAGTATCATTAATTTGTGACCAGGGGTTTACGAGATTAAGAGCGCACAAGAATTTACTATCTCAAGCCCCTGTAACCTTGACCTTTGACCTAGGAACCCAAAACATGGACCATGCACAACTAGGTATGGTACATATCACTTCTGTGAAGTATCATTACATTTTGACATCAGGTTTTGGAGATTAATCTTCCACAATATTTTAGTATTTCAAGCCCCTGTGACCTTGACATTTGACCAAGTGACCCAAAACATGGACCATACATAATTATGTATGGTACTTATCATATCTTTTAAGAATCACTAAATTCTGACACGGGGTGTTGGAGATTTAGCATCTACAAGATTTTACTATCTCAAGCCCATGTGACCTTGACATTTTTGACCTGAAACATGGACCATGCTCAACTTGGCAAGGTACAAGATTTTACTATCTCGAGCCTCTAAGACCTTGACCTTAGACCCAGTGACCCAAAATATCCACAATACACAACTATGCATGGTACTCATCACTTCTGTAAAGTATCATTAAATTCTGACCAAGGTTTTTGAAGATTAAGGACAGACACTAAAAATTGGCAGTCGTGTGGCTATATTTTTGTTCTATCTATTGTACTGTTTAGCCACATAAGCAAAACAAGAAGCCACCAAAGTAGGTTTAAACGCCTGTAGAAATTGTAGAATTAAACACGATGCCCACGTGTAACATGTCGAGCCGCCAGCTGTAAAAGGGCTAACTCCTTACCAAGTAGAGAAAGGTCAAAATACACCTACATACTGGATGTAACATGCATGTTGTACCACAGAAAAGTAGTCTCAATTTTTCTCTACGGCCAGTAATAAAAAAGTTACAATATAAGCTATTTATAGTAACAACAAAAGGAAGTAATTCTAAAAACAAGGGTAGCTCATGTTGGTGTATATTTGTGCCAAGTAACATCAAAATCCCTCCATGCATGAAGAAATCCTCCGAAAAAAATTTTCTTGAATTTCACCTTTAACCTCTAAATGTGACCTTGACCTTAGACCTAGGGACCTGGTTCTTGCACATGACACTCCGTCTCATAATGGTGAACACTTGTGCCAAGTAACATAAAAATCACTCCATGCATGAAGAAGATATGCTCCTGACAAAGTCATTTTTGAATTATTCTTGTATCTGACCTTTGGCCTCTGTGACCTTGACCTTGGAACTAGGGACCTGGTTCCTGCACATGACACTCTGTCTCATGGTGGTGGACATTTGTACCAAGTTACATCAAAATCCCTCCATGCATGAAGAAGATATGCTCCCGACAAAGTCATTCTTGAATTTGACCTTTAACCTCTAAGTGTGACCTTGACCTTAGACCTAGGGACCTGGTTCTTGCGCATGACACTCCGTTTCATGATGGTGAACATTTGTGCCAAGTTATTTAAGAATCCCTTGATCAATGGATAAGTTACAGCCCGGACAACTAAACTCGGAAGGACGCATGCACATCTATACACCGAACCGCCATTTGGACAACTATATCGAGCTTTCGAAAGCAGCTTGACAAAAAAAAAACAGTCACTTTGACTCCCCCTCTGCAAAGCAATTTTTATTTGTTCCTTAAACAATTTTAAATTAAAGAAAATAAAAATTTCTTAAATTTATTTTTAGTATCAGTGTCCTTGACCTTGACCCTAGTGACCTTGAAATAAAAAAAAAATTTTTGCTTACAACAATTTAAAGACTAAAACAAATGCCCCCGAAAGGGGTGTCTCACAGTCTGTGTCCTCTCCATGTGCTCAATAATTGTGCCATGTAATTGAAAAATCCTTCCATGCATGACACAGTCACTGTCCATGACGTATTCCATTACTTTTGAACACTAAGTCTGACCTTGACCTTTGAGGTAGGGATGTGGTTCTTGCACACAACACATAGGCTTGATGTGCTGAACATTTGTGCCAAGTCATTTTAACAAGAGGGCCAAGATGGCCCTATATCGCTCACCTTGGTACAAGTCCACTTGCCTGGTGGAAGATCACTAGATAATGTTATATACCAAATAAGTTCTCCTATATAGGCCTTTGTAAAACAAATGATCCCCCCCTGGGCAAGGTCAATTTTGACCCCAGGGGCATAATTTGAACAAACTTTGAAGAGGTCTACTAGGTAATGCTACATGCCAAATATCTAAGCTCTAGGCATTGTGGTTTCAGAGAAAAAGATTTTTAAAGTTTTCCCTATATAAGCCTATGCAAAACTAAGTGCGGGGTCAATTTTGAACCAGGGGTCATAATTTGAACAATCTTGGTAGAGGTCCACTAGCCAATGCTACATGCCAAATATCTAAGCTCTAGGCCTTGTGGTTTCAAAGAAGATTTTTAAAGTTTTTACTATATAGGCCTATGTAAAACTAAGTGACCACCCGTGCGGGGTCAATTTTGAACCGGGAGTCATAATTTGAACAATTTTGGTAGAGGTCCACTAGCCAATGCTACATGCCAAATATCTAAGCTCTAGGCCTTGTGGTTTCAGAGAAGAAGATTTTTAAAGTTTTTCCTATATATGCCTATGCAAAAACTAAGTGCCCACCCGCGCGGGGTCAATTTTGACCTGGGGGTTATAATTTGAACATTCTTGGTACAGGTCCACTAGACAATGCTACATGCCAAATAATTAAGCTCTAGGCCTTGTGGTTTCAGAGAAGAAGATTTTTAAAGTTTTTCCTACTTGTTGCCATAGCAACCAGCATGGAATGGAATTCTTTGAACAATTTTGGTATAGCTTCATGCAAGAAACATTCCTGCATATTTTTATCAACATTGGCCTAGAGGTTTCAGAGATGTCATTTGAATCAAAATGTTGACAGACGACGGACGACGGACAATCATCGATCAGAAAAGCTCACCCTGGCATAGCAAGGTCAGCTAAAAATCAATCAATGCATTGCAAAGTTATAGTCCAGACACAAATGAATGTATATATACAGGATTCCATTACCTATAAACTCTAAGTGTGACCTTGACTTTTGTGGGAGGGACGTGGGTCTTGCACGCGACACATCAGCTTGATGTGCTGAACATTTGTGCCAAGTTATTTTAAAATTCTTCACAGCATGACAAAGTTATAGTCCGGAAAAGAATGTGTGCATATATACAGGATTCCATTACCTTCAAACTCTAAGTGTGACCTCGACTTTTGTGGGAGGGACGTGAGTCTTGCATGCAACACGTTGGCTCGATGTGCTGAACATTTGTGCCAAGTTATTTTAAAATTCTTCACAGCATCACAAAGATATAGTCTGGAAAAGATATTTTTAACAAGTGACCCCTGGGTGGGGCCAATATTGACCCTGGGTTCATAATATTAACAATCTTGATAGAGGTCCACTAAATTATCCCACATGCTAAATATCTAAGCTCTAGGCTTTGTGGTTTCCGAGAAGAATAATTTTAAAGTGTTTCCTAAATAAGCCTATGTAATAGAAGTGACTTCTGGTTGGGGTTAATTTTAACCCAGGGGTTATAATTTGAACAATTTTGGTAGAGGTCCACTAGGTTATGCCACACGCTAAATATCTAAGCTCTAGGCCTTGTGGTTTCAGAGAAGTAGATTTTTTAAGTTTTTACTATAAAAGCCCATGTAAAAACAAGTGAGCCTCTGTGTTGGTTTCATGCAAGGAACATCCCTGCCAAGTAATAATATCATTGGCCTAGTGGTTTTAGAGGAGATTTCGTTTGAAGGAAAATGTTAACAGATGTACCCAGGATGCCAGATGGAATGCAATCCTTATAGCACTTTGTGCCAGGTGAGGCCAGGTGAGCTTAAAGTGTGTAAGGTACTGTTATGGTTCTTTGATAAAATTCCCTTGAATACTTTCAGAGTTATGTTCTGGACAAAAGTTTTATATGAAAATTCAATAAAAGGAGATAATTCAACAAGAGGGCCATGATGGCCCTATATCGCTCACCTGACTACCTTGGCTATAATACAAGGGTTCATGATTCTAAAATAATTTGTAGAGGTCCACAACACAATGTTAAGTAACATTCCAAATATCTACATGTATTCTCTGCCTGTCGGCCTTGCTCAAACTTTTCCCTATATAAGCCTATATGAAAACAAGTGACCTCCCCCGCTCCCGCTATGTAAAACCAAGTAACCCCCAAGCAGGGTCAATTTTGACCTGGTGGTCATAATATGAACAAGAGGGCCAAAATGGCCCTATATCGCTCACCTTGGTACAAGTCCACTTGCCTGGTGGAAGATCGCTAGATAATGTTATATACCAAATAGGTTTTCCTATATACGCCTTTGTAAAACAAATGATCCCCCCGGGGCAAGGTCAATTTTGACCCAAGGGGCATAATTTGAACAAACTTTGAAGAGGTCTACTAGGCAATGCTACATGCCAAATATCTTAGCTCTAGGCCTTGTGGTTTCAGAGAAAAAGATTTTTAAAGTTTTCCCTATATAAGCCTATGTAAAACTAAGTGACCCCTGGTGCGGGGTCAATTTTGACCCCGGGGTCATAATTTGAACAATCTTGGTAGAGGTCCACAAGCCAATGCTACATGCCAAATATCTAAGCTCTACGCCTTGTGGTTTCAAAGAAAAAGATTTTTAAAGTTTTTACTATATAAGCCTATGTAAAACTAAGTGACCCCCCGTGCGGGGTCAATTTTGATCAGAGGGTCATAATTTGAACAATCTTGGTAGAGGTCCACTACCCAATGCTACCTGCCATATATCTAAGCTCTAGGCCTTGTGGTTTCAGAGAAGAAGATTTTTAAAGTTTTTCCTACATAAGCCTATGTAAAACTAAGTGACCCCACATGTGGGGTAAATTTTGACCTGGGGCTCACAATTTGAGCACTCTTGGTAGAGGTCCACTAGCCAATGCTACATGCCAAATATCTAAGCTCTAGGCCTTGTGGTTTCAGAGAAGAAGATTTTTAAAGTTTTTCCTACATATTCCTATGCAAAACTAAGTGACCACCCCCGCGGGGTCAATTTTGACCTGGGGCTCATAATTTGAACAATCTTGGTAGAGGTTCACTAGACAATGCTACATGCCAAATATCTTAGCTCTAGGCCTTGTGGTTTCAGAGAAGAAGATTTTTAAAGTTTTTCCTATATATGCCTATGCAAAAACTAAGTGCCCACCCGCGCGTGGTCAATTTTGACCCGGGGGTCATAATTTGAACAATCTTGGTAGAGGTCCACTAGACAATGCTACATGCCAAATATCTAAGCTCTAGGCCTTGTGGTTTCAGAGAAGAAGATTTTTAAAGTTTTTCCTATTTGTTGCCATAGCAACCAGAGTTCTGCATGGAATGGAATTCTTTGAACAATTTTGGTAGAGCTTCATGCAAGGAACATTCCTGCATAGTTTTATCAACACTGGCCTAGAGGTTTCAGAGGAGATGTCAATTGAATCAAAATGTTGACGGACGACGGACAACGTACGACAGACGACGGACAATCATCGATCAGAAAAGCTCACACTGGCATAGCCAGATGAGCTATCAATCTTGGTAGAGGTCAGCTAGCCAACGCCACATGCTAAATATCTAAGCTTTAGGCCTTGTGGTTTGAAACTTTCAAAAGAAGATTTTTAAAGTTTTTCCTATTTGTTGCCATAGCAACCAGAGTTCTGCATGGAATGGAATTCTATGAACAAATTTGATAAAGCTTCATGCAAGGAACATTCCTGCAAAGTCTCATCAACATTGGCTTAGTGGTTTCAGAGGAGATGTTGTTTGAAGGAAATGATGGACGGACGACGTACGACAGACCCCTGACGGTGAGTGATCCTAATAGCTCACTTTGGCACTTTGTGCCAGGTGAGCTAAAAAAAGGACAAGGTAGAGTTAAGGTCCTTGTACACAATGCACTTCCTCTCAATGTCCTCTGTATGCGTGTAAAGTTTAAACAAATTCCCTTAAATACTTTCATCAAAAGTGTGAAAAATTAGTAAGGGGAGATAGATAACTCAAAAATAGAGTAAGGTAAGGTTATGGTTCTTAGACAGTGCACATCGCTTGTTGTCCTCTGTAAGTGTTTGCAATTTTTATCAATTCAGCTCAGTACTTCAGGACTATGGCCCAGACAAGGAAATTCAATAAAGGGAGTTAATTCAAAAATAGGACCAGCTAGAGTTAATGTCCTTGTGCACTGCACTTCCTCTCAATGTCTTCTGTCTGTGTGTAAAGTTTAAATACATACCTTAAAATATTTTCATAGTTATGCTCTGGACGAAAGTGTGACAGACGCACGAACGAAGCCCATAACCATATCCCTGACGCCAAGGTGGGGGGGATAAAAAAGGCCTCTGTAAAGTAGGGATGTGTAGGTTTTGTGAGGGGACAAATTCACATCTTTGACTTTAAGTTGAGACCTCGACCTCAAGTCAGCATGGCCAGGCCATGGGTTCTGCATGAGTTGTGACTTGACCTTGACCAACATGACCAGATCATCAGTTCTGCTCATTGTCTTGAAATTCTGAACATTTCACCCGAGTTTCATCAAAATCTTTCCAGGTGTTAAGGAAATATGGAGCAGATATGAGTTACAAGACTCAAACCTTTGACCTTAAGTTGTGACCTTGAGCCAGTGTATCCGGTTCATAGGTCCTCACATCATCTTCATGAGGTGAACATTTGACCTGAGTTTCATCAAAACTTTCAATTGGTTAAGGAAATATAGAGCGGACACAAATTTGAAGACTCAAACAGTTGTTGCGTTGACCTTGAGCAACCGTGACCAGCTTATGGGTTCTGCTTATCATCTTGATGAGGTCAACATTTGACCTGAGCTTCATCAAAATCATTCAAGGGGGTTTAGGAGATATGTAGCAGACAGGAAATGTTAAATGTTTGATATTAAGTTGTGACCTTGACCTTGAGCCAGCATGATTGGCTCATGTGATAGATGGAGACTATGCATCCCTAAATTCTCCTCCAACTAGTGGGGGTCATTTAACATTATTTTATGTTTTCCAGTGAGTTATAGAGATTTCTCGGTGAAATAAAAGTGATAATCCACAGTTTTGAAGCAGCGGATAACCATTTTAATTTTTCACTGTTTTTGCAATCTTTAGCCCGGATTTACATCAAGAAGTATACAGAGCGTAATTAATGCTGGAGACCATACGATGATGACGTCGTTAAAATGACATCATTTGTGCTATGTTTTCTGATGACATTTCTCGCGATTTTCGATTTCTTATAGAAACAAACTCAATAAAAGTAGTTTTAACCATAAAATAAACAGAAAAATTGTTGGTATCAGTGTAATATCACGTTAATTTCACATGTGAACAGCAAAAGTAGCTATTTTCACTTGTGGCTGCGCCACTCGTAAAATTATCCTATTTGGTGCCCACTCCGTGAAATTATAACGTGATATTACACCAAAGCCAACAATTATCCTCTATATCTTGGTAGGGGTCAACTAGACAATGCTTCATGCCAACAGGCCTCCAGGTTTTCATGAAGAAGATTTCATAGGTTTCTCCTTTTTATTGCCATAGAAACCAGGGTTCTGCATGGATTGGAATTCTTGAACAACTAGACATATGACCACCCAAGGGACATTCCTGTGAAGTTTATTCGAATTTGGCTGAGTGGTTTTAAAGATGTTGAATAAAGCAAAAAGTTGGTCATGTTGGCGCATGATAAATGTCCCATGACAATGGACGACAGACATAGTGCGATCCTAAAAGCTAACCTTGGCACAGTGGTCAGCTAACAAGAGGGCTATGAGTTACAATTTTCATTTATCACTATCCTAATTCCGCTGCAGCTCCCCAATAACATTTTTTAATTTCTTACCTCTCTGCCACACCATTCCAAATGGTTGTGGTAGTATGTAACAAAGTTGATTTGTTTATCACACTTGGTACAGTTCAGAAATTTCTTTATTTTTATGATCTTTGTCAGAGATGCTCTGTCTGAGTTTCCCTCAGGAAAATTTTCTGACCACTGAAAATGAAGATAAAATCTGCTGTGTAATGTATTTATGTCATGGAGTTTACTTTTGTCTGTTTCAGCTTTAAATTCATTTTTATAGGATAACAAATATATGGACACTGTCAGTATTCTTAACTACAGTAATATCACCAATTTACTAATCGCTTCCACATTTGACTTTGCTGTGTTCTCATCATGCATCACACTTCTTAAATCCTTAGAGTTAAAATCTTTCCAAACTAGGCACTACTTAACATCAGAATGTTTTCTTTCCTTATTCTTGCTTTGTAGTTCTTAGCTTTGGCCTCTTCAAAATTCGAATACTGCCTTATGATAGCCCTTCAACAGCATAATTATTTTAGGTGTTAAAAGCTTTCTAGTGTAGGTTCCATGGTAAGTAAGATTTCTTGCAAGTCACCTGTCTGAAATACTTAGAGAAGTCTTCAACAACTGAAGCTGGAATATCATCAGATGAAACAACATCTTCAAACCAGATAATCAACAAAGTCCCATTCATCACTTATTCTTAGCAAAATACAAGAGGGCCAAAATGGACCTATATCGCTCACCTGGCTACCATTGGCTATAATATAATTATGGTCAACAATTGCATCACAGGAATTTTGACCAGGAGTCATGATTTGAACAATCTTGGTAGAGGTCAACAAGGCAATGCTACAACGCCATAATTAAGCTCTAAGCCATGTAGTTTCAGAGAAAACGTTTTAAAGGTTGTCCCATATAAGCTTACGTGAAATCAAGTGCCCCCCCCCCACCTCCCACACCGAGCAGGGTCAATTTTGACCCATGGGTCATGATTTGAACAATCCTGGTAGAGCTTCACTAGTAAATATTGCATGCCAAGTATGTATCAGCTTTAGGCCTTTTGGTTTCTGAAAAGATTTCCTATACAAGAGGGCCAAGATGGCCCTATATCGCTCACCTTGGTACAAGTCCACTTGCCTGGTGGAAGATCACTAGATAATGTTATATACCAAATAGGTTTTCCTATATACGCCTTTGTAAAACAGGTGACACCCCCCCCCCCCAGGCAAGGTCAATTTTGACCCCAGGGGCATAATTTGAACAAACTTTGAAGAGGTCTACTAGGCAATGCTACATGCCAAATATCTAAGCTCTAGGCCTTGTGGTTTCAGAGAAAAAGATTTTTAAAGTTTTTCCTATATAAGCCTTTGTTAAACTAAGTGACCCCCAGTGTGGGGTCAATTTTGACCCAGGGGTATAATTTGAACAATCTTGGTAGAAGTCCACTAGCCAATGCTACATGCTAAATATCTAAGCTCTAGGCCTTGTGGTTTCAGAGAAAAAGATTTTTAAAGTTTTTCCTTTATATGCCTATGCAAAACTAAGTGACCCCCGGTGCAGGGTCAATTTTGATCCGGGGGTCATACCTTGAACACTCTTGGTAGAGGTCCACTAGCCAATGCTACCTGCCAAATATCTAAGCTCTAGGCCTTGTGGTTTCAGAGAAGAAGATTTTTTAAAGTTTTTCCTATATAAGCCTATGCGAAACTAAGTGACCTTCCCCGCGGGGTCAATTTTGACCCGGGGTTCATAATTTGAGCAATCTTGGTAGAGGTCTACTAGACAATGCTACATGCTAAATATCTTAGCTCTAGGCCTTGTGATTTCAGAGAAGAAGATTTTTTAAGTTTTTCCTATATATTCCTATGCAAAACTAAGAGACCCCGATGCGGGGTTAATTTTGACCCGGGGGTCATAATTTGAACAATCTTGGTAGAGGTCTACTAAACAATGCTACATGCCAAATATCTTAGCTCTAGGCCTTGTGGTTTCAGAGAAGAAGATTTTTAAAGTTTTTCCTATATATGCCTATGCAAAAACTAAGGGCCCACCCGCGCGGGTCAATTTTGACCCGGGGTCATAATTTGAACAATCTTGGTAGAGGTCCACTAGACAATGCTACATGCCAAATATCTAAGCTCTAGGCCTTGTGGTTTCAGAGGAGAAGATTTTTAAAGTTTTTCCTATTTGTTGCCACAGCAACCAGAGTTCTGCATGGATTGGAATTCTTTGAATAATTTTGGTAGAGCTTCATGCAAGGAACATTCCTGCATATTTTTATCATCATTGGCCTGGTGGCTTCAGAGGAGATGTCATTTGAATCAAAATGTTGATGGACAATCATCAATTAGAAAAGCTCACCCTTGCGAAACCAGATGAGCTAAAAGGAAAACTTCTATTGCATACACAAGGTTTTTCAATGATTTGACCCCGTGACCTTGTTTTTGACCCTTGATGACCTATGTTCAAACTCGACCTAGATTTCATCAATGCAATCATACTGACCAAGTTTCATGAAGGTCCAATGAAAAATGCAACCTCTTTATAGAGGTTACACAAGGTTTTCTATGATTTGACCCTAGATGATCCATAATCGAACTTGACCCAGATTTCATCAAGGCAATCATACTGACCAAGTTTCATGAAGATCCAATGAAAAATAAAATGCAACCTCTATTGCATACACAAAGTTTTTCTATAATTTGACCCCCTGACCTAGTTTTTGACGATAGATAACCCATGTTTGAACTAAACCTAGATTTAATCAAGGCAATCATACTAACCAAGTTTCATGAAGATCCAATGAAAAATGCAAGCTCTATTGCATGCACAGTTTTCTAAGATTTGACGGGGTGACCTTGTTTTTTACCCTAGATGACCAGTGTTCAAACTCAACCTAGATTTCATCAAGGCAATCATACTGACCATGTTTCATGAAAATCCAATGAAAAATGCAACCTCTTTTGCATACACAAGGTTTTTCTATGATTTGACCCTGTGACCTAGTTTTTTACCCTGAATGTCCCATGTTCAATCTCTACCTAGATTTCATCAAGGCAATCATACTGACCAAGTTTCATGAAGGTCCAATGAAAAATACAACCTCTATAAAGGTTTCAGAGGAGATGTCATTTGAATCAAAACGTTGACAGACGACGGACAATCATCGAACAGAAAAGCTCACCCTGGCGTAGCCAGGTGAGCTAAAAAGCCTATGTAAAATCTTTGTAGAGGTCAACAAGACAATGCTACATGCTATATATCTAAGCTCTGGCCTTGTGGTTTCAGAGAAGATTTCCTATATAAGCATAAACTCTGTGACTGCGGGTCGCCGGCCGGGTTTGCGCTTCTAGGGGAACTCGCTTAGCAGTGAGCTGTGGTTAAAGCCCAACTCGCACAACCCACAGTGTACTGGTCACGGAGTGAGGTCCCTTTGGACCTAGTTATTTCATTAAAGCACAAAGTCCATTTGTACAGTTCTATTCCATTTATTTTCTTGTTCTTTATTTTCTAAGTTAGCATACAACAACACATCAGCATAGGCTAGCACCAGAATATATTAAAGTTATTTCAATTTTCCATATTTCTAAGATGTTAACTATTCGAAAGCTTTGATACGACTGTTTTCAAAAATTACTAAATTTCCCAGTTTCAGAATAAAGAGAATTACTACAAAAACAACATATGGCAGAAATGACATTTGACAGTTTATACTAGACAATCAGTATGGCTTGGACTTAAGAATTTTAAGAGGAAATATCTATCTTAGATAATCATATTAATCAAGCCATAAAAAAAGGTGATAAAACATTTACATTAGCAGGTTTTAAGACTATGTGTCAAATGACTTGAGAAATCCTTTGACAACTAAAAGTAACAAAGTCAAAATGTATAATTTAAACTGAATTTTGAATTAACCTTTTATATTATTAATCAACAAAATACAATTATGAAATTTACTAAAATATTCTTGTTATGCAATACAAAGAATTTGATGAAGGTAATACTCTGTCACACATATGTAAAATCTTTGTAGAGGTCAACAAGACAATGCTACATGCTATATATCTAAGCTCTGGCCTTGTGGTTTCAGAGAAGATTTTTTAGGTTTTCCCTTTATAAGCCTTCGTGAAATCAAGTGACCCCTCGGACAAGGTCTATTTTGACCTAATTGTTGCCATACCAACCAGTTTTGCATTGAATGGAATTCTTTTAAAAGTTTTGATAGAGCTTCATGCAAGGAACATCCCTGCCAAGTTTCACCATTGCCCCAAGGTTTTCAGAAGAGTTGTCCTTCGAAGGAAATGGTGGACAGATGGACGACGTACGCCAGAGCCAGACGGTGAGTGGTCCTTATAGCTCACCCTGGTACTTTGTGCGAGGTGAGCTAAAAAACTAAAATCACCATATTTCACACTTTACATTCTTGAAGCAACAAACAATTTACAAAATAACTGGCAGAGTAAAATGCTCATCAACATAATTTCATGAAAGAGTCTTTTCAAGCTCTGCTTTCAACTCACTGATTTTCATCTATAAACTATATTTCACTCACATCTGCAAACATCCTTTACAGAAACTGTAAAATACTGTTTTTCTGACAAATTTACCAGTCTACCATAATTACCTGTAGCTTGATGGCCATATTATAAATCTATGCTGCAAAAGTAGCATGAATGTGTGGCTTACCTGAAAACCTCTGCACAATCCATTACTATACTAACTCAAGACTGACACTCTAAGAGATTTTACAGAATCTGTGAATTGTGTATTATATGTGTAAATATATTATAGCTTGTCAATATTTCTGTCAGTTAATTGCTGTACCAATTAAAGATTTGCAGAGTAAATTTTACAGACAGATTAATCAAGGTCAATACAGCACACTTTTGACCTTGATTAGGGCAAGTAAACTTGCATTTCCAATTATTAACTGTGTAAAGTTTATGTATATCTTACCCAAAGCTGATGATTAACTGCATAATGTTTACGTATATCTGGTACCCCTTTTCCTTTATATTCACAGTGGTGGCATTTGTAGTACTGCCCCTTTAAAAACAACAATTAAATACATGTAATTATACAAGAGTTTACATCTAATGAAAACTGATTTAATGTAACATTCTTTTGTAGTTTTATTTTTTGTCAGTAAGTAAAAGAATAGTGCTTTTAGACTAACTAAACCTATCACTAAATGTGATTAATACCCCGGAAAGACTGCTTTATAAACTGAGGAAGTTCATAGTAACAGAATACCTTGCAAAAAAAATTAAATAGAGATATTGTTCTTGGCAATAACTCTGTAATTAGTCAAGATAGAGTTATGGTTTTTATACACTGCACTTCCTCTCATTGTGCTGGACCATTGTATGAATTTGTATTGGATTCAAACCAGAAGTTTTCAAGTTATGCTCTGCGACTAGGAATAGTAAAAATGGGAAATAACTCTGTAATGAGTCAAGATAAAGTTATGGTTCCTATGCACTGCACTTCCTCTCAATGTACTTGACCATTGTATGAAGTTGTATTGAATTCCAACCAGTAGTTTTCAAGTTATGCTCTGGAAAAGGAAATGTAACAAAATGCAATAACTCTGTAATTACTCAAGATAGATTTATGGTTCTTGAACACTGCACTTCCTCTCAATGTCCTTGACCATTGTATGAAGTTGTATTGAATTCCAACTAATAGTTTTCAAGTTATCGTCCGGACAAGGAAAAGTAACCAAGGGCAATAACTCTGTAATGAGTCAAGATAGAGTTATGGTTCTTGTGCACTGCACTTCCTCTCAATGTACTTGACCATTGTATGAAGTTGTATTGAATTTCAATCAGTTGTTTTCAAGTTTTGACCCAAGTGCACGATTTGAGCAAATCTAGCAGAGGACTACTACACAATATTACATACAAAATATCTAAGCTCTACGCCTTGTGACTTACCAAGTGACCAGATGGGGACGGGGCAGGGTCAATTCTGACCACGGGGGTATGATTTGAACAAACTTTGAAGAGGTCCACCAGACACAGATTTTTTAAGTTTCCCCTAATATTATAAGCCTATATCAAATCTACGACCCAATGTTACCAAAATACTACTTAAAACTATATGTATGATAATTTTTGTGTGTATAGAATACGTATACAACTCGGCAAAATTTTGCACAGTTACACATCATGTGACTGTAAGTCGCAATGAAAAATATTTGGGACAGTCTGGGGAAAAATTGTCATCTTTTATAAGAGACACACTTATAGAGCAGACGAATTTACCGGTTTTTCTGTGCCGTAGGTAAGACGGCACTGTCCAATAATTATAGATCCGTTAGCGTATATAAAATACTTGTCTTTGATTATCAACGGTTGCTTTTCTCTAATTAATTGGTAACTGGTGTTATATATATAAATGCAAAAAGTGAAAAATTAAAGTATGGAAGACTATGTATTGTTCTTGCAAATGTGTAAAAACAAAATGCGAATAAGCAAAAACAAAAAAATAAAAGAAGAGTGTAAAAGGTGCATTACTGTCTCATTATATTTTGACAGATCTATTAATCTAGTAATAGATCAGATCAAACAAACTAATTAACAAATTATGTTTTTATAAAACCGATTCAATCTGTTATAGTCTAATTGTCCTTTGATCGGGCAAAAAAGAAATCAACAAAAAAGCTGTAAAAGGTGCAAAAGTTCTTCACAACATTTTTTGTGTCATTTTATTTTGATATTAATTTTGTAAAAAAATTATGATCAAACTAATAATAGACATCGTTTACTAATGGTTGTATTCTTTTTTGATTGGAAACAGATTAATTTGTATGCTCGCAGAAAAAAAACGAAATAATTGCAACAAATCGAAATTGCTCACGTCAAAATAGAATCTAATTTTACACATCTACACACATTTTTAATCGTGATCAAATGTATACTAATGAAACTGAAATTTTTTATGGAGATCAGAGTCATTTAACATGCTTAAAATGATCATTTTCACTTAAAAAATATGTTATTTTTATAGGGCTATCAGTAACACACAGCATGACAAGTATGGCTACCAGTCTTATTTACAGCCGAATGACGCTCGTTTTCAAATGAGCTACAAACTACTTTTAACCATTGTAACGGGTTTGCAAATACTTTAATGGATTTATCAATGATTCTTGAATCTAATTTAATTCATCTTTTGAACACGATAACGACACAGGTGTAATTATTCGTGACATCATAGACCCTGGTTTGGCAAATTCCGCCATTTTTCAGCGCAAAATTTGAAATTGGCCCAAATTTACGAACTTCTCCTTTATTACTTACCCGCTTTTTAACAAAAGGAATTACTTCGAACACGTTCTAAATCATTTCTCAATGTAACCAAACCCATATAATTCACAAAAACACAAAAGAACGGCAGAAAATCGCTACAAAGCCATTTTTTCACCTTCTTGTCAAACATTCTTACAGATGACCCGCAATTGAAAGGGCATGTGTTGCAAATAAACGATATGACTTCACTCACAAAACTTCTCAGTTGATTATTTTTATCTTACCAACTTGTTATGTAGAATTTCAACGTTGAACTGATATTACTTAAAGATGGATGAATATATTTATGGATGATTTTCTGTATTCGCTTACTTAAATTGGCGTCGTTGTCATGATGAAATCTCGCAAAATCTCGCAAAGACCAAGAACTCGTGCCTTTTTACGCCATTTCACAATCCAGTAATATAATAAATCCTGGGCAAAATAAATCAACAACAAGAGGGCCAAGATGGCCCTTTATCGCTCACCTTGCTTCCACTTGTTATAATACAAGGTCAACAATGGCGTTGCAGAAAGGGTAAACTTCAACATGGGGTCATGACTGGAACTATCTACATCGCTGTCCACTACACAATGCTTCATTTCAAATACCAGGCCTTGTGGTTTTAGACAAGAAGATTTTTGAAGTTTTCGCTATAATTAAGCCAATGGGAATCAAGTGACCCCTTTCCTGTCAGAAAAATTGACAACTAAAGGATGGATTTTAGTTTAAATTCCAACCAAATTCTTACTTAACTATTCAATTCAAGGATTACAAAATTAATGAGTTTTATTATTGTGCATTATGAAATATTACAAAGTCTTATTAATGATAGCTAACCCAGTCTGCAAAATATAATGTTGAACAGGAAACAAACCAAAATAGCTTCTTTATCCTGTCAGAAAGAAATGATGTCCATAGATATTATAGGTAAGTATTTTTAGATTGTAGAAAAGCCATTGCAGTATGTATTTTATTGATAGAATTCCTGCACTGTTAGGTAAAGGGCAGTATTACCAATTACATGCTAAGTGGTCAATGGTCAGCTTCACACAGCATGAGAGCAAACAATCACCATATGGAATTCATGTAAGATGTTTATCAGTAAACATGAGGCCAGAAAACAAAACAAGATATCTCATTTTTTGTGTAGATTATTAATACATCTTACATCTCAACTGAATTTTCACTTTTATGTATTTACTCAATGTTAAATGTTTATTTCTGTTACAATGAATGCGTTTAACCTTTACCCTGCTAGCTGCAAAATTATTAATGATCCTGCCTTTGAAACGAGTGTAGATCATGATCAGCCTGCACATCCATGTAGTCTAATCATGATCTGCACTGTTCTATACTCGGTCAATGCATTTTCACTGATTGCTTTGATAAACAATTTATGATACTGTCCAAATTGATAGATGGAAGAGTACATTTTAGAAATAGACACGGTAAGAGTTGATGCTTTTATGAAAGAAAAACATGAATAGACATAATTATTTGCCATTGATTAAACTGGTATCTTCTTATGTTTTGTTTATATTAAATATTCATTATATTTTATATAATGGACTCATATGTGTTGTGAATGTAAACATTACAACATCCAACTTTATCTTGGAAAAATCTTTATCTTCAAGTAAGAACCATTTGGGTTGACATCAATGATAGCACAGCCTGAAGGAACTAAGGGTCAAGTCCTGATAATAGTAACATCTCCAGCAGACCTTCTTTATTAGAATTTTGTCATTAAATTACATAGTTGCTACTTATAGCCTTATATAACCACTGCATGACCAGCCTCCACTGAATTACACATTATATGACCTGGAACTGACCTCTGAAAAGAGATCAAGATGTTTACTGAGTATGTTGAAATTTATCTGTCAATACTGCAATGAAATGAGCAAATGAGGTGTTCAAAAGACAACACATTATTAAACAAGAGGGCCAAAAGTGCCATTGGCCCTATATCGCTCACCTGGGACTTATGACATTATGTGACCAAATTCAACTCTAAACTATATATCATAAACACAATTATTCTGTTTGACCTTGACAAGGCAAACGTTTTGACCAATTTACATGATGATTGGGTTGTAAATGTCACCTGTATGGCATACACAAAGTTTCTAACAGGGTGACCTAGTTTTTTACCTTAGATTACTCATATTCATACTCCGCATAATTTTCATCAAGACAATCATACTGACAAAGTTTCATGAAAATCAAATGAAAAATGAAACCTCTATTGCATACACAAGGTTTTTCTATGATTTGACCAGGTGACCCAGTTTTTTACCTTTGATGCAATCTAGATTTTATCAAGGCAATCGTACTGACCAAGTTTCAGTAGGACAGCGCGCTCAACTTTTTTAGTGCTTGCCAATAAAACAAAACTTTGACAGTTCAGGGCACACAAGACTTTAACAAGAAATTTCTAAGTACAATTCAAGAAATATTTTCACTTTCACAGAGTCATTGTGGGCCGCTCCAGCGGCCCGCTATATTTAATACGTGGTGAGTAAAAGTTGCATGGAGACTTTAGCACTAGATCGAATATATGCGTCTCTCTTCATTGAAAAATTGAGGTACTTTTGAGATGAAAACTGTAGACACAGTCAGTTTTTTTGGAAAGGCAAGAGCTGTCGTTTGTTATTGAGTTGTCGTTTGTTTGATCACAACTAGTCAGACCGGTGAGGATCTAAAAGGCAACTAGTCAGGCCGAATAATTTAAAGTCTTTTACCCGATATTTCCGTGTAAGCCGCAAGAGTATTGTTTTTGTGACATAAACTATCGAAACATCGTAATACATTATGGAACCAATAGATACTTTTGAATTTTGAATTACAAAACTCAGAATTCAACACAAAAAACAACGAATTTTAACTTGCTAACGCCTCTTTCATCAAAAGTGTACATACCTTTAAATCGTCCATTTTATTATATGCGTCTGAAACTAGTCTTAAATACGCGTTTATGTATAAAACTGAAACTTATCAGCAAATTAACTTTACAGAGGCACTGATAGATGTCTTTTTGAAATATGACAACATATTTTTATGCTTTAAACGCGTAATTGTTGTATCTTATGTAAATGCGTGGTTCGAAAAGGGTACGAAAATGTCTGCATATTTCCGAAGTCGGTTCGTACCTAGGTACGAATAACTGTAAGAAATCACATAGATCTACATATCTTAAATACGATTTATAAATGTTACAGAAATGCAATAATCTAAAGGGAAAATCAAATTCATTTCCCTAGACCATGCTGTCATTTACAAAGAACAGATATTGACTCAATATATAAATACAAATAGAAGTTATTGTATTGTAACTAAAACTTTCAAACTTTACCATGATTCTTTTGCTACACTTAATTTTGGCGGATACATTCATACATACATTAATGTTACTGTATCATAATTATCATTATCATTATCATTATTAATATTATTATTACAAAATACTACTACAGACTAATATGTTAAGTATGAAAGATAATAGCCTGCTATTTAAACATTCAGTTGTTGTTTTAGACAAGTTATGAAATTTTAATACAGCATGGTAGAGAGGCTCGTAATGACTAGGGGTGGGCAATAACAGACCCGGTACATTGCAATTTGCAGTATTTTGGAGTAAATAAAAAACTGCAATTCCTCCGCATTTATTACATGTAACTTGAATTTGATCTAATGCTTTGTTGTTCCAAATAATAAATTTTTAGCGCATACGTATATTTCGGAATTCAGGCGTGATGAATAGCCATTGAATTCAATATATCAGACCCTGATGATAGTGACTGATTAAAAATTTTATAATATCTATTTATCTAATAAGATTAATGAAAAATATCTGAGTATAATAATACAAATGTAAATCATTTTAAAAAAAAAACAAGTGACAGGAAATTGTCACAAAACCAGGTTTTCATTTTCCAGTCTGCTGGCCGAGCGCAAATGTATTCTTCTATATATAACATATGTGGAAAAAAAAGCAAAGGGCCATAATTCAGGCAAAAATTAAAAAAAAAAAAAAGAAAGAAAAAAAAAAAAAAAAAAAACTTGCTCTGTGTGGGGTTTGAACCGCTGGTCTCATGAGAAATTTTGTCATCTTACTGTAACAGAATACTCCAAAGTATACAGGACTGTAATCTATTCTAAAAATAGACAGTAATAACAGAGTATTCTCCCTTTTATAATAACAGAGTATTCTCCCTTTTATATATACTTAAATAAGGAGACACAAAATTGCTAACGGACGGACGGACGGACGACCAGGGGCAGAACATTATATATTCAAAATTCTTTAGTTCACAATTACAGTTCTGTGAAAGTTTGGTTGAAATCCCTTGAGAAATGTAGGAGTTGCACACAGAAGAGTATTTCTCTATATATATTACATTATGTGGAAAAAAACAAAGGCCCATAATTCTGTCAAAAATGATCAAATCACAAAACCCCGACAATATGCGCCAGGGCACTTGGTGACAACAATTCTGTGAAAGTTTGGTTGAAATCCCTTGAGAAGTGTAGAAGGAGTTGCGCACAGAAGAATTACATGTGAAAAAAAACAAAGGGCCATAATTCTGTCAACAATGACCAAATCACAAAACCCGGAATATATGCGCCAGGGCACTTCATGACAATACTTCTGTGAAAGTTTGGTTGAAATCCGTTGAGAAATGTAGGAGGAGTTGCGCACAGAAGAAATTGTTTACGCCCGCCGACATACCCCAATCTAATAACCAGGATTTTTCCTTCGGAAAACCTGGTTAACAAAGTTAAAACTTGCTGTAATTTTGTTCCGTGAAAATTAAGACATACCAGGAACGACCTATAGAGGACATACTGTATAAATATTATTAGATAACAGTAAGGTTTCGATACTAGATGTGGTTTCGTTTCAGGTTTTGCATGTTCAACCAGAATTGGTTTCCTTGAGTTCTTTTGGGGCCATGCCTCAACATCAACCATCACCTATTTCCAAAATATTTACATGCCAGTTTTGTTTGTGGGCCCGCTGTCATACTTTGTATCACAGTTTTTCTTGTCTTCTCTTGCTTACAGATAGTACATAAGTACTCCAACTTTCAAAGTAATATCTCAAATGGTTAAGTCAACAAGTGGACAAGAATGAAAATTTTAACTGAGTTTCTAAGTCAAAAAGGGCCATCATTCAAATAAAATCCTTGACAGAATTACCTTCTCCTGCCCATGTTTGGGGATCATGATGGTAAACACGTTTTGTGCAATGATTATTTAACACCTGGACTGTCCGCGACTTATGCAACAACATACAATGTTTCTAATTTTGTCTTTATTCCTTTGGAAAACCAAAGTTTATTCCACAGTTCACAACAACAATAATATAACAGTTCTATATCAACAAATATCTGACAAGTTTCCAGGATATTTGGGCTGAAAATGTTACCTCTAGAGTGTTAACAAGGTTTTTCCATATTTGGGCTGTGTGACCTAGTTTTTGACCCCAGGTGACCCATATTAAAACTTACGCTAGAAATCAACAAAACAACCTTTCTGACAAATTGCCAGGATATGCAATGTTTGACTCAAACAGTAGCCTCTAGAGCCTTAACAAGATTTTTCTATTTTTGGGTCATGTGACCAAGTTTTTCATCCGAGATGACCCATATTCGAACTTGTCCGAATAATTACTGGGACAAACATCCTGACCAAGTTTCGTGACAATTGAGGCAAAAATGTGACCACTAGAGTGTTAACGAACTAAGTGTGGACGGACGACAGACGACGGACATTCATCGATCCTAATAGCTCACCCTGAGCGTACAGCTCAGGTGAGCTAAAAAGTGGACTGGTACGAAAAGCTCAACCAAGATTCTTAATCGATAAATGGCCTCAATTTTTAAAACAAATCCCTGACAGAGTTACCTTCTCTTGCCTACAGATGGGGGTAATGATGTTAAACAAGCATTCAAAGTTTCAAAACAATATCTCAAAGGGTTATAAGGCAGTAAGTGGATTTTACCCATATTCAATGTATTTTCTTAGAAAAAAAGGGGCATAATTCTGTCAAAAACCTGACAAAGTTATGTACTTTTGTCTGTTGATGTAGGTCATAATGGTTAACAAGTATGGTTAGTTTCAAAGCAATACCTCTAATGGTTTTGAAACAAGAGGGCCAAGATGGCCCTATATCGCTCACCTTGGTACAAGTCCACTTGCCTGGTGGAAGATCACTAGATAATGATATATACAATAGGTTTTCCTATATACGTCTTTGTAAAACAAGTGACCCCCCCCATCTGGGCAAGGTCAATTTTGACCCCAGTGGCATAATTAGAACAAACTTTGAAGAGATCTACTAGGCAATGCTACATGCCAAATATCTTAGCTTTAGGCCTTGTGGTTTTAGAGAAAAAGATTTTTAAAGTTTTTCCTATATAAGCCTATGTAAAACTAAGTGACTCCCTGTGCGGGGTCAATTTTGATCCAGGGGTCATAATTTGAACAATCTTAGTAGAGGTCCACTAGCCAATGCTACATGCCAAATATCTAAGCTCTAGGCCTTATGGTTTCAGAGAAGAAGATTTTTTAAGTTTTTCCTATATAAAGCCTATCCCCGCCACGTCAAATTTTGACCCTGGGGTCATAATTTGAACATGGTAGAGGCCCTAGACAATGCTACAGCCAATATCTTAGCTCTAGGCCTTGTGGTTTCAGAGAAGAAGATTTTTAAATTTTTCCTATATAAAGCCTATGCAAAACTAGTGACCACCTTGGTTTTGCCGGGGTCATAGTTTGAACAATCTTGGTAGAGGTCCACTAGACAATGCTACATGCCAAATTCTGGCCTGTGGTTTCGGAAGAAGATTTAAAGGTTTTCCTATATAAGCCTATGCAAAACTAAGGGGGGGGCGACCCCCCGGGGGGTCTATTTTGACCCTGGTGCCATAGTTTTGAACAACTGGTAGAGGTCCTGCTGCAGCCAAATATCTTAGCTCTAGGCCTTGTGGTTTCAGAGAAGAAGATTTTTAAAGTTTTTCCTATATAAAGCCTATGCAAAACTAAGTGACCACCCGTGCGGGGTCAATTTTGACCCGGGGGTCATAGTCATAATTTGAACATTCTTGGTAGAGGTCCACTAGACAATGCTACATGCCAAATATCTAAGCTCTAGGCCTTGTGGTTTCAGAGAAGAAGATTTTTAAAGTTTTTCCTATTTGTTGCCATAGCTACCAGAGTTCTGCATGGAATAAGAATTCTTTGAACAATTTTAGTAGAGCTTCATGCAAGGAACATTCCTGCATACTTTTATCAACATTGGCCTAGTGGTTTCAGAGGAGATGTCATTTGAATCAAAATGTTGACGGATGACAGACGACGGACGATGGACAATCATCAATTAGAAAAGCTCATCCTGGCATAGCCAGGTGAGCTAATAAAGTGAGATGGTACAAAAAACTTAACCAAGCTCAATACACTTTCTAAGTCAAAAAAGGGCCATAATTCTGTCAAAAACCTTGACAGAGTTATGTACTCTTGTCTGTAAATGAAGGTTATGATGGTAAACAAGTATGGTAAGTTTCAAAGCCATAACTCAAATAGTTTTGAGTGGGGTGGTACGAAAAACTTAACCAAGGTGTGACACCAACGTGGACGCTGACTCCTGGGCGAGTAGGATAGCTCATCTTTTCTTCAAAAAGTCGAGCTAAAAATCCAATGAAAAATGCAACCTCTATTGCATACAAATGGTTTTTAACAATGTGTCACGTGACACATTGTTATAGTAGGCAATTTTGAAAACGACTCAGCGGAGGGGCTTATACGTTTGACGCTGGCCGGAGTAAGCCGGGGTACGCCGGTATATCCAAACCTCATTGCTTAAAAGGCGCCGATTTCATTCTAGCTTTTTGAAACGAATAGAACGGCGTACGCCTGATGCGTCAAACGTATAGCCCCTGACAGTTTGAACAGCCATAGGTTTCTCCTTTCGCCTGCAAAGTAGATCGACTTTAGCTGAAATGCGTGTGGATCGTGTTTGTGATCTCGACTTAAAAATAAACTAAAACCCGTTTCCGTTGCGTAATACACGTGTTAATGCTTTAAATCATTGTAACACTAATGTAGGCAAAATTCAGTGTATTTTCAGGCAGATTCAGGATCAAGTCTTGTTTTGGCATCCCGCATGTATACATGTATTATGGAAATTAAACGTAATCGAGAGGAGTATTTGGATCCGACATTTCATACAATGTGAACATCCTTATTTCCATTAGTAAAATTACATGCGTGCTTAAAACGGAAATGGATAATAAAAGTGGGTTTTTGTTAAAGGGGGAGGTATTATAAACATAAACGATGAAGTAAATGAATGATACAATGTATTCGGTTTAATTGTCGGATTTCATCAAATGATTTTAAATCCATTCGGACTCGAAAAGCTGCATTGAATGGCCACAAAACAGCGACCGATAGTGGCGACCCTTAACTTAGCGACCGATAGACGTTATTGAGATATGCTGAGTTACTCCGCTTGAGTTAACGGTGTAACCGGTGAAGAGGTTAAATAATTTCTGTTACCTCCAGAGAGTTACAACGTGTTTACTGTTCGTTTTATAAACAATAAAAAATGATCCTAGACGAGAAAGAATGGCCTTCTTTGGCCAAGGCATGTTTGGTAAAGTGTTGAATTACATAATTGAAATCACTTAAATATTAACTTATCATATTTGCAGTCTCACGTAATTAAAAGCTTGTTTTTTTTAATATTTGAAGAAATGGATTGCTTTGCATTTACTAGGCAATTTCCCCAGACTTTTTCCAACTTTACCGGTTAGTTTGTCTAGATCATCTTGTAACATAGTGCAACCTGTAAATATTTTGAATGCTCGGATTTAATTGAATACAGGTAGGAAGTGTCTCCTTGTCTGGTCCCTGGAATTTTATTGAGTGAACCAGACTTGGAGACTGTGCTTGTCTGGTTCAACTGGACAGAGACAAATGGGGGGGATATGTCTCAACGTCCAGCTCTATTTCTGTTAACCGACAACCTATACTGTAAAATTATTTGTAACATATTAAAAAACTTTATTACTTTAAATTTGAAATATTTGCTTGACCTGAGTGAGAGGAAAGCAGTGTCTTTATTTATGCTAAATTTACTAATATTTCATTTTTCTACTATTGCATAACTTTGCAGTTAATGGGAGTGTGTCTTTAAATTCAATTGTTCACACATTTGTACAACACACATCCAATGTCAACATAAACAATATCGGATTTATTCAAAGATATAAATGTTCTTGTTATTACTGAAGCATAATATATTTCATTTATAGTATTGCTATGTTAGTGCTCACCATGTACATACTTCATTAATAGTGTTACTATTTAAGTGCTCACCATGTATACATTTCACTTAAACTGTTACTATGTTAATGCTTAAATACTTGCAATTTGTCTGTGTCCCATCATAGCAAGGAAAATTGTGGCTTTAAAAAAGGACCCCTTGCCGTCTATCTGATGTCCATTAACTTCTTTCTTTAACAACATTTCTGAACTCACAGCATTAAACTTTAACAATCTTTTTATGAACCAGAAGGCCAAGGGCTTAAATAATTGGCATGCAGCATTGTTAACTAAACCTCTACCAAGATTGTTAAAATTCAACCCCTTGATCAATATTATCCCTATCAAGGACTCGCTTGGGTATAATGCCTAAAATACAAACATTTTAAATTCTTATTGTCTGAAACCAGAGTAACAGGTGGCCATTTAAACCCTCTTGTTTTAACAAAATTGTTGCCATTTTCAACTTGCGAGTTTTCAATTATAAATTGTAATATCTTCAGTATCAATGATCCCACTCACAGTTCTGAACTCCACCTTCAAAATCTACAATGACAAATGTTTCATATAAATGCTCATTGTCCTTTTGTATTTAGCACATAGCTCTACATCCCAATGATAACATGATTGCATCTATCATACATTCATGGTACTTTGAAATTGTAAGTGAAACTTGTCACACCCAATGTATAAATCACTATTGATGGTTAAAGTGACATTATGCGCATCTTACTGCACATAGTGTATTTTTGGGGACAGTTTTATAAAAGCAATTTTTGGTTACTGTTCGTTTAAAGCGACTGCACTCCAAATTCTTAGTAAATTTTAATTTTTTGGTAAAATCAATATATATTCAATTTGTCAGCATCAAGATTATTTTCTTTGTGTAAGAGCTAAAAATAAAGGTAGAAAAAAAATATTTACCCGAGCCAGGTTTTGAACTCGGATCTTTGCGCTTACAAAAAATTTACAGCGGCTTAACCTACTACACTACGGAGTCAGCTGATTTGATGCGAGTTAAAAATATTAGTATACCAAAGAGCCCACCCCGTTAGTCACGGGGTGATATTTTCTACAATAAAAGTAAGCAAAACAACACATTTTAATTGTTTCTTTTGTTAGAAAACTTGTCACGTTATCATAAGGCCACATCATAATTTGAAGGCCACATTGAAAATAAGTTAATGTTTCGCATGTCTTAATGTGTTAACCTTCAGTAAATAAAGATATTATTATTATTATTATTATAATACAATGCCCCTGATACAGTAATGAAAATTGTTTTCTTGAAATTGAAAATTTTCTTTTTTTAGCGTAACTTGTCCATCTGGAGTGCAGTCGCTTTAAATGTGTTAAATTAATGATTATGCCGCATTAGTATTTGAAGTTGGTGCTTTAGATATAAAAAAATCGGAAGATTGCACTAGATTTTTTTGTTTTTGGGGGGGGTTTTTTAGTTGTTGGAGGTTTTTGTTGTTTTATTAAATATCCTGATGACTTTTTTAAATTACCTCAAATAAGATTTCCAATATGGCCTTTCGCTCACCTTGGTACAAGTCCACTTGCCTGGTGGAAGATCACTAGATAATGTTATATACCAAATGAGTTTTCCTATATACGCCTTTGTAAAACAAATGATCCCCCCCCCCGGGCAAGGTCAATTTTGACCCCAGGGGCATAATTTGAACAAACTTTAAAGAGATCTACTAGGCAATGCTACATGCCAAATATCTAAGCTCTAAGCCTTGTGGTTTCAGAGAAAAAGATTTTTAAAGTTTTCCCTATATAAGCCTATGTAAAACTAAGTGACCCCCGGTGCGGGGTCAATTTTGACCCGGGAGTCATAATTTGAACAATCTTAGTAGAGGTCCACTAGCCAATGCTACATGCCAAATATCTAAGCTCTAGGCCTTGTGGTTTCAGAGAAGAAGATTTTTAAAGTTTTTCCTATTTGTTGCCATAGCAACCAGAGTTCTGCATGGAATGGAATTCTTTGAACAATTTTGGTAGAGCTTCATGCAAGGAACATTCCTGCATAGTTTTATCAACATTGGCCTAGAGGTTTCAGAGGAGATGTCATTTGAATCAAAATGTTGACGGACAATCTTCGATCAGCATGGAAACTTATTATTTCATACTGGTAGCGTGAAGAGTTTGGTATATTGGGTTAAAAGCTATTATTTCCTCTACGCTTTTGTACACACACCATATTCAGCTGGATTTTTACTTGAAAAAAATGCGCAGAATGTCACTTTAATACACTTACAGTATTCTACTATTAAATCATAGCTTTGTGAAAGACCATCTTCCGCATATACACTTGTGATGCATTTTCAATCTGATACATAAAACTGCATTTTATGATTTTAGCTCAAATGGACCAATAGTGCTATTAAGATCGCATTATGTCTATCATCCATCCATCCACAATTTCCTTTAACAACACCATGTTGTCTGAAACCATTATCTCATTGTTAAAACTTTCCAGGGATGTTTCTTGCATGAAGCTCTATCAATGTTGTTCAAAATATTTCATTCCATGCAGAACTCTAATTGCTATGGCAACAAATAGAAAACACTTAAAGACTCTTCTTCTCTAAAACCACAAGGCCTAGGGGTTAGATAGTTAGCATGTGGCATTGTCTACTGGATCTCTACCAAGATTACTCAAATTATGACCCCCATGTCAAAACTGAACCCAACCGAGGTGTCACTTGGTTTTACATAGGCTTATATGGGAAAAACTTCTAAAATCTTTCACTCTAAATTCACAAGACCTAAATATTAGATATTTGGCATATAGAAATGCCTAGTTCACCTTTACCAAGATTGTTCAAATTATGACCCCCAGGTCATGTGTTGAGGGTGCTGATAATGAAAACTACTGGAGTCATTGAATTCACACACGATTGACAGTCTTATTGTTTTGCTAGCAAAGAGATTTGATAATCAATGACAAATGTCGGTTTGATATGACAAGTTTGCCAATATCTTAACTGTAAACCCAGTGGTTTCAGAGGCAATGTCATTTGAAGGAAATGGACAGATGGACAGTGCATGGCCCTAACCGGTCCATGCATATACAGGTCACAGCCCAGATAGGAAATACAGATGGATAGACAAAACTGACCAAACCTATAGTCATCATCAGTCTTTGACTGGTTAGGGACTAACACCCAAGTCCGTTGTAATCAACAACTAAACTGATAAAAATAAACTTTAAATTACATACCTTCTTTTCTGTTCTTTTACTTATAGTTTTTTTTTCAATTAACACACTACCTGAAACATACAAACATGTTACACACTTCAATCTAGGATTTATCATCTCAAAACAGTACTCCTGTAATGTTTTGTTCATGTATGCATAAAAAGCTTAAAACAGGTCAAGGATGATAAATCATACCTTTTTTACAAGTTTTTAGGTAATTATTTTTGTTTGTCACGTATTTTCGCAATCCCGCTTATGTCCAATTTTCGGAAATATTTGCCGAGTTTTCGGCGATTTTAGATATTTCAACAGCTTAAAACAAGTATCGAGCATATTTACATTAATCTAAAAATATGTACTGAACGTTATCAGACACAATTTTTGGGAATCTTCTTTTATTTTTGCTCCGATTTCTCAGGGGCGAATTTTTATCTGTGGAGGGGGAAAAAAAGATACTTTTTCGGTGGGGGAAGCAGCCGATATTTGGCAGTAAAAACAGCTGATTGAGGGCCCTGTCAGAGAAAAAGATTTTAAAAGTTTTTCCTATATAAGCTTATGCAAAACGAAGTGACCACCTGCGCGGGGTCAATTTTGGGTCATAATTTGTACAATCTTGGTAGAGGTCTACTAGATAATGCTACATGCAAAATATCTAAGCTCTAGGCCTTGTGGTTTCGCAGAAGAAGATTTTTAAAAGTTTTTCCTATATAAGCCTATGCAAAACTAAGTGACCACCAGTGCGGGGTCAATTTTGATCCGGGTGTCATAATTTGAACAATCTTGGTAGAGGTCCACTAGACAATGCTACATGCCAAATATCTAAGCTCTAGGCCTTGTGGTTTCAGAGAAGAAGATTTTTAAAGTTTTTCCTATATAAGCCTATGCAAAACTAAGTGACCACCTGCGAGGGGTCAATTTTGACCCGGGGGTCATAATTTGAACAATCTTGGTAGAGGTCCACTAGACAATGCTACATGCAAAATATCTAAGCTCTAGGCCTTGTGGTTTCAGAGAAGAAGATTTTTAAAAGTTTTTCCTATATAAGCCTATGCAAAACTAAATGACCACCAGTGCGGGGTCAATTTGATCCGCGGGTCATAATTTGAACAATCTTCGCGGGTCATAATTTGAACAATCTTGGTAGAGGTCCACTAGACAGTGCTACATTCTGCAGTAAAAACAGCTGATTGAGGGCCCTGTCTGAGAAAAAGATTTTAAAAGTTTTTCCTATATAAGCTTATGCAAAACTAAGTGACCACCTGCATGTGGTCAATTTTGATCCGGGGGTCATAATTTGAACAATCTTGGTAGAGGTTCACTGGATAATGCTACATGCCAAATATCTAAGCTCAAGGCCTTGTGGTTTCAGAGAAGAAGATTTTTAAAGTTTTTCCTATATAAGCCTATGCAAAACTAAGTGACCACCTGCGAGGGGTCAATTTTGACCCGGGGGTCATAATTTGAACAATCTTGGTAGAGGTCCACTGGACAATGCTACATGCAAAATATCTAAGCTCTAGGCCTTGTGGTTTCAGAGAAGAAGATTTTTAAAAGTTTTTCCTATATAAGCCTATGCAAAACTAAATGACCACCAGTGCGGGGTCAATTTGATCCGCGGGTCATAATTTGAACAATCTTCGCGGGTCATAATTTGAACAATCTTGGTAGAGGTCCACTACCCAGTGCTACATTCTGCAGTAAAAACAGCTGATTGAGGGCCCTGTCTGAGAAAAAGATTTTAAAGTTTTTCCTATATAAGCTTATGCAAAACTAAGTGACCACCTGCATATGGTCAATTTTGATCCGGGGGTCATAATTTGAACAATCTTGGTAGAGGTTCACTGGATAATGCTACATGCCAAATATCTAAGCTCAAGGCCTTGTGGTTTCAGAGAAGAAGATTTTTAAAGTTTTTCCTATATAAGCCTATGCAAAACTAAGTGACCACCTGCGCAGGGTCAATTTTGACCTGGGGGTCATAATTTGAACAAACTTGGTAGAGGTCCACTAGACAATGCTACATGCCAAATATCTAAGCTCTAGGCCTTGTGGTTACAGAGAAGATTTTTAAAGTTTTTCCTATTTGTTGCCATAGCAACCAGAGTTCTTCATTGAATAGAATTCTTTGAACAATTTTGGCAGAGCTTCATGCAAGGAACATCCCTGCATAGTTTCATCAACATTGGCCTTGTGGTTTCAGAGGAGATATCATTTGAATCAAAATTTTGACGGAAGACAGACGACGGACAATCTTTCATCAGAAAAGGTCACCCTGGCGAAGCCAGGTGAGCTAAAAACACTGTAAGAAGTCATGATCTTATACAGTTATGATAATAGCTTACCATTATTTAAAGAGTCATCAATCTCCTGATCATTGGCAAGTTCTTTTTCAAGTCTCGTCCTCGCAGCCTTGTCTTCCCTTTCTGCAGCCCGGTCACCATTATCTAGATCTGCATAATTTATTCTCTTCCTCTTACGACTCCCCCTTGTAGAATTTTGAAGCACATTCACAGTTTCATGTGTACTTCTATCTTTCAAATCTAATAAACTCTTTGTATTAACCATTCTTCTAGTTTCTGAATTATCTCCTGAACTGTTTTTGTGTCCACTTTCATGTGGACTTACATCATTTATTTCTTCATTTACTTTCTTTCTGCCTCTTTTTCTAACAGGTGTTTTACAGTTGCTGGTAGTGTTAATACTTTCATCTATTTCCAATTCAAATTTCTCAACTGGGCAACTTGTTATAACTGACTTGTCAAATTCCTGTGAAGAGTTTTTGGAAAAACTGATGTTTTCCTCACTTACAGACTTTTTTGGTCTACTGTGATTTCGCCCTTTGAGTGTTTTGATTGCTGCATCTTTGCTTTTCTGTCTCACATATTCATCTTTTTGCAATTTAGTTTCATTTTCAAAAGTGTCACTTGAAATATCCCTCATTAATTTTCTACCTGCACCCACTATGCTTTCAAAATTCTTGCTTTCAGCTTCCAAGGTATGTTCACTTTCGCTTTTCATTAGTCTCTCACTTTTATCAATATACTTTGTAGTTCTTCTACTTTCAACTGCATCCCTAAGCTTTGCTATTTCATATGTGTTTGCTGCAAGTCTCACATCTATGTCATCAGTATCATCCATGTTAGAATCCCTACTGCTGCATTCTGCTTTACCAATCCTTTTATGTGGTAGTAACTGTTTTTCATCAGACAACCTGTTTTTTCCCCCTGAATTCTGTGATGCAGATTTTTTATCTTTTACTACTCTCCCAGTAGTGCCACTAGATTCATTCTTAATAGAAGATTCTTCTACATGATTGTTTCTTCTTTTCTGTGTTTTTGATTTACCTTTTAAATTCATGTCAATACTTACTGGTTCATTTTTCACAAGATCTGTTTTTGACACAGAAACACAAGTGTCTCGTTCTTCCAGTAGAATTTTTCCAGATTCAAGCTCTATGTCACTTCTTTTAGTGACATTACTTGACAAAGTACTTGTTTCACTAGCCATACTACTGGATTGTCTTTCATTCTTCTAAAATAGTTCAAGAAAAACAAGTTCATTTAAAACTTACCACCGTCTAATACCTAGCATAGATATAAAGTATCATGAAAATGATAAAATTTCTCAACAGCAAAACATTAAATAGACTTACTTTGAAAAAGAAAATGCATGTCTGTCTCACAGATTAGCCATAAGGGAAACATTAATGTATATGTCACTGTGGCCTTTCATCTATTGACCCTAAATACAATAGGGATCATCTATTTTATAGGAACAATCATCATATATGATGTTTGAAGACTGGTGATATGGATAAAAGCTTGGATCACTTTGACCTTGATCTTTAACCCACTAAACTCAAAAAGAATTGGATGACCAATCATCCCATGGAATTTTATAAACTATGGGTCATATAGATCTTAAGTACTGAGCAGAAATGATTTCGAAAGTTTGGGCCATTGTGACCTTGACCTAACTGACCCAAAACAAGACCTGTGCCTGTAGGTGACGAATGCCCCAAAAAGAGGTGTCTCAAAGACTGCTTCCTCTTCATGTGCTCAACAATTGTGCCATGTAATTTTAAAATCCTTTAATGCTTGACCTAGTTTCCATGAAACTATAAATGTAACCTTGACCTTTGAGGTAGGGACTGGGGTCTTGCATGTGACAGGTCTTCTTGATGTTGTGAACATCTGTGCCAAATTATTTTAAAATCCTTCAATGCATGACAAAGTTACAGTCCGGACACAAGTGTATGCATAAATACAGGATTCCATTACCTTTAAATTCTAAGTGTGACCTTGACCTTTGAGGTCGGGACATGGGTCTTGCAAGCCACATGTCTTCTTGATGTGCTGAACATGTGTGCCAAATGATTTTAAAATCCTTTAACACATGACAAAGTCCCGACAAGAATGTGTGCAAAATTACTATATGCAGGATTCTATTACCTATAAATCTAAGTGTGACCTTGACCTTTGAGGAAGGGACATGTGCCTTGCACTCACACATCGTCTTAATTTGCTGAACATTTATGTCAGGCTATTTTAAAATCTATTGGCAAAATAACAGTCCTGACACGAAACAGAGGTCACTGTGACCTTGACCTTTGACACACTGACCCCAAAAACAATAGGGATCATCTACATATTGCAGGAAACCTTCTGAGCAAGTTTGATAAAAGTGGAATGAAAATTGTGACCTGTAGAGTGTTATCAACAAATTGCTATACGAGGTCACTGTGACCTTGACCTTTAACTCATTGACCCCAAAAACAATAGGGAACATCTACAAACTGCAGGGATCCTTAACAGCAAGTTTCATCAAAGTCAAATGAATACTGCAACCTATAGAGCGTTATCAAAGAGATGTTTACGGACTGACAACGGACAAACCACCATGGCATAAGCTCTGCTGGACTTTGTTCAGTAGGGCTAAACAAGAGGGCCAAGATGGCCTCATATCGCTCCCCTTCGTACAAGTCCACTTGCCTGGTGGAAGATCACTTGATAATGTAATATACCAAATAGATTTTCCTATATACGTCTTGGTAAAACAAGTGGCCCCCCTGGGCAAGGTCAATTTTGACCCCAGGGGTCATAATTTGAACAATCTTGGTAGAGGTCCACTAGACAATGCTACATGCCAAATATCTAGGCCTTGTGGTTTCAGAGAAGAAGCTTTTTAAAGTTTTTCCTATTTGTTGCCACAGCAACCAGAGTTCTGCATGGATTGGAATTCTTTGAATAATTTTGGTAGAGCTTCATGCAAGGAACATTCCTGCATAGTTTTATCATCATTGGCCTGGTGGCTTCAGAGGAGATGTCATTTGAATCAAAATGTTGATGGACAATCATCAATTAGAAAAGCTCACCCTTGCGAAACCAGATGAGCTAAAAGGAAAACTTCTATTGCATACACAAGGTTTTTCAATGATTTGACCCCGTGACCTTGTTTTTGACCCTTGATGACCTATGTTCAAACTCGACCTAGATTTCATCAATGCAATCATACTGACCAAGTTTCATGAAGGTCCAATGAAAAATGCAACCTCTTTATAGAGGTTACACAAGGTTTTCTATGATTTGACCCTAGATGATCCATAATCAAACTTGACCCAGATTTCATCAAGGCAATCATACTGACCAAGTTTCATGAAGATCCAATGAAAAATAAAATGCAACCTCTATTACATACACAAAGTTTTTCTATAATTTGACCCCCTGACCTAGTTTTTGAAGATAGATAACCCATGTTTGAACTAAACCTAGATTTAATCAAGGCAATCATACTAACCAAGTTTCATGAAGATCCATTGAAAAATGCAAGCTCTATTGCATGCACAGTTTTCTAAGATTTGACGGGGTGACCTTGTTTTTTACCCTAGATGACCAGTGTTCAAACTCAACCTAGATTTCATCAAGGCAATCATACTGACCATGTTTCATGAAAATCCAATGAAAAATGCAACCTCTTTTGCATACACAAGGTTTTTCTATGATTTGACCCTGTGACCTAGTTTTTTACCCTGAATGTCCCATGTTCAATCTCTACCTAGATTTCATCAAGGCAATCATACTGACCAAGTTTCATGAAGGTCCAATGAAAAATACAACCTCTATAGCATACACAAGGTTTTCCTATAATTTGACCCCATGACCTAGTTCTTGACCCTAGATAACCCATGTTCGAACTCGACCTAGATTTCATCAAGTCAATGATACTGATCAAGTTTCATGAAAATCCAAAGAAAAATAAAATGCAACCTCTATTGCATACACAAGGTTTTTCTATGATTTGACCCTGTGACATAGTTTTTGACCCCAGATGACCAATATTTGAACTCGTCCTAGATTTTATCAAGCTTATCATACTGACAAAGTTTCATGAAGATCGCGTGAAAAATGCAGCCTCAATCGCATACACAAGGTTAAGCTTAGCACTTCGTGCTCAGGTGAGCTAAAAAGATAGTTCAGAATAGCTGTATTTTCTGGAATGGCACTTTCAAAAGCTACAAGATTTCACTAAATTAATTTAGATTATAATGCCTTATATAAATAACGGTCGTCATTTTATTATTTGTCTCGTTTACATTTCATATTTGTTTCACCCATGATATACAAGCACTAAAACAGGCCATAAATTGGTTGTAAAGGGCACTTGATCAGGATGTCTGACCTCTTAATTTGTCCGACCCATGCAGTATGCTTCAAATAACAAGACCACTGCATTTAATCTGTTTTGACATTTGCCATTTACCAGCCAGCAACCGTTTAGCAATTATTTTACCTCTGTCAACATTCACTGATGCAGCGAGAGGCAAGTCGAAAAAGTAATCAGATAGATTTCTATGTTGCAAATACAACGGATTTGATGTATTTTTTTACTGAATCTTTGTGAATGTTGCCTTCCGTGTAATTCTCCGAGGGGAAATTTTATTTCAGAGGGGACATTTTCAGTCCAAAAGAGGGAAAACTAAGTTATTTAGCTAGGGGATGTAGCCTAATTTTTGCTACAGCTATATGTAGAAATGTTTTCAAACTGATATGGTATGGTATAGTAACCCTTCTCCCTCTTCAAGTGGTTACTGTCACTAACCTCTCACTGACTCAGGGTCATGGGTTTCAGTCCCATTACTGATTTTTCAAGAGAGGAAGTTGTCAGTTTTTTCTGGAGAATTGGATTCTAGTACCTGTATTTCCCAGGAACCATGGTAAGGTAAACAGCCTATTTGTGCATGACTTAAATACTGTAACAAGAGTTTAAACAGCGCCTGTAGAAATTGTAGAATTAAAAAAAAAACAGTCACCTTGACTCCCCAATCTGCAAAGAAATAATTTTTTTTGCTTAAACAATTAAAAACTTGAAAGAAAAATCTTAGATTTTTATAGTAACAGCGACCTTGACCTTGACCCTAGTGACCTTGACCCCCGAAAAAATCTTATTGCTTAAAACAATCTAAAAACTAAAATAAAAATATATATATCTTTAGTAACTGACCTTGACCCCACAAAAAATTATTTTTGCTTAAAACAATCTAAAAAAGAATTAAAAATCCATTTGACATTGACCCTAGTGACCTTGACCCAAAAAATTTTTTTTACTTCAAAAAATCTAGGCTATAAAATAAAAATATATTTTAGTAACAGTGACCTTGACCTAAGTAACCTTGACCCAGTGATCCAAAGCTTCCTCTCCACACAAGCTCCCTACACATCAAGTTTCATTAAAATTGTTCACTCCTAACTCAAGTTATTGAGCGGAAACCATTATTCTATTTTTAGTTACAGTGCCCTTGACCTTGACCCTAGTGACCCCAAATGCAATCCAAAGCTTCCTCTCTACTCAAGCTACCTACACACCAAGTTTCATTGCAATAAGCTTCTCCTAACTTGAGTTATTGAGTGGAAACCATTTTTCTATTTTTAGTTACAGTGACCTTGACCCTAGTGACCACAAATGCAATCCCAAGCTTTGTCTCCATGCAAGCTACCTACAGACCAAGTTTCATTGTAACTGGTCACTCCTATCTTGAGTTATTGAGCGGAAACTGTTTTTCTATTTTTAGGATCAGTGACCTTGACCCTAGTGACCCCAAATGCAATCCCAAGCTGCGTCTCCACGCATGCTGCCTATACACTAAGTTTCATTGCAATTGGTCACTCCTAACTTGAGTTACTGAGCGGAAACCGTTTTTCTATTTTTAGTAACAGTGACCTTGACCCTTGTGACCCCAAATGCAATTCCAAGCTGTGTCTCTATGCAAGCTACCTACACACCAAGTTTCATTGCAATTGGTCACTCCTAACTCAAGTTTTTGAAAGGAAACCAATGTTTGACGCCAAAAACCTGCTTAAAAATGGGAGTTAAGCACCCTCAACTCTAAAATAGTATAATTTACCTGATGTTTAAAGGAAGATTCTGTTTCAAAATCTTCCCATTTCTTTGGCTTGCGCTCCCTTCTTGAGAAACCTTTACTTGCCGTTTCATTTTCTGTTTTGGAAACAGGAGAGAGATTCAATACGCCAATGTCCTTAGGCCCCCGTCTCTTACTACTTTTTGATGGAGTTGATGTTTGCATCTTTAAGGTAATCTGGAAGATCAAAACAGTATAAAGACTTAAAGAAGTTAATTTCAGCAAAAAATCAAATTTAAGCTCTATTACATGAACACAAATTACAATGTATAACAGTTGCTTCTTAAAATAAAGTATTATCAAATCAAGTAATGATACCTTGTATCAGGTTCATTAACTGTTGTTCTTAAATTGTGATATTTTGTCATTTAATCTCTTTCTAACAATATAAAGCGAAATTTAGCAGTCACTTTCTGCTACAAGGATACCTTATATGTAGGTAAGTTCAGACATTACTGTCCATTTCTTACATCTCTTTTCAAGAAAATAAAGTGATTTCTCTAAACAAGAGGGTCAAGATGACCCTATATCACTCATCTGGGTCTTATGACAATATCTGACCCTGTGACCTAGTTTTTGATCCTAGATGACCCATGCTCCAACTCGACCTAGATTTCGTCATGGCAATCATACTGACCAAGTTTCATGAAGATCCAATGAAAAATGAAACCTCTACTGCACACACAAGGTTTTTCTATGATTTGACCATGCGACCTAGTTTTTAACCTAAAATGACCCATGTTCGAACTCGACCTAGATTTCATCAAGGCAATCATCCTGACCAAGTTTCATGATAGTCCAATGTAAAATGCAACCTCTATTGCCTACAGAAGGTTTTTCTATGATTTGACTCTGTGACCTAGCTTTTGACCATAGATGACCCATGTTCAAACTTGACCTAGATTTCATCAAGGCAATCATACTGACCAAATTGATGAAGATCTGATGAGAAATGCAATCTCTTATTGCATACATAAGGTTTTCATATGATTTGACCCTGTGACCTAGTTTTTGACCCCAGATGAACCATGTTCGAACTTGACCTTATGAACAAATGTGACGCGCCGTGAGACTTTTGGGCCAAATGCGGTAAAAATCATTGTGAGGAAAACGCTTGCAAAGATTTGCGAGATTTTCACGTGTTAATCTGCCCACTTGCCTTCATTAAATTCAGTTCTATGAATGTTTTCGTTCAGAAGTGTCGATATCTCGGCCGATACATTTTCAAGAAAACTTTACGAACAACCCCTTATTTATATTTTGGTATTTTTCTGGTTTCCCATTTCTAAAATTAGATCATTACTGTATGCGAATTGGATGTGGCGTATGACGTAATTGATCTGTGTTACCTGAATGACTCAAATGGGGATTACGGACGTGTATCTATTTCAGTCAACTACTTGTTGTTTTTGCTTCGAATGGATTTGATTTATAGAGGTACGTATAACTTATGCTTATTTTGATTCCTCAAATCTTATTATGTTTGATAGCACTTAGTAATCTTCTATGATATTTATTGTGAACAAATTTCAATGTTAAGAATAATACTGTTATCTTATTTTCACTTGCAACTCACGAATTATTGAATGAATAAATAACATTCTGACAGCGAAAACTTTCTTTTTCATTTCTGTTACTAACAAGACTTATAAGTCCATCAAAAATTGGAATTTCGCCTTCAAATTTTGGAATCTAACTCTGGAAAGACATACCACCAGAAAATGATAATAACTCATTTTCGGCCAAGTACCACATTTGGACCAAAAATCCCATGGCTTGTCACATATATAGATTGTAAGTCAGTACTGTTTTTATTTTTAGAACTTCGGTTGATCGTGTGTCCATGGAGGCTCATCAAAACAAAAGGGCCAAGATGGCCCTATATCGCTCACCTTGGTACAAGTCCACTTACAGTCGACTCTCGTTATCTTGATTACCTTGATCTCAATTTTTCGATATCTCGATTGGATTTTCTCGGTCCCGATTTTTTCCCTTCTTGTTCTATATAAATCAACTACAGATATCTCGATTTGTTTATCTCGATTTTTTCGTTATCTCGACTAAATTTTTGATCCCCAACTATGAAATTTCCTCTATTTTGACATCTGATACCTCGATTTGACATTTATCACATGCCAAACAAGGTGCGAAAACCTGCACGCATTTGTATTCGCTCAATTGTCGTCTGCTGTCAGAGGTGCGAAAAACACCACGCGCAGCTATTCACTCAGTGATTCGGTTAACGACCCAACATTAATTAATTGTTTGATTGCGACGTAAGCTGTGTAATATGCGGAATGGGTAATTTGTATTTAATTGTGTCAAAACTGAGAAAAATTAGACAGATAACATCTCGATATTGAAAAAAACGGAAGAGTCATGTCGGAGGGCGGAAATCATGAACTTGTCCGAGCGCCAGTCGAACAATCTAGAGAAGGGCCCGGTAACCAACCCAAGAGGATATCTGGATCAGCAAATGCTGAGATTTTTGGAGAAGGACCAGGGGGGATCCAATCTTTCGGCACCGGGGTGCAAGGCAACATGAATCAGATGAATTGAACATTTAGTTGATTCAAACCTACGAGCTAGTTTTGTTTCACAACCTGTGTATAACACAGATCATAAGATGGTAGAAAGAAGCAAAAGGCTATCCCCTATCGAGCATAGTTTATCCAACTTCGGTTATCTCGATTTTTCTCGATAACGAGAGTCAACTGTATTTGAAGAAACTTTGAAGCAGTCTCGTCAATGCTACATGCCAAATATCTAAGCTCTAGACCTTGTGGTTTCAGAGAAGAAGATTTTTAAAGTTTTTCCTATGTAAGTCTATGTAAAACTAAGTGACCCCCCGGGCAAGGTCAATTTTGATCCCAGGGGCATAATTTGAACAATCTTGGTAGAGATCCACTAGCCAGTGCCACATGCTTAATATCTAAGCTCTAGGCCTTGTGGTTTCTGAGAAGATTTTATTACATTTTTCCTATATAAGCCTATGTAAAACCAAGTGACCCCTCCGTTAAGTTAAAATGGGCAATAACTCTGTAATGAGTCAAGAAAGATTTATGGTTCCTGTGTACAGCACTTTCTCTCAATGTACTTGACCATTGTATGAAGTTGTATAGAATTCCAACCAGTAGTTTTTAAGTTATGCTCCGGACAAGGAAAAGTAACAAAGGGCAATAACTCTGTAATGAGTCAAGATGGAGCTCTGGTTCTTGTGCGCTGCACTTCCTCTCAATGTGCTTGACCATTGTATGAAGTTGTATTGAATTCCAACTTGTAGTTTTCAAGTTATGCTCCGGACAAGGAAAATGCAACAGACCGCCTGACCGAACAACCACCGGGTGACTCCTATATGCACCCCCAAACTTCATTTCGGGGGTATAAAAATCCTGAGCTACCGACCCATCTTTTTTTCAGCATTATTTTACAGAAAACATACATATTTTTAAGGCCGTATTGTAGTATTAAAAAATTGTTCAGATAACCAAGCAAATTTGCTTCCTATCATACCTTGGAATCACCAGTTTTCATGGTACAGTACAGGCCTGGAGGATTATGCAAAAAACGCGAAGTGTGGAGTTTTTCAGGGGAGGGGGGTGGGGTGAATAGTGGGGATTGGGGAAAATAACGTGACTTGAGTGAGCTTGGAGTGCCTGAAGTGATTCGTCTGGAGAAATATCGTGTCACTTCGCGGGAGTAAAATCGCGGCACATCGCTTGAATTTACAGGTAAATTTGGTTCACGGGACATAAAAATCAAATTTATTTTATGCGATAGAAATGTGTCTACATGTAAAATGTTTTTGAGTTGTATGCATATTACATTAAAAAATATTTGCCGATCAATGCACATTTATATAGCGTGTTCAATATTTTTTTATCATCAAAAATAAAACTTACTCATAACATCAACTATTCCCAACTATCATTTCTATAATCCAAAATTATCAGACTATTGTCTAGAATTACTTTTTCATGTCTCAAACTGTCAAATATCTCAGTCTGTTTGATGCCAAGTGCTTCACTAAGATCAAACAAAACTCACATGTACATGTACAATGTGCGTCGGCGTTTGTTCTTTGATCTCGTAACACCTGCAGCTTTATCTCTATGTATAAAATAGGTTGAAGTAAAAAAAATATTTCGGCAAAGGTTATTCATTAGAATAAATAGTAGAAAATTGTCACTGGAAAAACGTTGGCTTTGATAGTTGATGAAACAATGAATGACACAAAAAACCAACACGCTGGAATGCCGCTATTTTCTTTAAAACAGAACATTTTGATTTAAATACAGAACAATTTGGAATTTAATTGATAAATACTTTGTGCATTCACAACTCAGAGGTGTCACACAGCTTGGATTTGCAAACAAATTCAAAACTGACTGAATTAGTATGACAGGCCATATTTTTCACACCAATCGCGAGTGACAACAAAAAGGGCCATAATTCATATAAAATCCTTGACAGAATTACCTTCTCCTGCCCATGTTTTGGGATCATGATGGTAAACAAGTATGCCAAGTTTCAAAGTAATATCTCAAACAGTTTAGTAAAAAAGTGGGCTGTACGCGAAAAAAAAACTTAACCAAGATTCTAATGTAAGGGCCTATTTTTAAAACAAACTCCCTGACAGAGTACCTTCTCTTGCCTACAGATGGGGGTAATGATGTAAACAAGCATTCAAAGTTTCAAAGCAATATCTCAAAGGGTTAAGGCAATAAATGGATTTTACCCATATTCAATACATTTTCTAAGTAAAAAGGGGCATAATTCTGTTCAAAACCTTGACAGAGTTATGTACTCTTGTCTGTTGATGTAGGTCATGATGGTAAACAAGTATGGTTAGTTTCAAAGCAACACCTCCAATGGTTTTGAAATAAAGTAAGGGTGGTTACAGAAAAACTTAACCAAGCTCAATACACTTTCTAAGTCAAAAAGGCCATAATTCTGTCAAAACCCTGAACAACCTAATTATGTACTCTTGTCTGTAAATGGAGGTTATATGGTAAACAAGTATGGTAAGTTTCAAAGCCATACCTCTAACACTTTTGAAATAAAGTGGGGTGGTACGAAAAACTTAACCAAGGTGTGACACCAACGCTGACGAGTAGCTCCTTTTTATGGGGGGGGGGGGGGGGGGCCCCTTTTTATAGAAAAGTCGAGCTAAAAATGATAATGTTTTACCGAGCGGCAATACGAAAAAAGGGTGGCGACAATGTGCTAATAATAGAGACCGTAGATGAGAAAATAAAAAGTATTTACAGAAATTAATGTAGTCTACATTTTGTACATCAATAAATATAATAAAATAATTGTAAAATACTTTATTTCAGTCGAGTTGGTCCCCCCCTTTTTTCCCCCCGCCTTTTTTTTTCCTTTTTTTTTTTTTTTTGGTGGGCTTTTTTTGGGCCAAAATTTTTTAGGGTGACCATGTCACCGTGACTGGTCACCTAGAATGAATTTCTGTCGCGGTGACTGGGTGACATTTGGAAACAAGAGGGCCAAGATGGCCCTATATCGCTCACCTTGGTACAAGTCCACTTGCCTGGTGGAAGATCACTAGATAATGTTATATACCAAAAAAGTTTTCCTATATACGCCTTTGTAAAACAAACGATCCCCCCCGGGCAAGGTCAATTTTGACCCCAGGGATATAATTTGAACAAACTTTGAAGAAGTCTACTAGGCAATGCTACATGCCAAATATCTAAGCTCTAGGCCTTGTGGTTTCAGAGAAAAAGAGTTTTAAAGTTTTCCCTATATAAGCCTATGTAAAACTAAGTGACCCCAGGTGCGGGGTCAATTTTGACCCGGGGGTCATAATTTGAACAATCTTGGTAGAGGTCCACTAGCCAATGCTACCTGCCAAATATCTAAGCTCTAGGCCTTGTGGTTTCAGAGAAGAAGATTTTTAAAGTTTTTCCTATATAAGCCTAAAGTTGTAAAACTAAGTGACCCCCCGTGTGGGGTCAATTTTGATCCGGGGCTCATAATTTGAACAATCTTGGTAGAGGTCCACTTGACAATGCTACATGCCAAATATCTAAGCTCTAGGCCTTGTGGTTTCAGAGAAGATTTTTAAAGTTTTTCCTATATATTCCTATGCAAAACTAAGTGACCACCCCCGCGGGGTCAATTTTGACCCTGGGGTCATAATCTGAACAATCTTGGTAGAGGTCCACTAGACAATGCTACATGCCAAATATCTTAGCTCTAGGCCTTGTGGTTTCAGAGAAGAAGATTTTTAAAGTTTTTCCTATATATGCCTATGCAAAAACTAAGTGACCACCTGCGCGGGGTCAATTTTGACCCGGGGGTCATAATTTGAACAATCTTGGTAGAGGTCCACTAGACAATGCTACATGCCAAATATCTAAGCTCTAGGCCTTGTGGTTTCAGAGAAGAAGATTTTTTAAGTTTTTCCTATTTGTTGCCATAGCAACCAGAGTCTGCATGGAATGGAATTCTTTGAACAAGTTTGGTAGAGCTTCATGCAAGGAATATTCCTGCATAGTTTTATCAACATTGGCCTAGAGGTTTCAGAGGAGATGTCATTTGTGAATCAAAATGTTGACGGACGACGTATGACAGACAATCATCGATCAGGAAGCTCACCCTGGCATAGCCAGGTGAGCTAACAACAAGTACGGAAATGACATGTTATTTCCATAGCATTTAACAGAGTAATTCAGGGTATTATCGACACTTTAAAACTTGTAGTTAACATATCTTTACTGTTTCAGCCGAGAAGGTAGACTTGAACAGCACTTATAATAGAACAACATCTCATTGGTCAATTTTGGGGGCTATTCCATTGTACTCCCTATTACAACATCTAGCCAATTAGCAACAGGCATGTTGCGTGTTTATTATCGACACATTTCCGGCTATTACCGACACCATTCCGTCTATTAGCGACACCTTTAATGTTTTAAAATAAATCTTATCATATAACATAACAATTAAAACAAGAAAAACATTGATGCACACCATAGCTTTAGTAGGACTGGGCTCAGCCTACCAGCTTTACGGATTGATACATGAAAACAGTGAATAATCTAGCCGTGCATCCTGCGTCATAGACGCACAAAAAATGCAAAGGACGCAAAGATTTGAAATATGTGTGTCCTTTAGGACGCAAGCAAGTGAAAAGCGAGACTTGGGTATATGTTCCCGGCAGTTTGTATAAAAGAATATTGTCCACGAACTTGCGTTTCCTGCAGAGTATTTAGAAGAATTTTCACATGAAAACGTTTAAAAAATCGCGGCACTTTGCGGGTGTAAAATCGCGGTACTTAGAGTGGTGTTTCAGACAGCTAACAGGACATTAAATTATAATTATTTTCCGTGAAAATTTGTATACACGTATTTCTTTACTTTTGTACATTTATTAAATTCAAAAATACTTGCCGACCGACGTACATTTGTATAGCTTGATATAGTGCATAACCAAAATAAAACTTACTCATATTGTACATTGTCTATTCCAAACTAGTTTTTATGATCCAAAATAATCAGACTTGTCACTACCTGTCCAAACATTTGGTCTTTTTAATGCCACGTGCTTCGCTTGGATCAAACGAAACTCAGCGTCGGCGTACGTGCTTTGATCTCGTAACACCTGCGGCTTTATGAGTAAAACAAGTCGCTGTAGAAATTATTTTATTGGGTAAAGGTAATTCTTTAAAGTAAATACATTGTAGAAGAAAATTGTTACTTAGAAAAAATCGGCTTGAATCACTGCGATTTTCTTATAAACATAACGTTTATTTTAAATAAAGAATAGACTAGTTGGAACTTATAAATGTTAATTAAGTTAATTGAAAATGCTTTTCGCATTCACAAATTATCAAACGTTACTCAATCAGTGGTGTCACATAGCTCAAAATTTCAAAGTTGACGTAGTTAGTTTGTCATCCTTTATGAATGCTCGTATTTTTCACACCTACCCCGACATTGCTAATTGGAGAATAAACCTCGAATAATTACAGCAGATTTTTAACGGAAATAAATATTTTAAATCTACGTAAAAGGTAATTAATATTTTCAGTAACTCAATACTTTTAGAAACAATTATATTTGAAAAAAAAAAAACAACACATCACAGCGGCGATTCGCAACGAAAATAATTTGGCGGGGATGTCCGATTCTATTTTCTGACTTTCGGAAAGGGACTCATTGTTTTGAAAAATGTGCGTCCCAAGGAAAAGAGATCCCCTTGAACATCACTTTTCTGTCCAAGGTACACCCCTACCCCAAGTGATTTCGATAATAGCCGGACAGTTCACATTTAGGGATGTATTATCGACACCCCTTACACTTTTGAAGCAAGTACAAATAATGCACAGTTCATGTTTCTATGATGAAATCTAGGCCTAAAATGATACGAACTATGCAACACATTTACCGTAAAACAAATAAATAGGGACGCACGAACCGTCATACATGCAGTTCTTAATCGGCCTTGTAAGTATGATAAAAATTACTTTCTCCGTCAGGAATGGTCTTCTCTTCTCCCAAAAAATGGCGCTATGTTGTTGTACTTTGAGTTGCAGACATTCGCAATATTCCAGACATTCAGCAATATTCCGACTGACATCATTAATTACATAATAAGTGTTATCGTCAATATTTGATTGACAGTTAATAGATAATTGTCAATTAATCGGAAGGAATTCTAGTGTTTTCGGCTAACTGCAGTTTCAGCTAACTGAATTTATATAGCAAACTGAAAGTGTTTTCAGCTAAGTTAATTAGAGTTGCACAATAGATCATAAGAGATGCGATCAAAGTGCTAAATTAGATTTAAATTAAAAAAATTGTTGCAACATGTTAAAGCTGCTCGCTCTCAGTTACTGTTGAAAAAAATATTTTTTTAAAAATTGATATACTTATTCATGAATATAGAACTAAAGACTAGAATCAAAATTTAAGCAAAAATCTAGGTAGGAATTCGCAGAAATCGATTAAAAATGTCGGTTGTACGGCACCGCTACTCTATATGTTTATATCAAAATTTCAAAAGCGTTGCAAATGACTATATGTTCCTAAATATGTTATTTACATATAGTTTTTTACCAAAATCTGAGAGCAAGCAGCTTTAAAGACTTATTATTTATATGATTATGAACAAACATTTTAATTGACAAGTTGTCATTGACATACCATTCGCACCTAATTGACACATCCATTAACACCTTTGATCGCACCTCTTTTGATCTATTGGGTTATTCTTAGTCTAACTATTTCGACTTCGAAGGCAAACCGAATTTATAGGCTGATATTTTATAGTTGTTCACCTTCCATGATCTCACTTTGAAGTCACATATAGTAGGCATACACCCCAAATACACTGTTTCGTTGGGCACTAACCACCGCGTCATACTCCAGTATTTTGATATAGTTTCATTATTACAAACTGATAAAACAAAGGTGAAATGGTGACACTTAAGCAGATCCCAGGCTCAATTTACCTATTTACAATCACTTATCAACAACTTAAATCAAGATATATCATTGTACATGTATACAATGGGCATTTTTAAAGAATCATGGGAATTGTATTACGCTCTACTACATATTCAACTGGGTACAAAATTTTATATACATTATACAAGTGTTTGGTTTGAGCAATTAATGAATAGAGGGAACACATGAAAGTGACATAAGTTTAAATTATTGAAATATATTTATATATGTTGATTTATACCTATATGATATATTGACCCTCACGTGAGTTCACTAAATTTCTTTGTGATTTGAATTTTCTAATGTACGAGATAGTTAGATCTACACTTTTCTCTGTTGTCTTAAAAACTGAATGTTACATAAAAATGCATCTTATTGCGAGTGTCTTTGTATGGTTGACATGAAGTCCAAAAGGCAACATATTTAAAGTGGTTCTAATGTATTGAGAGCCAGATTTAGATGAAAATGAACATTATACTTACGAGTTTTGTGCACACAAATTCTTGTAGATCATAACGATCTATTTAAATTGATACAGGCTTTTAAAAGCTTATGATTTTTATGGAAACACATTTTTTTATATAAAATTCAGCATATTTTTGTGCAGATATTTTATTCTTGCATACCAGATGGGGATATCTGCAGTTTTTACCAGTGCTGGAAAATCTCATCTTACACCCCCGTGTAAGACCGACTTACGTGAATTACTTATGACGTAACGTTATAAACAATGTGACGTCACTTTCCCAAACATAGCATCTAAAGAACGTTTGTTTTTATATTAAAATGCATCATTTCGATAAGTTTGTTTTTAAATATCTATTTCAAAGTGCAAGACGGTATGCAAGAAAAAGTTTCTTCCATGATATACTTGGTTCAGATCAAAATATCCGTGACTTCGGGTAACTGTTTCGTGGGAACTCGGCAGAGTCTCGTTCCCGCCAAAACAGTCACCCTCAGTGACGGATATTTTGATCTGAACCTCGTGCTCATATAAGAAACTAATAATATCAATAGTTGAAAATTGCGATATTTTTTTAGATCGCCGAAGCGGGAATGTTGACTTTTTTTAATCACTTATTCAGACAACTGTTAAATATGGTTGTCATAAATAATTTGATATGTTCAATGGGTTTATTAACAAATTGAATCACATTTTAAGACTACTCTAGCCACATCAATAATTATCAAAATTTTATATACATTATACAAGTGTTTGGTTTGAGCAATTAATTAATAGAGGACACTTGTTTGTTTGAGGTGCATATGGAAAATATCTGAATGAAAAGTGATACAAATTTGAAATTTTCACGAATGCTGAACGCAACTGAAAATGCGAAATTTTATCAGTTTGAGTTGAGATACATTTTATTTACACCCAAAACAAATCACTTTCCTTTTTATTTTATGCTAACTATTATAACTTAATCCAGATTATGTATATACAGAAAAGATGAAAGTCCGTCAGACCTTGATCACCCACACTGTGACTGATATGAGAAATATGTTATCACTATTTTCCACTGACAGATCACTACTAATTTCTATTAGTTAGCATAAAATAAATATTCTAAAAAGCCGAAAACGACATTTTTTCCAATTAGAAGAATGCTAGAACTATGAAGACAAAGAAGTATTATTTAATTGAAAATTGTTCTTGCACCAAATATGTTATCCACTATAAATAAAGTCTTCATTATTATGATTTTATTATATATTTAATAACATTGTTATAAGGTATTAAAGGATTTTGTACATTTTAGAATTAAAGACGCCTAGAGATCAGCTATAAGAGCCGAGGAATCACCTTTTCGAATATCAATGATATACTTGAAATTACTTATCACTTTCGGTGACCAGATTACACTACCGACAACAACATAACAGCAACAATGTCAATGAAACTGTATAATACGCTATATGTACATATTTTTGTTCAGTATGCATTCTTTGTTTTCATGTGAGAAGAAATAAACACAAATTACGCTATGCGTTATAAATCGTGCATTCCAAGTGAGAAGCATCGGTAAGTCAATCATATGTGCGCTGGCGTAATCGGTTGACTGCACGGTTATACACAGTGTGTGCGTAATCGGCAGTGCTGAAAATTACCGCTGCACCGGTTTATTTGCGTTATATACAAGAAAACAGTGGTAACAGTTTCAGGTCAAATCTTTAATTATGAATACATTTCATCAGTAAAGTAATGTTATTTCCTTCAAGATAAATGTTTTTTTTTGTCGCACACAAAGTTTAAATGTGATATATATCAGGGATACTTTAAAAATTCATTACAAACGTGGTCATTCCTCTCGTCGGATTTCTGCCCAGTTATGAGCACTTTAAAATTAGGCGTAGAGGTGTGACAGTTATAAAATATCAGATCTGTGAAAGGGGTCACACTGAAACGCCAAATTAATTAGGCTAGGTTATTCTAATTGACTTAGCCAAAAACACTCCATGTTTACTATATAAATTGTGTTAGCCGAAACTTCAGTTAGCCAAAAACACTGACACCCAATCGGGAGATGTGTCGATGAAAGTCGGGTGTCGGAAAAAGACCACTCTGCTCTAGAAGGAAAATGATGCAATAATGCATTACAAAAAAAATGTTATTTTGCGCTATTACAAAAAAATGACTATTTTCTTACGCCTCCATGGAACAATTTTTATGCAGAAAGCAGGATTAACATGTGCTCTTCTAACTTCCCGGCTGCGACGTCAAAATACCAAGCAGTGCACATCAGGTTTTGTAAACATTTCCGGTAACACAGATACTACTTTGGCAGTGTCTAGAGAACCGGAACCGGTTCCCTAGACAGCGACCTTAGCGAACCGGAATCGGTTCTCTAGCCTATATCCGTCTATACACTAGCGAACCGGAATTGTTTTCCTGCATATATTACAGGTAATTGTGATAAGAAAATAGATTATTTAATAATAATAAAGTGAAAACTTCCATTTAAACAAGAAAAATGTGGGATTATCAGTTTATTTGCATTAGTTTTCAATGTGTCGATTGTCGAATTGATCTCCTTCGCCTTCCGCACTTCCGGTTTTAATATGATGTCTATGTATACGCTGGCGAAATGGTAGTCTACACAATGATCTACCATTTCGCGGTGAAGCACATTGGGACAGGAGGATTAATAGTCGTGGGTTGTTGCAGAAGTTACGCAGGTGGAAGCTGGCGAAGTTTGACATAGTCTTCATACAGTCTTCATACAGATAGGTAAAAATGATATAGAAAAATTTAACAATCATCAGTTACTCCATGCCCTACTTGATATAAGAAATGAATTCCACAGCTGTGGTGTTCAGCACGTCGTATTTGAGAGCCTCTTCCATTGTCATCAACGTCGATACAAGTTATGCAGACGTCTTAACAAGACCTTGTTGAAACTCCCGCTTGACAAAATATGGTCACATGGTCCAGAGTTAATGAACAATGACGTTTTAGACAGACGTGATGGTGTGTTTAGAAGAGATGTTGACTTTAAGTTCACCGACAGCATCAGTCATGCCTTCCTGAACCAGAGACTCTGAAAACAGTCCTTTTCAGGGCTAAACTGACTCTTAACAGGGTCGACGGGCCATGATCAGAGCTCCTCGTGGTGTAGCCTGGATGTGACATAATGAAAACGAAAGCAAATGCTTATGTATATTTAGGTTTAATTATTTCTCTCTAGCATATATTACATAAAATCAAAAACATTTACAGAAAAATTGTGCTTTCTGTTTCAATGCTATTCATTATGTTATAACTAAACGCTCTCCTTCGTCATTCTGTTATCTCTAATACTAATACTGCGTTAAGTCTTTCATGTCATAATTTTAGGAAGGATCTCTAAATATTCCTCTTCCGAATTACATATTTAATGATAACAATAATAATCAACATATGCATTGTTTATATAGCTGTATCAATAAACGTGCCGATAACAACACGCCAAATAATTCGTCCGAATATTAATTCCGGTTCGCTAAGGTCGCTGTCTAGGGAACCGGTTCCGGTTCTCTAGACACTTCCTACTACTTTACCACAATTTGAGGTGACTCAACAGTATAAATTGGTGATCTTAAAGACAAAAATTGGTCCTAGGGTAAAGATTTTCGCTTAACTGTTCAGAAATATCCTAGCCTAATTAATTTGGCGTTTCAGTGAGACCCCTTTCACAGATCTGATATTTTTTAACTGTCACATCTCTACTCTAAAATGTCAACCTGTAAAATCGGTCTGCCTTCAAAGTGGAAATAGTGAGACTAGAAATATCCGGACCTGCTTTATCAACCGAAAACTACAACACATTCAAAATTAGAATATATATTCACTTTCAAGAATATCCCAACAGGAAATTGGAATAAATTTACGATAAAGAAAAACAAATTTTGTAAAATGCTCACAATGCCGAGGTATTTTTTTTCTTATTATAAGCAAGTCAAGCTCGATTTCTTGTTGGCCAATGTGTTGCTGTTGTTGTAGACGTTGTTGTTGTTTTAACTGCCTAGTTATCGTTGTCATCTCGCGTAGTAGAGTATAACACAGCACTTGTACTTTCTTGCCATTGAGCTAGCTACGGTGCATAGAATTCGGCCCCAGTACGTTTTGGCCTCAAGAAAATTGTGATGACGTTTCGGCCACATGACATTTCGCCTCACTTTACGTCTATTTCGGCCCCAATTCATATATAAGAGTCAATTATATCACGGACCTATCCGTGATTATATTGTTTCGATGTACATATGTTTTTTTTGGTTTTATGGTATAGTCAAATATAAATATTGAATAATAAGTGGAATTTTTTATTTTGTTATTGGTATATGCTAACGATTACAATAATGAATCATTGTTATTATGCGTTTTGAATAAATGGTGATGTATACAATAAACGAGTCTGTTGGTATTTTCTAATTGTGCAAAAAGTTGTTTGTGTCCGCAATTTAAAGATGTAATTTTATTGCTATATCACTTATAATAAGTGGAACAATTTCAAAGGATAATAGGTAATTAATTTAATTACGTGATGATTAGGTGATTATGTATGAAAAGAACCACTTTGTTGATGCGGCGGCAATTATTCGGTTACTTTGATGCAATTGATTGATATTTGCGCTGAAATTTGTCTAAAATTTTATGAATTTCATTGGTGTTAAAGTGAATTACTCCCAAAAAATACGAGATAAATAACTCGTATTGCAATTATAATAACATTCCTTAAAGTGAATTTAAGTAAAATTGCTCTACGTGTTGTGACTCTTATACTTAGTGCTTATACTGTGGATTTATTTCTTGTTTACTTTTTTCTTTAAGACTTTGCTGCACGGATAAACGGATAATTATAATTAAAAGCATGTCAGAGTTACTATATAGGAAATTATATATGATTGTAATTATAGAGTTAGAATAAGAATTTACAGATGATGATATAGTTGCATTCTATTTTTTCTTGAACTATGTTGACCTATACGTTGAGTCCCAGATCACATTGATTTTACTAATATAGAAATTAAATTTAAGGGTAATATAATCTACGTAATCTTCTATTCACTCTAAAATATTGGTGACCTATATGTCTTTTTGTTAGTATTTAAATCATTATTCGCTAAAAGAGAGTTACCAGAAAACCTATTTCATTTCTTACAATCTAATTGGGAAAAAATACGGCACTATATTAATAACATGTACATAAATTAAAAAAGCAAGTTTGGAAAACACGGAACAAATAAAGGGCATTTCAACCGGTTATAATTCAGTTAGTTGTAAATATGTTTCCGTATCTGTTTTGAATGCATCTGAGGAAATTGTAAATGTGAGCCTGGAGCTTTATATTTTTGCTGCTTCTCTGTAATGTCTTTTTATATTTTTGTTCAACAGCAATGAAAACGTTACTGCACTCACTCTATAAAATAAATAAAGAAAGAGAAAGAGTTGTTTTTCGTTTCTATGAAAAAAAAACATGTCGCTTTATTAATTCTCTATTATCATATATTGATTAGTAATCATAATTTTCTTTTTGACATCTTTAAATTTCTCTAATTATCACGACTTAGAATGACAGAAAACAACCAAAAAGACCGAGAGGAAAACAGTTTATCGCGACAGCGTAAAGTGTCTGCTTAGGGTACTGGAGGACCAGAGTTCGAATACAGCTCAGGACGATGTTTTTTTCACGGTTCACCCTGGATTAATACTAAAGTTGTTATTTTCAGCGAACGTTAATTTACTGTAAGAAATATTTAGTTCTATAAAGTATTTTC